>OZ017776.1:7406725-8873523 GCA_963969385.1 Philonicus albiceps | reverse complement strand
ACAAAAATCCTGAAATTAAAACATCTTCACAGGTACCTAATTACTTTATTGCCCCATAATGGAAAAAGTTGTTAAGTAAAGAATTTTAATGACAGCAAGTTCGGAAATGTTTATTTAGGAAACACAGGTAATAAAGTTTTATTATTTCAGAAAAACTGTTATAAAATACTAAATGGAATCTCGTTAAATGGCGTTATTAGTTTATGATATCCAGTATTGACTTCTAAGTATCCTGACGCTCCGTGTCTAATACCTCCTATGAATTATGGTATAAAAATGGGTAGGTTTGAAAGGACACTGACCATAGTTGAAGAGGAAATTGATAAGAACGGGTGTTTAACACAAAACATTAAGACAAAATGGCAGAATTCACTGTTGAAGAGTATGCCGACATAATTTACGTGTACGGTTTAGTAGACGGAAATGATAGTGAGGCCTTACGGGAATACCAAAGGAGATTCCCGAATCGGCGTGTACCCGATAGAAGGGTATTTTCAAGGACTTTCAGGAGGTTAAAAGAAACCGGAAGTGTGACCACCCCTAGAGCAGAAGCGCGATCAGGAACTTCGGCCGAGTCAGCGGAAACCGACCTACAAATTCTCAACATTGTCAGGAACAGCCTTGAAATAAGCATCAGACAGGTCGCACGACGGTTAGGATTGTTTTTAGGGAGAGTGTGGACCGTTGTGAACCGAGAGGGACTACATCCTTACCACCATACCCCGGTCCAAGCACTACATCAAGGAGATTCCGAAAGACGATTGCAGTTCTGCACTTGGCTGCTCGAGTCTGACATCGAAAACAGAAGGTTTATAGACCGAATTCTGTGGACGGATGAATCGCAATTCACCCGGGATGGCATCACAAACTTCCACAACCTCCATACCTGGTCAGATGTGAACCCACATAGGACAAGGTGTCGGTCCTTCCAGCAAAGATTTAGTGCCAATGTCTGGGCTGGCATTATCGGCAACCAGTTGATAGGACCCTTCATCTTGCCTCAAGTGCTGAATAGTCAGCTATATTCGGACTTTTTGGAGAATACCCTTCCGGATCTGTTAGAGGACATCCCCGTGGCCACCAGAAACGCAATGTATTTACAGCACGACGGAGCACCTGCGCATACTGGGAACATTGTTAGGGCAAAGTTGAATGAACATTACCCAGAGCGCTGGATTGGACGAGGTGGACCGATTCCTTGGCCTGCTAGATCACCGGACCTTAATCCACTGGACTTTTTCTTATGGGGAATGATGAAAGATGATGTTTACTCACAACCAATCAACACCAGAGAAGAATTAGTTACCAGGATTGGGACTGCAGCGACAAAAATACGGGAGAGACTGGCTACCATAGACCTCAAACGCGGAATCAGAAAAAGGCTACTTACATGCATCGAGAGTGGCGGAGAACATTTCGAACATCTTTTGTAGCACATAAGTTTTAATTGTAATTAGTTTTTAAGTAAACAAAATTTATTTTTTAGTTAATTTAAGTATAATTTCTTAAAAATTCGAATTATCCTAATATTTTATAAAAGGATTTTTGTAAATAAATGTTTGTATCCTTTTTCTACCTGTGCATGTTGTACCTTTTTTGAAAGGTAATTAGATAGGAAACTTAAAAACAATAAAAAGTAGGTATGTTAATAACGTGAATTTAGGAGAAAAGTGGGGCGAAAGATGCAAAATCGTGAAATAAAATTCAATTTTTCAACTTCCAGAGGTGATTGTGGCCAAGGGGTTGGGGGTAGGGGGGCGGTGTTGACCTTTTTGGAAAGGGTTTCAGAATAGTGATTTTTTGAGACCGGTTTGGGGTCGCTGCGATGCGTAGAAAAAAAAATAAAAATACAATAGCGGTTCCCATATAAGGCAACATCCTGATTTACGAATCAACCTGTAACTGCCGAACGGTGCGAGGTGACCCCCCCCCACCCATACGATTTTTTGCTTGCCTCGGCCTGACCTTTCACCTCCTGCATTATTTCCCTCCCACCTCTGAACACCCTGTATAATAGAAAAAAATATAAAATTGTCCCTAATCTATGTAGTCCTTTCCCCTGAATTCTCTCACTTACTCGTAGATTTCTTTAATTTGAAAAACGACATTTATGTGAATAGCGTTTAAATCAGTACTAAGGTTAACTAGTTTTTTTTTTTAATATTTAACTAAATGTAAGTATATTTATATATTTCTGCCATTATCAGGAATATGCCATTTTTTATGACTAATGCATAACTCAGAAATTATTCCAATTTTTCGCAAAAAAATGATTTTAAAAAAACAGATAATTTTCTATAATGGGAGAGACAACAAATTTAAATATTGTTATATTGTTAATATGGTAAAACTTTTACTACTGTAGGTATTAACTTTATTAATAATATCCCATCTCAAGAAATGAGAAAATAGTCCAGAAACTTGTCTGCAGCAAAAACAATATTGTTCGGAAAATTTGCAGATTTATTTTTAAAAAGTTATTTTTGAAACATTTTTGCGCAAAAAAAATCTTGCCGACCTCTTAAAGGAAAAAGTATTATTATAATAAATTAAAACGTTGAACAAAACCAATCCATAAATTCTCAAAAGTGAAGCATGTCCTGTTTTGCTTAATAAATTTTTTCTTTATGTGCTGTTAATTTTCAAGATAATTTAATTTTTTCTTAAGAAATAAAATACATCTGGACGCAATCAATTTTCTTCAGGAAAAATTTTAAAATTTTTTTTACACTACGGATGAATAAAAATCTTTATGTGTCCGGCGCCAACTTGCACGCAAGTGAGTAAACATAAATTGCGCGCCCGTGACCTATAAATTTTTGTAAATTCTACAAGGCACTTTAGATAAGCGTCAGGCGATTCCACCGGGCATATCTAGGCTCATATTTTAATGATATGATGCCACATAGGTTTGAAACAAAAATTATACTGCGGAAGGAAAGTGCTCGTTTGTACT
The DNA here is from genome assembly GCA_963969385.1 of Philonicus albiceps. NCBI lineage: Eukaryota > Metazoa > Arthropoda > Insecta > Diptera > Asilidae > Philonicus > Philonicus albiceps. The sequence goes on along the minus strand of OZ017776.1, from coordinate 8,870,567 downwards.
TAACTGCCCATAAGACAGAGATTTCTAAATTGAGCACTACGAAGTATTTATCAGCGAACCAATCGATGGGGCAAATAACTCTCGCTAATGCCATTAGTTGTTAATATCCTTCCGACCGTTGTTATTGACATTAATTCCTGTTGCGTGACCTCACTGCGAAAGGGAGTCAGGATCTAGCAGCAGGCATTAACGACCAATTTTTCTATGATTAACGAATACATCGCACGACCACACCTATTTGGTTGGATACCGACGTAGAAAAGCTTTCGATATCTATCACTGTCTATTATTAAATTTGCTTTTTGGGTAATTATTGGGCCGTCAGACTTCGAAATGCGAGATTTGCACGCTTTATTATACCACTTAGCGATTTCGATCAATGACTTTACAAGATTCTAAAATTGTTAAAGGTCCAAAGTATTAGTACCATAAAATAAGGAAAATAAGCATCGATCAATGAAACTTATAATTATAAATAGAAGGGTTTTTAACACTTAGAAATGAATCGTAATTTAATTATAATTAATAAATAAAAATTATTTCAGAGTCAATATGTGTACCTCCTAAGGCAAACTATATATGGGAAAAAGTGAGTTATAGAAAAGTGGTAGAATTTAGAAAGAGGTACCTAGCCTAGGTGAAATTATTTCCTGAATTTGCCATTTCAAAATTTGTTTCGATGAGCGGAGCGCACTGGGCATTGGCTAGTATTTCATAAAATTAGAAATGATAGCCGATTCCTTCTTATTCGACGTGTATCAAGTTTTGACGGCAAAATGAAAATCCTTTTCGAATTCTTTTTAAGCAACTTCGTACTTCTAAAGAAAAAGAAATTTAAATCCTTTAAAAGGTTTTCAATGTTCCCCTGTCATTCAATGAAAATTACGGTCATCACAGGACCAGCTTTCATCAAAGGTTACTTGTTTACATCCTGCCCTTTTGAAATATAACACTTTTTTCACAGTTTTGTAGCAATCTCTTGCCTCTTTTGTTACAGAAAGGTGTTAGGGTCTTCAACAATGGACTGACATTATCATCGAGTTCTTCTGAAAGACCACTTCAACTTCAGTATTTCGCATCCTCTTCACCGCCGTACCAGCCTAGCCGCTGGGATTATTCTTGTCTTGCAGAATACATCTGAGATTTCATGAAGGCACTATTTATCTGGCGATTCTTTGACATTCTTCCATCCCTTTGTGTATTTATTCCACAATTCTCTATTTTGCTTAACATCCCGACGGTATATATGACCTAGTTACAATTTGAATTTCTTTGGGCTCGTATAGGTGTGCTCGTCATTACCATGCGGGCACGTCTGCTAGAAATAATGGGTGCGCCTGTCGAAACACATCCGATGGAAAAATTTAAGAAGTTAACTATTCACCAGCCTACATTTTAATGTAGACGAATATACTTGGAGTGTCTACTACTGTCGTACACCATACAACCTAACGTTAAGTGCTCTATCTGAGCTTCCACCTATATCTTTAGGGAGGACCTTGTTAAATTTACGTAATTTGTCTTCTTATGTTGGATACAGGCCTTTGTACAGCATTTATCAGACAAAGAGGGATGGACTCACCTCAAGATTGTTAATTAGAATAAACAAAAGTACGTGTTTGCGTATAGATGAGGGGAAGACGTACCTCCATTATTTCAAAATTACAGCACCATTTAATCTGCAAGGTGTGATGTTCCCAAAAGTTTTCTTATTAAAAGTATGCATAACCAGAATATGTATATATGCGTACAGATACATGAAGTACATTTCAAACGTATCTTACTCTTATAAGGAGCAATTTTGATGAATTAAAATTATACTTATTAATTTTCGGAGCGTAATAGTAAACTTCTTTTAATATGCTCGTATAAAATGTGTACATAGAAAGAATTCAATTCCTATAATTTAACAGTTCGTTCAGGGAATTCAGAATATTAGTAAATAAATCATGCAAAATATGTAAAGATTCCGGATGCCACCAAAATAATTCAGTTTTCTAGAGTGCCATAAATCTTCTTATGATTACCAACAATAATTTAAAATGTCTGGCTCTTATCACAAGGTATTAAAAAAGGTTTTCCTGATAATGTAATAATATATACCCAAACATTTTTTGTTCTTTAATGAACATAATTTTAATAGAAACTGGTAAAGATCTATATACTTTAGTCATACGCAATTAATAAAAATGTCGCTAACTTCTTTCATTTTCGAGATTTTCAACTACACCTAACAAATTCATATTGCATATATTTTTCAGTATGAAAACCATGTTTTTTTACTAATACACTTTCTTAATCAAATCTAATATTGACTTTAACTGAAAATATTTTTTATATCCTCTTTTTTTAAAGTAAAACTTTTAGTATCAGAAAACCCTTACTCATCAATGATGATAACAAGTTTTTCAGACATTATCATTTCAGCTAAAATGTATATGAAGTTGTGGATTTTCACAAAACATGCAAGGGCGTCATCAAATCATCTGAAACTTTCCTCTAACACCATTCTCTCTTAAGCATGTGCTTAAAGAACTAACTCACCCTATTATTATCCCTTAAAAAGGAAACTTTCCCTGGATTCCGTGGCGTATGTGGAATATGCGCGTTGATAAAGAAGAATAGAATTGCCGAATTGGAATAATTTCACGAAGTTCCCTAATAGCACAAATATTAGTTCACAAAAGATGTCCTCAACAACAAGTTTTCTTTAGTTCTCGATTTGTGATTTAAAAGCTCAGTTTTCTTTGAACTCATTACTTCAGTAATGTCCTTCAAAGCACTGCCAAAACAAACTATGTAATTTGTTTCAAGTTGTAGCTCTTACAAAAACAAAAATACTCCAGTTTGCTTGCTGAAGAATAAATATGTGTGTGTTCTGCAATGAAAGCATACTTACACGCAGCGTTCACATGGGTTAATTCAGAAGTCAACAAATTCACAATGTTTATTCGTTGAATTTTAAAACACCTCGAAGGAAAAACTAAACAAATACAAGCCGTTCTTCGAAGAGAAAAGTAAATTTGCTTTGAATTTCCCTGGATACTTCTAAGAGAAAGCGGAGGGAAATCGTGCTGTTTTTGAAACACAAAACTGAAAAAGCAATAATCGTTTCGAAACATGAATTTGAAGCATTTCGCTGAATGGTAGTCGCGTCTACTGGAAATATTTGATGAATATGGTTCATTCCAATTACGGAATAAAAAGGGAAATAGCGCTAACATCGGAAATGCCCCGCGAATTGAATGGTCCTCATTTTTAGAGTTTGATTACCAACTACCATTGAAAAGTTAGGAGCACTATAGGTAACTCCTGCTCATTTCAAGCCCATAACAAAACCGCGCCATCCCCAAGCCTCCATTGTGCGTATAAAAAATCAATAAATAATTTTCTCAAACTACAGTTGTTGTGTAGGTAGGGCTTAATCGTCAATAAATGATTCCCAACCCCTCTTTCAGCCACAGGGACTAAAAGTTCATTCAATGCTAGCTTTCCTCGGTCCCAGTTGAACATTTGGTGACAGCATACCTTTTTATGGGAAAGCTGAAAGCTATATATATCCCGCGGAGATACGTAAATATCAAGTCATTTTTTTTCTTTTTTCTAAGAAAAACGACGAAAAGTTATTGGTAGCGCGTGACTATCTTCGATCCTTTATCAAAATGCTTTAGAGGGAAGTGTGTACATGCGAGCCAGTAGGCTACAACAGGATATACTGATGACTACAAATTTTGGAAGTTATCGATCCGAACTAGTCGAACAACTCTTGATTAAAGTTACAAGACACAATAGCTTAGAATGGAGAAGAAGTCGTGCTTTGTACAGTATGAATTGAGTACCGTGAGAACTTCAAGATGTTGCTATCTATTATTCAAACACAATTAAGTAACATTCTTTTTAATACAAATTATCAATATACATATACATATATTTTCCTACAGTTTACGCATGTCTCCGACCTAGATGAAATTCTATAATAATTTTAAGAAAAAAGGAATTATCTTACTTATATTTCATTAAAGTCGATTTTCAGTCAGTAATTATATTCAACGTTAAATCATTTTACAGAGGATGAAATCCTCGCCATTTCACAGTCGAAATAAATGCGCCAACTAAACAATAGATTTTCATAATTGTGCTTTCGATATGGTCAAGTTAAAATTGTCAAATCTAAAATTACGAATCTTTAATAAACTTTCTGGGATTTTCGTGAAACTCTGTACCAAAAGATTTTCATGGTCTCCGATTTTCCATTTTTCATGTTATTCAACTTAGTCGTCTATACTATTTCTATTCATACCTATAGTATGAAAAATTTCAATTTAGTCGGATCGGTTCAACTGTTCAAAATTTATACCAAAATATGAAAAGACCCTAGAAATTATGAAACTAGTTTTGCAAATCTATACATGTTTTAGCCCTTAAAATCATATGTTTTATAGTCATTAGGGGCTTATTTGAATTTTTGGAGTGTATAACATTTTGATTAGCCCACAATTTTACCTGGCATCAATTAACCAGTTCTTAAATCCGTACAAACGCCTACAATTCCGAGAGGATTCTCAAGGGACTTTGTTCATAGGACATTATATAAAATTCTTGGTTTCATTTAAAACTCCTAAATGTACATGTAGGTAATCAATAATAATTTGGTTGCCTCTTATTCAGTCAATACTATGTTCCTATATGAAAACAAACAGGCTAAACGAAGGCTAAGGATAATTGTATTATATAGTTCAACAAGTCACTTTCATTGCAATGACTAATAAACCAGGGTCGCGTTCACTACAATCTAAAAGCCTCTTTTCTCCACGTTCCTATTCGTTATCGTTTCATTTTATGCTTTCCCCGCATTTACTTAACAATATAATAAATAATTCCAGGACGTCTACTTGTTACCAACACGGTCTAATTTAATTTTCATTTGACCTGGTTCCCAGAGGAGTACTTTTCCTTCATGAGCCCAAAACAATCCGCAACGTCGTAAATATGCTCTAACGAATATTTAATTAAAATGCAAGAGCACCTGTACGTACCTACTCATGTGTGCCCTGAACCCTATGAAAAGTCTTTGTCTAAAAAGTGAAGTTGTATGAACTGATGCATTATTTATGATACCCCTTCATCACCCGCCGAGTATACGGCCGTTTGGAGCCTGTGTGCGATAATTACTTCCTAAAATAAATTTGAGCTTTGCGTGAAATTGGCCCCATGACAACGAAACACTTGGTGCTACGACACAGAAATTATTCCCTTAATGCGCATACTTCAGGAAGATACCGAATGTGTTACAATAAATTAACACGCCGGTGAGGGTGGCGACGAACAAGCAAAGCCGATTCAAGTCGGTCTTGTACCCCCGAATTATATTCAAGAGACCCATAAATTTAGCTGAATTGAAAACTAAGCCGCAAACGAGTTTAAAATAAGACCTCTCATCCCCTAGATAGACATTAGATATTGAAATTCTGACAATGTACTGAGAGGGCCATCTCCTCAAAATAAACACCGGTTTTATTTCACGAAAACTTGGACATCAGCCATACAATATTGAATTAATTGAAATGAACCATTGTACTCACCAATATTCGACCTGTGGTTGTTTGACCGGATATAAGTTCACCAGCCCAGTCTTTTGCTTCTGTCATAAAAGTCCCTTCGAACTCTTGTTTGTTTTGTCTCGATGCCTTTTGCTCCTTTTGTTTTGGATCGTTCGGAGACAACTCTGGCTCCTTGCGACAGCATAAGAAAGCGAATGCCCGCCAAAGAAGCACAACCAACAATCCGGCGAGGAATGTGAAAATGCTGGACAACAGAAAACACCACCATTTTCGTACCTTGAGGCATTCGTCGGTGTCATATGGCGTTTCAGTTGCTTCTGCTGAGTCAATTCCGGTTTCGTCACAAGCCGACATCCCCTGCAAGTATTTAAAATAAAACCAAAAATTAATTTAAAGACAAATTAGATATAGAAATAAATACAATTAATAAAATAAGAATTCAAAGAAAGCACCAACTTTCAAAAGAGTTTACCTATGCATATACAGTATCCTATCTATAGTTTATTGCCCAAATTTTTGATTTTTTAACATTTTTATTTTGCTTAATCGGTTTAAGATTTCTTTGAAAAACCCAACGATTTTCTAACCTACATATAGTCCAAGATATGCATATGTCAATAACCAGTAACTCTGCTGCGAAAAAGTACATTTTTTAAAACTATAATTTAAGAAGCGATTTGGCGATTTAAATTAATAAATAAATTTTAAAATAATGATTATAAACTGCTAAATTAAGTAAACAACAAATGCATTAATGCATTATTTCAAAACTTATGAGCAAATCTTATATATAAACAAATTAAGCAAATAAAACATATTAAGGAAGTAAAAAAACAATTTCAAACAAATGTTCACAAATTGTCAGTGCAACTCTTAGTTTAAATAAATTTAAACACTAATTTATCCAAACAATTTTAAAAGATATCCTGCAGGAACAATTACCGCAGGACATTTGCATAATACACCAATCAACAAGTAATAAAATTTAGCACAGGCATTCAGAACAACTTACACCACAAAAACAATTTTATCCGCTAGTGCACTTGACGAAACACTGAAAACGACTGCAGTCCAAGTCAATTTTATTTCATCCGCAAAATGGTTTTATTCACGAATTAATTAAGTTTAAAATATTGCAACTAGTGGTGGCAGCACAAATAAAATGCGCTTCCCAAGTGTAAATTAACAAAATTGGATTTTTTCTATTCATGAAATAAATCCCAGAGAAACTAGATAACAAACTCTGGAGAGACGTTAATTAACCTCATGATCCTTTGTTCAATTCCCTTACACGAATATTTTCCATGAATGTGAGGATATCCAGGGGTCATTATATATTAAATGATAATAAATGGTCATTGTAAGGGAATTTTATAAAAGTGCAATGACGTCAATAGGATTGGATCAAAATGAAATTTTAATGACCACTCTCTGAAACCCAAATAAATACATACATAAATACATACTATTTCATGAATAAATTATATTAATTGTTTGCTTACATTACTAGGTAAATTTTAAATATAAATTATCTTTTTTGGGTAGTATGCATAGCATATGTATTCCAAAATTATATAATATTTACATCTAATTTAGTCTTTTCCAAGTTTTCAATATATATCTTTTTAAGTCGTTCTATTACTGGTATTATTGAATATATTATTAGTTAATTTTTAGCATTAATTGTTTTGTTTTTTTCATAATCAGTCTTATTACCTTTATAGTATTTTTAATTAAATAAAGATTTTGTTCTTAAATCTTATAAAGTTTTATAAGCAGCCAATTGAAATCTGCAAATTGAATAAAACGCAGAACATTTTACTATAGTAATGCATATAATAGGAATTAAATATCCAGGAGGTCAAGGAAATTACAAAAAACATAATTTAAAGAAGTTATCAAAAGTACATTATAATCTTCGTTTTACCGCCACAAGTAGCAGCCATTCAAGAAAAATTGAATTTTTAGTACCAGAAAGAACTTACAGTCTTATAGTTTATATTTGGAAAACTACTTTTTATGCAGCTTCTATTTAACTTTACTGACCTTTAATATTTATTAGAAATTTGACATACAATAACAAAAATTGCACTCCAATTGTAATGTAATTGTAATTGTTATGTCAGAGATTAATCGTGAAAAATGTATTCTTCAAAATGAGCTTTAAAACTTATTTTTAAACGAGACATAAATCCTTTGATCTTGACTTTGCTGCCACATGCTCAAGATCGTCGCCTAACCGCCATTCAATCTTAATAAAATTATCAACATCGTATCACATAGAAAAATTAAGTTCATTGATTACATTATGAGCTTTCTAAAATAAAATGGAAATGTAGCATGTGATTTTAAGTCGTGAATCTTAAATTGTTACATACTGACGCCTGCAGGTAAATAAGTTGTTTACCGCACAAGAACTGCTTATCAAAGGGGCGGTATATTGAATAATTAGTTGTATAATTTGAATTTTCTAGCGAGGTTAATAAAAGAATAAACTTCAAACATTTTATAATCGACCCTCTGAAATCTCCCCTAGCATTACAAAATTATTTTTTCATTTATTATTAACCACTTCATATCTTTACAAAATTACAATGAATGATTTTAAATCAATTTGAAAGCCCTAGACTTGAAATTTATGTAGTGCGCAGTCGAATTTCTCATATCTTTTTTTTATAACGAATTAATGTTAGGTAACAGAAAAACTTTAAATATAAATAACAATTAAACAGAAACACTGAATTTTGTAATTTCTCGAAACCTGTTTTTTAGTGGTTCGGAAAATTATGTTCGGAAGTTAATGATCTACTCAGTCTTAAAATTACCACTTACTGATAAATTGTAAAGTGAACTGTTCATTTTAGCTGGTTTGAAGTCATCAATTCGAAGATATTATTGAAGAACTCAAAACTATATACATATTTTATATTTTTATACTTATTTAATGTAAATGTATAAAAACCACTCCATTTATTTTTAACAAGAAAGCGTCCATCCTGGCAGACAGTTGAATTAAAACAACGGAAAAGAAATTAAAATTAGTGAAATTTGTTTTACATAGTGTACATGTTAATCACTATGATAACCCTTAAGACCTTGAGTATTCTTAAAATAATTAAAAGTGCGTTACAAAAATTTAATGATAATTATTTTCGTAGTCGTTCTCAGTGGTATTAAAAAATAATCATGAATATTTATTAGAGTTATCACAATCCTCACTGTTCTTATTGAACAAACTGCTGTGATAACCCGAATTACTATTTTTTATAATTAAGGTCAAAAGTCTTCGTAAATTTTATATGTTTTATTTTATTTTATATATTTAATATATACGAGTTACCAAAAACCATATCTCAATGGGAATGGGGGGATAAAATGGGTATGTTGCAAAGCATCTCGCATTTTCACTGGAATTGACAAGACTAAGCAATTGAAAACAAATTAACTCTCTACGTAGAACAAATGTTTACAGTAGGTACTGATGGGCAGGGCAAGCGAAATTTGAAAGTTTCTCAACTTTTTAGAACAAAAGCTGATTCGAATATGTTCGACTATTTTAAATTTCCTGTAGTTATTAATTTAAAACTACGGCTGTTGTGCTGTTAAATTTATAAAAATCTAAAACATAATGCATAACAATTGATCGCATATTTACATCTATCAGTACTATTTGATATTTATTTATAATTTATATATGGTAAATACGAGAGGAAAGGCCAAGATCTATTTTTGTAAAATAAGTTGTATTTAACATTACTTCAGGCACCTTGTGTTAAAATTATTCATTATATAAGCATTTAGGTAGCATAATTATGTTTCAATACATGCTAATATTGTAAAAGTGATGTTATATATTTCGTTATAGAATTGTTTGTTTTGATTTAGTTTTAAGATATTATTGAAAATAAAAAGCTTTCTAAATAACTCCAAATGGCTTAAGATAAGAACCACATGAACCATATTTCGTAATGGAAAAACATCATCTGCGCACACTATCCCGATGATCAATAGAGGAAGGATTCTTACTCCGAAAAAAGCATCCTTCTTTTATATGTCCTTATACCCTGCGGAGCAGCAATTAAAAGTAAATATTTTAAATACTATGCTACGAAAATAATATTAAAATGCAGCTAACGGAAAATAAGATGAAAGGGGTGCTTATCTGAGCATGACCTAGAAACATCATGCAATTAACAATTTATAATCGTGCTCTCTCTGCGCCACCCGAATAATTCTGAATTGTTCAATTAATGGTGTAAAACTGGGAGGAACGTGAAAACGAAAATCGATCCGCATTGCACTGTGGCAACTAACTAGAGCAAAATTCATGTAACCTTTTAAAAAAAAAAAAAAAGAAAAAAAAACAGCCAGCAAGCACACCACCTGGCAATCGGAGTAACTCAAATGGGGAGCCCTAGGGAATTTCGTCTCTCGCAGCCACTACGTGTGTTAGAATAGAAAAATATCGTGATATATCTTACCTAGTACACGCTACAACACCGAGGCACTCCAGGGCTGCCAACATTCACTTTATGAAACAACACATTAAATACACCATCTACACAGGCCTCAGGCACAACACCTTTATGTACTCCCGTACTCTATATATATATTATATATATAATTTATATGTACAAAACACTTTATGTATTTATGTTTTTCAAAAATATTAATTTCTTATTTGTTATTTGCTTCGATTTGTTTTTCTGTTGTCTCGCACTATGGATGGGTATGTATTCGGGAGAATGGAACCGCTGCCAAAAGTATCCTTATTTTCACAAATTCGGAAAATGTACGTTATCTCTATTTAAATTAAGCGAATAATTAGTTCACTTTTTTTCTACTTTCTTAATTCGCGCAATGAAGCGAAGCACACCAATTTATTTTATTTATTTATTTATTTTTTTATTTTTAATTAGGTAAAACAGGCACATAGACGATTTTCAGCTTAAAAATATCAAAGCGAATCCTCTCAATCAAAGCGGGGTATTATCTTCGGTAACTTCGATAGTATTCACAAATTTTATTTTATTTTTATTTTTTTTTTTTCGAAAATATTCAAACAATACTAGTCGCACGGATGACTAATTATAACCCGAGTGTGGCTGAGCGAACCTTTTCTGTTGTTCTATAATCCCAGGATTGATCCACTTTTAATAGTAAGTATATCTCTGGCTTATGCAGCACACAGTGGCACAACGATGACACTTTGTCCAGACGGAGGAAAAGGATATCTATCCCATGAAACGGTGTACGAAAAAAGCTTACACCATGATTTTCTGTTTCGAAATTTCCCTCTTTCTATATTTTTTCTCTCGTTTTATTTTCTGATCTTCTACGTAGAAGGTTATTATTATTACTTAGATGGAGCAATGCCTATGGGGTCTTAAACTCACAGAAAGCGAATATTTGAATCCCGAACTAGATTCCTTTTGTCCAACTTTGCTGCTGTGATTATTTCAAAGCCAAGAGCATAGTGCCCTAGTTTTTCTCATGAGCTGTTCTTGAAAATATTGGACTACAATTTCGGCAACCATCCTTGTCCGGGTCTAACTTTATGCTGCTTATTTTACACCTTTTCCTCGGATCAGAATGGACTATTAAAGTCCAAAACTATTAAAGTAGAAATTGGAGTCACAATAACCGTAATTTATTGGCCACGTTTTTAATAATCTCTTTAAGATTTCTTTCAACTTTGCTAGTGAAAATTTTTTTTTATAGTACTTCACTACACGAACCTTCTTCAGCTAACTCGAATATAATTCTAGCAGCAGAGGAGATTTTCAGGAGAGACGGAATACTGCGACGAGAGCTTTTTCGTAGAATGAATCAATACAGAAAATTGAAATGGAGTTGTGCGACGGCGTACCATCTATTCAATCTCACTTCGCCCCTAAATCACTTCTCTACAGCGCTTACTACACCATCGGACACTAGTCTCAGGAAACCAGGAAAGAGGAAAAATTCTTAGTTCCCAAGCACCGTTTTTCATTACACTTCCTAACAAATGAATTATTAACTATATCCGACTATTTCCGATTGATTATCCGTTAAGAGCCCCCGTCTCCGGTCAGATTCGAATTTAAAACTTGTCTTAGTTTACGCGACTTGCGACACTAGCCAGGAGCACCCACTGGCCACCACTCTTTGCCACTTGTCCACTTTTATTTTAAGACCACTTCTCACCTCCCAGAGGGGCTCACCTCTCCCGATAATTATTATTTTTAATTTTTGTCGCGTTTAGTTGTTTTTTGGACGACTTTGCGGCGCACCGTGCCTCTCCTTAGGTGTCTCTGAAAATTTTATTTTTAGAAATATTTTCACTCAACCCTGGTGAGAGCTTGTTATTTGGGTGCCAAAAGTGCTCTACTGGTTGCACGTTGTCGTCGTCTTAGGTGATCAAACTCTGCGCTTTTCCTGACGACTACTCGATAAAATTGCTCGGATACAGAGGAGCACCAAGTGGGTTTCAACTGGATAAATTGTAATTTTGGGCGACTTTTAAGAAAGCCCTTATCAAAAATACGAAACCTCAAAAAGCTTGTTTTTTTTTTTGCCAACATTTTTTTTCTGGCTTCCTTTTGATAAGCCCAATAAAAATTATACCAAATTAATTTAAATGGTCTTACATATCGATGAATCATTTACTAATTAATAGGAAAAACTAAAACTCTTATAAGTGCGTCACAAAATCCAGCGAACACTACCAACTAACAAGCGAAACTTTAAAATACCAAATTTTTTAAATATAAAAGGAGTAATAGGAATACTCCTGAAATAAACAAAAATCCAAAGTGTAGGAATGAATACTAAGTAAAAATGCTTGTAATATAATTAATATTATTTTTTCTTGTTAACATACAAATATTTTTTAAACGTTCGTTTCCCGTTCTCGATTTTCGCTACAATAACAAATTATTTGCTTTTTATTTCGAACTATTGAAGAGATTTTATAGGAGCAATAACAAACAATAAAATCCTTATAACGAATTTCATAACGAAAATACGTAACGTCGATTTTGAATCTTAAAAGTCATAAAATTCGCATCCCTACTCGACCTGCCCGATAATTCGAACTGCTTGAAGATAGTCCCATTTCATCAGATTTTAAGAATTCTGACAATTTAACCTATTTTGAGTTTTTATTTGTAACTTCGCTTCTTCGAGAAGTTAAAATAGACAGTTGCGAGTAAGATGCCGGTAGTCCTCGGAGGAGGCCTAAGTGGGCTAGCGGCGGCCTATTACCTAACTCGGTGCTTCATAAATCCAGTTACTTTGTTCGAATCGTCAAAAAGGGTCGGTGGTTGGATAAGGACCGAAAATCACGATGACAAGAACTTTATCTTTGAATCGGGCCCCAGGACCATCCGACCCAAAGGCCCAGCGGCCGCAAACACTTTAGCGCTGCTTGAGGAGATCGGTCTTCAAGACCTAATCGTTCCGATTTATTCCACCCATCCAGCTGCAAAAAATAGAATGGTCTACGTTAGGAAGAAACTATGGAATCTGCCCTCCAATGTTAGGGGAATCTTCAAAACTATGCCCCCGTTCAGCAAGCCCCTAATTTCTGGAATTTTTCACGACTTGAGTGCACCTCGAATGAGGCAAACTCTGGACGATGAGTCTATCTATGGCTTTGTGAAAAGACGATTTGGACCAGAAATAGCTGAATACGCGATTAGCCCAATGATTTGCGGGATTTGTGCCGGAGATGCGAAGGAAATAAGTGTAAGATTCCTAATGAATGACCTGTTCGAGAAGGAGCAGAAATTCGGTGGAGTGATAAAAGGACTCGTCTTGAATAAATTCTTCGGAAAGAAAAACCCGGGGAATAAATACGCAAACGCAGCCAATACAAGCAATTTAGCGAAAACAGCAAAATCTGAAAAATGGAGCATTTACACGCTGAAAGGTGGCATGGAAATGTTTCCAAAAATCCTGTCGTCTACTATCCAAAAAGAAGGAGTTGACTTACAGACGAGTAAAGAATGCAGGAAGATAACTTTCTGCGATAACAACGTGCTACTGAACCTTAATGGAGGGGAATTTAGGACAGATTATGTTATAAGTTCTCTGCCAGCCCACATTCTGGCGAAATTAGTTGAAGACCAACACCCAACCCTATCGGGGCAGCTGAAAACAATTCCCTACGTTGACGTGGCTGTTGTCAACTTGCAATTTAGCAGTTGTGGGCTGCTACCCTATGAAGCCTTCGGATTCCTCGTTCCTCCAGCAGAAAATCTGCCCATCCTAGGAGTAATCTTCGACAGCTGTTGCGTAGACATGCATGGAAACACTGTTCTAACAGTTATGATGGGCGGGAGGTGGTTCAGGGATAATTTTGGAACTCAACCATCTCAGTCCGTTCTCCTCGAGAAAGCGTTAAGCCATGTAAAGATGATTTTGGGCATAAAAGCCCAACCAAAGCTAGCCAGGGTAAATATTCTGAGGAACTGCATTCCTCAGTACACCGTTGGCCACAAGAAAAGAGTTGAGGGGATTCGTAGCTACATCAGCAAGTACAAGCTCCCTATTTCTGTCTGCGGAGCCGCTTTCGATGGGGTGGGAATCAACGATGTTATTCTTTCAGCGAAAACTGAAGTCTTCTCCTGCTTCGACAATATTGAGCCGTAATTGTAACGGAGAACATGAATTTATTATTTTATTTTAGATTTAGATTATTTTCCCATTTAAAACTTTTAGTTGTTGTAAGGGTCGACCAATTTTTGCTAATAAAATAAGAGATTTAACGCATTCAATGCCATTGTTCGCTTACAAGTTTCAGAATTTCTATTAACCTTCCCATGAGGCCAAAACGAACTCGATAATTTTAAAATCAAAATAATCAAACATGTGCTCGGAGGGATCAACTAAAAGAGCTTTAAACTAACATCCTAATTGAGTTATTCGTAATTTATTAAGAATTAACTAAATATGCGATCACAAAACTACTCTACTAATATTTACTTCCCAAATCCTCCGCGGCAATTAGGACTCGGCTCAACTTTATACGTTGGATCCCATTGTTCGGGCGTTTTTGCTTCTATCGACAGGGCGTGAACAAAATCCTTATTAAGTTCGCAAAGAGCCTGCTTCACCACATCATTCACCATGCGATGCCTCTACAGGCAAATCAATAGTTTGATTTAAGCAATCAATAGGCATAAATTGGCAGAATACCTTTATAAGTGGCTTATTCTCAAATTCCTTCGATACAACCAGCACTTTGAAGTGAGTCTCAGCCCCTTTGGGAACATTGTGCATGTAGGACTCGTTGATAACTTCCAAATGGACCGGCTTCAGACTATTTGCTATTGAGGATTTTATTGCATTTTCTATCGTTGGTTGATTCATTGCACTAGCAAAACGCTTAATTAATGCGAAATAGCGTGCCATACGTAGTTTAGTATTAAGTCAATGTTTTATTGCGCCCTTATTCCCTTTTACAAAATTGAAACAAACAAACGATGTTATCAAAACGAAGTCTCTTCTTCTTCATAATTGCAATTATATGATACAGTCGAACTTCTCATATCGAATGTAAAGATGAAGTGGTTTTCGAAATAACTTATGGCATTACCTTTTGTATAAATTTTCGTTAATAACGTTCTTTCGCATTTATTCATACAAAAATTTGGTAAACTTTATATCATATTTATAAACGAAAATTATTACTTTTAATAGCAAGCATATAAAATCGACAAATTCAAGGAATAGACACCAGCCATTAAAATGTTCACTATAATTGTAAAAAGAAGGCTAGAGTTAGCCCCTCGTTAAATCACCCTTTTTTATCCAAAAACAGAAATTAATTGTGGCGCACATCTTTATATTTAAATGTTTTCACTATAAAGAATCCTGCCATAACTGCAAGGTATATTCCATCCTTATACAATTTATTTATATAAAATAATTGAAGTAATCATTTGACTAGAGGACACTGTATATAAAAAATAATAATTATGAATTAAAAAATTATACATAGAAAAAATCGTATATATAATACTGTATATATACGGTATACAGAATTATACAACAATTATTTTAATTTTAGTTTTTTATTGTTCTTTAAATTGAAATTCCGAAACATTCGCAAGATACGACGCCTGCTCAGAAACAAGACGAAGGACAATTCATCACCATATTTTCACAGTGACATAAACAGGTACATAGTTCAATGTCAGTTTTGTTTTGTTTTGAGAGTGTCCTTTCAAAAGTAAATGTTTTGCATCATTAATTGGCTGAATCTAGCCAGAAAAAATATATCTACATAAATGGAAGCGTTGCACTAGCCTTGCTAAATGTCCAAAAAGATAGTCACAAATAATGAAAGCTCCACATCATCCGACTCAGATGACCTTAGGGACTTCTTCCGTTCGTCCAGCAGTTACGATAGAAGCAGCGTGGGATCTATTCCATGGGCTGAAGACGCAATCAAACAAAACCAAATCGAATGGGAGAAGATAGAACGAATGTTTTATGGCGAGGAGGATTTGCCTGATGAGACTGACTTAAGGAACGAAATTAAAGAATGGAATAAAGTTTTTCCACATCTACGGGTTATTGGAAAGAAAACTTATCCTCCCAGCGAGATTGTGATACGCGGTCGCCCCATAACGGCTGATATTAAGGAAGAAATTATCTTGATGCACCCATCCTCACACCAAAAAAAAATCGTTGCTCAGCACTCGAACAAGATGCGGGAGTACCACTCTGCCACTGAGCAAGAGAAGTATAATTTTAATGCGCTCAACAGCTATCTAGAAAAGGATTTACGGATAAGTTCAGTTCCTATGATTGCCCGAAGGATCAGGAATATCCCAAAACTAACGACAGCACAGTGGGTCAACACCTCCAACCTGACCAAATTTGGACAGACTCCGATCGCTCGACAAATTCTTCCTTCGAAATCATCGGGCTCACTTACGTTGCGCAGAGCTAACTTAATTCCCATCGACAAATCATCAAATTCAGCGACTATCATCCGAATGCCTCCAATTTTAATAGTTCCAACGGGAGGTCAGCAGGAAAATTCTTCTCACATCAAGAAGAATTCAAAAGCAACAGTCGTCTTGCCGGCAATCAACCTTAATCGAGCGGACTTTACCGTTGATAACGCAATCAGATCAGCCTCATTGATGAATCAAAAACAAATTATGGCCGCATCCCATTTTCCACTTAGTGCCTCAAAATTGAAATTTTCAAAATAGTATATTTCGATATTTTAATTGTTACCATTATTTTTTAAAGAATAAAATTTTAAGTGTAATTCATTGTGTTTGCTTTATTTTCCTGTATTTACTTTTTACGATTTGATACATGCTTCGGTTTGTATATACATAAAATAAAAATATTAACCAGTATCAACGATTGTCCAAGAGCCCAAAGCTTCAAACCGTAAAAATAACGAAAGCAGTTTTTGATTTATTGAGCAAAAATTTGAAATTCTATAGAACGGAAATCAACGAATATATTTATAATTAATTAGAAATTAAAGGCGGGTAAAAGTTAAAAATTACATATATTTTTCAAAAATATAGCTGTTTTCTTAAAACAAGAATTTAAAATCATAAATTAAACGTATCCAGTCTTAACCGTCCATCATTTTCAGTAAAGTACAGCAGGTCGGACATGGTTTGCTCACAAATGAAGTCTTCCACTCTTTCGTTCATCTATTAAAGACATAATGTTAAAATGTAGACAAATAAACCTTTTTAAAAATTACCCCTTTTGCATTATATTCCGATAAAATTTCTGAATGCTTAAAATTGGGTCCAAAGTTAAGACTCACTGTTGCATTCTTATGAATGGATACTGTTGGATAGTAGGCGCCTCCGTAGATATCTATGAAAGCCGTCCCTTGAGATTCTCCGTTCTTGAAAAATGTTATTTTACTCCCAGGTAGTGCCTTCAAGCTCTTTAGCGTTTCTTGCACTTTATCTTTTTCTTCGTAATAAAGATGGCTTTTAAATTTAACTAATGGCTGAAAATATTAATTAATTTTTTTTATGCGGAATTAGTGATTTCATAAATTACCCTGTCTTTAAATGTATTCGGCAAATAATTAACGAAATCTGTCTCAGGTAGCTCGATCAAAAAGCCTAAGGTATCTCCTTCTCCATATGCATCATTGTAATGTTTTCCATTACTTTCATGGAATTTAGTACCTTTTCTTGAACGCCAAGAGTATCCAAATTTGTCATATCCTAGAGGAGCCTGTAAATTTCCATACTCTTGACCCCATCCTAATCTTGTCGCGGAGCCCTCTGGCATTTCTTCAACAGTCGCTTCAAAATACCATTTACCACGGCTAACGTCTAATATTCAAAAATTAATACTATCCAATTGGTTATAAATTAGGGAACAAACTTACAATGAGTGGCACGAACCATGCAATATCCTTTGTCTCCCGTCACAGCCAAACGGTCTTCGGCAATCTTTAGCTGCGGTGCACGATCGTGAAGTGTTAGAAGGACCGAATTTGGAGTGAGAGTACGATACAGCCATCCTGGAATTGGTTTTCCTGCCCAATCCGAACTTTCGTCGAACTCCTGACGAAATGGTGCATGAGGATCTGGTTCGGCCAAAATATATCGATAACCGTCTTTATTGAAAGGATGCTCCAATGGGTAACCATGTGGAGGCAATTTAACGTTTGCGTTCAAATCTGAGTTTGGTCGACCCTTTTTACCTGTCGGACCAGAATCCGCACCAGGAAATTTTCTCTTATTCTGGCGACTATTTTTTGATAGTGATGCTGGAATGCAAATATTTTTGTTGTTTAACTTACTAAATTTAAATTATTTCGTTGGATAACGCTAATATATTTTTTTTTTAAATTTGTATTCTATTTAACATAATAATAAAAACAAGCATTGCCCATCTACGGTATAGTCAACAAATAATTAAACCGAATATTATGTAGAAATAATTAGGCGAATATCCATTTAATTTTGTAAAATAAAAATTAATATAACTTTAACATCTGAGCTCGACCATTTTATATTTAAAAAGTAAATAAATTGACCACGTTAGCATTGTCATAGTTTGGTAATTTGGTGTTGCGATTTATTTATTTCTCAAAACCGCAAAATACTGTACTTTTTCGAGTTCGGAAGGGTACAAAAGTTATAAGTAGCTATATATCCTAAAAATGTTGCATGTATTTCAGCAATAACAAACAAAATAAACCGATTCCTTTCGTTTCTCATGACAAGGCCACGCAGTGAAAAATTTCGAAGCAATTACACCATGGCATGAAGAATGAAATAACAAATGTTTTATATACCTTTACATTTGTACTTGCATACAAATACAATAGCTTAATATATCTCCCTCCTGGGAATCAGAATACGAATAAAATTACGATTATGAAAAAGTAATTTCATCAATTTCGTAAGCACTAAAAAATTATAAAGGATTCCTTTAAATTCAACTCATCAACTTATACCAAAAAATATTAATAACTTAGTAGTTAACTAGATTTTAAAAAGTATAGAAATGCGATGTAGCTTAGCTTACGTGAAACATAAAAAAATACATCGAAAAAGCATAAATTATTAAATGTTATACCTAATCGCATTTAATTTTACGTGCAGAAATATATTTTAATATGAATAATAAAAAAAAAATTAATCATATATGAAATGTTTGCGCAAGATAAGCAATCAAGCATTAGTCAGAAATTTACAAATTCAACAATCCCCTCTTTATATCTGATAATGAAATCCCAACAAATGTACAGAAATTAAAGAATTAGTAAATTATCGATATGAATATTCCTTTAATTATTTGAAAGATGACGTACACACAAAGGAAAATTGCATATAATCTAAATAAATCAGGTGATGTAAGAAAATATTCATAATAGAACTGCTATTCGGAAATATATTTTATGGAAATACAAAAATTTAGCAGGAATTTAAGTATTTTAAGAATAAAATCGTAACGAGGACAATCAATTGGAAGAGCATCCGTGCAATCAATATGCGCATTAAAAACATAATACCTACATTCTTCAAATCTCTCCATGTTTCATGAAATCCGGAAAAACACGCGATAACAAGAATACTACAGTCTCAAGCAGCTGCTTTAATTCCGCGATTTTCAGGTGAGCTCACAAAAACGTAAAAATTATTATAAATCTCCGATGATAAGTGAAAATTGACCTTCAAATCAGTTAGTTCAGAAAAATGCAAACGAACATAGGCAGAACCGAACTAACTCTTTTAATTGATTAGGAAAAGCATTCAACTGAATCTCCACAATGAACTGATGATGGAAAGCGGGCAGCAGCAACGAACCGACTTGCTTCTATACTTTGAGTTTTGCAAAGCTTTCCATAAGACGTTCCGATAAAATTTATGTAAAACAAAAGAAAAACAAATCGAGCACCAAAGAATGCTTGAAAAATTGCCGTAGAAGGGAGGAGGCAACTAGCTTATGTGACTTTGTAGTGATGTCAACAGTCACGGAGGTGGTGCAATAACAAAAATTGTTAAAAGTAAAAATATATAAATGTAAACACTGATTGAACACGGCATGCATGGAAGTACGACGTCATAGATCTCTGGCACTTTCTGTGCAACGCTGCGCCGATTCGCGTGTTCTACCAGCCAAGAAATGGTAACGGCGGCCACCCACTGCCAAAGTTTTCTGGGTTTCCTGCCCGCGAGCACCAGGTCAGTCATGTTTCCCAGATTCCCCAGACCTTGTTACACTTTCCACTGTTTACGCTTCTGGCTACAGGTGCGATTTTTCCAAAATTAGGCACATCAATAATTATAACTGCAGTGTCCGTGACTTCGGCTCGTTTATCTCCTAGAAGAGCTTCTCTATAAGTTTTTGCGGAGCTTGGAAAAGCTTATAACATATGCATAGATATTTCTAGTTTGGGCTGAATAAATAGCCAATTTTTCGTCTTAATGTTCCTAGTTATTCACCTAACCTTTTAAGTGTTAATTATTAATTAAATTTATTAATTAAAACCGCTTTTACTAAATTACTTGTTACTTAAATTATAATGCTTATTTATTCAAAAACTATATGCAAACGAAAACGAATTTTTGCACTCTTTGTAAGAAACAATTAATTGCTGTAAACTTACATTCGTAAGACTATTTTTTAGTGGCTTTATCATTTTTATTGGATTCATTTACCAATTTACAAATGTTATTTGCGCAAGTGCATCTAACCTATAGTAACCAGGAAGAGGTAAAGGTTTTTTTCGACTATATTTTAAGCAAGGTTCCTTTTGAATTTATGAATATAAATTCCAAATACATTCTTATTTACTTACCTTTGCACTCGACGTTTAGAAATAATTTCGGTGTTCTGAAACGAACTCGTTCTAAAAATGTTTCCGGAAAGTTATGGTTTTATTGGTTAAAATAATTCGATCATGAACTCCAAATTGATATTCTGATATAACTATTTTCTTATTAAGATAACAAAATTTCTAAAGCACGCATATGACTGGTAAGTTTTGAATGAGGTCGTTTCCCAATTATGAGTAAAATTTTATTTGATATAATAACTCTTACCTTGAGTATATCCATCGTCAGTGAGCCGCAAGGCACCCCCTTTGATCATAGCTTCATAATTCGGTTTTATCTGCGATAAGTCCGTACCCACAAGGCCAAACATTGCCCCATGATCTGATGACTCTTCGTAGGTAAAGATGGTGTGGATGTCTTTGACTAACGCCCTATGAACTGTAGCATACCTTTAATATGAAGAACGTTAGTAAAACAGTTGTCGTAAATCTTAAATCTCTTACCAAGATTGGGTGACTCTGCGGGGCATAGTGGTCATTGCTTCCCAGTATTGTTCAATATAGGGAATAATGTCTTTATCTTTGCTAAAGAAGGATTTCACGTTTCCTTCTTTAGAAGCAATCTGTTGCATATTTGCGATAGCTGTAACACACATCTGAGGAATAGCTGTAAAGAAAAAAATGTTAAGCGTATAAAAACATTAAAATTGTTTATCATATTACAAGCTTGACTCTTCCTGAAACTTTCTAATCCACTAGGCGAGCAATTTTTACAAATGAACACATAATTTGTTATGAACGGAACGAGTTTTCCCAACTGGTAGCCTATGCAGGACTCATGAAACCACTTGCTGCAGTTGGCGCAAAGGAGCTCGACGATGTTGAAATTTCTGTCTTTTCCACTGAAAACGAGCACAAGATACAGGATTACGTTGTTTTTATTTTATAAAAATAATCTTTACCAATAGCAACTGCTCAGTTTTTCGTCTTTGCTCTTCTCTTCAGTTTGCGCTTCTTCCGGTAGATTCTCGGAACTGCAAGCGTTATTACCACCTTCTGTAGCATCCATATTAATTGATAACTATAAGGATTACGCTTATTTTTATAGAAATACAAGTTTCAACAAAATTATCCGCCAAGAAAAATGCACACTTTATGTAGAAGCTTGACAGGTGCGACGTTTGTTGATATACGTGTTATGGCTATTTCCTAATTCAAAGACGTAAACAAATCCCGGAAAATGTCCAAATGCACCAGATTAGGCATGAAATTTTCGGAAATTCAATGTTTTCTTGGCTTTCAAATATAAAATAACAATTTAAATATGTGTTTCTAATGCGAAGTTATCATTTATAATAACAGTTATGTTTAAAATCCAACGGAAGAGTGAATAATGTGGTGAACTATCCACTTTCCCCTCGCGGAACCGGCGTATTTTGATCTGACACTTCCGAAAAGTCAGTCTCTAGCCTATTTACAAGTCTGGCGCCTCGACTGTCTCCTCGTAGGTCTTCGTGGATTATTTTTGCAGTGGAAAAAACATTTTCCATCGCCCGGAGAGCAAGAATCACTTGAACAGGCATTAGATCTCTCCCGCAGCAGAAATTAGTGACGTGCTACACGTTCCAAATCCGCTGGGGGATTCATCTGGCTTTTGGCAAGAGTTCTATTTTTTCACGCGGTGCGATCGCAACGGTTCCTTTCTCAGGTTATCCTCATAAATTCGGCTAAGTGAATGTACTACAAGTGCTAATTATGTAATTCTATATGTTGAACACAAAGTGCCTTCACAATAAATCAACGGATAGTTAGCTAGAATTTGAGCCAACACAGCAGGAGGTCATTGCGAAAAGGAAGTTGCTCTGGTCTGCTGTGGGGTCTGCACGAGCGCACCTGGTCCAGAATGGGGCTCATATTGTTCTTCACGGCAGTCGCACATCTACTGTACACTCCGTTTACGAAGGTCGAGGAAAGCTTCAATGTCCAGGCGATGCACGATATCCTCTACTTGAAGCATAACTTTACGCAGGTAAAAATGCACTTTTCTAGCTCGCTGATATTGTCTCAATTGCGTGGACGAAATTATTTTTAGCTATTGGTTCGCTCGAATAATTATTTTTGATCTCTCTCGTGTGGCTTTTATGAATTATAAAATTCGAATTGCCCCGAAACGTTGATTCGTCCGAGGGGAGCAATTTTTAATGAATTTTCAAATGATGTTAGAATACTGCTTAAATTTACCCATGATCCCTATCTTGATAGCAATATTTTACTTTAATAGTTTCAATGAGCTCAGAAGCTCTAACTCCTTAGATACTCTCCTAGGACAGCAAAGAGCGCTGGCTAAAAGACGGTAGTATTATCGTTCTACAAAAATTTCATATTCATTACAGAAATTTTAAGCGCTTCCAGAATACGTTTTTTGTAGCACTCCACAGAGAATAACTTCAGTATTTATTTATCTAAAAATGTAAATTGTTCTATTCATTTTTTAAAATGTGGAGTCTATGTAAAAAAGAAAACTTACTTCTCTTTCACAATTTAGTACGATCATCACGAATTTCCAGGAGTTGTACCCCGGACTTTCATCGGACCGCTTGTTGTGTCGATTATTTCATCGCCAGCAGTCATTCTCTTTCAATATTTGGAAGCTCAGAAATTTTGGAGTCAATATGTAGGTAATTCAAAAAAACATTTCGAAGTTCGAAAGACCACACGTAAACCATCCTTTCAGTTCGCTTAGCTTTAGCCGCATTGGTCACTGCATCGTGGGAAGAATTGCGGAAAGTGATCGAAAAGAAATTCGGATTTATGGTTTCCATTTGGTATACTCTAATTACAGTATCACAATTCCACTTTCTGTTCTATATGAGTCGACCACTTCCTAATGTAATGGCGCTCCCCTTGGGTAATAAATATAATTTTTCTTCTAGAAAGCTTTGCACAAAAAACAAGATTCCAAGTTCCAATATTTATGAATTTACACTTTTTTTCATGCACAACTTTCTAGTTAATATAATCATCAGGATGAACTTACCTTATTAAAATATTATTTTTTAAAACAGTTTTATTCGCCGTTGCATTTTGGTTGAAGGATCAAGCCGGACTCTTTGTTTGGCTTTCGGGTGCAGCGATTATTGTATTCAGATCGGAACTTGCTATTCTATTAGGGCTTTTACAACTTTACGATATTTACATGAAGAAAATTACAATAGACAAGTAAGTATAGACGACTTCTCGCGAAAATGTCAAATCTTTTTTAAAAGTTCATTTTCAGATTATTAAAAATAGCAGTTCCTGCAGGCATAACGTTGCTGTCTGCCACGGTTATAGTAGACTCGTTTTTTTGGGGCCGCCCACTCTGGCCAGAGGGAGAAGTCTTGTGGTATAACACAATACTCAACAAGAGTTCCCAATGGGGTGTATCCTTTTATGACCACAAATTATTGTACTTAAATAATAATTGATTTTTTTATTCGTTAAACACCTTAACTAAATTCTAAATAGGTATCACCTTTCCTTTGGTACTTTTATTCAGCCATACCACGTGCAATGGGAACATCAATATTATTTGTGCCTTTTGGATTGTACTTAGAACCTCGCTCAAGATCGCTAGGAGTAGCTGCGATAACATTTGTATTTTTATACTCATTTTTACCTCATAAAGAACTACGTTTTATAATATATATATTTCCACTCCTAAACTTATCAGTTGCTTGCGCATGCCACAGAATGTAAGTACTTAGCTACTGCTTTAAAATGAACACTTATTTATTTAAATAAAATCCAGATGGATCAACAGAGGGAAATCCTTATGGCAAGCAGTTCTAGTATTTTTTGCCGGTGGCCACCTTGTGATCAACGGTTTGTTTACACTTTTTCTGCTGGTAATTTCTAGTACAAATTATCCTGGGGGAGTGGCTTTATCTCGACTTCACCGAATAGCAACAGGCCAACCAAATGTTTCAGTTCATATTTGCAACTTGGCTGCTCAAAGTGGTGTGTCTCGGTTCATGCAAGTTCGTTCCGATTGGATGTAAGTACTTTTAAAAGTTTAGATTATTCAATTAAATATGTTTTAAAAAGATACAGCAAAAAAGAAAACATCAACTACGGGGATGAAGAAATTCACAGGTATACGCATTTATTAGTTGAAGCTAAACATAAGTTCAGCAATGAATGGCCTCTACTCACTCAGAGTTTTGATGTATTAGAGTTCGTTGATTGCTTCAGCTCCATAGGCATACAGTCCAATTCCTTGTTACCTATTAAAGTTAAAACGAAGCCGTGCATTGGCATAATGAAGCGCAAGCCTCACATAATAGTGCCAACACTTATTAAAAAAGAAAATGTTGTTGGTTTAACGGAAATAAATGAGGTTAGCCCACTAAATGAATCATTAAATGAGGAAGATTTAAATTTCACTGCTGATGAAACTGACTTAGATAATGATGAAGAGTTCGAAAACAGAAGTGAACCAGAATTAGAGCTTCAGCAAACTTCGAAAGAAAGTCTTGAGGAATCGCCTGAAAGTGCAGAAATATTTGAAAAAAATATTCGTGATAATAAGCCTAGAAGGCATTCAAGAGCGACAAGAGAAATTTTAAAGAATTATGAAAGCGACGAAATTAATAAATTTGATGAATACTTTAAAAGCTCTGACCCTCTGTCGGAATATGAAAAGAAAAGTTATATTCGTGGTCCTACTCATCTCCCTATTAAAAAAGGATTTTATGAGGAGCATAATTCTCCAAAAGTAAATGCTGAAACTGATAAAAATAAATATAGTGAGCTAAATGAATCTGAAGATGAAAATGATTTGGATGAGCAAAATCTAAAACATGTTCCTCGTTCCGAAGAAATAGAAGCATCAACTGAATCATCGCAGCAACAATCGGATCAATATATTAAAAAAAGACAAAAAGATATAAGCGAACTTTTGAAAGCGTCTATCCGACGAAAGGCAGAACATAGAAAATTTATAGAAAATCAAGACCCTGTAAAGAAGAACTTGGACATTCTACAAGAATCTGAGGAACTTTTAATGCCTGAGATTGTAAGCCAAGAGGGTGCATCCGACGAAGATAACGAAGTAACAATTGCGGTAGAAACTTCAGCTGAATATGAAATAGAAAATTCTTCAAGTCATCAGGAAAAATCACGAGAAATTAACTTTCAAGAGCTTCGGAACATAGCTCTAGGTAAAGTAACTAAAAGTGCTAAGGACAAGTTGCGCGATATTATCGAACAGCATTACAGGTCTAAGGGGTCTGTTATCGAATCTATTGAAGTGGATAGTCCCGTGGCCGCTAAAAAGATAGTTAAGCTACACGAAGCGGAAACAGACAAGCAAAGTGCCAAAATTTCTATCAAGAAAATAATAAAGCAGGAGAAAATAAGAGAAATGGTCGAACGAATTTCAAAAATGGACCTTATCAACCTATGTGAACTCGATAAGATGTCTCCAAAGGACTGCCTCAAAAAGGTCATTGACGATATCGATGAAAATGACAACATTTGATTTTCAATAAAAATTTATTTTTGTATTAAAATTCGTTTTCGTTTAACTAAAATACTTTAAGACTTTTATGTACATCGAAATCTCGCATCGTCGAAGTTTTTATTTTTATATTTGCATCGGTTCCTGAAAAAGGATTTTGTGCTATATAGAAAAAAATAAAAAATTAGAAGCTATATTCCCAAATCTTAATGAGCCTAATGTTTCATATATTTGACTGTAATTTTCTCTGATTGCCTATAATTTTTTAGATTGGAAATTGTTGTAGTTTCCTAGAAACTGTAATATTGATAAAAAAGGAAAAAGGCTCCGTTTTTGTTTGCTATAATATGCCTGACCTGAAACACGTTAATTAATTCAACAAAATTGCAATTAATTATTGTACATATAAATTTTATATATTATCTTGTAGTTAGAAATAAAAAAGTCATCTCAATGTTTCCTAGCTATTTAAAATTTGGTAATTTTTGTAGTCCGAATTTGTTTTGTTTTTGTAGTTTTTCATAATTGCAAACAAATTTAAGTGCGAAATATCAATAGCAACAATCGATGGTATACGTTTCGAATTAGACTCGCAATTCTTCTAGAATTAAGATCTTGTATATTTTGTGTTCTTGTAAGGCAAACTTGGAAAAGATTGCAGAAGTACCGACTTCCTTATTTTGCTGGTATTATTCTGTTTAGGGATCCATTCTTTATCCTACAACTTACTCTCTATTCGTTCTTTTACCTCAACCAAGATTAGAAGAAGCAATTGTTCCTGAAATATTTAAAACGTTTTACAGCCATTCCAACACGTATTTAAACCTGGAGCGACTGAAAAGTTCTAGACCATAGTTAGAAATACACTGCACAAAGATGTTATATCACAAAAAGGAAAAAGGTTTTTGAGGAGCCAATTCATGTTGTGTTAGTGGAAAGGGGAATTAAAAAGGCGGGCTTAGTTCATCTATTATATTTCTCCTTTTAAATGCAATTAAATGCTCACCATCTCCTTACCGCGATGGTAATGGGATTTCACTAAAACTAGGAATGTGAGTCACATTACAAGAGGAGGAGAGGTAATTTAGTTTACATGACATCTACTTAAGGTTGCTGGGGAACACTTAGTTCATAGAAAAGCTTAAGCATTCCTCCCATTCCGACTACAGATAGAGCCATTGTTACCCTGTAGAGTATTTGATCGAAGGCACCTCCTTTCAAGAAAATAGGTTTTCCGTCGTTAACCTGGAATCTTTCTTGGATTTTCTTCAAATTAAAGTATCCCTGTGGGATGTCCTTGGTTGCAGGAGCCGCCCTCCTCGCCGAAGTTGTAGCAATGGTACGAACGATTGCCTGGAAAATAAGTGAAGAAAATTACGTAACCCAAACGAACAAACACCTTGAATTTCTTGAGCTAAAATAGATCGTAATGCAGATGCGACAATTTAATGCAATATTGAGATGATAATTACCCGTGATACGTTCATTTTGGGGAATATTTTACAAAACTACAGAGGAAAAACACGTTCGGAAAACTTCTACCGTCTAGAGCGTCAGATGACAGATCGCAGTAGTACAGTCCTCGCTCCAGGATGATTGAAAAATGTGTCAGCTGTTCTCAAACCTTAAATTAGCGTGGTTCAGTAATTGCAGTATTAATCAAATGTCAATGAAGCGCGTTTTTAAAATTGTTTTGATTCAAATGGCAATGAGGATGTTAAAGCAATTTTAAAATGTTTCATTTAACATATGCAGAATTAAATTTAAGAGTTTACATTTCCAGTTATGCATTGTTTTATTTCATTTGTGCTAATTGTTGGTATTCTAAAGATCAATTCGAAACGGTAAAGTCCGCTTAACCGTGTTTTTTTCTTTCAACTTTTATAGATAGATGGTGATCATGGCATTTTTCTTCTACAGGTAAGTCCGTTTAAAAGATAGGTCTCCAATTATCTTCCGATAGTACTAGTTGAAATAAGGAATAACAAATAAAATATTGTAATTTTCCTAATTCAATTTGAAACAAAGCATAACTCATTTATAATCAAATCAGTAATTCTGTGCATTATAATAATCGTTATTTATTTACCTCAAAAATGAATTTACTGACAAGAACTACAATTTTATTTTACTATACTCAATTATTTGCTGATTAACCTTTCACCTACCAACTACCAACTCTACTTGATCACGTTTAAGAACGAACTAAACGACCTAATTTTTTTTAGAGGAATAGAAAAGGAAGGAACCGCATTTTAATATTTTTTCTAAAAACATATAACCCTTTTTATTACCTATCTGCATTGAAATTAGGACCTGTTGTCCCTATCATAAACCTTTTATTTGTTTCAGCCAACCTTTATTTCAGTTTATTACTCCTGTCGAACTTTAATTTTAATAGAAAAGGTCGGCAATTAAATGGAATTTGTTTGGCGCCTTAATTTTCATGTATACGTTCTTCATGGAACTGTATGTGTTTAAATTTATCAGCTCAGAAAATAATTTCTTAATATTTTCCTTAATTGTAGAGGTTACAAAAAATTTCAGATTACTTGATCTTATCTTGACCGTTATTAAACATACAGATCATTTTAAATTTAATACTTATTTATCTTATTTCCGTAGAATGATATTCAAATTTCAATTGGCGTACTGCTTTTGTGAAAATGCAACTTCTATGGATATTTCTAGTAACATTTAAAACGACTTTTATAACAGCCCGTAAGTAAAATTTTATATTAATAGTACAGAGAGAATTTCGAAGTGAAATAATCCTAAATATATATATATAATTATAATTATACTTTCAGGTATTATATTCCCCACTGAAGGACCTCAATCCTATTACAAAGAAAGTTTTGGTCCTTGTATAACGCCAAATTTGCAACCAAGCATTTGTGTGTATTTGCGGGAGTGTAAGGAGCTCTATGCAATAATCACTAAAGGGCAATTAACAGAGATTGAAGTTCAATACCTACGACGTAGTCAGTGTGGTCATCATAGGAACAAAGTCCTGGTGAGATTTAATTTTTTTCATTTTAATTTACTAATTATTGTTCCTCCTAAGGTTTGTTGTCCACCGCTTCCAAAAGAATCAAACCACTTACCATTTATAAGCCCTCTTAAGCAGGATCTTCCTAATCCTGGAGCTTGTGGAGCAGGTAATTTTCATAGAATTTATGGGGGCTCGCGAACAAGTATAGATGAATTTCCCTGGATGGCACGTTTAGAGTATACGAAACGTGAGTGCATTAGTTAATTTAATTGTATACTGATTGAGACTGTTTTCTTTTTCAGCTGGTAAAAGAAGGGGTCATCACTGTGGGGGCGTTTTAATTAATGCGAGGTATGTTCTCACAGCCTCACACTGTGTAAACGGTAGAGGAATACCATCTACTTGGAAATTAATCGCTGTTCGTTTAGGAGAATGGGATACATTTTCCGATCAAGATTGTGACCTCGGATATTGTTCGGATCCAGTTCAAGATTTTTTAATTGAACGTGCAATTCCCCACGAACAGTACAATCCAAATTCAAAAAATCAATTTCATGATATTGCACTTTTACGACTATCAAAGGCAGTCCATTTCACAAACTGGATAAGGCCGATATGCCTTCCGTCTGTGTCCTATTTAAAAAATGCGACTTTTGAAAATGTGCCCCTCCAGGTTTCCGGCTGGGGAAAGACCGAACAGGCGGTTACAAGCAACATTAAGCTTAAGGCTACTCTTAGAGGAATCCCAATGGGGAAATGCAGGGCGGTTTATATGAAGCATAACATCCTGCTGCAAGACTCTCAAATATGTGCTGGTGGGATGAAAGGCATTGACTCCTGCCGGGGAGATTCTGGAGGACCTCTGATTGGTCTGGACAATTCAAACAAAATACAACCGTACTACTTTCTAGCTGGGATTGTCTCGTACGGTCCAACACCGTGCGGACTGGAAGGATGGCCTGGAGTTTACACAAGGGTCGGCGCATACCTGGATTGGATTGAGTCAAATATTGTTGCATGAAGAGTGAACAATTTGCAGTTTTAAGTCGATGTATATTAGCGTTTTATATAAATATAATTTTGTTAAATTAAATATACAATTTTCCAAACCAATATAACATAATTTAAACGTGCCCTAATAAAAGCTTTTTATTTCTACCCAGAAGTGTTTGAAAATATCTGCGGGTATTCAGGAACAAGTCTTATGTCGTTTACATTAAATGACAATTGCCTATTTCGGTAGATCTCTATACTTTCCGATGATTCTCCAGCTTTTAGAACGTTAAATTTTAATAAGAAAAGACGCAATACTTAAATATTTAAACCGAATAACTATCCTTCAAATTGTAAGCAATATGAAAAAAAGTTGAGTGTTTGTTAATTATGCTTATTATTCTTATAGCAATACAAAAAATGACCATCTAGAAACAATAATTTAATCATGCGAACTGATGAATACTCGTGATGAATTGCTTGGGCTAAATATCACATTTTAAGTAAAACTGGTGTCTTCTCTAAATGCTGGTGGTTAAATTTAATCCATAGTGAATATTCTTTTAGCGATATCATCAATAAGCCAATCGACGGAGGCTAGCAGCTTGTCCCCAGTTACGGCGCTCACGCCCACAACACTCCAGTGGTGCGTCGTGATTTTATCGAGCTCTAGAATCTAAAATTGTACAAGTGATACATGTTTTGTTTACGCAATGAATAATTTTTCTCATACGTGCTTAATTTCCTGGGCAGCAAGTGCTCCTGGAAGGTCCTGCTTGTTGGCAAGTACCAGCAGAGTTGCGCCACCCAGTCTTTCTTCCTGCAGCAGCGTTTGGAGCTCCGCCTTGCAGGCTTCGAGTCGCATTCGATCGGCACTATCAACAACCCAGACGAGCCCATCCGTGCACTCGAAATAGTTCCTCCAATAGGACCTAAGCGACTTTTGGCCCCCGACATCCCACATGTTCAGAATGTACCCTTTGTGCTCTATCGACTTTATATTGAATCCGAGGGTCGGGGAAATTGTATCAATGGGCTCACCATTGAACCGCTTCAGGATCGTCGTCTTCCCAGCATTGTCCAGACCCCTGTTCGACAGATGTTTCGTATTTCGGTTTTTATGGATAAGGCGTACTTACAAGAGTAAAATTCTCATTTCCTTCTCCTTTTGTCGCATCTTTTTAAGCACTGTTAAGAAGCCCATCACTTAACTTTTAGCTTTTATCACGAAAAACAAACAAAAATGTAAAAATCTCCCTTCAGATGAACCAAACGAGGTGTTTTATTGTTTACAGTGAATGTTGTATGCCAGTGTATATGACACATCGCTCCAGGATAGGTTGCATTCGCTATTTTGTTTAAATTATTTTTTTAAAAATTTGTAATTTTAAGGCTTCCCCGTATTCTCAAGAAAATAAGATTTTTGGGAATTCATTTTTCGATATACATATAGAAAAAAAATCAATTTATTTTTAAAAGATGCTTATTTATGTCCATGTTCGCAGGTACCTTTTTACTCACTTACACTTGACAGCTGATATCCATCAAATAAAGTACGCGTCGTCATAAAATGTAAACAAACCGGCCTGGAAAAATGTTATCCGTAGAATTGTTTGTAACTAAAATTAAGCCCCTTTGCGAGCAATTTCTGAAGTCACCTACAAAAGAAAATATTCGTACACTCCAAGAATCGCTCAAAGAACTCGAAGATGTCCAGTTGGACAGTTTCCAGGCGTATGTTCTGCTACCTTTTGTGGTTAAATTAGAAGAATTAAATGAGTAAGATCTTTAAAATATTTGTCTTCTAGAAATAGAGCTAGTTATTAATTTCAATATGAACTTATAGACGCAACTCCGAAGTTAAAACTTTACTCATCGCTTGCATCAGGGATGTGATCGGCAAAATCCGCATTAAGGAGGTGAAAGCATTTAAAACTATCCTCGTTGTTGTCTTGAAGCAAATTCATGATTTTGAGAAAGGGCATATGCTATTAAATCTATCCGAGGAAAGGAAGCTGGCTGCTGTTGAATGTTTGTTGAACTTATTTAAGCGATCCACCCATGAGGTATTGGAACAGTTGTACACTACCGAGAATTCTTTTCTTTTGGCTAAGCTCGGAGTTAGTTGCGTGGAATTGATTTCAGCTGAAAAGTATCGAACACTGAGGTAAGTCGTTTTTAAAATTATGATTATTCTAAAATTGCTATAAGGTACCTATTTTAAAAACTAATGAGTCGCGTAACAGTTAGTGTAGGAAAAGTTTTCATATTCCATTAAAATCTCTTGATAACTTCTATTTATTTTAGTTTTATAGAAATTACGAAATTGAAATGTTACAGCAAGTCACAACAAGTAAATAATATTAAATTTGTGTAGTTGGTTTAACTATTCGCATTCTCTAAAATTTAATTGTTATTAAGGCACACTAATAGATAAAATTAAAACTGCGCGCTTCAGTTATGGGTTTTATATTTTAGCTTGTGGGAAAATTAAATTTCTTAAAGGGTCTTTCTAATCAAAATGAAAATTGAATTTTTATTTTGCGATAATATTTTTTGTTGTAAATTCAGGTAAGTTTATTTTTAACAACATAAAATATTCGTAGCCAAATTGGCATAAATAAATAATTATCATTCTCAACCCTCCAGTCGCAAAACTTCATAAAACATAACTGAAATGAACTTTTAATTTGTATAGCACATAAAAAATTCAAAGAAGTATTTGTACTAGAAAGAACATATGGAAAATCTAAACAAATTAAACAAATGCAAAGTAATAAAATAGATTTATTTTCTTATAATTATTCCAGAATAGCGTCAATAAAATGCCTGATGGCATTATTTTTTGTGTATGACGATGATGATTTAAACGATCCGGTTATGAGACACCAAGTGGCTTCAACCACTTTTATATTTCTTCCAAAGATCGTTCAAACACTAATCGATATTGCTAGAGGAGATAACACTTTAGGAGAAAATTTAATTTCGGTATTATAGAAATTATGTGAACAAAGAATGTAATAATTGTTTATGTTTCTTAAACTTAGATTTCCATTCAAGCTCTGGGCAGAATTTTATGCCTAATATTTGAGGACTACGAAAAACTTAATGATCCCATTTCATATCGTTCTCAAGACATTTTACAGTTATTTAAACTTTATAAAGAAAATGAGGAAAAAGAAATTGTATCAGGGAATAGTGAAAAGTATGAGAAGTTAGATGAAAGAATTAAAAATTTGCAAGAAAAAGGCCGAACTAGTGATTGGTTGACGACTTCGTCAAAAAAATTAATACATGTTTTGAAAACTATATCTAACTTATCAGCACATGAATCGACAAAAGTAAGGAAAGAGTATGGAATTTTGTGTTCAGATTTATCCCAAAAATGCTTTAAACATTTAAAGGAAAATTTTATAACATTTCTCGAAGGCTTAATAGCTCTTTCAGAAGACGAAGACGAACAGATAAGAAAAAATAGCCAAAATTATATTAATATCATAAGATTGCACTCAGGGTCGGAACCAATTTTTAAAGAAACGATTTCAATTTTATTTGAAATTCACATGAAAACCCTTCCACGCATTATAAACAGATGTGATGATATCGAGCAAAAAGCAGAATTTTTATTCCTGAAAGGATTTTTTAGTATACTTCCCCAAGAGGATTTAAGAACAATTTTTAGTTTTCAAGAAAATGTAAAATGTTTTTGTACGCGTATATTATCTGCCTTCGATTTGGAGGTACACAGAGATTTTCTGGTGGAAGAATACGCGTTACGAACAATAAACGATGAAATGTGGACAACTAACACTTTTCCCTGGAGAAGGTTTAAAAATTTACAAAACACAAAAAATGTTTTGTTAGTCCAAGAAATATGTCATATATTGGGCCGGTCATCTGTTGTTGATGCCATTTTTGACGAACTAATTAGTCTTTTACCCAGGAATGTTCATATTTGCAACGAAATTATACTTTTTATCGTATTTCTGTTGTGTATTTCGGATAACTCAAGTTTACAGTTGAATGCGATCAAATCTGTTCTCGAGGAAATCCTTGAAGAACAACGTTGGCATTTAGCTTTACAGCCTGACGAACTAAAGAGAATGCGTAAAAATGAGGTAGATAAATTTGATATCCTATTGACATTATAATAAATTGCGACATATTTCTCTAAAGCAAACACGATGGTATGCTGATTCAACTCCTGGACTTTATGAATCATCAATTGAGATCAGAGTAAATGATGTGTATTTAGATGAGGATGACGATGGTAGTTTTCATTGTTACCTTTGATTTCTGGCAATAAACAGAATTTTTATAGAAACTGATGATCATGTTACGATCAATGATGCCAGCTTTAATGTCTTACACTCCTGCATACTTTTGGATGCGGTTGGAAATTTTAGTAAGACACTCGGGAAACTTTTTCAGCCATTTGTATTCAAAAGTTTATATAAAGTTCTTCTGAAGGCAGGTAAGGTTGCAGCATCTAAGTAAAATTTTAAAATTAAACATATTTTTAAGGAAACAGCAATTGCCTTATCTACTCAAGTGCTAGTTTTGCTCTGCACTGCATTAAAGATGCTCTGGGATTTGAAAAAATTAGTGATTTGGTACAACATTTTTCAGATTATATATCTTTTCATATAAATCATTCTTTAAAAAGGGTAAGTTGTTTTACATAATATACATATCATTTATTAATTATAGACATAATAATTGGATTTTTGTCGTAAATCTTTTTATAGGTTGAAAGAAGCCATGAAGCCGCAGATGTTTTAGCTGTAGTCCTCAATTTTAGCTCTCAAAGTGCCTTATCTTATTTAGAAAACATTATAGGAACAATGCTAGAAGAATGTACAAGATCAACACAAACAGAAAATTTGAGTTCATACTTACAGCTATTTAACATATTTTTATCAAACGTAAAAAAATGGGAAATGGACAATTTAGCTAATGTTGCGAACATTACTTCTGTGGAATTTGAGGAAGAGCACGATGCAGTTACACAGCATTGGCTAAGTCTTTTAACTCGGTCAAAAGATAATTTTGTAGATAATATTGATGAAGAAGTCAAGATAAACGAGAATTTTGTTAATAATCCGTCGGAAGAATCACAAAAACCGGAATTGCCTCAATATATTCAAATTGTAATTAAAATTCTTCAAAAGATATCGAGATTTATTTCATCAAAAGATCAAAAATTAAAAATCTTATCGATGGAGTGTCTAACAACCGGTCTTCCACTTCTGAGAGATTATGAAAATGAACTTCTTCCAATTGTTCACATAATCTGGGATCCTTTAACTCAGCGATTTAAAGATAAAGACCCAGTTGTACTGTTGCGCTGCTTTGATCTTCTGAATACACTTGCGACCTATGGAAGGGATTTTATTCTTTCTAGAACACTTAAGTAATTCAAATAATTCCTTAAAACTGATTATGCTTTATACTTATTTTATTTATAGAGACGTTTTACCATTTCTATGTCGTTTTCTTATTAATTCAGCTAAAAGCAGTATTCGTGATAAGCACTTGAGGTTGGTTATTGAAATTTAACATACATTGAAACAATAATGGCAAAGAATATTTTAATTTTTTTCCAGCCAAACACAGGAAGTTAAACTGCAAAAGAGGCTTCTCAACGATTTTTCAAATCTTTTGATTAATATAGATATACAAGAAAGAGAATTGGATATAGTAACAAAAGCAGTTATACTATATTTAGATCATAAACAGCCAAATGACTTGCAGAAATTAGCTGTGGAATATTTTAAAAGCATTTTTAAATTTAACGGGCCATTTGTATATTCGTATATAACTGCAATTGAAAATAATGTAGAGTATAAATCAAACGTTCATATTATTTTACTATATATTAATAAATAAAATATCTAAAACAAGAAAACCTTAGAAAAATTTAATTTTAATGCAAAAATGAACAGCCTTACGTAATTTAATAACTTTGCCCGGTAGGCTAGAATAAAATTGAACCAGTTCTATTCCCATGAATTCTCAAGTGCAGCTTAGGACGGGTTGGTCAGAAATTGGTTTAAATATTTAACATTTCACAAGTTTGCGATAATGAATACCATATAAAAATAAGTTTACATCCATTATTTATTTGCAATTGTTTTTTTTTATATTTTTAGAAATGCCTACATTTAAACAGTATGCCACGAAGCAAAATAAATAACTAATACTTTTGTTATAACATATATATATATATGTTTGGCATATAAATAACAAATACTTTTCTCCAAAACTTAATTTTTACACGTTGTACTATCTCCTTCTGCCCCGGTCTTGTCTCGATGGCCTTGATAGTCCTCCTTTGGATCCGCCGACAACTTCTAGAGACGTTTTCTTTACTACTGCCGTCCGACCACCAGTGAGAGTGGTTACTGACACGGACTTCTTTTCCGTAAGACCTTTCGGTTCAGCTCCAAGTCTCTTTCGACGTTCCATTATCGCTTCCGCTGGCATGTAAATTCTAGGACCACTCATTGGGACCTCAGGTGCATTACGAGTTGTAACAATTGGGACAGGTCCGCCCTCCAAAACATTGTGAATTTTACCTGTGAGTGGTAAAGGTACGGAAGGTGGCAGTGGTCGGAGAGGGGTTTCGGGTATCGGTTGAGGCGCCGTACGAGGAACCTGTCTCGGGGCAGTTGGTCGCGGAGGTGGACCAATTTGTCTTACAGGGCATGGACCCTTCGAGGGCGCGAGAGGTGCTAGTTGAGGTGGAAGTCGGTCTGGAGTGGGAGCTGGTACCGGGCCTCTTGGACATACGGTGTGTTGCGCAGCTTTTTTTTGCGGAAGCGCTCTGGGCGGTCGCATTGGTTGGTCAGACGCAGCCGTAACTGCGGGAGCAGGTGGACGAGGGCATACAGGCTGAGTAGCTGGTCGGTGATATTTCCTTCCCGCTGCTCTCATTGCCGCCATTCTCTTATCACGCTCTATCATTGCCTCGGGTGGCATGTATATTCTAGGGCCTTGTACTTCCGCCGCCTTGCGCACTGTTACAATTGGGACTGGGCCACCCTCCACAATATCCTGGATGCCTGGCAGTCGCTTAATCTCGTATGGACTGTCGGGGGATCTTGCAACATTAGATGGAGGACGTCGGGAAGGTGGACCAGGTCGTTGTCCAGGTGGACACGGTCGTTGTCCAGGTGGGCCAGCTTGTCGACTAGGTGGGCAAGGTCGTTGCCCAGGTACAGTAATGGGGCCAGCTTGTCGCCCAGGTGGACAAGGTCGTTGCCCATGTGCACCAGTTCCTTGGGCAGCTCGGCCAGGTGGACGAGGTCGTTGCGCAGGTGCACCAGGTGGACCAGGTCGTTGAGAAATGGGACCAGCTTGTCGGCCAGGTGGACAAGGTTGTTGCGCAAGTGCACCAGGTGGGCCAGGTCGTTGAGTAGTTGGGCCAGATGGACAAGGTCGTTGCACAGGTGCACCATGTGGGCCAGGTCGTCGAGCAGGGGGGCCAGCTTGTCGACCACGTGGAGGAGGTTGTTGTCCAGGTCGTTGAGCAGTGGGGCCAGCTTGTCGACTAGGTGGACAAGACCGTTGACCAGGTACACCAGGTGCGCCAGATCGCCGAGCAGTGGGACCAGCTTGTTGGCCAGGTGGAGCTCTTCCTGGAGGTGGCCGAGAGGGTCGCACTGGTAATTTAGGTGGGGCTTTAGTTCTAGGTTGTTTTGTTAGTCTAGCAAGTGATTCACGTAATTTTGCTTGTGATATCTTTTTCGGTGGTGAAGGCGGAGGTCGAGTGGTCTCTTTTTGTGGGGGTTTTTTCATTTGACTCAATCTTGCTGCAGATTCTGCAAGCTTCTTAGATGTCTTACTGGAAGGTGGGCAAGGTCTCGGTGCTGATGGACCTGCTTGTCGAGTAGGTGGGCCAGGTCGTGCCCCAGGTGCTCCAGGTCGTGCTCCTGGTGCTACAGGTCGTGTCCTAGGCACGCCAGGTCGTGTCCCAGGCATGCCAGGTCGTGTCCCAGGCACGCCAGGTCGTGTCCCGGGTGCCCCAGGACGTGCCTCAGGTCGCGCCCCACGTGTACCAAGGCGTACCCCAGGTGCCCCAGGTCGTGCCCTAGGTGCAACAGGTCGCATCCCAGGTACGCCAGATTGTGCCCCAGGTGCACCTGGTCGTGTCCCAGGTGGTCCGGGTCGTCGATCAGGTGGACAAGGCCTTTGTACAGGGCCTCGTACAGGTCGACTTTTAGGTGGTACTGGTGGAGTTGGTGGCCGCGGAAAATTCTTTTCCATAGGAATAAAATTATCAAGCCATTTAAAGTCCATTTGCGAAGGAGAAAGTTCAGGCACACAAATAGGGGAAGGTCGAGCTTTAGGTGATGTGGGGGCCTGTGGACAAGGAGCTGCACCTTGATATATTAACATATCAATTGCAGCTTGCATTGCTTGCCGCATTGCTTCTTCTTGTTGCATTTCGTATTGTTCTCGTGCCGAAGGTACATACAGTGGCTGGTAACTATCAGGTGACCCGGGCAAACGGCCAGTTCCTGCTGGTGTGCATACTTCCATAATTGTTGATAATTGTCCTGGAGGACGTCGTCCTGTGGAATATTTTAAGAATATTGTTGATTTCAAATAACATCGTTTATCCGACTGCAACTGAAAATATGCAAAACTATACGGAGAAATGTTTCTATATCGCAGAGGTATTAAAAACGGTCTTTCATTTTTTCTAAAATCTTAAGTATTATGTATATATTAAGATTACAATTTTTGTCTTCAACATTTTGTAAAATGTCTAAAATTTCATAAAGAACATTTTAAATGTGGTATACCATAGGAAACTTAAATTTGTGTACATAATTGCATGTTAATCTGAATTAATTCCGGAGATGATTGAAAAAATTCAGCAACCAAAACAAAAACTTATAATGGAGGCCTACACTCTAGTTGGTAGTACCTGTAGATTTGTAGGTTTACTGATTTGAAATATGACATAAAAAATTCCGTTGCGAGCCATAAAAGCAAATTTCAGTTAGAAAATTGAAAACAATTTTAAGTTCGTTTTTTTTCTTTCAAACATTATTTTTGAAATAAGTAGGTATTTAATTATTGGTCATTATTATCTTTGTATTATTGAATTAATATGTATAGGCGGATATTCCACGAGCAACTAGGTATCCTCGTAAAAAGACAAAGAAGTTTATAGTGCGAGTCCTTCGTTTTTTGTTGCAAAATTATCAGCCCTAATTGAGAGAATATTTGGCAATTTAGAAATTATCTATTATTATTTATCTACTTATCGAGTTGTCTCCCCCGCCATACCTCATAATCTTATCAGCCCCGGGCCCTAAAGAATATCTCGATGGTTCTGCTTACACATGACCATATATGAAATAAGTTACAATTTTATTTTCTATTAAATGCTTACACAGTCTCATTTATGACTAGATCACGGGACAAACGTTGTAAAACATAATAAATGTAAGTGGCGAGATTCTACGAAACATAAGTACTTTCCCTCAATTATGCTATCTCCTTCTAGTCTTTTCTTGCCTCGATAATCTTGATGGTCCTGCTTTAGATCCACCGAGCGTACCCACGGAGGATGTCTTCTTGACTACTGCGGTTCTACCAGCAGGGAGCTTGACCACTGATGTAGACTTCTTTACTGTAGGAGCTTTTATTCCAGCACGAGTTTGAAGATCTCTTGCAGACCGCTCAGCCCTCTTCGCAGCTAGCTCTTGAGCCTCCCTTGCACTTGCTGCCCTTTGTCCCAACCTTTGTTGACGCTCCAATATCGCCTCTGCTGGCATGTAGATTCTAGGACCACTCATTGGTACCCCAGGTGCATTACGAGTTGTAACAATTGGAACAGGTCCGCCCTCCAAAACATTTCGGATTTCACCTGTGAGGGGTAAAGGTACAGAAGGTGGTAGAGGAGCAGAGCGCGGTGGGAGACGAGCAGGGCATATCTGTGGCTGTTGTTGTGGAGGAGATGGCATCCTTGTTTGCACAGGCTTTCTTGGAGCTATTTGAACTGGTCGCGTGGACGGAACTTGTCGGCCAGGCACTTTCTTCTTTGGTGCGCCAGGAGGTGGTTGCTGCCCTGAAGTAGCAATCCCGGCTGGCGTTGGAGCATGTTGCATTCGTCCTGGTGGACATGGTGTTCGCAGAGATGATGTTGCACCATCAGCTGGTCTTTTCCCTGCACGAATTGGTGGTTTTTGCGCCGCTTTAGCTTGAGCAGTTTTTTCCCTTGCCGGACAAGGAGGTCTAGATTTTGGTTCAGCTAATCTTGATACAGATTCCACAGGAGTTTTGGACAAAGTTTTCACTGGTCGAATTGGTTTGGTTGGCCTTGGGGCTCTGAGAGGCGGCCTCACGGCGCCACTCTGGAGAGCACAGACCATTGGTCGTCCGCCTCTTTCTGCAAGTCTTTTCTCGCGCTCTATTATTGCCTCCGCTGGCATATATATTCGTGGACCACTCATTGGGACATCAGGTGCATTACGCGTTGTAACAATTGGGACAGGTCCACCGCCCAAGACGGACTGTATTTCACCTTGCGGACATTGTCGCCGTT
The DNA here is from genome assembly GCA_963969385.1 of Philonicus albiceps. Classification (NCBI taxonomy): domain Eukaryota; kingdom Metazoa; phylum Arthropoda; class Insecta; order Diptera; family Asilidae; genus Philonicus; species Philonicus albiceps. Next base: position 8,829,683 of record OZ017776.1, on the reverse strand, counting down.
TTATTTCATAAGGGCTAACGGAACTAGGTCTCTCGACTACTGGCGAGAGAGGTTGGCGTCCAGAAGGTCCTGTATGGGGATATGGTCTTTGAGTAGGTGGGCCAGGTCGCTGTCCAGGTGTACTAGATTGTCTAGCAGGACAAGGTCGTTGCCCTGGTGGACCAACTCGTTGAGTAGAAGGACCGGCTTGTCGAGTAGGACAAGGTCGCTGCCCAGGTGCACCAGCTTGTCGAATTGGTGGGCCAGGTTGTTGTCTTGAAACGCTACCTGGCTGAGCAGGTGGACCAGGTTGTGTTCCAGGTGCACCAGCTTGCCGAGAGGGGCCAGGTTTTTGTCCAGGTGGACCGGATTGTCGAGCTGGTGGACCAAATCGTTGCCTTGTTACACTACCTTGTCGAGCACGTGTACCAGATTGCCGTGCTGATGGGCAAGGTTGTCTTGTTACACTACCTTGTCGAGCAGGCGGTCCAGGTCGCTGGCCAGGCGCTCCAACTTGAGAAGTTAAAGATTGACGTTGTCTTATAACACTAGAAGATGGGCCTATTCGTTGCACAGGTCCCCCAGATTGTCGCGGTGGAGCCCTTCCTGGTGGGGCTGCTCTTTTAGGAGGACATACAAGTTCCGATTGCGGTGGTTTTTTCGCTTGACTAAGTCTAGATGCTGATGCTTGCATGCGAGTTTTGGAAATAACTTTCTTTTCTGGCTTTAACTCTGGTCGAGGGGGTGTTTTCTTCTTTGGAACCTTAGGTTGTGCAAGCCTTGATGCGGATGCTTCAAGTCTTTTGGAAACTACTTTCTTCGGCGGTGGCGCCTGCACCATAGGAGGGCGTTTCAATCTCCCTTTTCCAGGCGGTAACGACGCTTTTGTCGGGGGCTGACCTGTTTTTTTCTTTACCGGAGCTACTGGTGGAGGCTTACATATTGGTTCTGGAGGAGGAGGCTCACATACGGGTTGCGGGAAATTCTGTTCCATAGGAACAAAGTTACCTAGCCATTTAAATCCTTCTTGTGAAGGCGACAAATCAGGCAAATAACGAGGAGAAGGTCGAGACCTAGGGGGCACGGGGTGCTGCGGACGTATACCCGGCGGACATATCTCACTTTCTAAGGCGGCTATCTCTGCAGCTCGTTCTGCGTAAATTTTTTTATTTTCCAGCTCTTCCTGTTCTGTAGGTATATACAATGCATGGTAGTAGTCCCCAAAACGGGCAGTATCATAAAGTTCATCACTTGGAAGCTCATCACAAGGAAATTCTTCTTCGTCCAGAAGATCCTCGGCAGGAGGTAATATTTTGGTAACATACTCCGTTGGTTCATATTCTGATTTTGAGGGCAGAACCTCAACTTCAAACCGTGGCGCCTGAGCTAAAAGCCGACGAATCCTTGTACAAGGATCCAAACCTATTGGAAGTCGCTGGGGAGCACCAGAAGCAACCGATTTAAAAATTTCTTCAAGCCTTCGATCCGGACTGGCCGGAGCACGAGCAGGCTGAGGTGGCGAAGGCTGGCACACCTTCAATCGTTGTTGTAAAGATTGAACAGGCCTTTGCAGAGTGCGAGGTCGTGTTGGAGTTTGGATCCAAGTAGCCGGTGCTGGCGTTTGGGGACAAACAGATGATGCTGGATCTGCTCGCGGGCTAGGTTGAGGTAGTATGGCTGCACTGCGAGCAGAGCTGGGTAGGCGTTGTATAATTGGAGTGCGACTGGGACTAGGCGGAGGTGATATATCAGTGAGGAATTCTCCAGATAGATCTGCAACGTCCATACCATATTGGTCAGCTAAATATACCTTTTGAAATTCTTCGAATTGCTTCCTGTCTTTTTCTCTTGCTGGAACAAAATATCCGGGACAAACTTCCTTTATATTGAAGCCCCCTGGAGAATCTGGAATTTCTGGAGGGCCAAGACTGTCATCAAACTGCAAACGGTCGGGTTGCGGTCGATATGGAGGACCCATCAGGGGTGTTTGGTACCTTCCGCTCTGAAGTGATTCGTCCAGTATAGTTTTATAAGCCTCAAAATCACCAAATTCTGTAGGTGAGAGTAAATCATCCATTGCTCCAGTGCGAGGTGGGGGCGTTTGGTAAGTGTAAGGTGCTGGCTGTCCGGTTCTTTGTATTTTCCTCGCCTTAGCTACTTCGAATTGAGCCTTATAATCTGCAATTCGTTGCGACTGGGCTACAGCTCTAGCAATTTGAATAGGTGTATCTGCTTTGGAAGCAGGTACAGGCGTATCTGCTCTAGTTGCAACTGGGCTAGAGCAAAGTGGTGGCACTACCTCTTGACCTGGTGATGTCGGCTCGAGGCACACATCATAGGCAGAATCATATTCATACGGAAATGATTCTTCATCTAGTCTTTCTGCAGGTAATGCTCCCCTAACAGGACGTCGGTAGGGCGAACTTATGTTAAAAAGATGCCAAGCGACAGGGGGAGAACGAGGAGGAGTTATGTCACACGATGGAAAAGTTATCCTGTCTAGTTCCTCTTCCTCAGGTGGGGGCATTGGAATTTCGCCAATGGGACAAGGCTCTTCCACCATACTGCTACCAAACATGTCCTCCATTTCATCTGTTCCCAATATACTATCAGTAGCCGCATAGAACATTGAGGGATGCTCATCCATTTCTTTTTCCATACTAGCAAATGGGTCTTTTCGGGGAGGTTGCAGAGGTGGATGAAGCACATCCCAAATAGGTTCGTCCATAAGGTGAGGTTCTAGTTTTGGAAAATTTACTGGAGCATATCTGTCATACATGCGCTCTTGATACTCAAGATATTCTCCCATTTTTGGATAATCGAATCTTTCTCTAACAGGAGACAACCCTCTTAATTCCCTAAATCTTTCCTTTAATCCGGCATAATCTGCTGAGGCTTTTACCGATTGGGCTAAAAGAAGCCTAGTTGGACTCAGACCTATTTTGTGTGCCCTACTTGGTGTCAGATCGCCTAAACTATAAATACTCTCTTCAAAGTCTTCAAGCTTTGAAAAAACGTCGGGCTCTGAAATATCTGATAATCGACGCTCTGGGCTTTCAGGAAAATAGGGAGGAGTCTGAAAGTAATCATCAGGATATGGGACATCAGACAATCGTTCTTGAGGGTAACGATAAATTCTCATTGGTGGTTTTTCCATCTCGTACAGATGGGAATACTTGACTGGCGGAGATGGAGGGGGCGTGGGAGGAGCCGGAGGCATAGGTATTTCCCTTATTGGTATTGGTGCCGAACATTCCTCCTCATCAAAATCTAACATTTCACCCTCGGATAATATTTGTCCTGGCGATCCATATATCCTTTGTTCAGCGGATAGTCTTCTACTTTCATCAAATTGCCTCTCCACACTATCAAAATCAAACTGCAACCGCTCACATGGCGGCTCGTCTACTGGTGTAATATCTGGATGAATTTCTCCTATGCTTTCCTCCTCATTTTCCAGGTCTGCCAGAGGTGGTAAGCCCATCTTTTCACGATATCTGTTTCTTAAATCATGAATTCTTTTTGTCTGCTCCTTGCCTATTTCTTTGAATATTGTTACAGAACTTATAAAAGGGGATTCACGTTCACCACTTTCAATAAAGCCTTCCGGAAAAGACTCAGCGCTGAGGGGTTGGTCATAACAAGGCGTATCATATTCGTGACTATCAATTAATGCATCGGGGAAAGTCTCCGCGCTAATCCTCGGAGGCCAGTCAGCTGCATATTCGCCAAGGTCAAATCGTTCTGGATAAGCCCCCGGACTAAGAATCTGTTTAGCACTTTGTGCAAATTCTCCGAGGCAAATTTCCGGGCTAAGTTGTGGTTGACCAACCTCTGCAAGTTCTGGGGGCCATGGTTCCGCACCTTCTGCTGTGGCATACTCTTCATATCCCTCGGGAAAAAGTTCTTCGCTTAGTCGTGATACATCGGTCCGTTCAAGAAGTGAGCGCATAAGCTCTTCTCTGGGCCCCGGTTGAGGACAAGGCTCTTTACTGAGACGTTGAGGGGGAAGGCGTCCGTAAGCGGCTCTTCCATATTCCCTCGCTTTTATAGCAGGTGTGGAGAATTTGGGAAATATTGGAGGTGATTTTACATATGACATGTCCCGAAATGATAAATCAAGTTCATTCCCTTGACTATCTCTTGGAATCTCAAATGATTTGTCGTGCATTTCTAATTCTTTTAACCAACTATCCATGAGACCTCTTTCAAAACTTTCAAAAGGATCCGATTTTTGGGGTGACTGAATTAATGCAGGACGTTGATCTTCCAAAATTGGTTCGTCCATGATTCCAAATGGAGCTTCTTTAACATCATATTTGATGGGTTCCAGAAGATAGCCCTCCCTTTCTTTTAAGGCCGCAATCGGATCAGCTCTCTCTTCACAAACTGCTGGTAGACCGCGAAGAGCTCTAAATCGGTTTTTCATTTCATCGAATTGCTTTGACTGTTGTACACTTCTGGCGAGAAGTGCCTTTGTCGGAGTCATTTCCATTTCTCCAGGTGCCATCATTGCCTCGTCGCCAAACATATCCGTTAAAGACATAGCACTCTCAGCTAAAATTGAGAAATCATCATTGGGACGTTCAATGTGACCTCTTAATATAGCAAATCGCCTTAAAACACGATCAAGAACAGTTTCGTCGAGAGCTTCTTCTGCTGGATGTCTTCTAGGCAGTTTAAGGAACTCTAGAATATCATTTTCATCTAACGTAGCGGCTAATGCTTGAATCATTCCCGCATCGAAAACCGGTAGAGGTGGAGGCTGGGCCACAACTTGTTCCTGCGGAGCAGGACAAGGAGGTGGCGGTGGGGTTGGTTCAATCGATCTTTCAAATGCAGACTCGTAATCCGGCTCTGAGACTTCCTCAAGCCTTTCGATTCGAGGTCTATATTTTTCAGGTATTGGTGTTTCCGGAGTAGCGTCATCGTACAGATGTGAGTAGATCCGCCTAGGAGGAGAGGCGGGGGGCATAGGTATGTCTTTTACTGGAACTGGTTCACATATCATTTCCTCTGCAAAAGGATCACTGCCCATTTCGTCATAGTCAATGATACTATCTCCGGGAGTTCCTATTGCATCTACCATATCTCGAAATATACTATCAAAAATGGTTTTTTCATAGGATTCAAAAAGATCTCTCTTCTTAGGTGGTGCCATTAAAGGACGCGGCAGTCCTTCTTCTAATATTGGCTCGTCCATAATTCCAAACGGTGGTTCCGCATATTCAGCGTCAGCCAATCCACCTATTAAATCTGGTCCTTCTGATTCTACCATTTTTTCATAATCCCGTGATTCAGAAGGAAGGGGTGGTAATCCTCGTAAAGCTCGGAATCGGTTCCGTAATTTTTTAATTTGATCAGTTTGTTGGGCCGCTCTAGCACAAATCAATTTCGTGGGTGAAATTCGTTTTCGTTTAGGAGAAGCAACAGCAGCCTCACCAAATATGTCAGAAGTATCCATCATACCTGGGGCAAGACACTCTCTGTCTGGGTCAAATTCACCCTCAAATGGCGGTTTTTCTAATCGCAAATACTGATATACCTGTTCTGGGGCTATTTCTTCCGGAGCTAATTCCGGATATATTCGTTCTTCTGATACTTCTAATGATTCTCCTAGCATTACATCAGGACATGTTACATCCTCTAATACTTCTTTGGTCATTTTATATTTGAATCCGGGTTTACTGGGTGGGGTACCTACGTAATATAAATGGCTATATTTAACTGGTGAAACAGTAGTTGGTGGTGGTGGAGGCGGTACTGGTGCTGGTAACTGATGTATTGGACAAGGTTCTCCAATTGCTCCTTCTCCAAAAATATCGTCAGTCATCATTTCATCTTCAGCCATAAAACTGTCCTCAGCGGGCACCACCTCGTCATATATTCTGCGCTCCAAAAAATCATAATCTGGAAATGGGCAAGGTCCCTCCCGAGAAAATGAGTCAACTGGTTCGAAAAATTGTAAACTCTCATCCAATTGTCGCTCAAAGCTCTCAAGAGGTCTTCCCCTTGGTGGAGGACTAAGAGGTGCTTGGATAAGAGGGCTTTGCAAATATTCTGCTCCTATTGGTGAATCTAGAGGGCCTAACCCAGCTTCAGGGAAGCTTTGATAATGGTACGGTTCAAGAAGATCTTGTTCATCAAAAGCTCTTTGTACCCTATCCCTATGTATTCTTCGCGCTTTACCTACTTCAAACTTTGTTTTGATATCTTCAAACTTTTGAGTTTGGGCTTGTAACCTAGCCGCGAATACTGGGGAAGGTTCGCATACAGCCCTCGGGCCAAAAACATCATCGGTTTCCATTTCTGACTCTAAAAAATAACTGCGATCTCCGGGAGGTATATAGTCTGTGTCGGTGTAGTCTGATGGTGCAGTATAATATGTTGGTGTTTCTTCACAAACTTCCAAATCATTGTACTGAAGATATTCTCTCATTTGAGGGTAGTCTATTGCTTCTCTAACAGGAGACAACCCTTTTTTCGCCCTAAATCTGTCCCTTAAATCAATAAAGTCTGCTGATGCTTTTACCGATTGGTCTAAAGCAAACCTAGTCGGACTTATACCTGCTCTTCGCGCCCTTTCCCAGGGATCAGTTCCAGGGGCTGAAGTTTCAAAATCTGAAGAATAATACTGGGGCGCCGAAATGTCTGATAATTGTTCTACATCTTCGTCACGTTCTATTCTTTCAACACCTTGCAGAAAACTAGAAGCCCATTCTCCATATACCGGTGGAAGGCTTGGCGGAGTAGGGGGCGTTGGTTGTAACTCCTTCAATTTTTTATCTAAAATAACGTTGAGCACTGAGTCGGATATGGGAGGTGTATAATCGCCCTCATCTTTTAATGTCTCATCGAAGAGAGGTTGGTTACTTTCCTCCATATATGATTCTACTAGTGGCGCTTCCCCTTGGACATTCAGTTTTCGTCTTCCCACTTTAACCTTTTTGGGGCAGGGGCCATCTTCTTCCTTTTCAATAGCAATGTCCTCAAACAAAACATCTCCATCTACAATACGACTCTTTCCGAATATATCATCTGTTTCCATTTCTTGTTCAAGCAGAATTTCTGCCTTATCGAGGTCCGCTTGGGCTGGAGCTGGTAGGACATCTACCCGAGCTATTCGACTCTCTCCAAAAACATCACTGTAGCCCATGGCTGTGTCGCCAAGAATTGAAGGAGTTTTATCTTCATCTGGGAATTCTGTATAAACCATATGTTCGTAGGATACGTTGTCTTGATCAACTGAAATTTCCGCTTCATCGAATACCAGTCGTTTTGGAGGTTGAACCTGCGCCTGTTTCAGATGTTGCAAACGTTCCCAAATAGCCCTGTGCTTTGGAGTCAAATCTGGCGGAGGAGGTTGGGGTTCCCGTCTCGCTATCATCGCTTGATATGACTTCTCAAATGATTCAGCAACATCCCGCGATCTGGGCTCAGGACAAGGTGGTTCTCTAACTGGAGTCATTTCAGGTTGCCGCCTTTCCACTGGAGACCTTCTGCTCTCCCTAGGAAGTGGCGGCTCATCTGCAGAGATTCGTGAAAAGTAATGAAAATAAATTTATATAATTTTATAACGGTACATTCAAGGTCTTTGAAAACTTCAGTTGCTGGTGCGAATTGTTCATTTTGATCTAGTAAAAATTCATCCATTTTATATTCTCTGCGTGGTCCTCTTGGGCGCTTGTAGAATAGCTCAGGAGTTCTTACTACTCCATCTAATTCAGGTGATTCATGTTCACACGGTGCTCCAATTGTTCCAGGTGCCCTACTAGGCGGTTGTGGCTCGCAGGGTTCACAAGGTCCTTCTTCCTCTATAATGTCTTCAGCCACTGGCTTTTTCTTTAATCTTTGTCTTAATCTTGCCGGCATTTTTGCCATTTGTTCTGATTTAATTCTTGCATCATATTCTTCCCTGCTTTCGACCCAATTCATAGGTCCTTCAATTCTGCTAGTATCTAATGGTGGCATTTTTGCAACAACTCTCTTTTTAATTATCCTAATTTGATGTAACAAATAATTAAATTATAACAACTGCAAAAATTTAATTGCACAAACCTTCTCGGCTTTGTTCCTGGCTTTGCTCCTGACTTCGCTGGTCCTTTTCCTTTTTTCCTGTATAAAAATGAAACGTAAGTGAAAGAACATTGAACGATAATGAAATGGTAAGGTTTACTCGTCTTCCTTAGGTTTATTAACAGGACAAGGTTTCATTTTTTTCTTTTCGGTGGGCTCCTGACCTGGACATACGGCGACTCCTTCGTCTACTTTAACCTTTTGCTCCAGTGACCTAGCAAGAATGCTCGTATCGGGGCTAGACACGATTGTTACATTGAGTAATCCTCTAGGAATAACCGCCTTATCTAAGTTATCCCATTTGCGGATATGTTCTGGTGAATATGCATAAAAGAATTGTGCCCCAAAATCGGGAATATCCTGATAGGCCACAAATTCACTAAGATTCCCTGATATTTCGATAGATATTGGGGGACGACCATCCTTTTCAAACTCCTGCTTTAAAATTAACTTTGCTATATCGGACGGTTGATACGCCCAACCGTAGCTACTCAATGCCTTATCTTCTTTTGGGCCTATCTTGAAGGGGCCCACCAATCGTTTTCGTTGCAGGCATATAATTAATATATTCAAGGCATGATTTTTTATTTTCGAGGCTTTTGCATCAGCTGCATGAATTTTCTTTAGCCATTTGAAAGCTTTCATACGGTCTTTAAATAAATGAAAATATAGTTGAGAATGATTGTAAAAAAAAAAACTTTCAAATATTGAGTGCAAAGGATCTATGAAGGACCGCATACCTTTTTCATCCGGAAGATTAGCCGCATACTTGCGAGCTATTTGCATATATAAGTTATACTGTTGCTCATTTAGATCCATAATAAAATGTACAAAAATTATATAAATAAATAGAAATAAAATAACATAAAATTTAAATTAAATTTGTACAATCAATTTAGTCACATTAACAAATTTATCAAACACAATTATGCAATTATTTTTAAAATTTATTCAACGCTTCCCTAGAAAAATAAAATGCTAACAAGTACATTATCAGTGGAATAGGTGGTCGGGTATTTTTTTATTATTACTAAAAAGTAAAAGCAATATAAACGAGGAAAGGTGAGAATATTATTTAAAAAAAATAAATTTACAAGGACAACGTTAACGTTTAACGTAAAGAGTAGAAAAATTTAAATCTGTAACAAAACTCTAGGCAATATTGCTGCCATAAGAAGAGTTAACTAACTTATATCCGATAAATTCTTTACGTATAAATAAAATAAATTTAAAAACTTTTGAATTAAGGGTTTCTGTTGATCGAAAAAGATATACTGAAATTTTCTCAAAGTCGTTACATTTAAAAAATTTGCTTAATACAAGCTGCAATACGGAGTTAAAATTAAATAGGTTTTGAATTGGTTGACTACAGCAATTATAAAACGAAGACATTATTAATTAAGCTCTTTTTATGTACAGAGTTAATATTGAAATTGAACTTCCGTTTAAAGATTAAGGCCCATAACAGCTGAATCCTGCCAACGTCAATTTAAAACAATCACTAACGCAAATTGGTGTAAACGAAACCAATTTGACAATTTTAAGTTCGCGTATCGCAACGCATGAGATCGCATTCTAGCCATTCGACAGCTTGACTCCTGTCGACTTTATTTGTTCGGTTTTTGTTGTGCGGTGATTTCAAGTGATTTTTTATACCAGAAACCTTTGTAAATACAGAGAAAATGTCGGTGCCAGCAGCTAGTGAAGATCAGAAGGTTGTTAGTGAGGCGGATGTCCCGCAAGCGGAACATTACAAGAACCAAGGGAACGATTTCTTGAAAAGTAAGAGGGATCCGTCAGGTCACTTTTTTTCTTATACCCTATGAGAAAATGATGCACATAACCTCGACCATCGGCGGTCCTGTATTAATTTGCAATTTTTCATTTTAATGAAAATTTTACCGATTGACAGCACACGCGGTTTTATTTGCCTCCTCGGTATATTTCGAATGTTCCAAACAATAGTGTAAATTAGAAAAGTTTATACTCGAAATGTTTTTTGAATTATTCCCCCACTGGATAATTGCCCCTAGATAAAAATTGTTCGCTTGAAATTTCGTATATTTTTATACGTGGGGGGACGTGGGCATTAATAAGAAACCTGCCGATTACATGTCCTGTTTTCGCCCACGTTTCTCCTGACAAATCGCAAGCCTTTTCTGATTTAAAAATAAACCGAAATGGAAAACGAGTGCAAAGGGACTCAAACTTCTCATTCTCCGTGGCTCGTGGGAGCTTCGCACATTTTAATTCATGTTGCCTAAGCTGAACTGCAACAAAACTTGATTTCATTGCAAATTGCAATTGTTGTTTTTTACATAACTAGTGCAGATAACACTCGATGAGATTGTAAGACTTGGAATCTGAAACTGGCTGTTCGATTTAATAATTTATTCTTTTTGTCAATCCTAAACAGGTCAAAGTTTTTAGGGCAGTGCCTATTTGGAAAAAACACGATTTCGATAACAAATAATACCTATTATTTGTTAATTTGGCTATTTGCTGCCCTGTTTTAGTTACAATATATTTTTAATTTCGACACTAAGATATTACATTTGGAATATGCACCAAATTGGCTCTTTACTTTTATATTTATTAATTTTTCAAGGGCTTTTCTTTGGAATAAAATAGGAACCTTAAAGTACATGTGCATATTCATCTCCATCTCCATCCTGATCATCGTTTGCACAGCACTCTCGAATAACACCTTTTTGGAGAAACCTGTAATTTTTTACTGAGCGGTTTCATTATTTTTTATTTGCAATAATTTTGAACATAAATCAATAAATTTCAATTATCCAAAAAGAGATATTATGAAATTAACATTACTGCTTGTTATAAAAAGAGCTTGACTGGTTCCTTGTTGATCAGCTAGTTTTTAGGATATCACAACCACAAGAACGGTAGCATAAATGTTATCAATAAAATATCCATTAAACAAGCTTTGTTGATTATCAGAAATTCAGACAAGTCTTAATCGCTCTTAGTGAATTTCGATTAATTTTTATTATTTTTTTTCTAGATAAGGACTACAATAAAGCAATAGAAATGTATACCAAAGCGATAGAAATAAATCCAAAGAATGCGATATATTTCGCAAATCGCAGTCTTGCTCATCTCCGACAGGAGAGCTTTGGGTATGCACTTCAGGATGGTATATCCGCTGTTAAAGCCGATCCTTCTTACCTAAAGGGGTACTACCGAAGGGCGGCAGCTCACATGTCTTTAGGAAAATTTAAACAAGCCCTTTCGGATTTTGAATATGTAAGATATTAATATAATTTGATTTTTTAGAAACTTGTTGGGTATTTTTTCAGGTTGCTAAGCTGAGACCGAATGATAAAGATGCAAAGCTTAAATTTACAGAATGCAACAAAATAGTTAAAATTCAAGCATTTGAACGCGCCATTGCCGTTGATAAGCCGGAAAAGACACTTTCGGAAATGTTTAGGGAATTAGAGTCAATAGGTAATCAAGGTATTTTGGAATCCCATATGAACATTTTTTTTTAAAATAAGCAATATTGCAGCCATTGAAGACGATTACATTGGTCCTAAGCTGGAAGACGGTAAGGTTACACTTCAATTTATGGAAGAACTAATGGAGCACTATAAGCAGCAGAAGAAATTGCATAGAAAATTTGCTTACAAAGTGAGCTGTATTTTACTGTTTAATATCTCTCTGTAACGCAATAATAATATATTTTCCAGATTTTATGCGACATCGACATTTATATGCGGAAACAACCATCACTAGTTAATATAACGGTACCAGATGAATCAAAGTTTACAATTTGTGGTGATATACATGGTCAGTTTTATGACCTCATGAACATATTTAAAATAAACGGGCTGCCATCGCCAACGAACCCTTACCTTTTTAACGGAGACTTCGTTGATCGAGGCTCGTTTTCAGTTGAGTGTATTTTTACACTTTTCGGCTTTAAGCTTTTATATCCCGATCATTTCTTTATGTCCAGAGGTGAGTGGACCGAAAAGGTGTTAATGCAATAGCAGTTAAAGAATTTGTTAACTGACAGGTAACCACGAGAGCATCAATATGAATCAAATGTATGGGTTTACCGGGGAGGTCACTGCAAAATATACAGGCACAATGGCAGAAATGTTCACACAAGTCTTCAATTGGCTGCCGTTATGCCACTGCATTAATAATAAGGTGCTTATTATGCATGGCGGGCTATTTTCAAGTGATGATGTAACTTTGGAGGACTTGAGTGCGATTGAGAGGAATCGTCAGCCTCCGGAGGAGGGTATAATGTGTGAGCTACTTTGGTCAGATCCACAGCCTTGGGATGGTCGAGGTCCTTCGAAGCGGGGTGTTGGGATTCAGTTTGGTCCTGATGTAACGCAGAGATTTTGTCAAAAGAACAAATTGGATTATATCGTAAGGAGCCATGAAGTTAAAGATATGGGATGGGAGTTAACTCACAACGGTCAGTGTATAACGGTCTTTTCAGCCCCTAATTATTGGTGAGTTAATTTAACACCAGGCTATTTTAAGAGCAATAACAAACAATGTTTTTCGCAGTGATACAATGGGTAATATGGGAGCTTTTATTACAGTAAGAGGATCCGATTTGAAGCCTAATTTTACGCCATTCGTAGCTGTGGTATGTTTGTTCTTATAAATGAAGGATATATGCTAAAATTGTCCTTTTCGTTTCAGCCTCATCCTGATGTTAAACCAATGGCGTACGCTAATTCATTGATGAGTATGATGACGTAGTTATGTTTTAATTAAAGAGAATTTATTTAAACATAATAAATGCAATTAGTTCTAATTAAACAAATATTACGAAAAGCAAAGGAGGTAATATGTTAAAAATTAGTAAAACCAATAAATCGTAAGACAAGATTATATTATGAAGGTCGAAAAATAGTTATCCACTTGACGCCCGAAAATTAAATCCTTAATACTTTATTAGAGACTAAAGCGAAATTCGTAGTATCCTAAAATCCCGAAAATATTTTCAACATAGAAGAGTTACAAATTTGAAATCTGTTGTATAAACTTTTGAATTCACAATGTGTCTATCAAATTCTAAACTTTCGTAAGAATTGGTACATAGGGGTTTCTGCGGTGGTTGATTTTAAATCGGCTGTCAAGAATTACGAATTCAAGATGGTAAGTTGTTAAATTATCAACTGCTAAACTTTAATTCATTACGGAACATGGAATTTATCGTTGAGTATTCCACCTAGATTTTTTGAATTACCCTCTATTACTTTTTCCTGCTTTTACTCTTAATTGTAACTCCACCTCTCGGATGCATTTTTGACGTTTCCCTCTCGCAGCATTCGTTGCTCTCTCTCAATCCAGTCCACTGTCAAAAAGTCGAAGCCGCTTCCACCATTGGATCTGACGCGAAGTGTCAGTGGTTTAAATTGCTTACATGCTTGACCTATAAATTGTAAAAGTTGTTTTGGCCTAAGAAACTTGAAAAATTATGGTAAGATAATAATCCGGCAACAAAACAAAGAGTCCAATTCGAGGACGATTCCGAAAAAAAGAAACTGAAACACCTGTGCACTTTGTTGGCATTGCACACTGTCGGCGACGTCAGAACCTAGAGAAATTACCTGAAAAACTTGCTCAAGTTGCTCCTGTGGATAAAATGTCCGGCAACAATTTAACCGTAGACGGCGAATTCCGATACATAATTCAATGGTTCAATGAGTGGAGCGAACTACAGCGGGAGGACTTTCTGCCTATCTTGGTCGAATACCTGACCAAGGGCAGTCCGGAAGTTTACGTGAACGGAGTGGTCCAGGGAATGAGCAATTCGACTTGCAGCGACAAGCCGATGAGCCTGTTTCAGTGTCGAGTAAGTTACCACTCCGAGAACGTGTAATGGGGGCTCATTTTTAATTCTCTCACCTGTCTTACAGATCAAATTGTTTAAGGAGTGGTCGCGTAAGTGGCCCGAGGAATTCAAGCTCAAGCTCAAAGAAAAGGTTGTTGAAATGGATCCCAAATTGGGGGAGAAACTCGATGAAGAGTTAAAAACAGTGGTTCCGAATGGAGCCGTAGCTCTGGAAGAGGAACCAGAGGTTTCTGTACCGGTAGTAGAAATCACTGAGCCGGAACCGGTCGCACAGACTGCATAAATCTACGACACACTTGGACTGAAAACGATACATTCCACTATCCTGACGAAATGACCTAGTATAGTAAGGCAGCTTATTTCATATTGATTATACAAATCCTACGATGAACGGGTTTACTCGTGTCCTGCTGGGATCTAGAGTTAGTTTCCATTGTTAGATTTTAGGGTTTGCATTTTGGTACCATATCTCGTTCGTTAAGAACAAATTTATTCCATTGTACTCGATTCGGTTACTCATAGGCTGTAGCGTAGTGTCGACAAAAATGTTTTTCCCTTTCGAGTCTCTCTGGATGCACAATCCTTCAGGACGCTGAGTACGAGCTGGACAAGTGGGGCATCCTCCAGAATTTGATAAACTTCTAGAAATTTGTTAATAAGTTGAAAGATATAATTCATATAGAAATTATTTATATTTTTATATTTTATATTTATATTTTTATATTGATATTTCCATATTATTTATCAATATTTGGGAATAAATGTTCCAATCGAGTAAATTACAAATGTTTTATTCATATCTCCATAAACTTAAGATTACCTTATATAATCAATTTTTTAGTATGTATTTCATAACATGGTAACATAACACGGTAGTAAAGCACAAAGCGAACGATTAAAAACAAAGAACTAGAACTACCAACATATAATTATAATATTTTCATTTTAATGCAAGTTTGTTCTCTCCAACAAAATTCATAACATATTTTACGAAAATACCGTAATTAATCTTTATTTATTACATGTTTTTTAAATGTATATAAAGAAATTTTAAGAAGACATGGCATAAACTTTCTTGAAGAGAATACATTTGATATGAACTGACAAGGGTCAAAATAACCTCCTTGGTAAATCTAGTGTTAAAATGAAGAAAATACCGCTTAAATCAACCATAAATTTCTAAAAATGCTAAGAACACAAGTTTTATTTTCTATTTGCATTAAGAATAACTTTTCTGGTCGGTGTTTCACCTGAAATAAGACTAATGACTTCTTTATTAAATTAACCTGCAAAATCAATATTTTATAGGTAAAATTAAATATTTCTAATTTTTAAAATATCCCCTATGAACTAAAAATAAATATGATGAAATATTTTCGATTTAGGAAGTATTCCCCTGTGATTTTAAAATAATCCACACCGAAAATTCCCCCATCGACGTCAGTTCATTAGGAATGTAATTTTTAAGAAACCCGAAATTGAAGAAAACTTTTATTACTGATATTATAAAAGATAGATAAATCAGATAAATCAGTACGTCACAACAATGGCGAAAACATTAGTCATTTTACTTTACTTTACTAATCTCAATGGTGGGACAATTTCTGTGAGCAAGTGGGATTTCTTACCTTACGATCAAAGTAATTTACCAATGCTTTGCGGACAAATTCCCACCATGATAACTATTACTCATTGCAATATAATTTTTGAATAAGCCCAAAGTTAAATTCGGAGTGTAATCCGTTAAGTTATCAAACGCTTTTTAATGGGATGCAAAAACGGGCTATAATTCGCTTCCTTAGAATATTGTAGAATAGGACCCTTCTTTTCGTACAAATATCCTTTTTGTATATGAACTGATTGTAAAAATAAAATAGGGTTTAATAAAAATACATTGACATGATAAATTCGTGTAGATAAGATTTTTACTCGAATCCTTAGAGGATTACAATTTGAACCTGCGTTATTTCTGGAAATTCAATCTTTTGGTGTCGGAGGTTCTACAATCTTTAAAAATTGATTTTTTTACAGCAAAAAGATAAAATTCCTCCGAAAAACTTCAGGAATGATTTTTTTTAACTATATCCAGCCACACCTATTTTAAAGAAATCTTGGAAAAAATTGTATAACAAATTCCAGCTAAATATAAATTGTAGTTCTATAAATTAAAAAATGTTTGAAGATTTACAAACTCATTTCGTATGCAAAGATAAAACGAATAATAAGTATAGGCGTAGATGAGTAAATAAGAAAACTAAAAGCAGCCATTCCATGATCAAGTTCTAAAGTCTATTTTCAGTCTTTTCACTAAGTCACTAAAAAAAGAATCTAAATAAAAATAAGAATCGCAGGTACTCAACTCTTAACAGAGAGCTTCAATATTGAGAATGAGTATTCCATTTACTCGTTATCGAAGCATAAAAAGGACTGCTTAATACAAAAGGGAAGGGCATTGACCTAATAAACAAGTAAATTGTAGATATAAAACAAGTAGAGTCTGTTCTCCTTGACTTCATCTTGTTAAGCTGAAATCACCAATCCCTTCCAATTCCCTTCAAAGGTGAAAACAAACTCAAAACAATGCTTATAGACTAATTACTTCAAATTAATTTATCAAAAGATTAATTTATGAAAAAAATGTTCGCGGTACAGTACTCCTATTAATTTCAGAGAGCATCACTAATAGCAACTAGGAGTCAAATTACAAAAATTTTGTAACTATTAAGACGCTCGCGCACCTTTAACAAGAAACTGGTCTGATGGCGTCAATTTGGGGGATTTGCTAAGGCCGTCATTGTACTCTTTATCCAGCGACTGTTATAGTTTACAAGGTAATAAAAGAAGATCACTGCACAGTTTGAGTTGATCGGCGGACCAGAAAAGATATCGGAGCTTTGGCGTGATCTGTTCATCTAATTTGACCAAAAATTATGAAAATTCATAATTTTGTTAAACGGACTGCATATTACATTTAGATACAGTTCGACTATAAAAAATGTTTGTTAATTTTTAATTTTATTGTGCTTCTGATGTGAATTTCAAAACGTTTAACATTTGAAATAAAAAATAACTACCAACATTTTTACCGCGAAGTGAAAGTGATATATGGGTATTCTTGTCAATAGATTTAAAAGTTTCAATTTAATTACCACAAAATGTTCTGCCATTATTATACCATTAAAACAATGAAAGTGATGATGATTTTTGCGACATTTTTACCTTTAATCACGTGTAAGTTATTTTAATTTCTAAAAAATAAAATGCTAAATACAAAAGCCAGATCACAATTTGATGGTATCAGTACTTTTCCTTTATTATGTGGTTTTTTACATCAGTTCTTCGCTAAGCAAGTTCAACGATTTAAATTTCAATTTGTTGCAATTATTAAACTGAACTACATTCCTATTATTAATGGGAAGCATATTAAAATCAGTAATTAATAAAAACGATAGGAACGGTCTCGTTAATCTTTAAGCTTTATTAAATTAGGCGCCTTTACCATTTTGTGAAATATTAAAATTCAATAGACTTTCATACATAAGAATACGCAAATGATTTATTGAAGTATGTTAGAAACGAATTAACTTTTGGAGCAAAGTAATTTGATATATCTTTAGTACATTATATTATTTGCAAATTAATTAAGGCAAACGAAAGGTTATTTAATGGTCATTATTTAGGTTGTGAATAATTTTAATTGGTATTGCTAACATTAACCTTCACTGCCCAATGGTTGAATAATGTAACCAAATTCATGCATCAAGGAAAAATCGTCATTTAACACATTTGATAGCTTCCTTATCTTAGATTTTAAATTAATGAATTCTCCTTTAATTATCGTTTACCTTAGACTCATATAATTATAAAAGTTATCTCTCACCCGAAGTGTCTCTACCGAAATATTATCAATCTCACAATATAAAATAAGTCAAATTCACTCGTTTCAAGAAGATATCGCTAATTGTAAATTATAATATATAAAATTACAAAAATTTACTTTACAAAATACTTGACTTGAAATAAAATAATGTGATCAATCTTTCGAATAACATTTTTTTCATGATTTTGTTTAAAAGGATATAATAATTAAGTGGATTGTAACACATTTTTTCTGCATATTTCTGAGTTGGTGTAGTTTATTAGTTTGCGGGAGGAAAAACACTCTGTTTAAAAGGCTGAATCATACGAACATCGAGTAGTTTTGAAAACAAAGTTTAGAAAATAATGTTTAATGGTAACCAAAGTAGTAGTTTTGTAAAATATTGAAATTATTTGTTTCTAATTATACAAATATAATAAGATAAAAATATTTTTCCCAAAATAACATTGTCCTGCCTAGTAGTAACTAGTAACTATCTTCGCCTCGTTAATTTTAATAAATTCATTTTTGGGAAAACGATTTCTCTACCTAGTTTTATGAGTCGCTTTTCATTCGTAAACACTTATGAACATATTTAAAAAAAAATCGAATATGATAAAGAATTGGAAAAGTTATATTTAGTAAATATTTAACTCTCCTCTTACTTAAGTTCTAAGAGCTTTGAGAAAATAAAGAATTTTTTTAAAAAAAATATGAACGCTTCTAAACAAAATAAATAGTACTCGTATGCAATTAAACGATGTTTTCGTGCGTTATTGCTTCAATGCTTCAATTTAATATGTTTAATGTTTTCCACTCGCAAACAAAGAAAGAGTGCCATAAAATCACTTTTGTTCACAGAATATTTTTTTACTCACCAAGATCCGGTGGTTACAGAACATAAAGACATTTCCTCAAACCATAAGCGGACCTTTAAAGTTGATTCATTCCAGTTAATGTTGAAAGTAAAAGTAAACCACACCGTTGACACACGTGGGGTTTACGTTAAATGGGCACCTTACACAACTCGTCCAGCCCGGGATTTAATGGCTCGGTCTGGGTTTAAGATTGCCCACCTCGTTCTGGCTGCACTTGGCCTCTAAATGTAAAATCGCAGAATATTTTACAAATTTTTTAGGAAACCGACGAACGGCCTCGTTGTGCCGGTCACTCCTGAGTCTCTTGCAAAAGAATATGAAAAATGATCTTTTAATGATGTAGAGATTTTATTAACCTTAGCACGCATGAATTACTGCACTCGTTTGTTTTGCGCACAACAAACCAGAATGGGGTTGTAATTTTAAAAATAATTACTTTGATGTTTCGAAAATAAATCTAAAACTCCAACAGGTTCACTTTCAATTGTCCATGCTGTCCGTGATGTAGTTTTTCCTTATTGCCTAAAAGAAATTAGATTTTATGTTGCAATTCTTTTGGACTTCATTCATCTTTTATAAAAGGATTGCTTAATCTTAAATGAGATAACTAAAAGTTAAAAAAAAAATTTCCCCAAAAATATATTTTTGTATTGCTAAAAATTGTCGTTGAACCGGTTTTCATCGCTTAAGAGAAATATTTAAAATACACCCGTTTTTATGTGTAAACATTAATTTTTTTTTTTTTTTTATTGATAAGATGAAGCAATGAGTAAAATAAAATTTTCATGGTTTTTGCCTTGTAAGAAATAATAGCTCTTCTTTTTTCTTATACTTAATATCTGCACAGGATGTTCTTACTTTTTGTTTCTTATATTGGAACGGATACTTAACGGTCATCTTAAAATTTCCCATTTTTCATTCTATTACATCACTGAAGGTGCGTAAAAACACTTAAATTTATTTTGATTCAGGCGTGTTAACTTTTTGTATATTTTTCGCCACAAATACATGCAATATTCCACGAATGACTTTGGAGAGAATTTATACCTGGTATATCAATTTCTTTTATTTTACCTTGGCTCACAATCATTTCCTACACCCTTTCTATAATCTAATTAAAACAAAACGATAGTCCAAGTAGAGATAGTTTCTTATTAAATTTATAGATTTGCACCCGAGTAAATGTTTTTTCGTTAAATAAATTACTTTTTCCTTGACTTATAGGAAATCGGAAATATATAGACGGGTTTTGCATAAACAATTTACTATGCAATTATTATTAATTAAAAATAATATAAAACTCATCTCGACCGAGACATCGGATAGTTGAAAGCAGAGAAATCACGTTTAATTTTTCAAAAACAAAATCAATAATTTTCTGATCAAGCTTATACTAATACAAGACATAAATCAAGCAATTAACTTTATAAAGCCAGTGAAACAATAGGTAGGAATTAGCATTTGATGAAATTTATCGAATGTGACGCACAACGCCAATTTGAAAACGTCTCCGATAATATGCGAAAATTTTTAAAGTCGTAGTAAAATACCACGCAATATATTGAAATTTGTAAAATACCTAAAAGGCTAAAAACGAAATGGAAATATTCAGTTATTTTAAATGCTTGGGATATCTAAAAATTGTAAAAAATTCATAGTTAAATAAAACTAATAATAAATCAACAGAACAAACGACGGTATCATAAAAAATGTACAATGTAAAGGAAAAGAATTTGTACAAAATATTAATGCTCTAAGAGCATAATTATCCAGACTTAACCTAAACACTAGCTTTTAGAAAATTTGAGATAATAACCTCGATCAAGCAAGTTCAAGGGGTTGAATCCAGTCATCTAACAGTCATTGTCCTGGGTAATTCATAAAGTTGCTACGATCAATCCCACGGTGGATGGCATTCAAAAGATTCAATTACGAGATTACAGGCTAGCGTAAATTTCGTAAAGAACTTCGAAGTTACCTTATGATCAATTAATTGCATACCTTTACATTAAAATTAAAGAAGATCATTAATTGATTGATCAAAGCAAATTCATTATTGCCACTTTATGCCAGTTTCTTATTTGAACTTCAGTTAACATGGCCATTGAACTACTCTGTTAAAATTTCTGTTCAAACTTGATCTTCAAGGCCTTCGATGGTAAAATATTGTGATTCTATAGATACTTGGGGAAAACCTTTGCTTTACCTATAGGTAATATTAACATATTTTTATATAAGTTAAAAAATTATAAATAGTTCAAGGTAATAAGCACTTAAAAGATAGATACATCAACTCACAGTTTTTGCACGAGGAAAAATTCAAAACATAACTCTTTTTGCAACAAAGTTTTTTATCTTTATTCATTCATTTATCTTCGTTTAAGATAAGACCAGAGCTCTGTATTTATGATATGTTAATGAAAAAACACTTGGCAGGGCAAACTGAAGGATACTTTTTTTTTCTAATTTGTAACACGGTTGGTGAAGCAAAACTTATTTCGCTTCTTATAGCAGCGTCTTCTTGCACAAAATTGCAGATGTACTTTCGAAACCAAGGAATTGACTGATCTTTCACCTCGTCTCTTAATGATGTTATGCAAGAAAGCTTCTTATTGCATATTTCCAAGATTAAATTAATTTTTGAGGTGTGAGATGCGAAAAATTGATGCAAATATTTAGTAAGGATTTTTGAATCTACGTTACGTGTTAATCAATGTTAGGAAACGGTAGGTTGAATAGGTGAAAACAACTACATATGTATGTATGTGGTAGCAAAAATTAGGAGCAGAAATAATATTAAATTACTAATTTTACGAATATAAAAAATTTATTTGTGATGTGAGCTCATTAATATTAAATAAGAGACGTTTTTACAATCAGTCAGTTATATCGTCCTTGTAATAATGCTTATAATTAAATAAATAATATGAAACAATATAATTTTAATTTAATCTTCTAAATTTTTCAGTTTCAACAGCAATAGAATGGCAAAAACGTGATACTGTAAAGCGCCGAAGTGGAGTTTTATCACAGCTCGATAAAAATGAAATTAGTTTTGAATATATAGATAAGTATTTTCAACAAGAATGCGAATGTATTGGATTGAATGATTGCAAGCCTGTGCTCGATATTATAATAAAAGTCCGCCGAACTCCAGTATCTCATTTTCTGATGGAAAATCTAAGAAAAGCTTGGTGTGGTTCTAAAGATGATCAACCACTAATATGCTGTCCGGATAAAGGATATTCAACGCATACAACGGAAGCTCCTTGGATTTGGGATGTACGAGACATCCCCAATATGCATAAGATTATCAATGAAACTGACACCACTGATTCTTTTATTGAGAATCGATTTAACAGTTTCATTGAAGAGGATACTCAAAATAATCTTATTGATTTTGAAGATCCTCAGACCCATAAAAATTGTCCACCAAGTTTCTATTCTGGGTTTGATGCAATTGGCAGTTATTACACATTTAAGCAATTTTTCCATAAGTATCCTTGGGGTCCAAAACCAGTTCTTCAACCTCCTTTCAATGATTTGCCACATTTTCGAAAAAAACCGAATAAAAATCAAAACCGAAAGATGACTTTCCGACCACAAACCAACCGTGAACCACAACAACCGCAGAGAGATCAAGATCGGAGAAAATTAAGGCCACTACCTCCTCAATCGGATGATATTTTTAATAGATTTGGCGGAATTAGGGCTGCAGTTAACTCTCCACAATGCGGAGTCTCAGTGAATACAAGAATAATTGGTGGCACTGATGCTGGGCCAGGACAGTTCCCTTGGATGGCGAGGATTGCCTACAGGAATCGATGTAAGAAAGTACCACTTTTCATTCGTTTTTCAATTTATTTTCACTTTCAATTTTATATAAATGTACGATTTAATCAAGTAATATAGCTAACACAACTCTGTACTCGGTTTGTGAGAAAAACTCCAAATAGAAAAACTGCGGTTGCTTTACATAGCGACCACACTGCTTTATCAATATTTAAAAACGTCGATAGGTCTTCAATGTAACTCAGTGCAGTTTCCATGTATACTTTTGATCGTGAATCTTCCATTATGAGCAAACTGTTAATCAAAAAATTTCGTTTTATTTCTACAATTCAAAAGAGGGTATATACCAAATATATAACTACCTATCATATGCTTAAAAAATGCTTAAAAATATTAAATCTTACCGAATATTATTTAACTACCGTAAAAATGATAGGTTGTGTATTTATGTGAAATAAAAAGCGTTTTCTAAAATCTGTTTTAAACGTTCGTCTTTTATTAATTTAAAATATTTAATAGTTTAATCTAACTTTATGTTCTTCAATTAATTCAATCTTTATATTTTATAAGTTTGATTAATGTAAATAAAATTTCAGCATCAGGCCTATTAAGTTACCGATGTGCTGGATCAATGATAAATAATCAATATATTGTCACAGCTGCCCACTGTGTAACAAATCTCGTACAGAATTTGGAAGTGTAGGTAAAAGTATGATTTCCTTTCTAGTTACATAGAAAACACCACAATTTTCAGATATTTCATACGATTAGGAGAATTGGAAACAACACGCAGTACGGATTGTAACATCGATCCTATCAATTGCATGGTGCCGCAAGACTACGAGATAGAAAGGCTCATTCCACATCCCCAGTACGATACACCAAAATATGCTAACGATATTGCTCTCATAAAACTTATAACACCAGTGAATACCTGTATGTTTTGCTTTGTTGTAATTTTATTTGAATTTTTCATTATTGCAATTATATTATTTAATTAGTTGATGTAACGCCTGTTTGCTTACCGATGAAGGAATATGCAGTTGTCGATAGAAATTTAACAGGAAAATCAGGACTTGTTGTGGGCTGGGCATCCGCAAGAAGAGGTAATTCCAAAATTAAACGATTGTTATATCAATCGCATGAATTGTTTTCTACAAAATAAAGTTCCTATAGGAAAATCCTAGCATAAAAAAATAATCTCTAGTGTGACAGAACTTAATAAACTATTTTTACGAATTTGGCTACTTAAATTTAAGAATCGAATTGCGCCAAATTATGTTCATAGTTTTTTATATTTTTATTAAAAATTTATAACCTAATCCTTAAAGGGTATCGTGGGTGAAATTTCACCCCAGAAAAGTTGCTGTTCTCAAATTTTAGAAAAACCTTATGATTTTTAACGAATGATTTTGTCTACATATATTTGTAAGGTCACTATTAAAATAACATTATTATGAAATGTAACATTTAATAATGCTAATAATGTATTCAATTACATTTAATGGTCATTATTATACTTAAAATATTTAGAAGCATATAATCGGGTGAAATTTCACCCCTGATACTTTTAACGTAATTTATTTGGATGATACCTTTTAAGGAAGTTCTGAAACACACTGTTGCATATTCAACATTGTAACTTTTAGTTAAACCAAGCCAAGAAATATCGAATTATTTTGAGTGTAGTTTAAAAAGGCTTATTTATATAATATTTATGCAAAATCAATTGCTATCAACATTCATTGCTATTTTTTGTGTTAACCAATTGAAAAAATAAATTCTCTAATTAATAAAGCAGACAATTTTAAATTTCGGCCTAGTACTCTAACGTAAATTGAAAATTTTAGAAAATACGTAATCAGCAATTGCGTCAACGGTTGGTGCAAAAATATTCTTTAACTATTCAAGTTTTTCTCATTGTATATCTACTTTGTTTTTGTAATAGGTTCAAAAAAAATAAAAGCTCATTAGGTACCTGCCAATAACCTCGTTTTTTAAATAGTCTGATGTTAGTCATTAACCAGTTCAGCAAAGCTCTTTAAAAGAAGCTTTGTGATCTTCAAATAAACTGCGACGAATGTTAAAATTCATTTCACTTGTGTTTTATTACATTACATAATTTTTATTTTATAAATGTAAACAAGGTAATAGAATTTTATTTTTATTAGCAAAATATTTGTTTTAAAATTGAACGGTAGAATAAACGCAGACACATTTCTAAACTTAAAATTTATACAACCTAAAAATCGAAATACAGTAATATTAACCTGATTCTTCATGTCAGATTAGATAGGATAAAAATCTGTGAAAGAGTGTGTTCTTCATAACTCGTAAACATTACTAAATTACTACTTATTTTGTTTTAAAAATTCGCATAGTATTTAGTTCCTATATTCCGGGCTATATATCAGGCTATGAATTATATATTTCGATCTAGTCTAGTTTCTTTTATGTACGTTGCTTTTAATCCGAAAATGATTTCAATATTTTTTACTCTGCATTTTCTAGAAACGTTACCTTTATCAGTTTTGTTTAACTCTCATATTTTGCATACCTTCTATATTGTTTTATATGTAGATACATATTATTTTATAATTTTATAGAAATTACATTAAATTATTAATTACAGGAAATGCAAGACGAACACCTACATTGCAATATGTGCAACTTCCAATTGTCAACAGGACTCGCTGTGCAATCGCCTACGCTCAATTTAGTGCTAACTCTCGAACTCCAATTATTGTGAGTTCAGCACAAATATGCGCTCAAGGAAGAGAAAACCTCGATGCTTGTCAAGGTAAAACACATAATTTTATATTATTATAAATACGTACATCTCAGTATCAAATCTAACGTGCATTCTAAATTTTAGGCGATAGTGGAGGTCCACTTATGGCGAGCGAGGACGAAACAAGCTCCAGATATGTTTTGCTGGGCTTGGTATCTTTTGGTCCAAGAACATGTGGAATATCGAACTTCCCAGGAGTATATACCAGAGTATCATCTTATATTGATTGGATAATTAATAACATGGAGACGTAGTTTTGAAATAAATTTTAGTGATAACATTAATTTTATTTGTAATTTATTTTACAAACTACCTCAAGTATTTTATTGTATTCTTAAAAAAAAATAGTTTACTAGGAATAAATATGTGATTACGCTAATCTTTTCTTACAAATCAAAAGAACATGAAATTGCTACACCAAAATCAAGAAAACTAGCTTTTAATGGAAATACAAGTGCAATTACCTATAAAATCCATGCCCATTAGATATGTTTGGATAAATAGTAAAATATAAAAAAATAAACAACTAATTTTATTATAAGTTTTTACATTTCTTAAATTTAATTGATTTTGAAAAAATTTAACGCCAATGAAAATAGTTCTTCTCTCCTCTCAAAGTGGATTAAGTGCCCACTGTCGACCCAAGTAATCGTAGCGTTCGGAAATAGTTTTTTAATAAGCGGGACATCTGAACTTCGTACAAAATCAGATTTTGTGCCACAGACAAAAACAGCTGGACCACGAAACTGTTTTGAATACATATTCTCTGGAAATACCATAACATTTTTCAAATTAGCTTCAAGTGCATTTATATTAAGTTTCCAAGCAAAATTTCCATTTTCTAACTTATACAAATTTTGGAGTAAAAATTGTACTGTATATTTATTATGTATAGTCTTTAATAGTTGTTCAGTAGCACTTTTGCGACCATCAGCTATTGACATTTCAGGCGATAGTTCGATAGTTTTCATTCCTTGAAATAAATCGTAAGAATGTTTAGAAACTACTGAACTATTATTCGCTGGAGATATATCACAAATAAAAACGCGGTCAATGAGATGTGGAAATGCGAGGGCCAAGTACATCATGGCCCTTCCACCCATGCTGTGTCCTAGCACCGAAGCTGTTTCAATATTCAAATGATGTAGAAGCTGAACAACATCCTGCGCCATGTGCTGATATGTGTGATAAGGAGAATGGGGACTTTCACCATGATTTCTTGCATCAACTGTAATAATCTGTCTTCTTGGTACGATGTTTTCTTGAAGAGTCTTGCTAAAAGAGTGCCAGTTTTTCTTAGATCCAAATAAACCATGCATTATTACGAGCGGGGGTGTTCCATTATCTACGTCTGTTGTACTGTACAATTGATAGGACAGGTTAACTGGCTCAATCGATGGGAGAGAATTTAATAATTTGGCAGTACAAAAATTTTTACAATAATACTTATTTATAAAAATACATGATGATTTTGTAATTATTTTTAAAATATTCAACATTTTGACATGTAGTCGAGGTCGATGACTTTTTATAGGTATGCCTTTTAATTATTTAAATAAAATTAGACATCGTAGGAAGCACTATTACGAGGCTTAAAGTGTTTGTAAAGCAATTTTATTTACATCCCATAATACCAATTTAGATAAAAAACAATTGTACACCATCATATTATGGAAATCGAATTACATTCCACTTGACTAGCTCAAAGGGGCAATGGAAAGAATTTTAGTGAATTCGACTTCCATGATTGAGGTATTAAGAATTTGAAATATGTATTCGTTAACAATTCTTTATTTAATATTTACATTTCAGTAAAAGAAAATCGTCGAAAGATTCGAAAATTGTGAAGCAAGGACAAAGGATTTTTAGAAACTTTGCTTAAATTTCTTTACTATAACTTTACCGACTTATATGCTTTTAGTTATATTTTATTTAGCTTTTGCATATATTTAAATGTCCTTATGATCACTAAATTTCTTTCGAGCAATAATGATCTTTCTATGTTTCATTTAACTTTTAATATTTTTAAACTTAAGCAAATATTCTTTTAAAGGGTATTTTTGTAACGCCTTACGTTATGTATGACATAACTTTGTTTAATACTTTACTCGAATTTTATTTACGATGCAAAACCTTGAGTAAAAATAAACAGCTTCTGAAAAGTAATTTATAAATATGAATAGTTAGGCTGAATAATAAAAATTATGTACTTTTTTATAGCAAGTAGGAAGCAAGGCACATGTAGCAACTTTTAAAACTTTTTGCCAATATTATAACAATACAAATATGTATAATTCAATTTTCATAGCTTTTATACAGAATTCGAGAGACCGAGAGTATCTAACCAGGTTCTCTTGGACCACATATTACAAAAAAAAAAGAAATTGTAAATCACTGCTCAGTCGCATCTTTATCAACTCTCAGAAGCGAGTTTCAGTTAATTGAAAGCACGTCAGATACTACCCCCAGCTCTTGGACAGATCGCGATAGGTGCTTACAATAACTAGTTTTTCAGTTCAGATCATTCTGTGGTGCCCAGTAGACAATTAAGCATTGAGGCAGAATCACCTGGTGCGGACCTTTATGGAAACTGGCTAAATTTTGGTAGAGTTCAAAGTATCTTCAAATTTATACGAAGCAATGCTGCTAATTACAATCTTTGCTGTGATCTTCATCCACTCTGCCTGTGGTCGTAAGTTCGTTTAATGTTTGTCGGTTTGATATCAAGATATTTTTGCTTTTGTGTTTCTGCGTTTTCCTCGTAAGGCATTAAGATGTAATTAAGTTGTGCTTTTAAATTTGAATAGAGATAACGTTAATATTCTTCTATTTCTTTAATTTTAACAT
Source organism: Philonicus albiceps (assembly GCA_963969385.1). Classification (NCBI taxonomy): domain Eukaryota; kingdom Metazoa; phylum Arthropoda; class Insecta; order Diptera; family Asilidae; genus Philonicus; species Philonicus albiceps. Next base: position 8,801,616 of record OZ017776.1, on the reverse strand, counting down.
TTTTAAGAAAAACCGTCCTAAGAACGCTATTCCAAGTAATAAAATGTAGTTTATGTAGTTATTGAATAAACCTCTAAGTTACCAGTGTAAGTTCCCCTCAAAGTGATTCCCCGTGACGACGATGACTGGCTTTTATCATTAGCATAATGACCGTCAGATATCGCAATGAAGACAGGTTTTTTTCTCTTTTCTTATTCTTCTGACATTAATTTTATTGATAAACACCATCGCCTCACCTATCGGTTAAAACTAAACTAAGTGGTAAATATCTCTGACGATATCGTTAAAGCCTCGAACTTGTTGATATGAGAATATTTGGATATTTGTGGGTTCGTATGGCTATTTTATTTGGTATTTGGCTGCACAAGTTAATTGCTATAATACACAGTTAATGTCTGAATTATGGATAATTTAAAATTCTTGAATCTTAAATTACTATAATTTTCTTTGTATTAGAATAGGTATATGGATTTCGAAATAAACCAGTAGGCATATGCATTATGAGACATTAAGTACAACATACTATACATAGCAACAGATACCGCAGATACGCATTCTTTGCATGCTTTCCATACCATACGTTTGATTAACATTTTATTTTATACACACTATAATAAATAAAACGGCATTGGAACGATTGTACTAATTTTTGTTTTAACATTTAATGTAAAAAGGAAATTATACAATCAAGTGCAGAGGCCAGTAAATACTGCAACCAAAACCAGTTTACAACATGTTTTCAGAATAATACATATATTTTCTGATGAAACCAGCCATTTGTTCCCATCTCCATTTTTCTGTATATTAAAACTGGTATTTTTTTTTCTTCAGCACTTTTTAGAAAACAATTTTAGATATTATATGTTAATTCTGTATTAAATATTACTGAATTCATTTTATTCGCGGTCATATCATGACATATTAATTTTTAATAAAAAAATAAATTTGTAATCACAACACAAATCAAATTCCTTAGTCCTTTTTAAATTTTCATGTTATCTTATATTTTATTTATTTTAATTATTTTGCCGAACATTAAAATAATACGTTGCAAAATAAACAAATTGTTTAATATACTTACTAATAATACGGCATTGGTAATGTACTTCTACTGTGAAAGTCGAGAACCTCAAATTGCGTTAAGATTAAATTGTATTTTACATAATGCATAATCATTTCCTCAGATGACCGCCCTTCAGCAAGTTTTAGTTATAAAAATAGTTAAATTTTTAATATGCTGGCATATCTTAAAAGAATTGTTTGAGTCATATTACAAAAATGCGAGTAAATAAAAAGCAATCCCTATACGACTGGTTACATAAACTCATATTTTTATACCTGTTTTATTTTATCTTACTATTTCCCATTTTGTTCATACATAGGGCATAAGTAAAAACATCAATAAGATAAAAAGTATGCAACCTATTGACGTCAGTTCTTTAAAACTTCTGAGAGTTTTATTTTATATATCATAAATAGGTAGGTACATATTTAAGAACCCAATAACCGAATAAAATCAGAATTTTCCATAAGAAATAGCAATCTTAAGCTCATTTTACTGATTTTAGTTGAAATTTTTACGATTCAATGATTTCACTAATTTTTCGTAGTTATTATATTTACAGGCCCTGTTAAATTACAACATGGTTTATTTTTAATTCATATAAAGACAAGAAACAAGAATGAATAGGGTCATGGTACCGAGTTTTATGATTAGAAATTTAAACGTCATCATACTAGTCGTAACATTTTATTTATAAAACATTAAAAATAGCATTTAAATTTGTAGCTGAATATCTGTTATATACATAAGAGATATTAAAAATATGTAAAATATTAATTCGAGATAGGCTATACCCTCAAATTTTATCGTTAGTTTTGAAGTTGTTGGCTGTTTAACTTGATTTTTTAATGTTATTTACTTAAACGTTTAGTGCTTATTATTTTATTTGGTTAAATGTGGAAACACGTTTAAATGGAGTATTTTTACTCACATCCTTCGCAGTCGCGCATTAATTATTATTTATTGTGTAGTTATTATTTTTTTACTTTGTTTCAATTATTTATATTCAATTATGTTTTGCTAATAATACTTTTCACTTATTTTAATTCTTTTAAACCATTGTAAAGTAAAACTTTTGTAATAAATAATAAACACTAATATTCTGTTCAAAAATTTATTATTGGTTCTTCGTTATATGCTACATCGATTTCTATATAAATTTATTATCAAATTATTCTGAAATTCTGGTTTATGATAAAAATACATGTGCTTTACAAGGAAACGCCACAACTGGGTGCTAAATAATCTAAAGAGGAAAATAATGTCTGGGATTACCCTCCATTGTAATTAATTAGATTTAAATATTGATGATTAAATCTTTAAAAAAAGCTCTTCCAATATTAAATCAAGCCTTTTAATTCACACTCGCATAAAGAAAAACGATCCGCTCCAGTGAGCTCTGGGAAAATTTCAACTTCTCCTGTATTACTCATAATTATACAAAGATATTTTATATAACGTATTTAACCTTCCTTCCCTATAGCAGTATATGCAGATAAGAAGTTGAGAAAGTATTGATTAAAGCTGTAATAATCTTCTTGCAATTAATATATTAAATATGCAATTCTTTGGTTGAGGTTTTTTAAAAGACAAAAATTAACTTTTTCATTTTGCTCTTCAAAATAATGTAAGCCATCCAACATGATTTGATATTGAAACACTTAAATGTACTACATAGAAGCCGTATACGTATATAAAAATTAAGAACGATTATAATGAAGATGGATGAAGCAAGTTTTTCGGTATACTTTAACAAATTGATAAAATATACGCTGCTGAACTAGAATGTTTTGTATAAAGCTTCGTATAAAAATGAAAAGCGTAGATGTTGAACATTTTAACAACTTTTTTAATTATAATTTATACATTCCAAGGAAATAGCAAATCATTATCAATTTTAATAACATACAGATAACGAGCTGATATTTGTTTTTTACGTTTTATGTTTTCAAATAAAAAGAATATTTGTCAATTACCAGTCTTTATTTAATGTACTAAAATTAAGTTAATCATACTTGCGGAATTAAATTGTTCAAAAATATCTGATCTATTTTTACAAAAATAACCACTCTGCTTTCAGACAAATTTTTGACCTGCTAAAACTTTTGCTTAATTTATAAAAAAGATAATTTATTTATTTAGTTACTCTGCCTATTACAAATCCAAATATCATACCCCTTTCCTCTCCCTGCTGTATAACAAATTAACCCTTTATCGTTATTGTAAAAAGGAGAAGATGTAGTATATTAGTAAATTAAGAAATTTCTCAAAATTTATAATACCTTTTTGGAGGTAAAAAGCTCTGATGCGAAAAAAATGCATATTAATTACGCGTGCACAAAATTTAAATACTGTTTTGGACACAAACAGCTCAGGTGTGTGGAAAGAAAAATTCAAAATGCTTTGCACTCTATTTACGGGATTAGATCTTAAGGTCATTACATAATAATTAATAACTTTAGCCACTTTTAACACAGAAATTTTATTCCCAACCGAACGAACAGAGACAGCACAGTATTCAAAGGTCTTTGGAGAATGTCTTACCCCAAGACAGGAAAGAAGTGTTTGCGTATTTCTCACCGAATGCGGGGATTTGTATAACATACTCACAAAGGTACCATTAAGTAACGATGATAAAATCTATTTAAGGCGTAGTCAATGCGGTTTCGCAGAGAATTCAGTTCTGGTGAGTTAAATAATAATTGTTTCTATATTTTTAATATATTGCACAATGTTATATTTCAACAATGTCAGGTGTGTTGTCCCCCACAATCAGCGCCACGGGTATCTACTTCTCAACCTTTCACAAATAATAATCAAAATCCAAATGTAAACCAGGGCTCGTTTAATACAGAGAATAGAAATGGGGTAGTTGAACTTCCTCAACCAGGGGTTTGTGGTACCGGCAGCTCAAACCGAATATATGGTGGTAATTTAACGAAGATTGACGAATTCCCGTGGATGGTTTTACTAGAGTATTTTAAACGTATGTTCCAAATTAAGTTAATGATTGTATGTGTTATTAACATTTTAATTCAAATGTTGAAGCTAATAACCGCAAAGGATTCCACTGTGGAGGATCTCTTATCTCAAGTCGATATGTCCTCACGGCTTCTCATTGCGTGAACGGAAGGGCTATACCCGCTGATTGGAGACTAAGTAGCGTTCGTCTGGGCGAGTGGGATACAGCATCCGAAAATGACTGTGATGACGGTGATTGCTCTGAGCCACCTCAAGACGTAGCAATCGAAAGAGCCATCACTCACGAGCAATACGATCCAAATTCAAGAGGGCAATATAACGACATTGCTCTGTTGCGCCTAGCAAGACCTATCGTCTTCACCGACTGGATCAAACCCGTCTGTCTGCCAACGGCGAGTGAGTTAAGGGATGCATCCTTCGAGGATATAACTCTTGAAGTTGCCGGATGGGGAAAAACGGAAGGTGGTGTCGCCAGCAGATTTAAACTGAAGGCTCAAGTGGATGGGGTACCCTTGCCAAATTGCAATCGCGTTTATGCGCGCCAGAGTGTTCAACTTCAATCTTCACAAATGTGCGCCGGGGGTAAAGTGGGTGTGGACTCATGCAGTGGCGACTCCGGGGGTCCTCTAATTGGCTATAATACTGCAAATCGAGGGCGCCCTTACTTCTTCCTGGCCGGCGTGGTATCTTTCGGCCCAAATCCATGTGCTCTGCAAGATTGGCCTGGAGTATACACGCGGGTAGGACACTATATTGATTGGATTAAGTCTCACATGAGCCCATAAGATAAGCGAATCTATTATGTATTGAATCGTGAAGTACATACATTATAAAATGACAAAGTGTGTATTATTGCATCAAAATGAAACTCTCAATTTTAAAGAATTTTCTTACTCCTTCGAATATACAAACAAACGGAAATGTTTAGAAAAAGGGAATTTATTCAAAACTCTACTGTTATTTATTTATTTCGCTTATTACAAGCTACAAAGGTAACTTCAACATTTTATGACTATAATTATGCATACAAAAATATGTAGTATATGAAGTTTCTAAACAAAATAGCTGTTAGAAAGTGCTTTTAAACAAAAATAGTGTATTAAATCTTTCACAGGTCAGTTTTGCGACTGAATTAAATTTAAAATAGTGTTTTAAAATTTTATAATACAGCTTCACATTAAAATTGAAATTTCCAAATACGAACTTTAGTTCTTTCATATTAATTACTATACATTTAGAAGCTTCTCTGAAAGCAAGTGCAAAATAAATTTATTTTTTTAAGGTATAAATAGTTAACCCCATAAATATGTTGTTCCGATAATAATAGCGCTGGAAAACAAATTAAATATATTTTTTTTTTATTTTCCAAACAAATAGCAGACTACTAGATTTAGATATATGTCGAACTTTTTTTTAAATCATGAATTCGTAAATACAAATGCACAATCAGCTGCTGTTTTTGAGAAAAACAGAATTAAAAAAATACAGATGACCGTATTTTTGCCATTTTGGAAAAATCATTAAAAATTATATGTTTATCATAGTAACGTGGGCTAATTGAAAGCCTGACTTGTTTTAGTAAAGAAGATTTTTATGAGTGCGCGTTTCTCCAGTGAAATAAACGCGCCAAACACTAATTCGAGAAATATTTGAAAATGTTTTCAAACTTTTTGTATTTTTATATAACAGCTCAAGATCCAGGCTATCATTTGAGAAATATTATAAGTTCCTGAGTCAATTATTATTATTATTTTTTATAAATGTTCAAAATACAAAAGATTGTACTTTTTTACACCGATTTTCTCAAAAAAAAAAGGGAGCTGATTTAGCAAATGAGCAAATTCATAATCTACAGGCAACATTTTATTGAAAGAAAGCACGGAAAACTTCCAATTTCCATACTGTCGGTTGCAAATAAAAATTCTATATCCTACACGCTTTATAGGTATATAGGTAGAAAATACCCTTTTATTTCAAATCTAAACCTTGATATAAATATAAAATTTAGCCTCAAGGGAACCGATGTGTAAACATTTTCTCCATTAAAGATTCAGACTTTTTCCATTTAACAATTTTGGTTCCGGGTATGCATAACTCGCTTTAATTTTGTTTAGATAGGGAAATTAAAATATTGCTCCTATTAAATGTAAAATTCAAAAGATTTTCTGTATATTTTATTCAAAGCTTAATATCAGTGAATTTCGCCTCTACGAGGCATATAACAATTTTAATCACAAGACCGAATTTAGTAGATTAGCGAGCTACTAATAATCGGCATTATTGTTTTAATAAATCTAGTCTTTCTGGTTATTCAGTTTTCAATTAAAATAAGTTTTAACACTTGCCTTGTTTGTAATACACGTTTTCAAATTATTTGGAATTCCATATAAGTCGCAATTGTCTAGTGATAATAAAAACTTCTTTCACACGTAATCGTATGATTAATAAAAATAAATTAAACAAATCCCGTGAAAATACGTAAAGTTCAATTGGACTTCACAAACATATCTTAGCATTTACTAAACTCTGAGCTATTGAACCCATTCGAGAGTAAAGCATATTCCAGTAAGTAGGTCCTAACCTCAAATAATAGGATTGATGACATTTGAGATTTTAGACGATTCATGGTAAAGAAGAAGGATGGCGTCCGCTGCGACTGTTACAAATTATTTATTAACACAAAAGAAGACAAACGACAAGGAGTTAGCGGCGGAATGGACAAAGCTTGAGGATCTTTATACCGAAAAGTAAGTGTAAATAAATCTTTTAGCAGCCTATGAAAATGTATCAGTATCGCCTAGCCCGGTATCAATTTTTTAGCCCTTAATAGGATGAAAGCATGCTTATTTTATTATTTCTAACTTCTCTTCAATTGCAGGCTGTGGAATGAACTTACAATAAATCTAATCACTTTCGTCAAACACCATTCGCTGCAGACTGAAGAGTCGCAGCTTCAGCTTTACAAAGATTTCATTTCGTCTTTTGAAACAAAGTGGGTACTCGGCTCATTATTGTTAATGTTCTCTAAACAAGTCTCTTTCGTTTTTAGAATAAACCCTTACGGACTGGTGGAAATCCTCGAACCTCTAGTTCACCTGATATCGGAAAAGGAAGAGGCAATAAATTTTCTCGAAAAATTGCTGCCGAAAGTGCAGTCTTGTGATGAAGCAAAGTGGTACATTCAGGTAATACACAAAACCGGCTCTGTTCCATGTCTTTTAACTAAAGTTATCTCCAGGTTTTAGAAGGTGAAATCTATCTTAACCATCTAAATAATTTAGAGAAGGCAAAAAAAGTAGTCGAAGATGTCCAGAAATGTTTGGATGAGGCTGGAAATGTTACACCTATCCATGGAAGATTTTACAAACTTGCCGCACAGTACCACAGACGAATGGGACAACATAGTGATTACTACAGATGCAGTCTTCAATTCCTTGGTTGCTCCATAGATGATTATCCAAAAGACCAGTGGCCCCAAGAGGCATTTTTCTTAGGATTAGCTGCTCTTCTTGGTGAAAGGACTTACAACATTGGAGAACTGGTAAGTCGGCTATCTCCGCCAAGATTTGTTCTTGTAAATTAACTCTACTCATTGCAGTTAGCCCATCCTATTTTGGAGTCACTTCAAGGTACCGAAAATGAGTGGGTGGTGGAACTCCTTAAAGCATTTAATTCAGGCGATGTGTCCAAGTAATTTATATGGTATAAAATTCAGGCTTAATGAATACAATATCCTGTTTAAGATTCTTAGCGATGAAACCCACTTGGAGTAAAATTCCTGATTTGGCAGCACAGGAGCTCAAACTGCGGCAGAAAATCTCTCTGCTTTGTCTGATGGAAATGACATTCAAACGTCCGCCCAACAAGAGGTCAATTTCTTTTGAGGAAATTGCCAAAGATACGCAGCTTCCAATTAATGAAGTGGAACTTCTGATTATGAAAGCATTAGCGCAGGATTTAGTTCGTGGAGAAATTGATCAGGTCGGTGGAGTAGTCAACATGAGCTGGGTGAGTTTATTTATTTTTGCCTACTAATGAACGCATTACGCATATATAGTTATACAGTGATTTTTCATCTATCAAATATATCCTGTTAGGCTGTTAGATATTGCGAATGTTTTTAGTCTAGCTGTAATTTTTGGATAAACATTTTTACTCTTAGTTATCACTGATCTAGAAAGCAGGATTTTGAGAATTTTATACTACCGTATCGTCTTATAGTTTCATATAAAACCTCTGCAGAATGTAGTTGTAATGATGAATTTGTTAAGTTTTAATTTAAGTTGTCTCATAAATTTAAAATCCACCAAGACAAACGATTTGAAAAATTAATGCAACAGTAAAAACGCTCTTAAGTTTATCAAAAACTAATTACTTCGTTTCATCTACTGTAGCTGAACTGCGTGAAATATTTCTAAGATAAGAAATGGGCATACAATTCCGCTAAAACGAATGAATCGATTAGATCCGATTTTTAGAAAAAAAAAAGGTTTTGAGTGCAATAATTGCAATAATGTTATTTACTTTTATACTTAATAGCTCAAATTGTAAAAATGATAGCATTACGTCATTCTGCTAAAAGTATCAAATAATTGAAATAGGGGGGAACTTTTCAAAAATTTCCCTGGTTCTTTTAAATTTCTATGCTTTTAGAACTTATATAACCAATTGCGATGGTTTTATATTTACTAATTGAATGTATTCTTTGTTGTATTGTACTTGAAAATAGTCTTGCTTTGGCTTTTTCTACAAATATATTTTTTACATTTTCAATCATTGGCAAAAATCATGTTTGTTTAAACAAAAAAATATGTTATGGGTTTATTTTAGTCTTTATTCTTGTTATTACATTGCCCTTATTGCTTTTGCTTCTTTTTTTATGAAATGCTACTTGGCAATCATGTGCATTTAAACCGTATTGCATACGCATCAATAATCACAATTAAATTCTGTTACGTCGCTATCGATAATCCAGATTGCGCAACTTTCCGGAGAAACAAACAAAATTCAAATAAATCCAACAGGGTTGGTTGGAGCCAAAATAATAATTTTAGCCGCTATTTGTTATTGTTCGAACATATCTCTAACCTTTGACTTTTTAAATTTGTGTGAACAAGATCACGTACGCGCTGATATTTGCAATTCATGGTCATAATCCGAATTTTATAAAGACATATCTGGGTTTAAAAGAGGCCGATGTCAACTTTCCAATAAATTATTTTGTTTTCTAGGTACAACCCCGATACTTGGACCGATCTCAAGTGAAAGCTATGGCCTCTACCTTAGACATCTGGATGCAATCGATCACATCAATGGAACAGTTGATGGAATCAAAGGCTGGCGAGATCCTTACAAATTAATCCACTTAATTAAAATAAACCGTTTACAAAAAAACATTTTTTTGTAATTACCTAAAATAAAGAAAATTTCGTCATTTATAAAAACAACAAATTTTTTAAAAAAAGACAATTTTATTTTAAGGCGCATTGTAGCTTACAGCGATTGAGTGTCAGCAATGAAAATCTTTAAAGCTTAACAGAAATGAGAGCTCCTTATGGATAACACAGTAAATCACATAATGTTCTTTGTATCTTAAAATTAAATAAATATATTTTTGGCGATAGGAATTTATACAAAATCATAGTTATTAAATATTTAGGCAGCGCAATTTCCTTTCTGGAACACGAGATGCAAACTCGAAAGTTGACTGTCTAACAGCGTTTTCGTGCGAGTCTCTTCTAATTCGTCTAGGGGCTTCACCCATTACAGTCCATAGTGGAATTTTTCGAATATCTAGAATTTCTCTTACATAGTCTTCCAAAATGAACAAGTGATCATCGATAACACCGGGAATCTCTTCTCGCATAAACATCGCCAGTCTTATTAAATATTCAACGTTATGGCCACTTGGACCAGATGTTTCACATATTTCTTCGGCTATTATCTTTAATGAATGGTCTCCTAGCCAGTGGGAATTTTTGTCAGTTGCTATATATACTAAAGCAGGAAAAGCTTCTCCGCTGATGTCTGTATTGCCTGATGCAATTCTTGGGAAAAATTTTGTTTCTAATGTTACGTAGCCTCCTGCAAAAAATGCTCGTTTTAAAGCCGAATAAAAATGAAATGAAATTAAATTGCCACCTAAGGTACATTCTCTTTGTTTCAAATACTCTAGTGCAGTCTCTCCTGTTATTTTGTACGCACAGCCCCACGTTATACCCTGAAACAATTGAAAAAAAAGTTATTCAAAAATGTTGATAAAGAAGCTGCTAATAATGATAATGTATTATCAAGGCTTAGCTCAGGTTTTTCAGTTTGCTACCCGGATTAGATATAAACATTTAATGTTCACTAGTTGTCGAGATCATATTTTGCATTTTATGTATTAATTAACAATTAACATTTGCCTATTTACTATCTAATTAAAGAAAATAACATTAACGAGTAAGGAACAATCCACGAAATCTTAAAAATTCGTGTAGGAATACTATATATCTGCAGATGTACTAATTTAAGATACCACCACATTTTTAATTATTATAGTATTATTATGTTTTTCGAAAAGGATCAACAGATGTGATTCTCATGAAAAATAATCTATGTCCAAAATTTTAAATAAATCATTTAAATTAAAACACATCATATTCATCCCTTCCGAACAAGTTTTTTTTTTAAAAAAGTTAGTTTAGAAAAGAGGTTAAATACTAGTGTCGATTAAAAACATATGTACCTCACATTTCCACAAAAAGAGATTAAACTTTGAATTATGTACTTTTTAAAGAATACGTATCAAGATAACTTCAAATTTAAATTCAAAATTCATAAATCAAGTCGTTATTATTCCAAAATTGAAAGCAATGTATTTGTTTTCAAATTATTCCTTAATCTATGAAACTTTGTAGTAGGGCTTGCGGGATTCCCTTTCAAATTATCAAATGACAACCACTTTCTTGTGCGTGACATAAGTTAATAGAAGTCGACCACTTTTACTTAGTCAAGTCTATCTAATTACAGTACAAGCTAAAGTTTTTAGAATAATTATTTCATATAATTTCAGCAAAATACTCTTGTCTTTCCAAACAGACTTACCCGTGATGTAGGATAATTTTTGGGCTATTTAATATTGCAAAATTCTTAAAGTGAATACAATCAACGAGCAGCATTAATAGTAATTATATAATTAAATTTCACTAATTTGCGCAGTGCTAATACACTGACACTGAGATTTTTTAGAATCTTTTCATCGTTTTGTGTTAATAGATAAATTTTGGGGCTGATTGAAAAAACGGCTTCACATAAATCATAAAAGTGAGACGATGCGGTTTAATTTCCAGCAGTCACGTCACTGGCACGTGACACGCACTTTAGTCAAAGATAAGTCTTTTTTATGAAGCTTTCTTTAAACCTAAACAGTACGAGCCATTGCACCCATTAATTTATAAAAAGATTTTGTGTGGGTGCACTTGCCGCACCATTTGAACGGAAATCACCAATTTTTCAATTGTACGGGATTAAAACAAAATATATTAACTAAAATGCCAGCAGCTCAAAAATCTAGACATCTAGCGATCTAATCAAACAAAATGAGATGAAAGCGATAGAAAAAAAATTGGTTTTCTTACCTGTTTATCTTCCACTAGTGTAGCCACCCTGCCTGGCTGAAAAAATAAATAAAAATAAAACGGAATGAGAATAGTTGATGAAGGCCTACTAACACTAAAGAGGACATTTGTCGTAGGAAGTTCTTCTTATAATTTATACATGAAACAAAGCCGCAAGCCTTTAAACATAGTTGGGAATGCGAGACTGAGTCAAAACAGACGGGCACGTGTTTTTAATCGCAAAAGAGCTCATTTTCTGAGTCCACGTGGATGCCATTTAGCTTATTTATTTGCAAATATTGCGACAAACTGTGTGGATGCAGGTAAAGTAGGGTCACCTTTTGATATTATATTTTTCGAAATTTACCTTGAAAGTGGTATAAAAAGAGCACTCACAAGGTTAAAAAGGATAATCATTGCAATTTTTACAGCATTGAACAGCAGTGTCGTGCTTACAAATTTAATTAAATGAAGCAATTTAGGCAAAAATAACTTAGAAATCATTGATGTTAAAAATCGTTGCTCTCACCTCTGAAATGAATCTACCATTCAATTTGGGGTAAAATTAGCTTGTAAATCAAGTGTAGAAACATTATCTTTCAATTATTTCATTTTTCCGCATGTACAAGCGAAGTGTTAATCTTTATTTGGTGCATCTGATAATTTTATAAGGATTACAAATAAGCCCGAAAACTTTACCAAATTTGAAAATGAATAACTAAATTCGGTACAATGCAATATTGAGAGGACGCTTTAAATATATATCTTACCTTTTCTTCAGTCCCTCGATGAGCTGTGTTGCCTTGCCAGAAGCGGCGAACATACCCTCGAATATATCCTGTGACACATTTTGAATACGTGAATCCGGGATTCCAGCAAAGTGACCCATATCCGAAGACCCATACAGAGTCTGGATGATTATTTCCATTGTCTTCATCCGAGCAGTTGCCATTATCCAGATTCAACTGCTGCTGGTTAGCGGCAAACAAGTTCCGTAACCCTTGGTAATCCATTTTTTTATATGATGAATAATATCCGCTCCGTTTAATAAGATTATGGCAGTTCAAATTTAATCACGTAACTGTTTCGATCTTGATTATCCAAAGATGAAGAAAATGCACGTCTCACAAATACAGCATGCTAATTGACTCGAACGGATTCTGCAGCTTGCTTCTAGCTTTTTACTAAACTGTTTTTAATAGAACATATTTTATTACACCTGTCCGATTAATTTGTTTAGGTGTCTAATCACGTTTAGTGGATTTATCGCTTATAACTATAGCCATACTGCACCTTGGATTGTGAAAAATGGACTGAGTTTTCTCTTGAACATTTTCAAGTACTGGTCGTTGGCAAGATCCGAAATCAATTAAAAAGTTACAGAAGTGCAGAAATAAGCGACAAAAATAGGAGAACTCGGACAGGGAAAGCCGTTCAAAGCTTTTGGGAAAGCTTAACCGCCTTCGTCCGGCAACGAAAGGTCTGCTAAGTTTAGCAATTTCTTTAAGACGCGAGAGCTTTGTTTGATGCGGCTCAAGACGGCGCCGTATATTTACGGAGCTCGTGTTTCCTCTGTTTAATCTATTTCGCACTTGGCTGACTTTGAACTTGCTTCTTTGTGGTGAAAATACCTTCCCCGTTGGCTTTGGTTTACTCTGGCGGCGGTTTGGTTGTGAATGCGTGTTCTGAAAGGAATGTAAACAAAAATCATTTTATTTAAGAGTGATTTTAAAAGGAATTCAATTGAGTTAAGCATCAAAATATGACGGCGCTTTTGTAGATAAGAGCCACGGAGATATTTAAAAATGGGTCACTGACGCGCAACTTTAAGTTTTATTGTTTGACCGATATGATTACGATTATCTTCAGACGGAACCATAATGCGAGGTAATCTGTTCCAAACAGTTGCCACAAGTACAAGGATTGAATCTTTAGAAGGGGATGCTTTTCTAATTGCTTTAACTGCTTTGAATCATGTTTAAAGCAATATTTACCAGATTCAAAGATTTCATTGGCTTAAAACAAATTTTGTTTATACAGAAATCAGTCGCTTCGACTCTTTCAAATTCAATTGATACTTTTTATAATTTTATAATTTTACTTCAAGCTGTTCGCATACAAGGATATGAAAACATCTCTTAAGAGATATTAATCTAAATCTTAATTGCAATGCATCTTTCACATGTTTGATTACTTCAAAAGCTCTATTCTGTAAATAAAATTATGTAATTATGCAAGGCATTAACAATATTAAGCTTACCAGATGTTAATGGCCGAAAACAAAGTCTACTTCATAATCTCCAACAATTTCGTGTTTGTTGGATTGATATCAAAGAGGCTTTTAGTTGTCTATGGTAACAAAGATATTTTCACGTGACGAATATCTATTCAAAATTTGCTATTTCCAGCGTAACAATTTTGTTAAGAATTCATCAATTATTGTTATCGTAGACATTAGACAAACTAGTCAATATAAAAATTGATTGTTATTTTATTTTATGATACATATAAACCGTACATTTGTTTGGTTATAAATAGCCAAAATTTTGATGATGATTACTTAGAAAATCGGCAACACAATTCAGAATTGAGAGGAATTCATATTCATCTACATTTTGTTGTGCTCAATTTTTTACACTATAGAGGACAACTGGTCAAAGGACATATGAGGTATTACTTATGTTAATACGGACTTAGGCCGGCTTAAGCTAAGTTTAGTCAAACTACTGTCAAATTTAGTCGTAATGTTTTCTAGCATTATTATGCCTTGAAATTCTTACCGTAGGCAATGCATCAGGGAATTCTATAGCCTTATGAACAACTAACAATTGTAGAATACTAGCCCCGATAGTATGTTGTAACTAACTCAAGTATTGAGATATCGTTTTATGTGGTGGATACAATAAAAGCTTTACTTACTTTTAAGAAGTATGCATACTTATACAATTTTCTAAAACCGCATAAAACTAAAACGAGTTAAAATTAACCTAAAATCGCATTAAAATATTTACAGAAAGTATTAAAAGAAATAGGTTCTAGGTTCTAGGTTCAAGTGGCTGCCAAAAGAAGGCACACTTAGGCCAAGTTAAGCCCATTGTGATACCACGTGGGACGAAGCCCCCAAATAGCTAAAAGAAATAACTTGCTTAATAAATTCCTTCGAAGGAGTGAAAAAAATCCATATAAAAGTCTGAAATAAACCTGTTTATATTTAAACTTAATTCATTTTATTTTACTGTAAAATTAAAATTAAATTAAAGAAGTATAGTTTTACGATATTTCATAGTGGTCTGCACCGTTTGCGAAATGATTCCAAATCATAATTATTATCAGAGGAGACTATCTCTACAATGGATCTTTCCTGTAAAGGCGATTGATTTTCACAAACTTCATTCTCGCTGTGTGGCTCCTTCCTTTCTAACAGTATAGTCAGAATTAATTAAACTTTTTTAGTATAATATGTTTTATCTAGTTCAGAATATCATGGCATATTAGCTGAAATTTAAAGGGTCATTCAGAATTGAAGCCATTAATAATTGAAATGATTTTCTAGTGTAGTACAAAGTTTAAAACCTCGAGTTAATTTTCGTCCGCAATAGGAATATTTGGATGTAAATCGCATAAAAAGATACTTTCCACTATTTGTTATTATTTTTTATTCTAGTTAGAGTAAGGAGGTCTCGAAGGCAATTCTCATGGCCTAAAAATGCTTTCAGTACTCCACATAAAAATCCCCAATTTCTCTCATTCATTTTAGAAGAAAAGTATTTTTAAACTTTCAGTACAAATTATCCATAAGGAGACTATTATACTTTAATGTTTTTCACACCATTTACCATGTGGCTAACACTCAAAAAATCACACCATGACTAACACCCAAAATCACCTGGAAGACAAACTTAAATTTGATAAAAATGTTTGTTCTGTCTTATTCGCAAATTTAAAATTCTCAAAATAGCTCCGCCGATATGTAAACAAATTTCTATAGAGGCTAGTCACATCGAATGGAAATCATAAAACGCCACAGCCCATCGGATCCCATTTTTGGGCTCCCCCGTTGCCAGCAGAAGATAACAACCGACTTTTCCAAAACAAAAAAAAAAGGATGATTTGTGCCAGGTGCAAAAATAAAGCGAAATACTCCCGTTCCCGCAGACAACCTTGGGCTCTAGCAAGATGACCATGTGTCAATCAGGCAGAGCAGACACCGAGTCACCTGAAAAAGGCGAGGGCATTTTCGGACTTGCCCTAGTCGGTTGTAATACGAAGCAGCTGCAGCACTTACGTGGAACAGATTTCGTTATCATCCACTTTTTTAACAATAGCACTAGTTTTCTTCCAGATAACAAAAATATATGCACCGCGACGTGCTCCAGGGGAAGATAAAGTCAGCGTAAACTAACCCACCGAGAGAAAGTGACCAACTGATTTTATGATTTCGAGCGGAGAGCTGCTCTAACAAAAATTCTCTACATCATTCATCAAATTCATCATATACTGGCCTACAAAATATATTTCTGGCAAACATTCGGTGCTTGATAGAAAAAAAACTCATAAACGCATATATAGTAAAATATAGTTTATTAAATAATATTAAAATAAAATAGTTTCAAAGATTAAGTAATTAAATTGAACGGAATCGATCCAAAGACTGATATTTTTCAAGAATATATTTTAACGTAAGACTCTAATTCCATGGTTCGAGCTCAGGAGTTCACTTGTATCTGGCATTTCGCTCTCCGATGAACTCGCGTCGTGTGAAAGTAGAAAAATCGGGCAGAAGAACAGCCCCCAGTTTTTAGAGAAGAAATTTTTGAATGATGTAATTTAGAAACCGATTGGATAAGATCTCACAATAGGCACAATCTCAAAATGCAACGGGGTCCGTGAATATCTGAAGATCGGTTTGAGCTTTTAGAGTAGGTGAGCAAAAGGCAAAATAAGGTAAAAAATAAGAAAACAGGAAATCACACCTGGAAGTAGGCAATGCAAATATTAAATCAATATTTTTCCTCTTGGCGCTTTAATTTTTCAGAATTGGTGCTTAGGTGCGGGAAATATTTAGAAAATATTTTCACTGCGACACCAAACTCATCGGACTGTTAATGAGCTCCTCTGGTTCGGCCTTGTCTTTTGACTGAACAAAGCTCTAAATATGCCAAGCATGCTTCTTAGCTAATTAAACAAGTTTTTTGGTAATCTAGAATTAAATCAAAAACCGGAAATTGGACTATTTACACAGTTAGTTGAAATCATATGATCCGATTTTGTCCTGTTTTGCTATTTTTGATTGACTTAAAAAACTAAATGGGCTCTATTTGAATTTACGAAGGCGTATATTATCCAGTCTAATAAATAAGTATTCTAGAGAAGTTACTAATGTTAATTTTATTATATATTATTTCTTCTTTTCTTATGCGCTTATCGAGAAACCTTTATATGCGAATTTAGTAGTAGTAGTATATGGCTATTTTTAAAAAATTTCTTTTATAAGCAAACAAATCCAAATTGCTTGCCAAGTATATAAACAAATGTAAAACGACGAAGATAATAGGCCTTTTATTCAAAAATAAGAAAACTGGAAGATTAAGTAAAATTAGAGCTAATCAATGGAAAGATCTTGATCACCTTAACATCTAGTGGTAAGGTAAGTAAGTTGAAGCTCAATACTCATAAAACAATATCAAAGAATAAAATGGATTAAGACGATCTATCTTGGAATTCGAATTGATAACAAAAGATAGGGAATGAGATTCCAGGGAACCGCATATTGAATACAGTGGTAATGAAATTTTCAGCTCCTAAAATTGATGATACGACAAGTGAAGAGAAAAGCTAACTAGGTCTATTGATGCCCCTCCATGAGCGATTGAAGAAAATCGGCAAGAATACAAAGAAATCAAAATTGCAAACAGCACCATAGTAAAATCAAACTTTAAATAAATATAACACGAATATTATAATGTGTTAGCGAACAATAATAATGAAGTATTTCTGCGATACAACAAATACGCTGCAATAAACTTTATGTTAAGTGCGCTAAATTGGCTTAGTGTTAAGCAAAGTCAAATTATGGACGTGTGCATTTTTATATTTAAAATGAAGATCCTGGAAGATCATATACTAATTATATATAAATGTAAAAGTTATAAAAGGATTTATGGTTCACTTCCTCTTTTTACAAATTTACGAAATGTTGTCCAACGTCTACAGGCATTCTCTCATTTAAGCAGCGACTGGTTAAGTGTCTGGTTTAATGATATTTAAAATAAAAATTGTTCCATGTGATACTGTTTGTATTTTAAAAGTATGTTATGTTTTTGATACCCTTAAAATTTAACATCTTTAAAATAGTAACTGTCTTTTATACAAAATTTTAAAATATGGCTTTTTTTTTTAGAGTAACACTTTGAAAACGAAACTGTTACTTTATAATTTTGAAATGGTTGATTACGTTGTTACCCACTTTAATCCAGTTAAGAGTTCGCTAGAAGCATTAATTCCTTTCACGACTGTTTCGGAAGTAAGTCGCAATTTCTTTTAGTCTACACATCCGGCAGAAGTGCGGCAAACTTATTAGCAAACTTAGTGGTTGTTGTGGGCATTGTAATAAACAACGGCCGCTTCGTGAACAGCTGACTGCCATTCATTCACTACGCCATGCGCAGAATAATGAAAACAAATTTAATAAACAACACTTCGCCGAACAATACAACGACGTTGCCGGAAGGTGTGTGCGGAATGCAATGTGCGAGGACAGCAGACAGCACAAAAGTCAGAAGCAGAGAGCACCGAAGACAGACACACCGCACAAACCGAAAAGTCGCAAAGAAAGAAGAGCCGAGAAGTGCTAGGCCCGGGGTGCAAGGGCTCGATCCTAGTTAAAAAAAGAAAAGAAAAAAAAAAAACAAAGAAGTGGTAAACCCTCAGCAGTGAAGATTTTCGACAATAAAATCCGAAATTTGGACCCGCACTGAGCTACGAAAAAGCGAAAGTAGCAGCAGCTGAATTTTTCTCCGTAGTCCGTCGTCTCGGAGCAGTAGAGAAAGGGAGGTGAAGTGCGAGTGACTCGGGCATTGATAAACTTCAGGCGGAGTGTCGTCGCAGAGGAAATAAAATAAAGATGATGTCGCGGTCGTTGGGACCCAATTTGGTCCATCAGCTAGCCCTGCGCCAGGCGGAGGCGTACGGGCACAGGTTCCAGGCAGATCTCTTTCGGGAGCGGCTCAAAATCGCCAGGAACCTGTATAAAAATGATCTAATCGCTCACTATGGGTGTGTGAACGCCATTGAATTTTCAAACGGGGGTGAATTCCTAATATCAGGTAAATCTAGTCTAGTTGTTCTTTCTGTAAGTGCGGCACGCATGACTCGGTGGCCCCGCGGGACCCCATTATGCAAGCCTGGCTTCGTCGTGGGTGGATTCCGCGTTGGCTGGCATGGCAGCCGACTGCTGGGGCATAAAATGGAATGGGAGCCTGATTTGCGGTGATAAGCGAAATGACCCCGACGTCCTTATTTTGACTTTTAAAATGCAAAAGCCCTCTGCCGAACGCGATCAATACAGCCAGAAGTTCGGGCCGTTGTTATTCGTCTTTTTGCTTTACCTCAATGGGGCGTGTTATAATCCTAAGAAGCCCGCTGTCTTCCTCCATCCTTCACTGTTAACACGACTCCAGCGTAATCCACTGGTAATCTTCGGCTTCGGCTTTAGCTGTGTTGAATTATCAGAAACTAAGTCTAAACGAAAACAAGAACGCAGATTATTTGAGTAATCAAATCTGTTCCTATCTCGGTTAACAGATTGTGTGGATAATTCAGAACTTTGTTTTCTTGCTTTTAGCCAAAAATAGTCCACGCTTCTAAACTTAATTCAGTTATCTGTACTTATTCATTCTGTCTAGCACAATATCCAATATGCGGATTCTTGTCCAAAGTTTGAACCAAAAATAAAAAGACTACGTTTTAAACATTCTGCATTAAATTTATTCTCACCTGATGCAAAGCCAGACAAAAGCCTTATAAAATTTGTTAGCTAGTTGTTTTTAAATTATAGGTGCACTAAGTATAGTACAATTTCGAAAAATTTAAACCGTCGAATGAACAAATACTTTTTGTTCCGTCCACATAATCGACTCAAATTGAGCTATCAACATTTAAGTCCTCAATTTTTTTTATTTAGCCATAAATCTCTCCAAAAATTTGGAAAAGGAACAAGAAACATCCATGCTTAAGAGAAAATGTAACTGAATAGAATGTCCGGTTGACATGATTATTTAAAAGCTATTATCAATTAAGTCTATTTTTGTTTTTTAAATAAAATTGGTTTAGAAAATGAATTAATAAAACATTAAATGTAACTGTTCAGGAGGCGATGATAAGCGAATCTTGATGTGGAATGTCGAGAAGGCTATTGCTGGTTACGAGCGGCCTCGATGTATGGAGAAGGAGCATCAAAGCAATATTTTTTGCCTAAGTTTCAGCACAGACAATTCGCAAATTCTTTCTGGAGGGAATGACGATCTCTTAATCGTCCATGATAATGAAACGTAAATAAAAACTTTTTTTTATTAATTATTAGTCACCATACTTAGAGAGAGGTTTTCAGAGGGAAAGTCGTTGATGTATATATCCATATCAAGCCTGTTTATGGATTATGCGTGGATCCAACATGCGACAGCATGATTGCAACAGCTGGTGAAGATGGTCGTATTTTAATTTTTGATCAACGGAAAGGCGCGGCAGTAATGTCTTTGGGCAAATATAAAGCACCCTTTCACGCTGTTCAGTTTCATCCCTTAGACGGAAAATTCTTGGTGACTGCTAATTCGAAAAAAGGTGCTGCATTTTGGGATATAAGGGAACCCCATAGGTAGTAATTTGGCTTGAGTAAAATTGTAACAAAATAAACATGTCGTCCGAGTAGTCCAATCATATCCTACGGTGGCGAAGGCAATCAACAGAGTTGCATGAGTGTTCGATTTAATTCGAATGGAAATCAAGTGCTGGCGTTGCGTCGCCGTTTACCTCCAATTTTGTACAACACTTTTTCCGAGAAGTCCGTTTGCCAATTTTACCATCCTGACTATTATAATTCGTGCACAATGAAAAGTTGCTGCTTTGCCGGTGAAGACGATGAGTTCGTTCTTTCTGGGTCTGATGATTTCAACTTGTATGTATGGCGTGTTGGCGATGTTGATCGTAAGTTTTTCGCTTTATTATTTTTTTAAACATTAATTGTTTTTCATGCAGTGGATCAAACTGATCAACTTATTGAGCAAACACAAATGGTTTTGTACGGCCATCGCTCAATTGTAAATCAAGTTCGATACAATCCACAAAAATGTATTCTCGCATCATCCGGTGTTGAGAAGATTGTAAAGGTAGGTTAGAGAAGATAGTTTTAGAATTTAATTTTTATCCAATAACAACTGTGCAGTTGTGGAGTCCATTCAACCAAAAAGGGTGGAGTGGAGGTTTGATTGAAGAGGCTATAGGCCCGGAAAATCCGCGTGAAGTATTTTCACATCATGATTACTTCTCGCTAGTTCAGATGAACTGGTCACACATGACGCACGATTATAGCAATCAGAATACTCATGAGGACCCACGAATGATGGCGTTTTTCGATTCATTGATTCAGCAGGAAATTGAGGGCTGGGACACTAATAACTCATCTGATTCTGAACAAATCAGTGAAGATACCTCAGAAAATAGTACTCGCCAAAGTTCAACTGAAGATTCTGAAGATGATAACTTGAACTATTTTACTCATACAAAAGGTAAGAACTTTTACAATTTATTTCTATTTATTATTAATACTTTTTTGAATAGACCGACATCGTCGCGGGGGTAATGCTGCTGTGAAACCTCAAAGACACAAGTACGCAAATCGCATAGCGTATCTTATTGCAACTAAAAGAAATACACTTCGGCGACTAGCCTTAAAAGGAGCATCGCAATCTGGTCGCAGGCGACAAAATATTAAAGCTGTTAAAAGGAAATGCCATAATCATGGGAATCGTAGCGCCGCTCGAATTGTTCGTAATGGGACAGGTGGCAAACGTGCTGGTCGGTATAATTCGTTATTGAGGAGAAATCGAACTAGAGAGGAATCAGAGAACCAAAAGGCTATGAAATACAAAGGTACGAATAATGCGATGTTCCGATCATATCGGAGGAAAAAAAATCATCGGCATGCTGGTAAGTTTAAAATTAAAAGTAATTGAGTAGAAATGAAAGGGTGGCTTTTACTCTTAGACACTTCTTCGGACGATGATGCAGCAAGTTCAACGGAAAGGGATGCTGGTCAAGATGACTTACAAGGACCTACACCACAAAATCTGGCAATTCCAAGTACTAGTACGGGAATTACTTCAAATGGAAAAGGTAATGCTGCTTATCCTGTGGGCTCGAAACCTACAAGTTTAAAATTTCCAGAGCGGCTTCGTTATTTGCAACAGCAATTGAACGATTCTGATGAAGACAATTCTGTCTCAAACTCGGAAGAAGAAACCGGGAATGTATCTCAGCCACAAACTTTTACCCAACGCATTCAATTAAATGGCGTTAATAATTCTAACAGTGTAGAAAACAATCATTTGTCGTCTGATGTTGACGGTGATCGTTATTCAAGTCCACCAAATCGTCGAAAACGCCACGCACCACCAGTCGAATTGGATATATATTCGAGTCACTCAAACTCAAGACTTTCAAATAGTAGTTATTTAGAGGATGAACAAGACTCAGGTAGCAATGAGAGCTTAGACTGCTTCGGCAAGAAGCGAAAAGCAGTTCCTAACGCTGACAGTGAGTGCTGCAGCAGTAGTAATAATAATAATAACAACAACAACAACGAGAATACTACAAACAGTCTGTCCCCGCTGAGTGAAATTAAGACTCCCAATGGCAACGTAAGAAAAAATAATAATTGTACACCAGACAGTGGCATAAGCAGTGTTGCCACAGCCGGATGCAGTTCGGCCCACAGCTCAGTTAGCCACTGTAGTGGCAGCAATAACAACGCCTCAACCCCTTGCCACAGTGGAGAAAGATCGTGCAGCGATGAGAAATTTGCTATTAAGCTATTCCAGCAAAAAGTAGCTCGTGTCCGAAGGAACTATAAAAGGAAATTTGGCGTTAAATCTGATAGCGATTAAGACTTCCCACTTTCCTCACATGAAAACCTTTTCTGTTCTAACTACGGAACTTTTTACACTTTGTTGTTTTAGTTTGGATCGCGAATAAAATAAATCTTTTTTACCGCGTAGAAGTGATATGATTTTGTTGATGGAGAACGTCTTATGTTTTTTATGTTCATTAGGACATTTCATATAATTAAGTGTAGTAATTTACTATTGCAAACTATTATATATTATATATACATCATAGAAATAAAATATAAGAATAAAGCTGTCAGTTTCAATATTTTACTGAGAAATATCCTAGATCAATAATTATGTCCAGAAAATTTCAGTATCAAAATATAAAAACCAGGATATGACCATAACGGAAATTTTTGCTAAGAACTGCATTACTAAAGGAAAGAAAACAATGGCAGAATATAAGTCAAAATATCTTTAGAAGTCTAAAAACAATATATAAATCTTAAATGTACTAGAACAGGTGAATCATATAATAATACGATAAGATGAATCTGGTGTACTATACAATGCAACAATAGATTTGCTCTGGCTCGTGATTAGATCTATGATTTCATCCACAATTTCTGATATACACCGCCTGTATTCTGGGAATCTGAATGTAAAACATACCTCAAGCACTTTGTTAGAGAATTTATGTAACCGCTTACCTTTCTACCACGTGTTTAATCTCATTTTGTGTTTCTCTTGCTGATATTGTTCTGGGATTAATTGCACCAACTATTGCATTAACTGGAGACAAAGGAAGATCTATTACCATGACTGTAATATGTTGACTCTTTCCGAATTGTAGAATCGTTGAAGACATGTTTTGTGTAATCTGGCAAAGAAATTTAATTTATAATTATGCGTTTTAAGAAAAATTAGTGGCTTACAATATTTTCCTGTCGTCTCCGGATATTGCCAGTTACCCTTGTAAGAAATTTTACCTCAACTGTTGGGGAATTGTTCAACGTGTTTCGGTTAATACTGGTATTTGATGTTGCTCCCGATGACGATGAATTCTGTGTCACATATTCTACAGTTGAAATCTCCGGTTTAAGTAATTTTTGAATGTGTTCAACAAGTTCAGTCATAGTAACATTTCTCTCTTGGAATTTATCGGGTAACGTGGAACGCACTCGCAGTGTACCGCCTTCTCCAAATAAAATTAAATGATTTGCACCTAGATCTTTAGCTAACTCATGGGCCTCTTCATGTCCTGGAGCTTCAACAAATCCAGTTCTTATTCCAGCTGACCACAATAATCGCAAAGTATAAATAGCATCTTTTAGTGGCGGACGTGAGCCGCAGATGCATACTCCAACATCCATTACACGATTAGAATCGCCTCGATCTATGCAAGCTGCATTGATGATTTTATCTAAAATAATTGAACATCCAGCACCGCTCATGTTCCGATTAGGTATGTTCACATTTGAAGTTTGGACCTTTTTCTGAAATTCAGATAACATTGAATCGTAGCGCTCCCCAAAAGCCAAAATAATTCTTGTGTCTCTAGTGTGTTGCTTCAAGTCAATTGCCATTTGCCAGACAATACCGCCCGAGCATGCGTGATCATATCCAACTGGAAGGCCCGCAAATAGATGTATGGGAAACTAAAAAATTTATCCATATACTTGATTTTAATTCAGATATTTATGAATTATATAATGAACTTACAGTCACACCAAAACTCTGGACTAGTGCAACTAACGATTCGAGTTCTCGAATGGCACCTTTAGCCAAAGAAGCCGCTTCGCTCTTGCCCCTAACCAGCCCCCTTAAAGAGGTATGATCTACACTGATTCGAGGACCGCCTAACTGAAAGTTAGCGAGAAGCATATCAATTAAGTTATTTGCGGTGGATTTCGATGTTTGTAGTATGGACGTAATGAATGATTGCAGTTGAAATTTCGTTACACGACTATCTATATAGTCGTGTATGTGTCCCAGTAGTTCGCCGTACTTTGACTTTGGTACATTATTGAATACTAATACAGCGCGAAGAAGACTGGTGTGATTTACCCGGATGTATACTTTGTCTTTTAATCTCGGAATTTCATTCACCACTTCATAAGCTACAGAAATTAGCTCTGCATCAACGAGGTGGTTGCCTGGATCTGGTGTTATTATATCAAACGCACACTCATAATACTGCTTTGGGTGAAAGTTAAAAACTTTCTTTTCCCGGTAGACTCTATCGACCGAGTATCTTCGCACCATATTTATACCCAGCATGGCAATATATCTTGCGAAAGATACACGCAGATCAGTTGGTAGGGTCACAACACACCCCGAATGAGTCATCAGCCGTGGGGAGTTACTACCAACAAATGACTTTCTTGAAAATGGCGCTAGAAGAGGCGTATTAATTTCACGTGCTCCATGTTTGCGGAAAATACTTATGACTCTGCCCTGTAGCCAAATTTACTATTAGATCAAAGAAATAATTTAAATGAGCTAATACCTTAAGGAACTCTAAATCAGAAATTAGATCCCAATTGCTTTTTGAGATTAAATCCAAATTGTATGTAGCTTCGAGAACGGGACCGCTCTCTTGTTGCAAACACCGAGCCACCAGATGCTTATATGCCTTACTCTGAGGATTAGCAAGAACATGTCGCATCATTTCTTGGAGCTCATTTGCTTCCAATTCTGCCGGTGGCACTAAATCTGATGATAAAAGCTCTTCGGCTGTGGGTCGCTGGGACGGATCATGGTTTAAAAGCCATCGAATTATCTTAGCAGATTTAACAAATGTTTTATTTAGTCCTAATATTAAAATCTAAAAACTAAATCACTCACTTCAACCGTATTCTCATGGTCTTTATTGTGCAGCATACCTTTTGGAATATTAATGGATGGAGTTCTAAGTTCGATAATCGTTTTCACTCTTTCCATACCGGTCTCAAATGGAGGATTGCTCATTTCGAAAAGGATTATACCCAAGGTGTACATGTCGACCTGATAATATATTTATTACTACGTAAAAACTTCACACTTTCAAAATATAAAAAGCACTTTTTGGCTGTATGTAGATTTTGAAGCGGTTCCAGTAAGTTCCGGTGCAACATAAAGTGTTGTCCCGACCTTTCCTGTGCCTGTTCCATCTCCACCAGTTGTATTTGTTATTTGTTCTATCACGATAATATTCAGTATAAAAAAAAATATCATACCTGTTAGTTACCTTGGGACTGCAAGGCTAAGAAACTTGTTGTGGCAAGACCGAAATCTCCAATTTTTATTTGATCTCTAGAGTCCAAGAAAATGTTTACTGGTTTGAGGTCTCGATGTATTATACCTTGTTGGTGGATATGCGAAAGTCCCTCAGCAATCTCGCGGAAAAGCCTCCAAAGCCTTTCTACATTTTTGTAAAGATTGTCATCTATGGCTTGCCTAAAATTAACAGATATTTGAATAATTCCTTATTAGCTTATTTATATTTCCCTTATACCTCAAGGTACTCTTTTCACAAAATTCCATTTGAATGTACATAATTTGCTTGTTGGGACGCGGTGAACATGTTCTTCTCCCAGCACAATCGGTTAAATTTTCATCATCCTCGTACTCAGCCACTTCTCCCTTAGAATCCAAAAATGTTATGCCATCACTCGAATCATCATCAATATTAGGCCTGCATTATTCAATGATATAATTTTGAAATTAGTAAAATCATTAAACCTTCTTACAGAATGAAGCTGCTTGTAGACGTGTCTTCTGACTCCATGGGTACTGGTGAAAGAGGT
Source organism: Philonicus albiceps (assembly GCA_963969385.1). Classification (NCBI taxonomy): domain Eukaryota; kingdom Metazoa; phylum Arthropoda; class Insecta; order Diptera; family Asilidae; genus Philonicus; species Philonicus albiceps. The sequence goes on along the minus strand of OZ017776.1, from coordinate 8,775,080 downwards.
TTTGCACTTTCCTGCCCTGACCAATCGCTTGCACCCATCCTGTCCTAAACATATTTTCGGTAAAAATAATAAATTAAAAATAAAACATATTTAAAAACCTTATAAAACATTACCAAATCTTCCATATCCTCGGATGTTACATTTTCAATCCAGCTGTTGAAGTAGCGGACAACATTCTCGTGATTTAGTCTCGAAAGCAATTCCACTTCACGAGTCATTTTCTTATAGAGGGATTTATTTCGTGCCGAAAGAGGTATTCGCTTTATAGCATATTCTCGATTATCTAGTTTATTTCGAACCTAAAATTTTTCAACAATCGTTACCTAAAAAGTGTTAAAACTGTAAATTTGTCTATCACCTTAAGAACATCGCCAAATGCGCCTTTTCCTAGATAACTAAGAATTTCAAATTCCAGACGTATACGAGATTGAGATGGAGGTAATCCCGAAGGAGGAACATATGGAATTAATCCGGTTAATAACGATGGAACCTCGAGGATATTTTTCTTTCCTAGAGATGCGCCGGTGCTGTTTTTTCTCAGCTTTCTTCTATTATATGTTAACTCTAAACCACCTTCTTCTGACGAATTCGCAATAGCTTCTTTCCTTTCTTCCACACGCAAAAAAGGGTGATTTATCAGTTCAGAGGCGGAAAGTGTCCGATCAGAATTGCACCTGGACAAACGTAATATTTATAATTTGTTATGAAATGAATGTGGTGGAAAAAGTTTTCACTTGTATGTTATTTTTGAAATTTTGTTAATTTAGGTTTGAATTGATAATAGTACTCACTTTTCTATAAATTGCCGCATTTCATACGGCGGTGTTGGCAAAAGCGACTCCGTGAGTGCCCCGAGAGCAGGTAGATCCCCTTTATTCGATTTTTGACCACCAACCAACTCAAGTAGATTAGGAATCAAAGAGAAATCAGTACAACGGATAGTTCCATTATTATCCATAAAAACGGTAGAATCAAATAAATGATTGTGGGAGACTCCCTCATTATGGAGAAAAGTTAATGCCTCCAGAACACCCTTCACAACCATTTTAGCTCCTTCAGCGCACCATCCAAGTGAGTTAGAGATGCTAAAGACACTGGTGCCAAGAACAAAGTCCTGCACCAAATAAATAAGAACTCCTTCCTTTCGCTTGAGACAGAGGACGCACTCGTAATGGATGAGATTTCTGTGGTGAAGCTGGGACAACTTCGAGACGTACTTCTCAATGCTCGCTATGAAATCATCTACTTTGTGACCTGTACACTTCTGATCCCCGGACCAGAAACATTTAGAAGAGCACTTTGTCTCTAGTTGGGAGTACTTTATATGCCACTCAGTTATATATAGAAGCTGCCCAGTGTCGATGTCTATTCCAGAGAATGCAACACACCGATTTTGGGAGTGACCTTTAAAGATTTGATTGTCTCATTAGTTGCGGTGGCTAAGAGTTAAATTACCTAGACAGCATCCCTTCTGGATCTGACGTCCTGATTTCGGGAAGTACAACTTTTCGCTGTTCCGGTGCTCCGAACATTTGTTTGGGTACATGTAGTTGCCGTAGTACGGGTAGCTATCGGAGCTGTCCGAGGCGCTGGTTTGCCGGTGCCTTGCTGGGTTTGATTCGCTGATGCTTCTTCGATTAGTCCTCATTTTTGCTTCGCTTTCGAACATTTCCTTTCGCTTCTCGACTTTGTCCAGTAAATTTTGTCGCTCCACACTTTCCTTCAAGCGTTGTATGTTTGCCTCTTCCTGCTCCCGCTGAAAATTCCTTTCAAGCATTTGGTCGTACAAGCTGCCGGGCGAAGGTTTGTTGTGCTTGTGAAGAAATTCCTGAAAATAATAAATAAATAGGTGTTACTGCCTTAATAAGGAGTTTCCGCAGAAGATGGTAACCTGCACAATTTGAGCGAGATCGTAGATCATAACTTCTCCCTTGTGAGCGGTCGCTTCTTTCTGTAGAATACTGAGCAATTCCTGGATAAGGTTATCTGAGAGCCCCTTGGTCTCCTCGAGGTGCAACTTTGGGATTCTGTGAACAATGAAAAATGTTGCAATATGAGCGTTTTTGTGAGTGTAATTCAGATTGCTATTTCGCACATTTTTGGATACTTGGGAACGCATACAATATGCAATTTTGTTGTGGCATAGGCCTTTTTATTGCATGAGGATCCCTCAAAAGGGCTCAGGAATATCCTGACATCGAGTGGCTTCCACCCACAACCTTTTGGCCGGAGGTCCTCCACGTCGGGACCATAGATTGACTGCAAACAGATGTTTGATCACTCGGCGTTTGCCTAATGAGAAATTCAAGGAAAATTACCTTTATCACTAACAATTCCGCCTCCTGACGGTCGCGGAACGATTCCCTGGTGGCCATCCTCTCAGGAACCAAAATTTCGCAGCGCAAGTCGAATCTGGCATTTGCAGACCGACGAAAATTCTTGTTTACGCCGCGGAATGTCAAAACGTGCACTGATAAGAATGAGCATGGGTCGAAGAAGACTAAGTCTAAGCTTTCCATGTTGCGTCTGTTTGCTAGCAGATGACTCTTCGGTGCTAAAAGAGAATGCGATAATGCATAGGGTGTCTCGGAAATAATTACTATTTTATTTAATGAAGATGGAAAGAAAACTATACCGAAATATATTTTGGAAAAAATTGTGATGCAAGATAAAAATTTGCAGAATTATAGAAAAAGTAAAGAAAATATTTCAATATAAGTTCGCGGAGCATAATGGTTGAATCAGTTTGAAATAAAAAAATAAAATGTTGTTTTTTTTCTGCACATGCCTTGCCTTGCCACAAGATTCTTGTCTGCCATTATAAAATAGAAATTGGTAAGAAAAGAAACTCTATATAGAAAAAGAAAAACAACAATATATTCAGAAGCATGTTTACATCGCATTATTTTAACCATTTGTACAAAGGAAGTGCTCGGTATCAATGCTTGAGTAGATGTGCCCCTCCCCGGTGAGAAAATCGGTTATATTTCTGAAGTAAAAATATTAAATTAGCGTATAATTTATCTAAAATATAATAAATGTAACATACTGAAGTTCTGAGGATGATATATGCTTGAACTTCTGTTGTAACTCTTGCAAACTAATTCCTTCCTCACTGACATGATTTCTAATCGCCTGGAAGACGGCAGACTGCTTTGCTTCCAGACCAAAATTATCATCACTCTGTTGAACAGAGAAGCCGCCTCCTCCACCTCCCATAGAAAAATCAGAAAATTCGCCGCCGGCTTTCTGTTAAGAATAATCAAAAGTTAATTTCAGAATTCAATTCATTTTGTATAGAATAATACCTTTGAAAATTCTTCAGCTTTATACCTGGCGCATAGAACTTCTAGCAGATGTGTTGTTATCTCATTAACATCTGTAACAGGTGAAATTTTGAAGATCATTAATGTTTTTTTGCCGGCGTGCTGTCGAATAGTTCCAAATACGCGCACGTAATTATTAATCATAACATCCGATGACTTTAGGGATTCACCCTCTTCGATCCAATAGTGGGCGTCCATCTGTCCAGTGTGATCCTCAAGAAGATAGGTGAGTTTTGTCGAAGAAGTCTCAATATTGCGTACAATTGCGACAGTTGTTACCATCCCAAAGGTCATACCCCACATTGAGAAGGTACTTTCAGGTACCTGTTGGACTTGTTTTATTACGACTGGAGCTACTCCCTGTAAATTGATTAATTCCACATAAATTAAGGTCTTGTTTTTAATTGCTGAACGAAGGTATCTACCCCTCATCAAATGCTAGACAAATCCTACTTTTTTAGTTTATTTCTTTTGAAGCCCAGTAGTTCTAATATATTTAACGACACAACACGGATAAAGTGCTATGTGCGGCAGACTGAGTACGTTCGCGCTTTTAAATAAGAAAATATTAGACTTGTAAGACATTTCCTACATACCTCAGGCTTCTGGTCCGACTGAGCCCCGCCGGTCGTGGTTGTGTTGAATCCATCGCCTCCAACTATGAAGGAATGACATTTGAATTCGAAAAAATAAATAATAAATTCTTCCACTTACAGCTCTCATTCATCATTTACAAATATTTATAACTTTCACTGACAAAATATAAAAGAAATCTGCCTTACAACAAAGCTGACCGCCAAAAGTTTCTGTACCGCTAAACTAAATTGACATTTGAAAAACAGTGGTAACAACCTATGAAAAATTAATTACAAATGCATATGAACCACTGACATAAAAAATTCCAGTAGTATATACCATAAAATCTTTGATGTGCGTTTAATTTATATAATTCTTTATTTTAGATCCTGAAATTTATCTCAATTAACCGGGAAAAGTTAGATATTTTAATATATATCCAAATTATAAGAGATGCTTTTATTATACTAAATTCTAAATAATATAAATTTAAATAGGGCTTTGTAACAGTCATTTTCACTCTGAAAGGTTGATACTGCAACGCCAACAAGAGAGGAGAGCGAAGCATACCATCTGTGTACCTCGCTCAAGTTAAGTTTTATTTGATACTATTCAGAGTGAGACCGTTTATTAGAAAATTTCCGAAAAGTTGGCGCGTGTGCCGCAACAGCAAAAATGTCCAAATATTAAAAAATTTTGTAATGCTCTTTGGAGCAATTTTTGCAACTAATTGTTTTCCTAGAGGAATAACAGCAGCACTGTGCATTTAAGAGGAGTTATTAGACTCTGGAAGTAGGAGCAGAGGAGCTGGAAGCTGTTGAGTTTCCCTCCAAAAATTGAATGCGGACTCAAAGTGACAGATCAGACAAGGGTTTTCGGAATTTTCGCGTTTTTCTAAGTATTTTGGAGGTAAATCCTGGATTTGTCAGAGATTTTGGTTCGGCCGACAATCACATAACCATGCCAATCTGCACGAAAGAAGGTCTTGAGAGACCGTCGCTGCCCGTGGAAAATTTTAGCGATAGCGAGGAGGTCTTCCACTGCGAAACTACCCAGGAAATATTCCGGAATTATGAGTAAGTAAAAGGATTAGGGTGACGACTACGTTCGCAGCAATTCAACTTTTTAGAAAGGTCAAACAAGGGAATCAAATGTGCGTAGTTAGGATGAATGGGGCACATCTAACGACGCGCAGTCTGACAGTTTCGGGTGTTGCTCTGTGGTTGGCGTGTGTTTAATTTTGATGGGCCTTTCGTTTTTTACAGCTTATTGTACAACGAAAATAATAAGTGCCATACTGAGCATGGGCAACAAATTAAGACATTTTATTCTTTTTATTACAAAGTCACAAACTCTACCCTCTGAAAATAAATCTCGAAGTACTTACAGAGTAAAAATGTACTTTAGAGAAATCGTCAAAAGTTTAAAAGTTAGCTGAATATCATGAATATGATTCTTATATATATACTCAGTTCAGCTATTTAAGATTGTTTCGACATAAGTCCCTGTAGGAGTTATTTACCTATATGGGAACATTTGGTAAGCCGAATTAAATTGAAGACTAATAATCCACATCTTTTGAGAATTTGTAAATTGTTCGTAAGATTGCTTGAGCTCTTGTCAAGCGCCGTTCACATTGCCGCGTTGAACACAGATCGAGTGGTATCCGTACGCCAAGCTAGTTTAAAACCCCTCTTTTTTAAAAATCATTTAATATTTTCAAAACTAACGATAAGATAAATGAACAAAAAAACAAGCATTTATACCTGCGTTACTAACTCAAAGTATGTGCTACATAAAATGTATTAATACCCGCACCAGTCTGCGGGAAAGGCATTAATACACTTTCCGCAAGTGCGTTACGATATTGCATTTAATAATAGGATTACTCGTTGACTGATCTAGATTGATCTAGATCAGAGAAGATAAAAATGATGAGAACTGATTCTTGCTCTTTTCTGATATAAAATAATTTGCTTCGCGTTTCTTGAGCATGATCTAGGTGGAGAATTATAAAATTTTGATAGATCAGCTTAGGTACAAATAATTATTTTATGGAAAATAATTCAATTTTGACAATTGACATTTGATAATCTTGGTTGATTTGCGTTCGTAGATAGTTTTTTTATTTCTTTGATTTAATCTAATCTTGACAATCTGCTGTCGAGATTGATAAACAGACATAATTTCAAATATTTTGAAAAACGGACTCTCCTAGGAATTGAGATGTCGGAATACTTCGAATCATAGTTGTAATTTTAATTCTTTAAAAAATGTGCTAAGCAGATAAAATTTAAAATTGTTTTATTTTACAGTGAATATTTTCGGCGAATTATGTTAATAAACTCGACTATATGGACCTGTGAATATACGGGTCGAAGTGACCTCACATATGAAGAGGCGTTAAACAGTGAAAAGCAGGCAAGAAAATCAGCAAAATATTTTTCAGTGCCCCTGCGAGGCCCAGTTTTATTAGCGGTAAAAAGAGCCCAACAGTCAACGCACAGTACACTTTCAAATCTTCTCTATCAGTTCTTCAAAGATAGGTATTTTCCCGGTGAAGCTGTGATGGCAACCGTTAAAAAGAATAAACTCTGCCAATGTAAGGTTGTGGAGGTAATTGCTCCTAAAGAAAATACACTGGACAAAGTATGTCCTGCTGCTAATATTAAATATAAAATTCAAAAAGTAGATAGTACTGATTCTGATTGCATGATGGAGGTGTCAAGCTCTGCGATTAGGCGATTTAAAAAGAAATATTTGACACGCGATACGTTGCTATATTTTCTTAAGGAAAGCACTGAAATGTCCTCTTCGGGATTTCTTGTTCCAAAAGAGGATGCATATAAAAAATATGTAACAGAGCTCAATATGAGTTTTGAATCTCTATTTATTGGGAAACTTCCTAACTGGAAGCCGATTAAATCTAGGAAAAGTGTTACTAACGAAATCGACCAAGAGGCTCCTAGTGAAAATGGTAGTCACGAAAAGGAGAAGGGAAAGGGGAAGGGAAAAGAGAAGAAGCAGGAGACACTATCTAAATATCTTGTTAAAAAGAATGGGGAGCTTTTACAAAAAGAAAAAGAAAAGCAGCTAGAAATAGAGAGAATTTTGAAAGAGCGATTAGAAAAACTGCAGAAAGAAAAGGAAGAAAAGCAAGCGGAGATTGAACGGAAACGGATAGAGCGGCATGAGAAGATCGAAGAGAAGTGGCTGAAGATATCTAAGAAATGTGATGATTTGGAGCGGGAGGATCAAAAGCCTTTGCCTCAGTTTGAGCCAGTACGTACTATTGTGCCGATAAAATACTTTGGAGATTTAATTCATATTAAGGAGTTCATACAGTCCCATGCACAGATAATGTCTGCAAATCTATTGAAAGATAGATTAAGCTTCTATGAAATGTGTAGAGCATTTACCGAGCGAGAAGTGGCTGGTCCACTCAGTGATATTGTTCAGATTTTATTGAATACAATATTTTCACTACAGCGCGAGGAAGAAGAAGATTGTAAGGTAAGTGTAATTTTTATTAGGTCTTGTAAATTACTGTTTAAATTGTTCAATCCAGGCTAAATACGACATTCCGAGGCGTGAGCACAGGGAGGAAATCCTTAATGCAGGACTAACTCATCGACTTGTCCAAAAGTATTATTCGTGTCGAATAAATGAGCTCCCAGTTAACGCATTTAGTGTAAGTGAGGTCCTCAGACTTCATTTGTTATCGTCCGGGGCAACACCGGATGAGAAAACGGAGAAGTGGAGATTTTCCTATCGAAATGGATACGATGGTTCTGAAGATCCTGGGCTCGATTTGATAAATAAACAACCACATATCATAAGAGCACTTCAATTATATGCAATTTACCAATTGCCTTTTAGTTATATTATAAAAATCCTAAACTGTTTAATACACCAAATTCTGACTTATAGTGGAGCATTAAATCTCATTGAAGAGAGAACTGAAGCATTCAATGAAATACAAAAGAAACTTCGAGCCCTTCAAGCTGCAGAAAACAAAAGAGTTGCGACGGTCACAAATGAAAAGAAGCAATTAGCTGGAGAATTCAGTATACAATCTTCTGAGTTGACAATGGAGGATGAAAAAAAGAAATTAGAATATGAGATTAATAAAAAAGTTGAAAAAATGATCGTAAACGATGAGCATCAGAGAGGAAAATTTGTGGCCGAACTAACAGATTTGGAGATGAATCTATTCGATCATATTGTGCATTTGGGTTCAGATCGAGCCTATCGCAACTATTACATATTCGAGTCTTTACCGGGACTATTTATCGAACATTTGCCTGAATCGAGTGATATTTGTCTTGAAAATCCTCCTAAAAATGACTATAGAATAGCACACTGCCCGCATAATAAAAAAGAAATGAAGCTTCTGCTTCTAAAAATGATTGCTCAAGAGGATAAGGAAAGGGAAAAATTGAAGAAAACTGTGATTCATAATGGAGAGGCAAATAAAGAAAATCAAGCTTTTATTAGCAACGGGGAACTTACCAAGCTAAATGGTTCTTCCGTTGTTTTGCCAGTTAATGGAGAGATTAAGTACGATAATCCTCAGTTGCCGACAGCTTATGATTTATACATGTGTACAGGTGACCCAAATCATTGCATCGTTCATGACGATCGAAATCCCGACCGAGTGCGTTGGTCTTTCATACATTCTGAGGAGGGTTTGGATGATTTAATAGACAGTCTTAATCCATTTGGGGCACGTGAAGGGGTTCTTAGAGAGCATATTTTGCGATTTAAATCATTGATTGGCGAACACATAAAAAAATGTTCTACCATTTTGCCGTGTCTTTCCGTTTCTGAGGATAACAAGGAGGAGTTTAAAATGAAAATTCTTTCTGAAACTCAGCGCAAATACAGAGATGCTAATTTTGGATCAGATACCAGTAATATAATAGATGTTATGCATAGTCTGCTCGTTGATGATATTTTGGACTTTGAAGCGAACATAACAGCTGGATGTTTAGGAAAACTAAAGATTAACAATTTGGAGCAATGGCGTTCCGATATCAGAAATAATTCTTATAATGCTCAATGTACAAAGTTAGTTTATGGTGTCCATGAACAACCCTACAAAGATCCCGGTGATGCGTTTGCAGATGCAGTAGATGCTGAGTCCGAAGATAATGCTGATGAGATTTTATATATAAATAGTTCGCCGGAAACGCTGAAGAGCATTAGGAATCTTGCATCCGCCCTATTACAAATCGAGCAGGCCATTGATCAGAGGTTCCTAAAAAGTCCATTTGGAATAACGGTTGATAAAAATGTGACCAGGGACGATGAGAGGTATGAAGCTGGAAGAAAAAGACTTAAGCTTTGGGAAATGTCGTTAATGGCTTCTACTAATTACTCCCAGGTAAAATAAAGTCATAAATACATTTTTGTTTTATATTTTTGCATTTTAATTATTTTAGATTTATTTACATAAATCCGTTCTAAGTAAAGCTGTAAAATGGCATAGATCGAGTTTAAAGGCACGTTGTATCATTTGCAATAGGAAGGGAGATGCCCAAAATTTATTACTTTGTGATGATTGCAACGCTGGCAGTCACCTTTACTGCTTGGAACCAAAACTTACGGTAACTAATAAACACTTCTATATTAACATATTTTTAAGCATTTATACAGTGCCTGTTTGATGTCTTGATCAATAATAATAAGTAAAAAATAATATTGAAAATCAGCTTAAATCAATTAACATTTTATCTCAATTTAGTTTTTTTTTTTAAATGTATCGTTTTTAGTCTATACCGGCAGATGACTGGTTTTGCCGAAATTGTAAGGCTAAAAGAGATGAAGTTGAAAGCAGTAAGGAAAAGAAGAAGAGAAGTCCTAAAAAGAAAGTATTTAAAATCGATGAAGATGAAGAGTGTGAGGAAGATGATAACGATATTGTTGAAAACGCTGCAGAAAATCCTACTCACCAGGAGGATGTTGAAATGGAGTAAGATAGATGTTGAATTAATAGATGGAATAATAAAAATTTCTTCAAATTGTAGTGAAGGAAATGATCAGTCGTGTTACACATGCTTTGAAGAGGGGGGTGAAATTACTTGTAATAAGTGCAATTACTGGTTCCATTTGGAATGTGTTGATATGAGAAGGCTACCGAGAGGCAAATGGATGTGTACCGGGTGTAAAATGAAGGACAGGAAAAGAAAGGCGGTTGAATCGGACAAGGGTAAGTAAATACTATTCGTACTCTCACCGAAAGTATTTTAATTTGTTTGTGCTACAGATTCAACCAATAGTGATGAAATTTTAACTAGAAGATCAAAGCGACAGAGATTAGTGCTGTCGGATGTAGGTAAGTTTACTAATGTTCAACATTGGTACATATTTATTAAGTTTTCTTTTATTGAAATAAAATAGAATCTGAAGGTAGTGAGCCTAAACGCATGAAACGGACGGCAACCGCAAAACAAACTACTAGTAGTCGTAGAACCGGTAGGACAGCTGCAGAGGATTTTCCTTTAAATAGTGTAGTATTGTACGAACTGCTTAACGATGTTATGAAACACGAAGACGCTTGGCCCTTTATTCGCCCCGTCTCTCAACATGAGCTCCCCGACTATTATCATGTTATCCAAAAACCAATGGATTTCGCAAGGGTTAAGTCTAATTTGAACATGGCTTGCTACAAGACAAATGAAGAGCTAATGAAGGATATTGAGTTGATTTTTAGCAATTGCGATGTATACAATCAGCAAGGAAATGACATTTACAAGTAAAACATTATTCAACGCAGATTTATAGTTTTTCTAAATTTTTATACTTTATTTTAGTGCTGGCGTATCTCTTGAGAAATTTGTAGTTAAACGGTGTAGACAACTAAATCTGCCCTTTACTCCCAGCGATATGTTGACGGGAACGACAAATGATTAAACAAACTGTATTAAACTATATAAAAATGTAATCAGTACAAATAGTTTATTGGTTAATAAGACCACTAAGTCTGCTGACATCTGACCTTTTGACTACGGAAACCTTAATCAGCTTTCGTGTGAAGCTCTGTGGATTTTTATTATTTATTGAGTGTAGTCTTTAATTTGATTCCAAATCTTTCATGTACATAGTTCTGCTGCACAAAACTTTATTTCTTATAAAATTACTAGAGTTAAATAAGATTTAGTTATACAGTAAATATATATTTTTGTAAATATGAAAATTTGTTATATTTCACCTAGTTCATAGTTTATTGAATTTGTTTTTCTTTGTAAGTCTAATTTTTAGTTTTTAAAATATGATCGTGTGTAAGGATCTTCGTAAATAACTTTTATATGAGCTTCTACTGTTTTTAATAAATGCATAGTTGCTCTTTATACATGAGTCTTTTTTTAACGAATGCAATGATTTCAGGAGGAATTATTTTATTTGGGTATTGAATGTGGGGAGAATTCATTAATTTTTGTGGTCGGATGCTGAGTAACTCAAGTTGTTTATTATTATTATTTTATATTTTTGTGTTTATTATATAATATTGTTCTACAGTTAAAACTAAACCAATCTTTAGCTCTAGTTAAAAATAGACTTTTTGGAAACTTCCGCTATGATCTGCGATCTGATGGCTCGTCTGTGATATTTTTTCCTGCCGGGAAGATTTATGGTATAAAACAATCGCACAATTTCTTACATTTTCTTTACTTTCAAACAAAAATATTTTTTTTTCCATACAAACTATTGAATTTCGAAAAATTTATTTTTAGCGAGTACCTAGAAAGCAAGAAGCATACGTGCCAATTTCAAGTTTATAGGCTATATCAATAGATCTGGAGGTTTTTGCAATGAGTCATGCTTTTCTGCTATTTGAAATTCAAGTGGAAAGTTTTGCAACATGAGAGTGGATATATAAATCCGAGAAATGAAAGCTTATTTGCATTAATACATCTGAATTTCATTAGGAGAGAGCAATGGCGGAATTTGTGACAGTTTATTTCAGTATTTTGAAATTTATAAAGTAAATCAAAGATGATTTTAACTTAATGCAATGCATTAAAACATAATTTGAGTAATTACATACATACATATCAACACTTTGTTTTTAAGAGAGTTACAAGAATAACTCGAAACAAGATTTTCTTTGTATACTCAGACCGAAAGTATCGCATTGAGGCATGCAGTGTCGTGATATCTTAATGCCGCTTATGAAAACCTTATACGTATAATTGCATTTATAATTTCGTTGATAGTATTTTATATTGATTAAAAAAAACCAGGAAGCAAGGAATTATATTTGCTTAAAGCACAAATTCTTAACTTTTTATTTCATGGCTCAAGCAGTCATAGCTCAGGTAATCATAACTCAAGCAATCATGGCTCAAGCAGTCATGGTTCAGGCAATCATGGCTCAAGCAGTCATGGTTCTAGTCATCATGGTTCGAGAAGTCATAGCTCAGGAAATCATGGCTCAAGCAATCATGGCTCAAACACGCATGGTTCGGGCTATCATGGCTCAAGCAGTCATGCTTCAAGCCATCATGGCTCGAGCAGTCATGGCTCAAGCAATCATGGCTCAAACAATCATGGTTCAGGGAATCATGGCTCAAGCAGTCATGGTTCAAGTCATCATGGTTCGAGCAGTCATGGCTCAAGCCACCATGACTCAAGCCATCATGGTTCAGCAAATAATGACTCAAATAGTCATGGCACAGGTCATCATGGATCAAGCAGCCATGGCTCAAGCCATCATGGTTCAAGCCATCATGGCTCAAGCAATAATACCTCAAGTAATCATGGTTCAAGCAGTCATAGATCAAGAACGCCGCAGAATCAATCTAGCTCAAGTCATCATAGCTCAAGCAACCGTGAATCAAGCCATCATGACAGCGGACATAGCTCAAGCAGTCATGGTTCAAAAACGCCGCAGAATCAATCCAGCTCAAGCCATCATAGTTCAAGTAGTCATGGTTCAGGAAGTCATAGTTCCAGGACCCCACGGAATGAATCTAGATCTTCGCATAGAGATCTCTGTGAAAATGAGTTGGCACTGGTGAAATTCTCGGTAGGGTCACTTTTTATTTTAACTCTATTTCTACAATAAAAAAATTCTTATTATGCTTTTATAAGTTGGTTACGATTGACCGCAATATCCCTTTAAATGTTATTTTTAATTTCCAAACCTCTCAGTCACTTATGAGGATCATCGGAATCATTAAAATGATTTTGTTTTTGTTTATAGTTTATGTTCATTTATATTTTAGTGTTAATTGTTAATTTAAAGTAAAAACCTAAAACAATTTTCGGAAATATTTTCATATTGTATCAAAAAATGTAAGATTTTTTAAGTGCCTCTACGGCTTTTGATGATAGTTTTCTTGGTAGTCAAAAGTGACGAAAATTCAAACAAATTTTGTCGATAGCTTCATAGTATTTTCTGAAATATTTTGTTTTTAAAATTTGAAAAGTGAAATTTTAGTTTTTAAAAATCCTAATCCAAAGGTAACATAAAGATTTTTGGAAAAGTTATCATTGTTTCAAGTCTATTAATAATTCGGATTTAAATAATTTTATCGAACAATTTTTTAGTGCATATCTTAACAAATTTTTTATTTATCTCCAAGGATAAGAAAGGTGCTAGCGAATCATCGCGCCATTCTAGCTCAAGTCATCATAGTTCAAGTCATCACCATACCTCAAGCAATCACAATTCAAAGACGTCGCAGAATCAATCAAGTTCATCACACAGGTCAGAGTCGCAAAAAAATATATGCGAAAAGCTTGCACGTGAGATGGGTCTGATGGAACTGGCGGTAAGGTCCCTATTTCCTTCCCATATTTTATACTTTAAAAACAGTAAAAATTTACAAATGAAGTAGGATTTTAGTTGTTTTTGGGATCATTTTCGTTTTTAATAATCGAAATAATAAGCGAAAAAATAAGACCAAGTTTTGATAGAGAAGATTATTTTATATCTCCACTTTTCCTAGAACAGAGTTGTATTTTATGTATCTTTAAAAATTTCACTCTGGGAGCTAATGCAAAACTAAGTTCTAGTATTTCTCGCGTTGGAGACTGTGAAGGCTTTCTAGCTTTTAAAAAAATATTTTTATATGCATAAGAACTGCAACAAAAATGCTATAATATAATGTGATTTATTAATAATTAATTTCAAGACTGGACGCGAAAAATCATCCGATGTTGAAATATTCCGACCTATGGAGTTAGCCAATTTCTCAAGTTCATCGCAACCGCACTGTAAAATGGAATGGTGGGTTGCGATTGGCGGCACCAGCTCAGGAGATTGTGTTACATTGGGAGGAATTATGTTTGAGGAAGTACGAAAGCAACGTCGGCACCACGATTAGCACAGCTCAAACGAGTTAAGATTGGTTAGAAAATTGGAGCTAAAATATAAACATTTTTTCTATTGTATCTTCGTACCCAATAACAAAGTTTCATATTTTATTCGTTGTTTCTATAGCAATCAAGTTTTTGAAGACTTTTAATCTTTAACAATAATGTTTTTGTCTTTTATGTTATTAACTCATATGAATTATCTTTACTCATGGTGTATTAGCTTTTATAAATTTTATTCTATGTTATTCTGTTGTGTTTAAAAATATAAATATCATAAAAGGAGAAGTTTTGTTTTGATTGATTCGATTAACATGAAACTTACATCGTCGAAAGGTAGTAAACCTTTTACGGCAGATCCAAAATACATAGCTGCCGAAAATTTTAAATTAAAATGTTTAATTGGAATTTTCGATGTCGGTGATTTAGAATTTTCTTTTAGAATTTAGAAATCTTGGAATATTTTCTTTTAAAATTTGGACATTTTAAACGACAGTTCCAAAATGGTTTAACTATAAGGGATTTCGGAATTTTACAATTTCAACAGATTTATTTATTTTCTGATTTTCAAGTTCAATGGATTTATTTATTTATGTTTTCTTATAATTAATTTTCAGTTTCTTAATTTTTTACCGAATTACTTATTATCAAAGTTTTCAAATTAAAATTCTGGGACGATAAGCGCTGCTCCAGATAAAAGTACTGCATCATGATTTTCGGAAGTCATAACATTTAAAAAGCAAATTAATTTATCTCTTCCAAAAGAAGAGTAAAGTGGTAAATTTGTCCCTGTCGAATGTTTTGAAGTTGCGTTAACTTTATCTGAAAATGTTGCATAAAATTTCGGTGTTCTGTTACCGTCAACAACTTCCTTTTCGAACAAAACAAGCTGATCATCTTTGAAGTTAGCTCCATCGATCTGAAAATAAAATTTTTTTCTTATATTCTCATGTTATAAATTTTTTAAAGTACGTACAAACAGTGGGGAAATTTCTACAATTATCTCCCCTGATAGCCGATTTTGGCTTGAGAGTAGTGCAAGATCACATGATGATTTTTGTAACTTATGAGAATTTGCCATTTTAAGAGCAGAGAAAAATGCTTCTGGATTAAATGTTTTAGCTAAATCAATAGAATCAACAAAATCCAAATTGACATCATTCTTATAACGTCTTTCAGCTTCATTTCCTCTTGTTACAACTGCTTTCAAATAATCTATTGCTGTTTTGGGACCTGTCCAAATTTGTCGCCAATGGAGTGGAACCTAAATGAACAATTTTTTAAATTTTGTTACGTTTTTGTTTAATCTTAGGGCTGATTAAGTTAAGTTAAGAATGAGTACCTGATTATCAGCTAAAGTTTTTATTAAGACATCATCTCGTCCAGCATATGACTTAATCTCTTTGCAAACTGAGTGGACATGAATTAATGTAGATAAGATTTCCTACAGACATATTATCGTTTAGCTTTTTAATTTTCCCATGCTTAGAAAAACGATATAAATGTTACCTTAAATAAGAATCCAGCCAATTTTAATTCTCCAAAAACAAATGCTTCCCAAGGATCGCTGGCATCTTTTGTATCCAATTCTTGAACTGTTTCACCCATCGTCGCGTTCTGCATAAAAGTAATATTTTTATTTTTTCCTTAATTGAAGTTCGATTAGCTAAATTCTTACCGAAGCAAGTTTCTTCCAAAGGCTTAGGATTGGACGAATCCGTTTTTCTAAGGTACTCTGCTCCTCGTGCTGATAATAAGCGTCTACGGGAAAGTTTTTTTTATGAATACTTTTAAATATAATTCAAAAAATATTGCCTTACTTCTTAAAGTTTTAATGGTATTTCTGCAAATAGCAATGTTTCTTGTAAAATTTGAAGTTGGCGATAGGCCGAAATCTTCCGGCTCATCAATATCTGGAAATTTCTGGATAGCATCAAAATACTCTTGGATATTCGTCGTTGTTGGGAAGGGAACTTTTTTTTCTAAAGGTGTCCAACGACTACCTAAGACGTTTTCACACATAAAATCTCTTAAAAGCCGTTCTAAAATTTGGAGATCCTGCCAATTATTAATACGCCCTCCATAGGCTAAATATTTAAAGAGGCCTTGTAAAATTAACCAATTTGATCCCGAAAGACTAAAATCTTTATTAATCCACTTCAAAAATTCCAGGGCAGTTCGAAGATCCGAATCACCAAACTCATACTTTTTGGACCATCCTTGAGGTATATACTTAAGACGTTCTTGCAAAACAGAATTTAGTATGAAGGCAACAATATGCAGCTTAAAAACCTTCGAATCCTTCACTTGCCCTGTTAACTGAGTAGACCATTTTTGCAAGAGTTGGCGAATTTTATTTTTTAATCCATTAGGCGATTCCTGTAAAACTTTAATGCATTTATGAGTGAAAGAGGGCGCAAACCCTTCGGATGAATCGCATATAATCCACAAGCGAAAATTTTCGTGTACATTTAGTAGTTCCAATTCTCTATCAATTTGCAAGAGCCAATTTGGGACTAAATGGACATTTTTTACACATATCCATTTTCCTGCTTCAGCAGCACTTTTGACTTGATTAAGTGCAGTTTTTTCTAAGCCCCGTCCAATGGATATCTCAGTGTATTTATCGGAGCCAACCCTTTTGCTAGCAGATGCTTTTATATCAGAGGACGGATCACAGCCAGTTGCAGTGACCATTAAAACTGGTCGTTTCATATCACTTTCATTCGCAAGTTGTTCAATGGTTGGTTGCGTAGGGATTTCAGGATTTGCACCTATCATGTTCAAAACCATTTTATTCATAGCTGATAGCATCATTTCAGGTCGAAATATTTGCGCAATAAGAACTTTCTGAAATGCACTGATTTGTACAGGAATTTCATTCTTTTCTCCGCGAATGTAACTAGTCCATAACCTTTCGTTGTCTAGATCTAGAGTTTTGTAGAAGTTTGGTAACCCTCCCATTAGGGAAAGAATTTTCTGAGTTGTTTCCTTTTTAATCCACGAGGGACAGCTAAGATCGGAATAGTCTTCTGAATGTACAAAATTCGTAACAAACAACTCCCACTCCGTAGTTGAAATATTTTCAGGAAAACCATTTTTACAAACTAACATACCAAGTGTTAGGTGATCTTGTTTTGGAGTCGATCTGCAAAGGTATTGATATGTGATTTTTATAAGATGCGAATATAAAGCCCCCTCCTCAGCTGACTCTAGATGGCTTAAACTTTTAACAAAAAGAGAAATAAATGTTTCAGTTGAGATTTCATAGGTGCTGCTGAGCCCAACATAAAAGTTTGATGATTTTCCGCATAAATTTTCAAACTGACTATATTCACCGAGTAAAGTTTCTTTTACTTTTTTGGACTCTTTTAATGAATTCTCAATATCTGTGCTACTTTCTTTGACTTCATTTAGTGTCGCAAGAAGCTTTTCATTTTTCAATATATCACCCTGCGCTTTTGATAGCTCTTCCAACAGTCCGTCTTCTAAATCGATTCGCTGTTTCAGCAAAGTTCCTTCATTTTTTAATAAATCAATACGTTTCTTCTCCAGTTCTGGACTCTTTAGTAATATTGCTTTCGATATCAATTGATCTTTCAGCCCAATGATAGTTGTTGTAAATGGTATTTGTGTTATGTATGACTCTATTTCTGGAGCTATGTTGGGCTTACTAAATTTAGTTACTAGCAAAAGCTTAAAACTTTCATTACAGTCAACTAATTTGTTTCCAACCTGAATAAGTTTCTTGTTGTATTTTGAATATATTCTACCAAAAACAATTTGCATCAACGGAGGAAGAAGTTCCTGACAGTCTTGTACTATCAGGAATTTTCCAAATCGTACCGCCAACTCAATTGTATATGTAAGTTTTTGTGAATTTTGTGAGATAATTTCAATCGGTATTTTTTGGCTTTTTAAATTAGCTTCCAGCCAGTTACAGGCACTTTCAGACGGATCAACCAAAAGCGGGATGGGGTAAGACCCAAAAGGTAGGTGTATAATTTTTGATAGGATTGCAGCATTTTCTATAGCTTGAGCATCCCTTGCTAAACCCATGCTTTCCCAGATAATTTGATCTTGTTCACTGATCAGACTGTTCTTGATATCAAAATCCTGTAGATTTAAGCGTTTTGTAAGCTCCTCCAGAACTGGTCTAAAATTATCGAAATCATTGTTATGTTCCCTATATTTTTAAAGAAAAATCTTACCTTCTTTTTTCGTAAGTTAAGTTCGCCAAGTAGCTTATAGTAAAAGATACCAAAAAAGAAGTAGCATCTAAAGATTTGTATTTTTCATCGTATTGGTCCAGTTGTTTGTTCCAGTTTTGATATTCTGTACTAAGTTTTTCCACAAGAACTTCGGCTGATTTTAGTGTATTCCTGGCCTCTTCAAGTTTAAGCTCCAAGACCGCAGCTTCCTGAGTGTAGACGTTAAGTTGCCCTGAAAGCTGCTTAACCCGCGTATCAACGTCATCTAAGCCACTCATCAAGGATCTCATCTCGTTTTCAGCTGAATCTAAATTTTTTTGGAGCTCATATTGCTCTCGTTCTAGAGGTTTGATGCTTTGTACAACTTTTGCATATTTTACACTTGCGATTACCCAAGTAGCCAAAGGCGCTGCAGCAGCCGAAGCTCGTTTAGCATTTTTAATTTCAAAGGAATCAGCTTTTGATCTCAGGAGCCGTTCTACTGCTTCACAATTCTCTGGACTGATTCTTGATGGATCCAGTAAACGAATATCTTCTTTAACACCTCGCTTTGCTAAAAACGACTTCATACTATTCCAGGATGTATCTCTTATACCCATAAGTCGTAGAACACCTTCCAAAATATCTCGGATAGTTTCAGGAGGGGCTCTAAGGGACCGAATTTCGGAAAGTGCTTCAGATTTTATTTGTCCAACTGCAGCACTCGCCTCTTTAAGAATTGGTTCAACCTCACTCAGTTCTTGTTCGATTGCCTTTTTTCGCTCTTTAAGATGTTCGCTATTTTCTTGGGTTTTTCTTTTTAGGTCAAGTAGATCAGACTTTTGATCATTAGCATTTCTCATTGTTGATGAAATTAACTCTAAAGCATCATTGGCTAATTTACGTTTTTCAGCTAGTGCTAGTTCCTGTTTAACAGCTTCAGACTTAAGAGAACCGACGACTTCATGTGCAGAAGCTAATTTATCTACACCCATCTAAAAAAAATTTGGTTTTTGCATAATAATAACAATAATTAGAAGCCCCGAACTTCATTTTTATTTCTCAAGTCCGCAAATTGATACCAAAACATATTTTGAAGACTTACCTTAAGTTTTCTAAGTCGTTTTTTAATATCTTCATCAAAAGAATTGTATATTTGATAGTAAGACATAATAAGTTGGTAGTACCGACGTGGTGGTTCTTGTAGTATAAGTTCTAAACAATCAGAAAAGTACTTAGGAACAGGCACTTTCTCTTGACCATCTGATAATTTTCCAATTAAGGTTTTCGGCAAGGATGTTAAAGTTGTTTTCGAAGGTGCCTGGCACCATATAATTTCTGCATTTCTGTAAAGGGCTGGATACCTTTGGAAAATTTCAGTTAGCCGGTTGCTGTTTGTGTCTAGATTTAGAACGATACGCAAGTTCCTTTTGGCTCCTGCAATGGTATAAATGGCATAAGTTTCTAATTTTATTGCTTAATAAATAATAATAATGACAATTTAAAAACAAAATGGAATATACTTAACTATTCAAAAAAAATGATGATAATGAATCTGTATATCCCTCCAGTTGGGCAGCACTTTTAAGAGAACTCGCAACTGATTCTAAATCGTCTCCAAATAAATCTATAATTTCACTCCCTTCGAGGATTGCTTCCACAAGCTTCATAATGTCCGGTAAATAATTAATCCAACAATGATCGATTAAAAATACTGCAGTTTGATCTTCTAAAGCAGCTGTTTGCATCACCTACAGTAGAAATTGTTTTTAGAAAAATATTCCTAATAAAGAGTATACTAAAATAATTTAAAAATATCAGCATAAGTTTAAATATGTGAATAACAAATTGGAGGAAATAAATCGTTAATAAATATATTATAGCAAATAGCAAAGGTCCAAGGCGATTTCTTTGAAGAACACCAAGTAGGACAATATTTTTTGAAAAACCAAATTGTATAAATATGAGAAAGCTTGTCAGAAATCATGATCAGTCATTTACTCTAGATTGGTTGTGTTAACTTTTATAAAAGTAAATAGATTTAGAAAAATTTATTGATCATACCACTTTAAGATCATTGTAAAATTCCACCATTGTATAGTTTTTACCACCCTGGGGAATATAAATTCGGGATGAACAGATCGTTGCTGCTATGTACAGGGAATCAATGAAGCAAGATCCCGGCTGGCCAACGCATACAATATGAGTTCCAAATCGCGAAAGTAAACGCGAAACAGTGGCTGTTAAATACAGCAATTCATCCGTAACAGAGGTCTCGATCATGAAGGTCTCAGCATCTATAGACAATAATTAGTTTTGAAATTTGTTTTTTGAAAAAAAAAAAACAAATAAACGACTTACTGCATATTGTAACATTTTTTTGAACAATTTCCTTCATTTTTTCAGCTGTTATAGCAATAAATGAATTTTTATGGGAATTATTCGCCATAAAGTATATGTCCTGAAAATGAGAGGAAATGTTATTAAATGAAAAAGAGAGAGTTCATGAAATTATTTACTTCATCATTTATCGTTAATACCCTAAGCAAAGAAGTTCTAACAATACTGTCGTACTCTCTTAAATCGTCGTTTGTTGCAAGGCGATTCCGGAACAAAGTTTCCATCTCAGTGATAAGGGCCTAAGTAAGCAAAAATATTTAAAAAATTTAATTCTAAATAGTATTTAAAATTAAAACTTAATAATAAACTTACTTTACCAAAGTGATCCTTACTATAGTTACTAAAACCCTGTAAAAGTGTAATTAATTTTTTTGGAGTAAAACTGTAGTGAGTCTGCTTGTCCAAAGTAAATTGGTCTTGAATCTAAAAAAATAAATATTAAATAGTGCTTCATAATATCAACTGTAAGTGAAAAATTACTTGTTTAAAAAAGTCGATTAAGACATCAACTAATGCATCAGCATGCGGAGCATCCTTAAAGCTAGCAATAGCTGGTTCTACGAAATTTTTTGTAATAAGTTTCATATCAGTTTCTGTAGGATAATTAACAGATAAATAGCTGTTCGATGATAAAAATCTTGGCGACAATTTTTGACCGGATTTGTTGCTTATTGATGAACAAATTTGCAGACCAGAAACACTAATCCATTCCAAATTGTCGGCATAGAAACCATTCCTTTGAATAAGCTGAAGAAGCAGTTCTACAACGTCTCGAGTACCCCAAGAGTCCATGTAGCAGAGGTGTAAATTTTTGAAAAACATAAGAACCCTCGACTGCTGAGGTTTGTATTCACGACCACGAATACCTGAGACTGTGATACAGTTCTAGCGAATAATGTTCGTTCGTTTTACAAGTTTATTACAAAATGTATTTAAAATTTTACTTGTTTTAGGGCATGCAATATGTAATTTGGTGTTAGTTGTGAACTACAGTTGATTACTACCAATTGATAGTCAGAAAACTCGGTTATGGCGTGTTTAAGAAGAACTGTTTTTCCGCATCCGGCTGGACCAATTATGGTAAAAGGTGTACAAGGACTTTTAAGAAATCCTCTTACAACATCAAGACATAGCTTCATTTGGGCGGTTTCTACTAATTGTGTATCTGAATTTGGTATTTTGTTGTTGGGCTCGTAGATATCGATGGCATCTCTAAAAGTATTGAAGTACGAGAGATCCGCTTTCTGAGGATCTGGAATGTAAATATTCGCTGTTTCGTAGCAATTGTTCGCAAATTCGGTTTGCTTTTCTGTATCGACGTATGGTATAAGAGCTTTTATGAATGAAGCGCAGAACTCCTCCTTGCTTTTAACACTTGTTAAATTCTGCAGGGCCGATTTGATAATCGTTGCTTTTGAAACTTGGAGAGGGCTTATTAATAGAAAATAAAATTAATTATATAAAAAATTTGCACTTAAAATAATTTTGAATCAAAAATTTAGTGTAATGAAAGTCAGTACTGAATGAATTTCACCTCATAATCATTTCCAAAAGAAAAGGTTAATTTTTTTCTAGGAAATACATATAAATACTAAAAGTTTGAGTATGTATTCGTTTAGTTTTGCATGCCAAAGGATGAAAGGAGTTGAGTTAAGACAACCAAAGGAAACATTTTTCTCTTTTAACCTAATTAGTAATTTTTCTTGCGTAAGAAATTTTATGATGGTCGCGAACCTTTACCTTGAGTTGTCTCTGAGTTAGTCTTACGTAAAAGGAATGGGAAAGACTTACATAAATATTTTATAAATTCGAATTGTTCTCATTATGCCTGTTTATTTGTTCAGTGAATTAGTGACCATATTTTTATATTAAAGACAGTTTTTCAACAAGTGTATGAAAGTTTGTTCATTTGGTTAAATATTTTTGCATTAATTAATCTATCTTTTTCGATAAAAAATGATGGCTTCTCGAAGATTGTCTTTTGACTATCGGTTTTTGTGTTGTACCATCAATTTAACGTTCGAGATTTCTCTTACTTATATACTTAAGTTAGTAAGTTATATAAAATTAAAAAAATATATATGTTAAAAGCCTTTCAATTGTTTAATGAGTGGCAGTATAGGCCAGATGTGTATTAAAATTGAAATTACCTCGGGTATTGTTTCATTAATAAATCAACAGATGGAATTAAATATTTCTCAATGTAGTTACGCAGTAAATCGTTATATTCCTCGTGTTCTAAGAATGCTTCAACAATAGTCTCTATCGGAAGATCCTCTGAACTGTGAAAACTACATATTATTTTTTGTTTCAAAATTAAAATATATGCCATTGAAAACTTACCTTACGTTTATTATTCCCATTCTCGAAATAGTCGCAGGAGATGCATGCAATAATTCATGGGTTTCAAATATAAAATTTACATTATTTCCAAATTGTATCCTCCATCCAGACGGAAGTGTGAGGAGCCTTAAAAATAATATTTATGGTTTAAAACGTGGAATTCACAAATGAAACCGTTGAAAAACTTAATAGGATCCTTAAATTTTTTTATATTATTCTATATTTGTTTTTGGCTTTGCATTTGCTAATAATTATTAATTATTATTTTAAAGAATATTCAAAATCTAACGGAATATTTTTGTACATGTTTTATACTACAAACATACTTGTTATCATCCAATACAGAATTTAGTGCCTCAATCCACTCTGGATCTATGTCACCATCACAAATCAACCAAGAGTTAATATGCGAAGGTTCTGAATTTACTGCAACTGCTGTTGTAGTTAGAACTCCATCGTTCCATTGTCGAGTATCAGGATCAAGTCGTCCAAGCAAATGAACCTTACTCATAGATTTAGGACTTATTGTATATGTTTTAATTATGTTTTCAGAAGAAATTAACGCTTGTTTTAGGATAGATATGATTGCAGATTTTCCTGAGTGCGGTGGACCAACAACAACCACACCCATTCGTTTCGTTAATTGTTCATAAAGTTGCAGAGCCTTTTCTATTTGTCTATCGTTCTTACATAAACCAAGGGTCGAAAATGAGTCTTGAATGGAGTTGGCAATGTCTGAATGGGAAAAAAGTCTCATTTTCACTTCGGGGAAAACATTCGCCAAAATCATGTTGAATCTGAATAGGAAGAAAAAATGGTTGTTATAAAAGTCTTAAGTTTATACCAAAATGTATACCTTTTACTGTCGTCCAAGTTTAGTTTGGACATTGTGTTGGAGCGCAGGGCTTTTACCACAATATCCATTTCTTGTTCATGTTCGGAGCTTTTATTTCGAAACTCCTTTCCACAGGCTTGCAAAATTGTTTTAAGTTCTCGCAATCCCCAATCGTAGTGCTTTTGGGCCGATAGTATTTTTTTGTTTAAATCGAAAAGTTCAACGATACGACCAGCGATTTCGTCTGCGTTTTTGAACCCTTCGACGAAAAGCATTACCCGGCAAATTTCCAGCGGTTCGGGCTGTTGCATCACAATCGGCCGGAAGAGAGCTTGAATATTTCCTGGCAACTGCTGCCGACCGCCGTATTCCTCTCCAGCAGGATTGAGGGTTACGAAAATCCCACAATGGTGGTTAAGCTTAACCTGTTCGAAAGCCAATGTTACATTTCTACGTAACGTTGCTCGTATCGCAATCCGACTAAAACCACCACTTGCTAACTAATTACTTACCGATTTGTCCAAAATGCTAACAGACTCGCTTTTATCTTTTAGGGCAGACTGAATGGGCTGGATGAGCATTGAGATGGCAGAAAGAGTGGCTTCCTGTAGCCGATTAAACTCATCAAAACAGCCCCATGCGCCACATCTCGCTAGCCCGGTCAGGATGAGGCCCATCGCCTCGGTGTCCACATTCTGGAAGAAAGCTGCTTTCTCTGGGGAAGTTATTCAATAAAATCTCGGAATTACCTCGTCACAGTTAAAGACTAGAACTAATCTTCCGAGCATGGCCCCGAGGGCCTTAACGCATTCCGTTTTTCCGGTACCGGCCGGACCGAATGGATTTCCCCCTAAACCCAGGTACATCGCCTGAGTCAAGGTGAGGTAGCATTTGTGCGTTAAACTTGTATGAACCAATTTATTCGGGTTGCCCAGGTATTCGTACGAATACTCGAATTCAGCAAAAACCATCTTCATGCAGACCTTCCCGTCCGGCTTCAAGTAAAATTTCATCTGCTGTAGCCAATGCCAGTCGGACGTGGTGGTCACATTGTGCTCTAGCAAATACTCGGCCACAGTGATAAAGTGGACCAAATCCAGGAGAAGCCCCTTTAATTTCGTTTGCATCAGAAAGTCCTTGGTTTGATTTTTCATATCTGCAAACTTGGCGACTTGCTCCTTCAAGGCCTTCTGCAGGGAGCGGAGTGTCATTGAGGTAATGGCGCGTTCAGCTAGCCTAGTGAAATTTATGGCACGAGAGGTGCATATAACCTGAAGCGGGTACTTTTGAATAACGTCCGGGGTTAACTCCTGAACCTGGCTGCACTGGTGGATTTGCTCCTTCAAGGTGTCCTGTACTGACTTAACGAGATTAGTTAGCCAGTTCTACGGAAGGGGGGGATTTAGTTATCAGTCACAGAAATTTTAAGCATTTTCTTACCTCGATAGAATCTTGCATTTTAACGACTGGTGCCAGTCTCATGATATCTCCTTCATCACTTTTTATCGCTGTTATGGAACCTGTGCCGTTGGCTTTCTCTATCACTAAAGAGTTAATTCCCGGGAACAACTTTTTTATATGCTTTTGAATAACTTCGCCCTTTGTCGCTTGCCCCAGGACTTCTAAAAGATCATCGTCGCCTAAAAAGTAGAATCTTGGAAAAGTATTCCGCTTTTCCTAAATAAACGAAAAGTTATATGAGTATTCATTATAAATATATGATGAGTCTGATTAATTAATCAACTTTTAAGACAATTCGGAAAAATCATGTATTCACTATAAAAAAAACATTAAGTATCAAAATAAAACCTACAATTTTAAAATAAACATTATCCTTAATTTCACTTAGAAAAACTGAGTATATAAATTGAGTTCTTCTATTTAAAATTCGATTCAGTATCAAACAATTAAGACTTTCAACGTAAGATAATAAGGATAACGAAACAGTTGATATTGAGAAATGTTTTCAAAAAGAAAACCCCCGCAATATTTTAGGATATTTAAATTCAAAAACTCTACTAACTGTCATAAAAGAAACAAGGGTATTTTGGCATCGTGATAACTGGCTCTCCAGCGAATTTATAATTGTAGTTATATTATTTATTTTTGCGATTGATATAACTCGAGAATCTCTCTCTATTTCTCGCATAACATATCGAAAATCCTTATCAATTCGCTTAAACAGTGCCTCTTCATTTTTTAAGGTTCCAGCACCGAAAACAGGCTCCAGATATACCCATCTAAAATAATAAATAAGAAATTTTAAATATTCTCCCAAAATATTACAAATTACTTACTTTCGTTGAGACTGATTAAGACTTGTAAGTAGGTGATCTAAGGTATTCAGGCGACTTTCCCAAATCTCAGCTTGATCAGAGAATGAATCGAAAGCAGCTGAATTTTTCGCTGACTGTAGAAGACTTTGGTTGTCGCCTATTTTGTTCAAAATTTCATTGTAGTCCTTTACTAGACTAACCGAATCTCCAGAGGAGTCGGTGTGTGTTGTAAGTTTAACTAAGGCAGTTACTGCCCATTGGTCGAGTTCGTTTAATGCTTGACGAACAATTTGCTCTGATGAAGCTTGCCGGACCAAGTTCTAAGTGATTATTATTGAAAAATTAAATATTATTTATTCCATTTTATTTATAATTACCTGAATTTCATTAGACATTTGAAGAAGCTGATTAGAGCTCTCTAAAATATCTTTAAGAATGATGTTGTGTAATAATTTTGGTTCTTTTTTCATTAATTGAAAGAGTTTTGTCCAGTGCTTCTCTGTGAGAGCATCTGAATGCAAGTGCTGTAAAATTGGAACTATACTTTGATAATGGTCAACGGTTTGACGAATTCTTGAGGATGCTAAGTCTAGGGATGAATATACAGAGGTTTCCCACTTTGCTATAAACTCAGCCAGAATATAGGGTCGTTTTCTGTAAACCGTCCATTCTTCCTTAGAAACATCATCTAGTTCGTTTAAAAATTGCTCGTATATTTCCCATTGTTTGGATTGTGATGCAATTTTTCCTTCTGCCTTTTCAAATATTTCTATGACTTCTGAAGGCATTTGTATATTAAGTTTCTCGGATTCGTCCAACAGTTTTGCTTTCTTTTCTTTTATTAGCTCCCAGTTTTGTAGTCGCTCTTTGAAGAGTTCAAGAGAGGTATTTTCATTTGCCTCTAATTCAGCAACTGCAGACTCCCATCGAAGGGCAAACTTCTCCACTTCATCCTTTAAGTTTAGGACCTGGATACCAACGTGGTTTTTCATTATATCTACTTGTCGTTGAAGTACAGCAGAATGATTTTCTATTAGAGGAAGTAGTTTTTCCCATTGTATAACTAAGTTTGATAACGCAGATACCCTTTCCTTGCACCATCCAGCCAAGCATTTGTCCTTACCTCTTACAATTTCAAGAGTTTCTGCGACCTAGAAGAAAAGGTGTTGTTGCTCAACTTTTTAACAAGGTAAACATATAAAACCTTTGGAATTTCTCCCTTAATTTTTTCATATCGAGCCCCAGATTCTGCAATGTTTGATTCCTCCATTGGAACATTTTGTAAAAACTGAAGCGATGATTGTATGAATTCCTGAATTGATGAAATATCGTTAACAATCGAAGATCGAAGGCTGCTGCTTAGTGCTTCCCAGTAACGTCTTCCAATGAACTCAATATCTGACCGCAGAGGAAGTATGTTGATGATAAAACAGTCAACAATCTCCTCCGAGCTGAATAAAAGAAGGTTACAAATACGGTGTATCAATAAAAAGGTCTACTGTCCATTACTTTTGAATTTTGGCGATTTGCTGACTAAAATGTTTGCATGCTTTGAAATTAACGTCCCAATCTTCCCATTTAGTTAAGTGGACATTGCAAAGTTCTTCAATATCAACACATCCCAGAGCGATCCAAGGAAGCCAGAGTTGTTTGAATTCTTCTAACTTTGCAAATAACTCTTCTGACCTCTTGTAAAGTGGCCCGAAGTGATTCCTGTTGCGTTCGACCATTACTTTGAATAGATCACTACTTTTATCAGATATTCCACGAAATCCCAGAGGTCTTTCTATAAATTTTTTCAATTGAGAAAAGTATTTCGATCTGATTTCCTCCTCAGGTGGACGAAATTGAAGTTGCCGCTGTCTAAAAATTTAGTATTATTAGATTATTTTAAGTTGTTAGATTCTGAATTTCCTATACTCATTCTAAGGGTTAAATTTAAAAGTCAAAGGAACAGAAAGCTGTTAAATAAAATCAAATTTTCACTATCTCTCTCGTAAAATGTAATTTTAAGTAAAACTAATTTTAAAGGTGTGTTTATGATTATTTGCATATATTGTTTTTAAATAGTAGAAGAAATTTAATAAAGACCAAACCAAACACAAAAAATTCAAGATTAAACATTAAATATTATCTTGTGGATATTTTAATTGAAAATATGACCATACACTACTTGCCAGAAAAGTAAAATAAAAATTGTATATCTTTAGACATCTAATTATTTACCTAAAGACGATATCGATGTACAAATCTGGGAGCTTGTTATTCATATCCACGAGTCCCAGGATATACTGGTACTCCAAAACCTTATACAGCTGGTGATCCCAGTGCAGCTTAAATGCATCTAAATTCGAGTAACCCTGGCTTTCGAGTGTAGCAACAAGCTCCCTCAAATGACGCATTTCATCTTTCCACATTTGACCTTGGCTTAAAAGGTCGGTGTTCATCAATTTAATTACCTAATAAATAAAATATTTAATTTTTTTCGTTTATGCTGTCGATAATCTACTAATTATACCGTTCTCTTTGCTTGCTCATGGTAACCCACAAGAAGATTGTTATCAGCAGATAGTTTTCCAACAGCATCTTGCAACATAGAAACATATCGCTTAACAGATTCTTCATCATTCCAAGCGACCGATTCGCTTTGGACAAGTTTGGATAGTTCAAGTGCGTTTTTCAACATAATTGGTCTTTGGCATGGAATCATTCTATCTCCGATTGTGTTGTGAAAAGTGGCAATTTGCTGTAAACGGCGAGCATAGGACATGAATTTTGCTGCATGATTCGCCGAAGATCGGAGCTCTATTGGAACTCTGTATCCCATATTCTCGAACTCTCGGACATCCTGACAGAATGTTACAAGTTTTGGATTAAAAGTTACTCGCATAAGTTGCCGACCTTCTTTTTCAAATTGCACAACAGCTTGATCATCTCTCAGCCGAAGATCACCCTTTTTAACATCCGATAAACACTGCTCGCCCCAAATTTCAAAATTTGTTCGAAGTAACGTTTCAGTCTCCTCCTTTAGCCCTTGAATGTTTTGATTTATTTTTTCAAACCCCTCCCGGCCACTGAGCAGAGGGGTGACCTTTTCTATTTCCATGATCTTATGTATTAAAATAATAATGAGATGTGTCCCATAGAATATAATTTTTAAATTTACCTGATACTGAACAATTTTTAGCCACCTACACTCGTTGCAGACTGTTGATAGGTGTCCAGTGTCTGGCTCGATGTTGGTGTCACTCATCGCTTTCCTCAGATCCTGCAGCAGAATGTGCAGCGACTGAAGGAACTGCTCACGCTCTATCGTAAGCAGTTCTAAGACGTTGGGGCGCTGAATTAAGGTGTCGTATTTTGAGAAAATGAACACCACCTGCCGCGGATTGCTGAGGTGATTGTAGAGTTGGCCCTTTATTGCTTGAGCGATTTTCTCGTCTATCGGCTGAAGCATGTGTTCAAATTGGTTAAGTCCTTCATTCCACTTCATTTGGCCAACGGAACTGGTGTCATATATATTAATAGCTACAAAAATTAAATTACCTGATTAAAAATAAATAAATTTACATTACATATTAGATAAAAAAGTCCCTATATCTATTGGAAATAATTAGATAACCACGGTGTTCCAAACGATTTATTCTAATAGAATTTTCGTACTTCTATTTTTACAATAATTTACTTAAATTTTTAGATTTCTCTTTCACACAATCTGATAACTGATTGATTTGCATTTCTTGAGGCTTATAATCTATTTTGATCTAATCTGATTTAGCAGTTAGTAATCGAGATTTAAGTGAATTTGCTTGGATTTGATTTGATCGAGATCAGAGCTCAACGTACAGACTTATTATATTTTCATTTGTTATAGGATTTAAAATTAGTAGGCGGAAATATTAAAAGTCAAGACATTTTCATGAATATTGGTACTTGACGGTTTTTGGGAAAGTTGATTAAATGCTTGCTTTTTTAATAATTTTCGAAAATTGGGTGTCATATTTGGATTACAAGCGTTGAGAAATATCTACTTTATTGATAAGCTGAATACAATACTAATTAACTCTTAAATTTTACATAAGCAGAGATATACGGATCAATAATTGTCCAGGAGCTTTCCAGGATATACGGATCAATAATTGTCCAGGAGCTTACCTTTAAAGGGCGAATTCCTTGATAGCATCCCTCTGACCGACGGATCATCGAGCAAGGTAACAATCTGTTTGAATAAATTTTTTATATTTTTAACCTCAGCCAGGCGGTCTTTGAATTGCTGGCCTCTTTTAGGGATGTGAGGTTTTCCTGTCCAAGGATGCTGGCTGTAATTGGGCCAAAACAAACGTGTTAAGGAATCGCACAGCTGCATCCATGATTCTGTGATGTCGAGAACTTGATTGAGCAAATTATTGACGTGATAGGAGCTGATATTCCACACGTCTTCCGACTTCAAACTCTCGACACATGTCTCGATGATTTGATTACCTGTAAGGCGGAAGTATGTAAGTGATAACCTGAACAAAGCCCCTTTCACATATATAAGAAAAGGTTCAGCTTCCGGGCGAACCATTGAGAACATACAAATAACATCCATCAAATCTGCCATTCGATTTTGGGGATAGTGGTGGGGCAGTCGCCATATTTCATCCAAGTTGTTGTGTGCAGAATCCAGAAATTCTTCAACCGTGCTCAGGGAGTTCTGGTCAATTTGTCTGAAAAGAATTTCCCCCCAGGGTCAGTGGATGTTTTGTTTGCAGAAGGGTCACGAGGGATGTTTGGACCGTTGTTGTCTTTGGTCTTTCGGTTCAAACACACGCCTAGCCCTTATACCAATGAATACATCTGTAAACTTGGCCACTTACTTGATTTGCTTGTTTATTTTCTCCAGCATAGTGGCAAATATTTGAGCCTGTTCACGATCCAATTTGGTGGAAGAGTTAGCTGATTTTTGATTCCAGAAATTGATTTCATCTTGGATGCTGGTGATTCCTAGTGGCAGGTAAATCAATGTTTATTTTGGCAGAATGTTAACATAGTACTGCAATGAATTACACAGTGTGATGGGAACTTTTTACTTTTGGTGCTGGTTTTGTTTACGTTTCGTTTTTAATTTAAGAGAATTGGGCGTTGACAAAAACTGCAATTTCGAATGAAATTTTGTAGGCAAATGTTTGGGAAAGGTCTACGACTTTGTTTTTGGAAAAGTTTGACCTTAACTCACAAATTGGATGTTGTACAAATATCAACGTGTATAAAGACAATATTTTTGTAATTAGTTCATGAATATCTCTACTTTGTAATTTTTTGTTTAATCTCCCTATACTATTAAAATTTAATCATTCACAGATAGAGATTAAAATTAAATTAAACATTTTAAAAAAGATGTACCTATACAGTCGTTTCAATATAAACGCGTTTAAAGTTTCAAGACTCAACTCTAGTCTTATTATCTGTTATTATGGTTTTAAAATTATCGAATCAAAATATGAAGTTGTTTCTGCTTGATTATGGGTGTGTGCCTGATTAAAACTGGTTAAATTTTTAGAATTAAAACGAGCTAACATTTCTAGGTACTTTTTACAGAGTTTTATGGTGCTTAAGGTGCAAGAAGAAAGTTTACTTCACCTGTGAGTGGTAATCCTAAAGTGGAACCGAGAGAAACATGCAAATTTTCCAGTAGCTCTGATAACTCGGGATTGTACTCCTTTTTCTGTTTGAAAAAGGAATTTAAGTGTAAATTTTAGTATGGAAGAAATTTCTAGTGAAAATGTGACACGAAAGACTACTTACCCTAAAACCATGCGATGAAAATACTCGGGAAACAGAATTGTAAATCGATTTGACCATTCCACCCTCAAGTGTTAATATACCCAGAACTGGACCATCCGCTTGAGTTGGTCCAACTTGTGGAATTTTGTAGAAGAGCAAACAGTTTTCATCTGTGGGCACTGAGTGCTGGAGCTGGATTTTACCCTCATTACGGGTGGCTGCCAGGACTGTGATGTCTTCGTTCTCAAAGAATTCCCTAATTATGCTATCCGTATCCTGGTTGCATACAGCACTAAAATACTCGGCTAGGATGGAAAATGTTTATTTATTTTAATTGGCCGGTGGAACACTTTATGCATCACAATTTTTTACCTGATGTATTAATTATAAAACGACCTTTTTCTGCCATTGTAATATAAAGTGTTTCTGGCTGGGCTTGGCCTTTGGAAGTGCTTTTCCTAAAATTTGTTTGGTCACTGGTTACTTAGGCAGCTGTTACCATGTTCGTTGTAACCACGGCAAATAACAAAGGCACCTGTTGACAATTTACCACACTTGGTTCCGAGAAAGCCTTCATCGGGCTGGAAACCGGCTCAATTATGGAAGGGAATGTTTTTTAGGAACTAAAATAAAATGTTATAAGAATATGCCTGCATATCTAGTTTCCTAATTGTTTTGTTGCGTTCATTATAAAATTCGTTCAAATAATTAGGCATATGTTGTCCAGGCAAGTTAGATAAAATAAGCCCGAAAAGTGTTATATAAATTTGTCTTTTATAATTGAAAATATTTAAATATATAAATTAATTGGAGTAATTTGTAATCTCTATTGAAAAATACAAAGATTTTGAAGTTTTTTGTTAGAGCTCCGTACCAACGTCAGTGTAACCCTTATAGAATCGCTCAAGAGTCCGTTTATCTGTCCGTCATAAACCTTTTTCTCTTTTTTTGGTATAGTGTTAGGTCATTTTTAAATTTTGAATGGGATTGAATTGGAAAATTTTGTATGCTTTGTATCGCCGACGATATACTTTCAAGGATTCTAACAATGTTTATTTTATTCTAAAGTAATTTATTAAATTGTTAAGGATTCAAAAATAATGAATAGGTTAGAAAGATATGGTCCATTTTAATCTTCTAGGTTTGTATAGGTTCAATTTCGAAATTATCAGGGTTAGGAAGTATTGCGACAAAGATTACAGGAAAACCGCACCTTTTTTCGTCAGTCGAATAGTTCCTGAAACAAAAATTTTTGAAAAATTTGCAGAGAAAATAATAGTTAAATTTCTATTCTTACAGAAGGATTAACTTCATTTATTTTTCTTTACATATGACTAATAAATAAATAAATTAATAAACTAATCAATAAAGTATTTACTAATGTTCCATCACAATTTGGAACACTTCATTAATTTGTTAATAATCATAGAAGAATATGGTTTAAATTTATATGCACTTAAATTCCGACGAACAAATGTTTTGATGATAGAGTTCCGGTACGGACCATGATTGCGCCACTCTCCAATATTTAAACTGCTAGTAAATGTAATTAATAATAAGTTAAAAAGATATTTACTTTATATAGTCAACGATTTGATTCTCATACTTAATTAACATCAGATTCAGATATTGTTTATCTCTTAACAAATTTTTTACGAATCCTTCAAAACATATTGTGCAAATTTGTTCAGCTGAAATTAAGGTAAAGAAGTTCAAAGAAGATAAATGCCTCATAGTTAAAGCAATTGAAAATTCATGAAAATTTATTGCTTCTTTATAAATGTTTCGGTTAATTCCAAAGTCAGTTGATTAAATTGTTCTTTTTTAAAGTTTTGACTTTCAACTAATTATTTAAATAAGAAAACGATACAAAATAATCGATTAATTAATTTACTATGATTAATCCTTTTTAAGAAGATTAAGATGTGGTAGTAGGCATAAAAGTTTGTTGACTGCTTTTTATTGTCCGATGATGGTCAACAATAATTGAAGAAAATTTAATCGATTAATAAACAAATGCAAATAAGAGATATGGTTATTTGATTTATAAAAGAAGATTAATCAATCACTTGTTGTCAAATAAATAAATAGCAAAGCTCTTAAATACAACGACCTGCAAATTGGGAAAAAAATATTCGTTAAAGTGTTTTCATTCGAATGCAATTCATAATAAGTTGGAGAGCACTCTGCAACAAAAGATTGGCGAAGTTTTAAAAGACTCGAGCAGAAATCCTTTCCTATTGGTAGATATCTCCCATTGGCAATTGCAATCGAACAAATGGACTCGATGCTTCTCGGTGCATTCCGCTGAAAGTCCTGTAGGCGGCAAAACAAATATGCAAATCCTTCGATTCATTTGGATGTTCCGACAGGAGGATTGTTCCCAAGCCGAGGTGAGGTTAAGCCGACAGTGGCACACTGCGAAAAGTAGATAAAATCCCCAACTGTACGTAAAACTTCGATAAAACGATTCAAATGAGCTTCTTTTGTCTGGCGACGTTTCAGTACGGATTAAGTGAAAAGCAAATGAGTACGATGCAATGTAGGGTAGGTTCTATTAGCGATTACAGTAATTGAATGTAATTCCAGGTGAAGAAGCTCGGAGTCATGCGAGTTTTCCTCTTCTGGAGCTCGTTCACTATTTATTTTAACATTCTGCGGTTTCGTTCAATGGAAAATTTCATGGAATTCTATGGTAACTGGGCACTCCCTGATCTCATACAAAGTTCAGGGGATGTTTTTCTATTTCTAAGTAGTCAACACCACCTGGACGCGGTTTAATTAGTTTCAATTTCGATCTACGAGTACATGTAAAGGAAGTTGAACTTCTCATGCGACTCCATAAAGCAAAAAGCTAATGGGATACCCACATATGTGGTAGATTATCTAGGAACAAGACCTCAATCCTTAATTGGATTATGAGAGAATTTCAGTAAATTAGAACCTTATAAAATTTATATTAGCTAGAATAGAAAATTTGCTCCTCGGTCTTATGCAGGAATAACGCATAACGATAAAGAGGTTAATCGATTCGGTCCAGGAATTATAGCCGGCATCAGTAGAATTTATGTCACGCAATCAATCACCTTTTGAGTGATTTGCTATTGGGATACATCAGAAGCAACCTTTTCTGCTCATATTGAAATTTATTGGCTGGTTATCCAAAATAGTTTCCGCACAATTTTATCATAGATGTAAAATACCCCTATTGAAATTATCTGTAGAAATCGATTAGGATTTTTATTGAAGAATGATACAAAATAAAATCAAAACAAACTATTTTTTATTGGATATTAAAGGTTTTTAATGAGGGCAATGAGGTAATAAATGTTTGTAAGCCTTAATTTTTATGATGGTTAGAAAGAAAATATCAAAAACATTTAAAAAGCAAAAATTCGGCTGTATGAAATAACATTCTATAAAGAACTCCATTCCATTCCATTAAAACATTTATAATTTTTTTGAAAAAATGAATTACTGAATGACTGAATTTTCTTTATCGTATAATAACTTACGAAAATACTCAATTATTTGAATCGCTTTTTTTTTAGAACGCTAAGTCTGTTGGTTTTATGAAAAGAACATGTTTATTAAATACTAGAGATTATGGAGATTATTCACATCTAGGTTTCTACAATATAATTTATATCGTCGGTGTCGTTCTTATAATAAAATTAAGTAAGTAATTAAAATGTACAGGGTGTTTCGAAAAGTTGTGCACCACTATATGCCAATCGATCCTTTGATGTGTCCTCGTTAACGTTTGATCCGACATATACCCCTCTCAAACCTTCACAATTTTTGTTAGAGATAATGTATTGTAACTAAATTTTCACTCTAATTTACCAACATTTGAAATTCAGTAACCTTTTAGCAGATATTAACAAGTTCATGTTCAGTGCCAATTTAAACAAATTATTGAAAGAATGGCTTGAAAAAGTGGTACTTCAAAGAATCTATTGGCACATGATGATGCATATATCGGAAACACCTTGTACATATTGAAATATTGGAAAAAATGTTTGATGATGATAAAATATTTTTGAAATGCTGAAACGATTGTAACTTATAAACAGGTAATAAATTGTTAGGCACAATTACACTCTCGCGACTAACCCCCAGCAATCCATCTATGGGATTACTCCCCCTCAGTACTTTATCCTTATGTTTGCCGCAATAGCTATCGAGTAACCCCTAAGTAAATTACGAGGGTCCAATTCTAGCGCAATCTCGAGGACGACATGCGATTTACATTTTCGAATTGAAATAAATTGAATCATGCTGAAGATAAATGTGACCTGTTTAATATCGTTTTAGGGGCAATTTTGTACCCACGAAACCGCAACAACTGCCATGCATTAAATGGTTGATTCGATTCTCGGCGACATTACTTAGATAGTCGCTGGACAAATAAATTAAACTCATCAGTGAAAATGACAGTGTTTAACTTGACTAGTCCTTTAAGGGCACTGTAGGGGGTGGATCCCGGTGCTACAGCTGGGATTTATTACATCTGGACATATAAAATCTTTGGAGCATCGTCTTACCAGAAGGGCCGAGGAAGAGCACAAAAACCTCACTTGTCATCCTCGTGGGGAAACAAATTTACGGGCAAAATATACAATTTAAGCTGGTTGTGTTGTCATAAGCAACCAAAAGGCAAAATGGATGTTCCTTGTTCGGTTTGATTTACGATTGTTCAAATCTCGGGCTACCGTAGGTTTTGGATCCTGTATAATTGGAACTTTCGCGCAGGGAGTGCTTCTGGTACCAGAGCCAAATAAAAGTTTCTATTTATTCCTTTAGGAAAACAAAATTAAAATATCCGTGCATTTGGAAATTTTGGAGATTTTTTTTACACTAGATACTAAATATATAAATTAAATTTAGACAAAGTTTTTACTCTCTTTAATATAAATTCTATTATCTAAAAATTTTAAGAGGTAAACTGTGTGTTGAATAATAAACGACGAAAGTTCTGATAAAAATATTGAGGCATAATCTTTAGGCAGAAATAAATAGCCCTTTTAGTCCTGCGAAATTAGATATAAATATCCGAAGTTTGACAAGCTTATATACCGCTAAAAATTGAGGGACAGCTTAGTATACTATAAGTTGAAATATTGTGTGAAAGTTCCCCATCGATTAGCTGTCTCTCAATTATCAGCGCTGTATCTAATTTTTTTATGTTAATGTCTAATATTCGTGGATTATTTCTAAATTCAGCCCATTAATGAATGAAAACTCAAAATCATTCGAAAAAATAATTCTCCTCTACCAATCCCCGAAATTTTGGAATTTGATGACCTAATTAAAAAAATAAATTCGTATAAAATTGATAAATTCACATTCATCGTTTTAAAGTAAAATTTACTTTTGAATTTTCAATTAAAGGAGACTTGGTCATGGCCCATATAGAATCTATCCAGGACGGACCCAAAAGGAAGGTTTCTCAAGCTATTGAATACTACGAGGAAAAAGAAAATATACATGATAGCCACAGATATTGAATAAAAAAACATTTATTTTATTATTACTCATAATAGATAGAGATACTATTCTTTTGCGTCAGGTCTGGGTAACATTTGATCAGTCTCGTTTTACAATGAATTAACTAAAAGTTTGAAACGATCTACATGGATAAAGTATAACTCTCAATTTTAAATAATCAAAAGACAAGTTTCACCTTGATCTAAGACCTACATATACCGTTATGTTTGTAGTATCATTAAGCATTAAGGATGATCAATTAAGGAGTAAGTTTTATATTATTTTTCTGTTTTTTCATAGTTTAAAAATTACTTAGACAAGAATTTTGTATTATTTATATGAAATGGTTCAAAAATTATAACATTGAGATAGTCAAATGGACACATGGATATTTGCCGTTTTACATTTGGAGATGCTGATCATGAAAAATAAGAAAATTTCCAGAGAATACTGAAATTCAATGTAAAGAGTTAAATTCGTATCCCATTCAAAAAGAAGTCGTTTCCTTTTTACTTTTTCTTAACAGTGAGATATATAGATTCAAGTACAATAAAAGAGCGATAAAAGATATGACAGAGTTTACTATGCATCCAGGCTTTTACCATCGTGCAAAGGAATGCTTCATAAACAAAGAGGAGTGATACAACCAACTTATTCAATGAAACCATCATTTCAAGTGCTACTTGAACAGAAGGCGCTTTGAAAATATAACTCGCAGGAAAAGGGCAAGAAAAAAAAAATAATAATAAATATAAAGTACCCACTGAAATGGAGCAGCCTTAAAGAGATTTTTTTTTTTATGCGAAATCCCTCATCTTCTCGGCACATCCTCGCCCTGAAATCAGTCCTCTACAAAGCCACATCTAAGCTGAGACACGTTCTAGGGTGAATTGTGATTGCCATAATTTCAGTGGGAGGATATTCAGGGGTTCGGTTTACTTTTAACCTTACCGGCTTTTGTATATTCCGACATTTGAGTTTTGAGTTGTAATATAGGCTCTGTTAGCTTCTCTTTGCTTTTTCTCAATACAAAACAGGAATTGAGTTCTTTGAGATTTAACCACTTTGTTCAATCTGAAAAAAAAGGAATGTTCAATGTGAGCATGCAGCTGGATTAATTGATTACTTCCTTGAAAGCTGATCATCACTGAAATGTTGATGATATTGAAGGATTAGTACTGAGAGCATATCTGATTAATTATTAAAGATTTAAATTTTCTTTAAATAGTTATTTTCAGTTGCTGCGGTGGTCATATTTCTATTATTTTTATATAATTTTTTTTTGTACCGCTAATAATTTCTATTCAATTTAGACCTCATTCATCTTTTAGAATATTTTTGAAATTGTTATTAGGATGGGATATAAAAACTCTTCATTTAATATAGGACACAATCGGGTAGAAAAACACACAATTCGGTGGCTCCCAAAACCACGTAATTGCAATTTTAGATATTGTTCTTTACGACTGTATTTGGATGAATATAATTATGTTTAAAATTGCGGTCTCTGTGTTGCGTGAACTCTAATAAAATATTCTGGATGGATTCGCAATGTCTCTTATGTAAAAATATTATTGAATTCGCGAAAACACAAATGATTTCATTATTTTTCGTTGTTCTCATTATAATTTTTGCTGTTTTCTATTAGATTTTCATTAGGTATGATTAGTGTGTTCCTTAGTACATTTCCATAAGGGGTATTTCAAAAATAAAAGAATGAAACAGTCGAATGGGAGTTCAAATTTCCATTTTATATCTTTAATATTTGCTGTTATTTTACAAAACATATGCAATGCAAGACTCTGACATATGATGGGTAGACAAGATTTTTTCAAGGATCGCATTCCCAGCTTAAATTTTGATAAATTTTGATAAGATCAAGATCAAATTGAGCATTTGAATACGATTGATTATAATTTAGGTTTTTCTAGGATTGAGACGACACCTGTTTCTAAGGGTGAAATACTATAGAGATCAGTTGGCAGATTATTTGATTTGATCCATCTGCTCAAACAATGAAATTCGATTATCAAAAATCTCGTTCATTCAAAATTTCATATAAAAACACTACCTTTAAACCATCTGCTTTGTATTTGGCTGTTCGAAGAAGAGAACGTTTGCTATGTTGGCTTGTTTGTTAAAATGTTTGGCACTGTTGGCTTCTGTGCTTTGTGTAGCGTCTGGAGACTATCAATCATACGTTTATGGTGGAATGACAGTGCCCTTAGTAAATGTGGATCCGTTCACAGGATTCACAACTGTTAAGAATCAGGGTGAATTCCCATATTTGGTGACCTTGGAAACTCTGGGTCAACACTTCTGCGGCGGAGCACTTCTCAAGGCTGATGTTGTTGTGACTGCTGCTCACTGCTTAAGCCC
The DNA here is from genome assembly GCA_963969385.1 of Philonicus albiceps. Lineage (NCBI taxonomy): Eukaryota > Metazoa > Arthropoda > Insecta > Diptera > Asilidae > Philonicus > Philonicus albiceps. The sequence continues at coordinate 8,735,176 of OZ017776.1, read as the reverse complement.
CTACAGACCAGAAGCTATCAGTGTTCGTGCAGGAGGTGTTTTACTTGTTGAAAACTCCAAAAATGTGCAAGTGGGCCAACTTTCCTATTACCTGATACACGAACAATATGATGAAGAGAATATCATTAATGATATTGGTCTAATTAAATTGAGAAGCAAATTTACTTTGAGCAACATTGTGGGTGTCATTAAACTAGCTAGTCAGGGATCCACTTACGTCGGACAAACTGCCACCATAGTTGGTTGGGGACAGACAGAAAAATCAAGTCTTTCTGAAGTTGTAAAGAAGTCAACAGTCACAATTATTCCAATTCAGCAATGCGCTCAGCGGTTTCATCCAGTTCAAAAAATCACTTACAACATGATTTGTGGAATAGACCAGGCTCAACAGATTCGTGGTATTTGCAGTGGAGATTCTGGTGGTCCCACTGTTATCCACAATCCAAGCAATCCTGCAGCAGATGTCCTTATTGGAGTTAATTCCTTCGTAAGTAAACCTCAGGACCATTGCGACACCAGATTCCCTTCGGTGTTCAGCAACATTGCCATGTTCAGACCTTGGTTAGACAGGGAGTTGGGAACCAGATTCTAAGGCCTTTTTGTATCATAATATAATACATAAATAATGTATTTAATAAAATAAGCATTAATGGAATTTTTTATGATAGACACTTACTTTAAGAATTATTAAAAAGTTGTTTGAGTAAATACAAGCCGATTTATATGCATTTATTTGTATAATGTCGATAGTTGGCAAAGAATTTTATTTGAGTACAAATGTTTTTTATATAATAAAGGTAATGTTTATGACAAAAAATATGGTCCAACTGTATAAGAATATAAATTTTTAATAAATCGTAAGTAAAGAAATGCAATACTATTGAAGACTTTCCAACTATAAAAGTGTTTTTCTTAAAACTTTTTATTATTACGAGAAGGATTTCTCGAACCAACAAATTTAATAATCTTAATTTAATAAAATAAATCTTTAACAAATTAAAGCTTTTTACAATTAATGAAAAAACCTTTACCATTTAATTTTATAAGAACTTAAAAATAAAATTAAAATACATGACCAGCATTACAAAAATGTATCCAAATATAACACTAGAATCAGAAATAAGTATTTTGTACCCAGCATTGCCTGACGAACAGGTGATATCATCACTTGGGACACATCGACAATGACCTGAGAAACATTCGCCAACAGAATCAATTTTTAAATGAGTCGGGGTACAATCTGAATTTTCGTTACAATAGTCGCCAAGAACTATAAAAAAAAGTTTCGTATTTACTATTTTTAATACACGTTACTTCAACTTCAAATAATTACTTGGTTCTTTCTGGCATTTTACATGCTGGGTTCCATTAGTCGACACGTTCAAAGCATAATAATCACTGGAGCAGGTGCACTCACCAGCGTCACATACGGCACCAATTCCGAGTTTTGACTTACATTGGCTACTTTCTAAACACTTCTCCTTGTGGCCCAAATAAGGTAGACATGCTGATTTCAAATTATTCGAAACAAACCCTAGCTTACAAATACATTTTCCTCCAAAACAGATCGAATTTTCTGTATGATTTTCACATTGAATATCGAAATTGCATGTTCCACTAAGCGCTAAAATACCGAGCGATTTATTGAAAAAGATTAATATTTTTGAATGTCGGCTTACCAACTGTTGAAAGACATTTACTTTCTTTTTCCACAAAATGTTCGAGACAAACGCAAGCCTTTCTGTTAGGATCACAAAATGAAGAGTTATCGTTGATTATACACTGGGCGTTGTCTTCACATAAGTCACCGAGCGGGACGCTTTCTAGAAAATAATATAAATTTACTTAAATAAATAAATACTTACGAAATAGAGATAAGAAATTTATTTTTTAATTAAGAAATCATTAAAACAATAGTCAATAAAATTTGTCGCAAAATGAATGAAATTTAAAATCTATTTAAACAAAACCACTAAAGTTAAAATTTAAAATTTAAAATGTACAATCACACCTTTTCGGAATCTTCGTGAATTATACAATAATTTTTTCTTTTTAATCTTATGAACTTTGCCTGTTGATTTTATTTCAAAAATATTTTTTCAATAAAGTTTTATTAATTATTTAAATAGTTGTTTTAAACAAAATTGCTCTTTTATTAATAGAAGGAAATAATTACAAAGATTTTTTGCGAATATTCAAATTCCAAAAGTCTATGCACCATCACTTCAATCTCGCAAATGATAAAAAATAAGGTGCAGTAGTGTAAAATTTAAAAGTAGAATCATTCCACTATAAAAGTATTTTAGTCAGTGTGGATTTAAGGCTATGAGAATCCTTAGGCAATCGGAACCACGCGATTATCAGAAAATTATATTTAATAGGAGTTTAATTTAATTTATTTATTATTTAGTTTTTATCTGTTAATTTTATTTACAGACATGAATTATTTATATTTTTCATTACAAGAAGAAAAATCTTTATGTTAAATAGTTGTGGTAAATAACTTAAATGCAAAACAATAGAACTGACTTAGAAAAAATTCAGAAATCCTAGAAAGTATAAAATAATTTTAACTTTGATTTTATTTCCTGTTTAAATACGTCACGAAAACCAATCCGATTATCATAAATTTTATTTCATTCGGATTACAGAGCTCTTTCGTTTTAGGATTGCAATTATTCTCTCTATTTATTGAAATAGACTTTCTCAAATCTCATAAAGTTAAAAAACTTCCTTAAGCCGCATTTTTGATCCCAACATTTACCACGTAATAATGACACCAATAGTGTAATGCGACTTAGTTTTAAAGATTTGACTACTCTATCAGATGGTTTTAATAGTAAACGTAGATTTTCTGGATTTAGCAACTTTAACTTTTTATGTTGGATTAAAAAAAAGTGAAGATAACTTTGAATTTCAATTTAGTGTAATATTTTTTTTAAATTAAATCATTATTTATTTTATTTTATTTATAACTAGTTCAGGGACCATAATACCCTATTTTGCCTAATGATTATTGATTTTAGTATTTTCTGCTTTTGAGAAAATCTCGTTTTTAAAATTAAACAAAATCAAGAAATTTGTAAGATAAATTAGTTATTTTTTAACACTTTGCCAATCTGGTGATCATTTTGGTTGTTCGTGAATTTTACCAACCACCGATTTCTTTAGGTGGAACGACGAAATTTATTACTAAGTGTAAAAATTATTGATGAGGAAGAATATAAGACCACATCCGATAAACAGTGGCTTATATTCTTAAACTGTATATAAATATATGGGCTACATAACCAAATCGATTTTAATGGATTATTCGAAACTTACTGCGAATGCATCGTCGCTTATCGATGCTCGCTACGAACTCTGAATTACAGAGACAGATTTCGTTGGTGCTGTTACAAAAGGCGTTTTCCATGTGGCACGGACAATGGCCTCCGACAATATTATTTTGGCTCAAATCCTGGCATATGGAAATGAAATTAATGATTTAATCTTAAAACCACAAATCCACCAAACATACCGTGGGTTTACACTCGACCCGCTGTCTATTATCGAGACTCTCGCAGGTACACTTTTCCTCCAAACACGTGACATTTTGGTTAGTCCTCCAGAAGACTTCGCAGTCCGAGTTGTTCTTGCAGGATAAGTCCAAAAGTTCTAGAAATATGAATGAAAGTATACAAAATATCCAGGATAAATCGAAAGGAAGAACAACATGAAAATAATTTCACGAGGTCGACTGTGGGTCGTCGAATTTTGGGCTCGGGGCAAATGGGTTAGGAGTCGGGTTATTATGTGAATAAAAAGTGTACGAACCTTCACAAAATCCCGAATTAAGGTAATAAATTATAAAAACCGTGGCCAGCGCTCGGGAACACATGACTGCGGAATTAAAATTTAATAAATGTGGCCTGGATAGGATCTGTGTCTGATGTTCTATAGCTGCACTCGTGAAGTCCCCGCTGCAAACTCTCCTTTTTTTATACTGCGCTTTCGGCTTCCGACGAGATATGGCTCTATTGTGGTCCAGCGACTAACTGCTAACTGCATCCTCAGGCTCGGACACGGCCTGGACGTGCTCTCATTTACGATGTCTGATGACGACGTCCAGCACTGTTGCTCTGTGGCCGGTCGCCCTTTGCACTTTGTGGACGTGGTGTCCACGACATGAATTCAGAAATAAATACCCCTACTGTGACTGGCCGGCTGAATAATTTGTAATCTTCCATTTATGATCCTCTCACTGCGTTTTCACTTCTAACTACCTACTTAGAAAATTTTAGGTGCTCCTGTACAACTATAATGAACTATACGAGGATGTTGGGAAGTGAGTGCACTTTTAAAGACATTACAACAATTGGATTTTAATCGCCTTTCTTGTAATATGCATGCACCACGTATATATAAAGTAAATGGTAAAATAGTCCAAAGGTCATAATATTATTTTAATTCTAAGCGCAAATTTTTGAAAAGCGTCCTGAATTCGAATAACTGATAGTAGCTGTGAGTAAGTAACTCAGGTGAAAATAAAAAGCTCAAAAATAAAAAACCTTGGTGCTGGTTAGGCTTATATGTTAAATGGGAAGAAAGGCTGAGAATGCGTAACTGAGGTAGCGAACGCAAGGCCGATAAAACACATAGACATATATTGTAGTAATTCTCTGGTGACATGCACTCCAATATTCCAAGAGGAATAAAAATTTTATGCCATCATATCACTGAATTAAATATCAAAAACTAAAAGCCAACATGCCATGGTACTGTATCGCGTCGATATTTCTGCCCTAATATTTTTATGCAACTCTTCTCAGAGTTTTTATTTTTAGAGGAAATCGGCTAGACTGTGCAGAATCATGTTATTACCTAAAATCGTAAATTTTCTTATAATTAAAGCCTTGTTATTGTAAAATAAAAGAGATAGTAAAACTTTCCAAAGTTTTATTAAGTATAATGCTACTCGGTTTCTAAGATGTAATCAGAAATTGAAATGTTTTTTTGAATGTAGTTAACGAACTAAATCGAACCTATTACTGTTCCGTCTTTGCAAATTCTTTGAGGATAAACAAGTTAATTAAAATGATGCAAACGACTTCTTTAACAAACATTACATTAGATAATGGGAAATCCTTTAATAAGTACTCTTTCCAGCCAATAAAATTTTTGTTTGTTTTTAACAAACTTTTTGGTCGCATGTTCATCTTCCTCCTGAGCGCACGAACCTTTTCCACGAGAAAACTTTTCAATTAAACATCGGCGCTAACGAAGGCCCGTGGCTAGCAGCACAAAGTAGAAGGACCAAGCCCTTAAAATATAAATTTTGCGTCCACATAATTCACATAAATTCCGAAAAATGGAAGAAAAATTAAATTACTTTCGGTTCTTGGCGGTGGCTGGTTGCGGGTGGGACTATTTTGCACGTTGCGGCGGGTGATTTATAGAATCAAAAGAATTATGGAAAAATTTGAGTACTTTTTTTTAATTAGCCACAAAATTATTTGCCTTCGGTTGTTAAACAAACAGCGAAGATAATTTACGAGACTTTGCTTTCCCTGGTTTTATTATTATTATTATATATTTTTTTATTTTTACTTTTCCGTTCAAGGGGCAGAGGTAATGAGGTAAATGTGATTTAATTGCTACTGGGTGAATTTCTCTGGTTGAGGAAGAAAGTTTGTGGTTTCATGAGGTGCCTGTTGTTTGGGAGAACATTTTAAAATCTTCTCTTGGGGAACTTTTGGACCGAATACGTGTAAAGTTTGAAGTAGGTGCTTTAGTTTTTTTTTTAAGTTTTTGTATTCCCCATAGTGCACTTGAAAGAAGGAAAAATTTTAAAATTCAAATTATGCCTAACTTTGGTAGGATAATGGAGAAATTTATTTTGTACTACTGCCCGTAAACGGAGAGAAATATCAATAGAATTTTGTATAAAATTAAAATCAAATTTGCTATTTGTTTTGCGTCAATCTATCTATCAAATCAAGAGAACCTGAGAATAAAGACTATGATAAAATTATAACAAAAGTAATCAATTTTACTGAATTAAGAATAAATAAGTAAAAAAGCTTGATATATTTTTACTGACATTTAATAAAACTTTATTAATATTAGCAAAACATTTCCGCAATCAATTCGGTTTTTATACTAAAATTAAAAATATTTATAGTTAATATTCACGTTGAATCTGCCGCGTTATGGCGAATTTAAGGAATATGTGATATAATTTGGTACGGATTTATTCTACTTGACGAAACGAGGGTTTTACGAGGGCAGTATGATAAGTCACCGCCTAGCCATTTCTTCAGGTTTGGAAATAGAAAATAATCACAGGGGGTTAAATCTGGAGAATATGCTGAATGGGATAGCAGTTCGTAGCCCAATTTATGGATTTTTGCCATGGTGACTACACATAATGCTTAATCAGCACACAACACTCACTTATTTCCATTTTCGTCAAAATTCACGAGGTTGTCTACTTTCAGTGGCTCAAAGCCTTGCTCAAAAGTTGACAATAGTCTATTAATAGATGGCATTTAATAATAATGCGCAAGAAATTCAAAAAGTCACTGACTTATCAAAATACCCTCGTAACATGGTTTATCAACTCCCATTTTAATAATTGCTTTGCAATCAATCTAAGATTGACTTTTTAGCTTCTTTTCTTATTTTTACAATTAGTAGATATTTTTATATTATTATTTTACGAATTTATGTTAAATAATAATAAACAATTCGGATATTATAAAATTAGTCCGGATTTATTTAATTTAGTTTTGTCGCAATCAATCACAATTTTCGATTCTACAATTCAATCCAAAAGAAGCAGAATTGAATCAATTAAAATGTTTTAAATGTTGTAAAGTAATGTTATGTTTTATTTTTGCACTACTAATTTCCAGAAAATGTTACAAATGTGAAAATTGAAAATTGGTTATCATTTCTTTCCATGCATCTCTTTAACATGTTTTCTTTTAATAAAATATTTTAAATAGAGGTTCTCTGCAGTATATGCAATCGTGTAACAGAAAATAAAATTATTTTATTTAGAATGTTTTGTAGTATGTAAAATCTCTATAATTTTATGCATCCACTATACAACACAACTTGAAGTTAATCAGAAAAAACAGCTTTTATTGTGTGTTTAACTCCTAAGTTGAGTTTACCATAACTTTCAAAATATTAATTTGCAAATTTAACAATTTTTAAAGCAAAAAATCAGTATCAGTAGTAATTGCAAATTAAGCTGATCAATTTAAAAAAATTATTAACTTATGCCTATATGTCTCAAAGTATCCCTTAACACGCAACATTTTGAAACTTCTTAAGGGTTAGTTGTTAAGATTGAGAAAAACTTCTGTAATAAGTTTATAAATTCGAAGCATGAAAATTGCAGTTCTTGGAAGTATACGAGTAGACTAATTTTAATGTGATGGAATCACAAATCTACTAGCAATTAATTGCCATGACACAATTTATTTAATATGTTTTCATTGAAGAGCATTTTATTTTTGGTATTTTTAGTTCTTTTTATTTGTATATACCACATAATGCGGGTTCGGTTATTTCAGTTAATTTTATCAACGCTTGATGAAATATCCAAACAGAATAATTAGCTCAAAATTTGCTCAACATTGGCATTTACTGTCTTTCATCGAACCACTCGTAAATGGGTGCATTCATTTCAAAACCCAATGCAATTTCCGTAGATGAGCCCCACAATAGATCACGACCATTCAGAAAAACAAAACGTTCGCTTAATTTGCTGTGAATTGGACAAGTGCGAATGAAATTATTCTGTACTGGGGGTTAATTTCGCCCTTTGCAAAATCAATTTTCATAGTTGCTGCCATTCACCACTTAAATTATTTAGAGTCCGACGATTAGGCCACTATTCGAACGACCATAACATTTGCGTTAAAATTTCCGTCGACTGTGGCCGGTCTCTGGGAAAATGTTCACATCCAGTAAATATTATTTTATTTCGCGGAGGAAAATTTAAAAGTGGTCAGGTGAGTGAGTATTCATTAGTGTTTGCCACGGTACATTGAAATGGGGTTTTTAATTACCGCATAGTTGAATTTATGCCAGCGGTTTCCTGCAGCGACACGTTGTCCATTCTGAACGGCCTGAAATTTGTTAATTGATTTTCACTCAAGCCTCTGTTGAAACTTTTTAGTTGTTTTTCCATGAAATCATCTGCCAAGTGTATCTGAGGGTCGATTGAAATTTGCGTTAACTATAAAATCTCTCTCTCTACTTTGTTGTTTTTACAATTATTTTACTTTTTATCTACAACACTTTATTAAACAAGCAGTCATTTTTGTTTTGAAATTGTTTTTACTCGAATTACCTCAGAATTAATTTACCCAATATTATTTGCTTTGGAATAGTTTTAAATGTGGTTGATCTCATTTTCAATAAATCTAAAGATTAAATTCATGTTGATTAATCAATGTGCTTAAAATTTAAAATTGTATTTATATGCTTTGCATATACTGTAAAAAGTTGGAAAGGTACATCAGGTATAAATCAGGTGTACATCAGATATGTTTTACTGACAAGCACGCATTTGAGATTCAAATTAACGTATTTCTTGTATATTGCAGTATTATCACCGCGTTCCATGCCGTTGCTATACAAGAATTTCCTTAAAATTGCAAGGGCGATGCCCAAAGTGTACTTCTAATATTTTATTTCAGATCCCTATCCCAATAAGTCAAAAGTAGAACAAAATAAAAGTAGTAGTAGTAGTAGTAGTAAAAGTAGAAGTACTCTCCAAAATTGATTAGAAAGTGATTCTATGAAAAGCGTAAGAAATCCTTCTTGGGCTGATGAACTTCATCATCATTTTTGGGGCTTAGGTTGGTCTGATATTTTAAGATTCTGTAGAAGTGTATGACGAAAGTCACATACACTTCAGGGCGTGGTTAAAAAATTATACAATTTTTACACTAATGCACTGGTGGCATTGAGTTCCGAGAAGCTGGGTATTAAGTTTAAGTGTTCCTAATAAGATAAAAGGATCACATTGCAATAAAAAAGTTCGCTCCCAGACTCTAACTTAAATTTATTATAAAAGTTTCCTAAAGACACTTATATCCTTTGTTGAAATTCTAGAGCAGGCTTGCTCCTTCGCTTTCTTGATGTCGTTTTTCTTCCTTCTACTTAGCAGGCTAAACTTACTCTATTCTGCAGTTTTGACTTCTACTTTCTTTTTGTTTTCAGCCGACCGCTCTCACTTTAAAGATTTTTTCCTTTCTTTGCCGACATCGTCGTCGTCTCCCTGCCGAACATGTCTCCTAGAGAAAAAGGAACTTTGGATTGGGAAGACTTTTAAGGACTTTTCATGAAGTTGCAGTCAACTGAGAGCACAAATTTATGTTTGGGCTCTGGCTGTTTGCACCTTACGAAAATCGAACAAAACTTCTCTGAAATGGGGCTTATTTTTTCGGCAAAGTTATGAATTTCAATGTTGAACGAGTTTTCTGGCTCAACACGGGAAAAAATTGAATGCCATATTTGACGAAACCTCTTAGATTTTATTTATGGCAAGTGATTTCGTTGAATAGGCTTTTAAATACTTAACAGAAAATTTGTTTTATGCATAGGTTTACTATAATATACTTGCATTTTCCCCAAAAGTTGTCCTTTCTAACATAACCCAGTGGCTATCTCGGTTATTTTCAAATAACCGAGCAAAAAGACTACGAGTCTATTCGAAAGATGATGGATGAAAATTGTGTAAGATAGAGCTGCACTTAAGATTATTACCCGGTAGTAAGATTTATGAAAAATTTAAAGCAGGTGAACTGATCCGTATATCCATCATAGTAAGAAATCGCTGCGAAATATTTGCTGTGCACTTCTTCGAATAATGAACACGCTATCAACTTATTTCTTATGCAAATGTACCATTTTGCAAATAAAATCATCAAATTGGTTGTAAATTGAACATTTACTTTTCCGACAGATGATTTTTTTTGATCTTCTCTGCAATTGTATTTTGCTAGAGTGTTTTCCATAAATCACTTTTAATTTTATCCTTAACGAGAGAATGACAAAGTAAGCGCATGCAGTGCACCTGTCCATTAGAAAGAGTGCATCCAGCTGCAGTGCATGAAAATAAATCACTTCCCTCGCAATCAGATGTAACGCCCTGAACATTTTCCAGGTTATTGATTTCTGAGAACCACCCTTTAATCGATAATTGATCACAGGACATACGGGCTGCAGACAGGTTACCTTAATATCCTCCAGGACGGGTCTGGAGCAGATGTGATTCGAATACGTTCAGGTGCAATATTCGTGCCTGAGAAGAAGAAATGCCAGGTGCACTCATCCGTGCAGTCATTTAACTTTGAGGTTTAATTACGTATGCGGAATGGCGCTAGAACGTACTCCGGCACGGGCTTCAGGTAACAAAACTTTTAATCAGGAATGCAAATAGGTTCCCACTTGTTGACACTATCCCCGTCAGGTACCTCGGGCGTAGGAGACCATTTGGTCTGGTATCGGTGGACAAGTGATTGATGAATGCTCTTCAATACACTGTGAGATGTTGCATTTCAGGAAATTTCCAGGGTGCAATGTTTGTATATTAGCCACCCCCTTTGGTTCTTGGAGTGAACGAAGTGTGAACTCAGGACTGACGTGAATAAATTCATGATATTTTCAATTATTTTCCAGGTATGTGCATGCAGATAGTGTGGAACATGCGAAAAATGGAAAGCCATTTAACAACTCGTTTTTAATTAGCTTTAAAAAACTTTTTACAATCATATCGCTAACCGTTTTACAAGAGATATAACATTTATTTCGAGGGTTAATGGTGCAATTAGCGACATAGCCGTTAAAACGGTTTGAAGTATGTTTTGAAGTATTTTTGTTGAATAGTTGAAAATCGTTAGATGCCAATGGAGGTTGTTGAAAAAAGTAAGAGCATTTGACCATTTTTCTTTGATAATTAGATCGAGACCACAAATCGAAATCACTGAGGATTCCGTACAATAGTTAAAGGAAAAGTATTTAAGATACGAAATTCTCTATTCGCACCCACTTAACCTATTTTTACACATTTTCAGATAACCAATTAAATTGTCATCAAGATAATAAAAAATCAGAGAGTTTTATCTCTGTATAATAAAATGAGAAAATTGTAAGTTGTCAGTAATCTACAAAACGGGTTCTAAACCCTTTTATATTATATAGTTCCGCCTGTCACCACCTGTGCGCTAAAATAAGAGTTGAATTGAAGAATGTTTCCCAGATGTTTTTGCTCACAATCAGACATAGAGCAGAATTGCACTAAAATCCTGTTCCTTGCCGCCTCCATCCCTCTTGGTAAGAGTTTAATCTGGCCAAGCATCTTCTCAAGTAAATTCGTAAGATTTCTTTACGGAGCTTTAAGACGATTTCAGGGATTTCATTTTTTTTTCCTATTTCAAGAATGAAACTTAAGCAGTATGCTAAGGGCGTAGCATAAGCAGATGTGGGTCCGGAACTTTGAAACAAAGAAGTTTTCTCACATAGCGCATATTATAACGTATAAATTTTCATTTACACTCCATTAAGTTTTAACAGCAAATTGTTTTTCCCAGTTCGTCGGCTCCGACCACCGTCTTAGAGGTCTGCTAACTGCAACCCACATTTCGACTGTTACAATTGTCTCAAGGGAGTTTTTAAATGCATATGCTAATGCAAACCAAAAGACATTGTCAAACAAAATCTTAAACTTAAACCCATTTATTTCTTTTACTTGCACACTTAATAAAATTGCAATGTGGACTATAAACACTTCCACAACCTTTTCCAAAGTAAGTCTCGTACTAGGGTACTAAAAATGTTAGATAACGTTGTACGTTTTTCGAAGATTTTATAGCAATTTTATCAGGACAATGAGATATTTATAACATAAAATAAGGAAGTCTGCGATATTTCTGAGTTATCGCATCGATTTTATGGTCGTATGTAGGCTTTAGGTTTTTAGGTACTTTAAATTTTTAAATGCGGAAAAGCATATAAATGGCATAAATGACACAAATTAAGATTTGATCGAATGGCTTTATTCTATCCTTATACGCCTAAAGTTTTCAAATAAAACAAAACTTTTCTAAGATAATAACGATCTGATTACCGGAAAACTCAAAACACACTTAAAACAGCTCTAATTTTCAGTGAGTTGAAAAGTTTCCCTTTTGTGTCGCTTTATCCGGCAAATTCATCGAAGTTTTATATTTTGGAGGAATTAGGTAAATAGGTAAAAGGTTGAAAAAGGTCGGCGCCTAACATTAAATTCTTGAAACGTTTATGTTCTTTTAAAATACGTATAAACAAATTTAATTGATAAATTTAATTAAAGAAGTACTTGTTTTGATATTTTGATGGTAGTGAGGTTTAATTTTTAGAGTAATATTTTCTCATATTTTTAGACCAAACAGCAAAACAAATCCGACTGTAAACAGAAAACAAACATTAAAATTAATTGGAATTAATGGACTATTTGGTTCACTGTTTACCAACCCAGAAATAGTCCCTCACCATATAAATGTACAATTTAACCCCAAGTCCTTGAAGGGCTTAAGTGCAACACATGTAAGGAATTTCATAGTGATGAGACCGTACAAGGGATTTCTAAGAAGTTCTTAATTAAAAGCAGAAACTTTTCAGATATAAATAACTTTCGTCGGCTTCTGTGGACGTCGCTGCTGGCGAAGTTGCTATCATTTTATGCTTCTGCAAAATGAAGAAATCAAAGACCAACGTCCATTCGCTGTGGCACGTTTAATTTGAATCATGATGTGTAATTGAACGCAATTTCAATTAGACTCTATGCGACCCATGTTAAATCTTTCACACTGTTCTCACCTGGATGAAGGTTAATTAACGTCACTAATTTAACATAATAAAATTATAGGTGTTAAATTAGTTACAAAGTCTATTTAGAAATAGGTTTGCATTATATAATGTATAATTTGAAACTTTGAAATTTATTTTGAATAATTAAAATCAGACTATGTGATAAAACACCAAAGCAATTCTTTACAGATTTTTGAGTCATATGAAATTTTGGCTTGCTAGGATCAAGGGACAGGAATCGAACCTGCGGCTTTCGAATTAGCGCTTCGCTGCTCTAACCAACTTCTTTTTTCTCTAGCAATTTTTGTTCTACTGAGAAGTGCGATAGACCGATCCCACATGTATGTAGATTGTAGAATGGTGTCAACATCGAATTGAAAGGCAATGGTAAGATAGTACCTATCGGTTTATCAAAATAAAATAAAAAATTTATTAATTTAATCAAAAATACATTTTAAAGTGTGGAACTTCAATAAGCAGAAGTCAAGGAAAAATACATAGCGGGTACAAACTTGTCCGTAGTGAAGCTTTTATTCGACTGGTAACGAAATTAAATGAAAATCTCTTAGAACAGCATGGCGAAAATTAATTTCCAAGAGGTTAAATAATTGATTACATTTTATAATCCGAATAAAGGTCGCTGAGTAGGGTAGTCAGGTTACATTGTGTCCAGACGCACAACCCCTAGCCACTCACAAGCCGTGAAAGAAGCCAGACGGCAATTTGTAATATAATTAGAGGGGCATTTCCCGAGAAGGAAGGTGCCTGGCTGTGGCTTTGAACATAATTCATCACTAATTATTTCATAAATCGCAAACTCGAAAGTACACCGGAACATATGCAGAGAGCTGAAAACAGGTGTGCGCCCGCCCGGTGTAAGTAGACGTAAGTTATTTCGTAATTTCGAGGAGACAATCGTGCGATCGTGTCCCGGCACACTTGAGGGAAAATTCTGAAAGATATCCCCAAAGCATAAAGCATTTTATTATTTTTTTTTTTATTTTTTCAGCGACGACTTTTTAATTTTGTTTGTTAAATCCTTCAGTAATTTGTTGACAATTTTCACAACACGACGACTGAGTGCTTTTTATTTGAGCACTAAACAAACGAGTTGGAGTTTTGGAGTTTGAGTGTATGGAAAGTTGGGAAAGGATAATAACGTGCCTTAAAATCGCACTTTAAAAAGGCCGTCGTCAGAAATGGGGTGCGCTGTACCCCCTTTGTGCCGTGTGCCGTCCTAACGAAATTAGATCGAGATGGTAATTGCTTAGCGCTGTCGGCACACGACCCGGCCATTATCATAATAGGGAAAGTTAAACGCTTTAATTTAAATAATCCGAACTAATTATTTTTACAGAGTTTAAGCCGCCAAATGAGATTACACTTTCAGCCAGATTTTACATACATCCGGATAAACTGGTCTTGCATGGGTCGAGCCCCAAACGTGACACCGTGTGGAGCACGATAAGGGCCATGAATTAAAGAGCGTAATTTTCGCGGTCGTCGTGGTCTCTGCAATTTGTTCGAACAAAAGAGTGGTGAATGTCGCCAAGCAGATGGTGACAGCCTGATTCGGTGCTTTATGGAAACATGCTAATTTGAGTCTTTTTTCAAAGAGGTTAAAAAATTAAATTGTTAGCGCAAATATTCGTATAATATTTAGCGTTAAAATATATCAATTTATCAAAAGGGTTCAACTAATTTAATTATTTCATTATAAAATTATATAGAATACGAAAATTCCGATTCTTCCGGATATCTGAGTTTTAAACATAAATGTAGACTTATTTCAAGACAATTTCTATTTGTTTATTTTAATATGTATTACATTTTTCTTAAAATTAGTTTGTTCCGGTTTGTTGTTTGTCTTTTTCAATTTTAAGTTCATATTTATAAGTCAGTGCAACTAATTTCAACATGTACGAGTATCCCCTTTCTAAAGTAAAAGTCTTACTGCACTGGATTTATTTTAGGGAAAATGACTCAAGAAATTTTTAACTTTATTTAAAATTCTACAATAAGAGGGGCAAGACGAATAGTTAAATACTCAACTGATATCTTAGAAGGCTCCATCGATTTGAATTGTTTTTATAATGCAAAAGTTTTTATTTATTACGTTTATTTTATAATTTTATTAAAATTTCTTGAGAGAGAATATTATGCATTTTCTACTAATGTACAGGATTAAATTGATGTACGCAAAGTGTATATACTGGAGTAGGTTTAATTCAACCTCACTTATAATTACCAACCGTTTTTAGCGATCCTTTTGGTTTGATTTTCCGTATATTAAATACACTAAAATACATTTATAATGATATCGATTATATCGACCAATCGCTTTTAACGAGGTAATGTTTTCTAATTTCTATCAGTTACAATTTAACAATTTTTTTTTGTGTTTTAAATGATCATTCAAAAATAAAAATAAACTACAACTATGCTAATTTTTAAATGTATAAAGATCCCTACCTGAGTGTACCGGAAACAAAAATTGTAAACACAGTTCCCTCAAACCTCCTTTTTTGAAAACGGTTGGCACGATAGTTTAACAGCCTTTCAGCTCGTTTTGCATAAAATTTTTTAATAATATCCTGCATCGGTTTACAAAAGCTTTGCTTTGATTTATCTATTTTAGAAGAAAAATAAGGTTTGAAGATTTTAATAAACGAATTATTTGATTTTGAAAATTTATACGAATTTATTTTGCCGGTTGTAACTACATCTGCTTAGTACGATGAAAACTTACACACCCTTAACCGTCGTTATAAGCGAACTCAACTGCGCTTATTATTACTAAAGAATTATTTTGTATGTAAATTGATGGTAACGTGCATTTAAAACTATTTTACCTATCGACCGAAGTTATCTTTTCTTAAACTTACGAATACCTTGAATATGTGCTTAAAGTTTCTTTACTGATTTAATATCTGGATTTGTTTATATTCATAAATATGATAAAAATTGATTCAGTTAAACAGTTCAGTTCAAAGAGAGTCAGATTAATGGTTAAAATCAGTTGTCAGAGGAAAGCCTTTTCTCTAGAGAAGAAAATGCCAACTTATTGTTAAAAGGCAGTTATATGTTGGTTGATAAAAGGGGAATGCAAGCACGATGGCATCACTTAGACAGACAATTGCCCCGCTTAGGGGTTCCGATGACATGATTCGAGCCTCTGCAGTAACGTCTGCAACGAAGTCATTCCGATCCCGGTCCCGGGTAGAGGGACTGGGATGAGTTTGTGCGGGCGTCCTGCTGGCAGGAATACCGCCAGTGGCAGAAATATCACAATTAATGATGTTTCCCAGCCATTGCTTCGATTCCCAGTACCAGACGAGGTGGGTTCGAATGGCAGAGTTTGCACAATTGTTTCCTGCATAAGTGCGGTAGTGGCACTTTGTGAATTTTTGCCTCCAGCTGCTTATAGAATTTTTCCACTTTTCAGAAATGTTAACCAATTAGAAGCTAAACGACTTCATTTCTTGGCTCCGAACGTGCTCATCGTTATACGAGATGATGATGACGCTCATGCCGGGCCTCTTGTTGAACACCCTTGGGGTTCGTTCAGAAACAGCGATTTTGAATTGAATGGATTGAAAACGTTTCCAACGTTGCCTTTTCCTGTACCATTGGTTGCCACATTGGAACATTTTTAAGGTACCTTAATGTGGTTTCATTGAATTTTGTTGCTTTGTACAATTTAATTGTTAATCTTCTATGTATATTGGTACTACGAAAGACGAGCAAATAAAAAAAATATATTCCTTATGAGAGTATTAAAACGCTGTGTGGGATCAATATGCCGTACATCTATAGATATTTAGGCCTGGTTTCAACAACATGATGCAACCAGTCACACAGCTGCAGAATATATGTATAAATATAAACTCTTTTGAAATGTTCGTTCACTCCAATCGAATTTGATTTCCGTAATGTAGCAATGTATTTTGAATTTTAAAATTTAAGAGTAAGAAATTCAACTAGTTTAAAAACAATTCGATTTTTTTGGCTTCAAATGTAAGGGGTTGGATGTGAATTTACTCCGGCCTAAAATTGAAGCATGTCATTTCGTAATAGCCTTACTAATTTAAAAAAAGCATAAAGGTCAGCAGTTGATCATCATCCGGCCGTCTGCAAGATACCGAAAACTTTGTCCATTGAACTAGCGGATACGCCCGCGGTGTGTCTGTTTAATGGATGGAGACATGTTTTAAAGACATTCAAAATTAATTATGATAATTCTGATGGAATGTATGCAGGGAATGTGCTTCCGCGGATGAATAAGTTAGGGCACAAGAAAGTTCTTACTGAAGGTCATGTCCTCGGGCATCAAGCTACGCCATCTCCAGGACCCTCAAACTTTCATCAAAGACAGCCAACTTTCTTCGAAGAGATTGGCCGGAGCTGAGGGGGATTTAATTGTTCCCAGGAAAATTTATTCCGCAAAATGATTGCGTGAGAGATTTACCAAGCGCGACGCCCTGCATTGACTGTCGCCAACTTAAGCTTCCAGGCCACATTTGCTTTAAGCGAATTTTAAGTGACTCCAAGGGCCGGGGAATTGTTCATAAATTTCTATGGGACGAAACTTTGTCGCAATTTTATTTTATGAGCGCGAACGCTCTTCCCTGAACATCGCATTGACTTTCTAGCGGAAATTTCTGGGGCTCCTCCTCTGCCCGAGGGATAAGCCGCGCACCATGAGGCCGGAGTTGGTTAATGCGATTGTTGAAGGGCTGCATGATTTTCCCGTAATTTGCGCGGCCCTTTTCTTTTAATGTCTTAATTAATTTTGAGAGGAAATTAAAATTTGTATCCCGGGGTGTGATGCTGGGAAATAATAAGTAAGGAAACTTGTTCTGTAAGAAAACGTGTTCTACGAAAAGACGCTGGGATTAATTTAATCGCGAAAATTAGGGTATATATTCGCATCAAGGAAATTGTAGGTTCAGATTGCTAAGTATTTGTTTTTCTATTAAATTTTATTTAAGTTTGCGGCTCAATCATATTTTAATGGGTGCAAGGATTTCGTTGTATGCCGCTACTAGAAATGACTATCGAAAATGTTTGGAAATGTTTGAAATATGCGGTGCGTTTATAATTTTTGAAACGTACCTTATATGTTTATAAGTAGCCAATGTTATATTTAAATAAGTATTTACGGTTTCAGAAAAAGAAAATATGCTAAAAATGGTTCACATCCTAAATTTAAGAAAGTTTAATTACTTTTTGTAAATTTATCAATTTCCGATCTAAATTTAGTTTTAGAGATCTTTCATTTTCCCTGGGTTGCATGTTTTAATATTATTACCAAATATAACTTAATTTAATACCATAAATTTATATTGTTACAATGCGATTATATTTTATTGTTATGTGAAAATATCCACAATAAGTACATCATTTTTATTTCTTTTAAATAAAGCTTTTACCAATTTATTTCTTTTAAAAAATATGCTGGAATCTTTTCTTCTAATACCAAAATTGATTAAGAGTTGGGCATTTAAAACATGGACAAGACTCGCCCAGTTCAATTTTATTAAATTACTTTTCTATTTTTTTTGTCCCCTGGCTCAAAAATCGAAAGCATGGAAATGGTTGAAGAAAAATTTCGGATGGTTAGAATACTTCGAGATATTTATGTGGTGTCCGGAAGGACAAAAAGAATTGTGAAATAATGTTTGAAAATATTTCACAATTCCCGAAGAAGAGCAATTCGCTTGATTGCTTGGCATCAATTCAGCTCTAGATAAATACCAAGAGGCAGCAATAAGAGTTTTCGGGTAGCGGGCGACGAGGTGCGCTTATAACGATGTCTTCCAGCAGTGAAATTCAATTTGGCGAAATACTTTTCGCCCTTGTAAGTGTCGGAAAGCTTGAAAAGATTTTTCTGGTAGGAAAAAGCGAAAACCACCAACGTCTGCAGTTCGGGTGATTTTTCTTTTGTTTGAGTATTTCCGCCGGCCGATATATATTTATATACCTATGTCCCCGGAAAAATTCTGGGCAATATATCCTGCAGGATCCTCCTGTCGTCCTTTAGCCCTAACATGTGGTCGGATGCATAGTACCGTAGAAGAGGCGTAGAGCGTCGTCGCCGGAGGATAAATACAAGGAGTATCCACGCCCACAGAATCATATCAATGAAGCGTTTTTCCGCGTTTTGGGGGTAGATCGGTTGTCTCAAAAACTGGATTCCAAAAAAAAAATGGGAAAAGGCAAACTATGCGACTCGCAGGGACTTTATTAAATTGCATGTGGCCTGAAGCAATTTGTCAACGGCAAACGCGCAGGGGAGTGTATTTGGCTGGTGGTCTGGCTGCCAATGGGAAATTTATAAGGACCAGGAAATAGAATCTTTCCAGGGGCTGGGTACGTCATGCGGTGGCATATGCAAGTTTAAAAATAAATTTTCATTTAAGTCTTTTGTTTCAAGATTTATTGCAACTGTATTTTTGTGGCTTCGCCATTTGTCGTCGTTTGCCAGCTAGTGAATTTAGTCTGTAATTCAACCAGCAGGATAGAGACAATTTTGTCGCCTATGATAATTTTAGTATTTCTTTTATTTAGCAATAATAAATTTATGCAAGCTTGTGACAATATGACACAAACACAATATATTCTATAACTTATAATTCCAGAAAATTATTAAATTTTGCCTCTTTTTCACCCAAATCATATACTTTGATTTTCGTCTTCTTCCACATATCCAACTAATTTGAAAATTGTTATGAGTAGGTGCATCCGAATATTTAAACAATTCCAATTTTACCTATATAAAATTATGTTACTCGACTAGAAATCAAATTCAATATTGGGTTCGTAGATTACCAGTTTTGTTCGAAATTTGGAAGCTCAAAGTAGTGGTAAATATGGCAGATAAGGAGTTTTGTCATTTCTGAGCTCTCTTTTTAGATGATCAAGTACACTACTAGACATAAGGAGAGGTTAATTTTATTATTTTACGGAAAAAATTTAGCTAAATTGAATTGCAATAATAAAAAGAGTAGGTTTCCATAAGATAAGAAAAACATACACATGGCGTGTATGTTATCTGAATACATATATAGCAGATTTTCTTATAAAAATTAGTTCAGAAATTAACACAATCAAAACTATTCGTTTGGTCAATTGAAAGAAAAGTTAAAATTTGTATAACAACAACTTAGGTTACTGATTTTTTAGCTGCTCTAAAAAATATAATTTTTGTATTACCACTTCCCTGGAGTTGTGCAAAGCCCCAAGCCATGAAGTAGACTTACAAAGGGAACAAATTGTCTAATAATTGTCACAATCGCAAAATAACGCAAAAAGAAGTTTTTTTTATATAGCAGTAAATGTGAGGGCAGTTTGATAAGTCAGTGACTTTTCCAATAAAAGATATTTTTTTCGACAAATAAGCGTTTTATTTCTCAACATAGTCTTCTTTTAGCTCTATGCATTTAGTCTAGTCTTTTTCCAATTTTTTTTATTCCTTCCATCTAATAGATTTTCTCGAGGCCCTCTTAATTCGACCCAAATCCCTTACTTTTACTCTTACCTCTTCAGGTTTGGAAATAGGAAATACTCGCAGGGGACTAAATCTGGCGAATATGTTGGATGGATGGAATATCGTAGCCGAATTTATAGATTTTTGCTATAGTGACTACACATAATGCTTAATTAGCAAACGAAATTCACTTTTTTCCATTTTCGTTTGAATTCACGAGGTTGTCTGCTTTCAATGGTTGTTAAATAAACGACGTAGCTTGCTCAAAATTTGATAGTAGTCTATTAATAGATGTTAGCTGACAAGGGTAGTGTTGCATTTAAAATTACTGTGCATAAAATTGAAATAGCCGCTGACTTATCAAACTGTCCTCGTAGCAGAGCGGTGTAAATGTTGCTTTCGTGGCTATATTTTCGAATATTAGGTACGTGTAGATATAATTATAATATAATTATTGCACATTGCACATTATTACTAGCCATTAGTTTTTTCCATACTTATTATTCCATTAATGCATTTTAAATCATAGTGTGCTTTCGTAGAATTACGACCTAGTCGTCGTGGTATGTCGATTTAGATAAGTATGGGTACTTACTTGACGAAGAGTCTATATCTAAAATTGCTGACGCCAAAGGAAACATTTTCGCCTTCGGCATTAAACATTTTATATTTCCAACTTGGAGTTAGACTAACTTGACACTTCTTCCATAGTGTAACCATCTCGAGTTCGTCTAATCTGTTTCGAAGGTACGTACGGCTTAACAGTTCAGCGGGTCTTGCATATTTTGTGAACCTTTCCGCAGCAAAGATCTTAAGGATGTCTTGAAGATATTTACATTTTAGAACGTCAAATCTATTTGTCGTCAACACCCGATAATAATTCTGCCTCCGTACGACGACGCCTCGACTGAGTTGAATATCAGGACACATCATTTCCTTTTCAGTTCGGTTGGGAATTTTTATGCATCATAAACATGCGAATTGTGCCAAGGGATGTGAAACTCCCCGTAGAGTGTTAAGTGAAGCACACCACCGACACGAGGAACAGGCCTGGCCTGGCGTAGGTTTTTGGGGCCCGTTTCAGGCCAGGAACCAGAGAGTGCTATTCGTTAAAATTAGTCTCATGTTCCAAGGGGGGATGCGCCGCCTATTCAACGGGCAAGTGAAATTCCTGTCTCAGAAAACAAAGTGTTTGTTTATTCTTGGGTTCACCCCAGGCTTTTGGGAAGAACTTCAAAAGCCTTAAGAAAAACAAAATCAAGACAGCAAGGGGGCCATACAGTGACACAGCACCGCGAAACTCTAGCGATAACGTACAAAACAAAAAAAAAAAAAAAAAAAAAAAAAAACTGCCAACATTCAGCGCCTGGAGCGAGTGACTCCTGGGACTTTATATTTGAAATATTTGAAACGTTCGCAGCATGTCTGCCTGCCGCTGGGAAGTAAATAAATTTGACTGGCATCTCCCTGAGGCAGTGGCACCAGTTAATTGGATAACATTTTATGCTTTATGGGTAATAATATCCAAATTTAAATTCAGTTATCTTTGGCGTTATAATCTTCTAAGATTTTTGGATCAATTAATAAAACAAAAGACCGGTTGTTTTGATAATTAAGTCAACAAGAAAATCAGAGGTTCGAATTTTCAAATCAATTATTCCATAAACCCTGCCTACTTAATTTACAATAAACGTAAGTTCTTCTAAAAAAACAAATAGACAAATGCTTGAATTTTGAATTTATGTTTCAGCAAGACACACACTTTATCTTAATGTCTATCTCAGAAATAAAATTTCAATATCAACTTTTTCCTGGATAGATATTTCAATTTATTAATACAAAAATTTATGTATATGCAGTCTAGCTGAGTAACCCGATTTTACCCGGTGTATTTTAAATATTATTTCATTAAAAACTCAAATGGTTATGTTAGGCGTTTGACGAAATTTAGGAGAGTTACTGAAATGTGTGGATGTACTCCCAAAACATATTTTGTTCACATTTGGAGGGGTTTTTGCCTCATCTTATGTATTTTGATTGTTAAGTAATAAATATACAGTGAACAATTTCATTTTGTATGTTTGGCATTCTTGAAAAAATTAAATGAAACATTTAATTTTAGTCTCATCATATCAAATAACCTGCGGAAATAGAATTTTAATTTTTCAAATTTTTAGCTCACACAACCGTTTCGAATCGGACGGAAGAAGCTGGTACTGGAGTAGAGATCCTAATTTAAAGTATCGAAATAAATTCAAACAAATTATGAAACGCGGTGGGGGAAGTATTATGGCTTTGGGATGCATGACTAGCAAAGGTGTCGGACGACTGGTGAAAATCGATAGCATCATGCGGAAAGAACAATATTTACACATTATTCGGGAAAATTTGCCTTGGGCTCTGCGTCAGTTGGGTATTTCTCACGATGAAGTGATTTTTCAACAAAACGCATTCCCGAAACATACTGCAAAAATTGTTAAAAATTTGCGCCAACAACAAAAATTTTCCACAATGCTATGGTCTGCTCAAATTCTAGATATGAATCCCATAGAGCATTATTTTTTCGGCGTCTCTATGATCCTATTTCTTATACAATACAAAATACTACAGGCCTTATTCGGGTGTATATCGGGCGCTTTTTGAATTCTGGGCGTGCTACTCGTTACAGGCAGTTACGTTCAATTTCACGCCTTTTGCAAAATATAACGACCCTAAAAATCATCTTGCACCAATTTTCGTAAGAGTTTTAGTAAAAGCTACGGTTTTCGATGTTATTTGGAATTTTCAAAATTGAGCACTGAAATTTAAGTCAATAAGCTTCAAACCCCTTGTAACTAATTATTTTATGAAGTTTTTGAAATTTCAATGGAACATAATGCAAAAATCGTTCAAAAAATCATTTGTGTAAATATTTCACCAGCTGGTACATGGAAAACCAAAAGGTGGAAGGCATTAATCGAACATAACAGTTTGCGTTTGCGAATTTAGCCAAATACTTAATTCGTCGACAAGCGAACCCTTTGACTGAACTTTTGGTTTGGACATTCTGCGATGAAATTGGTGCAGTTTGTTTATATTAAGCAATAATTGAACGAAGTAATTCATTGAATTTGGCTTATTATATGAATTATTTTATGCTTATCAGCTTGTAAATGCAGCCGCTTAAATGATCCCAGGTGAAATTGCAGAACATAAAAACGAAGCATATTCAAGAGCGAATTAAGTAACTCTTTTTAGACCCTATAATGGAATTATTATAGATACAAATCGAATTATTTTTTCTTAAAAGGCTGAATTGTTCGTAAATCTTCTATCATGGATTTTTGTTTATAGTTGAGCTATCCCAAAAAAAAAACTATAAGATTCATACCATATTTCTTTCCTGATAATTAATTATTGGAATTTAAGTCTATTGAAATTAATATATTCTGTAAATTAATATAAATCTGTAGGTTAAGCCTGTTTGGTGTGTTTCAGTCACGTTTGGTTAGATTTTAAAACTTTGTTTAAGATTTATTTTTCTAGATCGTACTATGAGACCAAACGGAAATTTTAAATCAGCACTCAAAATCAGTGAATAACTTTTGTTCATGACCAAAATAATCTTATAAAAATCGTGAATAAACGTTTAATAGGAATTTAAACCGTTTAAGCTAATTCTAATTGTTTGGCTTGAATTGTTTTATTTTACCTATGCGTTTTTTGGTCTTTTAAGAACCTTATGAACATAAGAACATTTTCTTGTTTCTCAAATTTTAAGTTAAAAAAAAGAAATAGTAAAACGCTGAGAAAAAATATGTTTGAGGAAAAATGTTAAACTTGTGAAAGTGGCGAGGCGAACTTCTGGAACTAGCAATGCTTAGAGCTTTCGGAAATGTACTAGAGTAGAAATTCGTTGAACAAATTTCCCTCTCTCGACTGGAAGTAATTCGCTGTTTAAATTCTTTCCGAAGTAAAGCTAATGCTGTGGCAGTTGCTAGCCGAAAACAGAACTGGGGCAACGTTCAACGTTTCAAGTTCTATTTGTTCGATTGAAATCGTTTCCCTGGTCCTTCATGTGAAATTTCCTTTTAATTGGAGGTATTAGTTCCTACTGGTAGATAGGACTGTAGACTAACAAAGTATCTACTGCTACTAGCTACAAAATAGCAATTTTGAGAAAAAGGTTCTTGGCGGTCAGATAGAAAGATAAAAGGACAAAAAAGTGACCCATCCTATAAGGGTTCCGTGTTTTTATTTCGTGGTACACAAACCTAAAAACATTTACAGATTTACAGTAAAGATAAAATCTTATTTATTATTTTTCAAAATTATTGGTCATAATGAAAATGTTGATTGATTGATATTCGTGTTGTTGAAAACACTTTTTATTCTTTCATTTAAGTTAAATTTAAAACCACTAAATAAGGGAAATTAAAATAGATTTTTATTTTTGTTACAATTTTGGTGATTCCCCCTTTGGATTCGCTTAGAGAAGTCCATTAACCGGACTCAACTAGGTCAAGTACAAAAGGCCAATGTCCAATTTTCGCAAGCCAATTGGGGAAAAGATAAATGTACGCATTTCAGGAAATGTGGCAAGATCCAGCTCCGGGTGACATTCTTATCAAGCTGAATGTAGAAACAATGGTCCTTTAGTAACTTCCGCAGCGGGGAGAGCTGTGGTGTTCGAAAAATGGTACATAAAATAAACTCTAATTGTGACCATCCGAGCTATATGGAGGGCGGCGTGAGGTGCCAGTAGCTGTCTACTCCTCTGACTCTGTCGGTTTGTGTCCAGAAAAATGAAATTATGATGATAATCACGCCGTCGTTTTATGAAAGTCATAAATTTGTCGCAGTATAAATTGCAGTACCGGTTTTTGGCTTGTTTTTCCTCTTTTTGCTAGCTTCCCAGTTTTGTAAGCTGGCGGATACCACAGCTCCCGTCTCCGGGTGTAGGACTCCGCGGCATCCCATTCCGGTGGAGTCACTGTCCGAGCCTTGGATTTTTGCCTATCCTTGAGGAGCTCTTCTCCCACTTTATGAGTTTGCGGCTGTGTTTTCCAGGACGAAGTGAATTTTCAGTGGAGCAGCCCGAAAAATATTTTTTTCTTCGATTTAAATATTTCGGTGAAAACTGCAACTGCAGAATCGCATAGAGTGCGGCCCGGAGAAAAGCTGCGGTAATTAAATCAAGTGCTAAGGGGAAGCCGGGTGCACTTCAAGCGGAAGAATAGCGGTGATGTGCAAGGGAGTTTTTATGTTAAGTGCGTGGTATGCTGTGCGAATTATGCGCTTCCCACTTTTCTCCCGCTTCCCTGGGATGCTCTTGCGATTGTGTCGACTGTTGTGAATTTATTTCACTTCCTCGCTTTTGTGAAGTTTGCCCTGCTTCACATAGAAAAGGAAGTGATCCTTTTGCTTTTCCGCAGAATGTGTTGCTCACAAAATTGTTTAATTTTTTTTGCCGCGCTTTTCGGGGTGACGGAATAATGCCGTCTTCATTACCGAGATGATATCTCGTTTCTTTAGGGGAAATTGAAATCGATTTCACGGCTACGAAGTGCTGCATGGTTCTCACTCACATTCGAAAAATCGTTATAAATCCTTTGAGGAGAGCTTGCGGCTCCTGTAGAAATGGATTTGCGATTTGCGACTTGCAAGTACATTATCCAGGTCCTGAAGCACCATCTCGAAAGGAGATACCCCCATATGAAACTGTCTGCTGTCCATAAAGTGCATTTGAGGGCAATCAATAAAACTTAGAAATGGACGTTTGAATAATCTTCCGGCTATCGGGCAGTAGTGGAGTCCCATTCGACGACCACTTTAAATATGGTCCTCCAGCGGCCGAATAGTTCTCGACTCCGGGGTAATCATTTTTATCGTCATGAGGTGCTTAACCCCTCATGAATTCTCGAATTCAATTTATCATTGATCTGCTATCGTACTCGGATGGTCGGTTCTCGGTGGGCGTCGAGATTATGTCCCTCGGCAGGTATTTTATTACCGAATAATTTTTCAGGGGAATGATCGGCTTCAGATGAGGGTCCTGCTCATCTTGTTTCTGCCGATAGTGAATATATTGAGACAGGGTGACGGTGGAACGATCAATTTTCCGCACAGGTGGAACAGTCCGATAGAACACGACCCTAAATTCTACATTCACTCAATCGGTGAAGAGATTTTTTTGGTCTATCGATATTAATTTATGGTAACCTTTACGACATTCAATTTTACCATATTTGATATTGTTCCAGGGTATGTTCGGCGATCGTATCTTATTTCTCCTATATCTCAATAAGGTGTTAAAAGTTAATGGTGACTCATACATTTAGGCTTATATTAATGTAGCTATTTATGTCCTAGTTTTATTTACTCGTATACCATAATATTTTACAGAGTAGAACGAAATATTACAGTAATAATGGAGGCACTATTCAAAATTAGATTTGCGCAATTTAGTTCAAAGTTATGTTAATACTATTTATGCTTTAACTACCTTTATTGAAATTAAAATCTATCTATATACTATTAAAGTGTTCCATGTACTCTTTGGACTATTAGTACAAAAGTGGTGAAATTAGATATCATTTCCTAAAGGAAGCTTTTTATTATAACTCTGATATTATTCGCAATGGGAGAGTAAATTGTATTTTGGATTATAAACAAATTCAATCTCGATTACGATAATTTTCTACATTAAATTTTAACTTGAACATTTGTACAACAAAATTTTCTTTCTGTGTTAATTCAAATAAAAGTTTCAAATGAATTGAATACCTTTACAGAAATTTTAGTGAAATTTTACTTTCCTTGGCTCCTTTGACTAATTTTTATTTATTAATAATATACCACGGTTATTCTGGAATAGGGGAGGTGGAAAAAGTTTAGACATTAAACTAAAAAAATGCAGTATTATAAATCTCTATAATTTATTAAAAATTAACGTTTTTTCTGGGGCATTATTGTAGAACACTTTGGTATGCTATACCCGCTATGTAATTATTTTCCTAGATTTATTCCGTTGCTTTTGTATTACTCAAAAATAAATTTCTAATCTTTTATATTCACTACAAACGATTTTTATTTGAACTTAATAGATAATCGCAGTTAAGTATCAATGTGTGACCCAAATCCAGAAAATTACCCAAATCTTTTGAGCTTAACTTTCCCAAAATAGTAATAATCTTTTAAGCTAGAACAAGCTAAAACATCCAATTATAAAACGAAGCAGCGACTTTAAAGCAAACAACAAAGTATAATTACGGGCTTATTCGGATATTTTTCTATTATAATAAGTGCGAAAACACTTTTCTCCCACAGTCGCTGCTTTCACGTAATTAATTGTTCAGAAGTCTCAAGGAGCTCCTCAAGAAGATAGGGGTGCTTATCACATTTATAGCAGAGGAGTCAAATGACTAATTCGAGTAGAATAGTTGAACGTAACTGACACATCGTAAGGCATGTCAACTTTCGCTTTTAAGCCTATATCAACAAAACTTTGAAAGTTCTCATTAGTTGGAGCCGTGGAGCGAATGATTTATTCATAATGTAATCCACTTAGCCACTTGCGTCGTGGATTCATCTGCGTAAGTGCCGAGAATGATGCTGTATCATTTCAAGCATAATATCTGTAAATCTTATCAATTAACTCTGTCTCAGCGGGATCTCTTGTATTTTGTAGTTGCGTTATTCATTAATTGTGTTCTCATTGTGAGACGTATATCAAATATTTTTTGACATAGTCACATTTCCTGGGGCTCGATATTTTTATAGGGAAGTATTACTATTATAAATTATTTTTAGCGCCTATATTTAGAATAGCATAAACGATAAAGTTAGCTAAAAGTTATTCAAAATCTCTGGAATTTGACTAAACTGCTTAAGAAAGGCACTTTGCCAGCTATTGACCGTGAGTTGTAAAATTATTAAGGAACTTTTAAAATATTCATGAATTCGATGAAAACTTTAAGCCATGATCCGAGTTTGGCAGGACCACTGGGAAAAACTCTGCAAAAGTTCGGTGTCCGTCGGTGTTGAGCGCATTTCCCAGTTTATTCGAGCTGGAGTTGTGCGGGCCTCTTCAGTTATATTTATTTAAATTATCCTTTTCACGTGCACTTGCTCCGGATCGAGCCTTCGAACAAGTGTAAAATATGTGCTGAGTACTTTTGAAATTAAGCACGCAGAGCTCTTTTATTAATTTAAAATGATCCAGGTAGCAGGTAGGTTAAAATGAGTTTTATTTGTATTTAATAACGCGAGAGCTACTTGTTTTGATAGGATTTAGGTAAAGTTTTATCACAAACTGTTTTGTCAAATTTTCTGTCTATTTTATTTGCTGATTGACTTGCAACCTTTGTGTAAGCACCGCGACTTCGCTGATATTACCTTCATCCATCAGCTGTATTCTGGCGATATTGATTGCCCTTCATTGCTTCAGCGAATTTCTCTTTATACCAACCCGGTAACCTCAGATCGGTCCTCTTTTCCGTCCCGCTTACCAGCGTATCAACTACAGCCTTTCCGAACCTCTTACCCGAATGCTTCGGAAAGTAAACTTCTGTTCAAATCACCTCTCAGAAATACCCTCCACCTTGCCTCCTGAAATACTTTTGTCCTTCTTCTTATCGCCTTCATTAGCCCTGTATATTGTCCCTGTACCCTATTAATCTCTATTTATTATCTTAGTCTAGTTTAATTTAAGTATTTTATTAATTGTTTTGTAGCTTGATGTAAGCGAAATGAATAAATGAAACTGGCTGGCTACGTACCTACCAAACCTCCGCACACATTAGCCCGTCTCATTACGCTTTTGCTAGTTTAGGTTATTTTCTATTTAATTTCCCTTTATTTGCTTGGCTTTGTATTTCTCTAGTCTAGTTAGTTTTAGTCTTATTTTAGTGTTAATTTGTGTACTATTGTAGCTTGTATTAAGCAAAATAAATAAATTCAAATTAAAGTTAATCTACTTTGATACGAAATCAAATTTTCAGAGACAAATGGTACTATGAAAACATTTCCCACTTCCCTTATATTTCCAATGAAATTTAAGAGGAACTTTTTAATTAACAATAAAAACGTCGCTCGACGATGTTAATCCGCCCAATACACGGAAGAGCAAACGAATATTTAATTAAAATTATTCCATTCTGATTTTACTGAAGAAATTCGAATAGCTTGCCGTAAAAACGAGTAGACACAGAAAAAAACTGGGGATCCCAGCAGTTCTAGAAAAACAAGAAGGAAACCATAAAAAGCTGGGGGACGTAATAACAAATTTAGAGCCATCATAAACCACGGGCATTATCAGCGTCATCACAATTTATTTCGGATACGATCTGGATAAGACCGTACAAAGGCCGCCTTCGGGTGGGGGGACTATCGCGGGACAAAGCTCATTTCTCGAAAAGGGTGCACTTTTGCGCGATATCAGCAATGACGAAAAAAAAAAAGAAAATGAAAATGAATGAATGGTGGTCACAAGCCATGATTCATAAAAATTGGGTTATTTCGGGCATTGGTTAACCTGGGGCTAGGAGACTCCAAGTCCAACTGTGCGCTGGGAATCTTTTGTTCTTGCATTAAAGAAAAGAGCACCAGCTTGTCGTTAGTGCTGAGTTTATTTTCTCCAAAATAACGAAACTACCCCCTAAATTATGGGTCAGAGTCAAGTAAATTAAAAGGGCTGTTAATTTTCTTGAAATAGCCCTGTCTTTTTTGGCTTGTAGAGTAAACAACAATTTTGAGGTTGTGGAGTTGAATTCCGGGTGCACTGACTATCTTATTTAACAATGATAGAAAACTAAAAGACTTTGGTAATGGCTGTTACTTATTGTGATTTTTGTTGTTTTCTGAAATTTTCTTGGCTTGTTCTTGGGCTCTATTTGTATGGGAATATATGTAAAACGATTAGTTTAAAATATTCGATTAGCAGTTTTCCGACACCGATATTGTAGTATTGCAAAGCTTTACTTTAACGCCTAAGAACAAAGTTGGAGCAAATTATTAGTCGACCCTCAAATGTGGGGTACTACAATTTTAGTTTTCTACATTTTGCCCGGTATTTTAAAAATTATTCTTAAGAATATAAGGAATCGATTCGGGGAATTCCAGTTGTTTTGGTCATTCTAATTCAATAACCGTGAAAATGGTTGTAATAAGGTTAAAATATTTGTGTTATTTTAAAAATTCCGAATATAGTTGATGAAACCTACTATTCAATTTGTTGGACACCCTTAAATTAAATTGAACCATAAAAATCAACACCCATTTCCACAAAAGGCGATGAAGCAGCAACATCAATTTATTCCACAATGGCACGCATTCAATAAATGGGACTCAGTCCCTAATTTTGTTGCTTCGCTGAGTTGATTCTCACAACAAAATATATTT
Source organism: Philonicus albiceps (assembly GCA_963969385.1). Taxonomy (NCBI): domain Eukaryota; kingdom Metazoa; phylum Arthropoda; class Insecta; order Diptera; family Asilidae; genus Philonicus; species Philonicus albiceps. The sequence goes on along the minus strand of OZ017776.1, from coordinate 8,704,455 downwards.
TATTCATAAAATGTCTCACAAAGTGATGTAGAATCCTGACTCATATCCTTAAGGAAATGTTACGCTATCCGTAATTATTTGACCCTTTAACCCTTGGCTTTTTAAATAATTCAAATAACTCACTTCTTGGATATTATTCGAACCTTGATAAATTTTTAAGGTGTATAACAAGTTTCGGGCACTTCCTTGAAACTTAATGAAGGTCTTTACGTCGATTTTGGCAAAACCTTTAAGTATTCAAAGGGTGAACCTCTGTGATTACGATTACATCGACCTAGTTTAAGCCTTGCAAATTCACATGAGTTAATTAAAATTGAAACAAGCTTATTTAAAATTTCTGGCATTCGAGATTTCTTTAATATTTATAATTTTTATGAAAATTAAAAGGCATTAAGTAAAGTAAAATAACAAATGGGTTTGGTCAGTATTGCACGATACAGACAAAAAAAAATGAAATATTTGCTTAAATTAAAACAAAATTTGCAGCTTGATTCAAATTTTAGTTCTTAATGTTACTGAATTCTTGAAATTTAACAAGTTGGAAAAAAATACGGAGCTAAAAGCAGTAAATCTTAAATAACTTGTAATTATTTATTGCGATTCTTTAAAAAATTCATTATTATTAAAGAATATTAAATTTACACTGAGGCTATTCGGTTTAGAACTTATTTTTGGAAGCTTGGGATTAGTAAACAGTTTTAAATTCAGAATTTTGAGAACGTTCTTTATCCTGTATTGGAAACATTTGTTTGCTTTGATCTTAAAATCTTTTGTTGGGGTTTACATTCATTGTTTTGATAAATCAACATATTTGGAATTTTAGCAATACCTGATTTAGTAGCTGATGATATAAATCTCAATATTTTGTATATATTTAGTGCTCTTCTTTAGTGACTTGAATTTGGCCAGGACTCAGTTGTAAAAGCCTGGTTTTGTGAATAGAGAAGACGTTAAAATTAACAATTATTCCTTAGTTTTTCCACTTTTCGTCACCTATATAAATATGTAAAGAAAAAAATATGGAGGGTCAAAACTCGACCACATTTCGTTGATTTAAATTCCGACATCTGTTTTTTTAACAGATATTTCATTGTTTGCGACAGGACGTAAATCTGGCAAATTTAGCTACTCGAAAAAGGATATATCCTCAGACAATTACTCAAAAACAACACTCGATCAGTAGCGGCGGCTTCCTGTCGTTCATTGCTCCGTCGCCTCTGTCCCGGAAACGTTACCAAATGGAAAGTTCTGGTGAGGATAAGAAATCCCTCCAATCCTTCGGGACGTTTCTTTCCGTTGCAAACTGCAAAGCACAATTTCCTGTCCCGGACTCCGTCACCATATATATGTATATTTGTTTGACCCCGGGGGTTTGGGATTGTTTATATTTATTGGTGACCATTTTTCAGTCATATTGCTTTACTTCACTTCCAGCAAGGAGGAATATTGCAATTTTCCCTGTTTCTGCAGCTCATGCGGTTTATCCAGGTCTGCAAGTGGGGCCAGAACTGTTTAAGGGATGGAAGTTTTGGAATGACACACGAAAGCAACGAATAAAGGTTTTAGTTATGGAATGAGACCGTTTTTATAGATTTCTGCCCTTTTCACGTGTTGTGGTCTTATCAAAGGCACGACTTGGCTCCAATTGGACCATGGATTTATTGGTTCCCATTTTTGAATTCTACATAGCTTGTGGCATGTTTACCACTCGGAATTTTTTGATTAACAGCTAAACTGGAATTAAAGGAGTAGTAAAAACAATTTGCAAAATATTTTCATTCGTTGATTATATTTACTCGTTATAGAATGTTTTTACTTTCATTAAAAATATCGTTTTCAAATATGAACTATACAAAAATAGAATGTTACAACTACAGTTTACGAATGTTAGCTCCAACAAATAATTAAGTATAATAATTCATTTAGGAAAAAATATAAATAATTAAAAGTTTATAAGTTTTTTAGTTAATAGGAAGAGATTTGTACAGCTAAAATATTTTACACAAAATGCTGTTCTGTATTGTGCTTTTGTTTTTCGATAAAGCGACAGCCTAAGGTTATTCTTATTTCGTAGTCTGTAATCCTCTTGAGGTATAATTCGTTTGCTTTTTAGATTATGACTTTAATGTAATTTATTTTTATTACATATTATAAAAAGAAACATCCAAAATAGATCCCTGTGGAACACCTTAATATATCTAATCCTTAATATGTCCATTAATTTTTCCCTCTTCAGATTTCTTTGTTAAATAACTACTGAATTTTTTGGCTTCTTTTCTGCGGTAAAGATTAATAATATTTTTGTAATTTATCAAGTAAAATATTTCTGTCCATTCACACATCCTATTTCAACTTTCAGTTTCTCATTATTAAAATTCCAAATAGAATTGGTTCATGAAATCGTCCTCGCCGAAATCTGAACTGTTCGTTATAAATTTGCTTATAAGATAAGATACAAAAACCTGACTTTAATATATGCAAAAGAGCTTAATTAAGTGCACATTCAATATTTAGAAAGATAAGATGAAGGTAACTAAAAAATTCAAGAGTGAAAACCTCTTCGTTTAGTTGGACTAATTCAGCAGGTTGTCATCTATTTAGCTCTTTCGTGTATCTCACCTATTCAGATTACGGGTGATTACCATCAGGAACTGTAACAGAAACGATCCAGAAAACAGTTGATATAATTTTTATTTAAATTTCAACAAAGCATTTCTTAAGTATATCACTTCATTGCTTTGTGAAAAGAAAAACATAAGTATTTTGTTGTTGTAGTTATTTTCTTCGATTTTTGGGTATATTTCCCCTCTTATATTTATTACTAATTTTAAACTTTAGTCTCAAACCAAACTAAAAGCCCTCATAAAATACTTCTAAATTCAAATTATGATTATTTTTCTTCCAAAATCGTCTCCACCATGAATATTACTAAATTAAACCTACTTAACTTTAAAATTGGTTATAATCAAAATATAGTTACCTGTCTAAAACAAGAAAAAGTATTACTTTAAATATTAAATCAATTTAAGTGGAAGAAGTGGAAAATTACCAAAATCCAGATGGCTTAAAAAATAATCCAATTCTTCGCATTTCCATACAATTACAAATTCTACAGTAACTCCGTTAAGAGCCAGATCAAAATCAGTTTTCGCAATCAAATTTAGGACTTTGTTCGGTGTATTCCAAAATAGGGTAAAAATAAGACGAAATGCCTCTCCTGAACGTAGAGAAACCCTCCGAAGCCCTCGGCAATGGCATCAGTACGGGAACCTTACGACCTACGGAGCTGTATCGATAACGAAAATCAATTTCCGGGTCGTCGAGGCATCCCTCTGTCCACAAAAGGGACCCGGTTACCTGTAAGCGTTCTGTCATACACATTAGATAAATTTAGGGCATTCGGATGAATATCATCGGGCTCGCTGAGTGCGATTTTGGAGCTCTGTCCCGTCCGCGTGCGAATAAATATTTTATGATTGATTTGTTCCAATTTAACCCCAGTCCCCACGGCGACTTCGTATCGCCTCGATTTCTTTTCGACGATGGCAAGTATTTTTCGAGGGATGTCCTCCCTCCAAATTGTGGAGTCCTTCGCTGGCAGCTTTGAATTATTCATTCGTGGGCACGCCATCGCTTACAGATACAATTTATGAGCCTAATTATGTTATCGATGCGGCCGAACATACTGCCGCCGCTGAGATTATTAATAAGGGGCCCTATTTCGTGCCGAACATCCTCATAATCGATGTTTGATGCCTCTAGAGCTGACACGACCCCACTGCATGCTCTGAATCGTGCGGATCTCGATTTACCTGGGAACTAATCACTTCTCGGGCAAATAGCCCGAGTGTGAATTCATTACGAATTGTTTGAACAGAAAATTAATTTCAGGGATCAGACCCCGCTCTAGGTACCTCTGGGCCTGTTCTACGGTAAGCCTTTCTACAAAAATATTTGCACACTTTCCGATAAATCGTTTCGGCCGCTTTTGCCGAAATAGGCTGGGTGCGAAAAGTGACTTTTTTTTTCTCGCCCCAGGGGAACTTGGCTGGCATTAGTCCTGTCAACCCTGGGTTAAATACAGGAATTTATGACGGCAATTAGAATCTTAATTATTGCATTAAGGAACGATAAATTCCTCTCGGCCCTTGTTGCCCTAATGTTGGCTGCCTAGGTGCCCACAATTTCCCAGCGGAAAACTCTTTCTATTGATTCTGATCTACTCGTTCAAGTCTTGCGATAAATTACCCTGACGGCATCTTATTAACACGGTTGACAAATTCCAACACTTCTTTCTTTTGCGTGGCCGTGAAAAATAAAATTATAATTAAAGAACAAAAACGAGGAAAAAAAAAACAGAAACGTTAACGTAAGCGGAAAAGGTTTTTGAGATAAATTAGCGATTTGCGTAAAGGGCCTAGTATCACGAAATAGTAAAAATTTTATAGAAAAGATAAACGTTCTGTTTTATCTTTGGGAGGGACATTTTTTTACTTTATATTAATTCTACGGGCATTTTTCATTAAAGAAATAGAGGGAAGAATAAGAAGTAAAGTTTAACAAGACTTATTTAATTTTTTGAATTTTATTCAAAGCACCTGTACTCTTTATTTCAGATTGTGATTTTTTAGAATATCTTTTTTTTTTTTTTAAATTATCTTCCTTTAACACTTATCGGCCAGGCCGATAGAGATTTACGTTTTTGCTGGGTTAGCTTTTCACTTTTATGCAAATTGTGTTGTTTATCCTTGGTAGGGTTAGTTCTACCTATCTATACTAGACGTGTTAATAACTTTGTAAAATGTTATAAGATATTGAGTTTTTTTTAAATCTATACTACACTATAAAACCATGCACACATGTTTATTTAATTCTCCTAGAAAATGCCAGTAGAGCAGATTCGATCCGTCTGTTAAATATTAAGTTACGAAAGAACAAGAAATTTTAATTATGTGAAGTTATTTGAAATTTCTAATGTCCCATTAAATTAAATTAAAATAAAAAAATATTAATTTCTTGTCTCCATAACTTTTTCTAGATGATTATTACGGAACATATTAAGGGTTGATCTATTTTGTTTGTTTGACTAAACATTTATTTCTTTAACTCTTTCTGAACATCATGGTTAAACAATTTTTTATTCAAGTTTGAATGATATAACCTTTAGTTATCACGTTCTGATGTATGGTTTGTGGAAATAAAACAATTTCCAAAATTTGTAACCTACTTAAATAAAAAATAAAAAGTAAGTAAAAATTGGCACTATGGATAAAAATATTGTTAACTAAAAGCATCAACAATTTAATTGTTGTTTTATTAACTAATTTTGGAGTTTTTTGATTATGTATTAACTGTTTTTGATGGTTCTATAAACTCAACTGAGTCTGTACATATTTATATGTATATATTTATTTTGGAATTTAACTGAGTAAAAGAAGAGATTATTAATTAATTTATTTATTTATTGCTATTCAACACGAATCTATTGATGTAGGAAATTATTCAATGCATTAAAACCAGGATTTTTACATTAATGATTCAATTCTCTACGTGAATACTGTTTTTAAAGGATATGTTACATGAAACGTTTTCCTTCCCAAAAATAACAATCGATATTAAAATTGCATGAAAAATGTAAAAAAAACTTGAAACGAAGTGAATAAAATTGTAGCATAGAAGAGTGAATTCAATTTTCTAGATCCATCATAAGAAGAGGTTTCCCCTAAGGCAATATCTGAGTGACACTGCAAAGGTGTGAAATATCAAAGATACAATTCAGACATGCGACAGTGTAAAATAATCGGGTGACAAGCAAATTTCATTTCTTTTGCCTGTTTGCGGTAGAAAAGGGGCGAATTTGGAAATAAATTTCATACAACATATCATTTCCATGACATCAACTCTTATTTCAAGTGCACCACTTTGCACTTATTCGAAGTAGCAGCCAAGGCACGCGAGGAATAGAGCGCCCTGTTTAAGATGTAAACTCGGTCGTTTGTAAGAATTTCATAAATTTATGATATTTACGTTTCTAGGTAGCATGGGGTTTTTCTTTATGTCTTTTTTACTTCTGTATATCACTCTATGAAAATTTTTCCAGTGGAGCAAATGTAAAAGATTCGTCCTGCAAAAGGGACGAATAAGACTTCAAAAGTTTAGCAAGAGATGCGGTGCCTCTGCTGTCTTGTTAGCAGTTTTCAATTCCCCAACGGTGTGGAACATAAATTTGAAAGTCTCCCATGTTAAATTTATGTCGGCCTGTGTTCCTTGTTTATTCGCCTGAAAATAAAATGGCAAACGACAACTTATTTGATGAATGGGACTCTGTTTTGCCGAGAAATAAATTTTGTTTAAAGCAATGCGTGTGAATTATATAATCCCTTTTGATCGAATTTATATGCTAAGTGAATTAAATGTAATGCTAAAACTTGATTAATTAAGATATGTGAGGAATCCTTTTGAGTTTGGACGTACCAAAATTAAAATTGAAAAATTTCATTATAAGATAAATAGCACTTATATTTCAAATGCAACGATAAGCAAAAACAGTCAAATTAAAAAGTTATCCTAGTTTTATTTTTATTTGTATATACCCTATTTATCCAATTTATTTATTAATATTAGTATTAGTATTAGTGGCTACTCAGTTAGTTAGAGCACCGAAGCGCCAATTCGAAGGTCTCAAGTTCGAGTCCTGCCCTAGTCAAAGTTGTTATTTTTGCGAGGAAGCCTCAATCTCCTAACAACTAAACTTCATTCAGCATTGTTGATTGTTTTGGAAATGTTCATAACATATTCCCTGTTCCTACGAGCTGCCATGTTATTTAATATTTGTCCCCAAAATATCTATGATACAAATTAAAAAGTTGTGTGGAATTTTTAAATTAATTCTGTCGTTTCTTTGTGTTAGCTGTAGACTGACACCCATAATGGGCTAGTCTGCTCAAATATTTGCTAAAAGCAATTCCATGTACACCTTCCGTCCAATTAAACTAACGCACAAAGAAGAACCAACAAACCGAGTTGAATGAACAAAGCGTCCTATTAGCCTTTGAGGGGGGTCCCACAATAACCCAGAGGCCCAGCAAACCACCTGATATTTGCTTCCGAAACGTATTTAACTTATTTGTCTTCCACACACCCGATTCAGGTCCGGTATTACTTGACCAAGGAGCTGGCCTTTCAAAGATTCCTGCCCTGTCGCAATATTGGGACTAATTGGGATACATTCAAATTTCCCAAATTGTTAGCGTTCGGACCTATTTGCTAGTGGTCATAGTTCCAATTTTGAAAATTAGACATCTACTAAATCGCTCAGTAGAACCTAAAGCGTGTCCCTTTGGAAAAAGGTTTGGTCAGCAGCAAAAGCATCGTCCTCAGTCGCTCGCTGCCAGCAGTAGGGCTTATTTACCTTTTGCGCCAATTTAAATTCAGTTCAGTTGAAATTTGCTTCATGTCCGCAAAATTATAATTTCGTTTGGTGTAATTGCATCCCAGGTCACAAATACAGCCCTGGGCATTTTGTGCAGGAAACCATCATACTGAAGGAATGGGAAAAGGGCAGTTTGAAGTTTTGGGTCGTCAGAAAAATATTAAATTACTCCATATCCTCGAAGCATAATTTCTTTTAATAAATTGGTCCGATTCTGTATTACCATAAATTTAATTTAGGTTCTTGCCCACCGCATGAAGCGTGTATGTTTTAACACGAAATCGGTCATCATCAGGATAATTTATATATCTGAGGTATTCATTTGGAAAATGTCTTGAAAGCGTAGGTGATGATATTTTAGCGTATATGTGCGATATGTAACAAATAAAAGCGATTGTTAATTAGAAGCAATTATAATTTTTTAAAAATATTGACAAAATATCGGTCAATTGGAGGTAATGTGTTGAATTCACCTATAGACGATACGATACGATAGCTAATAGTGCGTAGAATAACTTCTAAATATGTCACACATATTGAATGGTTATTATTAATATTTGTTTTTTATTCTTGACGCCAATTGGAAAAGTTTCGTTTAAAAAAAATTGGTTTCAAATTGGAATTAACAAATCAAATGCTTGCGTCTTCAAAAGACTGCAATTCGTAGTGTGTTAAAGCTTTTTTCTAATTTTTAATTAATTTATGGAAAAGAACAAATAAATAACTAATAAACTAGAAATTTTCTTAAGATGGGTACAACTTAAAAGTTATAAAATTTTGTTTTTCTTCTTCTCGTAAAAGATGATGAAAACTTCTGTTAAAACTACTCCGTTAATTTTTAAGTACCCCCATATTGTGAGTATTTTGGCTTTTCCGCACTATTTATGATTTAGAGACTCAAATTACACACCGAAAAGACATCAGGCGGAAAGAAGTCGTCTTACTCTGTGATATGAAATATCTTTCCTTTTTCCTTTTAGTTCATTAAAAGAACGATAATTGAAATAACATTTCCGCTTAGTTAACAAGACTTTTCTGCTCCAAGAAGCCAGGCAGTAAGCTAAAGAAGTAGAGCACATCGCTGGGAGCACTTCAAAGACGAGGGGAATCCCCGTCTTATAAGCCCGTGAGACAGTCTCTAACTGGGGCTGTGCCGTGAAGCCCTCGTTTTTTTTTTTTTTTTTATTTCAGTGTATACTAGCGAACACCTTTCATTTAACTCGAGAATTCCCTGAAGTGGCGCAGTACTAAATGTAGTGCGTCTTCTTTGGCAGGATTAAAATGTTTCACTGTGTTTAGCAAATGGAGCCAACAACCCGCGCTCATCCAGCACTTCATCACATAGCGAAAGTAGATGGCACTTCTTTGAATCAACACGTTTGACTCTATGAAGATGAGAGACCTATCGTTAGAGATGACAACTTTTGCTCAAGGACACTTCCGTGCCCTCCAGCACCTTAACAACTTTTCTTTTAATTTTCCCGGCTCTGGAGTCTACCTTTAAATTTTGACGAGGTAAAATTGCTATTTTTTCTGAAAATGTTTCAAATGTGTAATTTTTTTTTAAATTCATTAAACCCACACTTGTACACTTTTATTGTATTTCTACAAAAAGAAAGTGTCTTGGTGGTAAAAATATTTATTTATTTTATTTCATATAAATCCAAAATATCTACACAATTAAGAAATATGACTCTTGTGATTTTGTGCAGGTAAAAATTAATACAAATATTTAACACTAATACGGCATAACCAATTAATAATTCTAAATGAACAAAAAAGAAAGTAAAATGTTGAGATATGCATATATAAAAACCAAAAGAAAAAACTATTAGACTAAATGGACTTTATGAAATCAAAGAGCTTTAAGGGACAGTCGTGGTTGCTGCTGCTATTTTTCAAATGGTTTGAGAGGCTGTTCCAAAGGCTAACGGATTGCACAAAGAACTATCTTTCCCTAGTTCAATATCGGAAAGGAGGAGTACCTAGTGAAAGCGTTCGATTAGATCCAGAGAAGTAAAGTTTGTCATATAGTTTTATAGATTTCGGAGAAGAAACGTGGCTAAAGTGCTCTAAGCTGATAACATACTACTGAATTGTTTTTTCGAAAACATACATAAGTTACATAAGTTACTCGTATATTTCCAAAACATTTTTAATAGGGGTACTATAAGAAATAGCACGTTCTTTTATTTCGCTAGTGTTTGAATGCATGAGCGTTAACAGCTGAATTTTATGGCGTATGTAGTTTAGGTATCTGTTAATAATACTCAGTTCACAAAGGTTTCATTTTGCAGAACGAATTTGTCGATTAAAAATGTCCGAATTTCTGCTAAAATAAGAGCATTTGCAGGAAGACGAAAAAACCATTTATAAAATTTGCAGGTAAAAAGAAAGAATTTTTGTATCGAATCGTTACTGGATGAATAATGGATGTAGTTTGATAATCCTAAACGCAAAAGATCATATCTGGCCAACTATCAACATTGCAAGCAAAACGGAATATCGATGGAAAGAAGGTTTTGCTCTGCATCTGGAGGAATCAGAAGGATGCTGTAGATTTTGAACATTTAAAACATGGTCAAACAGTTACTGCTGATTCCTATCGACAATAACTAATCGATTTGAACTGAGCACTGAAGAAAAAATGCGAAGAATGGGCGAAGAGACATGGCAAAGCTATTTTGCTCTATGACAACGACCAATCGCATCTGGCTAAACCAGTCCAGCAAACTTTGGAAGCACTAGGCTGAGAAGTCTTACCCCATCCCCGTGTGTTTACCAAATATATCCCCTACTGATTACTACTTGTTACGTTCAATGAAGCAGGGACTTTCAGAACAACACTTCAATTCCTATGAAGAAATCGAAAATTGGATCATCCAATGGATTGCCTCAAAAGGTCAGGATTTCTTTGAGTGCGTAATCGGTCTCTTGCCTCAAAGATGGTCGAAAGTTGTGGCAAACGACGGAAAATAATAATTTTTGTTTTTTGAAAAAACGGTGGTTTCATATGCACACACCTAATAAAAGTCATTGTATTTTCGGGGATGTGGATTTAGAAATACACCTAATAATATACCATAATTTACTAAAGCACTTGTTAAGTTCAGTAAAGAATTTATTTTCAATTTCACGTTACTTCCTATTGATATATCATCAGCTTACAAACAATTTTTTGGGTTTAACGACGGACTATTGTTAAAGAAGTCTAATTGCTCATTAAGCATGTTTTGAGTTATGCATTTGTCTTTCATTATTTCGAAAATTTCTGCTCTATATAAGGTTTTCCTCCTCTCAAATAAATTAATACTATTTAAGCTTATACTAAGCTTATTTTGTTTAGCAATAGCAGATTGTGGAATTATATTCGGATTTTCTACAATTTAATCAGCCAATCTTGTCTTTAAATTTCTTTTGGTATTTCCAATATAAATTCTAGAATAGTCATTACATTTAATTTGGTTAACTCCACATTACGTTTAGTTTTAGCCTTAATTTTATGATAAAAAATAAAATTCTGTAACGAATTTTTACTGAAGAAGGTGTGAATGGTTAAAATGTGTTGTAAATAACAATTTCGCAAAGTTTACATTATAAATGTCTATAATAAAATAAATTCTGTAAACTGGCGCTCTTTAAAACTGAAAAGATTACGGGTGATAAAAGAAAATGCCTGTCGAGTTATGTCATGTGATGCAGAATAAATGTGCAAAATTGACAATTTCATCTATTTATCACTGTCAATAAGCCCGATATATTTTAAACAATTAATGCTGAAGAGAAATAGGACAATAATCAATTACGCTGCTAATTCCTCCTTTATGAATCATAATAATTAATGTTGTGATTATCAATGGAAGGTTGCAGTACGCGGGCGTTGCGTGGATCGCCTGGCATTAATTTTCGGCGATAAGGAAAACAAAAAAAAAAAAGAGTTATAACGTGATATTCAAATATAATATTAAACTCTCCTCTGGGTAAATTTTATTTCACTTGCTAGCATAGTAATCCACCACCAGCACAGTACGGCGCCGAAACGAAAATCGTTTCAACATTTAATCCTTCCATGTTTATTGCAAGGATTAAGTTTAATTTACAGTCTCCCGATGGATTTTTAACTACAGATAATAAATAGACAGAGTCCGAGAGGAGTATTGATTGGTCCTGGCCAAATTGGGAATTTATCAAACATTGAAGGCTAGTCGAAGTGGCTATCTGGAGGAGTTGGGCGTTTTAAGGAAATTGATTTTATAGTACGTCGGACTTAATTACTCTTGATCGATGTGCATAAAAAACTTTATAGTTCGAAAAGTTTATTTGCCGCTAATAACTCTAAGAAATTTGTAGGACTTAACATAAAATATATTTACATTATTGATGCTTTAAGTAGATTTAATTTGTTTTATCAGATTCAACTGATTTAAAAATACATTCACATTGTGACTCGTATTTGTAACTATGAAAATGAAAAGTAATAAGCACTGAGTATATTCGATTTGTTTTTCATGAAAATTGAATGTAACTGCAATTCAAAATTATATGCTCCATAAAGTTCAATGAATTTATTAACCAAGGCCCTAATACATCACGTTTTCCAGCTTAAAATAAAATATTAGAAACATCTCAAAGGTAATGCACGTTTATGAGGACAAGGAGATTGATATGCCCTCAGGGATTCAGTGATAAGAATGATGCGAACTTGTCTCACATGTCGTTCTCCAAACATTTTTATAATGGCAAAGAAAAGCAGCACCATTGAAAGGGGAATATTTGGTTTGAATTGTTATATACATAAGAAATGCACTGATGTGAGGGATCTGACGTCGTTCTTATTTATTTCTCCGCTTGTGGGAAGAAAGTGTAAATCACTTCAGAGTTCAAAAATATAATTCATCTCTGGAATTGTATCATATGCTTTCTATTTACATTTCTGCAGAAAATTTATCAATTCACATAATTCCGCAGAATATAAAGGAATTTGTGGAAGTGTTAAATTTAAGCAAACATTCATCAATGAACAGTAATTTGATATTTCTTGTCTTAATATTTTTTTACTATTAGGCAGTTTCAATTTCTAGAAAATATTCACTTTTGCAGATTTTGCGAATTTCGAATAGTTCCATCATGTGATTTACTAGGGAAAAATATTTAGAAGACAAACCAAAAAATGTTGTTGTTCAAATTATGGATTACAGTTTTGCTGCTGGGGCCTCGGGTTGCATACCTGGCTGAACGGTTTTGGTTGTGATGTAAGTACGCCATTCCGAGGTTGTGGGTTTCATCCCCATATGAAAATCCTGGTTAAAAACTAAAAATAACCAATAAGTAAAACAGAGTAAAAAACTAATAAAAAATAATAATAACACACAAAAAGTGCCATATGGGCTTAGTTCTCGAGTGCACGAAAATAAAAAAGGAATTTGAGAATTAAAATCTAAAAAATTTAAAAAAAAATAGTTTTGCTTGTGGAATCATAATCTACGGAATAAGTCAAAACATGAATTTTGTTACGCTGCACCATCCAATCTTTTTTTTACTTTCTATTCACCTAATTTCATACTATCGGAATAAATAAAACAGTACTATTAATTAAGAATAGGATGATTTGCAGCAATTTATTTTTTATATTAACCTTACAAATCTAATGCAATGAAAAATGGTACTTTTGGTAATGATGATTACTCATCTGATGGGTGGACTAACACAGTGACATTAACATTATTTCTTTTTAATTTGTGTAGATTTCCATTTAATAGTACAACTTCTAAAACAACTACAACTACTAATGCTGAATTACGAAACATCTCTATGGCTACATTTTCCATTGCATAATAGTGAACTCATATACGTATTTTGCCAAATTTACAATAACCATTCTCTCTGTGTATGAATGAAATAATTTCTGGAGTATCAATTGTGAGCAAGTTGGATATTTAAATATGTTTAAAGTAGTAATTAAGAGACTTCGATTGAAATTGGGTAATTGAGATACGAGAGCAGTTTGATAAGTTAGTGACTTTTTGAATTTCCCGTGCGATAATTTTAAATGCAACATTGCTTCCGTCTATTAATAGACTGCTGTCACATTTTGAGCAATTTGTGTCATTTAGTTTGTGTTTACCATTGAAAGCAAACAACCTGGTGAATTTTAACGAAAATGGCAAAAAGTGAATTTCGTGTGCTGATTAAGCATTATGTGTAGTCACCATGGAAAAAATCCATAAATTGGGCTACGAAGTGCTACCCCATCCAGCATATTCCCCAAATTTATCCCCTTCCGACTATTTTCTGCTTCCAAACCTGAAGAAATGGTTGGGCGGTAAGAGAGTTTGGGTCGAAAGAAGAGGTCATCATTAAACGCCTGTTTTGAGGACCTCGAGAACACCAATTATTTGGAAGGACTAAAAAAATTGGAAAAACGCTGGACTAATTTGGACTATGTTGAGAAATAAAACGCTTATTTGCCGAAAAAAATATCTTTTATCCAGCCAGTGACTTATCAAACTGCCCTCGTACTTTATACGGTCTCATTATAAAACAAATATGATGTTATGTGTGCACTAATCATTAGATGTTATTACTTCTTTAAGTATTAGCTTAATAAAACGTATTATCCTTGGGGAAAATTGCTAGTTTATAAGGCCAATAAAGCAGGAACCGTTTTTAAAGATTTATTAAGAAATTCAACCAACGATTGGACTTGTAATAAAACCTTGTTCCCTTCATGCAATAAAAATAGAATATAAGAGCCCATAGCGACAGTATACCTCTGTTATCCCCGCAGTATAAATTAAATCAACTCAAAATATCCGTACACCGAAACTCTATTGAAGATGAACTTGATCCCTGCATAATGAGCTCATAATTCTTAGCGGATTGTCATCGGGACAGATAACGACGGGAAATAAAGGAGCTAATAAGGACGTCGGGGCAACGATAAATGCGTCGCATGTCGTGCGCCACGGCAGTCAATTCGGGTAACATTCGCATTGTTTGTTGCGGAAGACAGTCCCTAACAAGCTCATCTGTTCCGCAAGAACAATCAAAGCGCCTGGTCATCCCGTGGTAATTTATTTCCCCGAGAGTCCCGAGGGTCGTAAAAAGGGAGACTCCTCCGACTGGACGCTTTTGGGTCAGACAACATATGTTGGGTAGGTATGTCCCGGGACAACTCGCACTTGACGAGACGACCAGATCAAGAGGTGGGGGACTAGTAAGTGAACAACAGTGGTGTTAAATTTTGTCGTCCTTCTTGACTTCTGGAACGGATGATACCCCCTCCTTGTGGGCATTCTTCCAGTGCCAGCAGAGAGGTTTTCCTCATTTTTCAGGAATATGATACAATAGGGGACCTAAGCGCCTTTGTTCGGGATATTTATTATTGCATTTTCCTCTCCTTTGAGACGGATTTCATTGAGTAACGCGACCTCGCTGAAATGATGACATGGGAGATTCTCCTTAACTGCCTGAGTGACATTTTCACTTCAAAGATTTCACTTTGGGTTGGCTCCTGTTGCCTGTCAAATTGACGAACTGAAATAAGTTTTGACGCTGACGAAAATAGGCGCTGACATGCAAAGGGGATGAGGTTCTTCACGTCCAACAAGGTTTATTTTACGAAAATCCCTTTTCACTAACTTAATGGAATTGTTTTTTATGGGAAAATGCACAAGCGGAGTGTTGAGAAGGCACTTGCCTTTGAAATGATGAAGATTATTTTGCGGTCCTCAAATTTCATTATTCTTTCAGCTGGAATGCAGATGTTTTTACAACTGAATTTTATATTTTATAGAAACTTTTATTAGATGAAAGCAAAATCACGTAAATTGGTAAATTGTAAAATCCTTTTAAAAGTTTGCTCTTATCGTCTATTCTTTCGCTTTTAGTTATCTCTTTTAGAGATTCCTTCTTTTACTTTACCCGTTTCTCTTGTGTAACAACTTTATTTTGTATGTTCTGGATGGGATTGAAAATGGCAATCCTTGCTTAACCCTTTGCACTCAAGGAATCCGGACCGGAGCCATTTAAATTTTTGTCTTCACACTTGACGATTCCACAATAGAAACAATGCAAATAATTTTCAGTTCATAGTATAAAGGCAAAATAAAACGTAATAACTTCACCTTTCTTTTATGCGCATGTACTTTAATACGTTAAATCATATTCCATTGAAATTGTTTCGTGTTGCTGGTAATATGAATGAAAAACTGCTTCAAATGCAAAGGCTTAATCAATCTTAATATGATTAGCACACGTTTCAATTTATAGTTAATATAAAAAAGCATTTAAAATAAAACTTAAATTTAACTACTAAAGAAGAACGTTTATAAAGTTAAACAACCACAAAGGAATATAAGTGATGATTTTTACCCCTTTGTATGTTCAAAGCGTTTTAAAAGCACTTTGTTTTAAAGTGATACAAACAAATCGAAGCAGAGGTTTTCAATTCAATGTTATGTGTTCTAACAATAACTAGGGGCGTTTTTCTCGTAACCCTACTTTTTTTCATAATTTTAGATTGAAATAAGAAAGAAAGGGATGGTTTAACCATATATTTTTTTATAAGTATTTATTAAACATTTATTTTCATAAGCACATACAATTAACATTAATTAAATTAATTTCGTATGAAGGAATATATGCATAACATAAAAATCTGCTTTATTTAACTTTTGGATTTCTCATTTAATTTTAAAAAAAATCCTAAAAATCATCTTTTTTTAATTATTTCAAAATTGTCTTTTCGCTTAAGTAGCTTCCGAGCTTCATTTTATTCTTTGGAGTATCAACCAGCAAAGAAAAAAAATTGCTTTAAAAGAGCACTTAATTAAAGCTGTTCATGAAATTTCATTTAATGGAGATTTTGTCAGGCCACAATTTGATTTTGTGGAAGTGTACAGCTTAGATTTGTGCAGAACAAAAATAGCCACAATGAACTTTTAATTGTCGAATCGAGGACCATTTGGCGACTGTAGAGCTAAAAACGAAATCATTTTAAGTTTTGAAACCCAAACCAGCTAAACCGTCTAATAGCCACCGAACCTACACTGTACTGTACCGTGCCCCGAGAAGGCACATTTAACGCTCAGGTGTTATTAAAACAGCTGTTTTAATTAATGCAAATGTTCTGTAGAAGTTTTTATCGCTTGAGTGCTTACCTGGAAAAGTTGCATGAAAGGCAGAATCTTGTGAAAAATCTCCGGGTTTCATTCTGGCTGCTCCCATATTGCTGGTAGGAATGGGGAACACTTAAAATTGTATTAAAGGAACTGCATATTTATGGGGGCACAAGTGCATGCGTGGGGATAGAAAATGCCCCCGATTTGAATATTTAGGTCTTCTCTTTCTGTAAAAAATAAAGTTGCGAGTTGCATATTGTGGAGAACTCTTAGAAATCCTTACCTAAATTAAAAGGTTACAAAACCCGCGAAGAGTTTATTAAGAATATTTAACTCTTTAGGGCGGAAAACTTGAAAAAGCAATTACATAATACCGGCGCAAATTATATGAGTCCTTATCCCTGCCCCTAAACGCGTCTACAGAAAAGAAACATCAGCGATTCTCATAGATTATGCCAAAAAATGTGCAGTAAAAGTTTCGTGTTCGCCGGAGCGCGGGCTGATAAACGCTGAAAGCGATTAACAGCTCCTTTGGCCAAGGGAAACCCACTGCGGCAGAGGCAAGCCCCAGAGACAAATTACTTTCACGCCCTATTGAAGTCAATGGCCGTAAAATTAATTGATGCCACGTTAAAGAACTTCACTGCAGAACAGCTCCACTATCAAGTGAAATTCCCGAAAGGGATCGAACGCTTCTCGCCTTGCCTTGCCAGGGATGGGCAGGGAGATGCTGTCGCTCTGTTTGGAAAGCTTGCCAGAAAGGCAACTAAGTAAAAAATTCGATTATACACTGAATGCTGGGAATTTATGTACAATCGCTAAAATAATTTAACTTCACTTCTAAAGACAATATTGAAAAAAATACATTTTCGTAGGGTCCCACGGGCTTTAGCTAATTAAAGGAGCTTAGGTTCCTTTCAAAATTACGATATACTCGTATCTAATTTTATATTCGCTAATTGACGAATTGCACCATTTAACATTTAATCTCCCCTTTTTTTTAAATAATTTCTATAGAAAAGAAAAGAATATGAAATCATTTTACCCGGGAAAAAAATTGGACTCGAATACGCTTGTTCAAATTTTTTATAAAAGATCTAAACATTCGAGAGAGAGAGGGCAAAATCGTTGTGTCGACAATTTTTCCTCGAACAGAAATAAAGTTTTAGATGGTATTTAATTTTTTTTTTAAATAAGTGTAAAAAAATATTTATGAATATTCTTAGAAAATACAATTCATCGCTTGCATAAAATAACTATAAAAATTGATTTTTTCAATCGCCTTTTAAAAAAGGGAATTTTCTGTTCTAGTTTTAATGTGTGTATGTTAAAATTTTTTTATGAAATGCTGAACTGATTTACATGAAAATTTTTGAATAAGTATCTCTACAAATCGAAGAAAGATTTAGAGATTTAAAATAATTAGAGACTCCCAACATTTATAAGATAATAAAATTTTTAATTAATAAAAGAAAATCGATAATTTCACATGGACTAATGCATTAATTTCGCGTGTTTCCCTAAAGCAACTCAGCTTAGATAAAACATTTAGTACCATAATTTTGATGGACCAAGAATGTTTTGATACAATTGTGGCAATATTTAAAAAATTTAATTTTTAAAACCAGCTTCACTTCATTAAGAAAATCCTGAAGTGGATAAAATGAAGTCCGCAGCATACCCTGCAGCAAGATGAAATGAAATTTTTTAACCGGTTGTTGAAATCATGCAAAATAAATTCTTTTCAAATTTTTAACTTTTAGATTACGAAAAAAATGTTTGTCGATGAAATATTGAAAAAAATCATGATAAAAACTTTTCGAAATCAATATGCCTATCGTCATCCACTTTGATTCGAGGTAACTTGCCCGGAATGCAAGTCAAGAAGTTCTTGAGGATTGCTTGAGCCTTGGAAACTTAGTAGACATCTGGAGAAGGAGTAGTTATTATTATTATTACTTTTTAATCATATTCCAATAAAAATTGAGCCGAAAACTTCACCAGAATAATGCAGCAACTATTTTCTGCGAACTTTACAAGAATAAATTTATCCGAGCTCAAGTTATTCAATAAACCCATAAATCGAAACATAAACTCTAAAGTGGGTAACGACAGGCTCTGGGAATTGGTTTTTCTAAGCCGCCAGGTCGGGGATGGAGGTAAAGTTTAAAGTGTAAACTTTTCTGATAGGTTATTTCCGGGAGATGTCCGGGATACTTGTTGCGAATTGCGGTCAACGGACTTAAGATACGGTGCCTTCGGATCGAACAAGTTTATTCGGGCGTTGCTGAAGTAACCAATAAATTGAATTGGAGGGCATAAATCTCTCCTCCCCCCGCACTTAGGCGACAAATCCACTCGCCTTTAAGATGTTAGTCCTTGAGGACCCTTAAGCCAACGCGACGCTGGCGACATGCAAACTCAAGTGCTTTTTGCTTTCTGGCGAGAAATTTACGGGTAAAAAATTCAATTCAAGAGGCCGTTTCTATCAAATCCAGAGCACGTAATCCCCCTGATTCACAGCCAATTAAGTCGAAAATCTACGCTACATCTGCAGCGCTAAGGAGCAACAAAACCGCTCACCTGGCCAAGACCAACTCGCCAGAGCTGAGGGATGGAGCCCATTTCGTAAAGGTGTTAAACTTTGCCCATTATGTTGACTTTATGTACTTTATACACCGCGTCTCAAGGAGGAAGGACTTAGGCCCTGCAAAGAAGGGCATTTCATAGTCGCGCAAACGTTCAATTATTGCTAATGGTCTTGTCATAACAATTACGGGCAGGTGGCATATCCTACACAACTGGAATGGCTCAAGATCATTATTTATCGCTTGAGTACGGCATTTCATTATTGCAAAAGGGTTAATCGAAAAGGGTTGCTCCCTTAATGACAGCAATCACGAGGAATGACAACTTTCCCACTTTTACCCGGCTTGAAAAGATAGGGGGCCTCGTCCTTGCCGCCTCACATGTAGGAGGAATGTGTGCTTGTTCAACTTTTTAATGGCTTAATGTGGGTGGAAAGTGTCTCCAAAGCACTTGGAATGCTTTTTATCCGACTTCTGAGATAAAGTGGGGATTTTAATTGCAGCCCTTTGTGGAGCTAGTCATAGTTGGCAGCGATTATTGCGAGAATGGCTTTTTGCACCCGTCGTTAAAACGGAGCGATTCACTTATTAATTTTAACACGCTCACTACAAAACCTCTGAACTTTCCCTTTTAGTCAGCGAACACAATAGTGAATGCCTTCAAATTGTTCAAAAATAGCACACATCGGAGGATTTATAGTTGATACTAAATTGGTGATCAAAGGGATGTTGTTAAGTACCTGAGGTGAATAATGACCACTATTCAGAACTATCAAACTCGACAGGAATACGCAGCTTTTGATAGTACGTAACAGATTGTGTTGTTTCTTTAATTAATTCATATGCAAACATTATTATTAAAATACTACTTTTGAAAAATAAAGCCTGTTCAAGCTCGTATCAAACACATGATATTTTCTACGCAAAATTTGGTCTATGATACAACTGCTTTTGGTCACGATGAATGAGAAAAGCTTTCATTGAAAGTGGTAGGTACTCATAATCGTCGCTAAATTCATAAGCTGAAGGGTTAAGGAATAAAAATGGCTTTAATATCATTGTAGAAGGTACTTAGGAATGTGTAAATAGCTTTAAAATATAATAATCACAATTAACTAAAATAAACGTTCTACGTACAACATAAACTGAGAAATTTTACAGTTATTCCGAAATATTTTCAATTTTAAAATGAATTTGGAAAATTTCTTTCATGTAAGCAATTTTCTGAAGTGAAAAAAGCCAAGAACAAGAACTGATTTCGTTTTTAATAAACATTCCATTTGACCTTATGGAGTTTTTATGAGATGCGCCCGTGGCAGGGCACGAGCAAACAAACTGCAACTTGACTCGTGTAATATTTCAGAGGGTCGCTAAAGTTCCGCTTTTTCAAGGGATAAATGAAAAAATCAGGTGAATTCGAAAGCATTCCTGGAGGCGATCGGTACGTCGTGCTTTTTAACAAGAAGGACGGCTGTAGGACACACCCCCGATATTGCTCTGACATACTTGCGCCAGGTATTCATCTACTCATTGTTAGAAACTAGCTGGGATTGCAAGGGTTTTACCTTAGAGTTGCACCCACTCTCTAACCCTCAACCTGTTACATGTTGCAAGGGGCTCCTTTTCTCCACGTAAATTCTTCAGGTCGAGTTAAATTAAAATTCTTGCCTTTGGCCGGCTACTTTTCCTGGACGAGATATCGCTAAAGCCGTAAAAGGATGCACTCATATGACTAGACCAACTCCTTTTATTACCCTATAATGGGTTTCGCCCTGCTGAAATAAAACCCATTTTTTTTTCATTTTCTTTACCACCCACCAACAGTTGAGGCTCTGTTAGTAACTGCGGTCTATTTTGTGTCTCTAAAGATGCGAACCATCCCAATGGCCACTTGAATGTTTTGTGCATGTGACAGGTTTCTCAGATTTTCGAGAATTTGAATTTTCCTGTGGTAATGGAATTTTTGTGACTGGAACTTATATTTCTGGCGGAGAAAGAGTAGGATGACTATGACGACTATCTGCAAAAGCCCAGTTTTCGGTGTGAGTGATTGCTGGTGGTATACACCACAGAGAGGCCCTAGACCTGCACAGGATAGAGTGACAAGTTAATTAAGCTGAGTGCTGGAGTTTTTGCCTCAAAACAGGGCATTTTCAGTAATTCATTTCGTTTGCCTTCCCTTTCGTAATATAAGCTTGCACAGAGTTCAAGTTTGTCAGACATATGTACTACTTTTTTGGTCAATAACTAATATTGTTGAAATGTTAACTATCGATATATAGATTAATAATTTTCTATAAAGTCGTTTAAAAAAATATACAAAAATAAAATGAAGACGCCACTATGAAAAAATAAAAATAGAAAATAGCCATTACTTTGATTTTTTAAGCTAAAAGGAACAATTTTATTTTATCTAAGAACAAAATAACATTTTTACTGAGTTTTTAAAAATGTTACAATTACTTTAAAGAAAAAAGAATGAAGAATGCAAAATATTTCATAGATTTGTACTCGTATTTCAGAAAAACTACACCGACTAATAAAATAATCATATTTTTTTCCAATTGTTGTATTTATTCGATTTCTGTCTCCATAGAAGAGCCATTGAAATTATTCGGCCTCGTGACCGCTCACTGCAAATATTTACTGGACCAAAAGGTTCAAGTATAAAACTGCAATTTATTTAAACTTTTTTAACAAGGACGGGGTGTTAAAGTGTGGTTAATTGGTTCAGGTTATTCAAAAGCGGCGATTGTTGCACGAGTTCAATTGAAACACAAATTGCTTTTAAGAGTTAAAATAATCGAATTGTTAATCGAAACCCCACCAATTCCATTTTATTGGAAATCAAAGCACAAATGGAAATTTACTTTATTGATGGCAACATTATTTTATCAAAAATTTCTGTCAGAAACAATTCCATCAGGCATGATTGATGGATGTAATTTAACTGTAAGCTTTATGAAAAAATGCAATTTATTAAAAAAATCCACACAGACCCACATTGAAAGAGTACCTAATTTCAATTCTCGTAAGACAAGAACTAGGGGAACTTAATAATTTCTTTGCTGAAGTAAATGCATATCTCAGAAAGTTTTTTCCTGTTAATCTCGGCCTCCATTAAAAAGTTTAACTTTCGTCGAGTTCTTGTGCTAAAGTTTTACTCATAAATTTCCCTTCATCCAAAATAAGCTGCCCAATTTATCTTCGGGTATGTAGTGCTAAACCCAACACGATTATGCCACTGAAATTTTAATAAAAATTATAACGCTTTTAATAACAAGTCAAAGTCATGAGTTAATTTAGATTAAGAAACACTTTTACTCTACAGTCCTACAAATTATTTCAAAAATTTGATTTTTATTTGTTGGAAAAGAAACTCGAAAGCTACCTATTTTTAAAAAATAGCAACATTTTGGTAAAAAACTAATTTTTATTTCAAAACATCTGAGATATCAAACATTCCTCGGAATTTCATAATTGTGCCTTTCCTAAAAGACATAGGTTGAAATAGAAAAAAATTATTTAAAATTAAAATTTGAGGTATTTAATTAATTTTTACCTAATAAAGGGTTCCTTATTAACTTTACTTAGTTTATTTTTAAACTGACTCATTCGAATTATCATGTTTTACCTTACCAACCACCAGTTAAAGGTGCCCGGTCGGTTTTTATCTATAGTTGGCAAATTATTATTGAATAAAACTTATTTTTAGAGGTCTTCCATAGTATAATAACAAGACTTAAAATGCATTCCACACCGTTCTTTGGAATAATACCCAAAATGTAAGGCATCTCGTCTTTCTTATCCGTATTTTTTTCTAAATTTAACTATTCTAACAAGGCGGAAATTTTTGAGTACACAAGATATAATAAACCATTACGAAGCAGCAGGCGGTGCCGAGAAACAAGACTCGTGCTTGATCCCACAAAATCCTCCTTAAGGTACTTAGAGCAACGTGCAAACGAAGCATTGCAGAAATTGCACACTCCTTTTTGCATAAAGAGGATATCTTAAAGTCGAAAATGTATTTAAGCTGTCATAGCTTAACCTCCCCCATATCCTACCGTCTCAGAAATGGGACACTGCTTAGGTTAAGGCTTGGTCTTCAAATAACCTTTGCATACATAAAACTAAGTTATGCCATATTTAAACACCTGCGATTGCATGTAATAGCGCTTTCCAGCGGAAGGGATGAATGGGACCAAATCAGCTTAATTTTTGATTACAAAAAGGGAGCAACGAAGAGAAAAGAACCTTATGGGGGTTGAAAGTTATTTCCTGAATTTTTGGTGGAAATGTTAACAAATGGCATTTGATATCGAAGAAAAGGAAACAGACTTTGAGCATATTTTAAGATTTACTCAAAATCCCAATAATGCTGCGAATTACAACTTTTAAAATATTCCATTTCTGACCTTTTCTTTTCAATAGTATTCATTGAAATTCGTCTTCATATGTCTAGTGAATGATAAGGGTCATCCAATGTCTTCCAATACATTCGGTAGGTAAATGGAGACACAAATCGAGTTGTGTTTTTTAAATAAACTTTTAAATAAGAATTTAGTTGTCAATATTTTGAAAATCCATTAAGAAATTTAAATTTGTGTTTGCTGTCACTCAAATATTGAATCAATGAACACGTGGATAAAATGAGTAGTTAATATGAAATAAGTCTACCAAAACAAGTTTGCTTTAACCAAACGATTGGCGCTAAAAATATAGTTCATGTTGTACAAATATCTCTTAACTTTTTTGTGGTAAAAATTCACGTTTTCAAAGTGAATGTATTTCAATAAATATAATTTATTTTTTATTCCTAAGAGTCTACAATGTATTTAGTGGCATCTCCTTTATTAATAATGACTTCTTTTATTTGAGTTGGTAAGTTTCTGATACAACTATTAATCATTTCCCTAAGTTCCTCGTCATTGTGCCAAATATTAGTAATATTCTGTTTCAAAATTTGCAACGAAGTCGGTGTAGCGTACACTTACATTTTAGAAGCCCACCAATTCTCGATGGGATTAAGATCAAGAAAATTCCTGGACTAAGGATGGATTGAAAGTGCTGATTCATCTAAGAAATTTCCTAATGAACCTGGCAGTATGGCATGGGGTACCATCCTGCATGAAAGAAAATTTAGAATTGGGTAAAGGTAGGGAATGTATATAAGGCAGTAAAATGCCAGTTAAAATATTTTTATACTGCTCCTTTCGTAAAGTACCCTTCCCAAATTAATTGTACCTGGTCCCTCGTTCCTTAGTGCTTCTGCGTACAAAACGGAGTGACTCTGTCATTGTTTCTAGCCTACATTCGTCGATAAAAATTATCTAGAATATTTACAAATTAGCGTTTTAATTAATTCATTGGATAAAGTAGTTTTGCTCTAACTTTTTCACACAAAACTTATTCCAATAAGCTGTAGTATAACTCCTATGCATTCGTGCCCACAGTAAACACTTTAGTTTCATGTGTGGTGTTAGCCGGGGCTTGTTTGTTGGTCGCATGCAAAATAAGCCGACTTCTCTGCATCTTCTCACTGTTCTTGTTGATATGTTGATGTCTTGAGTTCACAACTTCCTTGTCAACTCTCGATTAGTGCTCCTTCTTTCCTCAAATGCAGCTCGAACAATGGTACGGCCTTCCCGGACTCCTTTACAATTCTTGCGATTTGTCGACAAAAACTCTCCTCCAGCAACAATTTTTTTATTCATTCTGAACACAGTTGACACCCACTTTTGTTATTATTCCTCTTTAAGAGAGTTTTTTCTAGTTGAGTAACCCTTTTTTGCCTCAGATATGTTCTTTCTGCCCACTTTAATTTTAATTATAGATAATTTTAATATTATGAAATGTTTATCACGAATATATCTTACTTTAACTTTAAAAGAATCTCTTTTAGATAAAATTACACTGTTAACACTCAGTAATATCACCAACAAAATTAATCGCATCGAAAAGTCTCATCCAATTAGAAGTTAAAATTCATTAACAACACAAGTAAGGACATTTTTACCATTAAATTAATTGTATAAGAACTTCTCAGTAAACAAGAGAGTACAGCAGTAAAACATTTTGAAATATTCTTAGAATTTATACTCAAAGAAGACATGATGATTAGGTGTAATTTTTCACAGATAGCAATGAAAAATACCTTGAAATTACAAAAAATCATATCTGTGCCAAATGCAATGGCCACATATTGTAAATGCAATTTAATCAATGAAATTATGTAAAAGAAGGATATTTTTCAAGAAACGATGTGTGTTAGCTCTAAAAAATGTTTTCATCTCAGAAAATTAAAAAGAAGTTAATTATTTTGCAATATAGACACGTGATGTCTCGGCATTAAGTTAGAGCTCAGTAAAATAACTTGAGAACCAATTAACTACGGATTTTCAGTGATCGAAAGGACTTATCGCGCGGAAGTAGGTTGAACGCATCTGTAAAAAGTTAAAACGATATATCTGCGATCATTTTGGAGTTAAGCTTCCGGGATACACCCGAAAATCATCCAGGTAAATCTTCCCGGCTTACGTTTAATACAAACAAATGCCATCGTAGAAACACTGAACGGAGGAGGAAAAACCTTATTTTTATATATAAATCACAACGTCCTTAAGGAGTGGCTGGTACCAAGGAAATAGCCTTCTTTCGAAACTTGTCATTTTTTACAGATATTTCCAATTACTCATCGCCTCATCAAGTGCCTTTAGTAAAATAAAAAAAAGGAAAAATAGCAGCACTTACCCGCTGTGACGGTAAAGTAAAACAATTGCAGGGATGAGGGATTTTGCAGAAAGAAAAGCAAAACTTTGGAGTGCCAGAAACAGGGAGGGCCGGAATATAATCTACAAAGTAATTTTGAAGGAAAGCACTTCCTCGGGGAATATTAAAATCTCCCGATTTACAAATTTATCATCAAACCCAGAGCCATCGGCACTAATCCTACTTATCTTCAATTACTAAGTCTTATTGGGACTCCGCCAGCGGATGCAGAACTCCCAGCTTGGACGGGCCCCACGCCCACACCTCATGAATATTCATAGCCCAGCGCATAGCTAGTTTCAGAGCACGGTGCTGAAGTGGAAGACCATTTTTAATGAACGGAAGAAACTCCAAAGAAAAGCAGATGGGTAAGTTTCGTACTTGTCTTTGAGATTTTCAGGGACAAATAGAGCGTCTCGGGAAATTTAAAAGACATTTGCAAACAAATCTCTCCCCTAGAAGTGTATTAAAGATTATTCGGTCGGACTTCTTTCCGAAGAGGTCCCCCCCGGGCGACTTTCAGGTCAAGAGGCCAAGATTTTACCGCTTTAATGTAGTTTAAGATTTTATGGCCGCAGAGTCACATTGAGCCGCTTAGCACCCTCTTTGGGTACTTTTTCAAAAAAGTAATTCGAAAAATGTTTCCAAGGTATTTAAGTGGAATGAGAAGCGTAAGCTTGCCTCACGGTCTTAATCATTTTAACTAAAGTTAAAATGCTCTCGACGTTTAGCAGAATTTGAAAGGAATTTCACATCAAAGTTGTTCTCGAAAATTACCCTGCATAGAGCTACTCTCAAAATTGTGTAAAGAGGAAATGAATTCCGATTATTCGCGGGAATTACTGTTTCAAAAGCGAAAACTATGCTAGTTACTGATTAAATGCTTGTTTTGGAAAATTTAAACAATTTACTAGTGCTAGAGAGCTAATTTTATGTTTTAAGTCGCCTTCAAAATATCTTTCTTATTTTGCAGGTATTGTTTAAGAGGAGAAAGAGTGGTAATTCTGATCCCATTTTATTAAAAATTTGTTTTAAATGAATAGATAAAAAATAAATATTTGCAGGTAAAATCTTAATAGGAAAAACAAAAGTAAAATACTCTACTAAGTCCAAATATACCATATTTGTTGGTTCGCTGTTCAAGCTATTTTTGTTATCTCCATGCTTAAGCTACAAAGATTTAAAATTTTAAACATTCGCTAATTCTTCAAGCATGTTTATTTTTAATTTATATTTTAACTTAAAATTACGATTTCCACTAAGTAAATTAATTTTTTCCATAGTATTTTAAATGAATTATACAGCTCATTAAACCATATTTTCAAATTGCACTCTACCAAAAGTATCTAGTTAAACCTGCTGGAAAGTTTTTATGTTTCGCGAAAATTGACTGTTTCCATTGAACTATCTAAAAGTTTTGTGAAAATTAATCGAATTTCCTGCTGGCGATGTAAATGGTTTTAAATTGGCTTGTGTGTTTTTCAATCTTTTTCGAAAATTCTGTTTGCTAGTTAAGGAAAGGTAAAAAGGACAGCAAATACACATTTGAAACTGGGAAAATTTTGTTGATTTCCACATGTTTGCAATTCCCATGTAGTGCATTTTAATTATTCTGTTTTCAAATAAAGCACGATTTATTTCAAGAGTTTCGTTTGCTCCTGACGAAAAAATATCTAATTAAATTTTTAAACTAATATAAAAATATGTATGTTTGAAACAACATATGCATTTAACTAAATAAGAGCTTTCGATGCTTCTCAAGCGTAAAATATTTTACATAAAATAGTTTGTTTTATTTCTGAATTACTTTCCCAAATCGTGTGATTTTGCCGAGATATCCAAACTTAAAAATTCAAAATTAGGTATGCCGTATTTTAATTTTTACTACATTATTCTATGTTAAATCAATAACAAATATTTCATAACAAAATCATTTCAAGCGTGCTGTTTGTTTACCATGAACATACATTTTACTCCAGTTAAAAGTATTAATTAAAATTTCGCAAACTGATATTCTACAAATATGCGATTATAAAACTAATCCTCAAATAAATTGACAAAAATAAATATTTAATAATTTATTTAATATCATAAAATCACATGCCTTTGTACTTTTAACGATTAATGTTTGATTATTTCAAAATTGAATGTCATCAAGCTTATGGCATAAAGATAATGACTGAGTGCATAAATACTAAATTCGAAAATTAATTTTATACGGCAATGTTGGGAAATGTGCTACAATAATTTTCCAGTATTCACCTACGTAATTTATCTAATGCATCCATATCAAGGTAGTTCCATTTAATAGATGGAATTATGGAAATATAGCTGGGGTGTTTATGACCTATTAGTGCAATTTATGTCTATAAACCTGAAACCATTCGATGTGCCATCAGCCGCAAGTGGTGTAATTATTAGTTAATGTGTCAATGACCTTACTAATTACACGAAATGATACAATTGAAGATTTTTAGACATACATTTTATTTATAAATTCATAATTTTAGTTATAGTTTTTGATATAAGGACAAGAAAATTGTAAGAAGAAATATTTAGTTTTCCTTTAATGTTCTTGCCGAATTTATTAGAAAAAAGACATTCTAGAAATTATTAGTTAAAATAAAAAATACACAGACGTTATAGAGGAAATGAAAAAAAACTGAATATAAACAAAACAATGTACCTATAAATTTAAATTAATTCTCTAAGTGGATGAGTAAAACTTTCAAATTTATTTGGTTTAGAATTTATAAATAGTGCAGGGTAAGAGATTTTGTGGTAGGGTAAAAAAAGTTTGAATTTTGAACTAAGCAGTTTTATTAATTCCTGAATGTTTTCGGAATTATGAGTAGTAAAAAGTTTTTCTGACCGCACATAAAGCGATAATTCAGAGTAATAAGAGAAAATAAACTTAAAGAAAAGTTTTGTAATAAGACAGTTATTAGACAAAAGAAAAAAAAACCAACAAAAATCGTCTTTATGTATGTTTTTAGGGTACTTCCGAATAAAAAAACGGAACCCTTATAGGATCACTCGTGTAACTGCCTATCTATTACAGCCAATTTGTTCCGAACTGGACAGATTAAGTTGAAATTTAGTACATATGAATTTCTGTGACCTAAGCATGGGCGTAAATAAATGGATTTTTAATATGGGGGACAAGTAGAAAATGAGAAGAAAAAGTTTTGCAAACTGTACCCTTTGACATATCAAATGAAGGGCCTTGTGGTGAGGTTTTCAGGTATATTTATTTTATAATTTTAAAATAAAAATTTACCATCCCTCTCTTATCTCCAAAACTATTGAGCCTAAAATTTTGAAAAGAAAATACAGAAAATAGTTCTTTACTTATAGATTATAGATTTTACTGTATTAAAAACGATAACAGTTTATGTAATAATCGTTTGAATTATTTTGAAAGAAAATTGAAACTATAATTAAAAAAATTTACCCAAAGGAATCGACTTGCATAATTTAATAATGCGATAGTTTAGACTAAAACATAAATCTGACTTTGTTAATTAAAATAGGACAAGTACTTCAATAGCCAAACTTACTTACTTACTTAGTTTTGTTTATCATTTTAGTTAAATATAAGCAATTTTATTTCATGATTTCATGATTTATCTTTTAAAAAATGGTCCTTTAAGGTAATGTAACTTATAGAATAATGGCCCGAATACGTTTTGTTACATTTTTTTTCTAGAATTTTCATCGGTCCATTCCACATCTCATCAGAAAAAACACAAAGGTTGCGGCAAAGGTTACGGCTCAATTGAGTAGAGCAGGGAAGCGCTAATACGAATGTTATATCAGGTTAGATAACTGTCCCCTGGTCAAGACTGTTGATTTTTCAAGTAATTCCTACATTTATATAAGGGAAACTGAATTACAAATGCGTTTGTTATTTTAGAATAATGTGTCGCAATTTAACCCTGCTACTTATTCCCAAAATAAAAATAAAACCTAATTTCGTTTTTACCATGTAAAAGATTAAGGTCTAAAGATAAGTAAAAATGAATTCATGCATTAATTAAATATTCTAGACTCGTTTTCGTATTTTGGTCGAAATGGCCTTTATTGAAGACAAGTGCATAGCAGTGTTTCAGTTTGGATAATCAAATTTCGCTCTACTACTATAATTCGTCGATTACCTAGCCGGCTTTTGAGTGAAATATAAGCTTCGGGGGCTGGGGAGTGTTCCGGAATTATTTCGTACCTTGGAACCAAAGGAATTGTACCTATTAATGCACCTTTGGCACCTGCACTTTCCATTTGAGTTATTACCAATGGAATATGCGCTTCAATGCGCTCTATCGCCAAGATTAATTCCTAATGGAAAACTCACATCTGGAAATAATTAAAATCGAATCAATTGATCACCTAACTAAAATCAAACAAAACTAACGCACGGAACTATCTCGACTGATACATGGCATCCTGCAGCAGGAAGGAACCCGATAACCGACAACCATACAGGAACCCCTGTACCGTCATTAGCGTGGGTCATACATGGGATCGATGTGCACGTGAAAGTTTCGATCCTGTATAAGATCTTACTTTCGATCCCACGTATGCAAATGACGGGAGTGGAGGGGAAGCAACAGTGATTAGTGCTTACTATTCCTGACTAAGTGCACCTGAATTCGATGCAGCTCCTGCCAAAGGTAACGAGTTCACTTCGCAGAGCATCACCCAAAAGTTTTGTAGTTTGTATACTAAGTCCTATGCGGAAGTAAATATGTCTAGATTTTGAGATTTAATTACGTATAGTGAGCTGTATTTACAAAATTGTGTGAAGGTAATAGTTGTTTAATATTTGGATAGTGGGTAAACATTTTGGGGCTCGTCTACAGTCAGAACGCTTTTTTAAATAATTAGTTTAGAATTACATGATAAATGTATAGCTTTTCATAAATATTTATGAGCCACCTCCTAACATACCCCTTATTTTCTTATATTATTAGTATTTGAATACAATTAATCATTGAATCATTCGCGGCAGAGTATCGTAGTAAATTGTACGCACGTGCCTTTACCTTAATTTTTTTTATAATTGTATATGTTATGTGTTTCTTTTTTAAATATATAAATGTTAACGATTTTGATATTTTTAAGTACTGCTAAGAATGACGTGGGTAAATGGGTATTTCATCAATTTGTAATAACTTGAACTGAGTTTGAGTAAAGAAGTTTCAAGTTTTAAAAGAAAAATTATCCATTATTATTACCATAATCAAAATTCTTTTAAGAATTTGAAATTTATCGTTTTTGCAAGCAATTAGCTAGTGATTTTTTGAAAGCAAAATTTCCTTTATTCCATCAATAGTGAATTCTATACTTATTATTTAAACAAGGTTCCTGCGGTTTTGATTATGTTCGAATGCATTTGAATAAAATCCCCGATAAATTGTAATTTTCTTCGTTTCCTTGCATTAATTCACTTCATGTTAACTTCAATGTAAAATTATTTCTTACAAGCATGAGTATGTAAAAAAATTTCTCTAGTATCGGTGAGCATCTTATTTTCAGCTTCACCAATTTTCCTGTAAGAATTTCAGTGTCAATGTACTCATATTTTTCGCATAAATGAATTTAGTATTTTCAAGAAAATATTTTATCAATGTGAAACATGCACATTTTTGTTCTCATTTTTCACAGTTATCAAGAAAATGAATCATGAGGGAGAAGCCTTGAAACTACTATTTCATGAATGTCGGCATTGATCCTCATAGATGTTATGTCACAATACCATGCCCTGGCTTCGCATATTACAGGTATGAATCATAATGCATCTCGAGCGGACTGAATATGCATTGCTCCACTCGAAATAAGAAAACCCACCACTTTTTCTGAGCCCAAGAGACATTTCATCTTTTCAGCTCATGCATTTCAATGTAGTGCTGGTATACTTGGCGCACAAATATTCACCAATGAATAGTTGCAGTTATGACGCCTCCTATAAAGTTCTGGGTATACAACAATTTTATGCCATTTACATTACGAGCCTTTACACTTGCATTGATTTCCATTGCAAATCTGTCTTCAAGGCATATATTATTTTATGGTATGGATTTTCAGGTGAGAAGAAGTGAACCAAGATGATATTAAAGTGAGTTTTCAGGAGGGACTTCGGATTATAAACTCATGCAGGGTATATTAAGTGGCTTTGGCTAAGCAATCTGGTTATAAGTAGGTTTAGAGATGAGCTACTAAATGTAAACAGAGGCATAGTTAGTTTTAAAGACGTATCTTAGTATATTAAATATTTGATGTTTTGTGTTTTTCAACTAAGAAAAAAAAAATGAATTTCGTGAGCTAATTGTTATATATTCGGTAGGAAGAAATAATAGAAACAATAAAATTACTTAAATCATTAACTTATCCGTTTTTTGTAAAACTAAAAATTTTAATGTTTTATTGATAATTTTTGTTATATTGCCATATTCTGGGGCACATTTTTAAAATTTCATTCAGTCGAATTTTGAATATTTGGAATGGGTTTTTGCAGGTTGTATTAGTGTAAAAATGGTATACGGAGCAAAACTATGATAGGCTTGGTATGAAGTCCAATACACTTTTAATCTTGATTTTGGACTTGCGTCAATAGACTTAGTCTTGATCTTAGCCTTGGTGTTTGTGTTTTTATTGCTTATCGCGTTTACAAAAATTACTTTATATAGTTTTTGTTTTTATTTATATTTTTCGTTTATTAAAGTTTGCTTAAAAATTTTGGTTTAAATTGTTTAACGGCTGTGTTATTTTTTTTCTTGGTAAGCACAGAACAAAAATTTTACACTATTATATTTAAAGGCAAATACTAATTCTATACCAAGTTATCTGCTGGATTGTTGAACGTTCTTTTGCCAATCGTGCCTTATGGCAATCATCAGTACATCTTACTGGTTTATCAAAACCCAATACAGCAATAAATAATTGATTTTTTTTCTAATTGAACAAAAGGGTTCCATCTTTAAAAATGTAGTTTTAATGAAAACGTATTTAAGTTTCACTACTTACTGTTAATACTACAGTCCCACAATTATTTTAGCATATCTCTAAAACTATTCATTAGATCAACTTGAAATTTTCACAGATTATTTTCAAAACATTATGATTTAGGTAAATGCTAAAACCAATCGGCTAACCTTAAGTTCTTAAATCAGAATGAAGTTTTTATTGGGATCAGAAAAATAAATACTTTTCGTGTTAAGTTGTAGTGCATAGCTTTTCAACTTTATAAAAAGCCATTTTAGTAGCCCAGCAGTTTTAATTTTATTTGTAAGTGTGTTATTGCAAAATTCCATGTGGTTTATTCAAACCCCAAAAAAAAAATTAACTCTTTTGATATGAGAAGCAAAATCTATAAAAAGTTCTTCAGTATTTAACGAAAATTAGTGCGATGCTTTCTATCTTAATTCGTTCGACAATTGCAACTAGTCAGAACAAAGTGGATTATAAAAAATTTGGGCTGCAGATTTCTATCTCCATTTGTGATTAAATCGTCTTAAATAGCCCCCAATGCAGCTGTAACACAATCTGTTGGTATTAATCAAAAGCCCTAGGAGCTGAATCATTGTATTTAGGTACTTCAATACGAAGGCCATTCTTTAGAGTGTTATCCATTTTTTGGAAATACTTTTTATTGTCGGTCCTCTGGGAGCCTGGAGGAGCCACTCGATCCATTAAATACAGAGCAATATTGAACCTCCCATTTATTTCTTTTCAGTTCTTACTTCTACTTTTTGTATTATTCCCTTTTTCAAAAGCTCTTTTCCCTCCAGAAAAAATCTTGTAGTAGGTGTCTTTCAGGGCACCCTGTATGCTCGAGTACCCTGCCCTGAGTAGCATCTGGGAAACAAGAACCCATAGAAACAAATAAATATAAAGCGAAAAAATTTCGAGTGTTTTAAGGGCGTCAAGAACTTTAGATGTAGACAAAGGGCTGGAAAGAATTGCAGCTATAGTGAGGTTAAGATTCCTGACTAAGTGGCTTATTTGTCTTAGAGTTCCCTCGGGATCTGGGGGCAGGCAGTGTGCCGGTGGAGTATAATACACGCTAAAGGAGATACACGGGCCTAAAGAGCCTTTAACACGGCTTTTCATTTATTATGACAGCTCCTTGCCACTTTAAACGAAGGCAGCCATCCCTCTCCTTAATAACAAAACGTTCATCATTCCTGGAAGAGGGTTGCTCCAACCGGAAAAGTTACAGACATAGCGTGGCCGAAGCTAAAAGCAAAGATTTGTGTCAGGCCTAAAGAACTTCTTCCAGAGTATTCCTAGATGTTCCAGAGACCCGTGAACTTTGAGTAGACTCGGTGTAGTTGGCAGAGGGCCATTTAGAGTTTAGAAACCCTTCTGGGGGTACGTCTATTTGCGAACATGTCTCCAGATCAAAGGATTATACTTTCATTTCGACGCAAGGAATGTGCGAGGACGTCTTTAAATTTCCTCAAATCCCATCGTAATCCGGGAACCGCACTATTCCACCACCCGGAAGGCAATTATCGGAATTGGAGTTGCGATTGCCGGAGCGTTCCACAGAAATGTAGGAGTTGCAATTGTGCGGCTTCCCATTTCACATAATTGTTCCTGCAGCTGCAGAAGTAGTAGCAGCGGAGTCTTAACCCTTCTCAGAGCCCCCTTTTTATTTTTAATTAGCTCGCACATGGCATGTCATATCCGGAACTATAGATTTTTGCTAGCGTAGAGTTATTTTATGCGATTTAATGCATCTCAGTAAAATGTTCCACTCTAGCCCCACAGAACGTGGGTAGGATCGCCGGAGGACAACTGGAGAAAAGTGGGCTACGCCACAATGCAACCCAGACGTGAATAGATAGAGTCCTGCGATTATATTTCGTTTTAAGTAATCCAAGAAAATTCTCCGACACAAAACGCAATGCCTCAGTTAACCCTTTCATTGTTTCCTGAAATAATTGCCATTCAGAGCGAGTGCAGCAATGTAGGCCACCTCCTTTCGACCGTTTTAAGAAGAACAAATTTAACGTTCTTTTAAATTTCGATCCTCGGGGGGCAATTGCAACTGATAAGAAGGGTGAATGACAGAATAAAGCACTTTAGAATCATAAATGCAGCATAATTTTGTTTTTTTACTCAATAAATTTTAACCTTTTATAAGAAATTACGATTGAATCACAAATTCTATCTTTTACAATTTCCGTTTTATTTACGTCCGTGTAATTACTTACAAAATTTCAATTAGATTTGTGCATCAGAAAATATTTTACTACGATTGAAAGCTTGTCGGACGATTTCTCTTATTTGTGTAGAAGTTTTGAAACAAATAAAATAAATAGAAAGAAAAATATGTGTATATAAGATGCACATTTTTAAGCGTTAAAAAAACAGTTTGCAGAAATAATAACTACATCTTGTAAGGGTATTAATGTACCCATTTCAAAAGTAAAATTTACTTCTCAAAACATGTAATTTTGCACAGGAATCCAAGTGTAAAAATTCACTAACTAAATTATGAGTAGTCATAAAAGTAATTGTAATTCAGTTCAAACATTTACTTCCATATCCGTGTAAACTGTAATTTTTTATATTTAGTATAAATGAGTAAAATATAATTTAGTAATTACTTTTTCATTAAAATAATTTACATTACGAAAATTATTATCAAGTTAAACATCCAACGAGTGCGGCGTAGAGGCCTGATGATATCCTAACAAGATTAAAAGCGTTGGCTGTAAAACTCAATATATTTCGTGGAATTAAATACAAGGTGTATTAAAAAATGATTCCTACTAGAAACGTTTTCACTGACCTGCCACCGCCTTCCTCTGAGACGGGAATGAGCTTAAAATCAACTGCAATAATAGTGTTGCTTTAATTTTGCATCGTAAAACGTGTAAAATTATTATGTTAAAGAGTAAAAACGTACCCTTGCGGTAGACGGGATAGCTCGTAAAGGACTTATCTGATACA
This sequence comes from Philonicus albiceps, assembly GCA_963969385.1. Lineage (NCBI taxonomy): Eukaryota > Metazoa > Arthropoda > Insecta > Diptera > Asilidae > Philonicus > Philonicus albiceps. Next base: position 8,668,582 of record OZ017776.1, on the reverse strand, counting down.
AAAACTCGATCGTTTTTTGTTAGTAGTTAGTAATGTAAGGTTTTATCTTTGTACAAAATTGATCAGGGTTTTTGATTATAAACAACCACACCTAAAAATTAATTTAAGAAGCACTTTAACTTTGTATACAAACTATGTCTAGTACTTAAAATTATAGTCTTATTGTTAAATTAAAAAACTTATAATATAAGTTTATGTAAAGTAAAATTACTAGAAAGAATTACATGTGCTAGACCTATATTAACCCCTTGAACAATATCACCATGTGGGAGGCCCAATTTTTTTTTCAAAGCCTGTACTGTTCCCGAGACATTTTGCCTTCAACGTGGAAACTACGTGTCAGCTGAGCGGTGTCCTTAATTTAAATACAATAACACAAAAGGTCTTACAATTTGAAGCAGATGCTATCTAAACTTCAAATTTCAGACAAGTCTGCGTTAGTATTTCGACTGTATTGTAGTAAAAGTCTACAATTGTTTGAAATTACATTTGAAAGCAAGCATGTGTCATACATAGGTCTTGAATATCAGAATGAAATCAGTAAATATGTAGGTGATTTGCTAAAAACCAATCACATCTGAATCAACATCCCCCCGAATAATGCCTTGTCCCACTTAGTAGATTAATTTAGATTCCACTCATCGCAAAAAAGGTCCATACTTCGATTTCGATGTGCTTCATTTGCTTGGCGGATGCCTCTAAATCCCATCGCCATAGCCCCAAATACCTCGATGCATCCTTTTGCATATTCAATCGAAAATTCATAAGCTAATTTATGACTTTGTGCCGCTTTTTTCTAATCCCCCATAGCTGCGAAACCTTTTATATCCGCATCCGTATGCAGATCTGCTGCAAAAAAAATCCCCAAAGTTAAGCTTATCTGGGTGGAGATTGGAGCATTTTTGCCCCGCCCTCTTGGGTTCCGCGCCATCCTGCATCGTACCGCACCCTGAAGCAGCTTCCAGGGCTTTTTGCGTTTTTCTTTGGATTATTTTCATCTGTGTAATGCAATGAATACAGGAGCGATGTAATCAAGGGCTAATGCTCACACTATGTGCATAAAAAAAAAAATATATCCTGGCACGGCAGGAGAAGCCCTTTTCAATTTTTATTGTATCGAGGCCAGTGGAGGCACTGCCAGCAACTCCAAAGCAAGCCCATGAATTAAAAAGTGAACTACTTAACATCTCGCGAGGTCAATGCTTTTCAAAAGTAATGCACGCAGGAAGGCGCGGAGGTTTTTAATTAGCGAGGATAAGCACTCGCGACAAGAACGCAGCTGGGGCACAGTAATGAATTTTTCACGTTTAATTATTACCTCAAATGGTGCTCGAGTTAAAACAAGTTTTTTTGATTTTAACTGTGATGTATCTCTTAATTAGTGCCGGAAAATAAATCAGACTTGCGGCAGTAAATTGGATTAGCGGCTAAAGTGGGAATCGTTCGCAATTACTTCTATAGGCTCACAGAAATGATTGTTGTAATTTCACTATAATGTCACTTGTTGCATGGTTTATCCATCGAATTCATAGTCAGTTTATTTATACCAATTAAATTTCTACCAAATCCCAAAAAGCACGACTCTGCCCGTTTATTACAGCGTTATGTTTTATGAGATCACACTGCAACGGAAAGAGTTGTACCATATTTTAAATTAGTTATACAGTAATATGGAACAAAATATAGGCGTAAAGTAGAAAAAATTTAATATACAATTTACGGAATTTTGAAAGGTTAAGAAGATCAAGACGTTTTATTTAGATATCAACTGCATTATGTGGGATATAAAATGATATTTAATTAAATGGATATTCCATTTAAATTGATTTACTTGAGAATTTAATATGGTCATATGGAAAGAATATGAAACTCTAATTGATTTTTAATTAAAATAATTTTCAATTCATAAAAATTATTAACTAAATATGTGGATGAAAATGTATCAACACATTCCTTTTCGTTAATTTTCCCAAGACAAATAAGCCGCTCTTCGTCTCAGCCGTTTTCCGAGACCGAATTGTGTACGGAACAACAATTTAATAAGCAGAAAACCACAATATCAAGGCACTTAAGAATAATGCCGAAGCCGACGAGGGTGAAATTTGATGTGTTCGTTAATGTTATAATTAGGGCACGAAGGATCCGACATAAATTCCTCAGTTATTATTATATCACTCATAGCAGGGTGTACTGTATTATGTGGAAATGGTCTGAACAAGATGTTGGTAAAATTGTTGCAGCAATATTCCTTTAGCACCGTCGGCACCTTCGCCCTGTGGTTTTATTGATAAATTATCTCCTTTGGAATTGAGTTGCCTGTCTGATGAAAAGGAGGAAATTTTGTGTTTGGCAGAAAACATAAAACAAAGAAACCATAATCAGGACGGCTCCAAAGGTGATTTATCTTCTGGTACCACTTCAACCGCAGTTGTTGGGTATTTAAATTCAATTACGAACAAAAGACGAGTCCTTAAGCACCAACATTACCAACCTTATAGCTGACCTTTCTTCGGTATTTTGTGGTTTTTTTTTTCCTTAGGGCAGAGAAAGAGAAAATAAAAATGGGAAAATAGACGACTATAGCATCCTCCTGTAATAGCCTCTGGGGCAACAATTTCCCTGAGTCAATTAATGACCTCATTTAAAGTTCATCCCCCAAGACCGGAATAATGGACTTCGGGCTCCCTAATTAGTTGCTCGAAGATTTTATTGGGATTCATAATCCTTCAATGCGATTTAACAGAAATACTACTGCGCAGCAAGTCCTCTTTTCTAACCGCACCGTTTTCTTCAATTCTTTCAAAAAAAATTTAATAACCATTTGAAGAAAACTGTATTTTTTATCATTATTCTATATATATAACTTGAATTTAATTTCAATAGGTCGATATATTCAAGAGTAACTGACATCGTACTGCTATGATAAACATTTTCGAATTATGTAAATCGTTCGTTTAACTCAACCCTTATCTCTTATCGCTTTCAAAATCTTTACGTCGAAATTTTTTCGCTCCATTTATCTTAAGAGATAATGCCGAACGGAATGATTTCGAACTATTAATTATCATTTTCTATCTAAACAAGATTTCTTAGGTACATAGAAAACAATTTTCTTTGAAAATTCCTGTTAGTGCAGCATCTTCAAAGATTTGATGTGGAATAAATTAGAACAATTACCGGGAGTTGAGTACAAAAGCGAATTGGTAGGAGAAAAGCTATTGCAGTTAGAACACAATTAAAATCCGAAAGTTCAATTAAGACACAGACGTAGAAAAGGTTTTGGAAAGGAAAGGATCTGCCAAATTATATCGCTTTAGATCTGAAAACCATTGGTGCGCCAATTCTAGAAAAGTTTTAATTAAAACGGATGATATCGATACATTTTATCTTCGAGTTATTGAAATCTCTTAGGAGCGGTTTGTGGGCTGTGCGGCGGAAGTCTTTGGGTGGCATAAAATTTGATTCATTATTAAATTGCATTACTCAATCCCCAATATAAGGAAATATTACGGCCGAGAAAGTCTGTCGGCGAGAAGGAGCCATCCACAAATTCTGGTCCATTGTCTGTTAGAGCATAGAGGTTAGGGGGCGCTTCCAGAAGAGTTCTTCCAAGAGAGGCCACAGTCAACGTCTTCCATTCCAGAATATTTTGGCATATTCTGCGGAAGCTTGTTTTTCTTTTTAATTAATTAGAGAGTTCCAACTGTTTACCAAATAATCAATTAAACCAGCACATTTCATATTTCATTTGGACGGGTTCGAACTTCGAATCAACTGAGCAATCTTCCTTCTGCTGCAGGCGCGGTCTAGCTAAGCTCATCCGGTCCATCTGTTTGTTCCGCAACTTCCGGACGATGTTTACATTTCTCGAAGTGTGTTTACCTCCTTGGAAGAGATTTTTAAACAGCACCAACATCTTCCCAGAATGGTTTGTCGTTGATTTTTAATCCGGCCTAAGCCTTTTTTGTAAACCAAGAACGGCTCCTTATTGTTCAAAGGATGCAGGACGATCGGACGTGATCAGCTCCCGCAAACAGTTACAGCGCAACGGAACCATCTTCGAAAGATGTGCCTTCCTCATTGCTTAAGTACGTCGACACATGTGACAAATACGTTGCGATGAATTATTCATGGAAATGAAGGGATCTTTTTTTAAACTATGTCAAACGTGGAGTAGAATAAAAACGACAACCAACTGCAAAAAGTACCTGCAGATTCGACCGTTAAGGAATGGAAAAAAAAAGTATGCATCCATTGGATTTCAAAATTCGATTCCCGCCTGCCCCATCTCAGTGCACTTTTCCACGCGGAAGGGTGCACCAAAGCGTTTTAAATGTATCTGCAGCCGTGCCCCCTGATAGATGCCAATTCCTGCTAGGCGTTCCGCACTGAATTCATTTTATCAGAAAATTTTTCTTTAACAAAATCCTTATTTACTTAGCAAGAGCACTGCAGTGATTTGTCGAATGGGCGGTAGGAACGTGACCTGGGAATTTCGAAATTGCTGTATTGTTACCATTGCGAAACATTCTTACCATCGCAAAGATTTTAATATTCTTTGCAGTTTGCACTGAACTCTGGCGTTTCTATAAATTATTGCAATGAATTCCAATATTTTGTGCTATTCTTTTCTCATATTGAACTTTTGCGCCTACAAACAATTTTTCCTTTTCTCATCATATTGCACTCTTAAAATTTAACAAGATTTGTACAATGTAGCACTCAAATTTAGAGTACCGGAAAAGGAAATATTTCTGTTGAAAATCACGTCTTTAGAAATTGTGATATTTTTTATATCTTCTACCGATTAGATTAGTCGTATCTAAGAAAACAAGATTTTCGATGTGCTCAAGGAAACAAACCAAAAATCGTATATAACAATTATTTCGAAAAGTGAACCTTATGAAACCAAATGCGTATTTGATTATAATCATAGTCTTAATGACGAGCAATCGAATAATCAAATTTACTTTGAAAGATAGCTCTTATTTTGTAACTGCTTTGAATATGAATTGAAAGAAATTTTTCATAACTAAAATATGTAACTAATGTAACAATGTAACCTTCTTTTATAGATCTTACATTCTAGACATAGCTTACTATGATAGTTAAATTGAATTACATATTTTAAGATTACCTGTCCAAGGACATGTACTCAGAAAAATTCTGGTAGCAAAATTAGAGAAAGTAGAAACAAAGTTTAGTTACGACATTATTTATTTGTTTATGGTTTCGCCAAGGATTTTAATGAAACCTTTCACGAATGTTGACTTGAAGACGAAAATGACGAATATCCAAAACAAAATTTGTCGGTTGGAGATACTTAAATTTGAAATTTCGATAAGGGACTTTTTCTTTCTGATCTCTTGCATATTCCCATAAAAGTTTGTTGTAAATTTTATAAATACCTTAAATCAACAATTTTCTAACATTTTATTTGTAGTGTATGATTACTTACATTTTTATATACTCAACCCTTTTGAAGATAAATGAACGTTTCTTCAAAATTTCATCAAAATCCGTAAGGAAACCTCAAACTCCACTTTTTTTTTTAAATATTTGATTGAAAGAGTTAAAGAAAGTATAAAATGATGATGGCAACTAAAATCTAGCCGAAATTAAAGATAATAAACAATATTTTATTATTCAACAGATTTACTCGTATATATTCGAATAGGGCCGTGTGCTAGAGTTGCGATTCTGCAGAATCAAAAATGTTATTTTTCAGGTGCTAATGAGTTATGTCTGCCTAATTTGATCTCTCAGATTTTCCAACAAAAGTTTTGCGTCATGTGCGGTTTTGTTGTACTTTATTACAATATTTGGTGGCTTGATTAAATCAGCCGTGAACTTTGTACAGCACCGAACAGTAAAATCAGAAATCTTCCCTCAAGTGCGATTTACAATTTGCCGCACGGCTGTGACTTGTTTATTCAGCGACATGCCTCTGGCCTCATATGCATAGAAACTCCATCTGGTGCGGAGCCCCTGGAATGATTTGAACGCTCAGCGGAGCGCCCAAAACCACCCATATCCTCCCACCCCCCGCTCATCGTCCCATCCAGCTGTGCGGTGCCTGTCGAGTTTCATTTCTTCGTCCTTTTTTTTCCCGTCGAATAAATGTTTTGCATACGTGAGGAATGCTCCAAGTTGCGAATCTTTTACCAAGTGGGGGAGTGTCGTTTTATAATGAACACTTTTTTTCTCGAGGATTAGTAAATATGGAGATGTGAAATGTTTGCTTAATTTCATCAACAAACAGACCAATGAGTGTGCTCCGCCAGTCCGATGGAGGATATTATGTCGATTATCCTTCAGCATTTGGTTCATACATTTTGTGGAATTTGTATATTTGCACTTTTATTCCCTTTTTTCCGAGATTATTAGATAAGTTTTAATTTTCATTGGAATATCTCACCCTCGGGTAGATTGTGAACAGATATATGATCCTGCTAAATGTGGTTCGGTGCGAATTTTACCTTATAACGCCAATTTATGCAAATCATTCCCATATGCGGGCGAGCAAAAATTAAATAATATTTCAAATAGGTGATTTTATCGCATTAAGTTCAATTATTTGTTAAATTAAGTAATTAATTGTAGTTGAATTTCACTATTTTACTGCGATATTCTGCAATTGGTGCTGTGGAGCATGAACGGAGAGTTTATAATCAATCGACTACATATGCACAGAATCCAATCAACATTGGATTATTATTAAACTGTGTCCAAGTATTACATTTTGTGATTGTTCACTCGTTGGTTTATGCCTTTTATCGCAATTGCACTCAAAATTTAATTTGTTGCTGGTCATATTGAAATTTACTTGATTTTTATGTAAAATTGAAATATGCTCACATTAAGATCTGAAGTTTTTAATAACCTTTATTACGATTAATTAATTTGATATTTCCATTATTATTTTAATGCGAATATCGAGTTAACAAAGCATATACTTTTGCATAACATGTATGTAAAAATAATTTAAAGAGTTTCTGTGATTGGTTAGAATAGAATGTAGGTAAGGCTTAATTTTAAACCTCTTTAACATTATTTTAAAAAGTGTATATAGACTTCTACCTTTTTATTGTAGTATATATTTACTTAATACCCATTTTCTTAAATTTTTGTTGATTGCTTTCTATTTAAGAAAACGAAAATATTTTCAGAAGCAATACTTTTTCTAGTAGCGTACAGCGGGGCTAGTTGAGCATAGGGGTAAATTGGCCAATTGAAATATCTCGAAATCTAAGCAACGCACCATAAAGTTGTAAAGAAAGATGTAAGGGACGGGATCGCGCGATCAATAGTTGTCGCACGGCGAATAAGTGAAATGCGCGTACGATTTGTTTATTTTTTCATCAAAAAGTAAAAAAAATAAGATTCTGGTTACTTTTCAACTGGGTAAAATTGTTTGTGATTTTGTTTAATTGAAGAAATAATACATATATGTATATATGTATATTTTTTGTTTAATAAATTAGTAAAGAGCCTTTAACTATATATTTGATCTTAACTTGCACTTCTAATTTAAATGTCTATTATTCTCATAAAACTATTGAACTAATTCTTTCTGTTGCTCAATTTACCCCATACCATTCCTCATCCATAAGGTTATAACCTTGAGTTTCTGATAACATCTAAATTAAATCTGAAATAGTACATATTTCTAGAGACGCTTTTAGCAGGATAGATGAAAATTCTATAGGCGTAAGTATCAGGTAAATCGCATGCAACGTTTAAGAGATACGATAGATTAAGTAAAAAATTGCTCAACTAGCCCCGCCCTAACCTACCTATAGTTAAAAATCATTTAGATATTTAATATCCAGCACTTTGAGTCAGATGGTTTCGATTCCGATGCAAAACAATTTAAAATTCCAAAAGGTGAATGCAAAATATGAAATTCCGAAAAGTTGAAGTAGCAGATTCACAACGTAGATTACGTTCACTTTTTTGAATTGTGAAAAGGTATATCCATAAAATTTCATAAAAAACCAAACCGTTCAAAGAATGATAGCATCAATAGTTAGTGTATCTATAATAAAAATTGTAAAAATTGGTTATTTTTTCAAACTATAATATTACGTTATCCCACAAACAGAAAATTGTTTGTGAGAAGATGTTAATTTTAAAATTATTCAAAGTTATTTAAAATTTGGTTGACATATATTTTTTTTCACTTAAATAACAAATTCCGTAGATACGTGTCCAATCAAAACATAGTCAGAGAATCAATTGGATGCAGAGGAATTTGTCGGTGAATGCTTTGTGCCATTTTCCGACTGGCGTCGATATACATAAAAATATCTCGGAAAGTAAATCGATATATTTCGAATGTACTTTCACATTCTTAGGGTATTTGTCGTTAAGTGTTTAACTTTACTTTGACAATATCTCAAAGTAGTGCTTTTATAGAGAAGAGCAATGCAGCGAATGTAGCAGTTAAATTTTAAAATTGGTTTAAGCCCCAATAAGATAAATAGCTGAAAAATTCCTTGACTGCTTGTGAACATTTTAGCGCACTTATTCAATCCAATAAACCCAATAACATCGACGGAAAAATTTGTCGTCGCCAGTCACAGCTCCTTTCATTTATTTATAATCGGGAAGAAAAGAGCACGGCCCAAAATCGGGAGGAAAAAGGCTAGGAACTATGCAATAACTCATCCGTGCCCTCACGTCTTCCCGCCGAAGTGAGAAGGACTGGATTTACCACAGCGGCAGAAAAATTCTATACAATCCGACTCTTAAGAATCCGACAGTCCCCAGCCAATTCCCGAGTAATAAAGAGCACGCAATTGTGGACCCAAGGTTTCTTTGTCTACTTTATTGACAACATAAAAGCAAATTGTTCGCCATTCCGAGGTTTGTTTTGCAATTTATGGCTGTCAATTCGTTCGGCTTAATATCCCGTAAAAGGAGTCCCGGAATAGTTTTTGGCAGGGCTCTGTTCCAGACGCTGAACCAGGAAAATAATTTCGTTTCGAAGAATTATCGCATTTTAAGGAAACTAATTTGTCAGGTTTGTTGATTTCGTTTTTCATTCATGAGAGTCAATAGAATTCGACAGGTATCACAGGTTGACTAATTAATTTAGCCGAAATTATCTGCGTTATTTAGATTTTATACCGTTCAAACAGTCCTAAAGAAGCTAGCAAACTCACGCGTTATTCAATTTTCTCATTCCCCTATCGCTCCCTTAGGTTGACTATATTTAAATCGATAGGGCTCTGATAGCTTTAGGGAAAAGGTTTTGATCCCCAACCGATACCTTCAGATTCATGGGACATTACATCGGGTGAAACGGCCCTGAAAGATTAATAGGCTTCTGTCCTTCCGTCTTCCATACGCATGAACGGAAGTCAGCTTCTTATTAACATAATACTGAATAAATGGCCTCGTGGCAACATAGCAAGAATTAAATTTCATCGCGTACTGACAGACATTGTTCTAGCCTCTAATTTCTAATTGTAATTGTTCGCTTAATTCGAGAACTAACAACACTCACCTAATCCCCTCGCTTAACGTCAGTTACTTCCTTCTCGTATAAGAGGGCCTCCGTACGCTCCAGGGGCGCTCTATCGACGTTTCAATCTGTTATCCTAATCATTAGATAGCCATCCGTGGTGTAAATCTTCGGAGTCATCTGTCAGTCAATCAAACACTCCATCAATCGTTTCAATTACTTCACCATCAATATAACTGTCAGGATAGATCGAAGAAGTTATCGGAGCTTTCCGTCCAGAATTTGCAAAAGGCTGGACGAAGGCGCTCCCTCAGCCTCCCCGGAGCCCTTATAAATCCTTAGTAGCACTCATCTAAGTCCCACGGCTCGTCTGCTCTATGAAAAAAAATGACTTGTAGAGTTTAGAAAATAAAACGTTTTATGATTCCTCCTCGGGGAAAGTTTTCATATGAAAGTGGGCTTCTTGCAATCGGTCACGTCTACCCTTGCAAATTTGATTTATTAGTAAGGGATGCGTAACAAGCTAGTAATAATAACTCAACAGTGGACCCTTTAAGATTTATTGTTGAATTATTTCGAAAAAAAAGAAACTGTTAAAGGGATATGTGAAACCTTCAACATACGAGCAGAAATGTTCGACTGATAAAAACATTAATAAAGTAAGTAGAATATAATTACAGCTCTCTATTATTCTTTTATATAATTTTTAATTATATTTCCACCGGTTTTTGTTTTTCCACGTAAACAAACGACAAAATTTCGCAAAATTTAAACTTATTGGTCTATTTTAAGAAAGTCGCCTTGCTTAAGTCTATTTTAAGTTTGTCTTAAAGTTGGTTCAAGCTTTAGCGCAAAAGTTGGTCTAAGCTTCGGACCTTAGGCTGACTCATGTCTTCAATGTAGTCTAACTTTCAATACATTTGCTCATGGTATTGTAACTAACAATTCGAACTAAACCAATTTTCTCAAAAAATTGTTTAATTACCCGTTGTTGAGAATAACAAATAATTTCCACCACCCTTGGCACATTTGAAATAGCATTCGTTTTTATATACAAAAATACATAAATACATCCTTTAGTTAAATTCTTTAGTGGTAGAGGGACAGGTACTGTAAACGATTATATGAAAAAGTATAAAGAAAAAATGTCTGTTGTATGGAAAGTTTATTCCTATAAATATCCATTTTCATTTAGTTACATTATTGAGGAATCTGCAGAATCAGAAGAGGGTATTTGGTTTCTCTCTTTGGTTCTCCGTTTCGAATTTGATTATTTAATAATTTCGCAGAAGAATCTCCCTTTCATTGTTAAGTGTTTACCAAAAAATGAATTTAAAACCAAATCAGTTTAATGTGCTGGAAAGAAGCTGTTTATTTTTATTTTCAACTGACCCTGCTAATAAAAGAGGTATTATAATTATTTTAAAATTGGGTTGGTTATATCAATTGCAGGTTCAATAAATTAGGTGGGTTTGCCTACATTTTATTCATAAATTATATAATTCAACTTATTTTTCAGTTCGAAATTTTTTAATACTTATGTATGGAGAAGTTTGACTTAATAAAATTAAATTACAAGCTATATGTGGTATTACATGCTATCTTAGACATCAACATGGACAAAATTAGATTTTTAGATAGTCCTCACTCAATTTCTAAGGTGATGCGAAAGACAGCGTATACAATGAGTAGCGCAATCTTAGGACCTTTTTTGTAAAGAATTAACTCAGCTACGATTTCAGCTTTAACCCCGCGTAATTAATCGCGCGGTACACGGATCGATGGGAAACTTTCACACAGCATTTGTCAGTCTTTTCACCACTGTATCTATTTTTTTCCCACCTTTAGATATTTATATTTAATTTTCCTGGATGGATATAAATTTGAATCGATTTCAAAGTCTACTTCAAAAGTACGAAAATTTTCGGACAAAAATATTAAGAGCTACATTTTTTTAAGCTACATTTTATAAACTGGGCTTGTAATTAAAAAATATTTGATCTTGCTTTTACTTTATAATTTCCATCAAAAGGTTAAAGCCACCGTGAAACTGAGCAGGTTTTGTTAAAATTATTTTTTTCATGCTCAAAGAAATTGGTGCGTTTTTAAAGTTGGATATCATTTATATGTTTTTGTTTTTATTTACTAAGGCATACTTTTTTTAATAAAAGCAAATATTAGAAATACTTTGATGATTATAATAAATTTATTTTAGAAATTTTATTTCCTCGAGACTTCATTTCTGGTAGACCTTTCAAAAGTAGTAACTTCAAAAAAAAAGCCTATTGTAAAAGGACAAAATCCCTTAAAGTAAGAAATCGTGTAGCTCGGGGAAGACAAGACAATTTCTTATGGGACGTGACAACAGAACCCTTATTAAAAAATACTCCACGATCACGCACCTTGTGACTCTGCACCATTTCAGAATAAATCAGTTGGCGGCATATCGGAGAATAATTGCGCATTAGTGCAAATGTATGTGCGCACATTCTTATTTACGACATGTGATCCCAAGATTTATTGGCTCCTCGAGTCTCGGGAAGGAGTCACTTTTCCGCCTTTCTTCCCGAGGCCAGTCAAATGCCCATCTTCAGTATTTTAGAGCAGTGAGGTCTTCCGCCTCCGTATGAACCACAGGCGTCACTCGGTCGTACGTGACTGTGCATGAGGTAAACCTAGGAAATGTCCTCGAAGGACATCGAAATTTATGGGCCAATATTTTTATGAAAATCTTTTTTTTTTTGTTTTCTCCCGAAAGCAAGACAATGAGCCATGTGCCTCAGTCGCTGTCGGTGAAAAAAGTTCCCATGGAAAAGTCAGTAGATAAAATTTCCAGGAATGTTTCATAAGTTACAATGAAACCATTTATCACTCGAGGAGTGTCCGTGGAACATTATAATCCGGGCCGCACCAGACACTTCTGACAGCCAAAAAGATTGGATGAAAGACTCCCAGATGCCGACAAGACGCTTTTCTTCTGTTTTATGTAATCAATCGGAATGTCTGAATCTGACTCCTCCGAAAGGAACGATCCTCCCTGCCTTTTCGACTGCAAGCGATGACATTTTTGGGAAAAAAAAGGCTAATAAATTATTTACGTTTGCATTAAACTCGCGTAATATATTTTGGGATCCATTAGCGTCAGTGGGTAATTTACTTAATGCTGGAAAAGCTCACTCTGCAAATTTTTATTTTAATTTTATATTCAAAAACGAACTGATTTTTATAATGTCCTTTAAAAGCAAAGGATCTTAAGTAGTTAATACTTTAATTTTAAACTTTGACGAACCTAAGATCGATTTTTAAACATTTCTCCATTTTTATTCTACTAGAGAAATTTCTTTTCACCTCATATCTTTTGAATTTGTTACTTTTAAAATGCAATATATTTTATAACAATTTTCCTAATGCAAATAATAAAATATAATGGAATATAGGAACATGACGAACTTTGAACCATCTTTCGTATCTGTTTAATATTCGTCCTCTGGGATAATTTATTAATTTAATTTTTAGGTAAAGTCTGGCATTTGTTTGGACTATATTCAATTTAAATATGTACTTACTACTTACTGCATATTTTGAGATCTAATAAATTAATGTGCTCTAGAAACAGGAAGACCCATGATCTTGTAATTTTCGCTACAATGCTCTGACTATTGAGTTATAGGTATCATCGAATATTAATTTATAACAAAATTCTAGTATAATCAAAATTATTTTCTATAAAAATAATGTGAATGTATAAATTTGTAGGTATGTATTCCCCCTCATTTCTGGGGTCAAAAGGTAATCGAAAAACGTTTCAAGTATGCAATAAGCTTCTGTTTTTGAATACCATTAAACAAAAACTAATATATGAAACTTTGTAAAATAAATAATCAAAATCAATGATAATTATTTTCAAGCGTGCTCCCACTTCAACTGAATGTTGTTTAGCTTCATTATAATTTCAACTAGACAGGGAGTGTTCCTGACTAAAAGCAATTCAAAATTATTTTGTCTGAAAGTAGGTACCTATCGATTAATGAATTTCCCTCAATTTAATGGTAGCGAAGGCCAGAAGTCAATTAAGTAAAAATTGCCCTGATAATGACTTCATGTCCGCGTAGGTCGGGAAGTTTTTCCGGGTACTCAGCTGGAAAAGCATGTTTTCGTTCAATTTCATTATTGTCGAATGAGGAAAATTATCAAAACCGAACGCTACCACGAACGCTTTTGAGCATCCCTTGCTTCTGGAGTAACAACTTGGCATAGCTGTCGACCATTGTAGCTCAATTTGCATGGAGAAAAGACCACGTCCCACTAAACTCGAAGGTTAGAACGTTACGTGACTCCATGCACGTTGTCGTCGACTCTCCAGGTAATGGAAAACGAATCCCTTTTTGTTGCGGGATGGGTGGAGGGTATATCGTTGAGACTCGTGAATTTTTATTTTAATTCGATTTCATTTCAAGTTTGGCGTTAAGTGAATTTTTGATTTTTATTCATGAAACGATTTTTTTTTTTTTTCATTTTTAAGGATCTTTTGGTGTCTGCGACGAAGGAAAATTATTCATAGGATACTCTGCGCCCAAAACATGATGATGGAAATGGGCAAACGAAAGTATTGTCGGTACAAAATTATTCGAAAATCATAACGACATAAAAGAGAAAAATTGAAAATCACCTTGATGAATTCATACGTAAGGTTTTGCATACAATTGAAAATTGTATTTGATATTTCTCAAAATTTTTACATAACATTACTGAACAAAATTTATATAAATGGAATGTATATCAAAGTTATATTTACAGTATACTAATGAGGTATTCGTAGTCAGTATGCTACAATTTATTGTATTGTTACACCCTCAAACACAGTTGTAGTATAGCGTAGTGTAAGCACAGGTCTGTTCAACAAGAAAGGAACCGCATTTTTTTTTACTTACAGAGGAAATATTTATTTCTAAGTTGTTTTACATACATGTATATTGGAAGTCCTAAGGTACAACCAATTAATAAATCGTGTAGTTCCCGCCGCTATCGAGAATGGTCTGGCATCTTCTGGACATGCTTTTGACGAGTTTTTCCGTATATTGAATCGACAGCGAGCGTCATATCTTCCAAATCACCCGTGTTAACTGCTTGAGATTGCACACAGGCCTTCTAGCGAGTTGGCTCTTTATTATGCCTTACCTATTCTCCCATTGGAGTCTAGAGATTGAGATGGCCAATCCAACGTTTCTTTGATATTTTCTGCTTTCCAAATCCTGCATAGTTGACTCCGATGTTTGGGATCGTTAAGTTGTGCGCACTATAACGCTTCAGGTAACGTTGAACTGAATTAGTATTGCTGTTGTAGCTCTTCCACGGTACAATTACTCATAGAAATCGAAAGATAAATATTTTTTATCTTCTTTGAAAAAGGGTGACTCCTTTTTTGTTGAACATATTGCATTAACACAAAACTTACAAAATGTGTGATTCCTTATATAAAATATTGTCAAGAGTAAGACGTATATATTTTGCCTTTTCTAAATAATCGGTTTACATGTAATCTTACACCAATATAAAATTTATAATTAAAGAAATCTACAAAATCAATTAGGCTACAGTATAAAATTTGCTCTTAAAGTGCTTCGTACACAAAGTATTAGAGCATATTGAACATAGCGAAGCAAAGAAAATGCAGACAGAAAATTTCCGAATATTCTTGCCAGAGGCTACAAGCGAAGGGGCATTTTCGAGCTGATGAAGCCCACGTGAGATTTTGGCTCTGAATAATTGATTTTTACAATTCATTTCAAAGACAAACCCCGAATTGTAGAGCTCAAAATGAAAATCTAGCCGTCCATTATAATTGGATTGCACTGAGTGTCGGTTTAAGTCGCCAACTAAATTCACATTGAGAGATTAAGCTTTAATTCACTTCAGCTACCCGAGGAATTCTAAATTCTTTTGAACAATACTCTTTGTATTATATAAAAACCGTGGGAAGGAAAATGTGCCATATATTGATTAATTTTATCAGATTAAGAAAGATTTTGCCATAAGAATTAAGTTGACAAAATACCAAGAAAGCTACTTTTTGTGTTATATACACATTATGTGAGATAAAATATCATTTAGTAATTTTTTTTAACTAGATATGTATCGTATTTGCTCTTCGAGTTCGACTCGCACTCTATCGACTTTCTTTTAACTATGAACCCTTGTAACTAACAGAGTTTTTAGAGTATTTTTTTAGAAAGATCAAAGTATAATTTGAATTTTCGGAATCAGAATGCCTAAAATAAAATAAATTCAAAGAAACTCAAGAAAAACATCGCCTCTGTAAAAGATATTTAAATTTAGCCCATGATAGTTTATCTGATGATTAAAACTACAAATACAGAATGTCAGTATTTCTTTAAATATTTTTTTTTCTAAATTTTAAAAGTCTAGAAATCTTTGCATTGCACGCTTGAATAATATTTAAATATTATAATCAAACTATTTATGGATGTTGTCTGGCTTAAACATTGTATAGTTAATTTTGAAAAACTACTATACTATACATACTATACATACTATATATGAATACTATTTTAAAACTAATTTCTAGATAAGTGTATGTATAAAACCCAAAACTGAAATAGCAAAATACCTAATACGCAAACATAATTTGTAATATTCTTGTAATCCATTACTGATCAGAAAGCAAATCAGTGCGATATCAATTCTAATTTTAAATGGACAAGATTGCGTTCGCCAACCATCAAATATTTGTGTTTTTTATTCGTACCTTTGGTTTAAATAGTTAACTCCCTGTCTGTTTTTGTTATTCCTTATACATACATTTTGCAGACGTCCTGACCACAAGAATTGGCCAAAAGGCCAAGACACTAAAAGACAGTAAATTTTTTCAGTGGATATTTCGGATTGACATTGTCCGGGATACGGACAAGGGGATGAATTTTTTATAGGGAATGTAATATGTATGCTGATACCCTTTTCGTCTTAGTAGCTCGAGCTTGAGTTCCTTCTAAAATTTCATTATGTTTATCATAAATAATTTTTCCCTATTTGCACAAGAAAGAATAGAATACATCTCATCTTGGTTGAGGCACGGTCTTGGGGCTTTTGGGGGGTCGGAAAATTCATTTCTTGAGTTTGCTAGCCTCGTTTGTGGCCTAGCTCAGTCAGGCCAGTAAAAGTACCGTGCACAATTCCTCGCTGGTAAACGTATGTTTTGTTCCTATTTCTTTTCGTGGATAAAAGGTTCTCGAGGAAAATAAGAAAAACAAAATATATACATATATATATCCTTTGTTGTATGAATTTACATAATACTTTCTTATTTTCTGTCATGTGTTTCGCAGAAAAAACTTTCCCAAGGCACAATTTGCATGATTACACGCCCTTAGACTGGAACACACTCCCCAGGAGCCCTTCTTTTCCACACCGTCAAATATCCTATTATATATGATGCTCAGGGAAAATCTCGTGGTTTTCCGCTTACAGGATCAGCTGTAAAGTTGTGAATATGATTACACTCTAAGTACATCGTACATTTGATTACGTTCTAAGTACGAACATATGTTAGAAATGAATTCATCTCAAAACCGGTCGACGGCGACAGTTACAAATGAATTGATGTCATCAGGTGGAAATGTCTTCTTTTCACTTTCTATCACTTTTTATTGGGAGAGACGTTAATCATAATTTATTAAGATATAAGTGACATAAAGGAGTCAACATTGTATACTTATTTTTTAAAACGTAGTGATTTTTATAACTGAGGACTATCTCTAATATTTTATTTTTGTTCGTTCTTGAAATTATGTAGAGATATATTAAATTGATAATAACAAAATAATAAATAAGTTAACGCACTTATAAAACAGCACAATATTCCTCCAATCTAGACTTAATGAACAAATATTTAAGTTGTGCTGCAAGTCAGGTTCAGTAAAATTGTTTCCAAAAGCTATTTCTTGAAAATTTTTCAAATTTTAATAATTCTTCCATTGAAACATACGATCTTTTTAAAAAGTAGATTGTCAGAGAGAAAAATATGAGCGTATACAAAATATTAAATGAGTTAGAATAGTTTGAAAATAATAACTAACCCAAGAACCCTGACAGAGGAGCGGTGCAGGTAGGATAATAAATCCAACCCCGAAAAGGGTGCGCGCCGCATTGCTTGTGTATAGAGGTAGGAATATGTATTTAATAACATAGTCATAAAGTTTAGATCAGTATTCAGTGGTATTTGGGAGGTATTTTGAGAGATAGTTCTGCATTAATTTACTGAAAGCTGTGAAGTGTAGTTCAATAGAAGTAAAAACAGATAGTAGCGTGTTTTGTGTCATATTAATTCACAGGTGGGTAGTTTAACTTATTATAGAGGGTAATAGCTTATTGGTAAAATAAATTAGAAAGTGCATGAGAATAAATAAATATAAGTTAGGTTAGTAGTTTTCATTGATAATATTCCGAAGAAATTTTATGCTTCCATTTACGAGTGTCATCTTGATTCTGGTATGTCTGTTCCCTACACTGGTATGATGTCGGTGTAGAATCTTTTTTCCTGCCTTTGGAATACCCAAGCGAATTTATCCGCGGCATCACAATACCCCGGATAGTATCCAACTAGCTTTTGCATGTAGCTAGATAACTCATGTTGTACTCATGTGTGCCTTTTATTTCTTTATAAATGACTAATCGAGACGACGTTCCGAGGGGAGATATTGACCAATTAGCTATGTCTTATTTGTTGCTGTTAAATGTAACATTTTTACGTCAGGAAGAGATTTTCATTAATTACAAAATAGTAATAATATCTCGAAAATGATGATAATTTTATTAATGCCTGATTAAGTAATTCTGGTCAATTATGAGCTTGCTTATTATCACCCAACATAGGCTTTCTGGTACTGATTTTATACAATATTTGTACCCCTTAAAATTAAAACATATTCCTAATTTTTCCACACAGGATTAGGGTATTAATATACATATTTTTGTAAACTGCGTAATTTATTGAAAATATTAATTGTCGTAAATCATTTAAGGGATTATTTGAGCAGATTATTTAACAATTGCATTAAGGAATTAAAAAGGAAACAATTTTATCCCTCGGATCTGAAAAGCAAGTGCAGAAAATGCGAACATTGAAGAGAATTCAATCAACGAATGTAAAATAATCCCTGTTCCGGAAGAGCTGATGCACGACTGCTTTTAATTTAATTCTCGTCATTTTTCCCTTATCTGCTTTCAGTTAAAAATTGAAGCTTATTTTAAATTCTTTTCGCACTGGAATGGGAACTCAGGGAGTCTTTTAACCTTATCAAAAGCTCAGCGTTTTTACTAGGGAAATAAAAATGACGAATTCTGGTGAATTCCTCACGCAATATTTTATCGCGTGAAGTGCATATGACGAGAGCTCCAATTATTTCCCACTTAGCGAAATATTAAAATAAAGCAATCTGGCATTTTAAAGGATCACGAGGATGCGATTGTTTATAAAATATTCAGATGGCATCCTTTCCGATAATGGCCGAAATGTGTTCGACCCATCCCAAATTTATTTATAAATAAAAGTGCTGAGAGAACATTCGAAATTAACGTGTTGATAGTAATGAAGACTCCTTTAAAGTCAAATACAGATAACATAAATACTAAATAAATGAATAAATAATTTGAGTTATCGTTACGTTAAGCTTTTTTAATGTAGGTTTACTATTATTTGTTGTTAATAAAAACACACCTTTACCATTTACTTGGTTTTTAAAACTACAATTAATTTCAAAAAGTATTTACGGCTGATATTTATTAACACAATAATTTTGAAATGCCTTAAAATTAAGTTTTTCGAAGTGCTATTAGAAATATCGTGAAAATCACGAAACCTACATAATTACTTGAAATTTGTTATGCTAATATCTTAATAAGGCGGTATATATGAACTGTTCACAGGCTGAATCGATTAACTCCATGTTTTGTTTTTGAAGTTAATCGATTTGGCCTGTGAACTACTCATTTACGAGTATAAATGTAATTTATATAAAACAAAATACCAAAATTACAAAAACAGATAAAAATATATATAATATTATTTATATATATATATTATTTATAGTAATACATAGTCCGCTTTTAAAATACTTCGAAAATATTTTACCATAATTTTTTTTAGGTTGGTTAAAACTTTGTCGAAAAAGGACAATAAGACAAATTTATTTTACTAATGGTCAAGATCTATACGTACTGTGTCCTTAAGGAAAAACTAAATTGCTTACTGCAAATAAAAGGAAATTGGTTAATTATTCTAATGATAATTTCTTCCTTCTTAACCAGGCAATGGAACTAAGTTATCAAAAAACACAAAAATAGTCATCGGTCTGCCATAACACCTGACCCTAATACTCTGTGCACACTATCCGAAATCGCCACAGTATAAACCCAAAGGGCCGAAAGTCCCAATCATGCGTTCTGCTGTACGTCCTGATTACTACCTAACACGTACTAAACGCCATTACATTTGCAAAATAGTGCCCTTTGGTTGCTACATCCGACTATAAAACACGTAATCTGTGAAAAGGGCTCAACTAGGATAAGACAGAAATGGTAGATTTAACCGAGGGCTCCACTCGTCTTGCATCCGCCCGCAGCATTAAGTTCCCTAGTCCATAGGCCTTGTGGGAATCAACCTTTAGCTGAAAAGCCCGCCAAGAGGATTGTAGGGCACGGGACTCCTCCGGGTTGAATTTATTATTGCACGAGTGTAACGTGTTGATTCCCTTCATTTATACCCAATAATGCTGAGAAAGATGTGAAGGGAAATCGAATTGATAATGTCGACAGGATGGTTGTTCTCAGCAACAACATCTCTGTGCGTTCCTGTTGCCCCCAATCGTCTTTAGGGCAATGCTGCGGGCAAGGAAAATTTTATTTTTAAAATGTTTATCTGGGACCGAACCTTTTTTCTAGGATGAAGCAGTGTGCTTTTCCGAGATTTCGCATCCAGTTAAAATCATGAAATGGATTATTTTGGAAATAGTTCACGATTATTGGGATAACCTTCCCTTGGGCTTTCCATATTTTATGGATTGCGGTCTCAAACCTCGTAAATTCACCCATATCATTTGAAAAAAAAAAAAAAATGTAAGCACTCCAATTTATAAGAAACCTTTATCCGTTTTGGGGATAACTTAAAAGGATAAATTTCTATTGACTTTGACAAATGTTTAAAATATAAACTTGATAAAAGAAGTACAAAACGTGCAAAATTCTGTTTCCTGTCAACAAAACAAGGGAAGTAAATAGATTACTACAAATATTACAAAAGACAGTAGTAAGTTTTAATTTGAATGAAGGTATTAGCTAGTTAGTAGTAAACACGATCAAATGGTCTTAAAATTATGAAGATGTTCAAGATTTAAATTAGCTTTACGTCTGGCTTTAGCTAGGTATGAGGTTGAAATAATTTAAGCAAAACTCGATTTACATAAGTGTGAGAAAAAGGCTTTATATTAGATTAAAAAAAAGTTTACGCCAGGCTTATAAATCAAGGAAAACCTTTCTCCCTCTAACGAGCTGATTTTTCAAATTCGAGATAGAAAAGATATACTGAAGTAACGTCTTGAGTTAAAACATGTATTTCTTGTTAAAAGCTTATTTATTTTATACACTTCTTAAAAGGTAAACTGAAAAATAATTAAAATATCCTTAATATTTTGTTTTCGTCCGAAAATCTATCCATTTTTAAGTTCTATAAAAGCACGTAGGTATGCTTGAAAATTTTGTTAAACTGTCTCCAACTATGAAATAGGTTCTGAGGTTTCTCCATTAGGGCAATCGCCGCAAACTGATAAGGCGCAAAACCGAAAACATTCCATGTACAAAATTGTGCCGCCCCTTCTCAACTCAACCGCCCAGAATCCTGTGGCTGTCCTTAGAATCTAAGACGTGTTCCTAACGTCGGGCAGGGCGAGCTTAAATTGATTAAACCCGTCGTCTAGGGCCCCCACTCCCACCGCCGTCGGTGTTATCTTTATCACAGCAGTTCAGATCTATGAGGAAAGTCAGGAGGCTCATTTACAACTTTATTACATGTTAATCATTCCTCCAAGAGGACAAACCCAATTTCTTGTGTTTGGTCTGAAGTAATTGCCTGGATGGGCTTATTCTGTAATCACTGATACATCCCTTTGAAGGGATCGACTTTAATTATTCCCTCCTTTCACTCCACGATTCTTGTGCGCTCGTAGAAGACGTGTGAAAGTCTACTGAGGCATCAAAGCAATCATCTGATTTCCCTTTCTCAAGACAGTCCTTGCTCGCATCCTCAAAATTAGCTCAAGTTCTAGATTCGCGCTTTCCAATTTGCATATATATGAAATGTACCCTGGCTCCTCAAGTCATCAAGTTACGTCATCTTTCTCTAAATTTTACTTGCTCTGGTCCTTAAGTAGGGTGCTTTTATGGCTGAGAATTAAGAGTAAAGTGTTAATTTAGTGAAAAATAGTATGTAGCTTAAAATGTCGTTTACTCGTTTTTTTTTTAGAAGTAGGTTAATTGCATTTTACATATACTCCTACATATGTGAGGGTATTTTAAAAAATAGTTCTTAAATTAAAGAATTGCACTTTTTGCATAGTTTTGTAAATATTTTGTTTTACACTTTTTCCCCTTACCCCCAAACCACTTACATTTTATCGGGTGAGTAATTTTAAAAATTGTGTTCGGCTACATCAAGTGCACACTTCTTGAAAATGTTCGTAAGGTGAAATTTCAAGGAAATTCGTAAACATTTCAAGCATTTTTACGCCCGGCACAAGTACTTCCTGCTCGGTCTAAATATCTTCACTCTGAAGACGAAATCTCCCTGTCAAATTCAAACTTTGTCTGTGGCAGCCACATAAAGCGGCAAAAGCCCCGGGAGCTCCTTCACCGAGTGTATCAAGATCCTGCCGCAGTACCACTTGGCTTGAGGTGTTTTTCCCGGATGCCTGGGAAGTCAGGTGCTGTGATACACGTAAACTCAGCATTAATTCCAATTAGACGGTGTAATGAAGAGAGAGATTTCGCTGGGCGAAATAAATTCAAATTACATAATATTCCCTTTAATTTGATTGTCCTAGCGATAGCGCAGATGACGCTGCTTCACTCCCCAGGACCTGTCGGGTCTAAGGTGCAATTCGTCAGGACACGTGACGTTCATCAAGGTACGTGCTGAGTTTAGTAAGTCGCATCAGTTCCTCAACCGCCTCTTTTTGCGGGCATGCTGTGCGACATTTACATCTAGTGCCATTAATCCTTTTTACTTTTAATTATTCACCGGGAAGCAAGTGGGTCTTAGGGCGGGGGAAATCATATTCGGGGCCATTAATTCAGACAGGACACTTTGGCTTAAGGGTCTGCTGCTGCTGGTGGCGTTGCAACTGCAAACTTCAAGATTCTGGGTTTGTTTCAGTTTGTTAACACGCCATAAATTTTACTGGCGCATATAACATGAGAGCTTCCTGCTGAGACGTGTTGAGCTTCCTTCTCCCGTCCGTGCATTGTTCTCAGTTACAAAAGCAGAAACAACAGAATGTGGGCTGCAGCAATGCCTTTGGTCGTTCCAGTAATCCTGGAGGTTCTCCTCGGGTTAGCTTCATTTCTCCTCGTACCGAACTAAGTTTCAAGTGTTAATTAAGTCAGGCATCATTCGAAATGATATCCTTTATTCTTTAGACACATTGTGAAAAATTATCGTACTCTTCCTATACTAAGTTATTGATACTATTGGCACCATCGTCTATTGGTACTATCGAAATGTTCAAAATTACATATATAATTGGCTTTCGGAGTACAGGTATACCTTTATGTCTTTTATATCAATAGAATCACCCTATTTAGTTTGTAACCACTATCAAAACTCATTCGGAATGTATAATTCTTCCTTCTGTAAAAGTTAACTTACGTTTTGCTTGCTATGTGGCAGAGTTAGCGAAGTTTCCTAGATACTTATTGATTGCAACTACTACCAAATCCTAAAATGAAATAACCTTTGTATTTTGATAAAAAAAATCAAATTGCCTTGGAGAAGCCGTCTGGCATTTTAGTTCAATTGGTTTAATTTTTGGAAATGATAAATAAATAAATTTAATCTTGATAGTGTTAATGAAATACACGATTAATCGATCTTTAACATTTTATGGAAGGTCTGCTCTGGAATATTGTCTAAACTAAAAGTTTAAAGCTTCTCTTAATATTAAAAATGTGGTGTTGCGAGTGCAGAGCGCTTTTATTTTGTTTAAGAGAAAACTAGTACCAGATATTGTTTTACAAAAAAAACCAAAACAAAATATGATTCTCATCCCTTCAGACATCTCAATAATGGAAAAGACGTCTGGAAATATTATTCAAAGAATTATTGCATAAATTTGAAATAAAATGGGGACACTCATATAAAAACCGTTTCTATGTTTCTGAAAATCTCGCATGGGGTATCCTTTTTATTTGCATCCTTTGTTCTTATGCTTTTGTAGTTGGATTTGTTTCCCCCGGAAATACTGCACGGCCAATATTTGGGGATCAAAGGAACAACCGGATACAGCCGCACTACACATGTTTCGCAATTTTATTTAAGGTGCCTTTCCATCTGTGCACCAAAATATTCGTAGGGAGGGCGGAAACCTCCTGGAAAATATTGAAAATGTGAACAATGAAAATTTCTGAATTTCGAAAGGAAAATTTATTGCATAGTGAAATGAGAATAAAAACCCGGGGGTAAAACAAAAATGTTTCGGGATCCTGATTTAGAGCTCTTTGGGACTTTCGTAAAATCAAACGAATGCTCGAGGCGAGTGTGACAGTCTTTCGATTACCAGGACGAATTGCAGTTAGCGTAAAAAAACCTTTTTTAAGAAAAGCTATTCCACTTTATAAATTTTTGTACCTTTATCAAGAAGGAAATGAAATTTGTTTTTCATATCAGAAAATGAAAAAAGAAATGTATATTTTTATATAAAATTTAATATTGCGAGTGTAGCGTTGACTTCCATATTTTTAAAACAAACTCTTAACTTATGTGTAGGTGTACTCTTATCATGATAAATATTTTTCAGAACATTACCATACATCAAAGCAAAACTTACAACTAATTTGAATAAAACGAAATGTTTATTTTTTTTTAAAACAGTACAGTATAAGTAATCAAAAATATTCCTTGTTAACATATGCAAATTTTATTATTAAATGCGATTATATGAAAAATTTTAAAGTCAAGATTTTAAATGTTGCTAAGCTACCGTTTACCACCGTCTTCGATGAAGTATATTTAATTTTTGTTTTGATTTTAATTTCAGCTAAGACAATAAAGATTTGTTTATCTTCTTTTATACAGGGTGTTCAGATTTTACGTAAGAAACGTTAAACCAATCGAATTCTTATGGTGTCTTCAACAAATTTTTCTTCTTGACTCCCCCTTGGGAGGTACACTCACTTAAATCCTTATCGAACGGAGACTCAATCAAAAAAGGATACAAATTCAAATCAGTTTTTCCTTCTATTGAAAAGATTACTTGTTTTTAATTTGAGTCCCTTCTTCCTCCAAAGCGGATCTTAAAAAGTTAGGTATAGGTAGAAAGGTACTTGTATCCCCATCTGAATGAGCTTTCGCTCAATGTTCTTAAAAATATGTATAAGGACTGAAATGACCGCACCTTGTAAAAAAACGTTGATGTAGATTTAGAGGGGAAAGGAGTGAACTTGGGACTGCTCACAAGAAAAATTTGCTTAGAGAACCCCAAAGAATCGATTGGGATAACGTTTCCTACGTAGAATCCGACCACCCTGTGTAAGTAATACCCCAATCAAAAAACAATTTCATTTGCCATTATTTTAAATGTTCAAAAACCTTTTTAAAATTAGATAATCAGATAGAGTTATATATATGAAGATCAGTGTTATACTTCACCACTTGAAAGGGAAAAAAGACAGTCACTCAATCTGATTACAGCTGATCTTTAAAACATTCTTTTTGATTTGCAAAAATTAAGGTTTCATAATAAGAAGAAAATTGCGAATAAAAACTGTTTTAATTTTGAAGCAATTATTTCTCTTTTACAATATGTTGGGGCTGCGGTAGTAAACAATAATGCCAAATAATAAATCAGGTTTCCTCGTCTTTTTCAGCAAAGAGAGTAATAACTCTAGGAATATGTCTTCGAATATGTCTCGCTGGAATGTGTTTTTGTGCGCTGTAAATTTTGCCACCCATCACAATTTGATCCAATTTCAGCCAGTCTCCGCGTTCGTGGCGGCGGGGTTAAAACGAAAGAAAACCACCAGCCACAAAAATAGCAAGTTTCAGCTCCTCGAGACAATAAATCACGGGAAAAGGAAAAAATTTTTCATTTTTTCTGTTCATTGTTGAATGTTGTCGCCTAGACAGACTTGGGGGATTTGTCCGTCTTCTGGGGCCTTCCCCATTAGAGGGGATTTGGCGTTATCTTGTTTACTTGCTCGCATATGTTTTGAGTTAAAAAAGGGTACTTGGGCTGCTTTCGTTGTCCTTCGAAGTGGATGTGTGTGTCGTCTATGAGCCCAAAAAGGGCTCGAAACTACGCAAGAACGAGCAATACATGCAATGGAGCTTCACTCGCCTAAGCAAACTATTTTTCCCCATAGCGGGGAATTTATGTATGTAAATTGGAGCAGGGACCTGGGCGGTTTTTCCCTCGGCCTGGTGTGCGACGTACACAACTTGGGCGTCCATAAATCATTTCGGGAATCCTTTCTGAATTAGATTTTCAGCTGA
Organism: Philonicus albiceps; assembly: GCA_963969385.1. Classification (NCBI taxonomy): domain Eukaryota; kingdom Metazoa; phylum Arthropoda; class Insecta; order Diptera; family Asilidae; genus Philonicus; species Philonicus albiceps. The sequence goes on along the minus strand of OZ017776.1, from coordinate 8,642,339 downwards.
CACATCTTGCGGAGCAGTGCTCAGAGATTTTCGAAAAGATTTTGTTTGAAGCACGCAAGCAGAGCTGGAAGATGTTTGGAAGGGATTTTCCGCAAACTGGCAAAACCCTGGCAGCCCGTCGTCCATTAAGCAGAAGTGGTGAGGCCCTCCCCGCTAGATGAGCACGATGTGCACGCTCGAGCGGGAGTTGTAATGTAATAAAGCTCCCATTAAAAATTCCAATTGTCCTAAAAACCCCTTGTTTCCGAGATGGAAAGAACTGGGTCTTCTATTGTTCTAAACGATCATAAATGCTGCAATTAACTTTTGCACGGATGTGCCCAGGCAAAAAGCGCCCACTGAATGATGCACTCGGGCTGCACTCCGTGGGAATGGAATCGGGGATGCATAACCCACAAAAGGATTAAAAGAATAGCAGTTGACTTTAAAGTCCAATTTTAATAGTTCCCGTCACGTAACGTAGCATCGCTTTGACTCCGCCGCCACTGTTGCAGCTACTCGTGCCCCCTTTCTACTTGGTATGCATAGGGTGGTTCAACAACTCGCAGGAACTAGAACTTGGGTGCATTGAGGAAGTACAGATGAACTGTCCATTTTATCCTAGAGAAAGCTATTAAGACAAAGGGTGACACTGCAAATGTTTCACCGTAAATGTTGCCCTTGCAGTTTAGTCGTTTTTTCTGTCTATTTTTTTAGTAGCCTTTTTAGTTTAACCCGACGAACGAGTATGCACCCGTGCCTGACATCAGGCTATAGGTTGGACACTTTATCCAGGCAGATATAGTCCATGAAAAGTGTTTTTATACTCAACCATCTTAGAGACATCGATTACGTTGTAGAGATTAGTTGGAACATAAAGCAGGTGGAGCATGCTTGTAACGTATACGCATCGTAATATTATAACAATTATAAAACTATAGCGTTTTTCCTGCCTGTGTTTCGCCATAATTTCTAAGTCCCTTGAACGATCTCAATGAAATGTACGATTTTTACAATATAGGGGAACTACTACTAGTCAAAGGATATGCTTTTTGCAGATCCTTATGTTAAGTGAACAAAAGCTTAATTTTAATTTTTGCGTACAAAAACCTAGCTTCGTCTCAATTTGAAGCCAATATTCTACAAATATTAGGCCATTTGTCTGTTAGATCCATGTCTGTATAGAAAATTTTAAGGATCGAGGACGATAAAGAGAAGTTTAATGAATTTTTTCTATTTGTCTAAAGTAAAGATCATGTAATAATTTAGTGCAAAAAACTCCCTCCGGTTTAAGTTACTTCTTTTGGTATACAACCAACAGTTGAAGAATTTAATAAAACAACTTAATACAGCGAATTTAATTTGTGCTATGTTACAATGTAAAGATACATTTTCTTTAGAGGGTAAATGCAGAAAACATTCCGCTCTGCGGTTTTCATAATCATAGAGAAATCTACGTACTTTCCTTTTAAGAAGCAGCTTTTCATCTCGCTGACACCCTATGGATAAAATTTCCATCCTTCATAATGCAAATAAATTTGATTTCAGGCCACTTTAAAGCTGCTCTTTCAATATATATTAATTTTGGACATGAAAGTTCGCGGATCAACTAATGGGAGCTAATTTTAATATATTAGTGCTCCCGGAAGCTGAACGACGGAAGTATCTCTTTTGTGTTTGCCCAGGGAGATTTATTGAAATATCAAAGTCAGAGGAGTGTAATGGATTTATGAACTTTGCCATATTCTTGGAGGATAGACGACCAAGTCAATAAAGCAATTATTCGCAGAAACCCTTTTGTGTTTTTGTACATCTCATTTAACTTTTGCCTTATTTCCTGGAAAATGTTCTTATATTATTGAGCGTTCTTTTGTTGTGGGAATGGTTTTAATTATTATAATATAAACCGCTTACATTAAAAATGCCTTAATACATATATTGCTGAATATAAAATTTAAGTACATTCTTCCCGGAACTTTTGCCGTCATTTAGATTTTCTGATATTGTGTATATTTATTAGAGGTGAAATGAAAACACTATGGTATAGTGCGATAACACCGTAAAATGTTCGAAATATAATTTACGTTGAAATTGATTATCAAAAGCTACTCTATCTTGTTATTGACGATGTTATTTTGCGATGAGGACAATCAAATTGGGTGTGTTGACATTACAATTGCCTTACGATTTCATCAGACTTTTCTTAAATATGAGATAAGTTTGCAGTGCCCGTCCGTAAGGTCGGCCTGACTACCTTGCAAATTGAAAGAAAACAGTTTCGAATTCAGAGAGACTGAAAACTTTTGCTCCCCTAGAGGCAATTTATAAATAAATTTCCTCCAATTGTCGCAATAACGTTCGGATGCTATCGCACAAAATGACAGCATAAATCTTTTCGTTACCTCAGATTTGTCTACTTCAGTTGAGGGTCGGAGAACGTGTGAAGACAATTTGCCAACAACGGGATGCCGATAAGGCCAATAACCGCTACCGGCCCTAATCCCCCTGTCTTGGGGCCCCGATAAGAGATGTCGACTGGACAAGTAGAAAGCAATTATTTGTTTTTACGCTCAGTCGAAATCCTTCGGACCAATAATAAAGATTAAGCCATAAACGCGTAAATTAACGACTCAAAGTCATTCTGCGAATTTGTACGATTGGGCTCCATTCGGACCAAAACTTTTGGGAGGCCGAGGCTCATAGTGTCAGGTGATATATTTCGCTATAGCGAGGGGTATCCTCGCTTAATTGAAATAAATGCACAAATAACTCGGCCGTTTTGGCGAATTGCACCAACCCATCCGATTTTCCCAATAAATGTAAATCTCAGATTAGCAGCGCAAATCGCGCAAAATTGCTTTTCCTTCGTCCTCTATGCCACTATCCAGGGCAATTTCTATCACGCATTCGCTGTAATAGCGTGAAAGCTTTTTTTCTACGTTTCAGCTCCACAAAATTTCGACGATGATGGCAGGATTGAAAAGCGATTTTGAAATCCACGGTGGCGAGGATGGGGTCAAAAGTCGGATGTGCCCCCCCGAGAAGCACTAGGGCGGAGCGACCGTCCTCAGCCATTAAATCCAATGTTTCCACATCGTGTCCAGGTGGTGCTGATTTTAACAGATGAACAACTTTTGCTGACACGCGAAGCGTGCACGTCACACCCGGGACCAGATGCTTAAAATCGTCCCTGCACTCACACCAGCCTCATTGTGTACTTTTTGCACCTTGCGTATCTTTGATAAAAGTTAAATTGAATTCTGTTCTACTGGAATTTTCAGACACTTTTCGTCCAATTTTTGTTAAGATTCTTTTCGAACAATCTATTCACCCAGATACGGGACGAGTGCCCGGATGAATTTCGAATTTTACATGTGCCAAGAGCCACACTTTTTCAATTATCCTACCGTGAATTGGATCTCACGACAGGATAATGCATTCTCGCGTTCTTTTTAGCCTTCCATCTGTGCCGAATCAAATTTTCGGATATTCGTAAGCCCCACATCATTTACATAATCGAAGCAATCCCCTTTTTAATTTTAGGGGCTTTATATGTTTGTTTTCTTTTATAAAATTTAATGGTATTTACGGAATACTCATATTTTTCTGTTCTGGAAATTGAAAAGTAGAAGATCAGAGAGAGATTTATTTTTTATTCAAGGTCATGAAAATATGCTTTTAGTTTATGGCGAAACAAATTTATTTTTATTAAGTGTCATATCTCAATAGATTGTTATTAAATGTTTAACCAACGCGCGATTTCCTATCTATTTATGTAGTTTTGTTTCTTCGAAAGAAAATAAAAAATAAAAAAATGCACATATAAAGCCTCTACTTAAAACTCTTTTTTAAATTGGCACCATATTTTGTACTGTGATTTTTACACAAGATCTGAATCGAAAGTTAATATTGGAATATCGAAAAATTTCACTTCTGCATTCTACAAACTCAAAAATATCCACAAATATTTCCAGAAAAAAAACATAAGTAAAAGTTCTATATAAGTAGAACAAAAACAAATAACCTAGCTTTAAGTTTACTTTATCAAGTTTCTTGGTAATATCATAAAAAAATAATATCTTATCTCCTAGATTCATACAAAATTACGGATTTGGTATATTAATTATGTTTTTCAATGGCCCGTGAGTCTCAACATTTGCTTGAATAGTTTACAAAAAAAAAATCTGCAGTATGATACCTATAATCCGTTCAAGTAGCATTCAAAATATATCAACTTTTCAAGCAATATCTCCAATTAAACTAATTACTCTTTTAACTTTTAATTAACTGAAACTAGTTTTAATTAACGTTATAACTTGAAGTAATTGAGTCAACTGTAGCCAATGAACTCTTTCGAATATCCAAACTTTAAATCACATGAACGATTTAACGTTCTGGAAAATATATTTTCACCGCTGCTAGATAAATTTCAACGGCATTTATCAATTTTGTAATTAAACTCGTAATTAGGTGCGACGATCGAAATTATCTTGGGGAAAAAACGGCACATCCCAGCTTTCGCCGTGGATAAACTTGAACAAGCAATTCACTTGAGAAGGCATGGAATTGTAAAAAATTGGTTAAAAAACTTTTTAATTAAGAAAATTTACTGCACAGGTTAATTATTTTATAGAATGATTGATGAACTCCATGCTGAGATGAAAATTAAACTAACTTTTGATTTCTTCTTAGTGGCTCAACAGTCAGACACAAGAACTTTGTTTTCATTAAGCGAACTCAATGTTGCTTAGCAATTAGATGCTTCCATTCATTTCATATGGGATTTTCTAAAAAGGTATGTACGAACCGAATTTATATTTTTATATTATATATATAATGTATTTACTTAACGTTGCAATATTTGCTTTTACTGTGAAATAACCATAAAACGATTATGCTCGAATTAGACTCACCTTTGGCGACTTCTTAGAACAAGACATTTTAGGCGGTCCAGTGTATAGATCCAATTATGAATCATTTGTCGACTATTTTTGAACCAATAACGTGAGCAATGTTTGTCTCAAGATGTAGCTGGTTTATCCGCGTAAACTTTCACTACATCACTAATCTCAAAGAAAATACTCCAGAGGTGTGATATCTCACGATCGTAAAATCAGATGCTCACCAAAATTATTTCTCAACATGTCCATTGTTTCACGCGCTGTATGGCTAGGAGCACCATCTTGGTGAAATCAGATTTCACCGACATTACGGCCTTGAATTTTACATATTAACTACTCTGTTATAATGGGGCAATAGTGGATGACATTGATGGTTACGTTACAGTCATATGTAACATTTTTGAAAAAAATATGTTAGCCATAAAACACATCAAATCGTACATTTAGATGCACTGACAGCTCGACCTATTCACGCGTGATCTTTAAAATATCCTTATTGAAAAAAGTACCTCACGATAAATCACCTTTTACATTTAGAAATGTTTCTTCGAATCTTCGAAAAACAAAATTGTACCTTCGTTAAGGTTTCGTCTTAAATCAAGGACGTAAAACGCGAGGCATTATAAAAAATTTTGAATTTCCAAGTAAATGAACTTTGATGATATCAATATAAATCAATAATTTTTAATCGAAAATCATAGGAAAAAATGTGAAGAAAATCTTGGGGATTTATTTTTAAAATCCATATCAAAGTATAGTATGACGTTCTTATCAAAAGTGTTCATGCGTCCTTATGAATTCACTCCCACGCGTCGTAACTAACTCTGATTCGACGGTAGGCCTATGTATGTAATTTTACATGTCTACATATTTTTCAAAAAGAAGAGTAAAATTAGAATTTCCTCATCATTAAAGCGTGTCGCACAAAAAAAAGAGCAACAGAAAGGTCTGTTTTAAAGTATGCAGGGTGCACTTGAAACGAAGTGACTCGTTATTAACATCAATACTGAGTAAAGTGGAGGAATCGTTGAGATAACAAACTTTGTCAGCTAGAAGCAGTTGGAAGTTCTTAAGGGATGCCCCTTTGCCATATCACGCACGTAATATCCGAAGACAGTTTCAAAGCCACCTCTCGAATTTTTCAATGGAATGAAAGGGAATGTGTGCGCGTTTCAGGCGTTTCAGGCGTTTCATGTCATTGAAATTTGTTGAGCTTTATGTGTCATGGGCTTGAACAAAACAAAATGTTTCCATTATTACTTTGGGATTTTAGGTTTAAGATGGTACTTTAAACGATTCCAAGAAATGCGCTCCTAACGAAGTACCTAATGCTGGAAAAATTTATATCACCCTTAAGGGATTGTTTTGCTTTAAATAAGACGACACCGTAAGATCTTGCTGTTGCTTTGAAGAAATAGACAGTAAATATTTGGGGTTCTTTTAGCAATAATTCTTTCGAAATAACACATATGGGCTGCATTCTCAAGAGCGTCAGGCATTTTAAAGTATGAGATTCAATTGCATTGTAATTCTATTTTTGTTAAATAAATAAATAAGTAAATTTTTTGGATATATTACTTAATGAACACAACAAAAAAATCGTTATTCACAATTAAAATAGATCAAATTATTTTAAAAAATAAGCAATTTACGATTTTATTTCTAGCAATGTATTTATCTCGTTTTTACAATAATTATTTTGTAAAAAGTTACTTATTTCAAAGTATAGTTCCAGTAGAATTAATGAGGATTTTGACTTCATAAACTCTATAAAAAAGCTCGTGCTCACTACAAATAAAAAATAATTTGGGGTCAAAATTACACCGACTGAGTTCTAAATATGTTGTACCCTATAAATATATTTACATAATATAGGAACGCTTATCTAAGTTCATTTACTTTAAATTTAGTGCCAAATTTTGAAAATTCAAAATCGGTAATCGATAATAATAGCTGGGTTTTTTTTTTCATTTTGCTATTGCCTTATATATAATCCAATTTTTAAAGTTCGAATTGGATAAAATTTGGGATTAAGTTTTTAACGTAAAGTTTGCATAAGTCCCTTAAATCCTTACAAATTCTGTTTTGGGAAATACGATGCTAAGGAATCAATTTGGTATTTATCATTGTACAACATGTTTATAATAAAAAAACAAAAATTTCGACCTAATTCCTGCTTGCAAAGATCATTGAACTTTTTCTTATTAAAGAGTTTTTAGAGATATTAAATCTCCGGGGTTAAAATGTGCAATGGCAGGAATTAAATTATTCTCAGTAAAAATACTTTACATCGAAATTATAATTATTCAAGGACCATGACTTCCATTGGCCCTATTCAGCAACACGACCTCTACCCCTTAATAATTCTCTTTCTCCAGGATGAACTGGGCTGTAAAGTGGGAATTCGCAGGATTTACATAAAATAGCTATTTTTGGTCAGGTTTTATCTTGGACGATAAAACTAAAGCTAGCGCAGTTTATCCCTGGTGAATCCACATTCCCGTAGAATTTTGTGATTTTCTGCGGGACACTAGAAATGTTCAAGGAAATAAAACATATCCCGTACCTTCCTCATTCGCGTCCCCAAGGAGTGTAAAAGTTTGCACCTTTATTCCGCGTTGCATTCCCATTTAAGTAAATTTTAAAAAGTGTCACAACTTCTGATAACATATTCATTTTGTTCGGAGACACTCAGCACCCTCGAGTCCAGCCATCGCCGTCTGGGCACCTTTAGCTTTGTGGCGGTATCTAGAAGCATTTGAGTTCTTCCAAACTTTTAGTATTTGCGAACACTATCTCAAGTTTGACTCAGAAAATTTGCTGGTGGCACGAAAGAGAAGACAAGGTCGAATCCTTCGGAAACTCTAAATGGGATGCCCGAAGGGTCCTGCACTGAGGGCACTACAACCAACCTGACTTGAAGAAATAACATCAAGAATTCTGGAAAACTCGTTAGAAAATTGACTTTCAAATGCCAAGACACTTCCAATTGTGTGGCAAATCTCCTGCCATTGTTTGATCCTTAAGGGACATTTGCGACTCAGCCCAGGGAATTTTGGGTGCAATTTATATGGAAATTCGCCGAACTTCCTTTGTGCTTCCTAATTCGCACGTTGTGAACGCCATTAACAGATGGATGCAGAAGCGTTTTGTTTTGCAGATTAAATTCCGAAAATCGGAAAAATTCGAATCGTGGTTTTATCGCTTAAGTTATACCACCCGAAGTAACCTCATAATTATTTCATGGTTCTCTTAGTAAAACTTGCCAGTTTTATTACCGATCATCCTAAAGCTCATTCTTGAAATCGAAGGGCTTACCAAGTCAAAAGGTGAAACTCGATTCGTTTTACGGAAAATGATGAATTTTTCATATTACTGAGCAAATAATTACCAGCAAGCCGAGATTCTGTTGAAATTACTCTGCCCCGGCTAAAGTGAAGTTCATAAGAACTTTTTCCCTCCCGTATCTGCCCTTACAGCTCGAGGGGGGTGGTAGCATGGAGCTCCAAAGAAAAAGTTTCCCATGCGAACCAATCGCTGCATTCAGACGAGCTGATTCATTTGCATACGGTGGCTAATAGCATGCTAATTTGATGCCTATTGCTGGCAACTTGCTCCAGGGGCTTTTGTTCGGAGATTTGTTTCGTTAGCTCACTCTTCAGGCCAAGCTTAATTGTTGTGCTCCACAAAGTTTTCCTCTCCAACTATTTTCGGGTGGGCGTCCCTCACGAACATTGTTCAGGTAGCGCGTTGCAGATACTCCCAGCATAATGGGGAAAGGGTACTGCATACAATACGAAACTCGTTCGCAATAATTATTCTCAACTTGGCATAAATATGCTCATAAGACTATACAAATTGTTTTTTCAAGAGTGCTCTTAAAACCACTTAAAATATTAGATAGAATCTTGACCTCAAAATTAAGTAATTTTATGAATTTTTTTCTTCTTTTTGAATTGGTTATAGAGTTTCAAACGTTAATTGTTAATTATCATAGCTCTCAGCTCTACGAACAACTGTCAAGCTAACTTAATAAAAAATTTTCGCTTAATTGCAAATCTTTGGAAACTTGAAAAATAACGAGATAACGTTACAAAAAAAGGTTTATTATAAGCCTCGAGAAATTAATGAACATGAAAAGCTTGTCTCCGAAAAAAATCCTGATAAAAATTTCAAACTAATCACAATTTTACATTAAATTGATTGAAGAGGTTCCTCAGAAATTTAAAATACTACGAATACTAAAGACAGCACATAAATAAGAGTAGATATTACAGATATACAATTATAAAACCTTTAAGGTTAACACGTTACTTGCCAAAATGTTCAGCAAACCTTTCATGAGAGACTAAGATGTAAAAATGCATTTGACAAGAAAGAGCTTTCATTTGTGTACCGTTTTCGGTACTCTTCTTAATTCTCAAAATTCATGTAGGTTAGGTTAGGCTGTGGGGGCTACAAGCAAGGCATACTTAGATCAAAGCCTAGGCCCATTATGGTACCACATGGGGAGACTCAGAACTTAACCAGAGAACCATTTTGTGTCCCTGGTGAACAAGCCTAAGTCCCGAATGCTTATCGAGCTTACTTCAGCCAGTTCATCAAAGAAGGGAGCACTCAAGTGAAATATTTCATATAACTCTAAACATTAATTACTTCCACAATTTAAGTTCAAGTTTAACTTTTATTTTATTTTTGTAGCAGCGAATTCAATTTCTGGTAAATTTTGTACTTAAGCAAATAAATAAATTTAAAAATGATAAACATGCCCTCAAATTAGATAGTGATCAGTAAATCTTTTATATTAGCGTACACTGTCCACTGACAACAAACCTATCTAATTAGCTTTCCCGAACTGGACTGATTATAAAGTTTTCCGAATTCCGTAAGTTTTATAAACTTACTAAAGTTTCAGTTGGTCTGAAAAATTTAGTGCAATTAAGTGCACACGTTTCATGCTGAGATCCAAAAAAAAAAACGTAAAAAGGACAATTTTGTTGACGACAGCGGTGAATCGTCGCGCAGAATAGACCCTGGTGCCTAGGTACTGTCTGCGAAAGAATTATTTACCAGGGTAAAAGATTGCCCCAGCCCCTGCAGTACAAACTTGTCAACAAGTTTAATAAAGTTCACAAGAAAACGTTTCAGTTGCTATTCGAATGCAGCAGCCCTAGCGTGGAACGTTCGCGGGGCAGGATTCACTACTTTAGAAATTTCCAACTTTGGCTTAATAATGTTCTGCTTTTTAATTATTTCAGAAAACATGTACAATGTCAGCGGTGAATAAATTTTCCCTTCCCAGCGTGCAAAAATTCTCAGTCCCTGAGAGCGCGGGGGTGGAACTAGCGAATGGTCGTCACATGCAACTCCGCAAAATGAAAGGACAAAATGTTCCCGGCGATGTAGTCAGAGTGAAGTGATGTTGGGTGAGAATAAATCACCCTACTGTGGATTCCTTCACAGTTGACTACATTGTCCCAGCCCCCATCAGCAACTAAAAAGGTAAGGACTCACGTGACAGAGTCGTCCAAGGTAAGTAGACTTATAAGCCTAGGGGGTCTCGGTGAGCTCTAACTCTTTTCGGGCAAACCTCGCTTACCTCGGTGTGCTTGTACGGAAATTTAATTACTGACGACATTAAAATTTCAAATTTTAGACGTAATTATTCAAATACGGGAAAACTGAAAACTTTGTTATTTTGACTGTCCCCAAAATGATGAGCACTCCTCAAGTACTGGGCTTTTACTGATTGTTTAAGGTTCGCAAAAATATTCTGAATTTTGGGCAATGGAAGTGTTTTCTTTCCGACTTGGCTAATTGGAGTCTGAGTTGGTTTGCTCCCTGGGGCGCATAATTACTTAAATCAGCCTAATGCTTGCCAGTCATTTGAATAAATGTAATGCGAACGATCGTTATCTTTTCACAATTTTCACAGTTGCTTTGATGTGCTCTTGGAACTTTTGAATATCTCAAAATGCGTTTCATCTTTATGTGACCCATTTTTTGAGGAGGATATTTAATAAAATTTCGTTAATTTGTATAATATTTGTTTAAATACTTCCAAATAAAATGTCGCTTTAGACTTAAGGGAACCCTCATATTAGAAGTCTTCATAAAATCGATTTATTCACAAAACGCCTGTAGTGGGGTAAGCGAAATTAAATTTTTATTGATAATACATACACACCTACTTTTATAGGTCAAATGTTTTTTAAACTTTATAAATTTCCAATTAGCCACAACTAATTTATATATCAATCAACAACAGCCAAACAACAATTTTTATTATATGATACGATAGTCAACTTAATTATGAACACAATCTCGAATTTTGAAAATCAGTTAAGAATTGAATGTTTTACAGTCTTAGGACGTATACAAAAACTGTTTTTTTTTTTAAATTATTGTTTGAAATTCCAAGTTGAAGTCTGGTAACAAAAGGACCTGATCTTTACAATGTTAGGGATTCTTCAAAAACTATAACTTTCTTGTAAAAATTAGGTAAAGTTTTAATAAGAACGGCATTTCATAATTATTCTAGTAGTTTTCAAGATAAGACGGAAAAAGGCAAATTATATTTGCTAAACGCTTCCATAGAAAATAAAAAGTATATTTAAAATTCGTAATATATATCCAGGCTTTTTGATTAATGTAAACTGGTCTACATTTTTAAAACTTGAATAACTAAAGAAAAGGAATGTTTTAAATTAATAAAGATGGCAGATTGATGTATATTCTTGATAAATTAGCTTGCGAAAAATAGATTTATATCATTGTAAAGTTTTTGAGGAATCAATAAATATCCTCGCATTTATTCCATACTTAAAACATGAATGGATGGACGTTTGGAATGGAAGTAAAACATAAAACTCTAAGATTATTTGATTCAGTATTCTGAATTTGTTACTGGTACACATGCAGCCGATTCAAAATTCAATTTGCCAATTGCTGTCTCCGGTAATAAAATATTAAATAAAAAACCCCAAAGTCCTTGCCATTTTTACTGCAAACCAACAACAATTTGTTTCATGCTGGTCCCACCCTATCCAATTAAAATTGTTCTGAAAATAAATAAAAAAAATAATGTTTCGCCCCTAAAATAACGTTGTCGTTGCCGAATTTACATACGCAGATAAATTTTATATCTGCGCTATAAATTACATATTGGAATTATTTATAAGAGGTGCAGCCGTTTTTGGCCATCATTTTCTGCTATATTCACTTGGCGGCTCTCCCTGCAATTTAATGCCCATTCGGACCTACTATACGGCTAATTTATTTAGCTGAGTGATGCCATCAATTGGACGAGTTTCCTTCCACTGATCCTATTTTTGGTGCGATCTGGACAAACAATAAAATGAACAAAAACACAAACAAATAATAAAAAAAAAAAAAACTGGACATCGGAAGCAATTCACGTTTTATATTGCGATACGTTTCCGAACCAATAAAGAAATTTTATGAAATTATTAAGATGTATTGCCGGGCAATTTTTTATTAAAATTAAATTTTAATTTTTGGTATATTATAAAACCAGTGTGTACTACTACATTTGTAGTCGGGAAACTTGATCATAAAAATGTTGGGTCTTATATTAATCAAATTTTTATTTGCATACCAGAGGGTTGTCTTAATGTTTCATAAAGTCGGTGACGTTGAACGCGTTCATTTTATGAGGCAAAGGTCGCAATTTCCTTCATTTTAACATGCTAAAATTCGGAGAAAGCCGGTGCTTTGTCTGTCCAAGGTCCTGAATGCCGACGGCTCGCGTTCCTGTGCCTTTTTGCTGAAAAGAATGGTTGTGTACAGAGAAAAAAACACTGCTTAGAAATAATAAAAATTCTGAGGGATTTTAAAAGAAAAGGAAGAAAAGATTATGTGAAAAGTAAACAGGAAAACTCTCTTAACCTTTATATTCTCATTGCTTATTATCCTTTAAACAAGATTTCAGCTTATCTCGTCCAGTACAAAGGATGAAAAATGAGATTTGAGCAGGAGGAAGTGTTCCCCTTTGTCCGCCGTCCAATTTTGGGTCATCGGGAATTTTTTAAAGTCTTTTATCCTTCCCGCAGATCCGCTGTGTAAAGGTGCAGACCGCTTTATGTTTGCAAACCATCTTAATGCGATTACCAGGAATATTCCAAGTTCACCAGAAATTAAATTAAGCCCTTTGCTGGCTTAACTTTTTGGAAACCACTAGCCAGCCGCACGTTTGCGGTACTAAAATGATTTTTCGCGAGGCGCAGAGGTTGCTTCCGAATTTGAATTACAAATTAGTTTTCCTTTCAAAACGCTTTAAAATCCCAGCAGATTATCTTCACTCATGCAAATTTTTTATAACGCGAATGACACAAACTCTACTAGAAGGATTAACTCTCTGTTGTTGGAGGCGTCGTTCAGTTCACATTCTTTACGGCAAATTCTGAGGAAGATAAATACATTTTAAGCACTCCTTCAGGATAATTTTTCAGCTAAAATGCAAGGGGAAATACAATTTTAATTTAATTCTATATTTCTTGTTTAACTTATTTCTATATTTCTCGTAAAATTTCGAAAATCTGAAGATTCTACAATTTCAAATTAATATAAAACTTATATTTTGAATGTAAAACTCTTTATTCTTCAAGCAAGAGGACTTCTAAAAATTTTATTTCAAAAAAATTGTAAAGAATGCTTGCAAAATTACTTTTAGAATATTTTCAGGAAGAAAGTTTCATTTAAATAAACTAGTAAAACTATCGTGGACAAAAAGTAATGAGACTGATTAAATAAAACACACAGAAAATATTTTATTCATCCAAATTATTTGTATCTCCTTCAAAGTAATCCTCTTCTACTTATTCCAAAGTTTCTTCCAGTCTTTGAAAGCGGCCAGGGATTTCTCTTGGATGTCTTTAATTGAATCAAAACGATGTCCACGAAGTGGTAATTTCAAACGATGAAAAAAGTCACAAGGTGGATCTGGCGAATACAGTGCTTGTGGGGTGATATTCACTTGACTTTTGATGAAAAACTGACGAATAATAACACACTCACGACGTTGTTTTTCAAAGATATTCAATAGTTTTGGAACAAGACGAGAAAATACACTGGACAAGCCGAAATTTACCTTTAAAATTGTTTGTATTGATCCTTTCGATGTACCAACAAGGTCTTTTCGAGTCAATCGACGATTGAAAAGTACAAGCTCATTGATTTTGTTGATGTTTTTATCAGTAATTGAGGTTGATGACCTTCCTGAACGAAGTTCATCTTTGAGTAATTCACGACTCTCACTAAATGATTTGTACGATTTAATGATTTAACATTTTTCTAACATTAAATTAGTAGATTTATGGTGTTTTTCTTCAATTTCTTCAATTTAATCTTATCTAATACTATTTGAATTCTATTACTCGAAGAAGACATTGTAATTCATTCGTTTTCGTAAAACAAATCGAAAGATTTAAAATAATTTATTTTGCGTATACGATTAGCATACTAATTCGTTATTTTAACCCCCATGAAACCTGGTTCTAATATAAATGTATCGAATTAAAGCGTAGTATGAGAAATTGAAATGAAATGTCGCTGATGCGTGCCTTTCCATACCACCATCAAAAGGGGATGGGCCCGCGATTAAGAAGGATGAGGTAACTCACGTGTCGCCTCAAAATTTTCCACACGTCTTCGTTTCGTTTAGTATTTTAATGAAGCGAATTTAATTAAAGCAAACTGCGCTAATTACACGAAGCGTTCAAGAGAAATTGGTGCGGGAAGCCGCACCGAACGCATGCTGAGTCCCCCTCAACCCTCCGACAAATTAGTGTCTTTCTTACGCCATCGAATTCACGCTATGTGCTCGAGTAAATGCGAAGAGGAGCGCCTCGAGAATGCTATTAACAGGAAATGCAAATGATTGAGCAATAAATGTTGGAATTTTCCATTTTTCGGTGGTATCCACGAGAGGTTTAGCTATTCCTGAAATTGCTTCGAGAAGGGTGTCCGCCCCCGGTTCCCGCGCTGGATAAACATTTAAGATCACACGAAAGTACTTGTACCTTTTCCTCCAGATTTTATCGCATGCTTACTTTCCGTGGCACCAAAGAGGAAACACCAATTTAGAATGGAATCTTTGGGGGCGGAAGGAATGATGCTCCTCAATTTAGAAATTTTCCTCTCAATCATTTCCTGAAAAGAAACATACACCGGGTAGCTGTTACCCACTCGGATGGCTTGGAATAACCCGGGCGAAGGTGGTGTAGCTTTTCAAAAGAAAAGTGGGAAAATCGCCGTACAAAAGCTCCTTTCCGATATTAGCAGTAAAAAGCTCGTCTGTCTATACTTCCTCAATTACGAACAGAGCCCGGCTGTCTGCCATCCTCCGGCTGCCTTCAATTGAAAACTCATTCAGATAATCTTCATTCAAGCAGAATAACTCCGAAGCCCTTTGACAGCACCTAAATTTGATCCTCTATCCCAAAATTTCGAGAACCCTTTCTATAGCATTGCAGCTACCTTCGACCATAAATTTTGTTGTAGACAAATGGTCGAACCGACTTCCTTCGGATGCCTTTGCTATGTTATAATTCCCGACACAAAGCATTATTTCTCATTCTTTTTTTTTTATTATGAGGAAATATTTTAGTTAACCCGCATAGATCCCTACCGGCTTCCGACTCGAATTTCTAAGAGAAATATAACCCTTCTGCTCAACACACACAAACCCACATCCGCACCCAAGCAAGGTCTGTTAAAATTTCCAAAGGGTGCTGCTGCTGAAATTAAATTCAAGGCAGAAGCGAAGTGGTGGTCTGGTCAAATCTCTTTTTGGATGCACTGGAAATGCATATATAAGAAGTGCACCTGCTCTACATAGAGATGCTTTTCCCAGCGTATTACACCTTTCAGATATTCCGGATTTGGCCGAACACTTGTAATAGAAGGTTTGCGTGCAGCAGCTAATTTGTAGTGGTTTTTGAGGTTTAAACTTTTCGCACAAAAAAATTCATTTTCGTATGGTGCACAGGTACGAACCTTAATTATCTGCTACATTGAAAATGAGTTTCATAAAAGAGGAATGGAGAGTTTATGTATACAAACCTAAGAATACCGATTTAATTTATGCTATACTTTTTGTTAGGTTTTTGGTTAAATAAGTGTACGTTATTAAAAGTTTTAAAGTATTCTAGTTTCAAAAGTTTCAAGCTTTGAAATTCAAGTTGGCAGAAAGCAAAGTTAAGTTGAGTTGATGAAAACTATAATGACCAGGTTTATCCGACTGAGGCGAACCCAAAAGGAAAATTGTGTTTTTGGGGAGTCAAGTCTAGTCTAGTCTAGTCTATATTTGCAAGTACATAAATTCATCAGTTCTTTAATTATCTGTCCACTTCAAATGCGGGAAAGTGAGATCAAAATCATCAAATTAAAGAGTTTAAGACATACCATAGATTTCAAAAATATATAAGCCATGTTAGATAAACGGATGCTGTACAACTTTTTTTTATTTGCCTATTTTCTCCACTGAAATTGCGGTTAAATGTAATAGGCTACAAATTTTTAAGTTTTTTAATTTTGTTATAAGTGAAGATGTGGTATTTAATTTCGGGGGAAACCCACTTATTTGGATAAACTAAACCTATATTATTTCGTATTTTTTTTTTACATTTAATCAGTTCAAATGGAAAGTTGAGTTTCTGGTAACGTTAATTCGATTAGCACCAAAATTTAAAAGCAGACCAAGGGTGCGGAACTAAACAACATTCCAGCAACATAAAACACTATTTCATTGATATAAAAATATAAATCTCTCAAATCTCATTATCAGAAAAAATTAAAAAAAACACAATAATGATTATTTTAATAAGTACATAAATCCATCTTCTAGTGCTCACTTTCTTGCTTAATAGAGTTGAGCTTTTATTTTCAAATATGAAATAATTGAATATCACTTAATTAAATAAAAAAATAAATAAATTAATTTAATACTTATTTTTGAGCAATTTATTTACTGGCAACATATCTTTTACATATTTACAGCATTATTTGCATTATATATTAATTTTAAAGTACCTTTTTCTTTAACATAAAAAAATGCCATTTTGATTTATTCCTTTTCTATCTTAACTTACTTTATTTACTGTATTACGTCTTACGTTAATTTTTTTGTTTTTCGCATTAAAAAATACCTCAAGTGACTGCGAAAAGTGAATGGAAATGCGATTGAATCGAAAAAAACAAATACCATGATATAAATTGTTCGTTAAATGCGGACAATTTTAGTATTTCATTTAAATTCTAATTACGTTATATTTTAAGAATAACTACAACTTATTAAAAAATTAATTGTTAATTGTTTTAGTTTATCAAACGAAACAAAATATCAAATTTGTCTAAAATTAGCCTCATTCTGCAGTCACATGAGCATTTCGCTTTTATCGACAGATATTCAGTATTTTTCTTTTTATATTACAAAATGTTGTAATTGACAAGTTATAAAAATAAATTGAAGCAATGTTAGTTGTACGAAAATAAAGTAAAATTAATTCTATCTATAAAATAACAAAGTATTTAATTAAAATCAATTTAAATATAATTTACACTGTAGTCTAAAATATCAAACATCAATATCTATTGTCATCTTTTCATATTTTGTGAATCGCAACAGTTACTTTCAAATTTACACCGATTTATTACTTAACCCTTCCTGTCCGATTTGCTTTCATAAGTCCTTTCACTAATAGTTGTAAAATTTACATTTCCTTACCTTTACTCACATTTTACTATATTTTAATTTTGTAGCAATAACGTTTTTTATGCTAAACTATAATTACAACTTGATTGTACTTCTCCATTTATTAAAACCCTTTTCAGTATGAATGTAAAATTAAGTTATACAATAAATAAATAAATGTTTGTTTTATAGAAATTATTTGGGAGTGGTATGTTATTTTGTAATTTATATGAAAAAAAAAACAGCATAGGTTCTCTGTATGGAAAGGGCTAAAAACGAAGAAATACGACCAAATGGTTTCATTAAAATGCAAGTCGTCCATGCCTGACTTATTTCGGGAATGACCTAAATACGACTAATTTCGCTCGCCATTTTTCACCTGAATGTATAAAAATCACTTAATTATGTACAGTGTTAGAAAATCCACGAAAGGTCAATAAAAAATAAATCTCCTTTGTAAATCTCCGAAAACACAAACTAAAACAAAACGAAAGGTATTCGAATTTCGGGGTCTTATGATCTACAGAAGGTCCTAAGGACCACTACGAGGACAGCTTCTGCCAAAAAACACTTAACGGACGCGGTAATTGCTACCGCATGCCCCGTTAAAGCCGAATTGTCGGGGTCGCCGCGGTTGCCGCGCTGATCAATCGTGGGGCTCACCTTTCCGCCAAAAGTCCAATAATTTTCCTCGATGACGGTCAATTCGGACTCCGCTGACCCACTGTATAGGCTGTAGATGCTCGTCTCACAGCGTACGAGCAGCCTCCTGTGGTGCGGGGGCGCCAGAATGTGGCTATCGACGTGGACCAGGAGCTCCGACCAGGCCTCCTTCGAGTCGATGTCGTTCTCGCTTTCTATGCCCCGCAAGCCGGAATGGGTGGACTGCAACAAACAGAGATTTTGCGGTCAGGGGATTTATCGGAACCAAAATGAAATTTAATAGTTCCGAGAAACACTTTGTCAGCTCAGGACTCTAGTCCAAAATATCCCTCGTCTGGGCGTGAACGACCCACAATAAATATTTAAAGGCGATGCAAAGTGCGTAATTTTCGTAACTAAATAGGATTAAGACTATTTTCAAAACTCAGAAATTGAGCAATTGGGTTGGCATTCCGAGTCGCTGTTCAACCATGACTTGTATGCTTTTTGAAGCACTTTATTATATTTTTTTTTACTTTTGTCTAACTAGATTTCGCAAATCTTACACACACGAGACTCTACCAATAAATTAGCTCATAGTAATTTTGCATACGATGAATATCTAACTGTAATACGCTCCTCCGTTTTGTGAATGT
This sequence comes from Philonicus albiceps, assembly GCA_963969385.1. Lineage (NCBI taxonomy): Eukaryota > Metazoa > Arthropoda > Insecta > Diptera > Asilidae > Philonicus > Philonicus albiceps. The sequence continues at coordinate 8,623,449 of OZ017776.1, read as the reverse complement.
TTGACCTAATTATGCTTCATCAGAGAGATAACTCAGGAGAGTGCAAACAAATTGTCCCAATTTACGTGCCGTGCTCCGTTCGTGGACTGTGTGAACACGCTAGGAAGCGCCCCAAAACGAGGGGAATTTCGAGCGCGGAATTCATAAAACGAATTTATTGATCTTATCGGCTATATAGCGGGGATAATTCAGGGAATCGGGAAAGCGAGGAATGCATAAATCCGCTGTGGTATGCCTGTGAAAATTTTCAATACGCTGCTTCTGGGTGTTCACTTGAAAAGGATAAAAATTTATCGAATACACAAAAATGTACGCTTAAAATCGAATTTAAATGCAGCAGAGGGTATACCGGTAGTTTTTGAACGAAATATACTGAAAATGGCAAGGTTTCACAAAGGATTTTATTCTCTTTTCTGAAATCGCTCCAAGAAATGAAAAATAAATTCGTATTTCTCTTTTTTTTTTCGAACACCATGCATCTGTTATGAATGCATTTCTCTTTAATAATTACAATATCAGTATGGAAGAATATTCATCAGAATTAGTATAATTACAAAGTCATCTATCCTTTAATTTAAAATTTTGGCCTAGTTTTAAACTGTGCAAACTCGGGTCAAATCTGATGGGTAAATGAAATCATTGACAACGTTTCTCACATTAATCTTTACCTAATTATTTCAATAAAACCCGATTTCGATTACGATTTTCCTCTAACACCCCTTCTAAAATTCTACTACTATAACTACTACCAAAATAATGATTGAATTGTGGTTGTTTAATAAACCATGTATTCAATGGAAATAATTTCAGAGTGTGCGAAATATCCATTTTCATAGTGTTTAAAGAGATCATATAGAAAGATTCGATTTAAATTTTGAATGAACCCAGATTTATTTAAATGCAAATTTTTTACCTCGCTTAACACCCAACACCTTTGCGCGAAAATCAAGGAAAGAAACATCTTTTATTTTTTTTTTTTTTTACCAAAAAGCTATCGTTCTTGCAAGTTTCTCCTTTGATGATATGTTAATACAGTGTCGAATTTGTTTAAATTAAAACTCTATGAGAAACAAAATTGTGTCTTCAGGACAGATTTACATTGAGCAGATACATAAAATTTGCATTAATTTTGGCTTTAGGGGAATCATCACGGTGTAAAATCTCCGAAATTCAAGAGGTTCGTAGGAACAGTGTCCCTTTTCTTCCCTGGGAAAATTTATTCCCAATTCCCATCCCATAGTCTATCTTTTGAATTGCATCCGTGACGAGTTAGAAGAAGCGTCAAGTTAAAATATGTCGGTTTAATGAACAGAGGTGTCTACCTCTGAAACAATGTAATCAAGGACCCCCTTTAAGACACAGCATTCCCGTAACTTACCGGAAATCTAATACCATTAACGATCCAGGTGAAATTAACAGGCGGATATGAAGGTCCTGATACACAGCTCGCCTTGAATGTTTCGCCCAGCGTCACGACGCGTTTGTTGTCTGCACCTGGCATCCCATAAATTGTGATAACTGGCTCTGATTCGGGCAGTTCTGCAATGAGCATAGTCGCCGAACTGGATTCGGTGTGGAACAAGGGGGCATCAGCCGACACCTCGCACTGATAGCTTCCGGACTGACTCCTGGTCACCGAGCGCAGGATGACACTATTCTCAGTTGACTTCTCCGTCTGTAAATCGCAAAGACATGAGTAGGTCAGACGACGGAACTGGCCCCAGAAGTGGGGTCCATTCAAGAACTTACGTCCACCACTATACCAGCCGTCGGGAATACCCGAGATGGTGGCGTCTCCAACGGAACGAACCTGTAAAACTCCTCCTGCTCCAGGTACCAGCGAACCGAGTAGAGGGCGGCCTGTAAAGGTAGAAAACGTATGTTGTTTCAGAACTGGTACTAATGTAATTAAAATTGTATAAAGAGATTTATACACAGGGAAATTACGAGGAAATGCCGAGCTGCGACCAGGCGTAATTAAAGTGATAATTGAGTTTCAAGGACTACACGTTTGCCTAATTGAACCAACCAAGGAGGGATAAGTTACAACGATTTTGGCAAAGTGTAAAGAGCAATTCAACCCCACACTTTATGGTCACATATGGTGGTAAAAGCCTTAAAGAGTAACGCCACCATGAGGTTCTAAAATGATACCTAACTTAGAATAAGTCAATAAATAATTCATATATTATAGATTGAATTCAAAATAGCAAAGTGTTACCTCTTAAATACATGTTTTAGAATGAGAATGTTTTAATATAATACTTTTTTCTTAAGTTGCAATTGCAAACATTATTTTGAAAAAAAGGCTATATACATACTTCCAAGTAATATAAAATTGTATCAAAATTTGAAGTCAATTTGATAATAATAAGAATTATAAAAACCCTTTTTCTTGAATTGGAAAAAACGTACACTATACACACTCGTTTTATGCGGTAGATATATTCTACAGAAAAGTGCATATTAATAAAATCACATTAAAAAATGCTTTACTTACCTTTAACAAGTAAGGATATGTTCTATGATTTTCTAAGATCGCATAAAACCAAAACAATGAGTTAAAATTAATCTAAAACCGCACTAAAAGAGTAAAAAATAAATAAAAAACCTTGGTTGCTTAATAAATACCATCGAAAGTGTAAAATAAATTCGTATAAAAGCCTAAAATGAACTTGTATTCAAGCATAATTCATTCATTTAATTTTATTGAAAAGTAATATACTTTTACGCTATTTGCTAATGGTGTGCACTGCTTAGAAAGTGGCTCCAAATCACCTTTATCATCAGAAAAAACTATCTCTGAAATGGAAAGACGATGGATTTTCACAAACTGCATTCCTGTTCTAAGTAGCCCTTTCTTTTCTGACAATGTATAGCCAGTAATTAAATTCGATGATGGTTTTACTAATTTTTTAGGTAGTTTACGCTATCAAGGTATATAGTTGTAATTTAAAGGCTCTCATAATATTGGGGTCATAATAATAAATAGAATTAATTTTCGTCAAATAAGAAATTTTTGTATGAAATGCATATCGAAAAACTTCAAAGTCGAATTAAAATAATCGGCTTAAAATGATCCTTTACAGTATTTAAAACAAAAAGAGAAAAAGAGCGAATAAACTAAACTAGAACCATAATTCTATATGAAAGTTTTACCATACAAAGTTAGATGCACTTTCTATATTATAAAAATGATAACTACTATCATGAAAACAGAGTTAAAACTAATTTTGTTATTTTGAGTTGCAAATGTTGTATTATCTACTATAATTTTAAAATTCAAAAAAATCCTTAACGGATAAGACAGAAGAAATCATTTCACTAGAATTTCGAACTTTTCTCGGATAAAATCATAAATTTCAGTTAGTTAGTTAGTTAGTTTAGTTAACCAGCAATTAACCAAAATATTTGCTATTAGTCTGATGTACTCCTTCGTATAAAATCAAACGAAAATATTTTTATTTATCGCAAATTTCTAACTACAACTAATTTCTTTTAATTATAGTGTAGGTCAACTCAAAAAAGGTTTTATAGTCTTAAAAGTTTCTCACAAATCAATATTTTGGTACCATGGTGTTTCATCTTCGAGAAATTTCACTTTAATCTTAATATTCTACTGGTGCCATTATTTAAAGTGGATTAAACAAAAAAAACGTACAAGTAATAATTTTAAATAACTTACATTTTCCAGGTCATAAAAGCAAGATAGTGTGACGGTATCTCCCACTGCGGCTGCCTCGGGCACCGATATTCGCAAATCCTTCAAGCATATTACTAGGAATATAAAAGATAAAATATTATTTGAGAGTCCTCGTTCCCACAGCGGGGGCCGAAAGTTCAACGTATCTGTGTATCGACCGAAAATAGATTTTAGGATAAAATTCTCGAATCTCCATGGAAGCGAGCTTTCAATCCTGCCACGTACACAGGACACATTTCCACCTGAGCCGCAAATGTATAGGAAATCAATTAAAATTCTTACCGGCTCCTGGGCGTCATAACTTGCGAGATATCGTACCTCATAAAACGGAAACTTAACTACTCTTCCCTGGAGTTCATTTGCATTTTTCAATGGGAATTTTAGGCAGTCCCAGGCATTTGAGAATTCCCAATTTCCAGACAGCAGAGATTTAAGCATGTGCCCATCCCGGCGTCGACGTCGGTGTCGATCGTATCCATGTACTTGTCCCAGTTGCCAAATAGAGATCTAATGAGTCCCAGAAAACAAAGGGGATTGAAAGAATTGAAAGGGAGCCACTACCCTGGGACGTTGCTCTTTCACTAATCTTCCAAAAAGTAAACTCAACCAAGACCGTCCGCCGTGGAGCTGGGCAGGTCGATACGACGGCGTCGCGTTGTCACCAAGATGATGAGAACATGGGCTAGAAGCTCCGACTCGGCCATGGGGCCGTCCTTGTCCGGAATTCAATAAATTTTTTCTCTTGTTTAACACCCTCTGTGAAACTTTTCCAACCCACTCCATTTCAGTTAAAATGTTCTCAGATTAAGGTGTTTTCCCTCGAAAACGCGAGGGTGAGCTGGAGCATAGGTAGCGACGTGATAAGTGCGAAGCACCAAGGCAGAATTGTTTATTCAGGTCAGGGATCCCATATCATTAGAGAATCGCATTACACATACGAGTTTTAGCCATCTTGGTTTCGTTTTTGGTGCCCTGGATCCTTCTAAAGTCAATTTTATGGTTCGATGTGAGACTTCTTTTCACTGATTCAGGGATTTTACGATGGAATCTCGTGGCATCATCGTGCCAAGACATTTTGTTGCCCTCTACCCAGAGACTTGGCAAATGATTTTGAAGAAAATTTCCGGAAATTTTTTTTTTTTTTTACCTTCGTCTTTATTTCCTGAATTTCTAAACGTGCGATTTTCCCACGCTGATGAACCATCGATAAGAAGGGAATTTCTTTTCTCGTTCTACAAATTCAATGAGTAGCTACTGAAAATTTAGGGCAATAACTTAGTAATACAACATTTTCCGGGATTTAGGTTTGAGATCGCGTCTGGAATAATGAATTTGGGGCCCTTAAAGAAATTCCTTGGACCGGAGATAGTTGAATTGAAAAAAGAAATTTTTACAATTGTTAGGGAGGAGATTTAGTAGCTACACGAGTGAATAATAACCAATAATTTTTAAATACAATTTTCCAAATGGAGTATATTTTTCTCCACATTGGCTGGTAGATAAGTAGCCTATAAAACATTATTTTTAAATTCGGTTTCATTAACGAGATATGCGCTGGAAAACGTTTCTATAGATGCAAAGCCATATCTTCAAAAAAGATGTAATAACCCAATCGAGTTACTATACAGAAATCCCGTGGAATGAGGTTAATTAAATTCAAAGCACAATATCTTTTTAAATATTGCCCCTATACAAATTTTAAAAAGATCAAACATCAAAATTAATCTTTTTCTATCTTTAAAATTGCAATTCAATTAAAATCGTGATTAAATAAACTCAAAAAATAAATTTACATTGGGGTTACCTTGATACCCGCATTTATCTTAACAAAAATCGAAATTAAACCCCTAAAGAATGAAAATAAAAAGATCAAGGGTATCAAAATATACATCGATGTTTTAGAACTTTTTGTTTAAACGTTAATTAAATACTTTATTAATATTTATTAATTTAAATTCATAAGCAAAATGAACTTTTCATTAAAGTAACTAATCAACAGTCAAGCCTTTTTAAAAACTGATTTTCGTCCTAAATTTAGCACCTCACATTTTATTTGTTCAAAAAAACCTAATATGTTTCGTTCGTTTCTTTTTTTTTATAAAAAAAATGGTGAAATATATACTGCCGTACTATCATATCTAATGTGCTTTTAAATTAAAGCAAAAAGGACTATTCAAGTTTATGAAACTATTACCCTAATTAATAAATTAACAAATTCAGAAAACTGTTTCAATTTTGCTCAGTACTATACGAATCCATTTTTAAATTAAATAATCTATTAATTAAATTTCAGATAATTAATAGAAATGTAAATAGCAAGTATAATTTTCGTGCTGCCCGATATAGGTGTAGGATGATGTAAATTCAATTTTACAAATGTTTTCTGAGATATTCATTCATACAGGGTATAGGAAAGGTAACCGTTTCACGTCAAATTTGTCTTATTCGAATAGTCATGAGTTGGTCCGTCAGTTACTTTTGATTGTACATGGAGATTTGTGAAAACCTCCTTTAATTTTAGAGATGATTGTTTCTAGAAATTATAAGCGTTGTACACATATTGTAGTTTATAATTTGAGATGGTCACATATGTACGTATATTTTGTGCTTGAATCGTCAGTATACTGAGTTACAATTTAGCAATAATTGGATTCGATACAGCAAACAGAAAACGTTCTCCTTAGCTTAATTAAACAAACAGTGCCTGGGAGCAACAATATTAATTACCTTGTGTTACAAGCTTTAGTAGCGTTAACCACTTGAAGAACTCTAGCCAAGGTACCATCGTACCTCTGCCGATCGAAACCATTCAATTAATACAGCCGAGAAATCAACAGCTCAAGCAAGACCGCTCGCAGGAGCAGGGACTTCTCGCTTCCCGGGGAGGGCGTCCTGGGGGAAATTCTGTCAAGTCGTCACTTTCCTCTCTGTTGATCCAATTTCGATTTCCTTTTTGGAGACTATTACTTCCTGTTTTCTGGCTCTCGATGTCTCGAAGATACCAACGGTGGTCTATCGAAATGTCCTTAATGTTGTTACCGTGTATCGAATAGGAATCACCACAAATCAAGGGCAAAAATCACGAAAAAGAGCTGAATGGGCAGCATTGGCGGAAGTAGTGGCCTGACTGTTTGTTTTTTTGGAGATGGTACGGCTCCAGAGACTCCTCCCACTAGAAACATTCCGGATCCGATGAGTGAACCATGGTGCCTCCGGCCAAGCTCGTTATTGACGGCGCTTCGAGAGTACAGGAAATGTTGATATTTCATCTATTTATCATTAGTCCTGGAAGTAAATTAAGAACATGTTGAGAGCTCACGGCAAGATGGTTAATTAAATTTCTAAATGAAAGAGGGCGGGTTCCCCGGAAAGGAAAGTTATTTAAGAAATTCGTTTCAATGGTTCGGGGCTATTCAATGAATATTTTATGCCATTTGTAACTCTCGCAGCATTAGGTAAAGGTTATTAAGACTAATAATTAATCGTCTAATAAAAAGTAACCACCCAATTAATTAAGTTCAAATACAATTACTGAAAATGTTATTAACCAGTTTCTCAAAGTGATTTGTGAAAACAAAATGCAACAATTATTTCCCTTTTTTTAAAGAAAATTAAGAAAAATTTATAGAAACACTTAAGCAGAGTCTATTTTTGTGTTGGCATTGTATTATAAAAAACTAGCTCGATTTCTCTACGATAATTACAATTAAAAAAAATATAGATAATAATAGAAATATGTAAACTTAAATAGTTTTTCTTACTTTCAAAATACCGGTATTTAAATAAGTCTGAGAGTGGACGGACGAACAGACACAAAAATAAGCAGAAATCATACACAGCTCATTAACGACAAGTTGTCGTTTAATTCTAACTAATAAGAACAAATGCTTTCAAATTTAATATCGTTAACAGATAAACTTACTTCTGTCAAAGGTTTTTCAATATTTCAATACAGGAAAAAATTAGAAATATACAAAAGAGTGTCTATATAAATCATTCAGGGGCAATTTGAACTTTCTAACAATGAACAAGAGTAATCAATAGCAATAGAAAAAACAATTGTGCATTAAAGTTTTAATTTTTTAAAAAAATATTCTAAATATTTCAATACTCAATATACAGTAATAAAAAAAACCGGACAAGTGCGAGTTTAACTCATCTGGGGATTGTTCCATACGATGAATATGTTCATGCCATGTTTTCTTAAATCCGACCCTAATGTGTTTATGGTAACTAAAAAAGTATGTATGGTACCGGATTTTAGAGGGAAATTACTGAGTATATTGTCAATTATTGTCGTATATTTTTAAATATTTGCAAGGACTAAGACTAAGTTATGGAGGGTATGCTGATATTTCATTTTTTAATTTTTCCTCAAAATTAATATTGAATTCTCCTGCTATTCTTTTCGTGTGTACTGATAGCATTCTCGACAGCAATTTTCGGAAAGCATTTTGATGATTTATATGCGGTTAAGGATTGAACATCAAATGCTTTGAATTTGAGTCATGTTATCCCATACATTTCAACTGCAAATGTATGTTTGTATGCACAATATTGAGATATTTACCATGTTATTTTAAGACCATAGATATGTTATAGGTTTTCCGGTCATATATGAGTAAACAGTTATTCTCGGTTTTTTTTTCAAAATTTTATGCTCATTAGTTTCGGTGATATAGGGGATGGGCGTAAATTTTCATCTACTTTCTTAAATAACTATAAAAATATTTATTTTAAAATTATACAAAAAAAATATATTTGAGACCCTCAAAACAAGCCCTTTAAGTTTGATATATCACACGGTACAGTTTTTTTATCCTCATATTAAAAAATTTATTTACGCTAGGCGTCCATGTTTGGGTAACAGAAATTCATGTGTGTACCATATTTCAACTTAATCGGTCCAGTAGATTTTGGCTGCGAGAGACGGACAGACAGACAGACACACGAATAATCCTATAAGGGTTCCGGTTTTTCATTCAGAAGTACGGAACCCTAAAAAGCCAACTCATTAAATATTCGACATATGATTTAATGTATACGTTTAAAATAAAATTAATCTGGTTATCATGAAAAGCGCTGTTCTTTTCCCTTAAAAAATCCAATATTATGAATAATCATTATTTGTGCCCGAATTGAAATTCCATATTATGTAAAATCATATTTTGCGCTCGAATTATTCAAAACATTGCAATTACCTTAAATTTTGATTATTTTCAGAAGTTGCATACAATTTTCTATCACCTATTATTACACAGGGTTGTAAATCGCACGTATACATAAAACATATATGCGATGGTGCCGCCATGTTCCGGTGTAATTAATATGTTAATAAGCCACAAAATTAAATGAAAACACTGGGATCGCTTAACAATCCCTTTAATTCTGAATGGCATAAATTGTGAGCCATCATTAGTCGAATTGGTCCATGAAGCCCCAAACAAGACCACTTCTAACCAAAATATCTGGTCACTACTTTCCGGACTAATGTTCGTTGAACAATAAGTGAACATTACATTAATTTTCAATGAGCTTAACAAAGCTGGACTTCAAGCTGGACACACAGATACATCCATAAAATTGGGGGTATATACAAGTCAACCCTAGTCCTAGGGGCCCTTCCATTAAATATTATGTTCATTTACATATCGAGCTGTGTCAAATTGCCTGGAACAAATGGGATGACGTGAGTTGAGAAATCTCCCATTGCACAAGTTTTCCAATTCGTAAAACAAATAAAGTTTAGTTAAATGAACGGAGAGTTTTATAATGTCTGCCATATCTCAAACATTTCAGAGCGAACACTTTAGATCCTAGCTAGATGGGGACCTTCCTGCCCTAAATAAATCTTGACGGTTCAGTAACAACCCAAAAATAATTTAGTGTTAAGGGTAGACTTTCCTTTCCTAATATCCTAAGGGAATTTGGTAAAGTTCGATTAAGATTTTCTATCAGTATTATCCAAAATACTTAATATCATACGGCTGATTAAATATGCTTAACCCCATTTAAGTTTTATTGAACATTAACATCAGAAAAAGAATTTTATACTTCAATAAAACAATGTAAGCGTATTCAAGTTAAATAGATTTTAGACACTATCAATTTGATATATTTTGCCAAAATTACGAAATAGTTATAAGTTTTTACATATTCTAAAACTCAAAAAATCAGTGGAAACACCTTAACTTTTTTATTTTTTATTAATTTATTGAAAAAAATGTGCTATAATGTCTTCTCTCTAAAAAATCAATGGCATTTATTATCCTTTTATGTGGTATCCTTTGCCGCTTATTACAATTATTATTTACCTAGGCATAGAATTAAAAACGTTTATACCGCAAGTCGCAACGAAAATAAAGAATACCTACCACACAAAATTTTCGTTCTACTCCTCAAATAATATTTCTTTTAACTAAAAGAGACACTGCCTCATTTCGGAAAATAGGTATAAATCTAGAAAATACATAAAATTCAAAAAATTAGAGATTATTATTTTGAGATTTCTGTACAAATTTACCCCTTTTTCATTCTGTATTACTTACATCTACATTTGATCACTCTTTTCTTTTTAATCTCTAGAATATGCTTTGTTTTGTAAAACATACGTAACATCTACCTTAAGAAGTATTTTCATATATAATCATAAAATATTTACATTGTCTTTAAACCTCAGGAGAAGGGCGTTTTTTATCACGCATATTTGGGCTTCCAATCAAAAAAATATTTACTTTATTTTTCATTCGATTCACTCAGTGTAAAGTATGATAATAATAAATTCAAAAAATAAATTGCTATTCGAGATATCACAGAAAAGAGCTGTGCTTCCCCTAAAGGTTAATTTTATGATAAAGCGAAAACGCGACAATTTTACATAAATTTTCAACTAAATTGTATTTAAATTAATCTTAAATAGGTTACTTTTCGTTATAAAGAACATTAAAACAACCCGCTATCGCTATATTTCCACAAAAAAAAAAGAGCTGATAGCGATGAATTTCTTCTGAACATCTGCTGAAAGCGAGGGGATGAAGGTCAGAAGTTAGAAAGAAAGTCATTTTGGATCCAAATTTGGGGAAGACGAGGAGGCAAGAAAGGAAGTAATATTGGATCCAATTTCTGAACCTCACTGACCTTAATATTAGCACAAAACGATGCAATAATAAACAGGCAGACCTTCGATTATCGCCGGGTTGCCGAGAACTCGTGGAATGCCACCCCGAAATTGGAGCAACCTCTTTCTAAATCACAGTACAAAAGTCATTTTTCGGCCCAGCATGCTGATACCTTTTTTTTTCGCCTCGATTTATCGCTAAGGGCACGTTCCACCCTAGGGAACGACTACGGGGGTTCGCAGGGTTTATTCAAAAGACCCGCCCCCGCAAATATTTTGCATTCTAAGGGCAAGGAAAAGCGTCGGGAAATATTACGGCAACCACATGACGAAATGAAAATAATAACAGTGGACTGTAAGGTTTTCAGCGGGTTGGAAGGGCTCTTGAGAAGAATCCGCGGGTGGGCGGTGAGGCAAGTGAAAATGGCATGGTGTCGTATTTGAAATGCAAAAAATATTTTCAGGTTCAGGACAGGCACTGGGGGAGGGGCGCAAGCGTTGAATTTTTTTCCTGCGTAGTTTCTGTCTGATTTACCCCTGACGGAGGCGATAGATACCTCGAAATTGCTTTTTTAAGTGGTTCTATCGATAGCTTCCTGCTAATATATTTCGAGGGCACTTCAAAGGAAACGAGGAGCATTGAAAATTCCATTGATACCCAGGAAAACGAGGGCTATCGTGCAAAACGCGGTTAAATTGACTCCACTCCGCGCAACCGGTACCATCCCGCGATTCACGCTAATTAATGTTCTTTCGGCGGAGGTAAATTTTATTTATACTTTTCCACTTGCCTAAACATAAATTTATACGCTTTGTAACACCATCGTTTTTCATAATTTTCCAATATTTATTTGATATTGTTTTGTTGTTATTCTTTAAAACATTTGTTGACTTACTTTAAGATTTTAAAATTACTTAAATAAATATCTAAATATGATAGTCCTTTAATTTTTATTTTCTGCAATATGTTAAACAAAGAAAGCTGATTTTCTTACCAATTACCACTAACGTAGTGAAGCTATCAGTATCACTATTATCCACCAAATAGTTATTTTTATATATCTGAGGTCTGGCCCAGAAAGACGACAAAATCAATTTGTTAAATTTGAATTAATGGAGTTTTTGATTGTGTAATTGTGCAAAGGTTTAGCCTTTCTGTTTTCAACGGGCGCTCTTTCTAAGCAATGAAAATTAAACGTTGCTTATGACTTTTGCCGAAGAGCCGAAAGGAAATTTTTTATTAATATCACTCCTATCTCTGCTTGTACTTCTACAGACTCCTCCGTGCTAATGAAACAAGCCAAGGTATTAAGTTTTTAAAATACTTAAGATTGCTCCGGTAGAAATTTAACTATTAAATTATGCATTTCATTAAAAAGGTAAAAGTTTTCCGGAGGGGAGAAAGTAGTGCATAACGTAAGATTTTCTCGCACTTTGAATCCACTTCCTTAATTACCGTAAACTTTCTCTAGTAATCTGGGCTAATGACTTGCCTCTCCCAGAAGATAACACTTCAATGAAACTTTCCCTCCTTGCAGAGGAACCGAAGTGTGGGTTCGCAAAAGTTTTATTTCAATTCGGTCATCATGGATTTTCTCTCAACATCCAAAGTGCAATCACGTGGGACACAATCCTGATTTATCCTAGGACATGAACAGCGGCGCATGAACGCCCAAGAATTAGACCCTAATTTTCCACTCTGCACCGCCCCACACTCTCAGAACATTCCTCGAGGTCCTCGGGTGTTCCGCATGAAATTTATACTTTTGGTGGGCGGCGTCTGGTTATGATGTTATGATGGTTTTCTCTTTGGGTTCCAACTAACCAGCGATTGTGCCAACTTGGGAAAATTGTTGCTGTTGCACAAAGGACGGTATCTGGTCCCATTAATTTAGTTTTGGGTGGATAATTCCCCACTCAAGATACTTCCCGAATAAGCTCCTCTTGCCAAGTTATTTTGAGTTAAGTCATCTTTAGCTCACAAGTGGGCAGCGTTTAGAACTTTCACCTCAATTCCACTCAAGCGTTCGGAACGAGACTCTTGCAGTATCCCGGGACTCCAGGAGACCTCCGATAAATTAACATGGTTTACTCGTATGTACGCTTTAATGAGATGCAGAAAATAATTGTTCGGGATGTATGGAGTCTTTGGCACATTCATTCTGCATCGGTCAAGCATATATCGTTGCTAAGAAAATGGGTACTTAATTAATTTAAACCATAACATAAATTGTACAACATCGCTTTCTATTAAAACCCTTTTATTAGTTGTATACTGAAATTACTGACGATTTGTTATTTCTTTAACTTTCATTGCTGAAAGTGATACCCTACTTAGATCGGAAGCTATAAAAATTTATATACATAAACCGGAAATATAACCCCCCTTAAATGTCCCACTATCAAAGTAACCATCTTTCTGTTATTAAAACTAGTTCACTACTCTAAATAGAATTTTCTTTTTCTAACCAAATCATGTTTTAAAATATCTTAAAAATACTTTTGCAAATTCAAACCAATAGTTGTAATACATTTGCACTAACTTTATCGTGTTAAATTTACTTGAAAAGATAAATCTAATGAAAGCAATAATCCATACTTTCATGCCACATGTTTTAGAGAGGGATAAATTAATTTTTCATCTGACTGAAATCGATTCTACTAAAAATGTACGTCCGTATTCGGGTGAAATTCTCAAGGATTTTGTTGGGTGTAATTTAAAATTAGATCCAATTTTTCATTCGATTAGTATATATTTATATTTTTCAATCAATAAATCAAATAAAACCTTCAACAATATAAAAAATCAAATAATCTCCGAAATGGAAAGCATTTGAAAAATTCTCGCACAGACTAAATTAAAGCATATCGATTGTAGTTATTGGCAGAAAAATTTCGGATTTCGATCGGATTTGCTCCACTGTTCGAGTGCATTAAAAATAAAAATTGAGAGAATTATTTTTGATAAGCCTCTGATAATAAGAGAATCGAAAATAACAAATTAATTTTAAGAGTCCTTTCTAAATTTTTTAAACTTGTCTAAAAATATTAATTTAATTAAAAATGGGAGAATTTGTAACAAAATAATTTCTTTACTATGAAAATAACATTTTGTTTGTAGTTCTTTTTAACAGAAAAATTATAGAATTTTACAGGCAAGTTTTAAATAATAAAAATTCGAGGTTTTGGTACATTACGCTTTATTACATACCCTAAGTATACATAGTTTTCAAATTGCATATCTCGATTAAAAATACGAGCAAGAGTACAACCAAGGAAATTATTGGGGCCGATTCTTGCATCTTCTTCGAATCAAATCGAAGAGAACTTCTTAAAACCCTTTTTGGATAGTAATTTCGTAATTAAATTTCTAAAATTCTCAAAAACTCATTCTAGTTGCATTTAAATTCTATTCATTCTTTCGTTCAAAGTGATAATAATAAATCGGTAGAAAATGCAAATCGAATTATTGTATTTTTAAAAAACTGATTTTTGAGAATTTTAGGAATTTTATTACAGAATTACTATCCAAAAACGACTTTTGGAAGATCTTTTCGATTCGATTCGAACGGATTCAAGAACCGAGTCCATTATCACATCCACCAAATTTTCAACAAAAGAGAGATTTCTGTCTCTAACGAAAATTAAAGCAGGGCCTCAAAAATATCTCCCTAGAGATAGTAAAAAACTATGTTACTGTTGTAATATACACCAATAAATAGATAAAAATTAAAAATTGGAATATAATAAAAAAGAAAACTATCAACATAGTAAAGGGAGAAGAAATTCAAGAAAAAGTAAATAAATGAGATTTGATTTATCTATATAAATCTATCTCCCCTACAAATCTAATAAAATGATTGGGAAAGACGAAAATTCTTAATGTAGTTTGTCTGTAAAGTTTCTGAATCTATTGATTGAGCATAGTGGAATATATGCCAAAAAGGCCATTAGCACGATATATGGCCTCACAAAAGAACTACTAAAGTTCCAGAATAAGAACCCCGCGGAACCGAAAATGTCAGATGCATGCTGGAGCTTGTGGTACATCGTTAGACGAACGTCTCTAAGGTTCTGAGCCATAAAACAAAAGTTATGTGATTGTTATATCTAAAGACATAATAATGAAAAGTAAATGAGGCGCGTAACCTTCGCCCCTTCCGAAGGGCGCCCGTGTGGCAAAGGAACCGGACAATATCATGGAACTAATGGAAGGAATAAATATGGGAAAGAAGAACTTTTGGTGAATTTCACTCAACCGAATCAAAGGACGCCCGGGAAAAAAAAAACTGGCTACCACCAGCCGCCGGAAAGGGATAGAATGGCCGAAGTGCATGGGATACGGAAGGGCAATCCCCGGGGGTGAAATCTGATAAATCCGTCTTTTTATTGGACACGAACCGATAGGGCACAAATTTTTATTATATCATTCTCAAGAGGTTAATGAGTGAAGGGATATCTCATTCATGTGCTCTCGCTTCAGTGTTCATTGGTTTTTCGTGGCTTTAAAAAGGAACATAGTTACATAGAGTGTTACATAGGACGTGGAGATTCAGGACAGCCGAAAGGAGCAATAAATTGATTTGTTCAATCAAACCCTGGAAATAATGCCCCAGGTATGATATCGATTTAACTCACTTCAGGATTTTCACCATTTTAAATTTAATCAGAAAATACAGCTTCTGAGAGGGATTTATTTGAAATTTATTACTCAAAGCGAGCACTCTGTGTAAACGTTTTTACGGAGCAATAATTCAAAGTAGTATAAGAAAATAATGCACTATTAAATGGAAAATGATAATATACTAAATATGTATTATATGATTCTTTTTACAGCGGCAGATAATAATACAAAAGGTTTCTTAAATTTTTCTTTAATATCTTCAAAATTATTAACAACATTCAACATTCTAATAGCGATTTTAGCCACAGGTACAGACAATTATATAACGCTTGGATAATGCCTAAACACTCTATTAATACCCGATTGACGCACAAATCTATAGGGCAAAATGGTCTGAATCTTCAAATAAGTTTCTATAAGTTGCCTAAGTCATATGGCGAACGACTTAATCATGGAAAAACTTTGTGGCAGCTTCAAAACTAAAGCTCGTACTCATTCAAGATTATGCTAAGAAGTTCTCCTTTTAATTTACCATCTCTTCGAACAAAATACTTCTAAAGAACCGAAAAATTACTATACTTTCGTCATTAATATTTTTGGGCTATATAAAATGAAACTTCTTGCAGTCCCTGAAGTTTTAATTTTGTAAAACTTAAATGTCCATAGAGTAAAAGGAATCCGGTTTGATTTAAATTGTTTAGAAATATATACGCATGACCGAAACGTAATAAAATGACGAGGGTTCAGAGTGATTTAGGTACATCCTAAAAGTCATATATTGTATTAAAAAAAATAGCAAAAAGTCATAACCCGTCTTTATGTTTCGGAATCATTCCAAATAATACACTTATTCTCCCTTTTACATTATGTTCCGCACTTAAATTTTATGGTGGGAAAACAGTTTGTAAAGAATCTTACCAAAATATGGAAAGGACGTCGCATAATTTAATAATTATGTTTAATGCTTCATCAGTGCAACTATAAAGACTATGTACATTTTGTGGGTGTGTTGATATTAAGCTCAGATTTAATAGCAGTACCTGGTCCCGGGTGGCAGTTAATGTCGCCAACATTGGCTACGAGCTAATCTCTTACATCGGCTTTAAAGACGTCGTTAAAAAGGTATATAAAAGCTATAAAATACGATCTTTAGTGAAGCATAAAGAAGGCAGTTACTCAATATGCGCAAATGAATTTCTGTATCCAGAATTGCTAGAAGGTTGGCAACTGGGTTAATTTGCCAAAAATACCAAAAATGTAGGATTCTCTGTAAATCAAGAGAATCAATAAAATACGAAAGGAATATTGAATTTTGTATTTTTTTATTAAAGCAAATTCTTATAATAAAATGTTGCAAGATAAAGCGAAAAGACATAAATTTCAGAAAATGAGATATTGGATTATGTCTTTTTTACGAGAGTTTTTAGACAAAATGTATATTACATCCGTTTCGGAAATAATATCTTTCTTCTCCTTTCCACTATGAGTATAGAATGGTGAAAACCTCTAATTATACCATAAGTCACTATAAACCAGAGTATTTTCGTATATATATTTTTATTGGATTTTACTACATACAGTAAATAAAAGTTTTAATGATTTCTATATATTACAAATTTGTTAATGTCTTCTATGGATCCTATTTTAATTTCTTTTAAAACTGAAGGTTAAAGAGGAATACTTTTCGAAATTTTGTTAAATTTCGAATTAAATCGATAAATAACAATTTAAAATGAATGGAACGTCATAGGTAAAACTTAAAATATCTTTGAAATAATATTGTTGTTAACGTTAATCTTTAAGAAACTTAAAAAAATATATGTATATAATAAATTATATAAAACATATATTGACTTTTGTTACTCCGCTAAGTTATGAATTAAGTTTTCACGATTAGGTTAATACTGTCCTATTTATCCTATCCATTATTATTAAAAAATATTAATAATTAATAGTTTTCTTTCTTCCATTATATTCAATATCGATTACCTTTTCCCTCGAATAAATTCGTGCCGCGCCCAACACAGTGGTAAGATGGGTTTAACGAAATTCACCTCAAACCGAATTGCTATGGGCTCAAATTCAATTCAACCCTAATTTAACCCTATTTAAACAGCTTTCTTAATCATATATTTCTAAAAAAAGAGCGAATTATATCGATTCTTATAAATCTTCTTTTAAAGGACTATGTAAATTTATCAATTCAACTTTTTTCCCTTATTCGATTTTTATGAGAAATATGCCTAAAATGTCGGTTCAATTCTCAAAGCTTAAATATGATAAATTTCCATAAAGAAATCCTCTTATCGTCTTTACTTGAAGCGACTATAGCAAGGTCGTTCGCTTTCGAATATCCATAAATTTCCTCAGAGAATTTTTAATGTTCCAATATGTTATAAAAGTGCAATTTCATCCGATTTGTTACCGCGGCAAGCTGACATAATCAAATTCCGATATATCTTTAAATTTACGATTACAAGTTATCCAAGTCGTTCGCCTACGTCACATAACTTCGCCGTACTTCAAGGTTCCAGACTGCATGCGATATTCTCATACTATCGAATATTTATGTCTGGACTCTGGAGGATGGGACGATGCTAGAACATAGCACTGCAGTTGGACATCTTCCAATTGTTTCCTGATTTCCTCCTAAGATAGAATTTAAAAATTTTATGTTTCCGACAAATCAAGGGAAATTATGCCAAATATCTAAAAGCAGACAAGAGACTGTCACGGTGCTTGCCAAATGCTAGACAATCGGAGTTGGAGTTATAGTTGGAGTTGTTAGTTGCACGCCTGTGTCCTAGTCCTCTTGATACCAAATATCGTTGCATACGGCGAAGTTGAAACGCCTGCGGAGGCTATAACTCAGTCGGTATGAGATTAGCAAGTGGCTGTGCGGTGTTGGAAGATTTTAGGGGAATGCTGAGTCTGGATTGTGCTTAGCCTAAGGTAATAATGTCTTACTTATCCTGGAATTCTTATCCAAGTTTGGTGGCTCGACCTGAAAGCATGGGACCTCTTGCAAGACAATTCCACCAACTTTTGCAATAAAATTTACGTTTTATCACACAACCGAAACTTTTAACACTGGCACCTTCTGCCACAATGCACGGACGAGACAAAACTCTGGTTTTATGTGAAACTCACCATCCACGAAAACTCCTAAAACTAATTTCGCACACTGAAGGGTTATATAAGGGGAAGTGATGACAAAATGTTTAATCCCGAACGGAAACGGCAAAAGGAAACAAAAACCACCTCGCGGCCCTTTTGCGCCTCTTACAGGGGCTCGCACGACAGTGATAAATTATTCGGCTCGAATTGTGGCCATAAAACACTTGGGGCCCTCCTCACGCTTTATCACTTGGTCACAATCACAGGATAAGTTTTCACTGGATCGGGATACGCGACACTTAAATTACTTTCGCCTGGCTATTGCCAGGAGAGTGCCCGGGACACATAAATAAATTCCGATAGCCAAAAACTCGACCACTAAGCGATTCTAAACAATTTCGATAGTCATTCCCGGCGGTATCCTCCAGGGGATGATTTTATCGCAATTCTATCGGGCCACAAGGGATAAGGGCAAATTACACTGAATCCACGTGAGCAGTCCGAATAGGATGACAATTTCTGCCGATAGCCACATTTGTACTAAAAAGTCTCTTTTGATGCCCCGCGTTATCACTCCTCTGTGGCTGCTGATAAAGCGTTCTCAAATTGACCTCTTCTCGGTGTTATCTCACATATCGACTGCGCAGAAACCCGGGAATTTTGCGATTCTCTAGACGACTGAAGCTTTCCAATAACCATGAACATCCAGAGATCTAGTACAAAACAGTGCCGTGGTCACTCTTAAAAGCTCCAAAAAGGTCCTTTGGGCGCATGATCTGATCCTTAACGTGTTCCCTTTTCGATATCGCGGGCGTAACGAAAACATTTTGCAATGATTTTCTTGCTGTATAAGTCGCCGTCGTTTTTCTTTTCTCAACACTTACTAATTTTCGCCAAAACAAGCTGTTCCAACTTATTTAGATTTCTGGATTGAGTAGCTTGATTTTGTGGTTGAATATGCAAAAAGCATTAACTTTGCTTCTTGCGCCAACCTTTTTTTGAGAATTGGAAATTACAACAAAGATGTTATTGCTTTGTGAATAAAATACCACTTTTAAAAACTATATAAAAAATATCCTATTTTTCAAACTACTATGCAACATGGGTTTAAAAATTATAGTGGTTATATAAAATATGAACTAAATATTTGTATAGGCATTTATCATTACAAAGAAATTTGAATAGCGTTCCAAAACCAATAAATTTATATTGTTTTACTACAACGAAAAAGACGTGGAATTTATGATGATTATGATGATGTTTTTATGTTCATGAAGGATTGCATAATAGCAAACATACACAAAAAGGTTTCCTTACGTTAACATTTTAAAAAAGTCATCATAGTACATTTTCGTAGATTATAAATCTGGAAACGAAAATTTTCCCTCAAGTCAGGTTTTTGAGAACAATGGAAGAATTTTTTGAAAACTAGAAGAAAATAACCGAATATCGTAAGAATTCAAATTCAAACTCAAATAACGACTTAAAGCATAACATTTTTTAGGGTTCCACATAGTAAAACAAGGAGCTCTTATAGTTTCGTCCGTTCGTTTGTACAAAATTTGATATGCGCATAGGTAATTATATCCGTTACAAAGATATGTATTAACATTTTAGAAAAAAAAATTTAAGTTTAGCAGACTAGTGGACTCAGACTATAAAGGAAGGAAAAATGGGAATGAAGAAAATGAAATGATTTGGGGTATCGTTGAAAATGGAATTTAAAATCATGTAGTTTCCTAAGTTGTTTTTCAGAATTATACACTGTTTTTTGAAATAATTGACTACAAAGTGATCTTTTTCAATTAGGTTTGTGTTTGCCAAGACATCATTTTAAACGCAATTTCGAAAAAAATCTGGATAATTAATGAAAAGAATAAATTGCAACTTTATTCAAACCTACAAATACAGAATAAGTAAATAACATTTTAATTGTACTATTTTATCATTTCTAGTAAAAATTTCGGGACCCTACACTAAGTATGGCCCGATATGCTCTTGATCGTTTTTTATAAAAAAAGTTCTCATTCCCATATTTTTTGCACGATACGAAGCTTTATGAAATAATAAATAGAAAAAACAAGATTTAAATAATTGCGGAGAAAAATTTCATCTCTATATTTATTTACTTTTAACAAATTAGCCTAGAGCTGATCGATCATTTCATGCATTTTCTTTAGCTTGTTTTCGTGAAATATGTTTTGGTTGTGTTATTCAAAGGTTGGATGAAATATATTAAGGTTAACTTTGCAGAAAAGTTTTTTTACATGCTTTTAAAATATTTTAAAGGGTTTTTTTGCAGCCCACAAAATCGTTATTTTAAGAATTTTAATAAAATAAATTTACATTAAAATATTTTTTATTAAAAATCATAAAAATTGCGCCCACTGTCTGCATTGATCGGAATAATGTATTCAAAAATCAATAAGGGCGGATTTCTAGCCAGACGGCGATTAATCTGTAGGGGGGAGACAAATCAGACTTCTGTTTGTTTACAGTCTCTGCTCAGAGTTCGGCAATCGCGAGCTCTGTTCATTTTCCTGCGCTTTTGAGGCGGGTTCCATTAGCAATGCTCGCAAATGTTGTCAACATTTTAATAAACCCCTAAAGCAGTATGATTAAACGGATCTGCCCCGGGCAAGAATAATACGATCCCCGATTGCTATCAATCACCGCCTTTTGGATGTCGGCAGGTTTATATTTTTCCCAGTTCTCGAAAAGAAAAAACAATTGCGAAAACAGAATCGATTCCCCTCGTAATCTGAATTCATCACTTTCCGTCTCCAGAATGTCAGCAGGGATGTTCCTGCAGCTACCCAAAATCCAGTAAATCTTCTAGACTGGGCTCGGTTTCAAATCATTTCGTATGCCACAATGCCTTTTACTTTACACTCGCTCAATGTCCTTCGGAGATAAAACGATGTGAATGCAATATCCATGTAAATGAGGTTCGTACAGTCGAGAACTAAGCGCCCCAAATTTACCCGCTTACTTTTGGTGGTGGACCCGACACCCCAACGTAGCATAAAGTTTGGGTATTCGGCGGTTGAGTTTCGGGTAGAAGGAGGGGTCAGTTCCCGAGATTTTATTTGCACTTAAAGTGAGCGCTAGAGAATAATTTAAGTCACGGATGAAAGCTTTAATGGTTGCCGGTGCCATAAAAAATCAAATTTGGAGCCGCGCAAAAATAAAGTCCCTTGGCGGATATGTCCGCTTCCGTGGAACGTGTCCCAGAGATAACTACTGCTTTCCCTTTTTCCTTTCCTCTTCCAAAATAAATTCTTAAGCTAGGTTTCTGGAATTTACTAGACTGTTGACTTACTGGCCACAGTCCTTCTCCCCTGTTTTGGCGACGACTATTTCAAATCATTCTGCTTTGGCCTGCCCGCTCCGAAAAACTAGTAAGTCTGTGAGCCAGAAAAATCCTAATAAATAAATTTTCATAATCTTTTATAGCCTCAGAGATCTGTTGACAACTTGGGAACTCTCGTTTATCTCAAAGTGTCTCTGTCTCCAAGGATTTCGAGAAATCGATAGAAAATTTGAGAGGAAGCACTCCCTTAATTGGGTTTAAACCCACTTTTTGCTAGGTTTTTTGTTTGTTTTTTTCGGGACAAAGGGGGCAACGATGATGACTATTTAATTATCCATCTGATAACCCTGGTTAGCCTTTTTGTGAACAAAAAAGATTAAAGCGATAGCTGAAAGAGAAAAACGCAAAATTTCCATTGGACTCGTCAAATGTTACGCAATTAAATGCTCATTTTTCGCTACAATTATTCATATAAATTGAAAATTATCAATTTTACTGCTTCTCTGTTACTCTTTACTTTTAATTTACTTTTCATATTATCGTTTGGTTTTTATTGATTTTAAAAATTTCCCTGTATTTTGAAAACATTCGAACAAATTGATGTCTAATTAAAGGGGTATAGGCAGTATTATCACGGCTTTCATTTTTATGGGGATCAATTGAAGAAGGTCTTTAGAATAGAACTTCAATTCCATATATCACTCCATCAGCTTTAGTAGGAAATTCTCGTACTCTAGAATAGCCCATAGATAACTCATAAAACATCTAACAACAAATGACCATTAAAAACTTCAAAAGGAAATACATTTATCACGCTTTATTGTTCGAATAATAATTTCTATTTTCCGGAAATTAAAATTCAGTTTTAAGCAGCTTTTCACTGTTAGTGTATTTTTGTAGATTATAATTGTTCTTATGTTAATTGAGTAATTACGCAAATTGTTGCATACACGGAAATTATTATAAATTTAAAACCATAATCCAATTAACAAAATTTATTATTTTGCACCTCGATGAAATTTGCTTTGCTTTAACGAAACTAATTTATACCAGATATCAAACAAAATATATAAATCGCTTCCAATAGTAATTAACTCCCCCCCAGAAATTAATTCTGCAAGTTGTTTGGCGATGTAATTCTCAATTTGTTGGTGAATGAGGGTAAAGCTTAGTGAAATTGTCAAATAATTACCGTCTCCTATAGAAAGTTAAAATTATGTATATACAAAGATATAAATTTTGAATGTCTTCCATTATAATAATAATTACAAAATTATAATAGAACAACAAAATAAACAAAATATATTTTTTGATAAGACTATCGCGTTTTAATGACAAAATACATTTTTCTATAACTCGATTTATCTATATTTATAAAAACCAATTGTTGTTTGTCTGAATTGTATAGACTCCGAAACTACTGGGCCGATTGAGCTCAAATTTTGCCAGTATATTTGTTTCGAGTACGAAATGTTTAGGGTTAATGAAAGGTTTGAAAAGTTTTCAATAAGGGGCGCGTCAAACACAATCAATAGTTTAGCTATTCACTATAACTAAGTACGCATTTAGTGAAGTGAATATTAGGACATGATATGACTAATGACATGACATATGGCATATGACACATACATTTTTAGAATATTTAATTCTTTGAAATTAAAACTCTAAAGTTTGAAGAATACGACAATTAATGGAAGACACTCTTAAAAAGGCTTAAGAATCTAAAATAATTTGGTACTCAAGAAAATTGGATATTTAGGCACTTTTAAACATTTTGCTATGGTTTAGGTACTTATAAAAATTTAATTAAATGTATAATTTACTTCTAGTATATTTAGACGCAGAAATCGTAATAAATCAACAAATTGTGTTCAGTACTTGTGAAAAATTAAAAAGTATTATAAGTTAATTATAATTACCTAATAAGATAACAAACATGAGCTAGATATTTCGATATTTCTCTGCTAACGAAGTCAGTGCGTGCAGTTAAATTGCAAATTTGTAGAACCTGACTGTGGAAGCACAAGAACTTATTTGCGCCACATGACAACAATTCAAAACAGCCTCCACTGGCTGAATCCCTCGTATTAGATTTTGAGGCACAAACAGAGGCATAAATCCGGGAGGTTTGGGGCTGATAAATTCATGTTTTCTTTAATACCACCCAGTAGCAGACACCATTCCTTGCCCGAAGGAGAACATCATCCCAGGAGTGATTATTCCCAGGCGGATAGAAGTCTTGAATCCAATTATGGTGGCCAGGGGAGTTGAGTTGAGTTCCCCGAACAAACAGGGAACCTTTGCACCAAAATTACTATACTTGAGTAAACGAGTACTATGAAGTGTTGGCAAAGCAGTTTGAATTTCCATTTTTGCTAGCCACATCTTAATTATGAGCAGCTGCACTTGGGATGCAAATATCTGGAGCATATGTGCTTACCTGTGCGAGGGAAATATTTTTGCTTAGACAGAACACTTCTATAGATGTTCTTCTTCGAAGGAAAAGTTTCTCCCGAGATGAAATCTCTGGAGCGGTTACGCTATTGAACTGTGAAGAAAATTTCATTGGGATTCTCTCTACAAGAAACAATTTTCCGGGTGGGTGTGAGGATTTCCCCGACAAATTGACCACAAACGTGTAGAAAAAGTAACAAGGCGCAAAAGACGAGGGCCGGAGCATCTAAGGTAAAGGGACCTTTCCCCGACCGAGGAGCAATCAAGTAGAACGCAACTGTAATTCACCGCATCTTTGGTACATAAATTTTTTCTATTCCCTCTGGACCATTCCTCGTCTCGGGGATCCGCACGGCAGTAAAGGTGCCAAAGAAATCCAGTCAGCCCTAAAGGGAAAAACTTTTTCCATGAGTTTTGGGGGATTGATCGCCGGGCAAAGGCAAATAATCGAAATGGATGCGGAGACTATTCGGGACGGGATTAAAAGGAAAATTGAAAATTAGGAAGTCGCCGCGGGGGCCGAGCGGTCGATTGATTCCCTCCTTTAATTGTATGGCTCGTTTAAGACTGGATAGACCAAAGGAGCCGGGACCAGACAACTGACGCGAATAATTTAAAACTTCTTCGCTTTTTTTATTTTATTTTATTTTTTTATTTTTCTGTTTTGTTTCGAGATGGGTGGGAAAGGCGTCTCTAAAAGCAAAAGAGTTTCGCTTGGAATAAAGAATAAAAAAAAATTTATCGCGGACTACTATACATTTTTAGTGGTATCCACTTTAAATCAATATTTCTAATGAAAACTTCTTCCCGAAACTCTCAATTATTGCGGCCGTACGATCCCAACTGACATATTTCTTTACCAATTTAAGAAATACACTTCCGGGAACGTGCGGTGATTTATAAAATTATTTTCTTCCGCGGACGTGATTGTCCTGCCTAATGGCACAGATCCATTTTCTTTAGTGCCTAGGTCGGGGCGACAAATGAAACTTACTGTGACTGCTACAGAAAAGTTTGAGACAAATCGCTATCATGTCGCAGTCAATTCAATTTAAGGATAATATTTTAGCAGCGAGATTTTTTTTTTTTTTTTGCTTCGTCTAATTTATAGCGCAACATAAGCACCGCACGGATGCCATACGCCCGTGAAGAAGGCGCCCTTAAAATTGAAACAAGGCCGCATGACGTCATCTTCCTTTTTCTTTGGGATTTCACTTAAGACGAGACTATAGCATTTTGCCCCCTTTCCTTCTAGCGATTTACTTGTACAAGAGCAAGCGCATTTTGAGAAATCATTTTCTCTTTCTAGAAGTACTTTAGGATTGTTGGAAATATTTCTTTTTAGCTTCCAGACAGGCCCTTTCTCAAAGAATAATGTAATTTATTCGTAACTGACTTCGGCATATTTAATCCATTGCTTACTTTAGTGATATCCTTGCTACATTACACTGAAAGGAACAGATGAAAACAAAAGATAGTGATAAAATGATTATTATATTATATCATATTATTTTTCATACCGTCATTGCAGTATCTGCATAGCTTTATTTAGCGGTATTCGCACATATCTAAATTTTTATTCTTGCACAGAAATTGAAATCGAAAAAGACCGAATATGATATTTATTAGAACCCGATATATATGATATATCATGATCTGAATATAATATAAATATTCCAGAATTTCGAATTCATTGATATTTTCAATATAAATTCGATAAAAACGAAACTGTATTTTTGTAATTTATTAGAAAGCCTTTAAGCTGACGTCGACGAGAGATCGAGTCAAACTTCGAAAATGGCAATTTCAAAGCCCAAACTTTTAATTAGGCCTTTTGTTCTGTCGGTTTTTTGTATAAAAAGATCAAAACTTTTAAACTCCGGCTTTTTTTTCTGAGAAAGGACACAAGGTAGGGTAAGCTTTTTCCCAGAAAAAAATTTAGTTTTATACAAAAAACTGGATTGGGTAGTGAGTGATATCGTTAGAATGCTTAAAGACTCAGATTCCAGTATCCTACCATGTCTTTAAAAGAATTTATAAAGCATTTTCTAGGTTGACCCCCTCTAAAATTTTCAATTGCGATTTTCGGGATGAAGGACCGATTTTAAGGCGGGATAACTTCCGAATAAAGATTGGCATACCCCTGTTCAGACCTTAGCAAAACACCTTGTATATATAGAGATCTCATTAAAATTTTCTTCCAATAACCCAAAATATAATTTATTAAAAACAAAAACGACTCTGAGATAAATACGAAATAAAATCTTATGTCTGGAATGCAAAAACGTTCTTAAAGAAAGCGTAAAGCAAGGAAGCATTGAAAGGAATTAAAAGAACCAGTCGAAATGAAATAAACGAAGCAAAACAGAACATTAATTTCCGCTGTTGTGCCCTTCCATAGACGGAATGGAAAAGTAAAACCTTCGAAGGGTGAATCAATTCGCTGAGTCTTCGCTCCAATCAATTGCCCGTATCGAATCCCAAATCTAACAGCGAAGCAGCGCTCGTGGGGGAGCTGAAAAGCACCCTAATCACGCTGTCAATAAGATATGAGGATATTAACCAAAATTGCTGACTTTGTCACATATCTGTCAGGCCGCCCAGCAACGTTTCCTTGCTCCAAGGGCCATGATCCTGCCAACTGATGAGATTTAAACAGTGGCATTCTGCTGAATTTTCTGCCATTGATACCGCCATCGGATTTACGTTCATCAGCCGCAAAGAAAGGTGGCAGCGGAATGGGTATAGTTCGACCTAAATCAAAATTTCTTGTCACTAGTCTAAAATTCGTCTAGGCTTTATATGCTAACAAAATTCGAAAATCCATTAAAAATGCGAAGGAGGTGATAATTGAATAGCTCCTGTCGTCACTTTTTTGCCTCGAGCTCAATCAGACCTTCTTGAGGAAAAATAATTATGAGCTTATTACTTTTTGGGTCTTTTTTTCAGCCGGAGTGTTTTTAATTTCATCAGACCTTTTTCTAAATAGGTAACACCCTAACTTTTTCTCTGGATATAAGAAAATTTCCTCGTAAATATTTAAGAAGCTGAAAATCCTTTCCGGACAAATTGACATTTTATGAAATAAGCAACAAACACCGCATTAAATGAGCTAATTTTTATCCAAAGCTTTTTTTGTTTTCTTTGAAATATTTTATTGGAATTAATAAGTACCCAATCTCAAAATCGAGTATTAAATTCCAAACTTTTATTTTTTCAGTTTATATTGTAAAATAATTAAAATAATGACTGCAACGGATGTTAGTTACAGTCATTATTTATTAGAGACATATTTTTTACTTTTTAAAATTACCTTACTATTTAATATCGATCTTGTGTCGCAGAAAATGTTACAAAGCATCACCTCATCATTGTTTGTTTTTCAAACTTTTAATTTATGAAGTGGTTTTCTTATTAAATCCAAAGTCTGCGAACATTTTCGCCAGGATCCCTACTACACTACTTTTTTAGTCAATAGGAATCCACATCATGTTTTTGAAAAAATTGGTTTAAATGGTTTTTTAACCCCTATTTTTCAAATCTATGATAGCAACATTTTTTGAATATCTTTCAATTCAGAACATATGAAATAAGGAAGGACAGTTATGAAAACGAAAACTAAATTCTAAAAATGGTCATAATAAGGCCTGTGTAATTCTTAACATTTGTTAACAATATTTTTCGCCTGATTTTTGACCCATCTGTTTCAAAAGTAGGGAAAAAATCTTACTTATATTTTGTATAAACCATTTCTCATCCTTATTTTTCAGCATCCACTTGTACTCGACTCGAAAATAAAATAGGCAGCCTTGCCGAAAAGAAAACTCTCATTTTGTGAGAAAAGTTTGCCAGTTCCCTTGCCGGAATAACTACGTTCCTTCGTGCGTACTTGTCGGTGTTGTTAAAACTCATTGTGCAGGAGCACTTCATTTCATGCCTTAATTAAGCTCCGGAAAGGTTTTCGAAAGGAATTCGGATGAAGTTGTGAACGCTGTGCTTTAATTGTGAAAATTGAAAAACTTTTTCACAGACCAAGTGCCCCTAGATTTTGGGTTTTGTGAGTCTGGCTTATTGCGCCAAAAGAAAAGTAAGTGCTCCTTGAATGAACACACTCACATACAAACACAGATTCATCGGCAGCAGCCCCAATCCGGTCTTTGATTGATTAAATTTGTGCGGTTCATTTCAATTAAAGCCGGAATCGGCCTGTATTGTCGATAAACGGTTTACAGGCGACATAAAAAGGCAAACGGGACAACATTGAATTTATGTGGAAAATTTAAGGGACTAGCTTCGCTCTACTCTGGGTAACTAACCCAGATTTTAGATTTTGTATTGCGGTCGCAAATCTCACCGGATTTCAGTCGGTGGCTGATTTTGTCTCCCATTTATTTGAGGACGTGGCTTTCAAATGCCTCCGGTTGTAGAAGTTTTCATTTTGCGTACAATACGAATTTTGCAGAGGCGCCTTTATGTGACTGCATCTAGTGAATAGGACTAACTAAAGAGCAAACTTTGGGTAAAATCTAGTTTCTAGTCTAGTGTCATGGCGATGTGCAACATGAATATAAATGAAACGTACAGAGTCGATTTATTACTAGGAATTAACTGGGAAGTGCGTTGCACCATTCAAAGAGTTAACTTTTCGGATTCACACTTCTTTTCGTACCGCAGAGCAAAGTAACTATAATGTCTATAAATAACACACGCATATAGGTAGCTTAGAAACTTTTTTAAATTGACTAAAATAACAATTTAATTGTTTATCAAAATTTTAATTTTAATTTATAAACTAAAACTGTTTTTCAAGCTTCCGATGAAATCCGCAATTAGCATCACAATAATTACACAACTTCAGAAAGGCTAATTTCATAATATCAGCTATTAAAACAATACTAAATTAAAGAGAATACTTTAAAAGGGACAAAGATACTCCTTTAATTTTTAGATAAACATTTAACTCATTAAGCAATCAACTAAATTGAATCAGATGAATTCACAAGGATACCTACCTTAGTAAGTGATTCTTATAAATGTTATTCTTTTAAAATGATAAGTTTTTTTTAGACAAGATATATGAAAACTCAAATATAATTGTTTAATAACAAAATGCATATAATAGCTAATATAATAAAATTAAAATATACAAAACTTTTCCTTGGTTCAGATATTTTAAATAAATTATAAAGCAGTATTACACTCGTCGCACATTTTATCAATAATATAATTCAATTTGTGAGCATTTCTTTTTTAACGATTTGCAATCATTTTATAAGGAAAGTCTTTAAAAAATATAAAAATGAAAAATCAATCCTCTAATTACACTAATTCTTTAAATCTTTACAATTCCAACACCGAATTTAAACCTACTTTTCATGTTATCGTTCAAAAAGGGTTCAAAATTGAATCAGTTTATTGAAAAATTATGGGCAGCGAATGATTAAAGCGTGATTTACGTAATTTATCCTCAAAATTCCGATCATGTACAACCACTTGAATTTATATCTACTTAAATCATACCAAAATGCCTCTCGTTTATGATTTATCAATTATGTATTTGGTGTTATTTTGATATATGTGGATACTTTTAACCAACTAGCTGACGTAATAAAGAAATCTACGTGAGTGCTTGAAAAAATAGAAGAGATTTTCAGAGATTTATGAAGAATGTTAGAGGAAAACTTTTGGGCATTAATAGGTATAACTGCGGATGTTATAAGAGCTAGCGTTCTTAAAATTCCCCTCGACACGGTGGCGGCTACTTCCTATTACCTTCTGTATCCCTTTATTGTCTTCTTTAATGGATGGTTATTAACAGTCCTTTTTGCAAAAAATTTATTATATAGTCTGCGAAGTTTATTACCACCTTTAATGGCCGCAAAACTTTAGTGATCTGCATAATAATTCACGAATTAGTCGAAACATCGTAAAATCAATGGAAATATTCGCGGATGTGTGGTACCTAAGTAGGGCTATTTTTCTTTCAAAACCAAACCATTCGGAAGTTTTCTATGTATTTTCTGACTTATTTTTACGATAGGGTTGTAAAATTTATTAGCCATTGTACATTTTATGCGAGCAACTTGTTGTTAACGTGAAGCTTATGATTATAGCCTATCATGGAATTTCTGAAAATAAAGAAAAAATATCGAGCCGAATAAATGCTGATATCACATTTTATAAAAAAAATTTATTTCATCGAGACATTTCCAGTGTTATCCTTTTATAATACACATACATCTCAGAACTTTTCGAGTAGGTAAGCAATATTTGAAAATGTTGGTATCAATATAATTTTAGTGCTAGTAGCACATTAGACTTAATTTACAAATTGATACTAGACATTTTCTTCTGGTCCATTAAAATTATCTTAAAATGAATTTTCCAGAAGGAGTGCGCTTCGAAATGATCATCAATTATAAGATTTCATGAGATTATCTACTGAGGGATTGAATTTTACGATGAGAGTTTACAGCCAATTGTCTAAATCATCGTCCAAATAGAACAATTACTACTAATGCAAGCCCTTAAGTCTATTGAGGCAAGAAAATCTTCACCGTCCAGGAGATATCGGGAATGGTCACAACCACCCCATTTTTACTATAATCGGATAGGGCAAGAAATTGGTCGACTACATTTTCTAATTCCATGTGAATGCTGGCAGTGGTCGCTCCATCCCAGCGCGATTTTCTGGTCGACTTTCCTCTTTAGAGCGGGGAAGGCCAAATGTAAATACCCACGACGTAATATCAATAAAACGCTTTATTAAACTTTGAATGGACGTCTTTTAGATAGGAATCGAATCTTCTTCTGTTCAAGATTCGGCAGCTACCATGGGCTTGTTAGGATGGATCAGATCCTTAGCGAACAGAAATGCGACGAGGTTTTGCGAGAACCACTAAATAAACAACCAAAAACGATCCTAAGGGAAAACAAAGCCATTATCGTCGAAAAATGGAAATCGATTTTCTAATTTATTTTCATTATTAATGGCCGCTGCTCTGTCCAACTGCGCATACTTTGAATGGAATTACGGTGCCCAGTCCTACCCGGTGCCATCATTCACGTCCTTCTTATGAAATTGTCAAAAAGTTTTACCCTAGACCGAGGCTTCGATGTCGAATTAAATCTCCGTCCTCGTCAATCAATCCTAAGCTCAATTGGGACGTGGGAAGATTTGTCGAATGGGTCGAACTTGTCGAGTTTAAAACACGACCCCCACCTTCCCGGACATCAAACTCTAGACCATCCAGTGTCCATCACTCGCACGAATACGAAGAGTGCCTTCGATTTCACAGTTGCTCCCTGCGTCCCAGCCGTAGTTCAGAAATGTTTGGCAGAGGACAATCGCGGAGCTGGCGCGAAATAGGATGCAGTAAAAAAAAATTTATTTCGACTTAATTTCCTTCGCTGTAGGTAGTCCTACAGCTTAAATGAGGGTCACATTCAGAATCTAGCACTATTCGGCCCCCTCTCCTTTATTTCGTCAGGGGGATACCCGCAGGACCCTTCTCCCATTCAATCTGTATTACTTATGTACAACATTGCACTCCAGTGTCAACTTAAAAATATTTTATAATTCCGAAAGCAATTTTTCGCCCTTTTGGCAACGGCTCTTAGACAGGAAGTGGGGAAGGAAGCGTCATAAGCTACGGCATTCTACGTAAGGATAATAAGAAAAGGAAGACTCCTCTGGTTCTGGTCCTGGTCCCGGTCCTGGTCCTGGTCCTGGTCCTGGATCTATCGGCAGGCTACCAGAGGACATCGAAATTCAATTTTATAAAATAAGTCTCGGCGGTGTTTTTCTCGCTTGGCACAATCCGGCAGGAGCCGTTTCCTTCCGAAGTTTAATGGAATTATTTGCGGTCGCTGAATAATGCAGCCCGGGATTGGAATAGCAAGCATGTCTGCTTCTTCAGGCTATAACACGGGAAAAGCTAATTAGAGGGGAAACGTTAAATCAGAAACTTTACTCAGGGACAAAACATAGTTAAAAATTCTTTTTTAAGCGTTATTTCATTAAATTAAATGATGCCAAATAGCACAGTTCATAAATTAATAAAAATTTAACAGATGTCTTAAACGCTTCCTTAAGTTAATTTGTATTGTTTAGTGAATTCTAAATAATTCAAAATGCTTTTTTTAAATACTTACATACATATATGTATGTAAAATAGTTCTGATGAGAGTATTAAGAAGTATTATATTAGACTAAACTAATTAAACTAGCTCTTTTCAGTATCGCTTAAATATTTATGATTTCTAAAAAACTCATCATCAATTTCTTGATGTTTTACGTCTGTGAAAGCCTCTCATGCTCCCTATAGAGATTTTATAAGTGTCCTAAGATTACTATCCAAAATGCCCAAATAAAAGTTTAAGGTTTATTTCAACAAAAGAATTTGGTGTTGTATTACAGAAGTAAATCCTTTAGATAATTTAAGAAATTAGTGATATAGTAATAACTAAAAAAATTATTAAGTAAGTCAGAAATTACTGCAATTGGAATTACAAAACAATTGGATACTCTAATTAAAAAATTGCGAGAAAGAAAGTCATTTTTCAAAAACATATGAAAATTATAGAAAAAAAGGCAACGAAAAGTAATTCAAAATTTACAGCGCGCCAAAGGGGATAAATAATTAAAATTTTATATTTATTCCAACAATACAAAAGGAAATACAAAAAGTGGATACCACACTATTGGAAAATGTAAAACAATTAGTCATTTTATAAACTACCCTGAAAAATGTCCAGCAATTTCCACAACTAGGCAATTAGAAACTAATAGGAAATGAGATTTTTGGACCGCATATTGTCTTTTTCTCTTTTAAGGGTTTTAGACAAATAGATAGGAATTGTTCCCTGTTTTGTTGTAACACGAGACTTCTCCAGCTAGTGAACTTTTCGGTAAGCAATCACAGGGGCTGCATAGCAACCATGTAAATATATTGTATTAGGAAATTTATTTGTGCTCTGCAATTAGCTGTTCTTCCAGCGCTTTCTACCGAACCTGGATATAGGGATCAGGGAAGAATAGGACAGAAGTGCACATTACATCCATCGATCGAGTAATTTCGAGATGTAGCTCGGCGCTTTTAAGTTGATTTCGAGCGTAAGATTGTTGGATTTTCACCCCGGAGTTGGGTGTTGTGAAGGAACTTGAAATGTCTAGAATCCATTTAGTGCGCAATCCAAACTAAACGATAACAGTTGCAGCAAATTTTCAAAGAAAATGCTCACAATCCTTAAACCTAAGGGTACGGAATTTCGTGAAAGAAAACATCTTGCAAGGTACACAATACCGCAGATAGTATCATCTTGGAATGTAAGGGTATAAATTTTTATTTACCAGACCGCGAATACTTGAAAACTTCATCTCTTACAAACGGTGCAAGATGAGATTATTCTGACAAAAAGTTTCACATTTTCGAGTGATGGTTTCCGGCACTTTTCGGATATTATGCAACTGCTACATAAACAACTTTTTTATTTTGAAGGAGCTCTCAAAGGAGGCAGATATGATCATTTTGTTGGAAAATTTTAGAAAATAAAGTTATCTTTGAAGATGATATAAAAAAGTATATATTCTTAAGTGATGTATGATATTTAGATTTTCCTTTCAGTAATAAATACAGACAAATAGTATTAACTACCAGCATTCGTGCGGGCAAAGAAAGTGCCCTTTTTTATTTTAGAAAATGTTTTCAAAATAACACCTAATTTTTCCTCACATGGTGAGTAGCGTACTCAAATAAGCCCACATGAAAATATATTCACTTTATGAACTTTACTCGAATTAAAAGGGCTTGGATGGTAAACTGGTCACTGGTCCAATTATTTTAGGATGGATTCGAAAAGGATGGCAGCTAATTGCTAGCGCGAACGTGACAAATGAAATTTATTCAAATTAATCTCATTACGACGATAACGTAAAACATAAAGTACACCGAATGAACATGATCCTGAATTGGTTCAACTGCAGCTTGGAATAACGAATTGGCTGAGCCTGTACGAAGGGAAAGAGATTCCCAAGCAGAAAAAAAAAAGCTTCAACAAAGTTATGCAGAATTCAATTAGTATTGAACAATTCTCATTGATTCGTTGCCCATAATTTGCGATAACAATGCAAACTGCATTAAATGCACTGGGGTAACTGAAACAAATGGAGATCGCTTCTGTCAATAGATAAAATTTATCCACGGTGCTCTACGACTCCAAGCCCGACAGATTTCAATTTGTCAATGCAATTGCTTCACATTCGTTGGCAATGTTCGAATGGAAAATACGCATATTGATGATTGTTTATTTCTCTCATTTTAATCCAATTTTGAAATTTTGTAGAATGCTGTTAGAAATACCATTGTAATATGGTTCATGAAAATAAAGCGACTTTGCAAAGTATAAATTCTTTATAGAATCTTGCGCCATATACAAAAATTTAAAAGTTCTGGGTTTTGGAATTGCTTTAAATCAGAAATTTGGAAACGAAATTACTGTATTTATTTCTATTTTCGAAGAAAGTAGATTTGAAAAGAATAGTAAAATAAAAAAACAATACATGAATATTCATATAGGATTGGTCGATCCCAAGTAATATGTAAATTGTTGTGGTAACCTGCATGCCTGTGTTTAGTAATTTTAACTTAGTAAATTCCTACGTTTAATTAAAGCTTAATTCAGTTCATCACCAAATATTCCTTAAAACATTAAAATTCTCTGAATGGCTTTTAATGTACAAAGCAAGAATAAAAGAGGTGATCTCACCTCTATAAATTTTCATTGGCCGCAATAGAGTTTAACGTGAGCAGCTTAGGTTTCCCTCCTGGATTCCTGGCAATATCTCTTCCCGCAGGAGAGAATTTTGCTCCTAATTAACCTTGATAACGGTTAAATTGGCCATTTTTCTAAACGACCAGAAATCTCTTAGTTTCCGTTTTTATCCCTTTTCCTTTTTTCCCATGATTTCGAGCAGATGGCTATTCAAGGGTTAGAAGTAACAATTATTCTAGCCGAATTTCTACCAAACGAAGAGAGGGGGTGTCTGCTTCCATTAAGGTCTATTCTGGCTTATCTCCAGTAGGTCAAAGAAGCCCGCCCACTCAATTTTCTATATTGTGTGCGTGGCTGCCGGTACGAAATCTCTAAGCACTTAACATGGTTGATAATTAAGAGCTAGACCCGTGGTCGTTTTAATACAAAGAGCTCCTTTTTCTATTATCTTAAATATCTAGACGGTGAGAATGTCGTCGCAATTGTCTTTTGTTCAGCTGAGCCCATTAGCAGAACAATAAACGGATTAATTAGGATAATGAAGATTGTACTTGTTCTTTTTTTTAAAACCTCAGCTCTTACTTTGCACCCACTCGTTAATTTTGATCTGTACCCTGTTCAACTAAAGTTGCGGTAGTTGAATCGATGAAATTCCGTAGCAATCACTTTCTGTTTTCCAATTTTTTTACCCAATGCCCTTCGATTCGACTAAGGGGGAAAAACTTTGAACTCTGTAAAAATAAATTGACGGAATGAGCAATACGTCGAAATTTGTTTAGTCCTCTATTGAAAATTTCGAACCAATCATAATTAATTTCAGGAAACTTTACTATTGTATACGATTCAAACAATTTTAATCAAAATGAAGGGATTATATCCTTAACGAAATTTTTGTTTAACAAACTGGAAATGTTGATTTGTTAATTTTACTTTAAATAACTCGCATTACTTTGTTTTATTGTGAACTAACCCGATATTCATTGTCACAGGTCTAGTAATTTACGCATAATATTCATCAATTAAAACGTAAACCTACCTCGTGAATCAATCTACCTAAATATAATTTAACGCGTATAAAATCCGTCGAGCAGTGACAGAGAATATCGCAAACAGACAGACACGATGAAAAGGTTTTTTTTTTTTATATTATGTAGTGATTACAAAATTCTTTTACAACCTGTAATAAATTTAGCAAATATAAGTAATCTATTAAGTAATATTTAAATAGTCCCAAAGAACTAAAAGGCCAGTAAATATCAAATGAATATTAGCCATTTCCAAAGCTAATTAATTAGTCTAATATAAACTAGCAAACATCCATCATGTTTCCATAACAACGATTCATGTAATTTAGAGCTCTTGTGTTGTGCTTAAAATAGCTTGATGAGCTATCTTCATATAGATATTTTGCTGATTCACAATCAACACAAAAGATGCTATCAAAATAGCCTATCACACAAATATCGTAGTTTTGTATGATAGGCTATTTTAGTATGTTTTCATGTTTTGAATGTAGCAGTAAATATAAGAATTTTATTTTATAGTTCTCTAGAGAAAGCATTGTTACACTTTTGTACTAAGCACTGGCCAGGAAGGTGGTAAAGTTATTAAATACGATAATTAAATTTTATATTTTCTATATTATTTCTATATTCATAAATCTGACAAGATAGCACATTTGAGGTCCGCTGGAAAGAGCTAGTATTAGACTGGAAATTTTGAAGAACATCATCATCACATCACCAATATTTTCAAAAAGGATCAATAGTTTAATTTTCACAAAATAAACCCCTAAATATTATTTACTAAGCAAAAACTACAGAGATAAATGTAATTTTTCAGCGAACCTAAGATTCGAAATAAACCAAGAAAAACAGCAATTCAACAATCATTCTTTCTTAAAGTCTGAATATAACCTTGATAAAAAATTTTACAAAATATAATGAGCTGTTAAAAGAGGTGAATGGCCTATAAGAAAGAACGGATATGTAGTATAGTATTATTCTACAAATTGTAGAGTATTTCAACTCAAAGTATATCGGATTGATTACTAAATTATTAACCAAGAATTTTAGGTGCAAAAGAGTAACAATAGTGTGATATACTGTAGTGTAGCGTAAGAATAGAACTATTAATGTTTTTTAATATCACAAACTCAATTAAAAAAAATTTTTCCGACAACACATGAGCATTTTATTCAACTCTACCACATTCTGTTACTCCTCACTGTACTTTAGTAATGTGTCATCATCCATTCACGGAATTTGAACTTCAATATTTGTAGGGGTCTTATTTTAAGCTCTTATTCGGCATTGTCTAAACTTTCCCTATGTTTCACGCTTTTCAATTAAGAATTCACCGTCGTTTTTTTTATTTTCATCGATATTTTCGAAGAATACACTAGCAAGAGGAATATAATGCATGCATTTCCCAAGAGCAGATTTCTCTTGTTTTCGAGCAATTAAAAAATAATATCTTAAAACATCTTGCACATTATAACTCCCTAGAGCACTTCGCTGATGTTAACAAAAAAAAAAAATAACAAAAAATGAAAACAATCAGCAAATGGCAGCAATTCATCAATTCTCAGGGCGATGATAAACATACGGCCCGAACTCAGAATAAAAGCTGCAGTTCATTTTTATATTGAAAAATAAGGGACGGGGAGGAGCAGGTGTAAATAAATGGTTAATACGTCCCTTCACCTCTCTACTTTCTCTCATTCCACCTCACACCACAAGTTTTCCATTTAAATAAAATTTTGCATTCATTAAAAAATGAAAAATACTCTCACGGTATTGAGCTACTGAAAAGGAACATTACCTGACAAATTGGTGCCATAAATATGAATAATCGCGGCATGGACAAGATACAGCGTCTGCAGCGATTCGGCACAGGGCTTAATCCCGATCCCTTTCGTGGTCCTGGTCCCTGAATATAAAGCTCCCACTACACCTTGAATAGTGCGGTGCGCCACTAAGGTCTGAGGGCAGGATCCTGGATTCGGAAGTTCTTGTAATTCCAGCCACGTCCGTTGCGGGCGGAATAGGAATATTAAATTATATAAACGTGTAAGTGAAAACGAAAACGAAGTATATCACTCAAGCCAGGGCATTCTAAATACGTGTGGATCATGGCAAACAGACTTAAGTTTAGCTAAGTTTACTTGAGTTAGTACAAAGATAATAAGGATGGTAGTCTTATGGCCTCGATTCTGTACATCTCCCGCCAACTTTGCCCTCAAATAGTCAGATTTAGTTATTGTCACTCTGGATTTTTTTAGGAGCACAACTGCTATGGTAGGAAAATAAATTCATCCGCACTTTGTCTGTTCACCTGGAGACGTGTATACAAAGTCTAGAAAGATGACGCAAAAAAAAAAAATAAAGAACGATAAATGCGCTGGTAATAAACCAAAATTACGAGCAACCCAAATACATTACAATTGATGAACGTTTAGAAACTTTGCTTTTAGCGGGAGTGTCTGAATTTTTTCGGTTGAACGACAAGAGATGCTCTTAAAAAGCAAGAAGGACGAAAAGGAGCAGCTGCCATGGTTAACCAGATTAATGTATTGCTGTGTGATGTTTCACGCTCTAAAGAATTTCTTTCACACGAAAGAGAGTGTCGTATTCAACTTCGGGTTCTGTAAAATAAAAATCTTTAGATGAGGTATACGCGAATTTGAAAAGTTCTAAAAAAAAATAACATCCCTATACCATTTTCAGTTTTGGCTGTACATTAACTTTGTATAATGAACCGAAATATATTACATCATCGCAATAAGTAATATACCGAAATATATAACAAATATGTACACATTGGTGAACAAAAAAATGGAATCACCACCCTGCTGGTTTTTCAAAGCAAGCTGCTCCTTAAACATTACTAAAATTATTAGCATTACTAGCGATCATTGTTTAAAGGACTAGGGCAAATGGAAAAGAATTTAGGAATAAATTATAAGTGATTCCATTTTTTGCGTGTATATTATAAAATATAAATAAGAGACAGAGATTCAACCTTTCGTCCTGAATGGTACACATAATATGTACATAGATAATACGAACATTTTAAATAATCGAAAATACTTAATTTTGCTAAAAAAGTGACCACATTATATCCACCGATTGAAAAATAAAATGGTTAAACATTTTTTTCAGAGAATCCTAATCCCCCTAAAGTGCTAAACAATAAATCATTGTTGTAGCGAGTAAATAAAGATAACGATTAGAATTTCTACAGCATTAGAGTACTGATGAATCCTGATCACTCCAAGCCCAATTTTAATCATCGATCATTCGATGCAGCTATAAAATGTTTAATGGAGTAAATCGTTTTGACGAAGGTATTTTAAACATCCACTCAAATTTGATTTCTATGGGATATTTTAAATGATAATTAATTGTCCAAAATTCATATTACGCTAGCTTATTTTCGTTATTTCGGCGATATGAGTTAAGCTCTAATATTGAAATTTCTTTTATATTTATAAGTTCATGTTTTTTAACATTATCAAATAAAATGTTCATATTACGAGTAAATTGAATCGCAAAATGTATCACTTAATAATCGCTAGATGTACGACTTTCTAATCTCTGAAATTTCCTTTCACTTCAAGTTATTCAACATTTGTAATGCTTCCTTGACATGCGAATAAGATTCGTATAAAGCAAATTTAGAAAAAATCAATAAAACGTTCCCACTTGAATATTTCCGTTTTCTTTTTTTCACATTTACCAAAAAAAAAAGGTATTACCATTGAGTGAAAATAAGTGCCTATTCATCACCTTTTCCCCTAATATTCCCCATAAAGTTGTTCACGTCTTTTGCGGGTTTACGTGACCTCCTGGGCCAAAAAGTTCAAGAGGAAAAATCAGTGCCTTTGTTGCCACTTCAGCTTTTATTACTTAATAGGCAATATCGCAGTTCCTTGGCTTCTTAAGTGTGAAGAAAAAAGCATTTGTCTTGAAGACAAACAAATTAAATGGATGAGGTAACAGAAAATGTTTGTTCTTTAAATAAGGACAGAGATGAATTTATTTTAAATAATAAGACTCTCTGATATCCTTTAATCAAAATAAGTTCAATTTTTGAATTTTAGGATTTCCACCTTGCAACCCAAATATGGTTGAACACAATCCGAAAGTTTGTTAAATTAAATAGAAATTATAGATAAAATTTAGAATTTTAAATTCAAAACCATAAAACTATTATAATTATTAGGAAATATTATTGCGTAGAGTGATGTTAATATTGAACAATGTGTAGACTTTAGCTGAGAGAAAAATGATGAATTTCACTTTTATCCAATCGAAAGAAGTAGGTACATTTAAAATTTGTTATCAATAAATATTGCAAGTATGTACATCTTCAATAAAAGTAAAGGAAATTAGTTTTAGTTAAACGAATAAATATATATAGTAATTTTCAATGTATTTTTGATATAATTTATAAATAAAAGAAATAACAAGAACGTAATTATTCACTAAAAGGATTCTGGCTCAGTTTTTTGTTGATCCAAGGAACAAATTCCAAGACTCTAGTGAAAATAGAGGGCGTCTTTGGATTGCAAGTTTCTCGTCCATTTGGCAGTGAAACTTTGCTCCATGTAAACGAAGAAATTCCAACAATTTTATCGTCATACACCAGAGGTCCGCCTGAATCGCCATCACATGCTCCTCCAACTTTCTGGTCTAAAGCACAAACGGCGGTTTGGGGTATTTTACGAGTAGTGATGAATAATTGGCAAACGTTGTTTGGAATTATTTGTAAATCAACTTTTTTTAGCCACTCCGAAGGTACACCGAATTCGGTGAGTCCCCATCCAGCCACTGTGGCCACATTTCCTATTTTATAATCAGCAGATGTTGGTAGCTCAATAGAGTTTATAAAACGCGTTTTTGGGAATGCTTTGTAAAGTATGAGTATAGCGATATCGTTCATTAAGGGTTTCGTTTTGAAAGTTTTATTTATTATTATTCTCTTCACTCTTCGTTTTTCCGCAATATCCTTTTGCAGTTTCTGGTTTACAATACCAGCTTTTATAGTTAGCTCTGATTCCTTGGCTTTATAGACACAATGACCAGCTGTTAAAACTACATCCCTACGGATTAAAGAGCCTCCGCACTTATAAGTATCGCCATTGTCTTCCCAAATTACTTGCACGATAAAGTCAAATTCAGCTGATCCTTGGACTTTATCTCCTACCAGTCTTCCAACTTGTTTCCCATTTACGACTCGTTTTGCTCGACTCGCTGATTCTACAACCACTGCTGCGATCAGCAGGACTACGAAAATTTTAAACATTTTCATCCGTGAAAGATATTTGAACTCAGAATCAATCAATTCTACTGATGAGAATTTTCTGATAAAATGAATTTTTATAGTAAATTTGTATGGTTATTCAATCGTATTGTCAATATACACCACGTGTTCTATGGTTTGCAATCTTTATTTTTCCAAGTGCTAACAATTTGAATAAACTAACGCGAAATCTGCACAAAGCTTTAGAATTGGTTGATTAACACGCGAGAATTTTGCAATATACCTAATACGTTTGTTTAAGAGTTTATACTTTTTCCTATGTTGCTATAGACATTTAAAACTTTCAAAACAGCAGTACAATAAGGGTGTTTTCATCTTTATATTTCGAAGAAAAATATAAAAATTGTCTAAAATTTGAATTTAGGTGTTGCTTTTACGCAAATATATTTTTAGAATTTTGAGTATAATTTAAAAATTGGTATGATCTTTAAAATCTCTATGAAGGAAATAATGTTCAAGGTTATTCAAACTCCTTAAAAATTGTGCTATGAGTGCTTTGTAAACTTATTAGATTTCATTCGATTTAATTGCGGGTTTCTGGGTGTTTCAGTTAAGTAAATTTTCAATTGGAATTAAATTTCACTTTCCATAAACATTCAAATGAAATATAACAGATCTGTTAAAAAATTTAATTATTGATTGAGACGAGAGCCTATTTCCATATTGGAAAACAAATCTATTGAAGAATTTATCTACGACATTTTGTTTTCAGTTTTAAACATTTTAATAAATTGCTTAGCATTTGGATAAGTCTGCTGCGAATGTCGTCAAACCCAAGCAAATGATCTGGCTGCAAATGACGTCAAATAAACCCCAGACTGCAAGACCAAGGCCAAATTTTGCTGACATTATTGTCTCAGCTTTCAATTTTGTTGCTCAATAAATGTTTAGTGCATAGTATAACTTATCCATGTGCTTCACTTACAGCAAAATTCATTCTCTAATTGTCTCACAAAAAAAAAATATACCTCATTTTCCCAAGTGCTGAAAACCACTTTCAACCTAGAAAGACCTAGCCAAAAGCATCCAAATTTTATGTAGCTTTAAATGGAAACGGTAGGTGCTCTCTTGTAAATAAATTTAGACTGCGCGTCCGGAATGCAGGCTGAATTCGGCATGCTCCCCTGCCACCCACCCACAAGCCATATATCGAATATGAACCAAAAGTCATTGCATGTCGAACATTTTCGAGTACCTGCAAATAAAATTTCTGAAAATTGTTCTATCCGACGGAAGAGGTGGCAGGATTTCTCCTTGTTGCTCACAGCCGATTCCCTGTGATGTGGCATGGCAGAGCCTTAGGATCGTTAGCAAAAATTGCAGGCCTGAGGCCGAGAGAATTCGGATGAAAATTGGAGCATATGAAAACCACAAACTGAAAGCGTTTTGCTAAGAGGGTTCTAGAGCAAACAAACCTGGATCTAATTTTTAAAGGGGAATCGGGACGGTGGGATATGCTCCTGCCAAAATAATCAGCAAATGGAATGTCTGGCCCCGAGGGCACAAGCCTGGATGAAACAAAAAGTACCTGACGATGCAGCCGAGCTATAAGACTATAAGATGCATTGAATGAGTAGGGTCTTTTCTTCACTTACAAAAATTTTCTTCTTGAGTTGCTGCTTCGCTCTTTTCGGAGCCTAGAAAGTGGATGGGGTTCGCTGCAAACTCACTAGACTGTAATTTTTCAAATGCTATCCACAACATAGACAAAGTGATCTGGGGATTTTTGTACCACCTGGGAGTTGGCATATCGTTCACACAAGTTGAAGTATTGAATATGCGACATTGGCACTGAAAAATATATGTACGTTAAAGTTATAAACCGAAGGTATCACTTTAAGAGAAGTTTTACTAATTAAAAATAGACGAGACGTATACTAGTGGTCCCAAAATTAACATTCAGATAAAGATTTTTCATAATTGCTTCAAAACTATTCACCGAACTTTTGTAGCGAAAATGTGAATAAATAAAGAAGCCTTTTATTAATATGAAAATAAATAATTATTAAACTATTTAAATGAATAACAACTTTCT
Source organism: Philonicus albiceps (assembly GCA_963969385.1). Taxonomy (NCBI): domain Eukaryota; kingdom Metazoa; phylum Arthropoda; class Insecta; order Diptera; family Asilidae; genus Philonicus; species Philonicus albiceps. Next base: position 8,579,986 of record OZ017776.1, on the reverse strand, counting down.
ATTGTTGGCAATATTATTGTGTATTCGAAAACTACAAAAAATATAAATAAAAATCGCCAATATAAGGATTAAAAAATATTTATACATATAGTTTTATGCAATCCACCAAATAAGCACTTAAAAGACAATATACTAAACTAAATTCAAAGCATAACTTAGCAATTAAAAGCAATTTAGAGGTTTGCTCAAATACAAGAATACTACATTTAATGCTTTATTAGCATTTGCTCATTTACATTGAGTCAATGGTTGCATTTTAGGCCTTAATTACAAAATAATTTCTAATTTAATTTTACAACAGTGTTATAAGATAGTTTCCGCAATTACAGTACCGTGTGAACCAAACCGTGTTGTAGGTTGCTGTCTTTTACGAAGGTTTCCTCAATTTTCTTAACGTGTAAGAGAGCAAACGTTTTGTAGAATACCATGTTGCAAGAGGGTTACCTAAATCGCAATCTTCTAGATATTTATTTAGAAATCAATTACAATGTTTTAAAAACAGAATAACATTGGTGCATTTCTCCTTAATTAGTTTGAGAAAATTTATTTAAGAAAATCAAACCCATGATTGCTTTCGAATAACGAAATTAATTACACTTCAACAAGAAATCCATTTCTTCCCGTAAACCCACTGCTCAAAAAAAAAAACAACTTCTGGGAATTAAATCTATTTCGTCTCTATTTTGTTCGCAAGGGGAGACCAAGAAGAGGAGAGACGAATCAAATCCAAAACACAAATGGCAGTTTAATTAAATTTACTCTAATTTTGCTGCCACTCACCGATAAGCGCTTCTTAGGGAACCATGTACATACCTTATCTATGGTTTAAGAGCAAATATTTGTCTGGACGAAAGTTAGGAATTCCTAAAAACTCCTTGGGAATATTCGGAGACGTCGAAAGCCCTTCTAAATCTTCAATAAACAGCGGGGCGAACTTCGTGCGAGGGTTCTGTGAAAGTGAACTCGGCTACATCCTGTCAGCAAATTACTTTCTTTGATTTCTGCCAAAAGAACAAATAACAACTGTGTATTCAATTGTTATTTATGAGCTTGTTTCCTTCAGCCCTTTGTTTCAGAGGGCCTCCTCTGCCCCATCTATCTCGATTCACGTGCAGGGTGCCGGTGCTGTCTCTATTCGAGGAGCCCATGTCTCCAGGCCCTGTAGTGTAAGAAGTGCCACTCAGCAAGAATGGGACGAACCCCCGACTATGTGACTATCGCATAAACCAAAGAAAGTTTCCTTTTTCATCCTTTCGCTCCTTTGTTGCCAGGATTGTTCGCTTAGAGCAACTTAAAAAACACATACAAGTGAGCAGCTAAGAACCCTTCTGATGCCACTCCTGATTACAGGGTTTCCTCTTTCCATTTTCAGCACATTTTATTGTCTTAAGTGCATTTCACTATTTTTAAGTAGAATAAAGTGCAATTTGCAGCAGTATTTATGAAGCTGAAATAATTATGAACGTCTGCTTGCATTCTCGAAGGGGCATGCCCTACAAGGCAGCTGGAGCGGTCCTCTGAGCTCTCGTTAAGGACTTCGCTCTGTATAATGCTTTCCATATTGAAAATGCAAATTCATTTAATCTTGCCGCTTCAAGCCCACGCCACATCAGTTTAAGAAATTTTCTCCCAAAAATGAGAATATCTATGCTTTAGGTTAGGTATGCTAATTAGCTCCTTTGTAAAATGTTATTAATGTTGAAAAAGAAATAACGAAATTTTAAGCTTCTTAACAAAATGAAAATGAATTAAAACATCATAAAATTTAATTAGCATTCGATAAAAAATTTATTACTATCTATCTATAAATTTGATTTAAAGGTATAGAATTTTACAAAAAATTATATTGGGATTTGAAAGAAAAATTATTCGGATTTGGTAAATATTATTTTATAAAAATCATGTAAGCTAGTTAAAAGATCAACATCAGTTTCAAAAAATTATTGTAATGGTAGAAAGTAAGCCTGCAAAATCGAAATTTATTGTAAAGTTATAAAATACGATCACATTCAACAACAAAATCTATAATGATTTCTTAAAAAGAAAAGACTTGTGATTAACAAGTTCACGAAAACATAAACTAATCAGAAGAATGTTTTGATACAATTTCCGGAAAGTTCTGCATCCATTCTTCATATGATCAAATCAAGCACTTATGTATGTATGAAGTTTTGTTATATATCTACTTATAGATTACTTTTTTAAGATGGACTAAGGACTATAATCGTTATGTAAAAAGCTACTAGTTGTATATTTTACTGTGTGTGTCTTCGTATTTTAGGAATAGAGAAACCAGAATATTTGAATTCTAAAAGCAAACCCCTTAAAGTTTTAGAGCATCTTATTAACCTCATTTTAGAAACAATAGAGCTAGAGTTCTTGAAACTTTGAAGTATTTTAGCTCAATTTGGGTCTACCACATATCATAAACAGGTCAATAAAACAGTTTAAGTACGTTCACTTAACAGGGTTATCATTACTTAGCTCACAACAGGGGGTAATTCTACTCCATCTAGGCTGTGTACGTTGTAAAACCCTTAAAATATAACTTCCAATGAGGGAGTTAATACACTTGAGAGTTCTCACAAATATTGTAATTTCCGCAGTACAATTGAAACTTTGATAATTTTACGGGAGTGCATTTTATTGGGTAATACGTCTTCCACCGTAGAAGAACTACGACAAATTGAATGTGGCAAAAAACAAACAACTTTGCCGTAACTTTTCGCGTAACCAACAAAATAATAAAAAAAAAGAAAGCTGAAGTTTCACTTCCCAAAAAATTTAGTGCTGTAGTAGGTCTTAACTTAGATAGATTCAGGTCACACGTGCGTGACTGTGATATTTTCGGGGGAAGTATTCCTTTACCTGAAATTAAGGAAACAGAAAGCGGTGGGCATATGCCGTGCCGGATTAAAGGATTTTGCAGGAATCTTCGGCGGGAAGGACCAATCGCTTTACTTAAACATGGTTCGTAGTGTACTAACCACAAAGAGAAATTTATGCCATAATTTCGTTTGTGGTAGCACCTCCATTTCAGTTTCAATTTCGTTTCATTACTAACTTTACGATTGCGGTCTCCTGGTTCGCTCAAATTCAGAAAAAGAGTTTTGTTTTAATGAACATCAAATCCCAAAATAGCTGCATAAACTTTCTCTTCCTATTTAGCGTCTTACATAAATAACTTGGCCGATGTTGTTTGCAACTGCCTTAAAAGCTCATAAATTCTGCCAAGGACATGAAATAAGAAAAACATTCGAACGAGTTTTGAAGACTAGGAGTATACCACCGACTTTATCAACCAGCCACCAGAGATGCTGTTTCTATCTTCGCGACCACTTTCCGGGAATAAAAGTATCGCATGCGAGTCACGCCGGTGTAAACCAGGAAGCAATTCTTCATAAACTTTTCATAAGTACTCTATTGCCTGTAATGGGAGCTGTGTTTTCGGGATCCGGGAAAACAACTCGCCGCGCTTTTGATACCACGGGTACATCTTCATGATTTAAAGCTAATGGCATTCAGCTGAAATCGGAGGAAGTGTCCTCTTTGTACCTTTTTCAAGATTTAGGTAAATTTTACGGATAGTCTGCCATTGTTTTCGCCCAACATAACTAGACCTGGGAATGAGGCGATATGTGGCCATCGTAAACTTCCCGAGCGAATCCGGCAGGCGGAAGCAACTATGAGCTTGAGTAGAAGCTAAACTTGGTTAATATTTCAGGGATAGTTGGTCCTGCAATAGCTGCATAATCGTACATGGTATACAGACCACTTACCAAATGTTTTATTTCCCCAGGGAGTGGGTGACATATTTATTATTTGTCTGCCGGGATATGAGAGCAGAGAAACCAAACTTTAGGAAAACTCTTTCAAAATTTAATTAAACGATAAATTTAAAAGAAGGACTAAATCGATATTATAAAAAAATATCCCTTAACCCAAATCTGTCCCACATTTCCCAATACTCCAGACTATTCGCTGTCGAAAAGAATAAATTCATAAATCATTAGCAACGACATGCATGTCCTCAGGAATGGAGCGGTCCCTGTCTCCAAAATCTAGACAGTCCGCCAATACTACAAATCTTCCCCAGGATAAATCACTTTTCAACATTTCTGAGTGTCATATCAGCTAGTTGAACGGTAGTATCAGGGCATGAACAGTCGTAAATAATTTAATACGTCAGGCCTGTCTATCTCCGGAGCTTCTGAGCTTTTAGGATTTTGGTGGATTTAGTTATATTTATTTAATGACACACGATAACGAGAATTATTTATGGACACCCATAAATTATACTCCACGGGCTTTTCGAGGAACGGGCATCCTGCTTATTTCCTGGTTTTGATTTTCCGTGGGAAACTAGGTGACTATGAAAAATCGCTTAAAAGTGAAAATTCAAAATTTATACAGAGGTATAGATATTGCATTTAGGGATTTTTAAACAAAGCTTTGATTTTATTTATTTATTTAAAGGTAGTAAGTCCTAGTAATCCACAAAGGTGGTCACCCAGTGTATTTTGGATAGATTAAAAGGGTTTAGTATTCGAAAGCAAGGCAATATACCCTATTCTGAGTATTGTTTTGCACAGAGCACAGGGTAAAAACAAAGCATCACACATCGAATTTTATCATTAAATTGCCCTGTATTTACAAAATGTTACCTGTTGAAATATTACGTTTTGTTCTAAATTGTTTATAATCACCGATTTTAAATTGCCCAATTCTGAAAAATGGGACCTTTAATATTAACGTCTTTAAAATTTAAAATAAGAGTTTTTGCGATAGTTGATCTAAACTGGCAATTGTAAATTCCGCAAGACAAATTGGGTATGTGTCATCAGGGTCCGCAATTTCAAAATTACCGGTGAACTTTCAAAAGAAAAATATATTATAAAGTTTTTGTAAAAACTATTTTTCTAATAGTTAGAAATCGTCACGAAAAGCAGCTGACTGATATAACTTGCACGCTAAGAAATCTTCTGCAATCAGTTTAATTATTGCGCTAGTTTAGTAATTCCTTACCATTGCAAACTGATTTCTGTAGTTTCCTTAATGAAACTCAAAAATTCAATAACGTGATTAATCTAATGCAAAATCGTAACCCCTTTAAATGTACCCAGAAATTTTTTTACATTTCATACTTGGCCACGCATTCATGAATGAAATTTCATTACTTTAAGATTTATTCTCTCCTTGGAATGTTATCTTTTGGCAAGACATTTATCTTTTGAAATCATTCATGCACAAATGCACAAGGCACAAAAGGAGGTCGTCTAGAAATTTAATTAAAAGTATTTCCTCGAATCTCGGTCTCACTTCCTCCGTTTTCCAACTTCACTTCACTCTATCGTGGTTAGCTTTTTTCCTACAATAAATTAGTTCATTTTGCCGACATACCGTACCTACGAGAGGAGATGAAAAGAAATGCGGAATATTCAGAAAATTTTCTACTTAACTAACCGAAATTGGATGCATTGCAAAAATTTTCCATTTTTTTTTTTTTTCTCAAATTTTCAACTACCTGGTAGATTTGCATTTGCTTCATAGTTAAGCATTTTTAAGGAATGCATATTGCCACACAATATGACCTAATTTTACAAAGAAATTAAAACCGATAATTCCTCTTAAAACACTTGAAATCAGTGGAAAAATATAAGACAAAAAATCGCTAGATAAAAGAGTGCGAAGGCGACAATTAATTAGACACAACCCCTTTTCCGCGCTAAATCTTTGCTAAAATTAGCATAAACTCGAGCTGGCTTAAAGGGATCATCGTCCCAAGTTCGTTTTAATTAAAAACCAAACACGAAACGGAACAAAGTGAAACAATTTCAAGGCAATTTGCTGGAAATTTGTGTCAGCCTTGGTGGTGGTAAAGCCCCTTCACGCGCAAGTGGTGCAAAGTGCCCTCCTTGAGTTGTTGAATGCTTAAACTTACCTGGGAGGTTCGAGAAGACGATAATGGAAAAGTTCACCTTCGTAGGAGGATGATCCAGGAATAAATAACTCAACCTGACAGGATGATTAGGCATTTTTGTTCGACTTGAACGCAATGAAATTGATTAAGGGTAGCCGCCGAGTGGATATCAGTTAGCAACTATTCAAGTTAGCTGCTCATTTGAAACACCTTTAATTGGTCATTGGAGCTGCTTAGTATCAAGATACGACAAATGTTATAGTCAATAAAGAAGAGGTATTAATTAGGACATCGAAAAATTACAAAATTTGGAAGAAAGTTTTTTTTTCCTAAAGTAAACGCACTGTAAAATATTCTAAATACTTTAAATCCTATCTTTTAGAATTTAACTTTCTGGAGAACGTAAAATGAGTTCAATTGTAATCGAAAACCAATTATTTTTTCCGCATAAATATGAATTATATTTAAATTTATGCTAGGTTACCAATTACGAGAAAACAAATTAAAAGCTTTCAAATTACCATCAAACTTTATTTTTCATCAACAAAATCTCAAATTAAGGGATTAAAATCTTAGAAATGTATCTAAAATTTGTTTTTTTCCTTAACAAAACCATCAATTTATCATTGTGAAACGCATTATAAATTAGTCCTATACAAGAAGGGAAATACCCTAAACATTTCATTAATTTTTCTCATTCTACAAAAACGAGAAAGTTAATTTTCCATTATGCCGGTGAAATTTGTTTTATTCAAATTTCGCGATAAATGAATATTCATGCGTCTAAAGGGTTGAGGTGTTGGATCCAAATGGTCGGTCATAGGATTTATAAAGTTCTCTAGCTCTGTCAAAGTTAAAGAAAAAATAATGTAATGCAAAGGATTGCGGGAAGGGTCTTTGCATAAAATGTTAACGAAGATGAAAAATTTGAATAATTCACCACAAAAGAAGTATTCTTCCATGAAGATTTACCAGAGTTGGTTAAGTAGTAATAAACACAGTACACTGACAACAAAAATATCGTAAAACGGTCTAGAATTATGGTGATTTATTCATACCTATTTCAAAAGAATTTCAGTGATTGTTTTGCTACCAGCATAATTACAATTTGCATTACTCGATTAAATAAGTGAACAGGAAAAATCTGAACAAATCAAGAAAATCTTATGTCTGGAATATAATAAATCTTTGTCAAGACTCCGCATTTTAAAACATCAGACAACAGACATAAAGTTAAATTTACCATACAAGGATAATATAAATGAGAATTTTGATTAATCAATATTTAGTAAGTTACAACATTTTTTTTGTTATTTGAAATTGAGACTAATTCCAATGAGTCCTATTTAAACTACCTTAAAATTATAATTACTACGTAACACCATAACAACGACTGAAAAATTCAAAAAATAAATTAAATACCATCCGGAAAATGTCAAGTGTAGGTATCTCAAAAGGAAATATTTGAATATTTGCCGTCCTTATTTTTTAAGAAATTCACTTCTTAGTAACGGCAAGTACCCTGCTTACTTCAAATCTCATAGTCGCTTAAGGTTTTCTTTGTACGAATAGCAGACGACGGCCAAAAACAAAGGAATTCCCTTTAAATTAAAAGCATGACTGAGCACTTTCCTGCCAAAGTTCCTCCGAGGTGCTGCGGGTATATGCTGCACCAGTTCCAGGTGCTATGTTGACAGCGTACTTTGCTGATTTCACAGGTTTTTTGCTTTAATTTATGCAACTTGAAGTTGATTTTATTCCCTCTACTACGCTGCAGGAATTACCATAAAAATCCTTAGGGCAGCAGGGTGCAAGGTAACAGCCAGTGAACGAATGAGAAACATTTTTCATTTTATATGCGACAATTGTGGAGTTAACTAATTAAATCTGCGGCTCGGTACCTATTAAACGGAACTCCTTCAGGTGTAATGAAGGTAAACTCATACCGGTTCGAGAATTTTTAGCTCACCGGTCGCTAAATGAAAAAAAAAAAAAAAATTTCAGGAAACATAAAATTGTCCTGACGTCCTGAGGTATGCCAACAGTAACAAGAAACGTTTGCCGTAATTCAAAATCGCTTTTCCCCATTTCCTCTTTTGTACTTCAACAAACACAAACAATACGCTTTGCACGATAAATTCATAATTCTTAAGTGATTATGTTTGAACATTGCGTGCAAATCAAGAATTAATTACATTTTTACCTTCCATACAAACGATTTTATAATTGTCTTTCTACACGAGAAATTAAATAAAAAATACTGAACCCAAGCTTAGTCATACTAATTGAAATATTTATTCGATACAGGTCCGACTCAGGGACTGTTCGCCGAACGCCCCGCGGTATACGAAAACTCATCAGGCATTTGGCAGGATTTCCTGTATAGTCGATTGAATATTTAGATGTGTTTAGAAAATGCAATCGCATAATCCATTCATGAAAAAAGTGAGAAAAATAAATTAATATTCATCTTTAAAATATACGTACATATATATATGTAGAGGGTGATTCGTAAAAAAGTGTTCCAACATGTACCAAATACCTCCTTCACCCCTTTGTTAACAGCTGAAATATATCGCGTATGCAAGGAAGTGGGATCATATAAAACGTAATAACTTGTTCGCAATACAGTAGAACAATAAGTAAGGTTTTAATAAAAAAATATGCATTATGAATTCTTTAATAGTATCTCACATGTCTCGATCTGTGGCAAGTATGAATGATAAAACTTAAAATTGTTAAAAAGTTTGGTTAAAAATGTACGTTTTTATCCTCCATCCTTAAAAATTTCCTTAATATGGTTTGAAAAAATGCACCCTTAAGATATCTTTCAAATAAAAAAAGAACCATGTCAATATCTTTAGTCCGTTAAAAGTTATTACCATTTTTGTAAAGTCAATAGAATACTCAATTGGAAAAAAATGGCACGTATTGGAACACTTCTTTACGAATCACATTGTATAATATGACACCCTTTGTATTTAGTATTTTAGAAAATGTTTTAATTTAAAATTAGATCCGTCTCATGAGCGTTCTGTGAAACTAACCAGTCAAAATTGATTTATTCCGTCAACCGTTAGTTCATGATAACATCAAAAATATGTTGTTAAACTGAAGGCTTCTAAAAAGGCACCCCTCCGAATGTTACACCTCACAAACTTTTCAGCGTACCAGAATGACGAAAATTTAGAAGCAAAATGTGAAAATTTATGTACGAAATATATTTTTAATTACGCTACTACAGAAGCAGAAAATTGAACAAAAATTTAATTAAAATATGATAACCATCAGAAATTTTGTATGTAAACAAACTTCTACTTTATAAAGTTAAACAAGTGTACTGAAAATGGTTAATGTTAATATAACTGCAACTAATTACATTTTCAGAGAAAATAAACTGTGAAGTTGCAAACTAAACAGAAACATATTTTGAGATATACTCATTGTAATATTCTTCTTTTATGCAACCATTTTTCAATGCATACAAATAAAAATTCACAAAGAATATATAGAGTTTCATAGTAAATTTACGGAAAATCAAATGTGAAAAGCAAACTTGTTCAAATTAATCCATAAAGGTAAAATTCTGTAAGCCGAATCCAATAAACATGGCTTTGTTCCGCCAATTAGAATAGAAATTGAATAAAACTATTGTGGTTATTGAACAATTTTCATTTTTCATATTAACTATTAATTCAGATCATATAAAATTCATACAAATATTGTTCAAAGCATGTACTTTTTTCTGTAAAACAATTTCGCTAATCGTCACTAATGGCATAGGATAGAGGAGGCTATAAATCATGGGAATTGTATGTAATTTTCTCAATTTCCTCAGGTTAGTTAAATGTACTTTCACCAATAACACTGCAGATGAATTTCGTACTCTGCTGAGTGGTGTAATTTAAAAGGGTCAGAGAATAGGGCACAAATCCATCCAGCAGCTGCATTTCGGGTAGGTACCCACACGTTACCTCAAGTAGCCAAATTACGTTAATTGAAAACAATTTCGTAGCACGTCAACTCATTTGGCAATGGGGGCCAGGTGCAATGCGGCAGCTATCCCTCAATTGATCCAGTTGTTTAAGTACTTGAGTAATTTTCTGCATTTGTTGATTTTAAACTTAAGCAACTTAGTACATACATAGTGTAGAAAAACGAAATTACTGGGTCCCAACTGCATCCGAAATGATCCAATTCACACCGAGAGCCAAGAAACTTTTTAAGTATATATTTCTAAAAAGTTTTCCAACCACATAGAATATACTCCGAAGCCCTGAGGGTTTATTTCATTTTTTTTTCTTATTATAACAATTGTTGTCACGGTTTCTTCCCAGCCAGAATCATTTACCTTCGGCATTTTGTGATTGCTGGCGTCTAACTCTAAGTACCTCCCGAAGAAGTGCATTGGGGAGGGAATTACAACAAAAGCGAAACTTTTTGAAAAGTTGAGAAAACTTGAATTGCAATTTTCGCCTTGCCTGCTCAAAAACGAGTTACCAAGAAGTCGAACAGTTGGGGCGATATCTACGAAGTTGTTACATTTTCACGTGAGAAGCCCTTTGTTAAAACATCTTCCGCCACAAAATTATGCATGTTATGGTACAGGTATGTGAATGATATTATATGAATAACCTGATTAGCTGAGAGGTTTTCTCAAGAAAATAATGATACCAAAACTTGCTCGTGTGGTCTTATGCAAGATAAAAACCATACCATAAATAAAGCACCTTACTCCGCTCCTTATTTCTTCCTCGTAAGTCCTATTATAGAATTTTATATTCATCTTCGGTTAGTAAACATGCAAATTAAGTTTCTGCTGTTAATAAACTAAAGGTATACAAAAATTCATAGTTTTTTAAAGATCTATAATATAAGTTGCTTCGCTTTAAAACTTTAATTTAATAAAAAAAAAAATGTCGATCTAATAGAAATTCAGGTTTTTAGTTAGTACTGTCTTTTTCTACTGCTACTGGTTGCGAATACCTTTCAAAATATGATATGAAATCATGGTGGTGGTTCGACAGAATTTTTTTCCTGAAGCACAATACCTTTTATTTATTTTTTATTTTTTTTTGCTTGGCAGGTGTGGGAGTCCAACATACGAACCTACATATCATCTAATTCCAGGCTATAAACAGAAATAACGATAAGCTGTACACATTTGGAACTCTCGAATTTTTACAAAACGCTTTTGCACGCTAAGTGCTTTTATCTGTTTTTAATTGAATTTATTACATTGAAAAATTCTCAATGAATTTCTGTTTTCCCCTCTTTTTTTTGTGGATTTGAGAGATATAATAAATTATCCAACTTCGCAACACGTATTATACATTTCAATTTATTGCTTCGAACAACAAAAACTTAAAAGCATTTATGAAATGGGTGTGAATTTTAATGGAATCCTTAATACAAAAGGTTGAAAATTCAAATAAGTATTAAAAACTATTAATATAATAAAATTTAAGTATCATTTAAACTTCGTAACAAATTTAGAAATTCATGTTACTGAATTGAGTGCCACACTTAATATATCATAAGACCAGAGTGATGCCTGTTTTGACATTGTTCTGGGATGTTTTGAAGCAACGAGTTGTGGAATATATTTACTAAACTCTGCCAGTTTCTTCTAGAGAATAGAAGCTATTCTAAAGGGTAAATAAACGGAAGAAACTTTTGCCGTTTGATCAGATTGCAAAACTTTCTACTCTATATAAGTAGAGCCAACTGAAACTTGCCCGTTCAATCAGCAGAGCTTACTCCGTGGCTTTGTTGTGGCACTGAATATCGTACATAGGAACTATAAAACCCGCCAGAAATCTAAGAAACTTTCACCTCTTCAGGTTTCTACGTCCCCATCTCGGCTGTGACGAATGAGTATAGTTTTCATGTCTCATACCCATATGACGAGAAAGTTCCCCAAGAGAAATTATGTTAGGTTCTTAAATTGATTTTAAGTTTCCTTCAATAACAACTTTGACGATACCAAATTAATAATTAACTTTTTACTTTTCTTAGTTTAAAGCTAGACTATTGTTCAAAAGGATCGTGTATTAAAAAATAGAGGTTTTCAATCAACAAACAAAGTAGGCTACAGCTTAAAGTGGCAGTTCATTTTAGAAAAGTTTATATTTAAAATACAGTGCAATAAATTATTCTGTATTCTCTAAAAATTATTTTATCGTTTCTGATCTGTACCTAAATCAGTCCAGACTTAAAGGACTCATACACTTAGAAACCTCTGTAATAATAATAAATCGTAGAATTGTTTAATAAAAGGATATAACGAAATTTATTTATGCATAGTGTCAATTTAACACTTTATTTGAAAACATGAAACAACTGTGAGAAGTAAAAACGCGATAAACCCCAAATCAGCTCTTCAATTCAATTAAACGCCAAAAGGAAATGATTACATTAGAATGGAAGTATCCGACGAGGTGACTTCTGCGCGGTAATCGACAATACAACTCAGATTCAGACACCAGCCTCTCTTTAGATAACGTAAATGTAGGGCTGCAGGTGACAACGCCTGAATTTCCGCACAATTTCACATTTGAGATATATTTTTTTTTGTGCACCGTGCAGAGTTCCTTTGCGAGGGCAATATCATGAGCTCAACTTGAAATCTCTTCCTTTCGGAGGTGAAAAGGAAGTTACAGAAGAGCATCCGCGGAAACCGGGTGGAAGCAGCGCATCCTCATTCAACAATGAAATTAATTGGATTACGACGACAAGCGGTCACACACGGGAAAGCCTTAATTAAGGTAATAAAGATAAAAAGCGCTCTTGTCCTGAATCCCTTTTGCTTTTCACCTGTGAGCTCTGCTCTTTGCGGCGAGCCAGGACAGAAAAAAAAATATACACTTGGAAGAGAAATTGAGTTCCAGAAGTGTTTTTAATCACTTAAGCTTTTTGTATTTAAACCCACTGAAACCTTTTTTGTACATTCTTCAACTCGCATTACGCCAGAGATATCACTGAAGTTCTACTTTTTATAGGATTGCGTAAGTACCTCTGGTCATGGAAGCCCACGAATGCGATTATTGCAAATGATGACGATAAATAGATTCATGAAATATTTCCGGGAGAAAAAAAAATGATATGATGCAATCATAAATAATCATAATAAACAGGCATCAACACTCCCACCTGCGCCCTCGCAATATTAACCTATAAATATTAATGGGATACCTGTGGGGAGGCTTATCACAGGCGAGTGTGAGTCGTTCTTTACAAAGCCGACGAAATCCAAGGCCTCTCTGCCAAAGAACTCTGCCGGATTACATGTGTGCTAAATTGAAAGACTTGCTCCATTGCTTGGAACAGGAAATAAATTAATTCTCAGTAATTGCAGGCTAAAGTTCTACTTTGGGACTCGGATTTTCTGTACAAATTTTCAGCTATTTCGGTCTTATCGGCTTAATGAATAAATATAAAAGTAAAGGGCAAACTATTTCGTCATTCATCCAATGCCCCAATTAAATGGATTTATAATGCATATTTTAAATGATTGTATGTACTATATAAATAATATATGTAATCATAAGCATAATAATCATATTATGGTAAATACTCCATAATACAAAATTTGTTATCGCTCTCTTTCAATTCGAACAATACAATTTAGAATTTACTATCTGTAAGACCATGATTTCAAATATTATATAAGTTTTGTTTTTACCTATTCAGCGTATATATTTATGCCCATAACATTTCGGCATTTTAATTTGAAGCAAAATTTAAAATATCGTAGTTAATTAAAATTTATGAACTAAGCTGCATTTAACCTTCGCTCTATGATTAATATTTTTCAATCTAGTAAACGCAAATATGCAGTTCAAGTCATAAGGAGCCATAATACCTATCTTTTTTTAGAAAAATATTTACATGTTAGAGATGTATTTTATAAACAATTTAAATTATTGATTAAACGCATCGAACTAGCACTACTCCTGGCAGTCAGCTCCCCCGAAAATATCAGGAAGGTGATAACGATTTATAATTGCCACATTATTACCTAAAATATCAAAAGAGATAAAATTGCTGTGATTACTTAATTTCAGAATCATTGCATTAATTCACACAGTAATATTAATTTCTTGTAAAAATAAACAAGTTATAATTTATAATTTTATTATGAAATCATTAACTTTTTAAAACACACCTGCATTTAATGTTAATTTTCGTTTAAGCACAAATTGAAACTGTTAATATTTAATGATTACTTTGACATTAAGGGAGAAGTTTACTCTTTAAATTTTTTTTTTAAATAAATATATTCAATAATTTTAGCGCGTTTCCCCCTCATTTACATTCAAACTTATAATTGGTCCTCCTTTCAATTTTCCATTAATTTTTGCCAGCCCGTAGAAAACTGGGTACGCTCCAGGAGCTAAATGAACCTCTCTGGTCCTTATTGATGATGATTTATAGGCTTCGTTATCATCAAATATGAATTTCAGCTTTTTCTGAGTATCCTTCGAATTTATTTGTTTTGGAGTTTTGTCAAGGAAGCTGTGTTCAATTTCCTTAACAGAAGGAGTAGGAGTGTTAAACAAAGATTTTATTACAATAATTTTCGTTTCATTTGCATTCGGTAAATTTTTTCCACTTCTTAAGGATTTTTTAATTGGTAAATTATCGTCCACTGGACGCACGTTCACTTTTATTATTTCCGATGTATCTTGATGTGTATCCGAAATTTCTGGTGAATGAAATTTCCTGATATTTATGAATTGACTGGAACTTGTAGCGATTAAGCAAATTAAAGCACAAAACGATACAGTTATTATCTATTTAAAAGGAATTTATTATAAATAAAACAACGATATTTAATATTTTATCTTACTTTGGATGCACTCATGACAACGTAAAGCCAGCTAAACTTCGACTGATTGCCTACATCAACTTCGAATGTAATTTATAAAATGTTTATAAAATTCAAATATAATGTGCGCGTCGGCACACAAATGGCGCAGCTTCTTCGAAATCAAAGAATCAAAAGAAAATATATTAATGTAGCTTTGAAATTTATCTAGACAGCTTCTCTTTATTGTATTTCCATATTTCATCTTTTCTTACAAAAGCTCTTTGAGTTAGTTTCAAGTTGATTTTTTGTGCGCTGCGCTTGTAACCTTAAAAATTTAATGAAGGCGTTTCAAAAATGACGGAAATAAAATTATGACAAATAATTATCAATGTCTCGTTTATTTCATAAAAATTTTATAAGTTTTTAAAAAGTTTATAATTTATATTTGCCTAACCCGATTAGAATTTTGTTCAGGCAATCCCCATTTCAATTTTAGCTATGCCTTATTGAACCTACTGTGGGCGCTATTACATCTGATCAGGTACAAATAGGTCTGCCTTATTTTAATCTTATTACGGCAAACCTTATTTGAACTGATATTGTCTTATTATTTTATTGCCTCCTTTAAAGTTGGCTCTGATGTTATTTCCTTATATTTATGCATTTATTAATAATTAATGGATAATAATTATTAGCTTTTAATTATTTTTTATTTTAAGAGCTTTCAAATAGTTAAAAAAGCTTTAATGATTTATTTTCTTAAAGTTACCAATACAATAATTTTATAATTTGTTCAGTAAATGTAAAATCCTGAAGAAAAAAAATGTGTGCTATTACTAAATTAATATTTTACAATATTTGAGCCCTTTGAAGTGGGAGTGAAAAGTTTCATAAGGATGATTTTGCTTTAAAAGAATATAAAAATTCAATTTTACTTCGACTTTTAAAATAAATTGCTTACTTATTAATAAAAGACCTATAACAATAATAATATAATAATAATACTTTTACCCTACTAGCCCAAGCAAGCCCTGATCAGATATTTTCAGATTAGAAAACTGGATACGTTATATAACCAATTCTTCAGTGGTCATGGGTATTTTTGGTCCTACCAACACAAGCTGTGAAAGGTAGGCTCAACGGACTGTCTATATTGCCCGGGAAAACTAGAGCTCACCTCCTTCCGGCGTAAGACTGATCTAAATCAATATCAGTAAAAAATATTCGTAATATATATGAAAATTATAACAAATACAATTTTTGCGAAATAAATACCATTTGTAATGTGTTTAGTAACTTCGTATACAAATAATAAATATATTAGATAGTTATAATACTTTTTCCTTGTTCCATTTTATAAGTTACTAGTTTTAGTTATCCATTTTTAACGATTCATCAGCTAGAATTCCAAATATCTTCTAGCTTAACGCAATGCCAACTCGTTCCAACTCATCAAATAATCTAATTTAGAATTTAATGAAGTAACATTTATCAAAACCCAAAATCCTTCTTGAGAATTTCTCATTCATTTAGCCAACCGACAGTCTAAAGTTTTGAGTCGCGCTAACCACCATTAATTCCTCATTCCACCTAATGAATAATTTCCTCCGCAATTCCTCATTCCCCGAGTGAAAGCCCAACAAGTCACTTAAGCGACGCACTTCATTTGAGTGGGAAGATATTTGGGCTATTGCCCATTTTGATTTATGCGCCGTAAATTTCAAGTATGGAAACATTTTAATTGACAGATACATGCCACTGCTGAATAGGAACTGTGTCATACTTGCAGAACATCTGCGAGCACCGAATAGTCCAGGAATTCTTGAATTATGCATTGAATAGTCGTCATATGGGTGGGCTGCATGAATTTGAACTGGTTCATACACCGCAAGCACCAAAGATTGGTATTCCTAAAAGCTCTTGTGGAATCTGCAGCTTGCCTGCAGCTGGGCATCCCATTCGTATTTCATTTGCATATGATATTGAACTTTGAGGAGTTGAAAATTGAGCTTCACACAAGTTAAACCACCCAATGCGGAGTATCTTCGCGTCCAAATAGTTGGGGGAAAATAACAATAACAATCCTTTGGATTTAATTGTGTTTATCGACTTGTTGGAATTTCATTACGTATTTTGTGAGAATAGTATAAATATTCCGATTTCATATACTGCTTAAGTTTTATAATTTCAATAATTTATCTGCAAAGTATGTTGACCATCAAAGAACTTATTTTAGTTTAAATTAAACAGATTAATATTCTTTTCATAATATTCGCCGACCTGTTATGCATTAGTGGTCTTGAAGTTGATAAAATCAATTTCAAAATAAGCACATCTATAATTTCAATGAAACCATTTCTCTTTTTCTTTAGAATATCTTTGAATTCGTAAAACCTTTCCATTTCTTATTTAGTTGAAGCTTTTAGAAAATATTTTAAAGATTAGACTTTAAGAAAATAAAGAAATTCACATTTATTGACCACACACCCCGTTAAATTTAAAAAAATTAGGTTTCAAAATTTCACGAACAATAAATTTTAACTGCTACTACAACATTCTTATATTTACTCCTCAATCAAAATGCATTTCATTTTCTTATATAGGCTTTTGTAATGAGCATAAGTATATCGAAAAATATAAATTATGTATAAAGAAAATAGAATTAACATATAATAGGTATATGTCTTAAGTTAGAGTATAAATACGTCCTCCAAACTGTCCATTAGCAGTTCCAGATTGATAGAAAACTGGGTAAGCTCCATCCGCTACATGAAGTCGCGCACCTCGGATATTTTTTTGCATTTTAGTAATATCTGCATTTTCTATAATTTGTGAATTTTCCTTTGAAACTTCGTCTAACGGGTAACATGTCGAAAGAACAGTGTAAAATATTAAAATCAAAACAGCGCTCTCCTGCAAATATTAAAAAATTATTTATTTATTATTTTTCTCATTTGCGTAAAGTACCAAAACTCGTCGCAATATTTCCATTGTACAACCAATTGAGTCTCCTTCAGGTGCTAAAAATTAACTGATTTTACAAAGAGATGAGCTGAGACTTTTATCATTTTGTTTCCGGACAGCTTCTAAACAAGCCAATTGTTCCTATAAGTGTTTAAGAATTTATGCGTAAAAGTTTTCAATGAACTTGACCTCATCTTCGATAGATTTCCTACCCGTTGGCATACTTGCAAGGTAAAACAGGTTGTGAATGACTAAATATTCGCTGAAATCATTTAGAAATATTGTTATTTTTTGCTACTGATGATTGAAGATTTTTGCAAGCTTATAGGCAGTTATTTACAAGCACGATAACAATTTTTAATAACTTGACGAACAGCTCGCTATTTCTCTTTTCATAATTATTCTTTCCGAAAATTTACCACGAACACGAAGTATGTGTACAGGTATTCGATTAGATTCAAGAATTTACGCCCTCCTAGTTGACTCATGAATTTTAAATATGAAATTTTCTTTTGTGGCAGTTACCTACTCCGGGGAGTCGCACCGTCAGATTTGGCGCATTCCCTTTAACATTCAAGGAAAATCGTAAAAGCGTTTCTCCAAGTTCATTGCTATCTTTTGGGGCTATAAATCACCGAGGAAATGGAAAACTCTTTTCCATTAATTTTATGTGCCTGCAGTTCCGTGATTGTTTTTCGCAGATGCTGTGTGACACCTTAAAAACTTTATGATACGTTTTCATTTTTGCTCTAAGATTAAGGACTCATCCAAAGAGATGTTACCCTATACATTTCAATTTTTGGTAAAGCAATATCTATTTATTTGTGGCATTTTTGATTAAAGTGTGCCATTCCGAGGTTATGGGTTCGATTCCCACATGAAAGCTCTGGTTAAGAAGTAAAAATAACACAGAAAGTTACCATAGCAATTTCAGAGTTAAATTCTAAATTGTAAAAATAAATAACAATTATAATAATAAAAATAATCGTTGTTTGGAAAAAGAATTTAAAGAAAGTTTAAGCAAAAATAAAAATCTACGCGATTGTAGCCCTAATTCAACTCAAAACACTTAACAGCATAGTCCCTAAAATTTAGTTACATATTCACCTAGAAGGCTTCTGAAATAGTTTTTATTTTCTTGTAATACCTTATTCCTTATTATTGATGAAACAAAGTATTTTCTTATTATTGCATTATACTATGATGGTATTTTAGCGCAGCAAAAAACGACTACTTTGTTTTCTACATGATAAATTGTATAAAGGCCATTTATTTTTATTATTATCTTTTAAATATTTAGTAAAAATATCTCTAATATTTATCGAACTACATATATTACTTTCTAAAATGTTTTGTGTAATGCAAAGGATAATTGGCTATTTCATTTTTGGCTTGCGTAATCTCACAATTTAGACTTTTGCGTGCTCAAATAATTAGGATGATTTGGCTTAATGAAAAGACTTATAAATACCTCCAAAAATATTTAATGCATTACAATTCATTTTACAACAAGAACCTCATATTCGTGAACAGCTACTTCTTCCCCATCAAAGGGAATATAGAGGCATCCGTGGCTAGGATGTAGTTTGCCTGGTGTTTGGGTTCCCTGGTACAAGCATCGTCCCATGAACAATTTTTCGCCATCGGCAGTCCTGCCAACAGCGACAGCTCCCTCAGGTATTTCTCCATTCGTAGCAAACTCCCACACAAAATCACCCTGCCTGAGAATTTCGAAATCTTCCTTTGGAACCTCTTCACCATCGTATGACACATAAGCGACCCCCTTTTCTGGAATTATCTTCGCCGGAAGCATGTCGCCGTTATGGATTGCCCTTCCGACGTATATCGTGCATCCATCTTGATCCTTTCCAGCGCGGACGGCGTTCGAAACTGGAAAAGGTTCACCCACAGAAAGTGCCTGCCAGCAATGTCCTAAAATTTGAAAATAGTAAGAAATAAATCGGTTTTGAAATTGAGTTCTACAGTCTAAGGTGACGGATGGTAGGCAGCTCGTGCTACTGGTTCCTAGGAGCAGATGAGCTTACCTACGGGGGGATACATTGTGTAATCTAACTCAAAAGTGCCAGCTTCATCGGAATGATCACTGCTGGAATCGGATGAACCGTCTAAGATTTCCTTATGCATTAAAACTGGCCCTGTAGTAGCGTCTACCTGTGGCAGTGGCATTGGGTAGGACAAGCTCACGTTGGCAAAGTTCTGAGGCTGAAATGAGCCCTCATAGCCAAAGGGCACGTAGTCTTGACGAAATCCATATGGGGGAGGATCTGAGATGAGAACAAGTGCAACGCTATTTAGAGGTGCGAAATGACCCGAAAGTCACATAATAACAGTACTGGGAAAATCGATTTTGAAAAGGAGCAATTTTGAAGGTCAACGAAAATTTGGGGATCTTCGAGTATACCTGGATTCTCTTTCTAAGTTTTACTATAATACTCCGATTAATTCATCCCAATAGGGCACAAGGGTGTTTTTCAAAAGTTTTTAAATTATTTTTAAACTCCATTGTTTTTTAACATATTTTCAAACATTTTTAAAATATTACTACTGTAGGATTTATTTTCTTGTGTATTATGATACCTGAACGAAAATATTCTATTAAGCAGCTCTTAAAATAAAAACTGATGTTTTAAAGCAACAGCATCCTTATTTTGGGGTATTT
This sequence comes from Philonicus albiceps, assembly GCA_963969385.1. NCBI lineage: Eukaryota > Metazoa > Arthropoda > Insecta > Diptera > Asilidae > Philonicus > Philonicus albiceps. The sequence continues at coordinate 8,559,610 of OZ017776.1, read as the reverse complement.
CTGAAAATTGGCGTAGAATAGAATGTAAAAATTATTGAAAACGATTTTGCATAGTAGGAAAAAAATGGAATTTATTAATTTTAGGTGCATTCTAAAAGCACCCTTTTGCACAAGGGACTCATCGGATTAATTAATTAATATAATGAGTGAAACATACATTGAGTTTCAAATTCTTTTCGTTGTGAAGCAATTTTCTTAAATATTTTACCTGTACTATAGATATGAGGAATGAATATTTAAATGAGCCTTATCTAGCTTGTTCCAGATCATGTACGACTATTACCGCATTACAAATCAGTCAAGTTGAGTCTAAAGAAAGATAAAACCTTCTGTTTCAATATAGAGCGGTTGCGAGTGTCTCAAGAAATGTCCCTTATAACGAGAAGAAAATAAAAAACGCTGCGAGGGCTTTCAAAGGCTGAATCCTCCCACGCAACGTCTTATCTGGGATCCCATTTTGTGAAATTCTGTTAATTTGCCTTTTCGAGTGGAAATATATTTCATACAGATCTCTCGCCAGGAAATTGGTCGCATTTCTTGTCTGTGGAAATGGTTGGACGCGAGAGCACATGCCAACGGAGGACGACAACTGGATGGGGGTGTTCCACAAAATAAACGGAATGCAAAGAAGCTGAAGAGTTTTTGCAAGCTCACGAGCGGACAAATATCTCCTTTTGCATGAATGTCAGCTGCTATTTTACGAATTAATGGCATTTTGATAGCCAGGATGTCTGGAAAATTATAAATTCCATTGTGTGGACACAAAACGATTTTGAGAAAATTTTTCCTTTTATATGAATTCCTTCACGTCAAGAGCACTTTTCAACAAACTGAGGAAAGAGATGTACAATTTTGATGTAAAGCCAATTATTCATCCCAGGGTTCAAACGGTGGTGCATAATTGGCGGAATATCGCTATAATTGTTCCCTTTCATCTTCCTCATATTCAGAAGTTCTAGACTCCTTAGATTTAAGGCACATTCAAAATCGTAGATTTGAATTCGTTCGTCATACATAATCTCATCAAAAGCAAAAAACAATATCCGAATTTAAATGGTATTTGCTTTGGAAGAGTCATACAATTTTTATTTTGTGCTTTCATTTAATCAATATAAAATAAATCTATATGTACTAAGCCCAAGTATGGTTCTATTCTAAATGTAGTAGTAAAAGCATATGAACCAGTCAATTTACGAGTCCCAATTGTATTCGCAATACTTCGTGCTAACCCTTCCATTCTATTGAATTCATTAAAATTATATTTGAACATGGCATGATTTCAGATAATTTTCTTTCATCTTTCATATTCATAAGTTTATTCTCTTTTTTTTTAATAATTTAAATTAGACTCCATTTAATCCGTTCAATCGCTCACGATATAATGGTAAGCGATAAAAAAAATATATAAAGAAAAACTTAAAAAGTAATCAGCTTTAAAATGCTTTTTAGTCGATCTAAATTTGTTCATTTTTGGTAAAGCAAAATAGAAAACATCAAACGTTTTTGTGTTTGCCTCAAATTGTGCGCCTTTACTAAAAGCCATTTTTATACATTTTTATTTATGTAAAATTTCAGTTCACTCCTATGTGAGAATTTTGAAATCCAAATATACAACCAAGAAATTATTGTTTTACAATTTGTCTCTATGAGATTAAAAGAGGTTGAAAATTTAATGGTTTGTTTATAAGGAATTATTATATTATTATGTTATTATATTATATTAAACATTTGAGACTCTGTTCTGAGCGAAGAACTGGCTTCTTTATCTGTATCCTGATTTCAGACCTTATGGACGTATGTAGAAGTAGATAATGTTCGACACGTCATTAAAAAAGTAGTCAACATTTTCTCTAAAAAAATTGGATATTGTTTTTCTCAATTTTCCTAATTGGATGGAAAAAAACGACGAAAAGACGAATGCTATGATCATGATATATACGATTTTAAGAGCATAGATATAGGCATATATGAGCCGATTGAAATACGTTTTAAAAGAAACAGTCACAGATGTAGATTCATTAGTAAGAAAGTTGTTGAATCATTAAGCAAACAATTATGTGTTGTCGCCTTGTCACATTATAGACGTTTCAAGAAATTTCTAAATTAAATTCACGTTCAGACTATTTATTTTTTATAACAAATATTAGTTCAACTGTTAAATGCCGCCGCACACAAATTTAGGTCACCTTCAACATTTTAACTGATTATGCCAAAAATTTAAAACTCTTTTTAATTATAAAATGAATGGTACATAATATAAAAATAAATTTATTTACTTACCCGGCATATTAAGTTTCTTTTTAATTAAATTATACACTCACTTAAAAATGTAGCAGACTCACTGAAAGTCTAGAAAGTACTACCGACAGAACAATTTGAACACGAGCAACGAACTCAGTGAAATGTTTGCTTTTCTCAGGTGTAAATTAAACACTCACACATTTTTCAGTCTTATTAATTATTACGAATTGGTGCAGCCAGATAACAAAGAATTGCTTCAGAATTTTTTTGGTTAATTTATTTGCAACAGCGAACTTTACGACAAAATTCTAAATTTTTTGTACAGAGTTTTTTTAATATCAATTTGCATTAGCTTCTACACCAAAGCAATTTCTTAGAAAGATATCCAGCTAATTTTTAGCATATCTTAACGGCTTAGCATCTCACAATCTGTCCCGAGCCCATATCAAATCTAATGAGAATCGCGAAGTGGATAACACGTCCACTTAATATATGGTTTGCAGAGTGGATTATACTTAAAAAACAAGATGCCTTCTCAGATAAGCGCAAATGGTTGATATATCGCTTTTGTTAACTTATCGCACACTTATCCCTGAATTTCGAATGACTTTTTATTGAGGAAATTGAGTAAGTTCTTGAATAAGTACAGCCCAAATTATTATTTTCAAATATCATTCTCTGGATTGCACCGGTAAAGCAGCAGGTAGGAAAACACTGATAAGTTATCGCAGGTTTAGTAGTGGTCCATTGTAGATTGTTTTGCAATCAGTGGCACAGAGGCTTATAGAACCCCGAAATCATATCTTTTGTCTACTTTACCCAAGCTCAAACAAGTGCCTTTCACTAAGCTTACGTCCTGTGGAGAACTTAAACTTTGGTTCAGTGCAGGTTTATGGCTAAACGTTTAAACTGAACTTAAGTGATAGTTTAAGTAAAGCTATTAAATAATGAAATAATTGTTGTTGATTCGTAGTTCATGTTCATCATGTTCTTCAAAATATTTCAAATATAAATACCTTGAGCTGCAATTCTCTTTTTAATTCTTACATTTTTCTCAATCTGCTTGTTTCATTTCTAATTCGAGTTTCAAGCACATTCTATTTCTAGCCTATTTCTCAATTTATTCTTCTTTTAGGTGTATTTTTTCAGCAGCTATAATTATTGAAGACGCAGAATAGAAGCTGAAGAAATAAAATATTTAAAATAACAAACACAAAATAGAAATCACTGTATTAAACTAAATTCTAATTATCTCCCACGAAAAGACCAACAGTGAAATTGGTTATAATTAAGTCTAAATTTAAGATGGAAAATGTTTAAATAATACAAATTCACTTCTTGCCGGAAAAATAAAATCATGATATAGTGAAAATCTGCGATCAAAGATAAAAAAACTAAAAATAATCATAATAACGGGAGAATATATTCGGATTGAATATAGGTCTATAACTGGAATTTTATAGGGATTTTATAATACTCTTTCATTCAGTTAATCTAGAGCAATTCGGGTCCTTTCACACTTAAGAATTTAAATTTTTTTAAATTTTTAAATGCTTAGCAAAGCATTTACGATTTTTCAGCCCAAAAAATCAATTTTTTTTAAAACAAAAATAAGATCTCAAAATTCATTTCAATGTACAAAATGTCCCAAAACTTAATATGCTCTCTAAATACTCTTTTCAAGTGATTACACTCGCTGCCAAAAAAAAAATTATTATATCAATCCAATCCGATCTTAATTAATAAAACGTATTCTTAAAATTATTTTGAATTGTTTTTATGTTAGAAAATATAGCTATCATCGATGATAGAACAAATATTTTCGAATACCGCTTTATTAGCAAATTTTAGTATATCCATAAACAAATCTTAAAATTTGAATTCTTTATATTTCTTGGTTTGCTTTGAAGTGTCGGCTTGTTGTCTTTTCCTCTTCGATTTCTGCCTTGCGACGTGTTCAGCCAACATATCGGACAGATCCTCCTTCTGCAGATGACTCTGTTGCTCACGCATTTGTTGCTCGTACCTCTGAGCCATTGCCTCGTTATCCAAGTCAAGTTCTGAGGGATCGAGGGCAAGTTCAACCATTCCTTCGCGATCCCCAACAGCCGGCTGTGCTCTTGCCGCTTGTGCCTTTGTAATTGTAGAAATATCGTAGACATGGGTCGATCCCATCATCGAAGCACCAACGCGATCTGTGCGCTTCTCAGGCAAAACTTGATATAGCACAGGAGTCTCATTGCTGTGAAAATATAAACATATATATTTATTTTGGGCTAAGTTTAAAGAGATGAACTTACTCTTCCATTTCTGCTTCAATCTTCTTCTTGCGCAGTTCAATATTGTCAGGGGTTTCCATTCCCGCGGGAACACTTGTAAGCCCAGAGGGAGTGACTAAGCCTTCGGCTGGTGTAACAAGGCCAGTTTCATCTGGAACATTAGCCAGATCTTCACCCTCCTCCTCTTCTTCTTCCGAGGACTCTTCTGATTCGGATTCTAGCTCACCCCATTGTGTTCGCTCAATGTCACCCTCATCAACACCATTCTAAAAACAAAAATAAAATAAAATAAAAATGAAGAATGGGATATTTCTTAATTTAAGTAAAATATACTTACATCCACGTCGACGATATTTGTTCCAAAGACATCTCCGTACAAAGGTTTGCCATTTTCGTCGACTGGAGGTTTTCCCCATCCTCCAGCGTGATAGCCAAAAGACGTTCCTTCTGGGATAGGAGCGTTCAAGCCGGGTATTTTAAGATTCGGGTAACTTGGAGGCGGTCCGTATCGCTGCTGAGCAATAAGCCACGGAGGTGGAATTTTGTGGCAATTAGGCCCAACAGGCATACCAAGAGCAATTCTCAATTCTTCGGACAAATCGCCCGGTTTCTTCTCCTTCAGTCTGGTCTCAAACTCTTTGCCCTCATAGTACAAATCTCCATGAATCGTCATTCTGGGTTTAGTCTGCCACTTAAAGAAGGCGTCATGCAACTTTTGATAGTCAATATCAATTTTTCCCATTTTGGGACGAGCTCGCTCCCGCATTTTGGCCTTTAACGATTTTGCCTCATCTTTTTCCTGGAGGGCTTCTCTCATTTCCATGATACCGGTCTTTTTAATAAATGCTGGTAAATCAAAGGGCGGCTTCTCAATACCACGCTTCCCTTGAAGATACTTTAAAAAGAAAATAATTTATGAATTTTACTTATACCACAGATACTTACTTTTCTCTTGAAGCACCAGTGCCTGGGAACTTGTACTGTGTTTCTATGTGCTTTAAGTTGCACAAGAAGTTTTGGATCGCGAGCTGTAACGTCGTGCATTTCAACAACATCAGGTCTGTTGACTAGTTGCTTCAACTCTGCAACGCTCAGGCGGGTGAGTTTCTTTAATTTTCGCTTGGAAAGTTTTTCCTTGTCGTCTTTCTTATCCTTTACAAAAAAAATTAAATACACAAATTCACAATGTTTAAATATTATGCATACATCTTCAAGGTCGTCATCCTCATCATCCATGGCTTTCTCATCTTCGGTTTTCTTCTGCAGAGCAGATAGGTCATTTGTGCCAGAGTTTTTCTCCATATCAGCCTGCTTTGGCTTATTTTCCAGCTTAAAAATTTCAAATACCCTGTAGAACTGCCTGTACATAGGCGCCAGGTCTGCGATAGTGATCCGCTCAGGGATATACCTAAAGTACAATTGTTAGTAGATCCTCTTCCGAATTTAAAATTGGAAGAACTCACTCAATGGTTACATCTTCGGCCTTCTCCCTTTTGGTGTCCTTTTCAGGCTTTTCGTCCTCATGATTTGTCTGCTTCTCCTCGTGTTCCTTCTGGGCGCTCTGCCTCATCTTCCTGTTTTGCTTCTTTCTCTTCTTCTTCCTCTTATTCTTATCCAGCTTACCATACGCCTTCTTTTGTTTCTGGTCAAATGTGTCCTGCATATCGGCATCTTCGTCAGAATCGCCCTCAGCATCAGCATAATCGGTGCTTATCACTCCACTGGCAACGTTAACCTGCTTTTTCGCTTCTTCAGCGATGTAATCCTCGGCATCGCCGTCAAACTCTGCTGCCCGCTGATCTTTTAGGGCTAAAACATCCTCCAGCGCTTTGGGAAGAATCACCTCCGAGGGCTTTTTGTTTTTCAGGTCATCGTCCTGATTCTCGTCATAAAGAGATTTGTCTTCATCGTTCACACTGTCCCCATTCTCATGAGGCGGCCAATTTTGTGGAGGAGCGGAATTTTGTTGCGGTGTACTTCCCGGAGGATGCACCTTCCCTGGGATATTTGGGGGCGGCATATTGGTTGCCGGCACATGCGGAGGACCAGTCTGCGGTGGAGGCATTCCGGTCGGGGGCATTCCTGGGGGAGGAATATTTGTCGGAGGTATTCCTGCTGCCAATGGGGGGATTCCGCCAGGGGGTAATGTGGAGGGCGGTGTCGGCGGCGGTGGTATTCCAGGTGGCAAACCTGACGCTCCCAAAACTGGGGGAGGTTGCATGAGGGGGGGAGGCATCCCCAGAGGAGTCCCGCCAGGACCCATTCCGGGCTGCCCTGCAGGCGGAACCGACATCATCTGCCGCTGCATTTCCAATTCATGTTCGGCCATCGATGAACGCTGAGGAAAAACTCAGTAAATACAAAACTCGATTGGGACTTTTTTATTGACAAACCTCTGGGGGCTTATCTCCCATTATCTAGTAGCACTTATATTAAGAAATCCACTTGCTTGAGTTCACAAATTCCCTAAACGTAACCGTGAAAACCTCGCTTATTTTTGACACTTTCTCGCATATGAAGTGTCAGATTAATTTCGTTTCTTTTTCAACTATTCCTATTATTGAATTTTGTACAGTTCGAATTAAAATGTTTTGTTTTCGAACAAGTTCGTCAAAATGGTTTAGAAGTGAATTCATTTTAATTTTGTATAGAATTTCAAAATTGAACACATCAAACAAATTTTACTCTGCTGAATTTAAAGCGAAATCTTTTTATAAAGGTCTTAGTAAACGTATTTTTATTGTTTTGTTTCAAATAAGAAAGAAAAATGGATATCACCCGAGTTATCACGGTGACTTCTCATATTTAAGTACGAAGGTTTATAATTCTGCAACAGAAGAAACCAAAATGAAATTCGAGATTTTACTATTATATAGCACTTTATATAGTTTCCAGAGAGCATATTTCGCTAGATATAGGGTAATAAGAAAACTATAAAAGGCGTTAACATGAATAAAATAAAATTTCTCAAATATCGTGGATCACAAAATACCAGAGTTTATTGCCTCAAATATTCTATCACTTTGGTAACAGCTATGTTATCCAGGAGTCCCTGTCCAAATGGGCACTCGGGATATAAAGTTCGACAAATCGCACCAGATCTTCCGGCTTTAAATGCCTCGTGGTACTCCTCATGAACATTGTCGTCTCCAGTGGGACTAAAATTGAAAATGAATTGAATTAGTTAATAATTAAAAATTGATAAAAGATATGTTTTTACTTTAAAGCTAGGTGGATTATCTCTGCGACAACTCCTTCCACAGCATCGACCTCGGCATTCTCGCAAATTGCCCTCTGTAAACATTTCCTTCCGTCCTTCCCTGACCTATTCAAGTACACTTCGATAGTGGTGTACAGCAGCTGCCTCGATTGATCCTTAACGTATTTTCCATATTTTTCAAATTCAGACTTTGCCCGTTCTAGAGATCGACCATCCCACTTGTCCCACCAGTAAATCGGATTTTGCGGAACCGCATACTGAGCCTGCAAATTCATTGCCCAATTAAGCTGCCTCCAGGGCTTCTGATCATTGAGATCCATGGGCGTTATAACACCACACACAAGCTGAATTGAAAGGTGAAATTATTTAAAAATTGGCACCTAAGAACCCCTTGCAACCACCTTAGAAACTCCGCTATTCTGGAATATTAGAAACCTCTTCTGCCTTCGCAGATTCCGCCATGATGTTATATTGTGGCTGCAAGAGCACAGTCCTGAAGCTAAAACACTCCAAAGTAATACTCTCAGGAGACACCTGCAAAAGATGCAACTTTTAAAATCAACCGATGCTTTCTTCGATTAACCCACTGACCTAAGATGCATCTTAACCGACTCTAATTTAACGACTGTCAGCGCATCTTCAATGAAGACGCAGACAACAAAACGACTTAACTCCAGACATTGATCTGAAAAGCAAAATTGTTTGCCTGATCAATTAGCACCTGATCGCGCTCCAGGTCTTAATCAGTCGTCTGTCGTGAACTTTTATGAACCGTTTTAAGATCGTTTCCCTCTGATTGCCCCAACCAAAGATTCTATTTGCGCACAGGTAATGAGTTCATTAAGACGAATTACTTGGCATGGATTGGGGATCGATGCGCATTTTAAATGCATTTGGGTGAAGGAAGTGATTTCTCCCAGGGGTAACCCACATATTTGAAGAATAATGATGAAGTTTGTACTGTTCGTTATGTACCCAATTCCAATTGAAGAATTTTTTCTAGGTATACACGTTTAATATTCTTTCGAGAAAGCAAGTTCAAGTCAAGGTGAGTGGTGATCATAAGGTCCAAATACATTATTCATATTCGTTTTAAAAGTACCAAGTTTCGATTTTGGCAAAAGCAATGAAAATAACAAAAATATGCAATTTTTGTGGGCAGCAGATTTTTAAAATATTATACAGCTAAAATACAGATTTGCATTTGGAGACAGCAGGTCGTGATCCTTTTAAAACATTCTTTTAACTTAGAAATACTTCGTATTAATAAAACTAATTATAAATATTTAAAAATTAAATAATGAAATAGAAAAAGTGTTAATCAAACTGGAACTGAGCAGCGATCTATATAATTTTGATGAATTGATCGTATATCCTTCATTTTAATCGTATTATAAACAATTTTAAAGTATTTTTTGGGCCTCTGGTAGGTCAGTTGTTAGCACGCTGGTCTACCGTATCAGAGGCTGTGGGTTCGAATCCCACGTATTTAACCATGGTCTCCTGCGCTACATGGGAACACAATGGGCTGAAAAACGAGCTTTAAGTGTTGTCTTTCTTGGCAACCACACCAACCTAACGTAAAGCCTTCAAATCTGTCGAATAAGTGAGGAGTAGTTTGGCGTTCTTTGATTTCGTTTTGGAATCCTATTTTAAGAATTTTATATGCTAAATATCGTTGAAATAGCGGAAGAATAAATAGTTCAAAAATCTTGGGTAACTAATTTTAATAAATTATTACAGAATTTAAAAATTAATAAGCTTTACTGAGACTGAGAAATTAGCAAAACGTTGATTTTGAACTCTTCTCCCCTCCTGAAGTGCACAGTTATGGCTTCAAGGTGAAAATTTCAGGATTTGTTAATAAGCATGTCATAAAAAAAACTATTTCGTAAAGAGGAACCTTTTTTATTTGAATTGAATTTGTTATTAAATTTGTACATGTTTCATACTTTCATAATTATGCTTAGGTTTTTGGAAAAGATTCGGGAAAAAATCGTCTTTTAGAGAAATTTGTATGAAGCTGTAACGTTTCCGCAGCTCGACAAAAGCTGGAGGAAGTTTCGAAATGAAACCCCAGCCCACTTGCAACATTCCTGGTGGCCTGCCAACATTTCAAAGCCGAAGAGAACCGCACACACGAGCGCACACGATGTGTCTACACACGGCCTCGCGAAGTGTGCTTGTACACAACGAGATGTGTCTACACTTTGACGCCTGACATTTTGCTGTTGTTGTCACCGAGATGTGAAGCCAGGGGAAGGTTAAAAACCTTTTTCGTCCCCAGCTTCAAGCCGCGTTTAGTTTTCGCTTGATTGCAAACAATTTTGCCAATAAGTCCCAAGTTGGACATGCGAAGTGAGTGCGAAAAAGTCCCAATGGAATGGACACGCGAAAAGACCCTAACACTCATCGACGAGTATCGGAAAAGACGCGGGCTCTGGGATATGACCCACGAGGACTACCGCAAAAAGGACGTTAAGCGGGAGCTCCTCGATCAGGTTTCACAGAAGTTTGACAGCTGCGTCCCACCGATCGAGATCGAAAAGAAGTTCCACACGTTGCGAACGCAATACCACCGAGAGATCAACCGGATGCAGCAGACGCGGGGCAACGAGGCCTACAAATCAAAGTGGTTCGCGTTCAAACACCTCCAGTTCCTAAGCTCCCCGAAGGCCTGCCGCGCCTCCAAGGCCGGACTTAAGGTGAAGATCGAGTGCGATGCGACCAATGACAAAGACGATGATGAGCCCGCCACAAAGTTCATCATTAAGGAAGTCCCCATCCAGAGCTTCGCGCCAACGAGTGTCGCGCACACGATCTCAGCGGAATTCCTCACGGAAAAGACCTGCGAGGAGGAGCCACCGCACCAGAGTACCCCAAAACAGCCGACCGAAGCGGAGCGGAAGAGGGACCTCGAAACACTGTTCGAAGATGCTGCGAAAAATGTTGGGGAACAGACAGACAAAGTTATCATCAAGCACATAAATGTTCCGGTACACTTTCGGGGCTCCGGAGATTCAAAGGTGGTGCATGCGACCTTCGAAGCTCAGGAACACCAGGAGGTCGAGGAGCACCACATCCTCGAGACGCACAGCCCCAGCCAGGAGCAGCACATCGAGGAGGGCTACCACAGTCAGTCGCGGCTGTACAAGGGCCCCCCGAAGAGAGATCTCTACGAGGAGGTCATGCAGTACGACGAGGAAAATCAAAAGAAGACGACTTTATACGAAAAAGTGCAATCACCGCCGCAGTACAACCGGGACGAGTGCTCCGTTTACGGAGAATACGTAGCCAATGAGCTACGATTCATCACCAGCCGAGATATTCTCGTTCAGGTGAAGCATAAAATCAACACCGCGCTTTTTGAAGCGAGCATGGCGCAACTCCACAAAAATAGCTAAATATTTTTTAACCAGTCTAAGGGCTAAGTTTTACTCAATAAAGGGTGTTAGATGTTTTAGTCTCTGGTGTTTGCCGCAGTTCCATTTCAGGTACCAGTGGTTGCTAGGGAAGACCAGAAACTACCGTCTACTCTTTTCACATGAAATTTATCGCCTTATTATTTACAGGCTATCCACCTGACCATTAACGAACCTAGGGTTCTAATAATCCCAGGCAATTTACAAATGGTTTTTTGTTGAAACTATTAAGTTTAAGAGACGAGCTTGCTGAAAAACCGATAGATCAAAAGAAGTTATTAAAATCCGCCCAAGCTTAAGTATTGTTAAAGGAGTCACATACCTCAAAAATTTAAAAAATCGTTTTTTTTTATATATACATATAAAAAATAATAAATCACTACATAGAATTTAATTAATAAAATAATTGTATAAAACTTGCAAATGTCCCAGATCACAAACTTGATTTAAGTTTGCTCAAACCTTGAAGCTTAATTCAAGACTGGCATGTCTTCAACGTCGTCAAAATTCCAAGAATAGTTTGCTCCTTTAGCAGTATCTAAGCTCGGCCAAGTAAATTTTCTTAGAAATGGATTTCACGCCAACGAAAGCCCTAATCTCTTGGGGAAAAAAAAAGAAATTAATATAAAAGTTCCTTTAAGGAAACAAAATTTATTTATGTCCATCGGGAATGTATAAAACGAAAAAATGCAAAAATACTCTAAACACAATTGCTTTCGGCCACTAGTCTAAGATTCGAATAAAAGTACATATCACGTCATATCATGGCAAATAGCTACTAGACTAAGAAGGGCACCACACCGCAGACAATACTAGCTGTAGTAGTAGTCGCTTTCTGGGAAAATTTCCTTCGCCCTAGCAATTATTTGTTGGGTAACTTTCCCGCAATTTGAATTCACGACATCGTCGTAGGCTAGGGCAGCTTCAAGCGGAAGAACGAAATTTCTGTAGGGATCGCTTCCTAGTTGATATGCCTCCAAAGCACTGTAAACCGCACTAAACGCTGGCTGCTTATCTGAGTGGAAATAGCCGCGATTCCCATGCATTATCTGAACACCCTTGGTTGCATTGCAAACGCTCATATACATGCAGTGGTCTGGACGGTAATTGAATTCACACGGAAAGACGTAGAGCTTCTCTAGAGTGTACAAGAATTAGATAGGCGAGAAATGCTTTTCTAGACTTACCTGGGTGAAAGTAAAACAAAATATTTATGAGATCCTGGTCGCCCCACGTGATTTTCATTTTGTATTCGTCATGGATTGGCAAGATATGGTCCTCCCACTGGAACTGTCTCATTCTTGTTAGATTCATAAGCATAACTCCGGAGTTGACTCCCAGAGGCCCATAAAATGGATGCCGAGCAAATCTATTATACCATCCGACGTTCTTATCCTCATGCTCGGGGGATAGACCGGCAATTTGAGACGCATTAAATGCTTTAAAGTATTCCCAGATATCTGAAACTGGTGAGAGGAAAACCGTATCTGTGTCCAGATAAAGAACTGAGTCGATGCCCATCAAAAGTGACTGAAAATAGATTATGCGATTTAGAAATGTATTCTAAATAAATTTTAACTTCGCTGCGCGGTTCATCAATTTTTCAATGTAAACTGGTCGATATTCGGAAGCGTATTTTTTACTAAAATATATAAATCGAGTACAAAGTTTGGTTCTACTGTGGTCTCTCCTTAATTAAATTGGAGACTTATAAAAAATTAAAGAAAAATTCAAATTGATTGCTCTAGTAGAAAAACAATGATTTTTGGCTGTTCCACACAGAATAAGAAAATGTGCCTTTTATGTGCAAAAGCACAACTTTCAAAAATTAATTTATAATCGTTTCGGCGATTTTAGGGAACTATGTGCTGATGTAGTAAAATGACTATGGTAGGAAATAAACATAAAAATTATTCTAGATCAAGTAACTTACGGGCAAGAAAAGCCTTTGAGCTGCACATGGTTTGAAAAGACTGCGCCACTCCTTAGCGTTCTCCTCTGGGAATTTTAGCGATATTATTTCGAATTCGAAGGCATTTGGAACTGCTTCCTGCCAATCGGTCAACTTCTCATTAAATCCCGCCTTTAAATTCTCCTCGGCAACAATAACAAATTTTAAATTGGGTTTTCCACGATTGAAGAGAATCGCTGACTTAAGCATATTGAGGGTCTCCTGAAGTCGCTGCCCACACGCGACCACAGCCACGGTAATCTGTGGCTCATTTGGGAAGCTAAAATCGGTCCAAAAATGGTAAAAATATTCCAAAGTGGTATAAAAACGAGACTAGTTTTCAGCGGATTACCTTTTTGGGGTGAAAATAAGATTCCTTAGCTTGCCCCGGTCTTTGAAAATGCTTATGATGTCGTCCTTGTCCCCGACGCGGAAAATGAAGAAAAGCACCAGCAAGGCAGACAGCGTAAAGATTAGGATGAAGTACTTTTTCGTGAAACGCATGTTTTTCCACTCCCGAATTATTTAATTGTGGTGAATGCGGCCATTTCTAAGTTAAAAAATCTTAAGGAGCCCTTCACCCGTTGCGAGAGAAATCAACACGGTAGCTGTCAACTGGATGGGAAGTCACAATAGGTTCAGTTACGCGTGAAGTAATTTCACTTGGAGATTACTGTGACTTATTTTTGATGTTTCTTGTCCTCAGAAAACAGCTGCTGGCTTTGTTTGCCTCCTTGTATTTTCGTGCATTTTTGGTGCTTTGTGCAGTTTTTAGGACCTTTGCTACTCCTCGTGGCCTGAGAAATGGCAAATGTCTCCGTTCAGGATATTGAAGCCGTCGACGACTACTGGGGTCCCACATTCAGGTCTATTTTGGAAGGTAAACTGAATTTTGGATGAGTAATCACCCAAGTGCCGCACGCCCACTTTCGCCAACTTCCTTAGAGTTTTCGGTGCTTTCCGTTTAAAATCTAACAAAACAATATTCATTTTTATTTCTCAAATTACAGCCCAAACATATCTACCGCTTTTTCTTCTTACTGGTAGCTTCCATTGACAATAATTTAAATTCCTCTTTTCTCGACGTCGCTCGACCGGGCATTTAAAGACATTTAATAGCTCGGATAGTCTACCACTGTTTCGTTCCGAAATCGAGCTTATATTTTTCTTATAGTCCTTTAATTTACAGAAACCTGCCCGCCAAATTTTCAAGCAGTATGAATTCTGCTTCAAGCATTTGGACTTAAATTGTTTTCATTAGTCTTTACCATTTTTAATTTTATTAAATGGTTATATCCATCATAGTTATAAAAATCCTTAACTCTGTAATAAACCACGTATTTCAGATGGTCTAGATTAGAATACAGTTCTTTTGTAAGTGAAATTGCAAGACTTTCATCTTGAAACTTTCACTCTTTACTTGAGGTGAGATAACAGCTTATACCTGAAGCAATATTTAAAATAGTGTTACTAAAATTCAACCAACAATCATAACGTTATTGAAACTAAAATAACATTCAATATAATTAAGTAAAATTAAAACCGACTCTAGAGTGCATTAGTTCACAGCTGCAGCAACGCTCATCAACAATATTTTCTAAAGTGTAAAACCTTTTCTCTACAGGGAATGCCTGTGATTCACTTTCGGAGCAGTTAGAAGCTCGTATAAGGAGCCACGATAAGGATATCGAAAGAATCTGCAATCTCTACTACCAGGGCTTTATAGACTCCATCCGAGAGCTGTTGCAAGTTCGTACTCAAGCCAAAAACCTTAATGAAGAAGTACTCGCCCTCGATGGGGCCCTACAGTCAGCCTCGGCGGGCGTCATAGCCAAGGGCAAGGAGCTAGTAAAAGCTCGCCAAATTGAAAGTAATATTGCCAATACAATTAATGGTCTGTCTAATTGTCTACCTGTTCTGGAATGCTACTCAAAGCTACTTAGTCAAGTAAAAGAGAAAAGGTATTATCCCGCTCTGAAGACACTTGAACAGCTCGAAAATGAGCACCTTCCGAAAGTAGCTGGATACCGATTCGCTGCTCAGATGAAGGAGGCTGTGCCAAGGCTGAAGGAGAATATAAAAAAATCTTCAGAAGCCGATTTTCGTGAATTTCTTGAAAATATCAGAAAATTTTCGCCTAAAATTGGAGAAGTCGCTATGAGGCACACAAAGCAACTTCAGAAAAGGGACTTGGATAGTATCATAGCCGAACACAACAAAATTCAATCAGAGAAGACAGAATATGCTGCAGATGAAGAGGATCTAAGTGCACAAGATTTGATAGACTTTTCCCCAATCTATAGATGCCTCCACATCTACACAGTCTTAAACGACAAAGAATACTTCGAGAAGGACTACCGGCAGCAGAGGAGGGACCAAGCTAAACTAGTCCTGCAGGCACCACAAACAATGCACGATAATCTGGAAGCGTACAAAACCTACATTTACTCCATCGTCGGGTTTTTCATCGTTGAAGACCATGTCATGAACACCGCCGGCGATGTAGTCACAAAATCCTACTTGGACGATTTGTGGTCCATGTCTCTTACTCGCGCGGTCAGTGTCCTGACCATAAATTCCTCATCTTGCACAGATCCGAATATTTTACTCAGGATAAAAAACCTTATAATGCTCTCAATTGTCACACTCAAAACCTACGGTTTCAATGTTAATCAGCTTTGGGATCTTCTCCTAGAAATGCGAGACCATTACAACGAAGTTTTGCTTCAACGTTGGGTCCACGTTTTTCGAGATATCCTTGATAAAGGAAATTTTCTTCCTTTAGAAGTTGAAGACCAAGAGGAGTATGACGATGTTATTGAGCGATTCCCTTTTCATTCAGAACAGTTAGAGAGCCAACCATTCCCGAAAAAGTTTCCTTTTTCAAGCATGGTTCCAGAGGTTTACCATCAGGCCAAGGAGTTTATGTACGCCTGCATGAAATTCTCAGAGGAGTTAACTCTTTCACCCAACGAAGTGGCTGCAATGGTAAGAAAAGCTGCTAATCTCCTCCTAACAAGAAGTTTTAGTGGATGCCTTTCGGCAGTCTTTAGGAATCCCAGCGTAGCTCTAATGCAAGTAAGGCACTTCATTACTTTTAAATTGCTATTGATAAAACATATTTTCTATTTATTAAAGCTCATTCAAATAATAATCGATACTCAATACCTCGAGAAGGCAGGTCCTTTCCTTGACGACTTCGTCTGCAAAATGACCGACACTCAACCGAGCATCAGCCAAGCCCCACCAGCGATGTTCCAAGTTGCGCGCTCAGAGGCAGAAAGTCAAGTTGCGGACAGAATTTGCTCTAAATTAAATGAGTTCTTCGAGCTCGAGGAATATGATTGGCTCCTCGTCGAGCCGAATGGAAACGCATCAGCCTTCATAACCGATATGATTTCATTTCTTCGAAGCACCTTCCAAAGTTTTGCCTATCTTCTTCCAACGATAGCACAAGCAGCTTGCAGAAAGGCTTGCGAGCACATAGCAAAATGGATTTACCAACTGCTATTAAGCGATGAAGTCAAGCAAATTTCCACAGGAGCTCTACAACAAATCAATCTTGATTTGCTGCAGTGTGAATTTTTCGCAGCATCTGATCCTGTACCGGGGTTGAAAGAAGGCGAGCTATCGAAATACTTTGCTGAAATCAGACAACTTTTGGATCTTCTAATTATGGAGGAGTGGAGCACTTACCTTCATGACTATGGGAAGAGTGAAAATCGTTATAATTTGGTACAGCCAGCGACTATAATCGTTGTGCTGGAGAAGATTCGCGAAGCAGACAAAAAAACAATGTTTTCTGTACTAAAGAAGTCTGAGAGAGATAAGAAAAAATTGTGGGAGACCGTACTGAAGCAATTGCGACAACTCGCTGAGAGACAAAATTAGATTTTAAGGAATGTATATCAATTGTATTTTTCTTTAAGGTGATTATTTTATATTGAAATCAAATCCTGGAAGCTTACTGTAGAAATTATAAATAAATGAGAACCACAAAAAATTCGATATTTACTTATTTTTTAGCTTTATTATTTTAATAGTTTATAGGTAAATAATTCTAACGCCTAAATTCAACATTAAGCATAAGAAACTTGCTAAAAACCTTTTACACCAAAGTATATTTTTTCTGGGATTAGCATTAGAGAAAACTTTAAATTTCCCCTTTTATTTATAATTTGTATTTTTTTTATTCTAAAAAAGTAACCACACAAATTGAATAATGGTTTCTAAAACAAATTTATTTAGACAAGAAAATGCATTTACACCGGTACGACAAACAATTAAAAAATGGCCCTAATATTTTAACGATCATTCTCCCTTATAAAGTGGTTTTCGTTTTTCAATAAACGCTTTAAGGCCTTCCAGTCTATCTTTAGTAGGGATAACTTGGGCATAGCAAGCCTCCTCTATAGCGTACCCAGTTGCTATGTCAACTTGGATGCCTTTATCAATAGCCTTCTTAGCCATTCGAACTCCAATCGGACCATTGGGAACAATTTCCTCAGCAATTGCTACTGCTTTCAAAAAAGCAGCATCATTCTCATCATTCTGAGCACAGACATGATTAACAATTCCCATTTCCTTAGCCTCTTTCCCTGTGAAAACTCGGGAGGTGAATATCAATTCCTTAGCCAGAGCTGGATTCAAGATCCTGGGTAAACGCTGTGTTCCTCCTGCCCCCGGTATAATTGCGAGACGTGTTTCAACCAACCCTAATTTAGCATTTTCTGCTGCTGTTCGAATATCGCAGGCTAGGGCCATTTCGAGTCCACCACCCAATGCAGCACCATCAAGCGCAGCGATCACCGGCATGGGTAATTGTTCAATGCTGATCAACAAAGATCGGAGTGTTGAAACAAATTTTCCAACCTCTGACTCTGACAACTTTTTGCGCTCCTTAAGATCTGCTCCAGCACAGAAAATTCCTGGGACCAAGCTGCGGAGGATAACAACTCTTGCATCTTTATCGTGGGCTAAATCTGACACAATTGAAGATAAACTCGCAACTAGTGACCGACTGAAAATGAATTTTGTTGATCAATTCCGTGCTTTTATTAATTAATTTAATTACCTAAAGGCGTTCTTTGCCTCTGGACGATTTAAGCCAATCACAACGATCCCATCTTTGTGTCCTGACAACCTCACAAGCTGTAGAACAATTTAAAGATTAAGTAATTATCTGATTAAACGATCTTTACTATACCTTCACTTCTTCAGAAGATGAATTTGACGAGGATCTCAAAAGAGTTTGTGTTAATTGAATATTCTTTTTAAATGCAGACACATTGCAGTTCCGCAAAATTCGACTAGTAATCCAACTCATTTTGCTATCTAGCAATCTAGATTCTAGAGTAGACTGCAGTGACAGGTTAAATAATTAAGTCAGCTGTTTTTAGATAGATCTGAATTTTTAAAACTTCTTAAATTACTGTGAAAGAAAATCGTTTCTTTATTTTAATAATAAGAAATAAATGTTATAGAAAGGTTCTTAAAAATTGCAGAATTATTTAATGAGTTTTGCAATATTTAAATAGCCCGGCAAAGAAAAGATAACCGGGGCTTAGTATAGTGAGAAGAGTTGATACTTCTAGCGAAGCAGATTAATCAACTCTAGTGCCATCTACACATATCATTTCGTCTTTTTAAAAGTTTCATTAACACAATGAAAATTGATAAATTAAATTACTTAAATTCGTGTTCTTAGACTGTATGGTTTAAAATATAATGGATCTAATTTAATTGAGATTTATTGAGGACTGGATCAATAGGACTCATGATAAACCAAATTTAATGATTTTTTAGATCAATTTAATCGAAAAGATCGCTCTTTCTGAAACAAGGGAAGCTAATCAATAAAACAATGAAGATCGAATACAAAACAACAATAAAATAAACATTTATAGCTTATAGATAAAGAAAAACCGTAACGTATAGCAAAAACATATTTAAAAACTTCCAGATTTTTATTTACTTGTATTCAATTTAAATTTATCAATCATTTTCGTAAATAAGTCGGGATCGCCTTTAACCTGAACATTTCCCTATAAATGAAACAGTGATAAATAAAATTATAAATTTTTGTGTTTCAGCTAAAAGACTTACAGACTCTAAGAGTTGCTGAAAAGTAATTTCTTTTTTCCCAACTCTTAGAAATTCCTCATCTTGAATGTCTATTTCCACGTCCGGGTTATCTACGATTCCATAATAAATTTTTAGGTTCTTCAAATCCATCACTGAAATCGATAAAATAAAGTCCAAAAGAAAAACACTTAAATGTAGGTAACTATTGCGTACCAACACTTGTGATTAATTTTCCACCTTCATCCTTAAAATTCCATAAAAAAACACCCAAGAGCGTGCGCTGATTTGGATTGGATTCTTTTAACTTTTCACGAATTTTATTTAGAATCAAGTAACTTTTAATTTTGGGATTGTGCTCTTCAGCCATTTTACCTAATGCCCTGATAAATTCGACTACTTAGACTGACTGCGGATTTCTTAGTGGAGAAACTGCTAAGCTAGTCAACTATCTCACTAATCAATCCAATCTGCATGCAAAATATCGACAAGTGGTGATTACTTTCAATTAAAATTGCTCTTGATCAGCAAATAGTAAAATTTATGAAAAGGGGCACTATTGAGTCAAATGGTGTTCTAGCGTTTTAAAGTATTATTATTTTCCTTAAGGATTTTATATTTAAAGAAAAAAAACACATTTTAGAAGTAATATACTCATTTTATTTTCACATTTTCTTAGAAATAATTTTTTTAAATAAAATTTTCTTAAGCGCGTCTAGCATTCTTGAACGGAAGCAATATGAGGAAGAAGTTTAAGAGCGAAGCTCATGTCACCATCGACCTTCAATTTTCCCTGATCAACGGCTTCTTTTGGAGTTAGTTTGTTAGTGGCCAATTCGACGAAAACATCATCTTCACAAATGAGAGTGCAGTCTGCAGCATCGTCTCCGAGGTACAGCTTAACAGCCTTTAAATCCATCACTTTGAAAAGAAAATTATCCAAAAATTAAAACGATCACATTAATTAAAATTCATAAAGATCACTTACTCCAGATTTTAGCAACCTTTCCGTCCTTCATGATCTTGCACTTGTAAACATGTTCGATTTCTCGCTCGTTTGGATTAATTTTAGTTAAACGAATTTTAATTTTGTCAAAAACTGCATCGGACTTGAGAGCCATTTTATTTTAGATAATTTAAACAGTACCGTGGACAAAGAAGAACGTTACAAACCACACTAACCGCCAATCGTTTTTTGACTTCTTTAAATACACCTTTGTTATCAGATTACGTAATCAAGGGGCGTAATGTTTAACTTAATGTTGCACTTTTTTTCCAAAAATCGAATATTATCAATTTAACAGTCAATAAATCAATTATCAGGTTTGATAAATTTATCGCCAATTTATACATAGATGCACTTTACAGACGATTCTAATCAGACTTTGTTTATAAAAATGGTTTTGTCTACGAATTTTCAGGTAACCCACCAGATGTTTAAATTTGTTTTATATCACGCCACTCTTAACATTCAAATTATAAATAAAATTATCGATGATTAATCAGTCATGTGAGTTTTATTAAAAGATAATACTTGGACTTCCTTAAATCTTTAGAATTTGAACCTACTACACGTACATGTCTTATTTTATTATGCACTTGTTGCAAATCTATAAACTTTTTAAAATTTTATTAGCTGAGCTAGGCGAAGTTTAAAATTGATGAGATGTATGAAACAGAAAATCACTTGAGATATGACGATTAGATTCATAAATGCGTGATAAGCTATCAGAATGTCTATATTTGGTAACTGAAACAATTAATAATTCTCTACATATCTGGTTTAAAGCAATAATACTAATTCAAGTTTCATAATTAAAGTTTATTAGCATGGTAGGTTAAAATATAAAATTAATTTTGAATAATTGGGCCAGCATTAATTGAGTTGATTTCAAATTTTATTTGAAAACAGAAAATATCCAAACATCACTTTATACCTTTTAACTTTAAATTATTGTCTGTTTGTAGTAAATATAAAAATAAAAATTAATTTAACTTTAACTTTGATAAAATTTTATCAAATTAATTAATTAATGTTTATACGCAGCGCTTTTGACGGTACGCAGGTACTATTCTTAATAAATAATTTATGCATTGTAAATTTGTAGAATATCACAAGAGAGCATTTATACTTATCGCTGCGGAAAATTGATTTTCTTTTAAATATAGGTACTTGGAGGAAATCATATAATTAAAAATAATTAAACTAATGCTAGAATTCTCATTCTATAAATAAATTTTTTATGTTACAAAAATAGGAAGAAAAGATCACTTAGTTATTGTTTTTTTAGAATGACTGTTTTAATAATTACAATAAATATAAAATTAATTAAAAGAAGAAAAACATAACTACGTCCATACACATACATATAACAAATATGAAATATGTAATAAAATTTATAGAAAAGGCGACTGATACTACGTTTACTATGTGGAGTAATAAGCCGTGCTTCGTTGCAGATAATACAAAAAAAAATATTGATAACTGTGCTATTATTTGCTTTTAATTTTATGATCATCAATCGTGGTTTTATCTCTTTCCTTAAATAAATTTAATTGTAAAAGTCGTCTTCATTTTTACTTCCACAGGTAGACTGTCGCCACTCGCATTTCTTACTCGCATTAAGTTGATAAGTGATAACTTTTTTAATGTTTACAAACCTCTTAACAATTCCTGTTTCCTGCAATATTCTGAAATTGTTTTTTCCCTTCACATAAAAAATTGAAGGAGTGTAAAAAGTAAACACCAAATCCAAAAGGAGCAACATCTGAAAAGAGTTTAATCACTCACCTGCATAAACAGCCATCTGGGGCACGTAATTAAATGAACCAAATGAAAACACACATTTCCTGTGGAATCATCTTTTTTTTTTTTACTGACTTTTCTTAGCTAGAGGAGTTCATCAGTTTAATAAATATTTACATCGAAATATGAAAGATTGCACTATCAAGTCTCAACGGCAAACACATTCAGTCCAGGTATAACATATCACGCCTACTTGCTAGGTCAATTACTCTTCTAAGAAGATTTTGGGAAAATTGTACAAATTAACATGCAGTTTTATGAAAATAATTATTAAGTTTCACGTCACTTCACGTGGCACAGCCATCAAAAACTGGAATTAGACGTACATGTTTTTTGGTTTTCTTAAACATATTTTAAATCTCTTAACGATTTATCTTGCTTGTTAATTAATCGATATTTTTGGTTTTAAGTATACAAAAAATAATTAATTTTAATTAAACGAATTTTAAAAATTCCTTTTTTTAAACTTTCCTTAACTTAATCCATTCCTCTGCTTTCGCCTTTCTAGTCTAGTTTTTATTTTACTAATTTTATAAAAGTCGGCTGTGGTAGAGTATAAGCGCAGTTCCGATAGGCAGCCAGATACCGATGAATTTACTTCCTTCCAATTTTTGAGATGATGAAAGATATTTCCCTATAAAGAAGAAAAATCATAAATTATCTGTGAATTGTATGTTTTTATTGGAGGTTGTAAACATAAAATGTTAACCTATAATTTAGCCTTGAGCTTGCCTTTTAATTATTACATTTTTTAATTTTTATAGTATAATTGCACTCATTTTCAACAATGAAAAAGAAGGTCATGTTTTTCTCAATTATTAACACAAGCTTGTTAACTTCCAACCTGTGTATGTATGTGCCTGATGAATATTTTTATGGACTTGTTTGCATTTCTTAACAGGCATAACATCGTCATTATCAGTCAATATTTACTCAGATTTAAAGGCATGTGAATGAACTTAACATGATTCTTACTTTCGTTATGGTGCAATATTACGCCGTCAGCAAATAAAGGATTAGCAAAATTAACCTTTATGGATATCATGTTATCGAAACGAAATTCTTTCACACTATAAACATTTCTCAATCTTCAAAATATGCACTATTTTTATTGCTTTTTCTTACATAAGTGCAATTGATTCATTTGAATAACTTTATTCAATTAACACCTAAATAAAATGCCAGTAATTTTTAAGTATGTAAATTTAAACTTTCTTTTTCGCGTATAGAAACTTGAACTTAAATAATGAAAGTTTTTTTCTGATTTTCTTTATTTTTAGTCATTTATAAAAAATTATTAGAACATTTAGCCTATGTACAAATAGCACCACCTTATAAATTTTAACTAAAGTGAGAATATCATTTTAAATCTTTATTATATGGGTGTAGATTGCCATAAGTATAAATATAAAATTTCTTATTACGCAAAACGCACTGAGAATTAAAATCTTTTCATCAGTTATTAAATCTAAAAAGAGCAATAAGATTGTCTGAAAGAGGTTATCACTCCACACAAAAGCGTACTTCAATCGAAATAATTGTAAATTTCCCCTATCTTTAGTATAATTCATTACTAGGTCAAAGATCAGGGTGTTACAAAGGAGATCGAGGAGCATGTAATCTCAATTTGCATTGCACCGCAAGGCCTATTTCTGGTCAGGAAGCATTCAAAATTATCAAGAAACACCATCGCTCTCATATGGCTCATCTCCCGGGGTATTTGGTTCGCTTCCGAAGAAGTTATTGCGATCATAAACAGTCTCCAGAAAATAAAAATAGATCGCCGAGTCTAGCGATCGTACTTGAGACAAAATGATCAATGATCTTAGAAATTTGGAAATATACTTACATTGCTTGGCCAGGGCCCTCATGCAGCAGCATTTCTTCAGCTGGGTGTAAATGTAGCAAGATCCAGCCGAGGCTCCGTACACCTTGTCCCCCACGTAGCACGTGTGTGGAACGAATGGCAAACCTTCTGCAAGAAGACCGGAAGAAATCCAGGTTAGTGCTTTCGCGGTAACTTATGCTAGAGAGAGGTGGTGATAAGGAGATTGTGATAAGGAAACCAACGGTCGATTCAAGTTATGGTCAAGTGTATCCAATAGATGTTTTCATGTTATGTAAAGGCGGTCACAAATCGCTGAGATGCAGTCGTGCAGCAAGACGAAAGTATGGATTGCGCTGAACACGATACGCCTGAAAGTGGAGAAATCTGGTTTGCAACTTCTCGGCTTAACCAGAGAGGAATTATTGCCGTGATTTAATTCAAGAGGCACGGAAGTGAGGTAAATCATATTTCGTTGCGGTTTCGTCTTGTTAAGGAAAATTAATGTTTGAAAATCGTTCACCACCAATTGTGCTCTAAAATGGAAATTTTCGAAGCACCACGGCCTCTGAACGGAAATTAAAAATAGAAAATATGAAAGCCGAAACCTTCAAGGCTATTCGTAGACCTAGGCTTCCAAGAAAAACATTCTTCTAACTTTTGTAAATTGCATGTGAATAAATAAATGAAGAGAACGAAGCATTTTACGAAAATTGTAGTCTCAAATTCATCGCGTCCACAAAGATTGATTGCTTGAGGAAATCACGGGTTAAATAGCATTGAACAATTGAGGAAAACCGCAGAAAACGCACAGTTGATAGCACTGGTCGGCGCAATCAAGGGAAAATCTCTCACGAAAAGAACAACAAAAGTATGAAAATGTGCAAAACCTGAATGAAAATAATTTTCTAGTTGATTCAATTGTTGCACACAAATTGCATGTACTTGGCACGCCATCCATCCGCCATGGAAAAAAACATAAATTTTGATGAAAATGAGGCGAACGATCACACACAGCCGAGCACAATAAAAATTGCTTCTGTGCTCCATTTTAACGGGCAGTTAATAAATTCTCGAGTTGCATCTTCCCCAGAAACTTCTATTTGTTATTCCTCTCGACATTATTGATGGTTCCGATTCAGCGCAGGATATAAACAATGTTTGAGCAATTCCAGAAGATCGGTGATCATTCGCACCAAGGTGGGTTAATGGCTGCTACTGGACAGATCCTTTTTGTCTAATTGTTTGCTTCTACCCGTCGGGCTACAGCAAAGATGCTGCATCTTTTGATCACGTTATTCATGTTATTTATGCATGCAACAAAACGATCGATCTCAATAAATTAAGAGTTCAACCGGCAGGTGAAGAAGTTTTTTCCCTTCATTTCCCCTGTTGACATTGATGGTCTGGTTTTCTTTGAGATGTCGAACGATCAACCAGCCTAGAAATTTTCTTGGCGGTTGGAGTCATTCAGGTGATGATTAGACAATTTCAGATATTGAAGTGGCAATAAAAACAAGAGATGGAAACGAACACAATTGTCCATAAAATCAATTAGAAATGCACGAGTGTTGCGGAAACTTGACTGAACAGTTTAATTGTTGGCCTTCATCTGCAGTAGGTAGGTATAAAATTAACTGAATTCGTTTTATTTTCAGTTATATAAAATAAATATATTATTGTCACCTTAATTTTCATAGCCTTACATGTTTTCTTTAATATTGCGATTAATATACAAAAAAAGTGCTGAAGTTGTTTTTGAGGTATGATTCTTTTCCTACAAGATACAATTGATACAAAAATCAAATTGTTTCTTATCTAAATATTCAACTAAGTAACGAAAGTTAGGCTTTTTTATCCTGTAATTTTTGACGAGTTTAATTTATTTTAATTTGAGTGTTTTGGATTGTTTTCTCCAAAAACAAATACGCATATTACCTTTAAAACTTCACTTGCTTGTAAGGCTTATAATTTAAACCTTAATCATAAAATAAATCCATAAAAATTTGCTGCAAATGCAAAGTTGTCAGATGCCATATGAATTTTATATTCGACGTAAGGTAAGGTGATTTTCAAATGAATATAATGAGGCTAGTTCGCGAAATAATGCCAATATGAAAAGGCCTTTGATGCTTTATTTTTGTTGAAAACTAAAGCAGTACCAAAAATTCTTAATATGATAAATACCAAAAAGAATTTTGAATATATTTAAAGAAATTTTCTTAGAAACTAAGAGAACCAAATCAAAAGCATCAGACCTATAAAACACGTCTAAATTTTAAACATATATTTTCTTGTTATAAAAATAATAATAATGAAACGTAGCAAGATATCATATAATAAAAATTATTTGATAACAAATTAAAAATTCTTCTTATCAAATACATTTTGTAATTAGAAGCACATCTTATGTAAAACAACCCCACTTATACCTTTTTTACGTCTTTAGATTTTAATTGTACGAATGACCTGGTTGTTGTTCTAAAAGAAAAAAAAAACACTCAATTAATGCACCATCGCTTTCTTAATTTTTCATCTGCTTCTGTTTGAAGCAGTCTTTTGTTAAATTTTTCTTGACTATGTTTGGTATTGCGAGAATGCTTATGTTCGTGCCAGCGACAATAGAAACATTTCAACAAGCATATCTTGAAATATTTCAGTTCGAATAAAGATCACCCTCCACGAAAACCACACTTGAGGCCTTCTGTCATGATCAATAATTTATTGCTGATCATGTTTTCCGGATCAGTGAATATCCTTAAACGTCGGATGCACACCCACCCATTTTTGCTCATTTGCATATAAAATTTGATCACAAAAAAGTTGTTTCCCCATGAATAAAAAAAATAACGAAGCTAAATTATAAAAGAGTGATTAGGATTGATTATTACCTTCTCCGTGCCCTTGCTCGCACCAGCAATGATCATTTAGGAACTGGGCCCCTAGGCAATATTTCATGGTTTTCTGGGTGCACGAAATCGCCTTACAGCCAGTCTCACGGGGGGCTGAAAAGACCGATTAGTGTAATTAGAGAGTAGAAGTCGCCACAGATTCAATTAGGTATGACAAAATGGGAAAAGTGAGGCCAAATTTGGTAGTGTGCTTTCATTGATCGCGACTCCTCTCACCATCGTAAAACGTGTCGTTTAGCTGACTAAGGGCATTGATAGCTTCCTGCTTCGTAACTTGGTGTTCAAATTCGAATTCTTCAAAGGACGTCGGTTTCGGTTCCCGTGAACACGGAAGGCACTGTAAGGTGGCACTTTTTGCACTGTTTATCACTAGACTAACTATGGCTAATATTAAGATAAATACACTCGAAGTAATCCTTTTTGGCATTTTTATAGTCTGCAACAGACTAGCAATTTCGAACAACACTTGGCATTCTTTAAAAAATCAATTTGCGTCAACACTCGCGGTTGTGAGCTCCACAGCTCTTGTACCTTGGAAATCGATCATTATACATCTTCAGACGGCTTTATTTTGCAACTATCTCACGCGGATTTCATCTGAAAACTCAATCACTGACTTCGGAAAACCGTAAGATACTCACTCCAAGCTCCGCAATCTTTCTTTCGTGCTTTTGTGTAAATCTGGGAAAGCTCAAACTTATCACTTTTCGCGCTGATAAGTGCGCTCACTTCGTCCGGGCGTGAAATCTTTGAAGTAGATCGAAATGCAAAATATTTAAGAAATCGCGGCTTAACTCTGAGAAGTAATCGCCAGTCCCCGCCCCCACAGTACCCTCGTTTGAATGCGCGCACGCGGGATATGCCCGATCGAGCGTGCCGCGCGCTGACTATGCTGCGGCCACTGAAGGTCTATGTTTACTTTTTAGACGAAGGCACGACGCGGATGGTCGATGTTCGCCCGCTACAGTGCAGTCTGCGTTGCGTGCTGTAACCGCTGCTAACGCGGTCACCTCCACTACCTTTCGTAAATCCACTCCCTGACCGAGTTCTTTTCCAATGAATTTCAAGCGGAAGAACTTTTGCAGTTATTAACACCTGGTCGTGAATATGCAAATAAGATCGTACCGTAGGGCGCATGATTCACACCCGTTTTAGTAGATCATCTCTTAATAAGACTGTTGTTATATGGCTTATAAAGATTTAATTAGCCTATATAGCCACAATTCCTAATTAATGTACCTATGTTGTCTTTATAAATTGGATATTCCACCGATTTTTAAATCGAATGCTTCACTACTGCTTTTTGAAAAATATTGTTAAAAAAGGCTTTGTCAAGGATATTTACTTTTCTGCTAGACGGGGCCGAATGCTTTTGAAAACTGCCAACTTTTAATATTGTAGCCTATTAAGCAATATGCTAACAAATATCCGTGTTATTGCCTATTATCCTTTTAACTGAAGGATGTATCGGATAATATATAAATTTCAAGCAGCAATAGCTGAAATTATTCTTAACCAGTAAGGCAAAAACGTACCAAAAACGTCCTCTGCATATAAATTAAGTCATCTATATGTTTTCATGTAACGAAGTTTAAATTCGTAGCATTAATTTTTTACCAAAATCCCCAATCCAAGTTAAGTGAAAATTTATTTACTTTATGATAAAGTTCCTGCTTTAATTTTAATAAATGCTGAAAAATGTTTGATGGTAGTTTAATGATCAAGAAGATGCTTATTTGATGCCAAATCAAGATTGCATTTCAGCAAGACTATTTCGAAATTCAGATTTCAAAACATATTTCTTAAAATCCTTTATTTTCAAACAGGAGTTTGAGCTCCATGTGTCATATTTGTCTCACACCAGAAACTATTAGTAAATTAAAAATCAATTTTGCAATTAATCAAAATCCATATGTCATTGACAATGAATCCACAAATTTAGAAAATTACATTTGGCAATTAATGTACCTGTTACTCAAATTAGTCGTGCTTATTCGCGGTTTTAATTACAATTTCATGGCAATTTCCGTCTTCCTCAAAACTACTCGCTCACGTCCACCTGGTCAAAAGTCTAATTTCATCTTAAATACCCTGAAAATTGTTGGCATCCACCCGCTGTGTAATTAAAACAACCGAAAATTTGTTTAATCACAAAATTTTAAGCGGATGGTCAACCTTTAGCCCGCAGCGTGAGATAAACAAGATTTTAAACAAAACCACATTTTCCTTCGACAAAACAGCGCGGATGGCTGCAATGGAGCTTTTATTGCTGGGTTTTCGCTTCTGACACGGCAAATTTTCTGGTATATTGAAAATGTTGGAATATATCGCAAGCGATAAAAACGGCATCAACATCTGGACATATTTTTCGACTATTTTTAAAACCAATCAAACAAGAATTGCGGCAATTGTCTGCATATTGCTTTGATTCGATTCGATTCGATTTGATTCACCCTGAGTGATTGCAGCATCTTAGGTGATAATACAACGGTTGTACAACAATTTTTTAGCGGGGGAATTTTCAGATTTGACCAAAACGTTCAATGAGACAAAAACCTTCCGCCCCCTAAACTCCACTCCACACCACCTGCTTAATTTTTCATGAAAAATGTGAAGAAAAACGAGTAAAGTGCATTCGCCGATCAATTCTTGGAGGAAAATAAATAAGTTGGCTCTCTAAATATTTCTAGATGGAAAATGTTCATATATCAGCGAAGTCATTGCTACACCTTACCTTTCGTCTGAGGCGACGATGCGCGAACGAGGAGGCTATTATTTTGAAAATTTTCTAAATCAGCGCCAGACTGATTAACTCCGGTGATTTGTTTGGAAAAAAAAAATTTTCCCCTATCGTATTATGTGGGTGGAAATTTATTGAATTGTTATTGCTTGTTTCTTTCCGTCAGTTAATTTGTTTCTTATGATTAAGTACCGGGTTGATGAAAATTGTGCTTTGTTTGAAATCTGGGATTTTTCAGAGAGGTCTTATCATTTGCCCTGAAATTTTTCAGAGTGGTCTTATCATTTGCCCTGAGATAGGGTAGGTATGGTTTTGGTTTTACAAAGAAACCGAACAGAACATTTTTCAAATTAAATAAAATCCTTGTCGAATAACATTAAATAAATTAAAAATATATTTCATTACTGCCGTAAATTTATAAAACTTACAAGATTAAGATTAAGTTGATATGATTTTTGAAAATGTTTTATCCAACAGTGTTGATTATTTTATTTGAATAGCTTTAACATAAAATGAATGAGCAGAAATCTTTTATATTGAAAATTATTTAATTTAATAAAAAAATCAGCTAAACTTATTATAATTTAGTTTTTAAAGCTTTTTTAAACTAATTCTTTTCGCGAAAGTTGAATGTATATTGGAAGCAAAGCCAATTTCTTGTTTATTAAAAAACTTGATTGAATAGAAATTACTCGGAAAAATTTTTGAAATTTAAATAATTGCGGGATAGTCATCAAACTCAAATATACATGCATAGCTTATTAAAATCAAGATGGGACAATGTCGAACTGATAAAGTGATTAATTCATATAACAAATATGAATAACCTTGATAAGGTTTAATGATTATGATGATATCACACCAACATTAGGTCACGTTTTCTTCGAAAGGATTGCACAGCTGTATCCAGTTTATTTTAAAGACGTTTGTTATGACGCATTGGTTGGGGATCTCCAAGAAGAAAAAGAGAACCTAATAATTTAATTTTCCCCAAAAGTAAAACCTATTTATAAAAAATCGTTTTAAACACAAACTTTAAGAGATACTTGTTGAATTGCGTAAATAGGAACAAAAAGGATAAAATGTTAGTTGACAGAAAGATTGCGAGAACATTGTACACATGTATGTAAGATACACTAAATGGCGCGTTTCTCACTTTAAAAGATTCCCACAATTTCTTTTACATTACACAAGGCGAAGTCTATTCTTTTTATAACTCATGCAGAAGCACTGCTCAACACTTTTGAGGATCTTTGTGATTTTTGCAAAAAAAAAGAAAAATGTTAAATAGTCTGTTTAAATTGTAGTCATTAGTCACTACTGCGTTTAATCATCCAAACCGACTGATTTCAATGCATAAAGTATCATGAAACACGCAAACGAGGTGGTACCTAGGTGAACTTCTACTGCGCAAGTATGGAAACCAAAACCCCAGAACGAAAGGAGCTCACATCAACCCCTCCTGACCAGGGGGAAATGAACTCCAGCAACGGGTGCACAAAAGCGGGCAAATACCGCTCAAAGGTTTTATCCCCTGCACGTGCTCTTCTTGTAAGAAACTGGTTACGAAGAGATTCACCCCCTTCGAGAAAAATTTCATTGAACATTTGAGGACATAAGGACTCCGAAGATTTGTAGATACTCTGCACAATTGAAAAGAACGACTTTTATATGTTTAACATCCACTTAAGATGTGGTCGTAAGAGTGAATCAAACAATAAAAATAAAATTTAAACCGTTTTTTTTAATTTATCACTCAAAATATACTCCCGGACTGCTGGAACTGCATCATGTTAGTACGAAATTATTCTAAAGTATCGAATATGCTTTAAGTTCTACCACAAATAAAATCATTCATTTAAACTATTTTGGTTTTCTCCTGTTTATAATTTAAAACTCCGTTTGACTGTTGTATTATGAAAAGCTCTTTTAAAAAGTATTAAATAAGGTCAAAATACAGTGTTTTGGTTTTAAACTGTAATTTTCGCGAAAAATTTAACTAATAGAGAAATTCCATTTGCAAATTCGTAATCTATTGAAAATCTTTTACAAAACATTTACATTAAAGAAGAAAACCAATCAAGAAAACGCTTGTTCAAAAAGATAGAACGAATTTATTCTACAAAACGCACTACTGAAAAATATACAGAGAAATGGTATATCATTGTATATCATTTGCTGAGAGGTTTGATCAGTATAATTGTTTTTTTTTAAATATTATTTTTAACAGAAAAGTAAAAATATGGGCAAACTGGTTTTATATTTTTAAGCAGCTTGGAAAGAAGAGACTATACATTTTCATAATAAGTTAATTGTTAATCATAGTTTAGAGTTTAGAAAGATGAAAAATCACGCAAGCAAATAGAGGACATAAACGACGATAGACATCACCTTCTGGAATTCATTGTAGTAGATATAAAATACGATTATTTTTCTTTGACTCCACATATTTTAGACGGAAGTTGTATTGCATAATCCCTGGGTGTCCAAGTTGGAGGTATGTAAATAAATTAAAGAAATGACACTAAAACAAACTGCTTCTAACAAGGCCTCTATCTCAAGAGATATTCAAGTTGCAACAGCTGTTGTCACGGGATTATCGGTGCCTTTAATCACAAAGAATTATAGGGGAGTTAAAAGCATCGTAAAGTTTTCCTTTATGAATAAGAATGGGTAAAAATGGGACAGCGACCGAAGTTCTTCCGATACTTCAAAGTTCAGACAGTGATGATGGCTCGTCTGATGAGTTAGCCTATTCAGAAAAAAAAAAAAAAATTCTGGATGAGTGCCAATGGGCCTGCACTAATATAAGATTATCAATTAATCTCGAGGATGCTCTGAAAATCTTTCAATTAATTACGCCAGGCACTTTCTTTTTTGATTTACAGCGCCAAGACGTTTACGAGGAAACTCCCAGACAGAATTATTCCAAGACTTCCTTAACAACGGAAGTAGATTAATATTGAAAATCCATTCACATTTTAATTTAGAATATATAATCAAAAGCTCTTTTTATCTTTTATACATCTAAAATATAAAAATAGGAATATTTTCCCTGAATCGAAAATTTTTACACATGAATTTTTTATTAAATTTCTCGGAAGGCAAAAAACCAGGTGTGGTTTTGAATAGGGCCCACCGCAGGTGTGTTCTGCTCGAATATTCCAAATTCGCTCGCTAGTATGAGGTGAAAGTGGCAGTTGTAGGTACAAACCCTTGCGTGTCAATAATTTTAAAAGATTCTGGCGAAAATGAAATGTGAAAGTCGGCGGGCGAACATGAAAAGGGGACAGGCCTTCGATATAACGTCCATAGAATGAGGGAAGAAATAAAAAAAGGGTTAATGTCTGTTATATTTCTTGATACTTACCCAACCGCGCAAAAATTGCATTTCATGAAATATGAATTATCTGAAATAAATTAGCAAGTCTTACACTGAAATTGTTAAAAGAATTTTTAAAGATATACTTGTTTATGCAGAAGTTTTTATGCAGTACCTTAATTCTAAAAAATGCTCTATAGCAATTTATAATATTAAAATATTAAATAATGCGTAAGAAACAATAAGCAGAGATATTCATAATTTAAACAAGAAATTCGCTTCCTTTTATTTCGTAGGAATAGGATTCAAGACTTTTGAATTCTTTCCGTAGTATTTCCCATTTAATGACATCCGATGAACTGGCTTTGTGTTTAAACTAGAAAATAAAAATGTTCTTTATCATAACCGTCTTTAATTTAATGATCAATACAAACTTCTCTTCTAACGGGTATATTTTCAAAATAAGAGGCTTTCTTGGGATATGCTCCTTAAAATAATCCCATTTACACTTCCAATAGGAATTTTTTTCAAAATCAAATAGCTTCTTAAGTTGAAAAATTCTTCTTTGGCTATTCCACAATGGCAAAACATCAAATTCTGGAACAAAGTCATCATTTTCATCTTCTTCAGCTTCTTCCGTTTTTACCTTCGTAATTTGTTTTTCTTTACTAGCTTCAGATTTTATTTTTGATATATCAATTTTTTGCACCAGATGCACTGGTGGGATGCAGTTAAGCTCAATATTCATAATGAGGTAGGACTTTGTAAAAAAAATTTGTCAATTTAAGCATTCAAGTAATGAGTGCTTTCAATAAAATAAGCATACTGTGATTTTACAAATTGTTTTAATACTTGAATATTTTCTTAAATAAGCTGATCCACATATTCGGCGGGGGCATCGGGTGGCATAGCTGGCTGAGCGGTTTGGCTGTTATGTAAGTACATATGCAATTCCAAGGTTGTAGGTGCGATTCCCATATGAAAACCCTGGTAGAAATAACAAAGAAATAAAGAGAACCAAAAACTAATAAAAAGATAATAATAAATCAGTAAATAAACAATAACGTATAGAAAGTGCCATGTGAGCTTAGTTCCCGAGTGTACAAAAAAATAAGAAAGCAATTTAAGAATTAATTCAAAAAGCAAAAAAAAAAAACATTCGGCGATTCGATGAACCCTGATATTTTAGAAAGGAAA
This sequence comes from Philonicus albiceps, assembly GCA_963969385.1. Taxonomy (NCBI): domain Eukaryota; kingdom Metazoa; phylum Arthropoda; class Insecta; order Diptera; family Asilidae; genus Philonicus; species Philonicus albiceps. Next base: position 8,525,614 of record OZ017776.1, on the reverse strand, counting down.
ATTTATGTGAAGATTTACTTAGTAAAATGAAAAATTCCAAAAAATAAACTTTATTCATTATTTATTTGTTCAGGTATTCATACATTTTTTAATTTAAAATAAAAATTGCTATCCAATGTTCATCGAAAAGGCGAATGAGTCTGCTTCTTTTGAAATATCCCACGAGATCCTGTTTACGTTTTATATTACACAATTTTTTGACTAAGCCTTGTATAATTTTCAAAGTAACGCAATTACTCCGAGACATTCTGCTCTTCATCTCATTTTACAATATTTTTTTAAACTTGTCGTTATGCTGAATACATCCCTTGTTTTGCCCGAATGCATTTTTTTAAAGGTGTTCTTATATCCGTTTTTGAGACGAGCATACTTCTTAATAAAATTAAGTTGCTTTTATTTTAGGGTACCTTCGGTAGAAGATTCAAATCAAAGCAAATTTTCGTTGGGTTTCTTGCTAAATGTTCTTCTTTTCAGAAACTATTTAATCCCTTTTAAAAAATGTTATAGATGCTCATTATTCAATGGTCCATGAAAATATATTTAGTGTAATTTTGTCGAAATACATTAATATTTTTTTAACTTTGTGAAATTTATCAATTACCACCCAAGTCTAAATTTTTAAATTTATTGGGGAATCCCCAACATTCACAGTTGATATTTCAGCATTCAGTTCACAATGGCATAATTTTCATGTAATACCTCAGCAATTGTGAACTTTGGTTGACAGCGCAAAGAGCAAAACAACAACTTTTGAAAGATGTGACGTTCGCTGCGCACATAAACAATTCGCTGTGTGTCGCCGATTTTCGTTTCTATTTTTTCAGGAAGAATAAATAGAAAATGGCAACGTTACCTCCGAGAAAGAATCCCACGCCGACTAGGATTTCAAAACAGCACCTGACGCCTCTGCAGATCCTGCTGCAGATGGGGTTCCAGAAACACCGGGCGTGAGTATTGATTTTCACCGTGGGCGACTGAAAAAATGTTCCCTTTTCATTAAATATTCATAACGCTGGAAATTTGTGCTTGGATTTTACTTAGGGAGAAGGCCTTGGCATCGACTGGGTACAAAAGCGTTCAGCTGGCGTCAGACTGGCTCCTGGCCCACGTAAACGATCCGTCCCTTGACGAATGTCTGCCAAGGGAGTATATTTTGTATGCGTGTCCCACTGGCCCATTTCTGCAGCAACTGGAAGATTTCTGGGGCAAGTCAAAGGAGCTTTGCGGCTGGAACGGGGCACACAACTACGTCCCCCACATAACTCTTGTGTCCTTTTTCAAAGTACTCAGTTATCTTGCATAAAGTGCAGATCTTGAACCAAATTTATCTTTTTGAACCCTTCCAGGCACCGGACGAGTGCGCCTTACATCTCTCGAAGGCGCTAAAGCAAGTGGTTGACCAGGCCGGGGCTGTGCTGGACCGCCCTCTTAGGTTAGAATTGTACACAAGCCCCAATTTCATGGGGTTCTTTGTAGCCGAAGATGACGCTAACTATTTGAAGAGACTGGCCCTACAGTACGTGAAGGAGGTGTCGAACTCGAGTAAGATTTACGCTTTTCCTAGGCACCCCTGTTCGGGATTAGAATTTACGATTCTTTCGATCTCGCCATAGTTATTAGCGACACTTACGAGCAACTTGACGCTATTGTTGCGTGCTTTCCATGGTGTGGGGCTGTTTCATCTGGTAACCGATGCATTCCACGTAGCAGTCGATGTAAGAAGTTTCATGGAATGTTTGTAAAATCACTAGACGTAGTCGCTACTCGATATATGCCATTATTTTTCTCTTATTTTGCAATGGTTAAAATTATTTTGGCTGACCCATCTCTGAAAAACGAGCTAAATTTCCTCGCTTTTTTTACTTTTGATTCAAATTAGCTATTTTATTCATCCTTAACTTAACGATATTTTTGGGTTTACATATTTACAATTGGGACAAATTTTAGTTTATAACGATAAACGTTATATAATTATTTTTTAGAAGAAAGATTTAAATATAGAAAAAGCAGATCATTAAATATCGACACAAACATAATTTTTTGTAGCTTAACCTTAATCTTAAAACACAAATAAATTTTCTTACGAATTGAATACTCCTCGATATATTTTTGCAAAGGGTACAAACACACTTATTAGCGATGCTGCTTTTCCCCCAAACGAGTGCCCAAATCCATGTACCATGTTAGAGTATTGAACAGATATAAAAAAGTTCTGGTGTACGTTATTTACTTTGTGCTATGAAATCTTAATTTATGTCTTCCTATCAATAAAACTATAAATGTAAAATGTATTAGTGTAACTTTCAATGCCGGAAATTATATGTCGCTTTCTTGTTTTGAATTTAGTTCTTACAGGACAAATTTTTTACTACTGAGTTAATTACAACGAAGACAAAATGTTTGTTTATTTTTATTTGCTAATCACTTGTTATCAGAAATATATAACTGGACAATACTAATTAAGGAACAATAGGATTATGTACTATATATATAAATTGAAATTATATTTTCGCCTTATTTTTTAGTAATTTTTGTAACATACTCATTCACATTGCTCATTATTTTTCTTAAGATCACACTTTACTATTTAATAGTATTCTTGTAAATAAATTTAAATAGTGTTTCCATTTTATATAGCAAATCTAACAAAATTACACAATTCCAGCGATTTCTTTAGAACCGCACGTAAAGTCGCTGCACCTGACTCTTGCGTATCAATTTCCACCAAATCAGTTTAACTCACTTAAGTCTTTAGTAGAAAACCTAGACCCATCCTGCGCTTCAAGCTGGGAACTTCGGTTATATTCCCGTGATCCCAGATTAGCTACAAAACAGGTATTGATCCTTAAATAAATGTTTTAATAAAAAAAAAACAAAACCCAAATATAAACGACAACCAATTTTAAGGTACACAAAGTTCTCTATCCTCATAATCCGCGTGAAACAGACGAACTCGAGCTAAGAATCGGCGACTTCATTTATTTGAGTGGTGAAGCAGTCGAATCATCTTCAGATGGATGGGTCGACGGAATCTCGTGGCTCACGGGAATGAGTGGATATCTTCCCGAAAATTATACTGAGCGCACGGCTGAATCGGATGCATGGACGATGCACAGATTGGTTCAGCTTTGCAAGTGCATAACTCCATCAATTGCATCTGCTGAGGAGATAGACACTGTCGATGGATCGAGTGTTATAAATGATGTTGAATTGAGGCAAAATATCGGGGAGCGCAGTGTCGAAATATCTCCAACTGACGACGGAGATAATTTTGATAAATTTAAGCGAAATACATTTTGTTTAAACGTCTCAATAGCTGGACAGGATGGTGAATCGCCTGGAAATGGAGAAAGTTTGAGTATTTCCGAAAATATTGATTCACGAGATATGGAAGCGTATCAGAACAGAAAAATATACATAATGAGGCATGGGGAACGAGTTGATTTTACGTTTGGGACATGGATACCTTACTGCTTCGATGAGTTCGGACACTACGTAAGGAAGGACTTAAATATGCCAAAATTTCTGCCAAAAAGGTAGGTAGTTTAAAACGATGTATTGCGTATACGCAGTATGCATTCTTTATTTTCAGTAAATATAAAACATTTGTTTTTTTTCTACTCGAACGCTCAGAAAAATAGTTCTTTCTTTCTTTATAAGTATTATGATTAATAAACTAATTAGGGCAAACTGTAGAATCAGGCTCAGATATAATGCCAAGAACTGTGTGATTTTCAGTACCTTTTCTTTTAATATAAGTTAGATAAGATAAGATAGATAGATAGGAAAATTGGACCACTGTAATTGAAGTTTAATATAAATCGTCTCTTAATTCTGAAGGAATTCTTTGTATGCAATTACATTTCATATTTCCCATTAATAATTGTAAGGGAGTGGAATTAAAATATTTCCTTTCTAACCGAAATGAAGTTATGGTTTTCTTTTAAAACATCTATAAACAATTGTTTAACTTGTTCTTCTAGAAAAAATTGTCCAGATGGCTGGCAAAATGATTCACCTTTGACCAATATCGGAATTTCCCAAGCGCAGCTCACTGGAGAAGCAATAAAGGAGTCTGGAGTTATAATTGATAGTGTGTACTGTTCACCATCTTACAGATGTATACAAACTTGCACAAGTGCTTTAGAAGGTAAGTAACTCTTTTAAGAGTAACGAAAATTATTAACGACTCTAAAGGTTTAAAGCTAAAAAATAAAATTCCAATACGTATTGAGCCTGGACTGTTTGAATGGATGGCTTGGTACCCAGATGGAGTGCCGGATTGGTGTACAACAGAAGAGCTAATCGCAGCAAATTACAATATTGATATGACGTACCAGCCGCTAATTGACGAAGCACAATTAGAGGCTTGTAATAAGGAAACATCTGAAGAGTTCTACACTCGGAACCATGAAGTCCTTCTGAAGCTTATTGAAACGACAAGTAATTTTGTGCAGATCCTGTTTGGACCTATAAATTAAGGTGATAATTTTTAGGTGGCAATTTATTTGTAGTAGCACACGCAGCCACTTTAGACACATGCACCCGGCAGTTGATAGGGCAGGAACCGCGGTCGACAAATGAGCTGCGGCAAGTTATTCATAAGATTCCCTACTGCAGTCTCATAGCCGTTGAAAGAATCAACAATGAGTGGAAGTTGATGGAGCCTGTATGTTTGCCCGTTACACATTCAAAGAATCCTAGATTTGAAAGTAACATTTTGCAAACGACATAATTCAATTAGTAGTAAGCCTTTATACGTCCTGGTTAATACGGAATAGCTTTATATAGTATCATTACGGTATTTATACAGATAATATTGCAAAAAACAAGGAAAATAATACTTACTAGTTGGCCAAACAGGAAAATAAATTTATACAAACTTAACGGTAGACCAACGCAAATGGGGCGATGTTATTTATTGCTGGATTTTTACTTGTTATTCACTGTAGACCTGAGGATGTAAAAGCCTTAAGCTTTGTTTTTTGTTTATATTGGTCGACTTTGTTTTCGTTTTATTATTAGATTTTTTATCTATATTTTAGCGACAATTTTTTTTTTGATATTTTTTCGTGTTGAATAAAATTTATTATTGCTAAAGGCAGATGGTATTTTTTGTTGAGAATGTTTAAAACCACCTCCTTTGGCAAGAGACTATTCCAAAGGCAATGTAATTTTAGTTTTAGGCTTACTAGTGCAATTGGGCATAATTTTTTAAAGATATTTTCTCATACCATTTTAACAGGTTCAGCGTCGTTCTGGTGTTTCTCTAATCTTAAAAAACTTTTATCATTTTACCATTTTTATGGAAACGGCTTCAAAATTGCTTCAAAAAACATTCATATAAAACGTTTAATACAAATGTGATGATAACCAACCAATATATTTAAAAAAAAACTGCGTAAAATTGTTTCTATTTATAGTTTTAATTAGGTTATATCCAAACTTCACTTCCTTTCGAAATCGCATTGATTCTAAGGCTTCCTTATTAAGAAACAAGAAGGGTTACACTTTACTATTTGTAAGGAAAGAGGTAACTTACACAAAACAAAAAAAAACCCATTCAATGATTGAGAATGACTTTTATGTTTAATGATGCAAAAGGGCCAAAAAAAAATATAAATTTTATTGCGTGCTAATCACTCTAGTTTTTCATTCTACGTTCTGTTTCATCAGCGATTGCTTGTAAGAAGTCTTCGGTGTTTAAAAACATATCGTCTTGGACATTTTGTATTCCGCCATGAATGCAAATGGCCAAATCTTTGGTCAATCTCCCGGATTCAACGCAACTCACACACGCTTCTTCCAGATTTATGGCAAATTTCTCCAATTCTGGAGTATTGTCCAATTTGGCACGATGAAGTAAACCACGCGTCCAGGCGAATATTGATGCTATGGGATTTGTTGAAGTTGGAAGGCCTTTTTGGTGTTGTCTGGAACATAAATAGAAGTTTTTATTAGGTAAACAAATTATTTGAGAACCTCAGAACTGAACTTGATAAAGTAAACAATTCATGAAAAGTAGGGTCACTACCGACGTAAATAAAAATGATTAATCGGTTTGCATTTTGCAAGAATAACACAGTTGGTATCGAATATATAAACTTAGTATTCACTGCGGGCTTCATTTTTTAATCGAACCGATAGCCAAAACAGTGAATATCTTGACTAAAGTAGGATATTCGTAGTAACCCTCTCTAATCGCGATTTTCTCATCTATTTTAAGGAAAACCTACAGCAAAATACAAAAAACCGAATTGACTGCTAAGTAGTATATTTATAATGAATTATCTTATATAATTTAACTTTTAGATATTTTATTCGACAAGTCTTTTACGTTAGTTTGTGATATTGTATCGATTTTATTTCTTCTTATGCTTTGTACCAGACAAGATTGTTTCATCTCAAGTTTAAAATCGAGTTAAATAATTATTAATATTTTTATTTGTGCAAGTCTTGGAATTTACCTGTAGTGTCTTGTTACAGTGCCGTGCGCCGCTTCAGACTCGATAGTTTTTCCATCGGGACACATAAGTACAGAAGTCATCATTCCGAGGGACCCGTAGCCCTGAGCGATAATATCGGATTGAACATCACCGTCGTAATTTTTGCAAGCCCAGATAAACCCTCCGGACGATTTAAGAGTTTGCGCCACCATATCGTCTATCAGTCGGTGTTCGTACCAAATTTTGGTCTTCTCAAACTCTTTCTCGTATTCCCTGAGAAATGTTTATTCTATAAATATGCACAAAAAGCATAGTGAAATTAACATACTTTTCATAAATCTCTTGGAAAATGTCCTTAAACCGACCATCGTATTTTTTGAGAATTGTATTCTTTGTTGAAAGGTACAATGGCCATTTCTTTTGCAATGCTAGCTGGAATGATGAGTGTGCGAATGCCTCAATAGATTCATCGGTGTTGTACATGCCCATGACCACACCCCTTGACTTAAAATCATAGACTTCATACTTCTCAACTTTTCCATCAGGTCCTAAAATTTAATATTAATGAATAAAATGAGTTTTTTAAAAGCCTAAATTAACTTACTTGTGTAAACTAGATCGACTTTTCCCGGCCCGTCGATAATAAGATCCTTTGCTTTGTACTGATCACCGTGAGCATGACGACCAATAATTATGGGCTTTGTCCAGCCAGGGACTAGTCTTGGAATGTTTTTACAGAGAATCGGTTCACGGAATACTGTTCCCCCAAGAATGTTACGAATGGTACCATTCGGGCTGAGCCACATTTTCTTAAGTTTAAATTCTGTAAAATTATAAATTTTGAAATTTATGCACTAACTAACCAAACTCAGAAAATTAAACTTTTTTTTCATCTTGATATTTTCTAAAGCTATTTATTTTATCAAGACAAAGTATATGAAGCAAACTGTTTAATTTGCATAATATTTAATAATTCATACATACCTTTTACTCTTTCCTCATCCGGAGTAATTGTCGCGCATTTAATGCCAACGTTGTGCTTGAGTATTGCGTGGGCTGCATCAATCGTAACTTGGTCATCAGTTGCGTCTCGATGCGGTAGACCTAAATCGTAATAAAGGCAATCAATCTGAAACAAGAATTTTATATAATTTTGGTACTTTATAGTCAATTGTAGCGAAACAGAATTTAACTAATTAAATTAACTACCTTAACGTATGGAAAAATTAATTTTTCCTTGATAAATTGCCAGATAATTCTCGTCATTTCGTCTCCGTCCATCTCAACCACAGGATTCTTGACTTGAATTCTAGATTGGGACGCATCTAAAGTATTCGGAAAAGTGTAAATTAAATTTATTTCATTAGTTAAAATGTACTCAAGTTATTTAAGTTGTTAAATCGTATTGTACATTTAAATTCGTGAGCTCTAAAACTATTGTTCTAAAATATAAATTAAGAATGTTACTAGTTTTGCAAAGATTCATTGTAGTCCGCTTAATAAATATCTCAAATGTTAATCTATTTAAGAATTGAAAAGCTTTCCATTGTTGAAAATGCATTTTCATTGACTGTAGAACTAGTATAGAATATGTCTGTAAAATTTTAGTCCGCAATTCATTTTGGTTTAAAAGATACAGGCTTAAATACAGGCGCGCATCGAGCACTACTTTTTATTGTTAATCGCTTGATAAGTTGTAGTAATTGCCTGTATGTTTTCTAGCCTAGCCTTGTATAGGTAAATAGAAATACTGTTTACTTACTATAATACTAAATACAAATATCATTAATAAATAGTAATTGTAAACAGATGCTTATTATAAAACAAAGTAGAAGTTGGTAACACATGTATGTATACTGGCGTGTATTCCAACAATTTTACTATATACCATAACTAAATCTTTACACTCATTTTTATCGAAGTGACTTATTTTAAAAATCGCATAAATTGTATTTGTAAGATCGATTCCCTTTATAATTGTTTCTAAAAAAAAATCACAAAATCAAGCTTGAAATCGATATCTTGAATAGATTTCTCCCCTTAATCGTAGTTTAAAGTTTAATTTTTTTAAGCCCTGTAATGAGACTTTCTTCAGTTTCAAAATCTAAGAGAATGAAGCTTTTCCCAGATACCGACTTAATTTACTTGATATAGGAATAATAAGAAAAGTAAATGACAATCCACTTTTATTGAAAAATTAATATGAAAGGAAATTTTAAAAAGGTAAAATTTTTTTACCATTTTACTTCTGAATGCCTTTTCTGCATGAGCAATTTTTTGACGGGGAAAAGGGAACGAGATAAAAGGCTGGACAAAAGAACAGCTGCAGCATACTCTCACTCAATAATAACCAAAAATTGAAGAGTTTCCTTCGAAGGTTAAAGTCGCTTGAGATAAAATTTAGATCAATCTTGAAATTTAGATCAATCTTGTATTTCAATACTTCTTCGAAAACCTTTATTGAATTGGACAACATTTCCATGTACCTTATGTAAGAATCCATTTGATAAAAAAACTGAACCTTATTTGCATGACCATTGGGGATATTATTTATTTCGAATAAACACTTTTGCACACAACACAGGAAGATCAGTTCGGGGTTCTTAATAATGCTGAAGTAGTATAAAAAAAAAATATATAACGTTTACAAATTTTTCCATGCCTTAAGTAGTAAGATTTTATATATCTTATCATATAATTCTTCAAACGCGTTATTTAATTAATAGTGTAAAATTTCATTTCATTTAATTAGAACGTAAAATGCTTTTTTTATTTTTTTATTTTAGAACAATCAGATGAAAATTTTGGAATATTGGTATTAATAAAATTCAGTTTATTTTATTACATGCATTACTTTAAAATGAAAATGTTCATTTATTTACGTTTTGCAACTAATTAAAAAGTTGTCACACGACGTAAATTTTGCGACCATTAATATTTTGCGTTACAAATGAAAAGATAAAAACGTATTTTTGGAAAATGTTCAGAGAATTGCTTATTATTAAAATCCCAGTGTTAAATAAAAACTTTGCAAAAAGCAAAAGAATTTTAAACATTAAGATAAAGAAAAGGCATTTTTTGAACTTTGTCGTGGACGGTTTAAATTATCCCGTCTCCCCGATTAAGACTCATTTAAAAAATCATTTTGTTGCGGTTCAATAAATCGAATTTATAAGTAGGCATTATAAATTTCCGGTTTATATAAGAGGGGGCCCAAAATGCATTTATGTATATAGCTACGTGATCTGTAAATATTTAAAACATTCCATGAGTGCTTGCGAAGCAAACTAAAAGAGTGTGAAAAGATCATAAAACTTTCAAGAATCCCCTTATTATTTAATCTTTTTGTTTACACTTAAAGTTTTGAGAGTAAGATAAAGCTGTCCAATATTTTGAATTTTCCTAGAAGAACGCAATTTAATTGTTTTTTGTTTTGTGCGAAATAAAAAATAGTTAAAAGCTTCTTTTCATCGGAGATCGTTACTATTGAATATTATAAAAACAGATATCCCTTATTAAATTATGTATCAAATTAAATTAAAATTGCAATTTCGTAACTTAATAAATAAGACCTCCAATTACGTTAATTGATATTGGCGGTATTTAAAATTGGAAACCATGTTTAATGAATTTTATTGCTGTTAGATCTTGAAATGCGTTTTGTCTTGTTTTTTGTTATTGAGACGACAGCGTCGCTGGCATGCGCAACTTGTTAATTTGCATATGTTTGATTATTTTATTTGCTTCTACTGTAATCGATGTTCTTTAGAAATTATATCTCTTAAAAATAAAAAATAAAACAAGTACAAATATTTATCTCTTTAAAACAGAATTTTTGTGTGTACTGATTAATGATTAAAAAGGTACAATAATACCCATATAATTCAAGAATGGTATCTACCGCTTATAAACAAAGCTTAGTAACAATATATTGCCAAAATTCCATGTCGATTCCTATTATGTTTTGCTCGCCATAAATAAATCCAAGGTCTTCATTTGATATTTATATCTCCAAAACTCTTATCTCTACTCAAACGTTCCATTGGGGTCAGCGAATTCATTATCGTGACAAACACCAGATTTGATAAGGCGCCAATAAGCCTAGATATGTTATACATAACAGAAATTGCACCAATTATGCCATCAAACACGACATAGGTATTTTTATAGAATAGAGGCACGCCTTCCGACTAAAACTTGTCTACAGAATGGAGGAGAGTCTCACGTGGCGACTATGCAAATAAACAGCTTAAAATCGATTCACCGGCTTCTTTCCGGCAAAAATTATCTTTGCCATTTCGCTTCGTATTTATTCGCGAGATGAATTAAGCAAAGCTTATTCCTGCTAGCCCGCCAAAAAGCGAAAGTACAGTTATATTGGTGAATAGAAAATGAAATTGTATACTCGTATAGTTGCACTTACAGTTTCTGTGTGATGAGAGCGTTACGGCAGGCACCATGGACTCTGGGGCAGAAGAAACACTTGTGGCTAGAACCTTACGAAGATTCCCCAGAACTCGAGCCATCTTACTTTCTTCGTTTTATTGCAACTTTAATACAAAACTGGAATTACACTGAGCACTATCGAATAGTATTGCTTATTGAATGGGAGGAGAGTTTCACTACTCTACATATAAAACGCCGTAATAAAATTGGTAATGTCTGAGGAGGATAGAACGCGACTCTCGAACCTCACCGAACTGAACGATGAGACCAACTAACCAACCTGATGCAGTTAAGAATAGGCGGATTCAGCCCGCTTCTTATATCAGTCAGCCACGTCCACATAACGAAATTCAAGTTAGCACTCTCTGCTGAATTTAGAAGCAGAAAATCTTTCTCTCAGCGATAGAATGGTGTAGACGGGCTTAAAACTTGCAATGCTGCCCCTGCTCTGACTCAGATACGTCTGCGGAGCTACGGGACTAGACAAAAATTAGATCGAGCTAATTAAGACAACTGGGACAAAGTTTTACAAATATACAGTAATTTAGAATATTTGTATTAACAAATTTTCTTTCTAAAAACAATGATTTAACGAAATACCCATAGACCCATTAAATCGTAAAATTCAATCCACTAACAGTCCCTGCAGTCCGCATTACTAAAAATATCTGACGAATCTTGGGATTTCAAAAAAATATGTGTTTCTTGCAGAATTAAAATTTTCAGTCGTTGATCGTTTTGCACTGTTGGAGACTTTACAAAAACAAAAATAGGCATTCGTCCAAAACAAGTGCTACATTAGAGAAAAATATTTGCTTTTTGCTCCGCCGAAAATTGTCTCACATTTTCGCAATTCGAGAGCACTTGTCTACTATGCGAAAATTATTAAATAAACAGGCCAATTGGAATTGAAGGACAAGCATAGGGTGTTTTAATTGATTGCGCTCATCAATTAAATGTAATGTCCGATTGCTAGCATGTCGCTGTTGGGACTTGGGAACTGACTCGAAAATTTGCTGGAAATTCTATTTTTGTTTGACGTTATCGCTCATGTTTGTTCAAATGTTATCACCTGCCATTGCTGCAATACAGGCAAAGGGGCATTAGATAAGAAAGAGCATCTTATTGCGAGAACCAGACATTTTATTATTCAAATTGATAAACAAGCTCGGTTTGAATATTATCGGCCTTCCGGATGTTTGTGGGATAAAGTTTAAAGCACTCTCAATATTTTTTGTGATATATAAAGTAAACGCACAACTTGCCACTCAATTAAGTTTTTCAAATATGGCATACTAAAATCACAGCTCTTTTAGAAAATGCTTTTAAATTAAATACAGAATAGGAAGTATACTTTCTGGGGATGTTATAAAGAGCTAATGCACAGAGAACATTCTTTTACATTTGATTGAAAAAAACTTATTTCCAAAGAATTGTCTCTGTTAAGTTACAAATTTTATTAAAGAAATATGAACGAATCAAAGAAATTATATATTATATTATAAAAGGAAACTATCAGCCGACTCAATATTCCTTCATAGGAGTTATGTCGCTAAAATATTGAAGATGTTGATTTATCGCAAATTTCAGTTTTATTCAACATGAACATTAATAAAATTAATACCGCACTTTGTAAGCAATTAATTATGGTACCAAAAATTCATACTTAATTGTATACATTTAAATTATAAGTTAAAAATAGTTTCACCCACCTACTTTATAAAAAATGGATCTTCTGTTACAGAAATCTAATTAGATAATATATGCGAAATTATATATTATGTGATAAAACCAAATTGGGGATTTAATTTCGTTGATGAGTTCATTCTACAAAACTGTAATGAAATTTTGTTTAATATATTCCAAAATTACATTGATTTTTAAAGCATTTCTTTCATTACTTAACTTTCTTTTTACCGCTCATAGGGTATAATGAACCTTTTCCAATAAATGTCTTATATCTTCGAATCTGCATTTTATATTTTGGAGACATATTCTGAATTATTATAAGATTATGCGAAAATAAATTTGTTTTTAAAAAAAAAAAAATCTTGATGTTATATTAAAACAACTTCTGCGACAGAGTTTAAAGAACCAAAACGGCCTTATTTATCACAGAAAACATATAAAGCGGCAAAAAAGTGCCACTTTACCTTTTACCATTTAGTTTAAAAAAACCTGTTCTGCGTCTCCAGGTGAACGTTACACCCCGGTAAATTAGAATAAATACCAAATGCTTTATGTTCTCTAAGGGATAAAAAGAGTGCATTACGTAGACGAGACTGTTGCATATCTAAAGAGTATAAATTTGGTCAAAGTATGCCGGCCGGTCTATGATGGTCCTAACCCATAAACGACAGAAGAACAAGAAGACCTAACTGTGACAAGTTCTTCTCCGATATTCAAGTTTCTTCGAACTCCACAGGTAGAAGGAAGGAAAGTACGGCCTTCACCACCTGAATATATAAGTACTAATTGAAAAATGTTTCAGGTACTTCGGTCCAAGACGTAACGACATACAGTTCATGATAAATGTATGCATACCCCGATAGATTCGACTCTCCAAAATGCCCGATGCTGTTCAAGATTCTCCGACTTCTGTGGATTCTTATAGCTGAATTAGTCGGCGCAAAATACAACCGCTCTCCGGCTGCGGGTCTTGGGCGCCTCGACGGTGCCACAGGCAGTTGTGTATGGCTAGTGACAGTGCCTGGTGGCCACTATCGTGCTTTTTCTGCTAATTAATTTTCGTATCCGTTGCAATCGCTTACAAATCACGCCCTAAGAGAAAAATAATTTCAAATAAAGTTAATAATTTTTAGTGTATTATACGAACGCACCAACTAACTTCCTGAGTAAGTGTTCCATTATCACACAACAAACTCCAGATTATTTGAGATGTTCTGAATCCATTTGAAGAGGGAATGTCTCGAACCGCCAACGGAATCATTTGTGTTGCGCCTGTGTTTGAATAATCATCAAAGTGGTGTGTTCTTTCAAGCTCCTTGTTTTTATATTCAAATCTCATATTCTAATCCGAGAAATTTAGCCTGAGATAGATAGCCGACGAAGTAGTCAGTCAGGATAGAGGACAATGCCCTTCGCAAGAGTCTCCTTTCTTGTTGTGCTGTCCGGGATTTGCGGAATTCTTTTTCTTTTGGGAATTATTCCCACATTTGCGCATGATGGTTATGTTTTGCACCATTCCCGTAGCTGTTCTGGTAATCTGTTTTATCAATTTTATTGTACGAACTATAAATAAGCATTCTGAATTGGTTTGACTTTTATATACAAGAGCCAAATTATGGCTTTAGCTTCTAAGTGTTTATCATTTTTTTTTTGCAAGCTTTTTGGCATAACGCAAATAATTTATTAAGATCGCAAAAGAAGTTTCTCTCGAAAATTTCTTGTAATTTGTTTTCATTTGAGTCATGTGAATAGAACGCAAGTCCCTTTCCTTTGCCCGATATTTCGCATTAGATAAAAGATGCTCGTGCTAAATCCGGTTTTTCGCAATTGTAATATGGATTTTCTTGGATAGCTCCATGAATGGAAAATGCTAACCACGTTAATTTGCATGTAGAGTAAGCATGGAATTTTCTCATATAACAAACGAACAGAACGATAGAGGAAGCATATTTAGATTACTCTGGAAAGATTGTGTACGACGACAACACAGTAAGGCGCATGTGCATGTTTTCTACTTATTATGTTTGGTAAACAAAAATACTTGTTCTCACCTTTACTAAATATTTTCGAATTTGCACTTTCACTCAATCGATAGATTAGTAGACATAGTATAAATAAATTAAAGCACTGTTAAGAATGATAAAAAAATATATATAAATTCGAACTTATTGCTCCTACTTATCATTTATTTAATCAACTCTTAACATTTTAAAAGCTTAGGTATGGCATGATTAATTATTTCGAAAGCATTTTTCTAAAAGATAAGATTACATTACATGCATAATATATAGACATGAGTGGATGTCTAAAACACGACATACGAAAACATAAACAAAGCACCTGTTATTAAAAATCTTTATAGCATTTATATAAAATCGACAACTGTGGGTGATATGCACACCAACATGAGGGAGAAAAGAGGGTAATAACTCGCAGGGCAAAATATCATTTGCATAAAATTTAGAGGATGGATCAACAAAAAATGCTTCTAAAAGGGTACACGGAAATTCATGAAGTACAAGGGGATGCTGTGTTGGGGTGAAGCAATCAACGAATATTTAAGGTGTTGTGGGCTGCATTCGCATTTTCATCTTGAATAATTTATGCAATTTTCTCTGTTCGCTCGCATTATAATTCCCGTTTATTAAATTATTCAAAGGCAGGTACGGAAAGCACGTAAATTGGTTAATGATTAAATAATAAATTGGACACAATGTAATTTTAATATAAGTAAAAGTTAGTCGATTTTGTTTTTTTATTTTATACTTCCTCATGTGATTGAGATCACATACTTTTGACTATTGAGTATATTTAGAAATAAATGTCTGAACGGCACTAATTTACCATATCTCATTTTGTTTGTTACTAATGAATTTGCACGGTTAATTCAATTAATTGTATATGCTCTGTAAATTAAAGGATTTAGAAAAACCTTTTTCATGCGTAAAATTTGTATATAACCTTTTCTATGTAAAATTTTCTGATATATAATTTTTGTAATGATTAAAACTTCCGTACACCTGATAGCGAGGTATTCCCGAAGAGATTTTTTTTTATTTTTCGACCTTGAATAATTTTTTCAGCGCACACAATCTTCAAATCCATTCCCTCATATTCAACATTAAAAAGTGTATTCGTAAAATAATAAATCACTGGACTACTTTGCGAAAAATGTACAAATTAATATGAATTTTGATCAGAACAATAAATGGGGAAAATTATAACTGGTATTAATCCGAAGTATCGGATTTTATGCATTTGAAAAACCCTTTTTTCTTGAACCCTTTGAACTGCAATTTATTTTCGGCAGCACTGCTGCACAGCACCAATTTATACAAAGTACAATCAAACTGCTACTAGAAGCATGTATATTTGTTTACCAAATATGGTATATACCAAACCAATAGACTACATAAAAAGTGTCAATAGTTAATAAGTAATTCCTAGGGAGTGCAGCTCGTTATTATTAGTTTGCTCCAGAAAATTAATGACGAGCTGGACTCGTTATTTCAGTTCAAGGGGTGAATTTGTTTTTTTACATATTTCGTTCTGTTTTCGAGAACTTGACATAATTTAAAATATGCGTAAAAATGGAAAGAATTGTTTTTTTCTCTTATGCAGACAAAAACTGGATATGTGATAAATATAAACAAGCATTTTAAGACAACCTTAGAAAAATTCATAGAGAAAATAAATAACTACTTAAGTAGTCAGAACATAACGCAAGCCTATTTTTTTCACACAATAACGAAGCAACTCAAACCAAGAGTAGTTAGGAAGCAAAATTTAAAACTTGTTAACCTTTCTGAACTCACGTGATTCTTCATCGCACACTTTCGCAAGGTTAAGAAATTTGAACTTAATTGAAATGTTCTTTTTATTATGAATTAAAGAGAATATCTGCTTAATGAATGTTAATATGATTTATCGATATTTGAACAAAACTTAATTGATACTGACTTGCTAAGGGCAATGGAATTATTCCAATATTAAATACATAATAGGGAGGATATTCAATAATTTTAATGTACTTAATATGATTTTCTTTATATTTTCAGAAGACATTATTTAATGTAAGAATTTACCAAAAATACCACTAATAACATTCCGGGACTGACCATGACCCGAGGTGTATTACGTCTGTATTGTCAGACTGGAAATGCTTTATTTAATACAACACCTCTGGTATTTAATCCCCTGCGATTATTTTCTGGATCTGTAAAATTATTACAAAAAGATGGTAAACCCGTCGAGGCTGTTAAAGGAATTCCATATAAGAATTTAGTTATTGGTGTACCTAAGGAGAGATGGACAAACGAAAGGAGGTGAATATAATAATTTTTATAAGGTAAATTCAATTTAAAAATATTCTTTCATTGCTTTAATTCTTCAGAGTAGCAATTACACCAGCGGTTACATCGACTCTGGTGAAAAAAGGGTTCACAGTTCATGTGGAGGGCGGTGCGGGCGTTGAAGCCAAATTCCGGGATGAAGATTATGTGAATGCTGGTGGAAAAATTGTTGGTGAAAAGGACACTTATCAATCAGGTGAGCTAACATATTTACTAAAAGGAAAAAATTCGAAAATAAGGAGCCTATTTTATTTATTCCAGACATCCTGTTAAAAGTTCGTCAGCCACTAGAATCAGAAGTTCCCATGATGAAGGAGCACCAAACCCTCATTTCATTTCTTTATCCAGCACAAAACAAAGATCTCATTACGAAGCTAGGCACTAAGAAAATTACTGCATTTGGTATGTCTAAGAAAATTGTCTTGATATTTTGCTTAAAATTAATTTTCGATTTTTTCAGCTATGGATTGCATTCCAAGGATCTCGAGGGCCCAGGTCTTCGACGCTCTCAGCTCAATGGCTAACATCGCTGGTTATAGAGCTGTTGTTGAAGCAGCGAATTATTTCCCACGATTTTTCGCCGGTCAAATTACAGCAGCTGGAAAAGTACCTCCGGCCAAAGTTCTTGTGGTCGGCGGCGGAGTTGCTGGATTGGCTGCTATTGGCCAAGCCAAAGCTATGGGTGCTGTGGTTAGAGCCTTCGATACAAGGGCGGCCGTTAAGGAACAAGTGGAGAGTCTGGGTGCTGAGTTTTTGACAATCGATATTAAAGTAGGAATATACCTTTAATTGTCAACTGCCCGATTTATGCCAGAACAATATTTTTTAGGAAGAGGGTTCAACTGCTGGTGGATATAGTAAAGAAATGAGCAAAGAATTTATTGAAGCTGAGCATGCACTTTTCGCAAAACAGTGCAAAGAAGTAGATATTATTATTACAACAGCCTTAATTCCTGGTAAAAAGGCTCCATTGTAAGTTCTTATTTATTTTACTCTTAAAATACTTGCGATTTAAACGCAAAGACAAAATTCTTTCCAAAAACCCCAAACATTAATTTCAAGTAATATCACAGCAGATAAACTCACAAACAAAAACTTATTTGATTGAATTGATGGATAATAAACCTATTAGAAAATTTGTTCTTTGATGACTTTTGGAATTTCAAATCTGAAAACATTTCGAAATTAAAACTAAAGAAAAAGCAAAATGTTAAAGAAATTAACATAGTGAACATTTTAATATTCTAGGCTTATTCTCGAAGAGCATGTAAAACAAATGAAACCAGGCAGTGTAATAGTAGATTTAGCGGCAGAAACTGGTGGTAATGTTGAATCAACTGTTCCAGGAAAAGTGGAAATAGTTCATGATGTAGTCCATGTTGGACTAACAGATTTATCTAGTCGTTTGCCAACACAAAGTTCAACATTATATGCAAACAATATTTCAAAATTCCTTCTTTCGATCGGTGAACAAAACCACTTCGATATTCGACTGGAAGATGAAGTTGTTCGAGGAAGTATAGTACTTAAAGATGGTGAACTTATGTGGCCACCCCCAGTCATTCCGGTTTCGGCACAACCCCCACCATCCCAAATCCAACCCAAACCAAGCGAGATTAAGGCTGTGGTGGAAAGTGTTAGTCCTTTTCAACAAACCCTAAAGAGCAGCTTGGCCTACACGGGAGGATTAGCAACATTACTGGCCTTGGGTGCTGCTTCACCAAATCCTGCGTTTACCACGATGATGACAACATTTGGACTCTCGGGGATTGTGGGGTATCATACAGTGTGGGGCGTAACACCAGCTCTGCACTCCCCCCTCATGTCGGTAACGAATGCTATATCCGGAATTACAGCTGTTGGTGGGCTTCTTTTAATGGGAGGCGGTCTAACCCCGTCTAATACTGTTGAGGTGAGTTTTTTTCTAGTTAAAAAATAACAAACATTAGTAATATTAATATCCACCATTGGATGGCAATTAATCGTATAAAAGCGCAATTGTAGACATAACCACAGGAGCCACTAAGGCCTATTAAGCCCATTCCTACTCATTGATTCGTGACACTTAAGCGCCATAAATTTCACAGATATCTATTCAACCCTAATTAAACCTTCTTCCTCTCAGTGTCTGTTTAGCAGTAAGCAGCGCGATCTTTTCTGCCCACATTGCGGTGAGTGGCAGCGATGCATTTTATATTCACTTTATTGCACAAGAGCACATTCGATCTCTCGTGCGGCGCACCGTCATTACTTCCACTTTTACTTGCGCATAATCGGTTTTAATGTTCCTCAATGGACGCCTTCTCAAGTTGCATGACTGGAGGTAGTTTTTCCCTGATCGCCAATTATTGAGGATAATCAATTCTGAGTCGATTATTACGGTCTGTTGGGTTGTAGTATAATCGCGAATTACATCGCAAAGCGAAGTTTTAAGATAATTGCTTGATTATTTAAATTTCATCATGAATAAAGATAGAGGCAAATGAATAAGACTCTTTCAAAATACGAGATTGATGCAAATAAGCATTCTACGTATTATATTAGTTAAATATTCATTCAAAACAATTTCAAATTATTCCATATCATCCGATCAAGCCTCAGTTTTTTCATACTAGTGTAATTTAGAGTAGAAACCTAGGAATAAATGAATTTTCATATTTTATTTCTATGCTTGTTCTTTAAACGTTAACTTCTGAAGAAATCTTTCCTTCAAACATTTTATTTCAGTCTTAAATTTTATTTTTTGTTTTACAAACTAAAAGAAAGTGCCATAAACAAACATTTTGGAAGAAAACTGAAAAGTTTTATAAAAATAAAATGCGAGGTACGTCTCATTTTACTATTTGTTTTTCTAATTCTGAAATTTTAGGTATGTTTCTTAGTTTTTTATTTGAAGAATTGGATGTGTATTGAAAAATTTGGTTCATTATAAATTTTTTAATTTTCACTAAACTTTTGTACAGTCTTTGGCTGCTGGAGCAGCGTTAATATCGTTCATCAATATTTTCGGAGGTTTTCTTGTGACTCAAAGAATGCTGGACATGTTTAAAAGACCCGGAGACCCTCCAGAGTATAACAGTTTGTATGCAATTCCAGCAGCTGCTTTTCTGGGAGGTTATGGCTATGCAGCCCTTCAGGTACCTTTTTCTCATTAAAGCTCAATTTACGATTACTTAATTGTTTCACTTTTCTTCGTTTAATTAGAACCTACCAGAAATTCATCAAATGGCTTATTTAGCTGCCAGTTTATGCTGTGTAGGAGCACTAGCAGGGCTTTCGTCTCAAAAGACATCTCGGCTGGGAAATGCTCTAGGAGTGGTTAGTACAAAAGTGAATGCAAATAAATAAATTAAATAGTAATTCCTTTTTTTTTCTTTTTAATATATAGATTGGTGTCACTGGAGGAATAGCTGCAACTTTAGGTCAAATGGCACCTACAACGGAGCTTCTAATGCAAATGGGCGGAGTAGCGGCTATTGGTGGTACCCTAGGATCTGTAATAGCTAAACGCATTGAAATAACTGACCTACCACAGCTAGTAGCAGCTTTCCATAGGTACGTATTAAAGTTTTCTAGTGAATAGTATGCTTTTGAAATTCTAAATTCCTTTATAGTTTGGTTGGATTAGCAGCTATGTTGACTTGCATTGCTACTTACATCCACGACTTCCCTACTCTAGCAACGGATCCAGCTGCGAATGTTATCAAAACCGCTCTATTTCTTGGAACATATATCGGCGGTGTAACATTCAGTGGTTCTTTGGTAGCTTATGGGAAACTTCAAGGACTTTTAAACTCCTCCCCGTTACTACTGCCGGGAAGGCATTTTATTAATTCAGGGCTTTTAGCTGGAAATGCCTTGGCGATGGGGGCCTTCTTCTTTGACCCAACACTCAATGAGGGTCTAGGACTTTTAGGTGCTACTTCAGCAATGTCCACTGCCATGGGTCTGACTTTAACGGCAGCTATTGGTGGAGCTGATATGCCTGTCGTAATCACGGTCCTCAACTCTTACTCGGGCTGGGCCCTATGCGCCGAAGGCTTTATGCTAAACAACAATTTAATGACAATCGTTGGTGCATTAATTGGATCATCGGGAGCAATTTTGTCTTATATCATGTGTAAAGCAATGAACAGATCGTTACCAAACGTTATTTTGGGTATTCACCGAAAATGAGTAATATTTAGGAATCGAAATGTAAATTATTTTAATTTCAGGTGGTTATGGAACATCGTCCACAGGTTCTGGAAAACCTCAAGAGATTGTAGGGACTCACACTGAAATCAACGTAGACAACTGCATCGAGCTCATTAGGAACGCTAAAGATATAATCATAACTCCTGGTTATGGGTTATGTGTGGCGAAAGCCCAGTACCCAATTGCTGAAATGGTGTCACTTTTGAAGTCGAAAGGCAAAAAGGTACGTTTTGGAATCCACCCCGTAGCCGGCCGCATGCCTGGTCAGCTCAACGTTCTTCTGGCTGAGGCCGGTGTACCCTACGACGATGTCTTAGAAATGGACGAAATCAACGAAGATTTCAAAGAAACCGACTTGGTGCTTGTGATTGGTGCCAATGATACAGTCAACAGCGCCGCTGAGGATGATCCAAATTCAATTATTGCTGGCATGCCTGTTTTAAAAGTTTGGAGCGCTGAACAGGTAGGGTTAAAATCTTTAATACATTAAGATTGTATTAACTGTTTTGTTTTTAAGGTTGTTGTCATGAAACGATCTCTTGGAGTGGGCTACGCCGCTGTCGACAACCCAATTTTCTACAAGCCTAACACATCAATGCTTTTGGGTGATGCGAAGAAAACTTGTGATGCACTTTTATCAAAAATTAAGGAAGCTTACGCATAAAGAAATTTGAGGAGAATACTGATCTCTTTTTCAAGGGAATTAGTTTCACAATGTATATAAATCTGATTTTCGATATGCTTTCACAAATTACAAATGTGCAAGTTCTAGCTAAATTTTTTTTTTATAAAAACAAGTTGTAAATAAATTTTGAAAATTGTAAGAAAGGGTTTGACTATTAAATTACTTTTCTAAAAATACAACTTTAATATTATGGGTCCAAAAACAAAAGATTTATTGGACGCTTCTATTCTATTTGAAGCTTTGAATGTATTGAATATTCAAAAGTTTGAACACATCTATTATTACATTCTTTGTGAGGAGCAGTTTATATCTTGAAGAAATTTTACAGGATGCAAAAGAGATTTTCCTTATATTTAAACGATATTAAAATTTTATTTTTCATAATATCTATCCTCTGAATTTTTTCAAAAATAAAAGACTAAATTTTTCGTTGTATTTGTGACTGTATAATAAACATATCATTCAGGTTTACCAGCCATAGAAAAATATTCCAGAAATCTCAATTAGTAACTAAAATATATAAAAAAATTTTTTATATGTTGTACACACAAGTAGCAATTGGAGTAGGATGGTTGACATGTGGACTTGAACTGAATAAAATTACGTAGTTAGTTTTCGGTTGTTTTTCTATATTTAACTAGAATCTATAGACATTATCTAGGCATAACTAGGAAATGATAAAATAAAATCGATGTTATTTACTAAAATTTTTGAAAAAAACTTTCAGGATTTACCGATAAAAATAAAAATATCAAGCGACGAAGATATGCCTGCTAGTTTTACTGAGATTGCTTCTTAGAAATGTAATCGAAAAGGGAACAAATTAATAAATTATTTTGTGACAACAATGCCCCTATATATATATAAAAAAAAAAAAGAAACATTTACACATCATCAAAAATCCCTCTGGGTGGTGGACCTAGACGCCTCTCCCCCTCATTGTCTTCGGTGTCTGACTCGTTGAAGCTTAGTCCTTTAAAACCGACCTGAACCTGTGTACTAATTCCGAATCTATCGTTAATTTCTTGAGAAAGACTGCGTGTAATATCGGAGGTATCGCGACTAGAGTAATCAAATGGTTCCGCGTCCCTGAGGAGTCCATCAGCTGGAGTTAGTGGAGTTTCTCCGCGGAACGGCCTATATTTTGCAGTGTTCATAGTCGAACTGCTGGATTCTTTTGTGAAGTCACGTTTCCTTGCTAAAGCCTCTTCAGCCCGTTGGCGACGTCGTTTCTCTCGGGCAATAAGATCTTTACCTTCTTGAACCAATTCAGTCGCAATTGTCTCGTTTAGCATGAATTGCTGGAATCCTAAAGCATTTAGGGCTCTGCTACCCAAACTAAACCAAGTTGCTAGGCAGAAGGCGAGCATACACATCGGGAAATAAATATTAAATCCATCCGCAATTATTCCTATAACGTCCATGTGTCCCATAATCTGGGTATAGAACGTCTCCAACATGCGTGTTTTTATAATGTGAGAGTCCATGTGGATTAGACCCAAAAAGTTCAAACACATTGGCGGCGTTAGGCGACAAAGCAACATGCCGCTAAATATCAAACTGTGCTCGTTGGTCTGGTGATGTGGCGCTAGATAATAAAGGTTTAAGAATTTTATCCGGAAAACAGTTGAGTAGGCACAGTAGCAAAGATAGCATAGAGTTGCCATTGAAAAGAGCTCAATCGTGAGGAAGTCGTAGTGATGTTTTGCGACAATTAGAACATTCGCGAAAATTGACAAAACTGGTCGTCTGTTAAAGAAAGTTAATTCGCTCCAAACGACCATCAACGATACTGTACCCGTGATGACTGCAAGTATTTTTAAAAAGGGTGGCTTGCACATACACTCCCAGTACCAATCCAAAACAGGACTGTAAAAAGCCCTAGATATTCTTGATCGTGATTTTGGAAACTCTGATTTAAATCGTCGATCGACAGAGTTTATATTTCTTCCAATATCTTCAAGGTAAAGAACTTTTTCCACCTGCACACTCCACAGGGCTTCAGTTCGCTGAAGGGTTTGGAGTGATTTTATCACTTGCTTATGAATTCTAACTAGGGCTTTTTCTGAAGGAACGATCGTAGAAACAGTTCCGCCGCCTGATCGGTTGTAGTTGCGTGAGGCCTTCTCCATCAGTTCGGTTGGAACTTTTCTGAGTATTGTTTCAACGCATGGACGTAACTCATGATTGTTTGGAACGGCCCTACTCGCTGCTTGAAGGGACTCCAAAACATCGTCAACGTTTTCTTCTGCCTCTGCTTTATCAGAGCTTAATTTAGCTGCCTTAAAATAGGCATACTGAAGAGTGAATCCCGGTTTTGAATTGTTCCATAAACTCCTAGGTACTTCTACGAGTGCGTAACCTATATAAGAAAACTAATTTAACTGTTCCTTTTCATTGTTTTCTTTCTCAAAATTTTACCTAAGAGCAGAACTAGCAAAAACAGTCCCCAAGTATTTGAGGCTGAAGACGCAATAGCTTTTAGTTTTTGCCAGTCCAGTGAGACACCCTTGAGGGCTATGTAAATAAGAAGTACCCCACAGATGAAGAGGTATGACCCGTAGTAAATCGCATTATCGATCACAGCAGATTTTAGTTTTCCTTTGATTGTAAAATCGCCTGCTTTCAGGTAAGATTGCATAAGTGGCATGATCAACCAGGTGAGGAATTGCGAGGTCCAATAGATGATCCTCCACAAATTTGGGAAGATGTAGTCAGGAACCATGCCCCATGGCTTCTGACAATGTAGCTCTGGACTGTGCGTTGAGTTCTCATGATGGTGTTCATGATCGTGCTCATGCTCCTGTATGCACTGCCTATAGACAGTCTGGAAGATCACAAGTAATAAAAACCAAGCACTACCAAGGAAGTAATCAACCTACCGAGGTAACATCCAATGGGATCGTGAAGACGATCATAAACGAAAAACACCAGGCAGTCAAAACTGATAATGTAACTATCGGATGCTGTCTCTGTATGTTTCCGTAACGATACAGCGATAACGCGGCGATGAAAAGTGCCACGAATATCGCAACAGCGAGCAAGTAAGCCATTATTTTTTAGAAAAACGGTGGGAATCTTCCTTAATCTTTAGCGGGAGCAGCAGCAGCAGTCTTCAGACGATTCTCAAGGAGCTGCTGTTGGGCGTTCTTTTGCATTTTTTCAAGCTTCTCAAGGGTGACAGACTTAAGCGGCATTAAATGCGGCTTACACAGCTGGAGGTCAGGTTTAGATTCGAAAAATAATTTCCCAGTTGTTGGCGTAATTAAATCGATTTTTTCCGTAAAGTGATGGTTCTCTTCCGTCATTACTTGGCTGTTTTTACAGACCACGAAATTTCACAGTCTGAATTGAATGTCCTAATCCTCTGCGAACATTGTGGAGGAATATAAAAGAGCCATCTGTTTTTTGTCTTCCAGGAAAGATAGTGACTGTAAGCAGTTTGCTTGTTATGATTCACCCTTAAACTCTGGTTTCCTTTTGATGCTGCACTAATTCACGGAATGAGTAAACGTTAACCTCTTTCACAAAATACAATTCGCTATAATTACTTAAGAATGAAAGAACGGTTGCCCCATAAAACTCTTGACGATATAAATTCTTGTGCAAACTTTTTGCGACACTGTGTAAAATGTCATTGGTTGCCTCTGACGTTAAGTATATATATAATACATAATTTATGTACACGTAAATGGTAAATTCTTAGGTGGCGTCTCAAGCGATTGGAAGATGTGTTTTGAAAATAATGGTTTCAAAATCTTTCTACAAATAAAGTCGATCTAGCCAACCCATAGCTCTAGACTATTTTTGAAGTATGACACTTTTAGGTTTTTTACTTCAAAATAAACTATTGTAAAATATACAAAAACTCAATTGTATTTTTCATTTTAAAAAAATCATAAAACATTTATTAAAAGTATAGTTTTAAATTCAAAATCCAAATTATTAAGTTACCATGGGATATTTTTAAGGCTGAAAATTTCGATCACATTTTACACAAATTTTAATATGAATTTAGGCATATTTTTGCGGAAAAGGAATGATAATATTATACCAGATATGATTAAATTTAGAATTAACAAACACAAAAATTACAATTCCTCAAATCCTTTAAATTTTAGGAGCAGCTGGAAAAATCGATGGCCCTTTTCTTTTCCGTATAGAACTTTTATCTGTCATAGTTAGCACCTCTGCGCTCAATGATGCTCCTAATTAAATATTTTTAAATTGTTTTAAAAATCGTTGAAGAGGGACCAAAAATTGCTCTGCATAATGTAGGCAATATAAGTGAATTTTTGAAAAGATCTCTGTATTTATTTGTGCTCAATTATAACTATATGGCCAAGGTGAAAACTTAAGGAGATTATTATCACTCAGGAGGCAGTAACCACGGCAGACGGGTTCTGTATCTTCAAAGAGAAATTCATCTAAATGCTCATTGAGCGACGTGAATTATTCCTTGGTCTGATTATTTCTTGCAAGATGAAGCGCCAAAACGTTCGAACTTTATCGTTGGTAATTTGCACTTTTACTTATCTCCTAATTGGAGCTGCGGTCTTTGATGCTCTCGAGTCTGAAACCGAGTCTAAGCGATGGGAATTTTTGCAAGGCAAGTTAGAAATTTAAAAAAAAATTCTACATAATGCATTGATTTTAATTTCAGCGGTTAAGAGAAGTTTTGTGAATAAGTACAACGTGAGTACTGAAGACTATAGAATGATGGAGATAGTCATTATTGAAAATAAGCCCCATAAGGCCGGTCCGCAGTGGAAATTTGCTGGAGCATTTTATTTCGCTACAGTCGTCCTGGCGATGATTGGGTACGGACATTCAACACCAGTAACAATTGGGGGCAAGGCGTTTTGTATGGCTTATGCAATGGTACGACTCTAAGGCCTGCATAAATCAAAAAATATTAATTCAATAATTTGAAAATATTACAGGTGGGCATACCTCTGGGCCTGGTTATGTTTCAAAGTATCGGTGAGCGTTTAAACAAGTTCGCTTCGGTTGTGATTCGTCGCGCCAAAAGTTACCTCCGTTGCAGTCAAACTGAAGCGACCGAAATGAATTTAATGTTAGCGACTGGTATGCTCTCATCAATCATAATCACAACTGGTGCAGCTGTTTTTTCGCGCTATGAGGGATGGAGTTATTTTGATAGCTTTTATTATTGCTTCGTAACATTGACCACAATTGGCTTTGGGGACTATGTAGCCCTCCAAAACGATCAAGCGCTCATAAATAAGCCAGGATATGTTGCCCTCAGCTTAGTTTTTATACTTTTTGGTCTAGCTGTAGTTGCCGCTAGTATAAACTTGCTTGTTTTGAGATTCATGACCATGTAATTTAGTTACTTTTGCGCTTGCAGGTAGGAGAGGTGTAAGCTTTAATTTATTTTAGGAACGCTGAGGACATAAGAAGGGAGGAGAGCGAGGCACAGCAACTGGCTGCGAATCCGCCGATAACTTTTGATGACGGGGATAATTTTCATGTGAATGGTAAGCTACTGGGTAATGCTCATTACTGCAACGAGGTCGAGGAACAAACTTCCGTCTGTTCGTGTACCTGTTTAGGTGGAACAAAGTGTGTCAACCATGAGCCCTTCCTGGACCCTGACTATCACCCAACCGACATCATTGCAAGCACTTTTAGCTTGAAGAGGGCATCAGTTTGATATAGTAAGTTATAATCACATTATTTTTATATGTGTTTACTCTTACCGCTCAAAATTTAAATAAATGGTATTAGTTAGCTTTACTGTTTTTTAATCTACACTACTCAATTTGAACTTATTTTTCCAAGCATTACAAGACTTACTGAATGGGTTTCGAAACTTTCACTTGGTAAATTCGATGACGAAAAATTTGCTTATATAGAAACTCAATGTTAAACTAATAGATACGCGTAGAGCATAAGTTATGAAAATTTGATTATTACTTAACAAAACTTCGCATAATTTTACATTTTAGAGAAAAAGTTCTACCGGAATACTGTAGACAAATTCAGAAGTTCAATTTTATCTGTTATGGTTAACTATATTTAAGTTTTGTTTTATTCAGTTTTGTTTGTTACAAATATCAGGCTTGCTTTTCAAATAGGTCTTTATTTGGTAAAAATAGCCCTCCACACAGCAGACAAAAAGTTGCTATTTAAAACCAAACTATTTCAAATAAATATGAGAAAATAAGTTACAGATAATTTCTAAACTAAACGATGTCCATTACGTTCGGAATGCCTAAATGAACTCAACTACTCTTCACCACCTCCCTCTTCTTCTTCGTCGAATTCTCCTTCCTCGTCGGCAGTAGCCTCTTGGTACTGTTGGTACTCGGAAACCAGATCGTTCATGTTACTTTCGGCTTCGGTGAACTCCATCTCGTCCATCCCCTCGCCAGTGTACCAATGTAGAAAAGCCTTTCGCCTGAACATGGCTGTGAACTGCTCTGAAATCCTTTTGAACAGCTCCTGAATGGCAGTCGAGTTCCCAATGAATGTGGCAGACATCTTCAGACCCCTGGGAGGGATATCGCAAACTGCAGTTTTGCAGTTATTAGGGATCCATTCCACGAAGTAGCTACTGTTCTTGTTCTGAATGTTCATCATCTGCTCATCGACTTCCTTCATTGACATCCGGCCGCGGAAAATCGCGGCGACCGTGAGGTACCTCCCGTGCCTGGGGTCGCAAGCGGCCATCATGTTCTTAGCATCAAACATTTGTTGAGTTAGTTCGGGAACTGTAAGGGCCCGGTACTGTTGAGACCCTCTGGAGGTCAACGGCGCAAATCCCGGCATAAAGAAATGCAGTCTAGGGAAGGGCACCATGTTGACGGCTAGCTTCCGCAGGTCAGCATTTAGCTGACCAGGGAATCTTAAGCAAGTCGTAACACCAGACATCGTTGCTGAAACTAAGTGATTCAGATCGCCGTAGGTTGGAGTAGTAAGCTTGAGGGTCCTAAAGCATATATCGTATAAGGCCTCGTTGTCGATGCAGTAGGTCTCGTCGGTGTTCTCGACCAGTTGGTGTACACTTAAGGTAGCATTGTAGGGCTCCACTACTGTGTCAGATACTTTGGGAGATGGGACAACAGAAAAAGTGTTCATGATCCTGTCAGGGTATTCTTCTCGAATTTTCGATATTAGCAGAGTACCCATTCCCGATCCGGTTCCTCCTCCCAAGGAATGTGTTAGCTGGAATCCCTGAAGACAGTCACAGCCCTCAGCTTCTTTTCGGACAACGTCTAAAACAGAATCAACTAGTTCGGCACCTTCAGTATAGTGGCCCTTTGCCCAGTTATTTCCGGCTCCTGATTGCCCGAACACAAAATTATCGGGACGAAAAATTTGGCCGAACGAGCCGCCTCGGACAGAGTCCATAGTTCCGGGCTCCAAATCCACCAGGATTGCTCTCGGAACATACTTCCCTCCAGTCGCCTCATTGTAATAGACGTTGATCCTTTCCAATTGCAAATCGCTGTCCCCGTAGTACGTTCCGGAGGCATCGATACAGTGCTCGTCGGAGATGACCTCCCAGAACTTAGCACCAATCTGGTTTCCACATTGGCCGGCTTGTATGTGCACAATTTCGCGCATTTTTCTACCACTTCACTACTCTTTCTAGATCTTTTTTATTTTATTTTTTTCTAACTATTTGATCTTACGATGCGCGGTAATAACGATCCCTGTATGAATTTTTAACATGAATCTTTCCGAATTGAGGTGGATCAAATAAATTTCAATATAGCGATGTTCTTGTTTTTTTCCCTGGCTACTCTATTCGCAACGGTTACTTTAAATTACACTTTCAAATTTCGATTTATAGAATTTTTAAAGTACTGAATTCTTAAAAATTTAGGATACTTGAGACCACACCTATAAAATTTTGCACACAGTCTTTAATCAATTGGTTTTTTGATGTTGTTATTGGACCATAACAATAAATATTTGTAAAAACCCTTTTCCTATGATTTATTTAATGGGCCTGCATTTGCTTTTTTCCAAAAAGAAGTAGAACTAAACCTTTGGTAGGTCCAGTGATAAAATATAAATACAAGTTACAATTTATTCTCAATATATTGAAAACGATTCGGTGTTCAGTAATTTGATTTGGCAAAATGAGACAGTAGGTGACCCCACGTTTAATAGCCTCCCTACAGAATTTGAGAGGTCTGGAACACGGGATTAAGTTGAACCCAATCCGTTTTCGAACTGCTAAATTTTGCGAAAACCCACATTTGAGTGATATACTAAAGAGATGTATTTTTCGGTCGGTTTTGAAAAGACAAATTTTTAGCAACGTACCGGCGGATAAATATTTCAGTTAAAACAAAATTTTGTGGTCCAGGGATCCCCTGTTTTCTTCCAGGGTTAACTTGAGAAGCCGTGCTTAAAAAATATCATCATAAAATTAGATTTAATGTTTCAAGCCGGCGCTATAAGTTCTATCCAGAAAATCATTGTACATTTCGACGAATCTAATTTTTTCAAGAAAATAGGAATCGTTCAAATCGGTTGACTTGTTTTCATGTTTTGATTTAAACTCGGTTAAAAATCAAATGAATGTTTTTAAAGCAATTTGAAATTGGAAATGCATGGACTGCATCTGACCTCACTTGCAGTCCTAGTTGTGGAGCCATATAAGGGTTAATTGCCCAACCAAACAATAGGCTTAAAACTAAAACTTAGAATAGAAATAAACCCAATTTTCATTTCAATTGGATTACTACGATTGAAAATTACCTACCTGAACTTGTGGTCCAATTTGTCGCCTCCCTTACCTGCGGTGACACTGGAAGAAATTGCCGAAAATTAAGAAAATTCATTAGAAACTTGAATGCATTCATCTTCTGATTGCCTTTGGAGAATTCACACCTCCACATTGTCCAAGCAACACTCAAGAAAACTTCCAACCCTCTGCATCAAAACCAAAATAATTCACAGTGGTTGGTCGACTCGCGTCACTTTACACTTTTCGGCTATGTTCAGTATATTTCGGTTTCTTTGCAGATTCGAGTATCGAAGTCGAAGCATATTCCCAAATCAGCTGTTCTACAAAATCCTGTCAAATTTCCAGAAGTTTTTGTTTACGCTTGCGCCGCGAAATTTAAAGTGAATTTTGCTTTATTTTTATACGAATTCTAGATATAAACTATATGAGAGTATTATCTGAGAAATTCGAAGTTATTTTCAGTATATTTGATATCGGATTTTCTTCTAATTTCACAGCTTTAAGCGAACTGCGCATGAGTGCGTAATTTAAGATGCGTGTTAAAAAGTATCCTTCGGTCAGTGAGCTCCGAAAACTGAAAACGAAAAAGTTAATTGTTAAAATAAAGCGGCTAAAGAAACAGGATGAAAAGTTACATTTGAATAACTTTGAAGAGTGCGATAATGTTTCTGTTTTTGAACATTTAGAAGCTACAAAATCTGAGAACAAAGACCAATCAACTCATAACTCATCGATATTCTCTGATAAGAAAATTATAAAACCGTTTAATACAGTCCTGCGTTTAGGGGACATGAGTTTTATATCTAATGACCCTTTTCTAAAATTGTCAAAAAAGGAGAATGTCTCTAAAACACCTGAGAAATTCGGACGAGGCTACAGAAGAAAACTTTCCAAAGATGTTTATGAATTCACTTCGCAGTCTGAAGAAGATTGTGATCCTACGGCAGACGTTGTAAAGAAGATTATCAAAGAAGGCAGAGCAAGGCTGGTTAAACGAAAACCTGGAAAGCCAATGTGTAATCGCAAGCCGAGGAATAAATCGACGTCCGAATACTTGCGCAGCTTAGAACGATACCGTCGCAAAAACTACACAAAAATTTTAATGGAGAGGAAGAGTAATTGCCCAGGAGTTTGGGATCAAAAATTTTGGAACTCTCTTCCTCCTGTGCAAAATGCGTCTTCTACTGAAGATTCCAAGCACGAGCGAGGACTGGGTATAGATGAATTCCGTGTCCCCAGAAGCCCAGTCGTAATTGACCTCAACGATAATGTTCAAAATCTCGCAGAAGAAGTCGATTCGTCTAAGACTAAAAAGAATGAACATTTTCAAAAAACCACTCCCGGAAATATTCAAATTTTGGAAGTATTGATTCTGCCAAACAAAACGATAAGAAATCCAACGGCCACTCTTGAAGACGTAAGTAATCTAAAACATTACAAATTCAAACTGCTATTTTAAAAATCATACTTATTATTGATAAAATTCTGTTAATAAATAAATCTCTTCAATAGGAAAAGTCTGAGGAAGAATTAAACTCAAATGTAGCTATGGAGGAACATTCTGAAGAAATCGTCAATACGGTCGATACCCCAGAAGATAGAGATTCCGAAATCGTTTTAAATCGAGACGATTACCTTCTGAATGATGAACCTGACTACGTAAATTTCAGTTGTACCTATGAGCCTTCTTTGACCGAAATGAGCATTGATTCCGTAGATGTTAATAGTACTGCAGAAACTCCTGCTCCAGGACCAATAAATACCTCAATTTGTGGTAATCATAAGCCTTCGACTCATATGGATTCATGTTTCGAGGAAGCTGACATAGAAAGTCATAAACCAAAGCCTTTACCTCAAACGGATTCGTCCATAGAAGCAAGACCAGCTGTAAAACCTCCTGAGCCGAAACCAACAAGAAAAGCATTTTGGGAAATAGAGGACCCTGAAGAAGAAACATTGGATAAATCGGTAATAAATTATTCTTCCTTTATTTGTAAATATATTCAAATTTATTTTACAGCTTATTAAGAATACGTACAGCCGTCCAAAACCGAAGGAACGTCGAACACATTTCTTTATATTATTTTCTGATGATGAAGACTCGAAGAAATCAATAAAAAGCACAAAGGAGAACTCTTCACCGTATTACACGAGAAGTAAAATACAAAATTGGATAGAAAGTACAAAACTTCAATCCGAAAAGAACGACAATTTGGTTGCAAAGAAATCTACTAAAGCAAATAAATCAATTTTGAAAACACAAAATAAAATAAGCGATAAAACTGTTAACTTAAAACCTCAACAGAAAGAAAATAGGAAGAAAAATGTAATTATTGAAAAAGTTAAAGACAAAAAGTGTATCTCTAGTTCTAGTAGAATAGGAGGCAGAGGTTTACGACAACATTCTTTACGATTGTAAAACTCTATTCGTTTTAAGCTTTATAACCGACTCACATAGTCGAGTGAATTAACTTTTTGTAATGTTTACCGTCCTTATTTTAGTAATCAGATAATATATGGTATTTATTTATTTTTTTAATTATTAAGATGTTACGAATAAGTTCAGAATATATTTTTGCATTTATATAGTCTGCTTTTGAATTCCTTCTCATTTTATTTTCAAATTCTCTTTTGATTTGTGATTAAGTTGAAGTAAAGATTGAATTCAGTAAGGTAAAGTACCGTCGACTAGAGTTACTTTAGCCCTGAGGGGTTACTTTGTATGTAATATCAGAAGAATCAAATAGAGACAAAGTAACCTCTCGGGGCCAAAGATCGACCCGAATTTGCATCGTTTTTTGTGTAAGAAGTGGTTCAAACTAACTTTTACCTAACTACCCGCAGATTTATACGCCCAGGCGTATTTTTACAAAAACACGTAGTCCTGCTTAAAGCAATGATAAAAAAGACAACAAGAAAAAAACACACTTCATCTTCTTTCAATGCAAGTAAACTTTTGAAAACATTAAATTCAATTCGATTGAAAGCGAGAAATTTTAATAATGCGCTCCCTCGACTACTGAATTTTCTTGAGCCAATTAAATTATAAAAGAAGATGAGCAATATTCTGTTGAAATAGGTATCAAAAGACATCTCAATTTCGAAAGCCTACATGGAGTTATGTAAGCAAAGCTAGGCAAGCAATGCAATCCGTATGCACTCATTAAATTCGCTTTTTAGCTTCCGCCTGAACATGAACTTCCAGATAGATAGATAGATCAAGCAACCATTGATAAAATGATCGATTAAGTGAGTTAATGGCGATGAAATGAAAACCTAATATTACTATGTATCGGTTATAAATGAATATTTGAACTCACTTGGAATGTAATTCTATTGGTATATGTTGAGCATGGTATCTTAAGAAATAGAACGACAAAGTTTCATCAAAATCAGTCCAGTCCTCGTGATACCCGCAGATACAATCCCAGTTATCATTTTAATTCACCTATATTTAGATATTTCATATGTACTCTTTAAAACGCTTGTTTCCAAAATTCAAAATTGTTCATTTCGTTAATAATGTGCCGTATGATAACACTTTGGAAGTGTAATACACTCGTGAGCAAAAAAATGGAATCACAACTCTATTGATTTTTCAGAGTTAAATTTTGTAATTAATTGCTTCTTATTCTTAATTAATATTATTATTATTCATATTATTATTAATAAAAATATTAGCACTTTAAAGACTATACTTTAGGCTTTAAAACATCACCATATTTATTAATATCAGTCCAGTAGTCTTGGAGTTAGAGATCATTGTTTAAAGGACTAAGGAAAAAGTGATTCCATTTCCATTTGCTCGCTAGTAAAGTTTTAGATAGAAAGAAAAAAATCAACATACAAAACGTATAAAAGCTTTGCATGGCCATCATTGTTAAATTAAAAATACAGTGCTGCCGGGAATTTTAGGACCAGAAGTTGATTTTGGGCATACTCGTATATTCTATTCCCTAGCCCATCACTTGATGATAAGGAGCAAAGGGATGTTTACAACGAGTGTACATGAGATCTTTGACTGTCCTTAATTATTTTATAAAATTTTGTTTTAATTTGTGTATTAATTTTGACAAAAACAACGTTTCGTCCTAAAGTTTCCGGTAGCACTATATATAAAGAAACTTTTAATAGAAGTCAGTAAATACTAAAACTTAAAGAAATTTTTAAACCCCCTCCATCAGTATTGTCTGCGCCGCTTAACATATTTCCGTATGCGACATCAAGAAAAAGCATAATTTCAAAATTCCTAACGAACAAGATATGATGTAATCACATTGGATGGATAACAATGACGAAGAAGGTAGCACTCTTTCATATGGGCAATTGATTATAATTTGTAAGTTGCCATTTGGAACGGTTGCTACAATGGGCAAAAAACTCAGCCTACTAAAAGTGAATTTGTCACTTGCTACTTCAAATGGTCGCATAACTTCCACTGCATTTAAATCTCCGCCGGGTGTCTCCAAGCGTAACGGCGGCACTGAGCACAACCATTCTTTTTGGGCGTACCATCTGAGTAAATTGCACGGTGTTTACCTATCTTCAGTGCAAAAGTAATTCTTTTATATATTGTTTAAAATAACTCCGCTGTGACATGCTGGCTCATATAAAAATTCGTTGCAGTTCGTTCAGGGAGCTAGACTCATTGCATCACTTGCGACGGAAACATCGTACCTAGAGTTATCCTTTTAAGATGTTCAGTAAAATAAGTGTTATTTGTGCAATTTTTTTAATTGTGGAACTGTGCGGAGCTGTACCAAAATATGAAACTGGAAAGTATGTGAAACTCGTTGTTTTGAATAAAAGATTAAATATTTACCTACTAGTTGAGTTTTTTGAAAATACACATTATGGCAGTTGTGATATTTCAAAATTGAAGCAGAGTGCAATTCTTAGCTATTATAAACGATAGTTTTTTTAAACTGGTACTTATTATTAAGTTTAAGACGGTATGAGGATTTTATACTATTTAACTCTTTGGGATTAGGTGGGTTAGAAACAGTTCTGCCTTTTACTTGGCCTTTTATACATGGTGTGATATATTTGAACCCACCTCGACAAATTTAAATTACTCATGCTTATACATTTTATTATTTGTTTTTAAAGTTATTTTATTACAATTCAAAAAAGGATCTGTGGAACTTGAGTTTCAGATTTAAAATCACGTGCCTTAAAGAGTTAAGCAACATAGTCACAACAAATCGCAAAACACAAAAAATTATAACTTCGATTTGCGGATTTATAAAGAATCTATTTTAAATATTAATGGAATAATTTTGCTAAGTAGTACATGTATTTTCTAGCACAAGATTAGCTTCGAATCTTCAGCAAAGTGATTATTATTTATTACAATTTTTTATTTAACTCGCAATGTTATTACAATAAGTCCTAATTTTCAAGAAGAAATTCTTTTAGCTAATCGGAGCAGGTAATTTAAAATTAGTAATGAAATCATTAATTTAAATTAGAATGAGACCAAAATAAATAAATAAAGGGTACTATTTTATGTTTTAGAGGTCAACCAGAGAGGAAGTGGAGAAGATCTTACTATGACGAGAAACAAAACGAAACTTATGCTGAAAGCGTAAATAAAGATCGACTTCAACGCTTGGGGTATGCAACAAGTTACGGAGGATTAAGCGTTAGTTTAATAGAAATCTGTTTTTAATACTTTAATACTTAAAAATAAACACATCTAGGGATTTCCTCATTCTGGAACTGGAATATCTAGTTACAGTCCGGTAAAACTCGATCTTGGCGGAGTCGTTCTCGGAACAATTGTGGGGATAGGAGCAATTTTGATTATCCCAAAACTTATCAACATATTTTCCGGAGGATATGGACAATACGCGAGGAGTAAGAAATTTTTTAAGCAAAACGCAATATGATTATAAGTGGCTTTTTTAAGGCAATGATGGTGAATTATCGGCATTATCTGATATGTTGAACAAAATTGACGACATACTTGGTCAAAATAATATCGATTCGACGAGCTGTATGCAACGAGCAGTCTGCAGTTATATCAGATCTTCAGAGGCTAATGTTAAAACCGGTTCGGCAGATCAAATTGATGCTTTAATCCATCTTTTGTCTGAGTAGGTTTAATATAAGTAGGATATTCCTTTTTCTAATTTTATTCTATGTCTTTTTAGAAATTCTCTAGTGGATTACATGTTGGACGGAACAGCTATAAAAGAGGCACTTGAAAATGGAAAAAACACAAGTGGAAAGGAATGCGATTCACTATATTCATCATGTCCTTTAGACACGAATACTGCGATGAAGGTTTTAACTAAAATAGTTCCAAAAAATTCTCAATGAAAGTTAGTTTAATCAGAAGTCGTTAAAGAAATAAAGCATTACAAATAATGAGTTTATTGATTTTTCTTTTTCATAACAATTTATTTATTAACTGATTACGCTACAGTTTTATCGAAGTGTACATACTTTTATAATATTTAAGACGTATATTTGTTAAAAACAAAAATTGGAAAATAGAACCAAGGACTTTTAAATAAATAGATCGTTTATTATAAGGTCTAAGTGACTCCATTTTCATATTTTGAACTCCTGAAGATCTTTCTATTAATTCCTGGTTCCCGGATTCAATAGAAAAATTTGTTTTAAAAGTATGGGTTAGTTAACCCCTTTCGATTTGTGGTAGAATTGTGTTGTCTCTTTATTTACTTTTTCAAAAAGGCGTACAGACAGGACAGGACAGGACAGGACAGGACAGGACAGGATAGGACAGGAATGTTGCAATTCTAATTAGAAATGTTGATCGACCCTAAAAGGTATAGAATGGCATAATTTCATGAAAATCTGTCTAGTAATTTCTGCATGGAGCGCACAGAGAATTTTAGTTATATTTTATTATACACATAAATAGGCAGATATGTGAATAGATCGATATCACTAGTTTCTTATAGGATATCCAAAAAGCGCTGATAGTAATGAGATTAACTGATTTTAGAATTAGTTACCCAACGTTATTGTAAAATTATTTACAATATTATTCAAAAATCCCAGCAAGCTTCAGCTTCAATTTTTTTACTCCGTTGACATGAAACCTTTCAAGTAAATTCAAATTAAAAGAAATTTTACCAAGAGTGTAAAGGTCTAATTCTAAATTAACCGTCAAGATGTCGGTGGAGAAGGATTTTATATTCGATGTGATTGTCAATAAAATATCCTTCGATAATCAAACGTATTATTTAGAAGAGCTCATAGTAGAAGTTAAATTTGATGATATCGACTTTACAATAACATCAAGCCGAATCGATGTAACTCAATTTCGTGAAGGAAGAAGTTTTACATTTAAATCGAATATTGAAGATTTGCGAACCAAGCTAATTGAAAATCCTTTAAAAATCATCGTAACACATTTCAAAGATGTTGTTGGTATGTTTTTATTTTCTTTTATATTCAGAATATACTATAAAAGATAAAATTACTTTAGTTGCTTTTTTATTTCTACAAATATGACTCAAGTAAGAATTTTCGGTAGATTTATAAAATGTTTTCAGACAATAAAAAAAGCGTGTTGTGTAAATTGCGGCACCTATGCGTTTATAAAAAGCTTTAATTAACTTAATTACTTTACTTAATCTAGAGATAAAGTTTAAAAAAATAACATTAATACTAAATAAGTCGCATTATGATATAACTTAGTCGTCTTCTGAAATACTTACTTCTCCTTATTTTAGGTGAAGCAACCATTGAATGGCCTCCAAGACTTCTTGAACGCCTATCCGAGGAGAATTTTGCTTCGCATTCCCATTTTGAGGAAAAAGAACTTGAGAAAGATGGTGAAAAAATTGGTAATATTATTATCATTTGTAAATTACAATGCAAATGTGAGGAGAAATCGCGTCCTCCACCACTTGATAAGCCCCTCGCGGATGATTGCGGAAAATTAAATATCTGCGATGAACTTGAAAGGATTGTTGATCCAAATGATGTCCTCTTTGTAATTGGGGATACACTCAATTCAAATTGGGGACAAAACACACTTGGACAATGTGGAAACGAACAATGCCGAGCTCGTTTGGATGTATCAAAGTACAGAAATGTAAAGGGTATGCTAGTCGATGACCCTTCAATTGTTAGCCCTTGTGGCAATTTGGATTGTTGCGCCACGAAGGTGAAATACAAAAGTCCTCATAAATATTTATTTAAAATGTTAAGCGATATTTTAGTTTTGTGGAGACAATTACAATGAAGTTATCAAGGAAATTTGTAGCGCACGTAAAGGGAATAAGGGGGCTTGCACAGAAAATTTAATTTATAATACTGTGCCAAAATTTGACAGTGAAGAATGTTTTAGTGAACAAAAAATGTGCAGAGCAGAAACTCATCGCGCTGGTTGTCCGCATAAATCATCAAAAAATATTGAAGGTTTGTTTGTTTCTTACATTTTTCAAATTTTTATTGTAAACCAAAAAATATTGTTATTGAAAATTGACGAAAAATCGTGGTAAACTCCAGCATATTTATGCACATATTTTAGGTACATGTACTTATACATTAAACTGATTAATTTTTCAATATTCAGTTCATATTGGGGTTCTAAGTAACTTCTCAATAAAAATTCGGACCAAAATTTAAGTGTTCAGAAGGTCTTGCATAGTTTTCTCCTAAGAGTTACCTGACTGTAAAAGAAATATAGAAAATTGGCACCTTTAAACTTTTGGATTTTTGAAACATATCTCATATTTATAATCCATAATCCAAAATATCTTTTCTGGATTGAATATTTTGATATACAAATATTGTGATTGGATTTTTATTTTTCTCCTATCCGAAAAAAATTAAAATGTTTAATAATTAAAAATTCCCATACAATCAGCTTGCCGCTGTTATTCCGAAAGCAGTTCATCGTTATCCGAAAGAGAAAGTGATACTGGAAGCAGTGACCCTTGTCGACCCTTGCGTAAACCACCATTCAATCCAATGAATGAAATGCCCCAGCTCAAGGAATGTCAAGCTATCAGGCCAAAGTAAAGTTAAAAAGATATGTTTTATATCAAAAAGATATGTTTTTTCACTTTTACTAAAGGTTCTGTCCAATCTGCTGTGAGGACATTTCATGGTTACCAAAATTTGCTGCATGTGTAAAATGCGGTTACAAGCCAATGCCCTATGAATTTGAAGAGAAGGACTATGATGAAAAGTTAACTGCTGATGATATTTTAAAAGATTGGGGCACCGATATTTGTGTGCCAAAAGAGGATGGGAATAAAAAAATTGGAAAAATTAAGCGTTGCACTTGTAAGGATGAGGAAAAATTATGTGCATTTTGCAGAATTAAGGATATGACCAAAAATTTATTGTACAAGAAGAAGAAACCTAAAGTATGTCAGGGGAATGAAACGCCTACGTCTTCGGACATTGATGACTATGAAATAAATATGCAACCCACTGATATCTGTGAGAACATTGGAAATTCTATGAAGGCGGAAATTCCGAATTTAACGAAAACTCTTGAAGATTTAAAGGCGAGATATGGGGCTGGTGTATCCAAAAAGGGCAAGTTGTATGACGATCAATACACACAAAGTAAATATCGTAAACTGCGAGAAAAATGTGAACAACAGTTGAAAGGCGAAAAACAGGACAGAAGAGGAAAATCCAATAAGACCGCCAGAAAAAAAATCTCAAGTGCAAGTACCAAAGGCTCATATATAAGAAAAAACGATAAACCAAAAAATAAGAAGGAAAGTAGTAAAAACGGAATGAATATTTGCTTTAGGTCTAAATTAAGTGGACATTGTACACGAAAAAGTAAAACAAAAGGTGTAAAATCTCGGCTCTACAGCATGTTTAAGTCGGAACGAAATATCTCAGAAAGGCATAGAATGTGCGTGGGACAAGGATTGCCCGTTCCAAAAAATATGGGATGGCTGTGGACTGCTAGCGAGCCTGCAAAGAAGGGTTGGACGCCAGGGGCAATAAGCAAGCCCATAAAGGTTCTAATGACCCACTTTTTAAAAGATTACCCAACAGACAATTTGGCGGTGA
The DNA here is from genome assembly GCA_963969385.1 of Philonicus albiceps. NCBI lineage: Eukaryota > Metazoa > Arthropoda > Insecta > Diptera > Asilidae > Philonicus > Philonicus albiceps. The sequence goes on along the minus strand of OZ017776.1, from coordinate 8,485,048 downwards.
CTAGGTATCGCGGTGGTTTCCAGCCTGTTAAAATATGTGAAAAAGAAAAATTAGTCCAAAGACCTACTTTGCATATAACAAAAAAGAAGGGAGAATATATAATCACGATGAGGCCTCTAAAAGACCCCGATCAATTGGCGGAATGTCCGGACCCTTACGCCAAGGTGAAGCCTATTCAATTTAAAATTTGCAAGAATCCAATGGTCGTCTACAAGCGAAATGTAAAGAAAATTCTGAAAGAACGAGGATTCAGGAAGTGTTGTTGCGGCCAAACAATCGCCTGCTGCTGTTGTCGAAGTTTTGAAGAAAAGCAAAAACTTGAGAGCGAAGTATTCAAAGTTTGTCAAAAGTTGTGTATTGAGAATCTTAGCAACACTTTAGTGCTATCCGATACGACAGATTCCGACAGCGAGTTGGATGTTGAATTCACCCCACCTGCCGGACTCATAAGGCCATTCTTAGAAAAGAAGCCAGATTCGGCGTGCCAAGAAACTCAGTACATCGAAGATGATTACAAAATTAAGCAGTTCATTAAAAAAAGGGATAGGCTGCAGAAAGCCTGCGATGTTGTTGCAGATCGTGGTGGCGGTGTTGATTCTGATGGGGACAATGCGGACGAAAAGAAGAAAAAAGCTGCCAAGGGTCCATTGGCAGCGGAGAAAGCTAGAAGGAAGAAAGAGTAAAAGATACCCACAAATTCTAACTTTTAACATTTTTTATAATTTTTAGCGGAAAAGGCGGCAAAGGTGGCAAAGATGGCAAAGGTGGTAAAGGTGGCAAAGGTGGCAAAGGCGATAAAGATGGCAAAGATGGTAAAGATGGTAAAGGTAAGGATGGTAAAGGTAAAGATGGAAAAAAGAAGAACAGGTGCAGATTGCCGCCTAAATACACTGGCAAGCCCCAGTGGGGAGCCAGAAAGACTTGGCCAAGCTTAGGCGACCCACCGCCACTCATATCCATGGTAAAGCACAGGAGGCACGCTGAATGTCCTGCTTATCCCTGTTCTGCTCCGTGTCAAGAACCATTTGGGTACGGCTACTGGAACCCTTACTGTTAGTCCTTAAATTTTTTAATTCTAACTCAGTCAGAATATCCAAAATTATTCTTATATATGTATATATATGAATTTAAAATCTGAACTTTATTTGATTTTGTCTTTAAATGACCTGCACCGATGCATGGATAATATTTTATTGTATTTGAAGCTCACTGCTTTAAAAATATTTCAAAGTTGCCTCTGATTATCTTAGGCTTTCTTTTTCGTTTATTTATAAAAATTTTAGGAACTTTATTAACGAATTTTTATCCAAAGAGGCCTTTTGTAAGTTCCTTTCGATTCGCTTGGATCGTTTTCAATGATAGGATTCAATATCATAACTGGTTTACCAATATGGATATGGATGATAGGAATTTGATGATATTGACGTGAACGACATTTATTTTCAACAAGACGGCGCTACTTGCCACACAGCGGTCATTACAATTGATTTATTGCGCGGAAAATTCGGTGAGTCATTAAATTCGAAAAATGGCCCTCAAAGCTGGCCGCCAAGATCGTGTGATTTAACACCATTAGACTATTTACTGTGGGGCCATATTAAATCATAGGTTTATGCTAACAAACCCAAGACTTTTGATGAGCTTGAAGCCAATATTCGAGTCACCATTGGAGCCATACCACTCGAAATGGTGCACCGAATCAACGAAAATTATTGTGTCTGGATTAACCAGTGCAAGAAAAGCCGAGGCGGCCACCTAATAAAAATAATACATACCACGTTTGGGCAAAATTATTGCGTTTTATTTATATTTCAAATCCTACTGTTATTATTAATTTTTTAGTGCATGTTTCTCAAATTTTTAAACGCGTGCCCATTCGTAAATGGTCGCTTGCTACTCTACTCTGAACCAAATAGGAAAATGAAAAAATCACAGCTATTAGTTAACAAATTAAAAATCTGAATATTACCAATTTTACATTTGCTGCAACACAACAGCAAATGTAACAAATCATCAGTTGGAAATACTACAAAAATGCAATTTGTGAATTATTTTAAATATTCTAATTTATGAAAAAATTAAAGAAGTTTAGAGTTCAACAAAATGCCCAGAAGCCTTTTGGACATGGTTTATAAACTTTATTTGCACCTCAGTGGATTCACGTGAAATGTGAAAAATAAATTGCGTATCAGACGATTTGATAAAGGTGACAGGAAACAAAAAAAGATTCTGCAATTCATCACACCATTCACTTGCCCTTATCCATATTTTGCAAAAGAGCAAATTGAAATCTATTGACCTGTCATACAAACAAGGGTAATTTTGCATGGCAAAATAACAAAACTAAACACAATCAGTGTGGAACTTTCTTTTGGGGGCCTCTTGCTTCGGGTCGTTTAATTTGTCGCAAGACGATTTTTTTGAAGCCACCATGCAGAAACAGAATTGCGGAAAAGATCAACAAGCCAAGCCGTGAGCTTCTGCCGACTTCCCAGTGTTAGTCATTAGCACGGTGGCAGACTATCGCCCATTGTTAGCATGGTCCGTGGATTTTGGATTTGCACTATTGCAAAGTCCGGAGACTACTGCTACTATATTTTTTGAACATTAAATACCTTTGCTTAAGCCGGGCGACTCCAAAGCTCGTCGGGACTTCTACTGCTGAAGATGTTGACTGTGTCTGCAATAAAATGTGCTATTTTTGTGGAGTTCGTCTTAGCCTTGTTTCAAGTTATACGGGACGTTGATTGTGCTTATAGTGATCTAAATATCTCGAATATTACAAGGAATACGCGGTTTTCTAGTGACAAAGAGGATGTGTTTCGATCCCTGGCTCGTCTTCCGCGATTGCTTTCATTTCAAACACTGGATGATGACCTTAAGGTAAATAGAAATACTGAAACTTTGTAGTTATTAAAAAAACCTATTACCATTACTTTTGTATCGGTCCAAATGTTGTTTATTTATATGCTTGCAAGCAGAAATAGGTACACAAAAATTTATTTAAGTAAATTGCTGATTTGAGGATTTAATTTTCTTAAAATCAATGCATTCTATACATACACACTATACTATAAAAATATACATACCCATAGATTGATTTGGAATTTGCTGTGCCCTTTATCAAAGTCCCGGTAAAAAAAGCTGAGGAAAGAGCTACTTCGATGTCCAAGGTACCTACAAAATTGTTTTATTTTTTCTAAAAGTATCCCTTTCTGCATAACTCTATGCTGTTTTTAGAGTTTTGCAAATATAAACATTTCTGCTTTGGTGGTATCAGCATTACTGGTAATAGCTGCAGTTTCTGTTGGTTCGTTAATTTCCACAGGATCTGTTGCTGGATGGGGTTCTTTTAATCCTTTTCGATCACAAAAAATGATGAATTTAATGGATCCTGTGAAATTTAGTTACAAAGATTCTCGAGGAGTTAAATCTGGTAAGTAAATTGTATGATCTTTATCGTATTTTTTTAGTAAAATTATCGAGATTCTATTTGCACTTCTAGAAACATCAATTCATGAATTATTTGAAGGAGTTGAAAATCTGTTTCAAAGCGACCAAATCGACTTAACGAGTTGTATACAGAAAGGGGTTTGCTTGATTGTAAAAAATTCTTCAGAAATGGTTGATTCAGGCCGAGGTCTTAGTGCACACAAAATTATTGATGGAGCAATAAGGTAAGTTGTGGCATGGCACTAAATATAGTTTTTGCCACACTTTAACTTATAGTAAAACTAGACACCTTTATTATTTGCATTACTCTCTTTTCTTTTTAATGCAGTTCGAGGTGGTTTCTAAATGTGGTGGATGGAACGGCGATAAGGGACGCAATAGACGCTGGAAAAAGTTATCAACCTTGCAAGTACAAATACCAGCAGTGCATTTGGGAGGACCAAAATATATTAGATATGCTGACCGAATATCTGCAAGTAATATAGTTTTGAGTTTATGTATTACTTTATTATGTGGCTAATTGTAGAAGAAAATTTTTTTTTATAATAAATACAGTTACAAAAATCTCTCCAAGTTTAATAATGTAAAATTTGATTCTACTTCTCTATTAAGTTCTAACAAGTTTTTTGTTTGTAAATTTTTTGGTCGCAACGAATCCTGAAAAATTGTCTAAAACTGTTTCATTTATTGGAAAATTTGTTGATTTGGTTGAGCTGAGTATTGTGACAAATTTCAATTGAAGACTTAAGCTACTCAACTCAAAGCTTGAGTTACGCTTAAATCAGTCTTAAATAACTTGCCTTTATTATTCATTCTTATTTGTTTCTTCTCTTAATTTGGAAGTGTCGTTGACTCTTATGTTTTTTTAATAATTGCTCTTTTCAATATCTTCTTATTGTTATTTTTTCTTTTATGTGAATTGCAGAGATAACCTATTACTGGAATATGTCTGCTATTCTATCGCTTTAATTTTATAGATAAAAATATAAATCAGGAACATTGAATTTTTATTTTCTGTCTTCAATTCGCCTGATTTTGTCGGCTGTTTAGTATTTCTCACATTAAAAAAGCTAAAATCATTTAATAATTACAAATATCATCGGTATCATTAATGAATCATCTCAGATACTGATAATGTTTTTTTTCGGCCGAATAAACTGAATAAGGCCGAAGAATTTTGTTTCTACCGAGGCTTTAGGAGCTTTCGTATCCAATGTTTGAAAAATTTATCTCGTATTTTCAAATAAAGTAACGTTGTGTGAAATTATTTTTATAATCAAGAATTCGATTCGATTGGATGAGTGTGGTGCTAGGATTTATTGAAAGTTGGCTTAAAAAGTAACAAACCCTGCATTCGACTTATCTCTTTTAATAAATTGTTGTTTAACAACTAATTTTGGAGTATCTTTAAATTACAATTTGTAATAGAACAATATTTAAAAAAAAAAAATTAAAACCTTTACTGCTTAGCATTAATGATCTGAACAAACTCTGGCTTGAGTGAGGCTCCGCCGACAAGGAAACCGTCGATATCTGGCTGGGAGGCGAGTTCTTTGCAGTTGGCAGCTGTAACTGAGCCGCCGTACTGAATCCTGAGGGACGCCGAAACGGCAGGGGAGACGTTATCGGCCAACCACTTGCGTAGAGCAGCGTGCACTTCTTGAGCCTAAAACGAATTAATCAGATAACCTTGAAGAGGTCATTGCATTATTGTAAAACCCACCTGTTGAGGAGTGGCTGTCTTTCCTGTGCCAATGGCCCATACGGGCTCGTAGGCGACGACCACATTGGTCCAGTCTTTGACGAATTTTGTGATAGCCTGCGTCTGCCTAAAGACGACTTCTTCTGTCTTGCCGGCCTCCCGCTCCTCTAGGGTTTCCCCGATGCATGCGATCACCTTCAAGCCCTCAGCCAGTGCATGGGCGACTTTCTCGCCGATTAGCTCGTCTTTCTCACCAAATATTTGGCGGCGTTCCGAGTGGCCAATAATGACCCAATCGGCCCCGACGTCCTTCAGCATAGCCGGGGATATCTCGCCAGTGAAGGCTCCCTTGGCTACTTTGTAGCAATTCTGGCCGGCGAGACCCACGGTGGCCGGGAGCAGACCTCTTACGTAGGAGATGTACACGGCAGGACAGCCGATTACCACCTCAGTGTTAGGGTCAAGCGGCCCAGTTGATAGGGTCTTGCAGATTTCGGCGATGCTGGCCTTGTCGCCGTTCATCTTCCAGTTGCCCCCAACACAAAATTTTCGGCTCATCTTGAGAAAACTGCAAAATTTGCTACTGTAAAAGAAAATTCCGTTACACACTGAAGGACACTGAGCGTTGCTGGGATTTAACAAAGTAAGCAGCGTTGTATTTTTAGGTATTAGATAGAATAAGGGCAATTTACCGCAAAAACACCGAAATAGAATCCTCCCAGTTCAACCGACGACCGAAAACTCTGATCAACCGGACCAAAGGTTAACCTACAAACGACCTTTAATGAGAACTGTCACCGGATTTTGACTGTTAAAAGAGAGTCTAGGTGGCAGTTGAATAGCAATGAATATCTCTTCTCTAAGACTCAAACCGAATATAATCAGAGAGAAGGTTTTGGTTGGTTACCGGAAGTGATGTATAATGATCTTTTTTGAAATTTTAACTGATTTATGGTTAAATTTAGCAACACAAGAGCTTTTTCCGATGTGTTAATGAAAATTGTATTCTCAATTGCAAAAATTACTCGTAATTTCCTCGAAAATGTATAAGGTAGCGCAGAAAGTAAAATGGAATGAGAAATATCAGTCTTAAGACCGATATTAAAATATCCATTCAAAACAATTTAAAATCTCTGAAGGAAATAATTTCTATACTATAAAATAATTTTTTTCTTTAAAGAAACTTAACCTTTCAGTAATCTCAACTAAAGACCATTATCAGTTCAATTAGTGAAGAAAATGCAAATTGAGAAGTTATTTTCTAAATCCCTCAAATATAAAATGATTAGAAAAACCTTATTTATTTTTACATAAATTGTACTCAACGTAATCTCTAAAGGAACAAAATAAACTAAAAAGAAGTTATGTGCATTCAAGCAATCTCGTAGTCTCTGTAATCGTTGTAGAATAGTGCACACATCGTTTCCTGGGATAAGAAGGCAAAGTTATATACTGACCGACTGCGGACATAATGCAAAAGTATCTCATCTAAAACTTAAATTCTGCAGATATTTAAAAGCTATGTACTTGGTACTATTTCTTACATTTTACAATGTTATTTAACTTTTGTTTGGTCGGTTCAATTGTGTTTTTTTTTTTTTTAATTTTGCATTTCCTTCTTTTGTAATATTTTCAGGCAATACACTTCAAAGTTCACGAAGTCTACCGAGTTGGGTTATAAAAATGGCTTAAAACACGCCTGTTTTGATATTCGTGCGAATAAATTGCTTTGCAAAACATTGACTTTTTGATTGAATTGCAAAATTTGTGTGAAAAAGTATTTCATATTCATGGGTTTCATTAATTCAGTAAAAAAGTCAATATTTCTCAAAATAATTTATTCATACAAAGTTAGGTATAAGGGCTAAAAGTTAAATCTTACTATGCATTAAAAAAAAATATGTTCTGAAAATGTAAAATGTGTTTTGAATTATATTCCTGTTATATTTATATAATTTGCTTTCTGTTGTTAAGATTTACCCGAATAAATTGCATTTCACGAAAACTCTAATAATAATACAAATCACATAACACCACTACATTTTGGTTTTGATGTTCTTTTACATAATTTTATAAATGTAATTTCAAATAAGAAATGTATTTTAATGTTTCGGACATTCTCAAGGGAAAAGTTTTTGTAAATAAAGAAAAGTAAAGGGTTTTATAAAATCAGCTGCCTCTTGATATATTAAAATTTCTTATTTCCGGCAATTTTAGATCGATCATATACGAGTATATGTTTTCGGAAAAATTCATTCGATGGTATCCAGCCACGAAACCGTGGAAAATGGATAGGTGCCCGATTGATTTATGTTCGAAACGTTCCTGCCCTGCGGGAGCTCCACCCGGAGAACAGGTCACAAAGGCATCGCTCGCAATTCCTAAACTTTGCTGTTTGTATTTTCACGGATGAATTTTCTGATATTACTGCCGTCGTCCACCGGGTGAGCACCGGAAAAACCTTGTTCGTTGTCGATGACTTTTTTCCACAGCTTCCTTCATTTTAGAACGCTATTGAGTTTCCAGTCGAAGTGCTCTAACATGTTTTAGCTGCAAAAATGATTTCTGTTGTCGCCTTGGCGGGGCCCCTCAGTACTAACAAAAGGACTGAATCCTCTTGTTTTTTACATGGGTTTAAAAGCCCGGTTTTTGTTGCATCGAGCATCGATTTTTCTTGAGCCCTCTCAAAAACAAGGTTTTGTTAGTTTTTCCCCAGTGCCGGAACATCAACTTCGCTTGCATACATTATCCCACCTACCTGGACGGATTCGTCCTGTTCGACAAGGTATGCTCCCGCACGGAAGTAAGCGTCTCCGATAAATCTAGCTGCGCCTGTTTTTACCACAGGTGACGGATTTAACAAGGTGAACTTTCCATTGATTAATGCTTCGTAATTTGTCCAATCCTGACTCATGCAGCAGACAGGCTAATGGACTCAGACTGAGACTTAACTCGTTTCCATTTGCCCACTTCGGCGTATTAAGTACTTTCCGTGCAGTTCCCTAACGTTTGAAGGAAGAGGAAGTAATGCGCGTGAAATGCTTCGCAATCGAAACGGTGTCCTTGAGTAGCAGTGTGCGGGTTGTTCCCTTCACCGGGAAGGCGGATAGAGACGTCTAGGAGGAGTGATAACACCTCATTTTTAGAGTCCGATTTCCTTTCTCAAATGACTGAAAAAGCTCGTTAGCGTCGCATATAAACATTTTGTGTATACGCTCCTTTTAACGTCCACGACGGATCAGCTCGAACGGGCAAGTGTAGTCACTCCAGCGCCACTTGCTCCTCGATATGTCAAGGCCTTCGTCATTTTAATTAAATTCTCTATAAAGTTCAGAACGTTACCTTTTAATTGAGAGGGCACACCGACGTGAGCAAAGAATTTTAATAAAAGTCCGACTAGCAAGCCCTGCAGCAATACGGTCGACGGTGACCGGAGAAAGTTGTTGGAAATTAATTTCCGTTTCCTTAGTCACACGTACCTGCGTGTAATGATCAATTAAATTGGCGCATTCATGTGCATGCGCTAGAATTTTGAAACATTTTGTTCTAGAAATGTCTCAGCAGAGTTCAACGGATGACCGGCATGGTGGTCCTCTAACCCGAGTGAAAAGCTCAGTGAATGATGAGCTGACCGGGATGGACTTTAATCAACTTTTTAATTGGATTTTCAATTCAATTACATGAGATTACCCCGAAAAAAACTCTCAATTATCGAAATATAATGCAGCATCTTCGGTGGCTATAAAATTTCGTTATATTTTTCATGTCACACTCAACAAGCCAATCGACAACCCAATTTATCTTTACTTGCGGTTAATTGTAAAGTTGCATTTTATCTTTTGCATTCTGAAAGGACAAGCGGACATGTTATTTAAGGGAGATAATATAGGGAAAATATGAAATTTCATTTTATACCTGTATTTTGAATCCTATTCAATAGAATATTGCCCCAAAACCATTTAAATAAAATCGTGAAATTGAAAAGGATAGTGCATATTTGCAATTTCAACTATAATTCAAAAGAAAATTTTAGCAATATTTTTACTAAAACTACAATTTTTATATATTAACTAAGTTTAATTTATTGCCAAACTAACCCGCAGTTATGGCACTTAAATTCTTTACAGCTACAAGTTTTTAAATGCATCTTTTATTATGAACATAAACAGAAAATTAATATTATTTTTCAACTGTTCTAAGTACCTAAAGCTAAAATTAAAAATTTCCAATGATTGATGGAATATCGTTTGATATTTTATCATATAATATACAAAATTTTGTAATATAAAAGGGTCATCATAAATAAATTAAAGGAGTAAAGCTTAACTTTATTTGAGTCCTGCAGTTTTAAAGACAATTTTCAAATGTGTTGTCGTCCTTCCTGCCATAGACAATCAGAATAACTTAAAGGGCTAACATATGCAAGAGAAAATTAACTTCTGTGAAACAATTTCATCACGAACTTCCTTAATGGAAGTTTAAGAAAGTTCTAGGAGAGGAAGACCTGAATAGTTCTAATTCGACTTAAATAAGATATTTAGTGACAAAAAGCATCAAATCATAATACGAGTACGAGTATCACCCTTTTTTAAAAGCCGTTGTTCATAATTTTTATAGGTAGTAACTGTGCACTAAGATAAAATGTTTTTGAAAACATAACAATTACAAAAAAAATATATTTTAAATCCTGTTAGCTTCTGAAACGACAAAATAATAGAAATTTTCGAAATAAGAATGAAAGTTTGGCTAGAAAGTTTTGCAAGGATGAAACACTACAGTTGTGTTTTTTTTTCGTTTATCCAGAGCAAAAGGAGATTTTGCTTAGATTTGAAATTAATCATGAATGAACTCATAGCAAGTATTTATTACTTATAAAAATGATCAGTTTAAAATTTGAAGTTTTGCAATTTGAAGGTTTTTTAATGTACATAAATTTCAAATCCTTATTCTGGGAAACTGGTAATAAACTTTAGTTTAATATAAAATACATTGAACAGGTAACAGATAATTACGAACATGATGCTATACTTATTATAAATTATATTATAGAATTATCTTTAACCATTATCACTGAATAGCGGCGACATTGTCTAGAGGACATACCATAAATATGAATTTAATTCTTGCAATTTGAGTAAATAACTTTGTGAGTTTATCTCTAAAAGGTTTCCATTTGGGGAGCTTAACTGCAGATATCTGCAGCAAGAATCAAGCCCTAAAATTGTTAAAAGTTTCACCATTGAGCCAATAGTCAACAAAAGAAAAAAATAAAATTTTTGTAATGGAGTAAGCTTGACAAGATAAGGCGGGAATATAAATTCCATATTTTTGTTGTAGTAGAGAATTGATATTTTTTATGTTTTTCATAAGATTCCGATAACTTTGTGAGTTTCAGTTGAGATAAACAAGTTTACTTCTCCTTTGGCTGTAAAGTATGATAGCATTGACCTTCGAGAAGAAATTTTCATTTTATTGAAGAATTTATTACAGTCCCTGCCAGTTCGCAACGGCTATAAATCATGTTCACCTGGGAGTGCTGGGAAACCCATTTTAATTAAATATTCAAAATGAAAAGATTTCAAGCCGATTTTGATTTCTATGTGCAAAATATCCTTTCGGCGAAGATTGAAATTCAGAAAGTTTTCCTTACATCCAATACCAAAATTTGTATGCATCTATCGTTATGGCCAGGCCACCATGTCTGCTCGAACGTGCCACCGGTATTATATTTTATATATGGTATGTATAGGGTTCGGCTCATATGAAAATGTTTAGTCATTTCCAGGTCCTGCGGACTATGGCTCCACCGCTAAAACATAGAGCTCTCTTGAGGTTAATTCGTCTGAAGCCCCAATAGTGCCTTTAAGTGAAAGTTGGAGGCAGGCAGTTTTCACCCACTGCGCTGTATGGAAATGGATTTATCGGAGATATACAAAGAGACGAGGAAAATCGATTCGCTCGCTCGACTAATTAAGATAACTTAGTAATTTAAATTAATGCGGAGGAGAGATGGTATCAAAAAGTTTTTGCTCAGATCTCGAGGGAGAATGTAAATTAGACGTTTATATTGATCAGATACGAATGTTTTTCTCTACATTCATTTTCTGCACTCAAATTATGGCATCTCTACATAATCAGTGTTATGCGATGAAAAATGAATTAATTGTCTTTCGCTCAACTTTATAACTTTTCTAGGAAAAATTTGGCATACTGTTGGTAGTTTTGTGAAAACTTTTTACGTGAATTGTGAGACCAAATTTTAGTTGATAAGGTGCTAGATCTTTCTTGTATTGGTTTAAATTTAAATTAATCCTGCGGCCTTAGTTCTGAATATTTTGAATACGAAATGACAATTATAATAATCGTATTTACTCATTCATTTTCAGATGATTACACAGGTCTTAATTTATTTGTACAGTATCTGATATATGTACGTATTAAAAGACTAGTAAATAGGTTACCGTCAGACCCGTTCCGGTTTAATACAAGCTACACACAATTAGTAGAATACTTAAATTAAACTAGACTAAGATTATAATGGTATAAGGGTTCAAAGAGTTGTGTGTAGCCAGTTTAGGTTGACAACTTATAACTTTATGATACGAAATTGTATTCTGGGGTCCGACTCTTGTATATCTGGCTGGCTCAACATAGGGTTACACTCAGTTCAAATTGGGCACTTAGTAATAAGTAGACATCCTCACTTAAGCACTCTTTTATTAAATATAAACAAATATATACAATACTTAATATGAAATGTTTCTAAAAATAACTCTAATCCTGAATGACCAACCGTTTCTGTTTTGTTAATTTTATTTTATAGTTTTGGAGTTTCATTCTAAGAATATAATTTTGCCGTTCTAAGTGTTTCTCCTCCTTCTCAGCCATAGCGAGTTTTAATTTTAATTGAAAATAATCCTCAAAGCTTGGCGCAACGAAGTCTTCCATCTGTTTGCTAAGTTCATATAACTCCTCCCTGCTATTCTTTGTCTCTTCTTCTACCATTTCTTTCTCCCGTTTTACTTTCTTATTTTGGTTATGAGTCAAGTCGATGGCTCGCTGCAGTTCTTGTATCGTTCTTTCTGCGTCAATAAGATCACGCTTCTCCATCGAAAGGGTAAACCCTACTCTGCTATGCAAGTTCTTTATTCCTTGCAGATTCAAAGTTTCTTCTTCGATTTCAGATAGATACTTGTCTCTAACTATTCGGATTTTCTCAAAATCAACAGGCATTAGTAAACCTTTAAGGTCTCGCTTTCTAGCATTTGCCGCCTTTTGTTGAAGGGATTTTATACGTAAAGATCCGGTTCTTAAACGGATTGTATTTATAAATTCTTGGGCATTATTATTCCAGTTATAGCAGTAGTTTAGGAACCTTTCAGTCGACATTTTATTCTTAGGCATTACGTTACTTTCTGCGTTCCTACTGTTTTCCACCATCTTTTCGAAACTTTTCAGAGACTCCTCTATATCTGTTATGTCGATTTTCGTCGCTACTATATTTGCTCGAAGTTTTCTTAACATTCTTCTACCATTTTCTTCAATTTTTTTTGTTCGTTTTGTAACTTCTTGAACATGTTTTTCAGCTATTTCGTTCTTTACATGGCAATTAATGGCTCGTTCAAAGGTAACAGTACTCATTGAACTAGCTACGATATCGCGTTGACTGTAAATGGAATATCTGGACCCTAAAGAGCTGCGGATAGATATGAACGAAGTATTTTTATTTTTTGGACTAAAAGCTACTTTTGTTGATCTTGAATCTTTTTTCATGACTGCCATAAGTGAAATAGCATTATTTTTTTGTAAGAAATATGTAAAAACTTCATTTTCTAATCGAATAAACGATAATTCTTCTTTTATTCCTTTAAGAACCTTATAAATGAAGTAGGTGTCATCATCTTGAAGGACTTCATCAACTTCAGTCGCTTTATCATTTCCCAAAATATGTCGGATTACTTCATCCTCCGAAAGATTAGTCGAAGGTTCTTTGATTAAGTTAACCATTTCTGCTGACAAATTAATTACTTAATTCTTCGACGTATAGCAAAATTTTTAGCAAACAAGCAAAAAAAAAAAATTTAATTAAATTTATGAATTCCTAAGAGTGCTTGCTATGCAATGTCAATTAAACATGCTTTGTTATTTTTTAATTTTTGATTTTCTTCTTGTTTGCACACTTGGAAATGATAATTATATAATTCAAGCGTCACTTTAAACTGGCTAGAAAAATTTTGCAGACCATCCTCGTGCCAGTAAAATGTTCGTATACATGTCACAAATTTTATTAACCAATTTCAAATCAGCAGCCCCTTAGTTAGCTCCCTTAAAGCCAATTTAGACTATCGTAACTAAAGGGAAATTAATATAAACTAAACATATAATAAATAAATAATTATTAAACAAATTTGTGGTCAATTTTATGAATTAATGTCCTTTGATTATATAAGTACAATTGATTAGGGTTTTCGAGGTTTTGTACAGCGTATCCTGAAGTGTCGTTTTAAGAATAAGGCGTTTAATGTTTGCAATAGGTATGAAGCGAGGGCAGTAACTCTCAAACAAATATCGCTATCAAATCTCTGTTTCAAATCACTATAAAACATCTTTGCAGCTCTTAAGATTAAAAAAAATATACATCTTTCATAAACTCCTATCTTAGGAAGTCTAAAATTGTTTAACAAAAGTGAGGAAATGCTTTTAAATCAAAGAATACGAAATCGGCTAATAATAATTTTTGTTTTGTTCAAAAGGAGAGTTTATTTTTCAATTTTTATTTCTTAGAGATTCTGGTAAAATAAGAAGGCATCTTAACATCTCATCACTAAAGATATGATGCGTAAGGAATTTGTACGTAACTTGAATTTAAAGACTAACAACTCTCACTTTATTTTCGCCAATCTGTCCATGAATGTTCAAACGACCGAATGATTTTTGAAGTGTTTCGTTGTCGAAATGGATACACAAAGCAGGAGAAATTGTGACTTTGTCTGCGCTCATTTAACGATGCGAAAATATTTGAAAATGTCTTAATGTTTTCAAGATCTTCTTAACATTGCGGAAATGTATAAAAAAAAAGTCACCTGTCTGTCCTTTTTCTCCTCATCATTATGAAATTCAATCTCCAAGAACCAGATATCCACAATTTCAGATATCTGACGGTGAGTACCCACTGCCGGGCAAATAATTGATTTTGGGATGGATGGCAGAGGTACCTAGCCGTTGCTCAAAGACGATTGAATTGAATATCGTAAATAGGGGGAGTCCCTGCATATTCCCTGCACACATACTGGCAAGATCCTGAAGGAGCGTTCGTGAAAAATGCTCATAGCTCCTTCAGGAAACTTTGAAGTATACTTTCCGCAAAGGAAAGAGCACAAAATCGCGGTCCGTCTCGAATGGGATGAAAATTCATTGCCGATTCGCAATGCTTGTTTTGTTTGTGACTGCAGTCTTTGTCGTTTTTTTTTTCGCAAATGCCAGAAAAAGTTTTATGCACCCAAAGGGAATTTCTTTTTTACCTCTAAATAGGAGAGATTTGCTGCCCCGCGGACCCGCAGACCGACCAGCCCCACAGCAGCTTTTATTTGAGGAACTAGTTTGTTGTAATACTCCGGCTATTCGCTCGTCCACAAGTAAAAAAATATTTTGAGCAAAGTCGAAAAATTGAAATAAAAGTTTCATACGGTGCCGTCCGTCGGCGACTTGCGAACTTTTGCAATATCTTTACTTGAAAAGATAAAATTCCCCTTTTCCTTGATGCGTTCCAGCATTCTTAAGATAAAAGTGTAATGTTCCGGGTCAAAGCAATAGATGTTAGTGAAGACGACTTTCCTCCAAGTCATGGCAAAATATAACATAGGAACCTATCCATTGAATAAATCACAATTCCTCGAGGAAATTGATTAAGCTGATATAAAATTGCCTTGGGAGCACTTCAAAATTATATGTGTAATATTTGTAGAGAGTTTTAGTCCCTGGGGAAAATGTTAGTGTTTTCTAAGCCCTAACTAACTAAAACCATGTTTCACTTTTATACACAGCAAAATTTAAGTTCAACTTTGGAATGGGATCTCCCTAGTGGCATGAGTTAAACTTTCCAGAGGTATTAACATTTATTTTATTTTGAGAAACAATTGAGTTTTTTACGAGTATACCCAAACTTAATTTTTTTGACTCGCAGAATAAAAATCAAAGAAAGTATTTATTTCGATTAAAGTAAATACCAATTAAACGACAAATACTTTTGTAGAAGTAGATCAATTAAAAGACGTATGCACTTAATCAAAATTCCTAGCTTTTGCTATAAAATAAATGGTTTGAAAACTAATAATAAATTTCCCAAGTAGGTAATAAATAAGCGTCTAATAACACACTGATCTTATCCTTTTTGAGGAAAAATGAACTAGCTGTTTTTATCTTTTTAGGCGTGTTATTTTTAATTATTTGCGAGTTTTATTATCTGTTTTAGAGTATTTTTTTTTATCTAATAGATGCTTTTTGGAAATACCCTTTTTATGGTGTAAAATGAGTCCCGATTAATGTCGGATTATTTAACTGTGTGAAATGTACTTTCAAAATACAAGTTGTTAAGTAATTATTAAAATGATTTTACTGAATTAACATAGCAGCCGAAATTAAGGCTTGTACAAATTACAATTGTTGGTACAAAAGTATACAGCTTCTAAAAAACATTATTTATTTATTTATTATTATTTACGGTGATAAACGAAAGAAAAGAAACAAACAACGAAAGGATTTGTATTAAAATATATGAAATTATACAGAAATTCATTATCGTACGTAGTCTAGGTAAGTAAAGGTTTCTATAATGCTACGAATTGAATTCTATTGCATTAAGCCTCTGCGGTTGAAATTATGATTCACAGTCCATTGCTATAAGCCAGAGGTATAATTTTGTGTTTCTTCCAAAAGTAGGTAAATAATGCAACTCCAATGTATGCAAAAGGTTTCAAGTGGTAGTGAACGACTGCATTAGCGAATTAATTCGGCTCTTTCCAACGCCCTCTAAAATGTAATTAGAGCTATTTTTTGATTTTGTCCAACTGCTGAATTCGGAGGGCAGGTAAATCAAAATCCGGAATTCAAAGGGGTAAAAGCTTGGGGGTACAAAGTCGCCCTCATCAGGAAATGAAACTGTTTTTGCGGCGGGGGTGGAATTTGAATTAGCAAACGAGTATTTTGGGAATAGATTTGCACATTTGAAAACATCTCACAATTTTCATTTAACCGCAGTTTACAAGGCGGTTGCTGCGATTTCCGAATTTTGCGGTGGTGAGGGGTCAGAGCCGAGTTGATTCCATCCATCCAGGTCGGGTTACGTATCTGTTACACGTGTGCAGACTATCCATTGTGTGGATGGGATTATTAGATACACTAGCCGCTTCTATTTGCATACTTGCAGCGAGAGCCCTGGTCCCTGTTCCCAGTTCAACTCCACAAATATAACATTCGCCCGAGACTCATTAGAATCTCACATCAAAGGATTTTCGTATTGAAATTGGTGCTGGCGGGATAGGTAGCTATCGACGAGCAGCTGCGAATCATCCTTTTTGACGGCGATCCCGTGATGCACCAATCTTCCGGCGGCTATGTAAATTGTGCAGACAGAGCGCCGCTAAATCCCCTTTTGATGCAGTCGCAGGTGACAAATCCGGAGTACATTCTCTCCCGATGGTTCCCACCATTACTGCAAATTCATTTTGTGGCAGAGGGCACAAAAAGTCCTCCCGGACGGCTATAAATCTCCCGCCACTGGTCCGGCCCCATCGGGCTCTGCTACGGCTGATCTGATATGATGTTTGTGCGGAGCCCCCCTCCGTGCTGCGGAGTCCTGCTAAAAAGGTAGAAAAAGTTTTCATTTTATTCCGTGTAGAGAGCCAGGAATTGAATTTGCGCGCTCGGAGCAACTTTTTCGTTATATTTGCGACTATTAGCTACCGAGGGCTGGTTCATGTTGCATGCACCCTTCTGCCAGGATATTTTGTGCTCTGAATTTTTTTTTTTTTTTTTTTTAGAATTTTTAATGTAGTCGGTAGGAAAATTGTAATCCCTTCCTGATGCTGTTCGAGCAAACTTTTGTTGCAATTAAAATTTGTTTTAACATCGCTTTTCATTGTCGAGCGACTCGTTTGAATGGTCAAAATTATTGTCGCAATATCGAACGAAATGAAATCGGTATTGTCTCTGGTTTTTGGTGATAAATGGAGAAGGGGTAAATACATAAAAATTGTCCTGACATACTTTTTCTGTTTTTTCTGTGGCTAGGTAAATTTTGGGTGATTACGACATAAGTTTTAATATCGTTTTTTGAGATGCATCACTGATTTCAAATTTTTACAAATCGAATTGCATATCTTAGCTAAAATCGCATATGTATTATCGAATTATACACTATAACAATAGATAGATAGATAGTGCTTTTTAAAAACAATTTTTATATTATTTTTGTTTTGTTGTAATCGAAAAACTAAACAAAAGTTTAAACAGTAGTTGGATTGTATTGGAATAAGTAAATAAGAAATTGTATTCAATTTATATATTGACTTAGTTTGTATAGGTTAAATAATTTTAAATTGTGTTGATACTCATTTAGTTAAAACGAAATAAAGGAATTCGTTACTGTGTTACGTTATTAATTTAGGTACCTGTCTAATTAAATAATTTCCAATAATAGGATCAATTAATAGGAGAGTTCGCAATTAAATTATCTCTATGAACTAACTAGTCCTATTTGTCATAATTATTTGCTAGAATATGCAGCTGAAGTATTTTATAATAAAGCTGTTCTATAGATTAGGGCAATTATTTGATTAAACTACTGTCATCAACCATAATCTAATCCAATCCAAAATATTTTAAACACATAAAAGCAGAGCTAAGGATTACTAGAACAATTGCCTCAAGCTTAACTCCTCATTTTCCAGAGTACCTTGTAAAGTAATGCTAAACAACATCCTTACAACTATTGTATAATCGAAGTTAAGTTCAAAGCGAAACTCCAGGGCAACACACTTCGAATATTGTCAAGATGTCTTCAAACGATAATGAATTAAAGTGACCAGTATTTAGGTGCATATTGATCTCGGACGACATAAAAAGTCCACTCCTTTGACGTTCAAGGGTTATTCCTTTCACCAGAGATTTATCAATGGCCAAAAGAAGTCCTGGATTGTCCGTAATAAATCTCGGGAATTGTGGCCCCCTCAAATGGCGAGCAATGGCAAAGGGCAATAATAGGGATTGTATTATTGCCAAACAAACTATCATCGGAGAACTGGAGAACGAAATGTTTAACCAAGACTACAATTCTGCTCGGAACAATAAGTCCAATGTCCTCTATTTAATTTACTTAAAGCCGGGGAGCATGTTGGAGCTCGCTACGCTAAGACGAGTCGTACCCAAAGTACATTCAAAGTCGATAGATAAATAGATAGATAGCGTCGAAAGATATAAATTTCACGATAAATTGGTCGATTTTGGCAACAACAGTCTTTGGCCCCTTGCTCCTCGTCAACGGGACGAAACCCGGCGGTGGCTATAGAATCCGAAGCGAAGAGAGAAATTCTAATCGGATTTCTGGCGATTGTGTTTGATGGAAAAGACGGGGACGATTAAAGCTCTTGAGGCGCCGCAGGGAGGGGGCAATTTATTAGTCTATAACGAGCATCCCAATAAATAAAAAATTAAAATTTATTTTCAATTCCATCACACAATCCGGCGAAATGGAGACTGGAAAGCTGGCGGAATTGCCCATTTGGCTGTGATTTCGGTGAAGCGATGTATGGGCGGCTCCGTGCTTCTCTATTTTGTCGTTCAAGAATGCCTATAAAATTATAATGCGTTGAGAAGGGTCATTTCGACGGTTGTAAAATTGAATTATTCAGATCGCGGCTCTAACATCTCGGAATTAGTAATTTTAGACATATCTACAGCTCTATAATTCAAGTATATTTTAAATCATAAAAAACTAGACCAAATGCACAGTTCAGCAAAACTACGAGTAGTTCTGGCAATCTTCAGACCGAATACTTCCGGATATACATAGTCTAGCACTTTCGAAAAGGATGAGTTTTTCTCAAAAAATGGGTTAATCCCAAGGACCGAGAAAATCTCAGCTCACCCACTGAAACTGGAACGTGCGAAACAAACTCCTAGAGTTGAAGAATCCTTGCCAGAAAAATTCCGGTTCACAACAGACCATCAACCTGGCGTGGGACTGATTCACATTTCTATAAATCGTCGGATGATAGGTATTCATGAAAACGATAAAAATCTGAATTTAAAAAAAATGTTTACCCGGAAAAAGTTTTCTTTTGCCCTTTTAAATAACAAGTGCTCTTCCGGTTTAAGTTCGTAATGAACGAGTCTTGAGAGAAAACCTCAAAAACAACAAGTACGAACGAAGTGCCTTGAAAGTTGTCGATGGTTGCTTATTTACCTGTAAAAGGTACCGCAATTAATGAGTCTAATGAAACGTTTATTTCTGTTAAGTACTACTCATTTCTTAGATGGAACCCATTGAAGTGTTTGAATATTTTGTGTTTGATCAAAGAAGGACTTAAGCCACACTTATCTAACTTTTGTTTAATTGATGTGTGGTACTCGCTTTAATTTAACATGCATTCAATATTTTTTTATATAATTCAATTAATAAAATTTATATTTATACATAGCATAACATCTAACGCATATTTTGACGCTTGATGAGTTCAAAAATAAGTCAAAAATCGGTATTTTGAGAAACATATGGCCAGCACCAAATTAGAATGACTTGTGATTTTCTTTAAAGTTTATTTCGTATACATTCGAAGGCTAATTTCTAATCTGCATGCTTTTGCTAGAAAAACATCTGAAATAATCTGCTATTACTACTATAAATTATTTGACAAAGTTATAATTTCACTTAAAATATTTATCAAAAAATTCTTTCTCTGTTTGGTTTTAAACCTATTTTCATAAAAAACAAAACATCTTTATAAATATGCGTTTTAGTAAAGAGAATAGGAAAATAGTTTGATCTTTCGATTTTCAAAAGTTTTATAATTAATGCATTATTAAAGTAAAATTTAAATTTTTGGAAAAGAAGTACCTATACTACCTATACTCGTTGTTAGGCATATAAATCTGTAATGTAATATTTTAAACTTAGCTTTATAAAATAGTCTCAAATTTTGCTAAAGTACACTTGCATATAAGCAACATTTAATGAGAAAGTAATCCAAAATGAATAACATTACCGTTTCAAAAAGGGGATAATTACTTCACAAAATAAGCAAGGTTTTAAAAAACGGGCAATGAAATTGTGGTCTAGAATTAAACTTACTTTGGGCAAAAATGAATTTTTCTATTTATTTTCCCAGGCGTCCAAGTTTTCTTGCCTTAACTTTTATTTAATTTCTGGTTATATTCTAGAGAACTCAATATGCAGGAGTAATCCGTGTTAAGCTAAAGTGAATTATGTTCTGTTTAATTAAGAGACCTCACCTAGAATTACTGAGTTCTAAGCCAAATGAATCACTACCCAAAAAAAAACAAAAAATTAAATTCGGTAAAAGGGTACTTCTTTAAGTTTCTTCCTAATAAACACATACACAATTGAAATCAGTTTATTCAATTTTGGGATGGCAATCTTAGCTAAGGCTTTCACGAGGATCTGCCATACCTTCAAAACTTATTGATGTCAGAGAACTCTTGAGGCGTTTCGTTCATTTGCATAAGAGTGGATTGGTCTTAAGGAGCCATTCAAGAAGTACTCCAAAATTGTCTCCTTTAAATTCAGCCTTACGTCTCACGGATCTTTTCAGTTTTGTTTTTCTGTAGAAGTTGTTGTTATTTTCTCTCTTCTTGTTCTGAGAAGACATCATCTTTTTGAAAATAATAATTTTTTTATGACCCATCCTCAGAGGGCTTTTGTCCACAGTTTTAAATACAGCAACGTAGATAATTTACAAATTATGCTAAAATATTCAAGAACATAAGGAATTTTTTTTCCGGGAGACATTTTAAACAATTTAACAGTGACGAGTACCAAAGGGACCATTAACAAGCTTCGCTTAAATTTATTTTTAAATACTTTTTTTGACCTTAAAGATTTGTCTGAGTGGAAATGAAATTTTTAAAATGTAAGCCGCAGTTATTTACCTTTAAAGATGTCCTAAATAATAAGTAGGTAATTTTAATTTGGCTCATCCCATTCAAGGAGTATTGGGGAGAAATTGCTTCCTCCGGGAATTTATTGCGCCCTTTAATCCTCTGCTCCTCTCAGGTGAAAAATGGGGCAAAACCAATTACGGAAAGACATTTACTTTCTACGGCTGGCGGCGTAGCTCCTGCCTTTGCTGGTCAAATAAATTTTATTTAGTGTATTATTCGCTCGGATGCGTTTCTGACTAATTAAAGCGAATTAAAGAGCCTGCGGAGGTGGGGAAAGAGGCAACCCTTTATTATCTCATAATTTATTCCCACCGGGGCAGTTCGTCAAAGTGTTTTCACGGTGTTTTATTTTTAAGGAGATAAATGATATTTTCAACAAAGGACTCCCTTTATTATAGCACCGCTGTAAGACAGCCGAAGCCAACTCCACTTGAGGACAATCTTTGTCTGCAAAAGTGTAAGGGATGTAAATAAAAGAAGGGATTACCTCTGGGGACAGCAAAATCCATCCGAGATGCCGAACTGCACAAAAAACAACGACAAATCCTGCTAAGCTATTTCAAAGCGCCCCAAGACGGAAGGGGAGCTTCGTCATTCTTCTTTATATCAACGGGCTTTGATTCTCTGCCTTGAAACCGGATAGGGCTGAGGCCAGCATACTTCGGCTATGTTTACCTCCAGGAGCTAATTTTTACCTCGTTGGGCAGGAGACCTTTTCCTTAATTTCTTTAATTGTTTGCTTAGGGCAGGAGTATTCATCCTCGAGATGATAAAGTAAAGCAGTAAAGAAAGAGCGGGGCAAGCTAAAGAAATATTCTTTAATTTATAAAATTTGATTGATTCAAGCAGTTCGAGCATTTGGCAGTGTTTTTATTAGAGAAAGTGTACCTTAAGCACTATCCGCTAAGTTAAATATTAACCCTTTGCACTCGAAGCTTTTTCCACCAAAGCTCATTTATACATTGGTGTGGTTAGTGAGAGTCACCTTTCCAGTGGAAAAGTGTTAAAGCAACCTCGAGTGTGGGGTTTCTTTGATAATAAATTAAAATGCAACTTACGACAAAGATCCAAAGCGGTGAGGTTACTTTAACATCATTTTGATAAAAAAAGTGTATTTTATTCATTACACATGGATTTAATGAATGGCTAGTCAGTGAATTAGGTGATCGCAAAGCTACCTCTCACTGCATAAATAAATTCGAATAGTGCGACTTGATTGCCGTTTAATTTTGGTATAGTTGTAAATCTTCTTAGCTAATCTAGTTAATCTTGTGTCCTCTTTTTTAGATTTCTTATAAATGGTTTTGGCCTTTTACTTATTAACTTGTACGACTCTTAAACTTAGGTCTTATCAAAAAGAAATCGAAATATATTTAATATATGTAATTTAATTCGAATCAAATAAATATTTTTTCTAGTATGCTACAGTTCAACTTATTTGAAACCAGTTCTATTAATTTAAATCAATTGGGAAAAATGTTTATTTAATTGGGTTTTGGTTTTGTTTAATTCATTTATAGAGAATATTTCTTTAAATAAAAACAAAAGGTGATAGTTATTCTCACTTACCTCCTTTACTAAATAAAGTCAATATTAACACTGTGGGGAAACGAGAAAATAAATAAAATTGAAACACCAAATGAAATATGCCACAATAATTTATTAGTAAAAATTTCGTGCAATTTTATACTTTTATAATGTATGCCTTTCCTGCTAAAGTTAATTTTAAAATTACTTACAAAAAGAGGGAGGAGAACAAACACATTTTTGTGTAAATTTTTACACCAAAGATATATTGACAGTGTGACATTTGATTGGTATCACGCTAAGGCACTCCAAAAATGTCTTCCACGATTACAAGTCGAATTATTGAATTATTTTCTCTTGTAACTACAGATAAGAGACATTCATTAGACATAAAGGCAGGAGTTAGCAACATTTTTTTATTATTATAATTTTTTTTTTTTTTTAATTAATATTTGGTGACAATAATAACGTCCTCAATAGTACAATAGAATCAGTGAATCTCTTTTTATTTTCTTTTGCGGCAGTGTAATCGATTTACAAAAACATTTCATAATTTTGGTATAGAAAAGAATTTCTCTACATAAAATGTTGATAAAATCTTTTTTTTTTTTTCATCAATAAAACTACAATTAAATGCTATTCAGCAACGTTCTCACTTGTACGCACATATTTTATTATTACTTCAATTAATTTATGCGAATAATAAAAAGTTCGGACCTTGTGACAGCCTAATTGTTTCAGGAATTGTAGATTTGGTTTACAATTCAGTGCTCATTTCGCCCACTATTGTGCTCTGAAAGGTAAAATTATTTTAGTTTCTTGGAATGATATTTTATTTATTTTAAAGTTATTGATACATAAAAAGAACAGCAACATTTTAACAAAAGGGTAGTTTCGAAAATTTAGCTTATAAAAGAAAGCATTATTTTCAATCTACCCAAGATACTGTGGTGAATTTATAAAGGGGTATACGTGGGTTATTGCTGTTAACAAGCAAACATAAATATATATAAAATTTAAAAATTCTTATGAAATTACAATGATTTACAAGTTATAAATATAGGTGAAGCAATCTACATTGTGTATCTTAAAATGAAATCTAATTAAGCTTTAACGAACTCTCAGTTTAGAGGGTTGATATTTTGTTTTCCAAGTAAAAGCGCTATTTAAAGTGTAGTAGAACTAAAAAAATCCAAGTATTACATGAACAGGGATAATTAATTTTAATTAAGGATTTAAATCTCATACAGTTTGAAATTGGTAGCTATATTTTGACCTTTTTGTAACATTGTTCATTTCACCTGTTTGAGTGTATGAACCCTAAAATAGTAGCATCCAATTTGCTTGACGAGAATTTATGATAAAGAGATTTATTCGGCCTTAAAAGGTAGAAATCCCTTTACATCTGTAGAGTAAATGTTTCCCATAATACGTAACAACAATATTAAAAGAGCCAACATACAATATTAAATGAGTGGAGATCGTGAGGGCTTTCAAGTCAAGCCCGATCCCATCAAAATGTTGTCTACCTAAGGTAGCATTAATTCCATTTCCTCGTCTTTTAGTTGAGGGTAAACCTTTTTTTTCTGTAAAAAAATCGCCCCATTTATCCTCTCTTACAAAAATTCCACTTGAGCTACCCACAGAGCCATATTCCCTAGAAAATTGAACCCTAAAGCCCTTAAAGCTTAGCCTAGTACGCCGTTAACTGGCTGATTAAACCTTCAAATTATGACATTCAAATTTTCGAAATATGTACTAGAAAATTTCATTCTCTCGAGGTCTTACGAATAGGTTCGGATGGCGCAACGCTCATTAATGATATCCAAATTGCAAAGCTCATGAAAATAATAAAACAGGCCCAATAATATTCTCGTTTGCTGGGACAAAGGTATACCGGTGAGGGCGGTTGAATTCGTGTTCGTAACGAACCGTCCCGGGACTAACATTAATTGGATATTTTGGAGCGAACAAACATAACGAAAACTGCTAGGTAGGCGATAATTATAAAATGCGTAAATATTTCGGAAACTTTTCTCATTAAAATTATGGCGATTGTTTTAATTGTCTACTATGTCTGGTGCGCCCTAACTCGCGAAAATTACGCCCGAAATTAATTTTGTTAATTCTGCTCTTGTGGCGCGGATGTATAGCCCGCTTTTAAACTCGATGGAAGCAAAAGTCTCTTTCGTGTTCTGAACTGAAAATTTTGAAGCATTGGACCTCTGTTGCTTTTTCCCAAGAGTATTCCCAGTACTTTACCGCCGTAATTATCACATATTTACGCCTTTTCTGGCGCGCACGACTAAAACAGGAAGAGCATCTTAATACAATTCCTTTTCGACTACGTGCATGTCTACTGAGGAGCAGAAGTTGAACAATTTTAATTTTTCTTCGGTAGCGCGAGTTAAGCCCGATTCGGTGTCGTACAGAAAATCTTCTGGTTATTTCTGGAGCAGGAGCTTAGTGGGCTTCCCGACGAAGAACTCGTAATGGACTCTTACGCATAATTTCATTTCATCTTTGTGCCGCAGGATTCCCGGGCTTAGGGCCGAGCTCGATGCGACGTAATTAAATGGGGAGAGAATTTAGCTTCACGCTCGATAAAGCCTGTTACCAGATTATTTTAAGGCCATTTGCTGCGAAACCCAACAGGAGCCGAGCACGGTCTCATGTAGCTACCAAAGCAACCAAGATCCTCGTCTCCACAGTTTTTATTTTCACCTTGAACATTCCTGTCTCATCACTAATTACTCCCTCTATCCCATGAATATCCTCGCTGGCATTATTCTAGAAATGTGCTGCTACTTTGCGAGGGACATTCAAACCTGAGGGCTTCCATAATTGCTCCTCCCTTAAGTACGAGCGTAGACTGTTTGCGAAATTTTAAAACGACGTCTTGGCGCAGAAAGGAGAATTATTGATTCAAAAAGCGAGGTAGGAGTAATAGCAAGAAAAAATGACTAAAATTATAATGTTGTACTTTTTTTGCGACATCTTTTACTCAGATAAATAAGGAACACTCATATATTCGCGATATATGCGTAGATTTATTCTATCTGCTACTACATAGTTGGACTATGACCAAAGTAGTCATACTTGACGTGAGTCATTTTTAATATATTTCCAATACACAAGAATTGGTATATGTGTATAATGTAAGTTAAAATTATTATTTTCGCTTTTGTATAATAAACATCGTACAAATATGTTGTAATATCCACATTATCCTTTAAAAACATTACATATATGTTGCATTTATTTATCATTTTATTAATAGCAACACACAAATTGTATACACAGTCGAATGTTTTAACCGATAATAATTTTTAATCAACTGAAAATTATTTCGTGTAATTATTTACAAATTTGTGCTATTGATTTTTCAACATATTAAAAAACAAGTGCCTTGCTCAATTCAAACATAAGCTATTCAATATTTTCATTGCGTGGACAATTATAGAATTATTAAATGGATATCGAATTCTTTCAGATTTTCCAAATTATTTTTAACTACACAATGAAGTAAATATAAATGATAAAGCAGGCATCACAGATCATTATTTAAAATTCGAATTAACGATTGCTTTTATTCTAAAATGGACTTTTCCATCAAAATAGGAATTAATTTTAAAATGAAGTAAAATTAAATCCAACAAAAACTGAATAATTATGAAAAGCCTAAGCTAAGTTACTGAAATCATTAAATCCATCCATATTTAGTTGGGGCTTCCTTAATTTTGATGTTTAAATAAGAAACATAATTCGGTTGAAATTTTTACAATTTTTAAAAGTAAACACATACGGTGCGCAGAAAAAAAATTTAACTTTGGAATACAAAATTTTTTAATGGCATGCTAAACTTAATGTCTTTTTGTTTTTGTTGGAAAAAATAGCCAATTTAGCATATATGCAGCAATATAAATGTAACTTGATGTGAATAACTGTAAGAATCTAAATGATGGATTACTACATATGCTATTAAATTTAAATGTGTTTTAAAATCAGAGGAAAAGTTGCATGCTAAGTAAAAATTATATGATGTATAAATAACGCTACAACTCAATACAACAATAATTCATAGTAATGATTCAATAAATTATATTATTCTGTGAAGCTGCAAATTTCTTACCAAACTAGGTAGTTCTAACACATGCTGACTAAATGAAGCATTAAGGCAAAAATTACAGTTTACCCTTTTCTAATTTTCATTTTAAAAGAAAGGTAAAAGGATTCAACTTACCGCCGACTACTTTGAATAATTGGTGTTAGTATAATATCTAAGCTGGAAGATCTACTTTCAATGTTGTCCGCAGAGCTACGAATATTGTGGTTGTGCTTATACAGTTGCCCTGTTCCAACTCCCAGTAAACCCTCACTACATGGACTCTAATGAACAACATTATGAAATAGCGAATGGTTTGCGTAAAAATGATTAAATCTTTAGAAAAAAAAAATAGCATGCAATTCAAAGTATTTCTGATGCATGTTTGTAGACAATATCATGCAAAATTATTATTATTACTATTCGTCAACGTGCACAGGATGAATGTAGTTATAAAGAGGTAATAATAATCGGAATTTTAATTACATTCTGGAGAGTAGCTTGCAATTACGACTTCAATTTGTCATATTCATGCGGTATCGTGCACAAAGTAGTCAATAATCAATTAAATTGAAAATAAACGAAAAAAAACATATACCACAGACAATCAATCAATACCTGTAGACAGACAATTTCTCTTTTGGATAATTAATAGCGTTAAGGAAAGGGTGAGTGCCATCCCTTCGTTTTGTGTACCCGATCGGAGGCAGGTCCACAATTCAAGCATGCTTTTATTATGGGACGAGGAAGAGATATTCAATTCACGAGTATGTGGGAATACAACAGATGTTTATGTTCCAACAGAACGATTTCGATGAAATTTCCGTACAAGTGTCTTTCTATATGAGATATAATATAACCTAATATTTTTTATATTTTGCTTGCGTATCACAAGCCTATCACAACCTTATTTCAAATCGACAACACTCTTCACGGTATTGGGTTTATTGTTTGTGCTTATGAAGGTTTATGTATTTATATATGGTATACTATAAAAAATGAATTTAATTTCACTATAACAATAGCTGTATAGCAACTTTGAAAGCGGAGTAATATTTACACTTCGTATATAAAAATACACTTCAACATTGTACAATATTTTCAGCATTTACCACAAAAAGGTTTGTTTTTGCTGCATTAAACCGAGTAAAGTATTTTATTGGAAAATTATTAAATTATATTTTACCTCTTTTTAGAGTAACAAAATTACAATTTGACCACATACAAATTTACTTGAATGCATGTTTAAAATTACATTTTTTGAGAATTAATTAGAATAACTTACGAAATACGCAAATGAATAAATACCCCTTATTTTTCGATGTAATTTCATTATTTTTATTGTATAATAGTGGTAAAATTGATTGAAGTGAATTTTTATATCATTTAGAAGATACATTCATTGGAAAAATATTTGCTTTTGATTTTGTAAACTTCTTTCAAACATCAAACAGTAGACTTATGAAAATACGAATTGTGCAATCAAAGGTAATTTTTTAGACTTTCTTGTAGAATTATAAATTGTTAAATGAAAATTCATTATAAATTTCATATTTTCTTTATATTTATTTATTTTTTTTTTTTTTTTTTTTAACTGTGGCTGCCTAGAAAGGCACACTTAGGCCAATATATTTATTTAAAAATGGAAGAATTTTTAAATTTTTTAGCATATTCAACAGTTTACGTTTGAGGAATTTTTGTAACAACTAAAAAATACGTTCTTAAATTTTCGAATATTCAAACCTTTTTAAACTTAGGCAGAATTCTTCAGAAACTTATCAGTTATGTTTCTCAATCGAACCAAAGTAATATACAAAAAAAGGTTCAAATTATAAAATCCTTAAATTGTCATTAAATTTTGCATGTCTTCACGCTTGTTGTAGACTGAAAAGTTGACTCATATACACCCAATAAACTAAAGTCTTATCAATTTGTTCGACATCACTATCTGAAAATTATGCCCCTACTTTATGCTGTCGGCTGAATATTAAACATATTGAAGGTTAAAATAAACCTTGTGCTTTTAAAGCTTAAAACGACTTTAAATTTACATTTATTCGAAATAAAATGAATGAGGATGGCACTCAGGCTGCTTATTTCGAGCGGTTCTCGTTTTATTTTTAAACCCATTGAGAAGCATTAAACACTCAGAGCATGGTCCACAACACCTCCCTCAGTTGAAATTTACTTTTGAGTGCCCCTGGTGAAAATTGCAATATTTTATAATTCTTCATTTAAGCACCCCCAAACGTATATAACAAGTTTTAGACGGCGTTCCGTGGCTTCAACTGCTCTCGGGTGAGATGTGGGATTAATTTATGCCATCGAAAATAGCAAAAATTCGCGTTTCTGTTATTTCAGCTGTTCCTGTTTGAAAATTGTGTTTATTTATTTTATAGGTAATTAAATAGGGTAAATTAAAACAAAATATACATATCCTGAAATTGGAAAAAAAACGGAAATAATCAATTTGCAAGTGCGGCCGGAAATAATTGCCGAGTTCGGTACATGAAAATTATTGGAGGTTTCAATTACCGACACGGCAACTGTAATAAACGGAAAGGGGAATTATTTAAAAACGAATCCAAAATTGAAAAACCAAAATAAAAATTGCCAGTGGTGGTATCACTAAATAATTTTTAGCGCGTTAACGCCTATCGACGCACTCGCCGACCACGACGACGGACCTCAACCGCCGTTCCCCGCGAAATTGCATTCGCTGGGGAAGTTTGATTTATCCGCTTCGCGGATCCGCCAGTGTTTGGATGCAAATTAAAAACTTCCGCGTGGACGGGATTATTGAATTGTACTCCACCCACACCGTACGTTCCCGGTGATGAATAATTTAGTTTCCGTTATGCGATGAAATTGTGATTATTTCCAAAAGTTTAACCGGCCGCCGCTCTGGGATGGGTGCCAGGGTTCATTTTATGAAAAAATGTTCCCGTGGTGTGAACTTCATTAAATACACCTTTTGGTCGTTTGTCTCGCCCGGCCCTTTGGCACCGCGGGCTCTTTAGGGCACGGCGTGTAATTGATTGTTTATGTTCGGTTTTTCCACATGTTGCTCAGGCA
This sequence comes from Philonicus albiceps, assembly GCA_963969385.1. NCBI lineage: Eukaryota > Metazoa > Arthropoda > Insecta > Diptera > Asilidae > Philonicus > Philonicus albiceps. Next base: position 8,455,010 of record OZ017776.1, on the reverse strand, counting down.
CCCGCAGCTCTGAAGCAATTAGACACAAAGCAAAACAGGCTCATAATGAAAGGAAGTGGCTTCTAACATAAGCTGCGCATAATTATTTTGGGGCCGCAATGTGAATGAAGCAGCCCACAATACAAAACTGTTGCTTGCACTTAAACAGCTATTGATTGCAAACACTTCGAACGCGCAGGATAATTAGGGAAATTTTATAACGCCACTGCCAGACTGGAAATAACGCTGAACAGTGCTGCTTAAAAAGTCGATAAATTAATTCGAAACAGGTAAAATGTCTGTTTAAGGCATTTACAGCACCAATATTTAGGTTAATCATTAGTACGGCTCACACTTTTCAAACTCCCCAATCCCCCAATACCCCAATTCATAATGCTTTTGAGGTTTGTAAAATCTTCCATTAAAATTTGAAGACAGAACAGAACATATTTTAATCAGGGTACGTAAAATCTGCTTATAACTTATAATTTTCACTAAAATATATTTATTTAAGTAACAAAAACCCTAAAAAAAGTACTATAGGGATGTCACGGAGAGTTACCGCAGAGGTATCTTAAAAACTTTGGCCTGTTATTTGCTTTTAAAATCCTGCTAATACTGCAATTTTCCGTTCTCATTGTTTTCAGTTTTTATTTTAAGGATTAGACTTGTAGTTTTAATTTCTGTGATTTTTAATTTAAATGCTTATTTCCGAAAATTGTATTTTATCTATGAATGTAGAAATGAATTAGAGGCGAGGATCCTTATACTCTTCGTATAAACATATTTACAAAAAAAAGTTCAATTCAAACAGCTATTCTACATCGTGAAAAGGATACGTATGTTTTATGTTAATATTTGTTATGAGTGATAAGCTGATAAGCACGCATTACAGAATGAATGTGATCATTAACTAACTATCCTTTTGAAGCGCAAATTAGCTATTTTGTATTGAAACTTTCCTATTTAAGATTATGGTTGAAATTTAATCATTTATTGTATATTAAATTCCTCTTTTTTAAGTTACAAGGTAATTGGAATTGTAATTTGTGCTGAACAACTTACATCAGATATATTAGTTGAGTTTGAGATATTCATTTTCATTTAGGGGCAAAAGTGACGGATCAGCAAATCTGAGTCTGAGATATTTAACTTTAACATTTTTAAAACTGAAGCGATTTTCTCCATATTATTAAATTGCTTTTGTGAAAATTGTGACAAATATGTTTAATTAAAAACTTTTCCATCTGATTTATGGTGATAATTCATTCATTGGTAATAAGGCGAAAAAATACTACTTACATTATTTCTTTAATTCTTTAATTTCAAACTTTCTAGGAGAAGTTCTAAAAATAAAAGGATGAAAACGTCCCTAATTTAAGATATTTACACAATTTAAAACGATATTTTGCGGGAATATGTAAAAAATCGTGATGAGAGTATGCCATGTTTCGAAAATTCAAAGGTAAACATCTAGGAAAGAACAAGCGACAGACAAATTATGTTTGCATTTGTATTCAAATATCACTTTTGACCTCAAATTAGCATTCGTACAAAGTTTCATCAAACTCAATCTGTTCCGAATTAACTTTATTAGAGGATATACTGATGTATAATGTATTTTTTTTTTTATTTAATTACTTTCTAATTAAGAGAGTTTCAAGATTTTGTTATGTACTACTTAAAGAAAGATGAGCCTCAAAAAATGTTGTAAGAGATAAACGCACCCCAAAATCAAAACAACTTGGGGTCTTTTATCGCACGTTACCGACAGCACTACCGAATAATGCTGAAAAAAAGGAGGTAATTCCAACAGACGGAAACGTGAACGAGGACCGAGAATGGTTTGCCTCCGAATTAATTGTGGGGCATTACTTTGTTGGCTTTTAATTACTTCGCAAGTTGATGTCGGCAAGTCGGAAGGTAAATATTTGCCTATTAAATGACCAAGTTGGAGCAGCCTAGGGGAGCACCCTCTCGGCTGAGAGTGCTGTAATTTGGGGTGAACACTTCCCTGTCGAAATTAAAGACATCCGGGCGATCGGATCCAGCAGGGCGAACCTCCTATGCTCCTCCATCGGAGAAGGAAGCGTAAAATTTCATCGACATCAGATGTCGGGAGCAGAGCACTGTAAGATCCTGCAATAATCTGACTCTTCTGAATCTGATATATTTTATAGTTCCCCTCGGACTGTTGCAAACCGAATGTGCTGTTCGGCGCTGTTAAAATGATGCCAGTGACAGGTTCAGACATTTCTATTAAGGACGGGAGGTGGGGTCCAGGCTTCTGTACGAGGGAGATCCCCACGATGTATGTGGAGCCCGGGCCCCTTTATCTTTCGTATTCTGATTAACTCAATTTGGGGATATGTGTTCGCCGGCGAAAAAAGCGTACACGGCAGCGTTTTGTCGGGGAATCGATTGCTGCAGATATGCGAATGTCCTTCAAAGCGCTTTTTGTGAGCCCTCTTAGTCAAAGGGACGAAAAAGCGAGAGCTCCTCGGAGTATGTTTGCTTCGGTCAGTGGCGTGCGGGGGTAGCGTGCATTCCGGGCAGGGGGCAAGCATACAATCGTGCATTAGGATGCAGGGCCAAGCGGGCATGCAATGAAATTTAGCGTACTTACGTTTCGAGTCGTCGTCACCGTAGACATGGACATTGCCGTCTGGTAGACCGGCGGTGCCACGCTGCTCAGGTGGTCTGTCTTTTCTAGATAAAGCAGGGGCCCCACTACCGGCGCGCTTTGAGAGGACTTATTTACAGAGGATTGAGGCGACGACATGGGCTGGCGATGGTGGTGCAACGGTGGCTGGTTCTTATAATAATTTGGTTGCATCGCAATTTGGCTGCGGAACTCCGCACTGTCCCTGTATTTCCCGAGACTTGGCACGGGGCTGGACACGCTTTCGGCTATCGTCGCTATGCTTTTTTTGCCGTGAAAGTACTTAAGCCCCGTGTCCGTCTTGAAGCTGTCCACGTGCTCGGACGGAAGTCCTGGCGTCTTGCCGGACAAATAGTTCTGTGAGGTGCTAACGTACGACAGGGCAAGGTCAGATTTTACCGAGGGCAGCCGCGACTTTTGCCAGTGTAGCGTATTCCCGAGCAGTTTCGAGGAGTTCGACGGCCTACGAATCGGGACTCCGATGTCTGATTTTGTGCCGCGCGAAACTTTAACACCGTCACCCAGATAGAGCGAAGCAGAGGATAGTGGGCGGGCCGAATCTAAATAGCAACTATCACCGCCGTTATTGCCAGAGAACTGGTTCAAGCTAAATGTGTAGTGGTTGTTGGCGAATGTGGTATAGTTAATTAAGCGATTGTTATTTGTGTTGGCAGTGCTGCTGCTATTGTGTTGGCTGCTACTATTGTTATTGTTGCTAACGCTGTTAGTATAAGAGTTATGTATAGGTGGCGTTGAAGAATATTTGTGTGGTTGTTGTTGCTGGCGATTGGGGTGCATTGGGGGTTTCCTACTACTCACAGAATGTGTCCCTGGACCCGGAAAGTGTCCAGACTTATGGTGGCTACTAGACGACGCTCCTGACGATTTATTGGTACCATACCGAGCGCTGTCACTAGAACTAAAAGAGAAAGACAATTAGTTTTAGATTTAGTTGATCCAAGTAAAGAACAGTAGCTCGTACACAAGAAATTTTGTTCTATTTTTCAATCCCTAGGTACTTTAGTAGCAACCTCAGATTGCACAGTCTTATGATACCTAAACTACTGAGTTTTGTTAGACGAACCAAATATTTAACGGCTTTTGTACATATACCTGAATCTGTTTTAAAGATTTTACCTGTTTGGTGATCTCAAAGGAACATCCTATTGATATTTTATTGATTGAAGATTACCCTAAAACAAAATACTTCATCAACTGAAGATATTTCAATTCTTTTCAAATCGACCTACTGCGTTGAATTTAACTTTTTTTTAAAGTAACTTTTAACTTCTAAGCTTATTGAATACCTCCTTTTATGAACATAATCAATTTAAAATATTTAAAATAAGTAGTTTTGGAATAAAAAATATCATTTCCATAATACAGAGAAATTTAAATTAAAAGAGGACACGTTTTAGATTTAATTTAATTTTCCAATTTAGCGGATATAGGATGGCGACCAAACTTTTAGTTTTAAAAAATATGTACCAAGACTTTGCCGCGGTTACCGCTAATTTGTATAGGGCTAATTAGAAATTTTATGCCAAAGTTACCAAATAAAAGAATATGAACCGCTTATCCCAACTTGTTACATTAAATTTGTATAATGTAAGTGTTATGTATTATGGATTTAGCGAGTTTTAATTCAAATTTAAGTTTTTAGAACCGACAATAGTGGGATAAAAATTCCTGCATATGATCTTCGATTTAAACTCACCGCTCTGAGGAGTAAGCGTAGTCCTGATCAGCACCTAACCCCGAATCAGTATGCTCGTGAGATACGCGAAGACCCGTGTTATCCAATGGACTTAAGCTCGAACCAGATGGCGAAATGAAGTCACCCATGCTCATGCTGGACATCATCCTGTGCACGGAAAAACCTTAAAATATTCCTCCTTAAAAGATTGAGCCAACGATTTTTACCTAACAAGTCCTGAGCCTCTGTCACACTCCCGCGAAGAAATTGTGCTCGCCGACCTTATGGAGCCACTCTTGGTGCCGGTACTATCACTTGGATTTGCACTTTGGAAATACAACCTTTAGATGATTAATGTAATTAATGGAGTGACCAAGAAATGCTATCATCACTTGGGGAAGGACATCTTACCCACGTATCCTATCCACCCGGTCCTTGCCCTGGGTGCTGCTCGTACTGCTGCTTTTGTGCACCTTCAATCCAGACGACCCGGACCTCTTCGAGTGAGTCTCCACGACGGTGTACGGAATCTCTCTAAGTTGGTCCTCCGTCATTCCAGCAGTATCCACAAGATCAAATTGCAGGTGCTTGGCCAACTCACTCGACCATACCCTGCGACGGGAGTCAGAAGGCGACCTACTTGTTAAGGGTTGCTTTGACTCAAAACATTTAAAAAATATTTTTTAAATCAATTTCACCTGTTCTTCCGATGTCTACGAGACTTGTGATGAGAATGGCTGTCTGAATGGCTATCTGTACTGTGACTTTTTGTAATCATACTGCTCTTAGTGACTGACGCCTGTTGGACAGTACTTTGGCCTGACCCATTCGCCTGCCGTCTCTGAACTTCCCTCCATTGGTGGGTTGAATCGATTAGCTCTGTGGAGCAGCTTGAGACTCTGTGACCAGAGTAACTTCGTGCTCTAGAACTATCATTTTCTGATCCCGAATCACGCCTGTGCTTTGATCGCCTGTGCTTCCTATGCGAATGATGAGACCTTCCCGATCGACCTGATCCTCGAGATAACTCACTTTCATTGTCAGAAGTCCTACGATGACGATGCTTATGCCTTTAAAATTAATTGATTTTAAAAATATCTTTGCAGAATTAAAAGATGATAACGATAAAATAATATTTTTATCGAATTAATTTTCTAAAGTAGGGGTTTTTGAAGAAGTAATATGTGGATTTTTAGGACTTGCAAAGTTAAAAGCACTATTAAGAAATTTGAGAAAAAGAATTCTGACTATTTAAGTAGTATAGAACTATGAACTTTATTGATAAAAAATTAAATTTTGATATAAAACTTTATCTTAAAATAAAAATTAGTGCCGCAGTAGTTCTATGTAATAAATAAATAAATAAAAAAATCGTATATTAATATACATATATATTAAGAAAACCAAGAAAACGTTGCAATTTTATTGGAAATAAAATATCACTCTATATGCAAAAGAATGCCTAGATTTTAAATGAACTATCAAACTGAAGAAAGGTAGAAGGATGTAAGAATTTAGGAGAATTCGAAAATTATAGTTTAGCCCTATCTATAGTAGATACCTTCGTGTTGATCGAGAATCATTGGACGATTGACTTTCTACGGAACTTGATCTGTAACGGTGGGTAGGAACATTGTTGCTGTTGCGTGTCGACGCTGAACGCACTGATCGTGGACTCGAAGGATTCCCAAACAAGCCTCTTTGCTGAGATCTAGGCCATGGTGCACTTCTCGTGCTCCTTGGAGAGTCTGGCGTAGTTCCATTCGTACTACTGCTATATGGACGGATTCCAAGTGTTGTTGGTATGCTGTATGTCGATCGGTAAGGATTTTCGTAACTAAAACAATAAAATATCATATAATGTAGTTGTGGTGTTTTAAAAGACGTATTTTGGGCACGACACTTATTATATGTATAGCATAAACGGAAAAGGTTAAATAAGCAGCACTGGGAGGGTTCAGAAAAGTCCAATGATAGTAGCGTCCATTGGTGGATTTTTGTTTTAGTAAGCCTACTTCAGCAATCCCATTTCTTTTTTCCCAACCTGCAGAATAATCGGATATATGTTGGCATAATCTAAAATAAAAAAACTCGCAACAAATAGCGTTAACCCCTTCAAAGCAATAAAATGCAAAAGAATCGACAGCGACAGAACATTCAAATGTGGAGGAGACCAGCCCTCTCCATTAGGGTTGCACTTAGTATGTTTTTGTGAGAATCCCGACACCAAAAAAAAAAATATTTTACACGATAAATGGCTGCAATTACTTACGTCTGTGCTGGCTGCGGTATGGAAATGGTTTTAATTTCCTGACTTTTTATAGGGGTTTCGTTAGTAATTTTCGCGTCCAGGAGATCATCAATCACTCGCCTTGGCTGCCTCTTTGATGGAACCCTAGTAAACATGGGTGGAGTTCGCCCCACAGAAATTGCATCCTTCATGGCTTGCTTTTCCGTGCGACCACTGCAAGACCGGCGGAGAGTCCAACGATGAAAACATCACAAAAACCCCATGTAAGATCAGAACCATAGAAAATGGGCGGGAAAAGCCACCAAGTCATTAGTTTTGCATAAATATCTTCCTTTGAATGAAGAAAAAAAAAGTGAAGTCTACCCGTAGAGCACGGCATAGCGTGCGCTCGTGACTGTGCGGATAAGGATAAGGTGCTAAAACATGAATAATTCATTTTTAATAACTGGGGCGAGGATGTGGCTGCGGGCGGGGACTCCCCAGGACTGAATCTGAATGAATTGCATTTTTGTCGAGGCGTGGAGATTACCATTACCTGTAGCGGAAACGCGATCCCAGCGCAAACAAATCGGATGTTCCAGTTTGAGATTGAAGGGGGGCGACTCGCACTAGCCGGAAGAAGGCATGGTGTTCCACGCAGCAGCGCCAAAGGTGTTTGCACGCAGACTTCCTTGGCGTCTCAAAGCCGTACGTACTCACTTCGTTCTGGAAATGGATCAGTTTTTTATTCATGTAAGACCGTTTTAGGTACATTTTAAGAACACTCCGCCAACAGAAAAAAACTTGCTCATATTTACATTTTTATCGCAGACCCTTAGCATGAAGTAGCGTCCTTTGAAGTAGACTTTCGCGATGCGGGGCCAATAGTAATGAGCCACGGTCGTCTTGTTTCGCAGCACGACAATGCCGCTCGGAGTCAACCCAAGAAAGTACTCCACGCTGTCCTCGCCCTGCGAAAAAAGATTTCCCTTTTTGAGTATTTCGAACGATGGAAAAAACGGCGACGATGGCTGTATATTTCGCTTAACGAGATTTTTGGTCCCGCCAGTCGCACTGGACGACGGCGACAGCTTTTCAGAAAAGGACATTTGTCGCTCCCGCCCTATTGAGGACTTGTTTGCATTTATATTTTTCCCCAATGCGATGCCCTTAAAGGCGAATTTATTGTAAAAGCATGGAAACGTCTGCAAATTTAATCTAAAGCCAAACACACACTATAGAGTTGAAACAGCCTTGAGATTAGAACTATAGTCGACTATTGTTCGTAGACTGTTTTGACCAATATTTATGTTTAGCCACGCTATTTTGTTTATTGAAAAAGTCATTTGCATCTTCACAAAAACCTGGCGAATCGAAAAAAAAACAAATTTTCAATTATGCATCAATAGGTACCAAATTTTTTTTAGTTAAACTGCAATACTGCACTGACCTTATGTCACGGTTTTTATCAATAATAGCAAATTTGTTTCCTGTTAATAACAGAAAATGAAATATATTAGTGACGATTAAATTTCCGTTTTAGTTACATTAGAACCTGTTTCTATCTAAATCGTTCTGATTTTTTAGCTAGATATCCATAACATCGTAACATGTTATTTTAAATAAAACTATGTTTTAAAGTGATTCACTTATAATGTTTTTCCGCGAAATTTCGCGAATATGCTAAAATTATCCGAAAATATGTTAAAAATAATTTCATGTAATTGCAGACTTGATGTAATGAATTTTCACCAGTAAAACGTAATTAATACTACTAGGGGTGTCCCGATATCCTAAGCAGTGTTATTTTCACTGGCAAACTAATAACGATGAATCGATTTCAACATATGCTTTTAATAAGCGTAATCAATTGTTCTTACAACAAATTGATTACGCTTATTCAACACATTTGCTGAAATTACACTCTGACCCATTAAAATAGATTTTATAAATTTCTAAAATGTGCTTTTAACATCCATTTGATTTCCTGGAATTTATGCTACTGTAAGTAAATATGAAATTATACAATTTACTTTATTATGTAATTCATTGATTACTAAATTTTAATATTGTTTTGTATTATTTAACCAACGAACTGATTTTGCACCTATGGTGGAGTTACAACTGTGCTAAAGAACCATAATGAAAGATTTGAACAGGATTAATAAATTTTGTTGTGTGATGTTTAAAATTGAACCCAGAAAAATATTCAGGTATTATAATAATTTTCTTCAACAGCAGATGTTTCTAAATTTTTCAAGTTAATATTACAGATCCTAATAATTGTAATGGCCACAATAAAAAGTTTTGAAACTCATACAGAACGATATTTTGTACACGGACGTATTCATTGAAGATAACTCTGAAAATATTGATTCACTTATGATTCACTATAAAAGATCTCGCAGCAGTAGTCCAAAGGGAAAAGGGAGGGGGAAAATGAACAATATTTAATTAAAATAATGAATTAATGTAAATAATCTCGCAATATCCTTTTGCTATTCAAATGTATCAAATATTATTTACTAATTTTCATACTCATTAAGCGCAAACTCGAATTACGAACGTATCAATTTTATAAAAAAGGTTAAATAATAAAAAAATTATTTTCATGGACAAATTCTTATTTGCAGCAAAAAGATAATTAAAACTTAACCAGCTGTCTCTGTGGTTAATGAAGGAACAAAGATAAAAAAATAATAATTGGTGTTTATAGGAAAAAAATTTTTTTACCGAAATGTAGAATTATTTTGCAACTTTTAAACAACAAAATTAATTAAGAAATAAATTTAGGTATATTACACTATGACCAATAAACAATTCAAGAGAAAAACATTTAAAAATTAACATGACCTTTATGCTGTTATTCATTTTTGCAAATGTTATGTAATTTAGATAGTTAACAGGCTTCATTCACTCTCCTATTCCTTTATTTTTAATTGCTTTTATCGTATATATTTTTCTTTAAATGTATGCAAAGGACAGCTAATTAAAAATATCTGAAACTCCTACTCTGGTAAATTAATTATTTTGTGGATCTGTGGGTGATTTTTGTATAAGATAGATACGGATATGATGCGAACTTGAGCAGCCAATTGATAAATGGATTATAAATGGCAGCCAATTGATAAATGGAATTAAAAATTAATTAACCATCAGTAAAAATTAAAATGGATCAAATATTTTTCTACAAAGCAAATATAAAAAGGAATGGAATTTAAGGTATAATTCAAAAATGCATCATCTCTTTATGCGTATTCATAACAGTCGAGGCTTATTTTAATACTGATTACGTACTATGGGTATTGTCTAATGCAAAGTATTTAACATTGTAAGCAAATTTTTACATTATACATTCCCAAAATATAATTTCCCTTTTGTTGTTAAATAGTACAAACCCTCGCGAAATATTATGTGAAAAACAAGTTGAGCAAATTCTATAGATTAATAACATTTAAACAATTTTGTTAATAATCAAATATGATTTAATATTAAATAATGAATGATTTTGAAGCAAAGCACTCTGAATATCGACAACGTCTGAATATATTTAATAATGCAATAGCTGGGGACAATAAATATTACATTGGCGCAGTTGCACGTTTCCAATAAACACACCAAAGGTCTGCGTGGGTTCAAGTGATCCTTGAATGGCAGGATATGTTCCAGGTTTCATAATGCAGGTAGGTCATGAAATACAAATGTGTCCTCTACCCCTTTGGGTTCGGAGACCACATTTATATTGAAGTAATATTTCCATCTTTGGGGTTCATGAGCAAACAAATTAATTCCGGTCGGGGGCCATTCAGAACGACTAACCGATGGTCCCAATATGCCGGATGGCAGGGGAGAATTTAATAATCCCAAAATGGTTATGAAATACTTACCAGGACCGGGTGTAAATCAACCCCGTACATGTCGTGCCATTTAACTTTGTCGAGGTAATTAAGCTCAGCTGTTGCTGGTGGCATGCCCTTCAGCTGCTGATGAATCTCGCTGACACGTGCTTCCAGCTCACATGTCTGGTTCGGGAGGAGCCGGAATTCCGACACGTAACCACTTGAGTGGCGGCGGGGATCATAGTCCCCCAGTTCGGCTGCGTTAAAAAAGGCATATGCATGAAAAATACAAGCGCTTTAATAAAATATATCACGTGACTTTTATAGTAACAATCAACAACGGAATATGAGCGGATCCCTGGGACCCGGAACAGGAGGAAAAGGGATTTCGGGGTGGCGATAGCATTGAGCTTGCAAAATCCCTTTTCTCCTTGGCATACATTTGGAATGAGAGAGCGCCGGACTGGCCGGGTCGAGGGTGGTGGAATTGGGGAGGGATTTGGATTGCACGGGGATTGTGCTCACACGGGAAAAGTTTCAGTGTCATCAAAAATTTATATACTCACATTGAACAACAAAAGCTCCCAATTCTGCAGCCAATTCGAATGATACGGGCAGCCGACCCTGCAGTACATCTTGTTTAACTTGCAGAAATAATTGATACCTAGGGCAAATATTTATTAATATATGTGTGGGCCGCAGTGGGTTTACAATGACACGATGAATGCAATTTCAATTAAATTATAATATTTACTGTTTGCGCAGCCTCCACGAAGGGCCCCACAGGGCCCCCGAGTGCTTCTGACAAAACTGCCTTTGGGTACGATAGAATTGAGATGCAAACGAGAACAAATTCAAATACAAATGCACCCGTCTTCTTTGCTAAGACGAGACTGAGGTGGGAAAGTTTCAATTTCAACCCTCTTTTTGTATAGAAGACGTTTGCAAAATTTTACCTTGAAAGACGGTGAGTGGCCCAGTAATTTTGTTTGCTTCGAGGCGTTCAGACTCAGACGCCAGGAAAACTGTTTGCCAATTTAAAAGATTTAAAAAATTCAACGATTCCAAACAAATCGAGGACAGTGCAGGCATAATGACCCAGAAACTGTGTGATAAATTTTCTATTTTATCTGCAGTAATTGCGGTTCTGAGTTCTACTAGAGTCCAGATATTTACTGGATTTTATTCCGTTTTTATCTCTAACTGTACCACTTGGAAAGACAAGCGCTGGATTGCGTAATTAAATTTTCTGAGGGAAATCTTTGAAGGGATTTTAGAAGGTATAAAAGACATAAACTCTATAGTGCCGCAAACATTTCTAGAGATTATTTAGAAACGGGCTTACCGGCATAAATGATCTCAGTGAGTACCGCGGAAATTATTATTTTATGGGTTATTTACAACAAAACTACTACTGAAAAGGGTGGGATTCTTTTCAGAGTGGGCAATTCAGACTATGCATTACTCAGTTTTATTTTTCTGTTAATTATATAAGGCCCAATTGTATATTTAAAACTATTATGGTATATGTATAATAACCAGCACTAAAGTGAAATCACAAAGTTTATGGGAAATTTGGAAGAAAGTATATTAAATTAATTACATAAATACTCATATGTCCACCCAAGGAAAAAACTATTGTAAAATTACCTAAACAGGCTTGGATAAAATATTTTATATATGGAAATTTATAGTTACGTAAAAATTGCCCTTGGATTTAGTTGTTTTATATCAAACTTAGATTTCCTTGGGTAAATTATCTAAAATAACTTGTGCAATTTGCCTTAGTAAATTTTATACAAGGAAAATGTTATTTTCCTAAGTCATTGTACTGTTTTTAAGTTTAATAAACAAAGCTTTCCATATTAATTTCGCGTTTGAATTTACCCTAGACTTAAGCAATTCGCTCTAGTAATAACGTATGCTTTTCCAATCTTATGGATTATGTCCGGTTAACTCAACTTAGCACTTAAATTTTATATACTCTTAAATGGCACGTAAATTGTGCATTTGTGCATTTGTGCATTTTACGTGTTTTAGTTTGTGGCAACACTTAGCCAAATAATAAATTCGTGATATTTCACACAATATAATTCAATATAATTCACATGTCAGTTTATGAGCAATTTTGCAAGATAATTCGTAAGTCAGATCACATATATGACTCTTCTGGGCAGTAGGCAAATATTTTAATATTAATTTTAACAAACAATGTCAACCAAACCGAAATCAATTTCATTGACAACCAAATCGTAATCAAATCAAATTCAACGTGAGCCAAATCCAGACAAGCATAAACTTTTTAAAATAATTCACAACTCTAAAACTCTTTAAATTGAAATGGTTTTAATTGAGTTTTAAATAGTTGCACTTATTTAGAAAAATTTAGGAAATATTTTTTAAAAGGATTTAGAGGGATTGAGTTGAATTTTATTTGGTATCCATTGAAGATATTTTGATTGCTATTGACTTTTATTGGGTTGACGTTGATTTTAATTTGTTTGTGAGTATCATTGAAGTTTGAAATGTAAATGTTGAAAGTAGATGTTTTATGTAACTTTATATTCATGTTTTTTTGTAGATGTATTTCCTAATTCTGTTTCAAAGTTCAGTTCCTTAAAAAGGCTAATCTGTTAACTTTATATTGCTTCCTGGTCTTAATCTAAATAGACAATAGCCTGCTAAAGATATATTGCGTACGAGTTTACATAGGCCTTGATATGAAAAAGTAGGCCAACATTTCTCCTCTGAAAGTTAATGTACCGAACTAAAAACCCTTAAAACACTCGAGTTTCATAGCAAACTCGCTTTATGCAAACTTGATTGATTCGAACCTTGTTATCTCCTCGACGAGCTTGCATGGATCAGCTGCATAAAACTTAACTCCAAAGTACAAGTCAAAGGGCTCTCCTTTGCTCTTTAATTGCCTGGAAATCCTGGATGTCGGATCCAGCCAATGCTGCAACGAAATAGATTTTTCTTTTCAGAATAAACACCGAGACCGTTTGAGTCGGATAAAGCAAGGGATGGAGTAATTAAAGCGCCTCAATGAAGCCGTCTATTGAGCAACTTGGTTGCTCGAATAGATGGAAACGGGTAAGACGTCTGGGGCCCCTGCGTCGTCTCATGATCCATTGAGTCGCTCACCTACCGTTTGATTATCCTCGTCCACATATCTGATCCCGAAATATGCAGTTTCAATTAGGTTCAGTCGGGCAAATACGACGTCGAGCAGGGCCTGACCGGGCAAATCATCCTGTAAAATTAATTGAAAGAAATTTATTAGTGATAGGCAAGATAAGGGCAGCTCACAAAGGACTCCGCCGAAATTAAGGGTTGCTGGAGTACAGACGGCGTATTGCCGTAGTAAAGTTATGTAGTTAAGTAAAAGGGTACTCCAAGATCATGTGCATATGCCCATCTGGGGAGCCCTACGCCATGGACCAACATGCACAGAGATGCTTTTTAGTTAATTAAAACTTGGAGGACTGTATCGTAGCCCTTGAGCCGAATGTTGAAGTGGTCAAAAGGAAGGAATCAAACAACTCCCACACTAGGGAACTACGGGTGCTGCGGGGAGTTATTAGGACTAGCCAATTCACTTGGTCCTTGTGGTTATACAAATTAGTGTTAAGTCGAAATATATTTGCTTTTGATCAATGTTGGAAATTCATGTTTACAGCAACATACAAGCAAATTGAAAATAGCTTTGTTATTACTCCAGAATAATGGGATTTGTCTGAATCAAGCGCCGTCCTTGAGTTCTACCACCCTTTTATCAATTTCTGTTCCAACGAGCCGTAGCAGGAGAAAAAGCGCTGGACAATGCCAAATAACGAACAATCTCAAAATTATTAATTATGGTCATGACAGAAAGAAGCAGACTGGTACAGGTCACGACAAATAGATGATGATTGCAGGTCTCTTTTAACCCTCCACATTTTCATACTCCCATTTAGGAATTTGCAATATTTTTGTCGAAGAGGAAAAGTCACCATTGTCCCACTTTAATGAATCACTTTATGATTTTCAAAATTTTTTACAAAATAGCCCTTTGTGAAAATCATAAAGTGTAATTTCACTTGTCTACTGAATGAAAATAGGTAGAAAATATCAAGAAGGCGTTTTTAGAGTAAATATTTTGAAAATCATCCAAAGTTCAAGTTTTGCTGGCGGCTCTCGGCCAGCAAAATAAACTTGCGAGTTTTCTGGGAAAATATCCTTCGACAGGAAGCTCTTGTTCAGATAAACTCAAAGGGTTTTTATACTTCAAACGAAAGTGAAAAATTATAACTTGCTCCATGATTCTAGGATTTTTCCTTTTTTCTTTTTTTTTTTTATATTTTTAGGGTATATATATGTATCTCTGTCAGTCTGCAAAAGGCCAAACTTTTGGAATTGTTTGAAAATGTTGTGCTGGTTGAATAGAATGTTTAACGCAAGCAATGTTTTTAATTAAATTCAACTCTACACAATTTTTCCTGAGAACTTTTCTCGAACATGAAAAGTGGTGGATACTTTTTGTAAGCTCTGATGCCCCCTGGGCATTTTTGCATTTTAAACCTTTAATAAGTAATTTAGTTACTTTTAACTGGTTTCCAAAAATTATTGATGTAATTAAAAAAAAATATTCGTTAATAGGTGAAAAGTTTAGTGCTTGCTTACTTATTACTTACATATTGATCAAGTTGAGTTAGTTAAATTTAGACATTAAATATTTTATTCAGTAGATACAGAAATTCAACTATAATTATAAACAGTGCTTTACGTGAAAAAATACAAATTAGACTGCAACATGGCTATTTTTAGCTTTTAGATAAGAAAAGAGTAGAAGTTTCCTAATTATCGTCATCCAAACTTTGTTGAAGCTATAGAGAATTTCTGAAAATAACTGATATTTTTCATTGTGCATAAGTTTTATTAAATTCGAAAATTTCTTCAGTTTACTGTTCGTAAAAATTTGTTCAAAAGATAAAGACTTGCAGAAGCAGAGTGAATTACTACAATTTAAAGGGAAAACAACAAAAATTTACTGTAGATGAGTATAGATATAGATGTTCTAAATAGGAGGGTCTAGACTTTAGCATAGGGCGGGTATGAATAGCAATATCCCGAAATGAAACTGTTGAAATAAGTTTTACAACGTCTATTACTTCACCATTCAATTTTAAATTTGCCTGGTCGGATTCCGTAGATCTATAGACCGCCAATCTATTCCTTTCGGGTGCAATAAAATTTATGGAAAAGAGCAACGAACAGCACTACTGCACCGCCCAGTTTTGCCACATTATTCGCCCGTTTAACCTTCGCCGATGCGTCGAAAACAAAGCCGCCTAGTCGGCTGCGGGTAAAGGCTGTAAGTCATCGTGTCTCCTACACCCACGAGGAGGAATTCTTAGATAATGAAGTGAAAATCTCACAAATTGCCTGCGTTCCCATGTAATTATATAATAAACGTTGCCCGTATATCATGCTCCCTGATTCATCGAGTACCTCAGGGCGCTATTTTGGCCCTCTATGAGTGCGCCTGCAATGAGATGCAAGAACGAGGGAATTTCTCGTGATGCCTGGCACGGTGTTTACCGGCTAAAAAATGTCTCAAGTTGGCAGTTATCTTGGTCATTATTAAGCCAGACTCTTCTGGTTAGCTAAGGTTTTTTTTTCTTAAGGCATCAATTATATTAGTATTAGCTCCTCTTTGATGGCTAATTTTCGCAACAAGCCGACTCTGGGAATGCTGCGGCCGCGGGCTACGTCCCGAGAACGGGCAGACAATTTTGAGCCTTTGGAATGATGTGATCCATTACACGTTGAGCCGCGTAGATCCAGACTAGCGCCTTTTACCTGGAAATGACACACCCAGCTCCAACACAGCTGGTCGTAAAAAGGCACGACTTATGCTGAGGGCGAGTACATAAAATCCGATGCATCGTGTGTCCGCCCTTACCTAAAGTGGTGCACTACATAGGCGAACTTAAAATAAAACTGTTTTTTATGCGCACGCACAAGTAATTATGAGGGATTCGTAGAGTACGCAGGGACTTAAGACTCTGCATAAAACTCAGACCTACTGCCCACCGTATGCGTGCATGTCAGTGCTGCTTAATGCAGTTCTTCAAAATAATTTACTTAGGGGCAACATTTTGATGCTGCCGTACCTTTTGCCCTCGGGCCGACCATGCTGATTTTGTGGGATCTGTGAACGGCCAACAGGTCAGATGGTTTGGGGGCTAGATACCATTTATTTTTAAGATTGCTGTCCGAAGAGCCCCAAACTGAAGAACCTCCACGAGAAGACGTAGTCCCAAAGTATGCAGGGAAATTGTATCTTCCCGCTCATGGGGTTTTTGAACATGCAGCCAACTTGTATGAATCCGAACGTAACAAGCTGACGCAGCTACATAAATTGGTCTTAAATCAGGGAAGAGCGCCAGAGTTGCGAAAGCGGGAAGAGGGCAGTGCTTAGGGAATGCAAAGGGCCTAACTACTTAGTCACGTTTTCCATGTTGCGAACGATATGTTGTGCAGTAAATTTTTAATAGTGACAGTAATGCAAAAATATAAAGTAAGTAGCTGTACCCGGGTGTATTTATAGAGCCATCTCCGGGCTATTACGCGTCCACCACACGGCTGATCCCATTTGCACCTATTTGTTAATTGGATAACACACCCATTTGTCTTCATTCCCTTGGTTTCGCCAAGGAGCACCGATGCCCAGACACTTTTTACTTTTTCAATTACATGGGAATCTCGCGTGTCTTGGATTTCTGTGTCTTTCCGTTATCAGACCGTCTTTGGTTCTGGTAAGTTTGTTTCTTCAGTAGTCGATCCTCTCATATCACGTTCTCTGGATTCGTATACAAGATTCCTTCAGAATGTGTTGTCGCTGGGGTATAAAGTTTTCTAATTTCTTAAATGGAACTGGAAGATGAAAGTAGTTATCCTGTATTTCTTTATATGCTTAAAATTTTTCACATATTTCATTTTAAAAGTTAAGAGCATTAAAATTTAAAGTAAAACAACATTTTATTACGAACGCTGAGAGCTTTTAAGGAAAAATGCCTTTGCAGTATATCTAAATATAAACCATGATATAACCTTCTCTAGACTGTAATTAGGATAAAATAAAAATACGACATTTAGATAAATAATTTAACTTTACCAATAATCAGAAATGCTGCCAAACTTGAATTCGATGTTCATTTTTAAATTTGATTTTTAGTATAGAGAAAAAATTAAAGAGTCACTGATTTTAATTGTATTATTGAAATTCGCAATTTAAGATCATAAAATCGTTTTCTGATTGTACATTTTAAGCTAAGTGTGTTTGACGACAATATACGTCATGGAGAAATTTCAGAATTTTGTATCATGACGACTTTATTCGTCATGCGTAAAACGTTACCATTTGATATTTATTTTTTAATTTTAGAGAAAATTAAAATATATTCGTAAATTTTAATATGTTTAGAACATTTTGTGGTCAAGACAAAATGAAACAAACAAACAAATAAAGGTATAAATAATTTGAGATGGATTCATGTAAACATCCATAAATTTCTGAGAGCTAACTCGCTTGATTCTCGCGACACGCACAGATGCACGCTTTGCAAAGAGGTCGCCACAGATGATTAGTTAATTGAAAATAGAATTGATCCTGGGTTAGCTCTCTTTGACGAGCTCACTCGTCATAGAGAAGTGACAATATTTTGTCTTCTGGCGAATAAAATTCTCGAGCATAAAATTACTATGGAATTATAAGCCCAGATGAAATAAAACGAACAAATAAAAATTATTGAATAAATACATTTTTATGAAAGAAACAAGTGGTCATTACTAAATTTTTGCGATACCTTTAGGTGCATATTTTGAAAGGGGTAAACACAAAAGACTGATTAAACACAGTAAAACACTATAAGTAAATGAGATGGACTACTCATTGACCGACATTTAACCCTTTGCAGATGAGCGCACATGAAACGTTTCTAGCTGGGTCGAACAAATTTTGTTGAAGAAAGCGATATCAATCATGGATATGAAGTTTATTACAAAATCTATTGTTTAATGGAATTTTAAAGTTTTTTAAGAAATAATAATAATTTTTAACAACAAGATTGAAAAATAAAACCGTAAGATGGTATAGATAACGTAATTATTTACTGTCGCATTAACGGCGACATTTGAGCTAGTGAATAGAAATACGATGCACTGCAAACATTCTTCTGCAAAGAGTTAATAGTGTTATATTTCATAAGAGGAAATG
The DNA here is from genome assembly GCA_963969385.1 of Philonicus albiceps. NCBI lineage: Eukaryota > Metazoa > Arthropoda > Insecta > Diptera > Asilidae > Philonicus > Philonicus albiceps. The sequence continues at coordinate 8,436,341 of OZ017776.1, read as the reverse complement.
AAACGAGAAATACAAGAGAAAAATATATATGTAAGTATATACACGTATTTTTTATGTTTGCTGTTCATATGAAAGAGATATAAATGCAAACATATTATGGATGTTTATAATGCGGTATTTATATACCTTATAAATTAATCCAATACCTAACATAAATTATTTGGAAACACTCAGCATGATTTGGATTAAATGAAATAAAATAAAAAATTATCAGTACTTTAGAAAGCTCTCTGCCAAAACGCAAAACGCAAAACGCAAAACGCACATTTTACTTTGATGGAATTTAGTAGCGGATAAGTAACCCTCCTCGAGGGGATTGGCTCCAAGGAGACCTTTGTCAGCAGCAGCATTATCAGTTAATTACAATTAGTATATTGTGCCTAAATAGTCCATAATTAGCTAGCTCAGAGATCAAAGTTTACATTTCTATACACAGGGGAACATTTAATGTAAACATAAACTGAGCGATAAAAGTAGCCACTGCGAAGTGAAGCTCTCTTCCTTAGCCCTACGGATGCAGCACCTTTGCCTAAGGCCCTTCGCCCCGTGTCCTTCTACAGAATCACACAGAAACAGCAAAAATAGGGCTCAAAAGGCGCTCGTTCGGAGGATAAGGTCCCAGGTAGACGGGCACTCGGCTCCATACATCAAACCCAACATCAAACAGATTCAGCCACTCTGCCGCCTGACATTAGGTCTGCAAGGAGGAGGCGTAATCTTCTTATGAGCTCAGTCGTTCGGTAACCTTTGGCTCAGGATGCGGGCAGGGTCCCCCGGGATCTCCGGGCGGGCGTGTCCAAACACTTCGCCAAAGTGTCTTGCATGCTTCCCTCATTATTTGTCTATTTACGGCAAGATCTGCAAATGAGTTCTTTCCTTTTAATTTGCTACGCATTTAAAACGCTAGTCGCATTTAAAGCCGTAAGAGAGTTTGGTCCTTCGTTCGATTCGTCGCCCTGGGCGACGCTTTTGATTTCGCTTCCCAGCACACCGGGCTTTGTGCTTTTGAAATGTTGATTTTGTAAAAAAAAAAAAAAAAAAAATTATAATTAAAATCTCACCCCAAGTGGTTGGGGGGCTCTGCTACCAGGCGAGTTTCCTTCGTTTTAATGCAAAAACCTTGCGAAAACCCACAAATTTCTGTGCCTTATGCACATGGGCGATGCAATGAGGGTGAAAGGAAATCTTAAGGGCCATTCATATGATCCTTTTTTTTTTATCCCACATTCACTAATTCGCACACGTGAGGAGGAACACAAATGTTTGCGGAACCTGTAGCAAAGGTTTGAAAAAAATTGGGACATGTTTGATTTTCTTCAACACCTCGGACACACCAAGCCCTCAAAACGAGAAAAGTAAAGTAGGGTACACTGTTAATTTTATTTAACTAAAACAAAATTTAAAAATAAAATTGTTTAAAGAGTGTAAATTTGCAGCATTTCCTATAATACTTTTGCCTTCACAAAAATTCTAAATTTGCTAGATATTAAAAGCTTATATTTTGTTTTATACTATCTCCAGTTGAACATACATTTGAGGGTACATTTGGTCGTATGACACTTTTATCATAAGAGTTACAATTTCCTTTTAACATTTATAAAAATTGTTGGGAGCCTATATATCGTTACAATGTATCGGGATCACAGCAACAACTGTTTGTATTTTTGGCCCTTAACCTGCCAATTGTTTTAAAGTTGATGCATTTAATCTAGACTTAAAAATAGTAAAATTTTCGAATATTATTTGTGATGAATTTCAAATTCCATAGGCTCTAAACTGTATACAGAGTTTAAAAGTTAAATATTTTTCAGGAAAATGCCTTTTAATTTTAAATTTACATCGTTTATTTGCTGAATTTTCAGGAAGTATTATTAAATGATTATTTTAAGTTTATTATAATACTATTACTATTTTAACTTTATTGAAATACGATAAAAAAGTTGAAAAATCATAAAAAAGAGAACGTAAATTACGAAACCACAATATAAGGTTTTAAAAATTCTAAAATTGTTATAAGAAATAATAACATAATGGTGGCATAAAATACAAAGCATCTTGCACTTGAAAATTAATTTAATTAGAGATTAACACCAAGTTGAGATTATTTATGGCTGTCATACCTACGATTGCCCATACGCTTTAAAATTCAAAAGTTAAAATACAAAACATTTCTTTTTAAATAAGTATTTATTATAATTAAAATTTACTACACGTTGAAACCATTGGGACTCATTATGAAGGTGAGCAGTACTATTTTACAAGCACTTGGAAATTGGACATGTTAATTTCAAGCGATTGTACTTTGAATGAAGAAAAACCCATTCAAAAAGGTCTTTATTACATGAGCTTTAGAGGCTTTAAAGAAAAGTGAGGAAGTAACTCCACCTTATCCAGCATTAAACGCAGCTCGTTCTGCTTGTAAAATGAAATTTGGCCGAAAAAAGTGTTTCTTTCTCCATTAAAACTGATTTAGAGTCAATAAAAACGGATCATTGCTCTTGAGGCTCCCGTCCCATTAGCGGGCAGAGCACGATACGTTTAGTTCTGGTTCGCAGGCTATGGAGTTTATCCCGCAAGCCAGAAGGCCTCAGTACACAAAATAATTGTACCTGCGCGCCATAATTGCGAATTATGTGGATAAGATACAGCCACCAGGACGTTAACGAGGTGCTCGACGGAGAAGTGTGTCACGCTCGCAAGATCAAAACGTTTATCGGACGGATATTGCAGTAGCAAATTCGCAAATCCGTGGCGGCAGCGGCGGTGCAGGGGCTCCGCTAAAAACTGTATCCTCGCGCGGCGGCCACAAGCAGCACAAGAAGTGAATTTCATGACTGCTAGGCGTTCCCTTCGCATCATCCATTAAAAAGTAGCAAAACATATTTTGCTGTTAATAAAAATTCCTCATAGTTTTTGCAGAGCGTTTGTCGGACGCAAAAACGCGAGTAAATGCATTTTTCATGAGAGTTTGCAGTTTATTAGGACTCCGTTTATGGAGCCACAAAGCACTGATTTTATTACCGTGTCCTCCTGCGCCGACACGGACGCATCGTGTCGCAGAGACCCCCACATGGTCTCTGCGCACAAGTGCTACGATCAGGCGTTGGGAACTTGCCTCTTTATGAAAAATGCAAATCTCACCTTAGGCCGCGAATGATTGACAGGTTCGGACTGGCCCGGCTGCAAGCGATTGTAATTTTAATTGCAATGAATTTTACAATGTCGTTACGACGGTGACATCATGTGTGGTACCAAATACCGTTACTGACCGAGCCGGGACATATTACACTTAGCCAAGGCTAGCGACTCGCGGAATGAATAAATGCCCGCGGCAAAATTTCCGAAGAATGTTGCCGGAGTTGTTGCATGCCTTTACGCATTTAAGGAAACTCACAAGCCGCCGGAGATTTTCTTGAGTTGTCTTCTCCAGATTTACGCTTTTTCATTTTGTTGAAGGGTCTACTCAGTCTTTTTGATTTCATGCATATAAGACGTAGGTTCGGATAAATAAGATACACTAAATTTTAAGCAGATCTATGAAATATGTAGAACATTTTTCACAGCGTTTCAAAGTGTATAAGTTTCAATACCACATCTATGGCCTAAATGATCGATTTTAAACATAAAGAAATGACACAGAAAGGCTTTAATAAACTGGTGAGAATTGTCGGGTTAAAAAATGTAAGTCTATCAGATTTGAGCTGATTAAGTATTAAAAATTATTTTGGGAGGAAGTAACTGCATAGGTAGTTTTAGTTCCTTCTAATTAATTACATCTCTCACAAAGGCAAATTATTAAAGAATGTTTGATTGGTCAACTACAAATGGCAGCAGAAAATTATTTCTCATCATTTCATTAGCTATTGATTGCCCAGAATATAATTAATGAAGTAAGGGAAAATCATCGGTAATGGTTGAAGAACTCAGTAAAATCATTAGGAAAGGGCCTAAGTTCGAATGTTATTTCATACAATTTCTTAGTGGTTTTGTCGTAAAATGAACTTTGCATAATGATGTTTTGCAAACTACAAAGATTTATAGGCAGGTAGAGCAAATCAATGGGCTTTGAAATTCTATTTCATTAAATAAGTAAGAAAAAAATATGCATAAAATCAAAAGAACTTAGATTTTGCCTACATTCCTTTTAGGCTTATTAAATTTTATGAAAAAATCAAATCGGTTCTAGCTGATACATAATTTAAACAAGGATTCATTTCTTTGTAGTAAAATAAATAAATTTTCAAGCCTGTGTTGGCAGATATTAATGCATATTTTATTTTCTGTAAAATTTACAAAAGTGGAGATAGTTTTACTAGTTCTAATTTTAAAGTTTTAGTTGTAAGTGATTTATTTAATGTTTTAGAAATTATTACGCATGTTTCCTTCTTTTATTACCATATAAACAAAATTAATCCTGTGAATTAAAAGATAAAGAAGTACATGAAGAGAATTTAATTGTAAAAACACATAGTTTTAAGTTTTTAATCTTTACATAAACCGCAAACTTTTCCTTTTGATGTCTTTAAAGAAACCAAAACCAGCTTAGCCCGAAGGGTAGCATAAAACAGATTTAGAATCGCAGTAAAATCTCTTGGAAATGGTTTGGTCAACTCATAAATCTCTTCGTAGGCACATTTTCACCCACATCTTGCCGCCTTCAAAGAAGTTTACTTGCAAATTATGCCGGAAAATTATGAGATAAGTAAAATTCAGATATTTAGGGCAAGATGAGGGGCTTTATCGGAAAAACCCAGGAAATTCAAAATCATAAAATATTAAAGTGCACCGATGCCGGGATTTAAAGTAACCCAATAAATCTTAATTTGCCGGAAAATGGAGTGCACGTCCATAAAATTCGCGGAGTACTTCCGGGGTGGGGGCATGGCGTTTCTTTGCAATTTTCTAATTACGCCACAGGTTAATATCGTTCGATGTTGCGCGGGTGTTGCGACCGTCGTCGACTGCCGGAGCTGGAACTTTTCCGTTTTCAATTATTTCAAGCTTTGCATTTAAATCATTGAATGCAAATCCGTCGCGAAGGGGACGCGCGCTCATTGTGCTGAATCTGAGTCTGGAGCGGTTCAAGTTGTCGCAATTTTTATGCGCTTTCAAGGTTTCTAGCCCAGATAAACAGAAATATGTCTTCGGCGGGGACAGGGGACAGGATGAGGTGTTCATTGCGAGGTGCACGTAAGTTGGATGTGAGTGCAGCCAGGATGCACCCAAGGGGAATTTCACACACTTTTAATTCAGTCGGGAAGGGAAAATTAAAGGGATGGGAGGGTAACAGAAGAGGTGAGAGGAGACAGGGAAGGGAAAGAATAGGATTGGAAAGAAAAGGGAAGAGAAGAGAAGAGAAAGGAAGATAAGCAACACACTTTAGATTAAGGCGGGAAAAGAAGAGAAGGGAATAGGAATGGGAATGGGATAAGAATGGAAGGGAAAGGCCTACCGAACTTGTAGGATTTCGCCAGCGACTTGTGTACTTCCTTTGCAGAGGGAAAGTGGCAACAAAGAACAACGAACATATTAAGTGCATCAGCGACAATATGCAGGGTTTCTTTAAAAATGATGCCTTCGTGTCTGAAAGTTCGTTATGACGAATACGTCGCGTCGTCGTGCACACACGTCGAGGTAAAGTTTCCAGGTCTCCGCAGAACCTTTTACTGATTTGTTTTATGCAACTTAGGGCTCATCCGGACTCCTGCAAATCTGCATCGCACCCTAGCAAAGGCGGGGGTGATAGGAGCACCTGGGTAAGCCGTGCGACGCTGCCAGGCACATTCAATTCTTGTTTAGTCAAGAGTATCCTTGAGAGGTGCCTCCACTTGACTCCACCGTTCCTACACTCCTGAGAACGTGGACCTTCGTCGTCACGGTCGAGGTGTTCTTGAACCTGAACGGATGCCAAACGGCACTACGGTTAATTTATACCAGGTGAATGGGTGAATTTTGTGATGATACAGCTTGCTGCACACGAAGGAAATTATTTTAGACTCGATTGGGGGCACGAATTGAAATGTCGCAACTTCTTCGGCTTTAGTCTCATTTCCTCAGATTATGTTTGCTCTTCCATGGGAAGTTGTATGAATGCAGTCGTAATTATAAAAATAAGAAGTCTCCTGCATTTCTTCAAGCTGGTTTGGAATGACAAACATTGGACTTTACCGACAAGCGCTTTTAAAACGAGACAGTTTGAATGGAGTTGTAAATGCAGTTCGGTGCACCCGAGTCAATTGCGATATTAAAAACTATATAAAGGAGAGTGGTTGTCACAAATTTAAGCATCTTTAAGCTGCTAACTTTTGCGTTATTAATAAATTGAATTCTTAAGTATATTCTCTTTGTTAATGTTTGTTTGAAAAAACCACTATATGAGACGTATTGGAATAAATACGAATACATTTTCTAAAGTGTTCTGATAAAAAATTGCACAGACCTAAAATTCACTCCTTTCCCCATTTAAATTGAAGTTGTTTTGCAGTTCACTTAACATTTTAACGGTCGCACCTTTGATCGAAAGTTTTGCGCTTGTTCCCAGTACTTTTTACAAATTTTGTTAAAAATAAAACGTAAAACCTCTATTTTATTGTTGTTTAAGAAAGAAAATCCATACTTATTAAAATTATAACATAACATTTTTATTATTCAAGAAGGTCTTATTAAAATTAATATTTCCGTTTAATAACATAATTTTCAAAACATTTTCAAATATGCAACGAAACGCTGCACGAAGAATACACGTGAATGCTGTAACTTCTTTTCTTGGCAGTGGAGCATATTCGGTATACTCTTCGTGGATTTTTTTATAAAGATAGTGAAACTACGTTCAACAAATAATGCGGATATTTATTTTTAGAAAAAAAAACCGATAATAACAAGTATCACAACAGTTAATTAAGCGGAGTCACATCATTCAGACTGGAAATCGTCAACAAATTGAAGTCACTTAAATGTGACTCCGGCCGATAACCGCCAGCAAAATTGAAGTCATGTAAATGTGACTCCGGCCGTCAAAGTGTTAATTAAACCGCTCTAAGTAGTACACTTACTTAAACAACCTCCTGCCAAGCAAGAATATTACAAAATTATAAAATAAAGCTCAAAATGGCACCTTCTAAGGTTTCTTATAGTGCACCGCAAAACTTAATCCGTATATTGCAATGCAAAGCACAAATATTTAAAGTTAAGATTTTCTTATTATTTTTTTTATACTCAGTTTCTTCCTACTTCTTGCGAAACTTCAACCTTAAAGGATTAATTTCTCTAATAAGCCAATAAGCTTTATTCCTATGCCAAATTTCAATTTTCAATTTTTATATTCTATAATCTCTGAGAAAATCAGATGTAATTAGACAGAAAATAATAAACGTTAATTTTTTCGATATCATTTGCCTAAATAAAAGTTAATCCTACGTCCAAATATGCAATGCATAGTTTACTAATGTTATCTATGTATGGTACTTAATTCGCAATATATTAAAAATTGTTGCTTTTTAAAAAAATTCGTCCTCAATTTTAATGGACTCGTATGCATTGGTGCGGCTTAAAATCTTGATCCTGCATCATGCTAATGGAGATTCATTATCATACCTTTTTATAACAAATAAATCTGAGTACTAAAGGCAAAAATGTACATATAATTTTTTTTATGGAAACGAAATTAAAAAGTACCAACATGTCGATAATTTGGAATTTTGTAAAAACCTTTTAAAGTTAAGCTTTATCCCTTCAGTAGTGGGATGAGTATAAATTAATTAATTATTTGATTATCTAATTGAATTTATAATCCCAATTCTGTATATTGACACACCTCGATAAGGTACTTAATTGTCTGCAATTTTTAATATGATGACTAATAAATGCGGCAAGAATTGATTAAAATGGTACTTAAGTTGGACGGTGCTCGAATAATTTTGTTATGCATTGGAAATTGTATTCGTAACTATAAAAAATAGCATAATATACGAAAAAAACATAATGTAAGACTAATTGAAAAACCTAACGATGTGGAACGTGAGTAAATATCCTATAGAGTAATGGTAATCAAAAACCGACCATATATTCGACATATTTTATTTTTGAGAAGGAGAGTGGTGAGTATTAATCAACTATATTTCGAATAATGGTCACGAACTATGGAGTTTATTAGGTTTTTTTTTCATAAAGAAAACAATGGGCAGGATGAGAATAAAAGTGGCCTATTCCCAAAAGAGCTATATCCGCCCAGGCCGCCAAACTCATCTTGAGACTGAAGCTTTATTAAAACGAAGCACCGTGTCCACGAGAGTTGCGAAAAGTCATCGAAATCCCCTCGGCAAAATTACAGTGTCTGGAGGTAAACAGCAGTAATTTAGAATTTTCATATCGCACAAAAGCCTAATAATCCTGACTGATAGCATCAGGTAGGAGTCGACGTCCGATCCTCCCCCGCACCTCAGCCGCACGCACGCACGCTCCCGGGGCCCTAATAAAGTGTTCCCCGGGCTCCAAAGCCCAGCTGACTATCAGCGAATCGCTGCTCCCTTCGAGGTTTCTTATTCCTTCCTATCCGGAGCCCGGGAATTATCTGCAATTTAGCGCGACTGATGAACTTTTTCTCTTTGCAGAGCGTCTGGCTCACATCCTCTGTCATTACCATATTGTGGTTAAGCAAAGCGCAATTTGTAGTAAAAATAAAAAAATAAAAAAAAAAAACGGGGGAAAAAACAGGACCGCGGCGGACCCAGGTGGAACCGCGACTTTTTGCGATTGCCCGGTGTCAGCGTTATTGAAGTACCTGGAATACCTGCGGTTGATTGGCACAAATTGCGGTCGCACTCGCCGCTAGAGCTTCACTTGCAGATTCAGCGTGGTCCGGCTGGACGCACGATGTATCTAATCTGTGGTTATGTAAATGCCGAACGATATGGCTAATGCCCCTTTGAAATAATTTGCACTATTACCGGCCGCAATAAAGCCGCCCCCCGCAAAAGGGTTACTTGCAATTTTTTCGCGTTTTCCAGAATCTGATCTCAAATCTGCAACGACGTGACGCCAGAACGCTATAACGTGTCGGGAAAGTTCCTTCAGCAGCGACGATGTCGTCGTCGTAGTATCCGTAGCTCCGGATTACACTAGGATTAGATAGAGACATGCAGGGTTTACGGGGGAAAATTACACGGATGATCCCGATGATGAAATATAAATTGACAAAATGATCGGTCTGTCCGTCAGCGGGGCAGCGATATCCTCCTCAGGAAAATCTATCAACATGCTAAATGCCACAAATTAAGCAATTAAGTTTCACTGCACGGGGGAAAGGCTTTAATTAAAATGAAACTGCGGATAATGAACGTTTACTGAGAAAATATGTTTTACAGCCGGCGCGGCGTGCACACAATCGCACGTCCACCGACAATGAAGGGAGCGACGCGATGCCATTAAAGTTGGATCACTCCATTATTTAGTAATGTCTGTTTTCATTACTTCGGACGTACTTCCATACAGCTGTGATTTGCAACCGCTCATTAGAATCGTATGTGGGTTTAGAAGAAACCATTTAGAGACCAACATTGGCCTCTCAGCGGGAATTAAAAAATAAAATGCGCCTGTTACATCGCGGTTTTAAAAATAATAAAAATTCAGTTACTAGAAATTTTCTGTAACTTCTTTCTTCCATAGGGAAAACTCGAATGAAATATAAATTTATAAATTGTTTTTAACACTTCTTATAAAGAGTTTTCCAATAGGGAATATTTTGTATTTTAATACCAACTCACTTTTGACCCTTTTTCATGATCTGACAACGTTAAAATGCCAGTCAAGGTTAATACTTTTATCATGGTGAAGTTCACGAACGAACTACGTTTGGGAATTATTAAAAATTACTACCGCGATTCTGAGGCGGTGGTCGTAACTTTAAGAGCACTTACTCTAATTTTCGATTGTAATAATCATCCTACCAGATAGACTGTGCGTGTTTATAGCACAGCGAGGAAGTACATTTTTGGCTTAATGGTTTTGTTAGTTGATCTATTGAAGGGGAAACTCAATTGAAATTTTATATTCAGCCTAATTTGATATATTTTTAGTGATCTGTACAAAAGCTTATGTTTATAAAAAAAACTCACTCCGGTGTCTATCTGTCTCAAGCTTCCAGAACAGTAAAATATTAATAAAATCGAAAAATTATGGGTTAATGGGGCCGAAAAGGTGATGAACAAATTAACTAAATTCAACCCTATCGCAGATGACCAATGAAAAAAAATTCTATATGTATTTTATTTAATTATTTGCTTTAATTGAGTTAGTAAATAAAACTAGTAAGATCACTATTGATCAAAAGGTATAGAGTAACATTCTAAAGTTTAACTGTTGCTATTTAACTCACACAAATTTCAGTATTGAACTATTACTACTTAGTCATTTACTTATTTTTTTCAGTAGAGCGAGATCCCGATTTGTATGTACTTAACCGCTTTTTACATGTAGCCTCAATTTCACTTGATACACAAAACAGGCATTGAACATATCCATTAAAACATTTTTATAATACATTAAAATTAATATTTAAATGCTAAATTCAAAATCTTTATTTAAAAACGATTTTTATTAATGAATTTCATTTAAAATGTTCTTTTTTTAAATTCGAAATTTGTTAAAGCATTACAAGCTTGAAACAATACGAAAAAAAATTTTGTATTGAGCATCTAATTCATGAAAAACCATTCGTTGGATTTTTAAAATTATAAGAGCACTTAATTTTTTATTATTTTACCCAATTAGTACCTGAAAATCACCTTATTTTCGGTTATTGTTCATTTAATTTTCTTTTTATTTGATATTGCAAATTTCGTTAAATAGATATATAAAATAAAATGTAATATGCTAATTCGGGTAAATTTTGGGCTTATTAAAAGAAGATATGATACGTATTCTACACAAAATTATCTAATATGCGCCTTAAACATAAGTAAAACTTTATATAATCTCTGATTTACTCTGGACATTCTCTAAATAAAAAATAAATTCTTTTACGTCTTTGTAAAAGGTTTCTTATTTAAATAATTCTTTTAAAAATACATTTCTATTCCACTAAGGGGACTTTGCCCAGTGAATTTTTAATAAATAAACTTCAAAACAACGGAAACTCGCATAAAATATTTGAAAAATTTCTTTTCAAAGAAGAATGTCACAATGGGATCTTAAACTTTTCTAAACTTACTACACAAAACAAATACAAAGCGGAAAGAGTCAGAACAAACTGTTTAAGAAGTTATCACCGCAGGAAACGAAATATTTCTTCCCGCAAAATTTATGAGCTGCTCTTCCATTCGGAGCATGTCTTCTAAAAGCATCGCAACATAACCAACTTCCGCTCATTAGAAATCAATAGCCCGCTTGTTCTTTGGGAAATTGAAGTTCAGATTGTTGTCATTCAAATTGGGGAAAACTGGGATGTGGAAAAATCGCTTTTTATATAGACGCCTTTTGGATCAAGTTCATTAAACTTCTGTCGACCACCGCCGTTCGGAGGGAAGTATAGGGCCCCACGGGAAGAGTTTAGAACCGCCGGGTCACCAGACGTGTTCACAATGGAGCCCCTGAGTCGGCTCGGGCGTAAATTGCCTTTTATTGGGCTATAACATAAAAATGTCGTTATTTTTTAGGCTGGGAACGAATCTACTTAGAGCTAAAGAATTGATTGACATGGCAGTTGTACATTACATCGACGTAGCAAATAGTTAAATTTAGATTGAGCGATAAAATTACCCTTAGAGCTTCTTTCTCACCAGTCAGGGTTTAGAATATTTTTTTTTCCAATTTATTGCTTTGCATAATTGCACAAGACATACATACACTTGTTTGGTACAACAAAATACAAAATGTTCCCAAGACCTTTTTGATCTCTTCAGTTAACGCAAAGCCAGGACAGGATCCTTCATGAAATTAAACGCTTAATATTGAAACGCTATTAAAATTAACACCAGAATTTAATTGCAAAATTACCGATTCGGTGGGATTATGTAGACTGTAAAAAGCGTGGAAGGCTAATAAAATAGTAACATGCAAATGAGTATTGGACATCGAAAGAATTTGAATTGGCTTTTAATTTTATTGCTTTTGATTGTAAGGAGATTTTATGCATATGTACATGATTAGCAATTCAATCTTTACGTAAATTACTTCGATTGGCGTTTATGGTTCCAGTCTCCAGTTGGTAAATTTATCGTAACGAGCTTTAAGCATATTGTTAGAAAGGTTAATGTGTTTTTAAAACGATGTTTCCACCATACTTTACTGTAAAACATTTTAAAGTCACACTTATATTAGAAACTTTCATTTTCTTATTAAGTTATCAAGGATTCATGCTAATTTTTAACACCAACACTACATGCTATATCTATAAACACATTAATTTGTGTGCTATATTTGTACAATGTCTCAATTTGCACCTTGTAAACTCTTTACAAAGGTTGAACATATTTTGAAATAATACCATAATTTGAGTAAAAATATCGACTTTTCATATTCTCAAATTGTAAATTAATCAAATTAGCGAAAACAAGACCGAACAAGGATTGAAAAGGTACTGGACATTGAATTTTAGAATCCAATCTGAAATAAGACTGAAATTACTATTGGCAGTGATTGGTTGATCAAACTGAAAATGAATGATATTTTCCAACTTTTTAACTTAGTACTGTTTTCGCTATAAGCAATTAGAAATTTTTCAAGTAATGAACTTAGAAAATTGTCTACTAGGCTTAAAAATCCTAGGAGAGTAATGAAACAGTTTAGTACTACATATCGTAGCTTATTGCTCTTTTCATTACCTTTATTTAACTATTAATTTTTGAATAGCACATATATTCGCGAAAATATGTTAACTATTAGAAATAAATTTACTTATAACTCCATGAATATATTAAAAAATTCGTAGATATTTTATTTAGACTGTTTTCAGGGTAATTTCAATTAGTCTTATGTTTTACTCTACATTTTAGTTTGCTTTCACCGTTTCATCATCTCGTTTTTAGTTTTAGTTTTAGTTTTAGTCATGTTTTTCCAACGGGTTTTAAATATATAAGTTTTCCTTTCTTTCACAAATAATATAAATAATTTTGAAAGTAATTCTTTAAAAAAACCTTTACCTGCTTTACTATTGAAAAATATCTTAACTGTGCACCTATAGTTGATAGTACGAGCAAGAGAGTGTAGTTATTGAGCTTGGTTTATAATGCCACAAAAAATACAGACAAACAAAACCCTAAGATGAATAGTTTCGTTATTTTCTCCAGACATAAGCATATATTATCGCGGGAATTTCAATTTAAAGCTCTTAACCCGGACAAAATCCGTTCATTTGAATTTTGTAGCAAAAATTTTTGCATAAAAACACCATCCTCGAAGGGGAATCCATTAAAACTTTCTTGCTCGACCAAGAAGTATTTCGCAGACGATTTGAAAATTGCATATTTGAAAAGGACTTGCCGCGAGATTCAATCCTCTTGCAGATTTCCCTAAAATTATTATGCTCCTTAAAATGCCACAAGCGAAGGGGTAAGCGGACTTTTTGTTTGATTTAAAGATAGAGCTGAAAAGTTGCAATTCCACCAAATGAAACTTGAAATTAATTCACCCATAAGTGCATTAAAGAGGAAGAGGAAAAGTGTTGAATGAAACATTTCTATTTGGAGACAAAACCATCTGCAGCTTTTCTCCTGGCAATTTTGGATGGATGGATTTAGAGTTTAAAAGGAATAATTGTCTTACCTTTAGCTCATAGGTAAAGTCGGTTTCGTCAAGCAAAACAATCCGGACGGATATGGTCTTTGACGGTCTACAGAGGCAATTCATGTTGAAAGCTCTTCTTTGGCACCCTGTAGCACACACAGTTAATTCTTTCGGTTGTTAGATACCTTTGTCACTTTTGTGGCACGTCACGTATCACGTCACTAGGCAGCACAGGACTCCGTCAATCATAGTGGCCGTTCACGATGATGACGATGATGACGGTGATGACGGCTCTGACGACGGCACGTTCGCGCAGCCGGAACACTTGTTTCACTTTATACACTTCCTCCCGCGCTCAATTTGTGCACATATCCATTAATTTACTTATTTGCATGCACACCCTGTGCCGGCAACCTCTGGAGCCCCTGAGTGTGTAATATCAGGCGGCAACATCACTTAAACGCGAATAAGCACCCACTTCGAATAGTTGCACGTTGCCCGACGACGACGTGGAATGCATCACACAAATTTTCCCAGCGATAATGTGGAATCTTTGGCGGGAGGGTGACTCCACCGGGAAGAAATCCGAACGACACCGGGATACACCTTTCAGCTGGTTACGCGAAACCGAACAGTCTTCTTATTCAAATCTGCAGAAAAAAAGATAAAGAGCCCCCCCTTCTACTTAAAGCGATGGCGTCGTTTTGCTGCTCGCTAGCGATGACGACGGGGACGACGCCGACGACAAAGACGATGACGACGATGACGACGACGACGACGACGTCTTATTTGCTTCCACTTGCCACTACTCAAGGAATGTCTTGCCTTTAATCATCACAGCTCCTTGCAGCGCCAAAGGTGCGTACGTAATCTCGAGTGTTCCACTCGCATCCAACCTGAAATGAGAAATAACGTGTGACATGTGAGCATGATAATGAACATGTGTCGGGTTTGTTTCTAATTTATTTCATCGCAAAGGTGCTGAAAGGAGGGATTCCTTCGAATTGTGAAGCATCTACCGATTACAAAATTGATAACAACGACGAAAAAGTAAAGGTGCCAGTTACTAGATAGAAGGAAGGAATCGTGGATTTATTTAAAACCGAAAAAAAGCTCGTAATCCACCCGGTTACTAGGCGATATCGTTTTTGTAAATTATTAGTCCTATTTCAGAAACCCTACTACATACTTTAGATTTTATTACGAATTCCGAAATTGGAATACGACAATCGGAATAGGCCCTTCACAGTTGTAATGCCAAAATCGAGGCTTATTCATGAATAAAATTACATCGTTTATTTTGAATTTATTGATTTCTATATTTTTTATTTAAACTCGATGATTTTATTCATGAGCAGCACTCAAATTTAATTTGCATTGCAAATATAAAATATAATTTTTGTGTAATTTGTAACGGCTATGACGATAAATCTTGGAATAGACCAGTATAATTTATTTACTTGTTATACAATATAATGAAAAACATCATATACAATCATTAGCAAAAATAAAAACTTTATTACCCTCTCCATTATTTGAAAATTAAAATTTTTATTCAAACTATCTAAAATTTTGATTGTATTAAAAAAGCAACAATACAACTAATTTGCTTCAAGTTCAATTAAAACATACTTTTTACACATTCGCTTGGCTGGGAGTTACAATTTTTAAATGGACGTATAACCAAACCACAAAAATTACCACACTATAATTTCATTTTAATAGAAGACAATTTTCGCTAATCCATTGCTGATTAATGATTTATGATTAAAATCATAAAAACGAAAGTAAGCTGAAGCAGTTAAATTCAAAATTATACAAGGCTGCTTTCTCTGTTTTCAAATAATGATATTTTTTTATTCATTATTATTCAACGCCTTTGGTTTTTTGTTGGACTTTAAGGCTGTTATTGCGTTCAATTTTAATTATCAGCAGCAGTAATCTTGTTCGTGGCTAAAAGTTTTACAGCAACAATGTTTGGATTTGATAAATAGATGGTGGCTTTTGCCGGTTGGTTAATTTTAAATTTTGATCGTATATAAAAATCTAAAAACGTATTCGTTTTTCCATTAAAATAATTCAAAATATATCATTTAACCTTTAAATGTAATGAAAAATTATTATAAATTACTTGCTTTCCTTTCATTTTATTCATTTTTTATTTAGACATGTATGCTGGAGCAGCGCCTATTTTAACCTTTTTAACAACCGTCAAAAATTAAGTGTGAAAAAGGTTTTTTCTAGGTAAATTTCTAGATAAATGTAAATAAATGCCATGTACATGTTAGGCACATTTATTATTTTAGTTGCTAAAAATACAGTTTTCTATTTTCGGTATCAATCTGGCTAAATATTTATTTAAAATCCGCAGGTAAGTTTCTATAAAAAATTTAACCGCTAAATAAGTCCAATATCAGACCTTATTTTTAAATGAAAATAAAAATATTTTTTGCAAAAACAATTTTTAGACTTGCCCAAAAATGGACTCCAGCGGTAATTTATAGATTTTTACGCTTTTTATTTAAAAATGAGAAAATAAAATTGTTTACTAATTAGCTCTCCATTAGCATTCCATATTTAGCTTAAACTTAAAACCATCTTTAAATTTTCGTTTTTTATAAGTCAATAAAAATTAATCAAAATAATTTTAATTTTTTTTTAATGCCACAATATTCATTTTTCAGATAAATTATGTCGAAACTTGTATATTCGATTTGATATCTTTATATGTTTTTCGAAATATTATTGGATATCCAAAGCCCAAAGGGTTAATTAAAAGCGGACGAAGTTAGTTTTATTTTACATTATAACTTTTGCTCTTTATTTAATTGGGAGTTATTTGCCAGCAAGCATTCGTCCAATTAAAGCGTCTACCGAGACTTGAGACAAACTTCCGTGAATCTTATCTTGCACCACTAATTCAACTTATGTGGCTACTTTGCCAAGAGGTGCGTGGTAGATGAGATCACTTTCAAAGCGTGCAGATGAACCCCAAGAAGATTATTATTGATTGTGCAACTGCTTTTATGTGTACCCCTTACAAATTAGAGGAGTTCTTCAGAATTCCCAGGTGTTGCTTAAATTTGTCTGCGCAACCCAGAATGCAATCAGATGAAATGTGCAACTTTCGCGGTTCAACGAGTCCCGCGTTAGCGCCACATTTCGCGCCACTTTAATCCAAGAAGTGGAACTCGGCTGTCGAGCATAATTTTTGTCTTTAATTAATTACTATTTGTCTTCGTCGCTCTGCTTTCCTTCCCAAAAGATTCATCAGCTTAATGAATTTGCTTTTGTGGAGATGTTCCCGTTGCGAGCCATTATAATGGGATGAATCATTCGCGATGCAGCCGCGGCATTCGAATCTCTCTCGGTGGACTGACCTTGATAGCAATCTCGACACAAAGCACTGGAAAGGTAAGTAGAGATAATTAATTCTGGAAATTGCCTCGTCGACTAGCGTGCCGGTGAGTGAACCTGTAATTTTGCGAGTCTTTCCGATACACTTTGACTTTGGGGCAGCATACCTGCCGTTCCGTCGCACCATATCGCGCATATGCCGCGCCTTTGGTCATAGTGCCCACCAAAGAATCTTTAGGGGCGCACATCGGTCTCATGTTTGCTAATTAATTCGTGGGATGTTCCTGTGTGGCCCATGCAGCATTAATCACCCCAAAAAATTAGGTGTGGGGCCCGGCCGTCGACCACTGCGTTTGATATGTTTTTTTTTTCGAAAATTATTGTAATCTGCATACACACTCCCCCAAAACTTTCTGATACATTGATATCCGATGGACTGGGAAAATTAATTGGGGCCACTCGACCGGATCTGAGGGTTCGAAGGTCCGGTGTCCTGCCAGAAAAGATATTCAAAGTAATAAATCGCCGAGCAGCCCATTGACCCTCACGTCGGATTTTGGCAGGATTTACAAGAGCTTGCATTTTTTTTTTTATTATCGCTTCATGTTTTTGTTTTTATCGTGCCCACCGTCCGTCAAATGTGGAGCCGGACCGAGCGTAAGATTCAGCAGAGCACCGAAGGTGGAAAATTAGTTTCACGTCGTCGTAAAAGAAACGTGTAGCGTCTTGCCGTGTCCAATTTGATTTTTTTTTTTTTGTTTTGCCCCCTTGTGTCAGACAAGTCTTGTTTAATGCTGGTCAACGTTTTATTGCTATTTGTTTTTTTGAATTACAGGCGACTGGAAAATCAAGGTACAAGTTTCAATCTAGCTCAATTACACGAAAAGCGTGTAGTGATAACTGGGATAACTGCCCGTCGAGCTGGGCCTTTTTATCCGTTCACAATTCAGATTTAATCCGAATGAATGACTTAAGACACTAACTGATCTTGTCCCACTAAGGAGATTAGTGAAAGAATTGTACAAAAATCGGTCATTTCATTTCGAAATAACTTTTGTATCATATGATGCTTGATTTAATACTACATACAGATTTTCAGCTGCAATCAGTTAAAAACGATTTTAATTTAATTATCAATTAGGTACTAAAGGTATCTATTAAGAAAGATAAATGCATGGTGTATAACTAGCTTAGTAACTATACTTAACTACTACTACCTATCACTAGCTACTATGCAATTACAACAGAGAATTATGCAGGTTTTACATATTTTAATGTTCTGCATAAATTTTGAAAAAAAAACGCGTACATTTATGGTGATATTTCGGTTTCTCTGTGTACTCCAAAAACATTTTCATTTAAAATACGAAGAATTGCTTTTGTATTTTATGAAAAAAAGAACAATTAAAGAAATCAATTGAGTTAAAATCTAAGTACACCATAGTAAGATATTTTCAGTTTCATACAAAATGAAAATTAAATCAGTACTTATTATTTCGTGTGGGGGTTTCGGAAGTCATAATAGTATGAATGTATGTATAAATAAATAATTATATTTGATAGTATCATCATACTTCTTATAGTACAATTTTGCATATATTTTTACATGATTTTTAATTCTTTGAAAAAAACAGGAAAATGTTATCTCCTTTAAATTTATTTACAATTATTTTCCGATAATACAATGTTTTTATATTTTTCTGGGATCGTATTTATACACCCAATTCTGTTTTTACAGGGTAGATATACATCCCAAAAAAAAACCGTGTAAAAAAATATGTCGTGTACATGCATTGAAAAATAGAAATTGGTTTTATATAATTTAACCCTTTAATATTCGTAAGCAGCTAAAATAAAAGGATTCATGAAAACCCATCATTAAGAGCCAAAATTGATTTGTAGTTCAACTCATTAAAATAACATATGTAAATTAAAAATAATCATAAATTCAGGAATAAAAATATTGAATGCAATGATACATAATATAAATTACAAATTATCACAAATTCAGGAAAAACATTATTGGCTGTATATGTATGATATGTGCTGGGTTCATTTCATTTAAAATAATATTCAGTAGGGATCATAGAGGTTTATGTAAAAGTCCATATAAATTAATTTATCATACTATCGTCAAGTTTAACGGCTCTAATTGCTCTACGTTATCCCCTATACGATGTTGTATAATGATGAAATTTAAAATGCTTGGCTACAATTTTAGAAATCTGAATGGTCTAGTTGTGCTAATGATTGCTATTCTTCTTCAACTCTTTCGAAAGAAGTTTTGTTATCTTTGGCAACCAACAGGCCCACACTTGGGCTAACGGCTCCTAAAATGAGGATAATCACGATTTATGTCTTATTGCTTAATTTACCGGTGAGTGTCGTAGCATTCTGGCCTTATTCGTCTCAAATTTGGTCCATTTTAAGCGAAATCTGCCCGCGTATGACGAACAAACTGGTCCAATCATATAGCCCGTTAGCCTAATGAGCACTTAATGCCCAAGGTGCGTTAACTAAATCGTCCGCTGGTCGGATTGAATCACCGAAATCTTTGATAAAACCGGATATGTGTGCATTAAAACGAAGTCTGCTCGCCTGAGGCAACGTTCGCAATGGGCAGCGCTTAGCATGGATTATCCCGAAGTGAAAACCACTTGCGTTGTGCAACCAAAGTACCAGCAGGGACCGTTCGTTTCACGTGTTAACCAGGTTGATAAACGTGACTGGGGCCCACTTCCTCAGGAGCATGGCTCTGATTTCTACGGGGGCAAAGGCATTCCAGCGATTTCGGTTTCCCTGACCTTTCCTCGCCTTCTTGTTTCCCTGTCACGCTCTGTGCCTCGGGTGCTTGTGACAGGGAATTTCTGGGCCCCGCAGGCTGTCGCCTTCATTCCATCCCCCTCCCGATTACATAATAAAGCAGCTCAAGTCCGCGGCGACTTTGTTAGAAAAATAAATCCATCAGATTATCCCGGGGACTGGCCACGGTCCATCCCAAGTCGGAGCCGATGATCAATCAATAGGAAGGCGAGGCGCATCTAATCGGAGAGCGTCTTACCGGACAAAGTGGTCGAGTAGCGCTTTCTTGCTTGAAATGATAAACAGTTAAAGGCCGTTGAATCGCGCAATTGTCCCATCTCGCGACCGTTCGCGGTCTCTCCTGGAAGATGGTGCTAATCCGCAACGATGAATAACTTAATGAGCGCTCGTTTTCGCGGTCGAAACGCGAGCTTGTTACGCAATGTTTTGGGAGCGCTTTATGAATTCGCCGTGATGAATGGCATCTTAATGGCGTTTTTGGACCCGTCGATTTAAATGGTAGAATTGCGGCGACCTTCCCGTCAAGATTTGGAACGGTTCGCATTAATTTCGGTCGCTGGTCATTGTTTTTGCCAGCTAGATCATTTTAGGAAAAATTGATGCAGTTAATCTCGCCGCTATTAAGCTGGATAAAAACACCTTTACCGGTATCCCTAGGTAATCTACTTACGGCATGATTAATTACGACTGGTTTCACAGCCATTCATTTGTTGGGGCTTCTGATGAACGCCTATAAATTGTCAGTCCCCGCGCGGACTTTAGCTGCCTTTTGCTGATCTTTTCATTTCTTTTTTTGGGTCTCGCCTTTTCGGCTTAGAGAGGTGTTGTTCTGTTGGACATTAGCAATTTCTTCGACAAATTTTCTCGCGCATAAAAGTTATAACTGTTTTAAGCTTTAGGCGATAATTGAGGGCCTTCGTATGCGAAAACAATTTCAAATAGACAATGGACCGGTCATTGAATTTAAGTAATTGCCGTTAGAGAAATTGGTCCACCACTAGATGATCCATTTGAAGCTAATGGAAATGGGCATAAGTTGTGGTAAGTATTTTTAGGTTTGTTCCATTATCCATTGTCTTTAAATGGTTCGGTTTCAAAGCGGTTTACATACCTACAGCATCGGCGCGATACATAAAATAAAATCTTAAAGTGATATTTTATAGTTTTCAAGATCGGTTTCATAGTATCAAATTAAGTTTACGTTAAGTTAAAGAAAGTCCTTTCTTTAATCAAAGCCTGAATGAATTAGGATTTCGCAGAGCTCTGAGCTTAAACTATTTGAAATTTTATATTTTTGCATTGTCATTTCAGCTATCTAAATTGTTTTTTCGTAAAAGCACAAAACTATTGACTGGAATAGTGTTAGTAATCGAGATTTAACACTTAACTAAATTAAACTTACACTATGTCAATTGTCACTATGTTAGAATTTTTTCTGCAACACGAAAGACCGTTTTTTGTGTATAGATCTATAGATTGGTCCGCCGTTTTGTAGTTTCATAATTGAGAACTAAATGATAAATTAACGCCCCCTCCCTTCCTCCTTCCCCCCATAATAAATAACTTTACGACATTTCAATGGAATTTAGTGCTAATAGGTCGTTAGTTTGAAATTAAACATTTCATGCTTGTGAATTAAAAAAACATCATGTATTCCATATCCCACATATTTACGAATAGACATGAAAAAAAAACATAGACAGTCGAATTTCTAACATCTTTTTGAAGTCGGTTAAAATACAATAAGTATGCAATTAGCGCTTGATTATCAAAAATGTTATTGTACTATAAGATAACTTGGGGCCTCTGGTAGTTCAGTTGTTAGCGCGCTGTCCTACCGTCCCAGAGGCTGTGGGTTCGAATCCCACGAATAACCATGGTCTCCTGCGCTACGTGGTAACACAATGGGCCAAATTGGCCTAAGTGTGCCTTTCTAGGCAGCCACAGTTAAAAAAAAAAAAAAAAATAAGATAACTTGTTGTTTTTCTCATTTTACTTAGTAACTATGGTAAATATGTCTAAATTCGTTTCTTCAAATGAATTTTGTTTATTTAACCCACGTTTTCATTGAAATATTTTTAATGTATAATATTTAATACTTTGATCCTTGTTGAATTGTATATACTAGTGGGCCCGCACATACGTTGTCCTGACACAAACTGCCTTCTATATAGAACGCGTTTAAATCAGCATTGAAAATTCCTAATACATTCGTCGATATATTTCACGTTATTTTAATTATATTCACGAAAAAAAATTGGTATACGCTGCTAGCAAAGATAGATATATCAAAATTCTCTTTGAAAAAATAAAAAGAAATGTTTAGATGTCGACTACCGCGACACCTATCAGGTCCAAAAGTAACTTACCTTTCAACCTGGAATTAACTATACCCAATCACAAAATTTCATTGAAATCGGTTAGTCGGTTTCGAAGATTAGCGTGTACGATCACAGTCACACGTCACACGTAATTTATATAAGATATATAAGATATATATAAAATTACTATTTAATTTGAAATCGAGAATGAAATACATATGCTTTTGATTTGGAAATTTAATGTGTTCAAGTTACTGCTTTTCCTTGGGAGCACATCCTTGTTTGGATTAAAGTTGTGTATCTTAACGTTTTACATGATTGGTATTATAAACAATTTCTTGAGAACGATTTTCTCAGTTCAGAGTTCTTAATGCTAAATTAAATAAATGTTTTTTATAATAGTAACGTCAAATAATCATAATATTAAAAAAAAATAAATAAATCATTACAGGGATAAAGGTTCGTTATTTTATGACGCACTCTATATAAAATGTGAGCCCTCTCGTCCAAAATAGTCTCAGTTCCTAATTTCTTGGCATGTCTGTAACGCTTTTTCTGAAACCAACAATTAAAAAGGGCATAGTTAATTACGTAGGAAATTGCTTTTATAGTCATATAATCTTAAATGCCGAGATCGTTCCAAGTAAATCACAAGTTCCTTCTAGGTCGGGTGATTTTACTTTATAACCCTTGTAAATAAAAAACCCTAGGTTTCCACGGCTTTTATGGGCTACATCGAATCGCGGGCTCTTAAAGCACGGCAATGGCATTTTTACCGCCGCATAGTTTGACCAGGGCCTCATATTGTGCATTTCCTTCGGTGTCATACGTTCGAGTTTCAAGACGAACGTGCCAAAGATGCCTGCAAGCCTTGGGCTACCCAGTGCGGCCCTCAAGGTTAAGCATTTACAGAATTTCAGTAAATTAATTGAAACCTTCCGTTTTTCACTTGTGGTCCCAACAGGTAAATTCCTCCACACACAGCTAGAACAATTCCGCACCGGAGATTGGACATGATAGTGGACCGCGGCGAACACGTCCCGGTCCCGGGCCCTCTACGTAATATCTTACTCAGGTCGGACTTAAGATACTCGAAGCTGACTACCACATCGCCTCTAGCTGCAGAACAAGAGTAATCGGGACCAGCAACAATAAATAAATAGGGGCCGTGGAAAAAGGGAAAAAGGGCCAGCACGAGGGCTGCGATTACATCGGGATCGGGAATCGGTGCCCTCTCATTGTGCGCCCATCGGCTGATACATTAGACGGCCATAGGGGCACTATCGTCGCAGGGATAGAGGATTAACTTGTAAGACGTGCATGCGGCTTAGCCAGCGTCTTGGCGGCTTAAGCTGCATATTTACGATTCGCAGCCTTTATAAAGTTATTTGCAACGGCCGGCCAATGGCTTCCGCTATTTATTGCCCGGCCCTTATACAATTACATTCTGGAAATTTGACAGTACCCAGAGTATTTCATAATTTACGACCGCCTTATCCTAGGTACTATAAATCCAATTATGGGCGACTCCCAGCGAGTGAGAAGCTTTATACCCATTGCATACTAAAGCAAAAGGAATGCAGTTTTAATGTTTATACAAATATTTTATTTATTTATTTAAATTTGCCAATTTCTAGCTTATTGGCTGGTGTATTCGAATTTCGGTATGTACGTATATTAAAGCTTGTTTTTCATTTTAAAATTGATATATTTAATTAAGGGATAACACTGTGAAAACTTTTCAAAATTTAACCCTTAGAACAGAGATTAAAAAAAAACTTAAGCTACTTTTATAAAATCTGTTTATAGTCTAAATAATTTGAAATCATTATTTATTGCGTGGTGAATGGCAATACAAAAGTACATAAAAAAATAAGACATTATTTCCGCTGGTACTGGTGGAAGTTAATATATTTCCGAACAATTTGGCGAATCTCCGTCCCAGAAAAACAGGAATTTATTTTACTTAAGTTGTCTTATATGTCACCAACATTCCCTCAAAATTTGAATTTGAATGGTACAAACATCAAAGTGTAAGACTTTCCCACAGGAAAACACATTTAGAGAAAATTAAGTTAAACTTTGATGTGATGCTTCGGGTCTCCACCCTAAAAACCACCATAAAAACGCTTTATCGTTACTCAGATTTGATTTTTGATATGTGGATTATAATAAATTATTGGTAAAACAATAAAGTCAATAAAAATAATTTGTTTAACCGATTTTCACCAGGTATAGGGTAAAGGAAACTTGCTATTCTTATGCTATTTATGCATCGTTATAAGTTATAAGTAAACAGAAACATGTTTAAGTTTAGTTTTGAATACGAATTATCTTAATAATTTCACTTCAGTTTTAGCTTATGGAGTTAATCGGTTTGGAAAATGAACCGATCGAATAATAACACTGGTCAACACTAGTCATGCCACACGAACTCTGATGGCTAATATTGTTTTTGCCACCTACACTCATTAATAAACAACAATAGTTTTATTCCGATTGGCCTTAGATTTCTTGTGATGTGTTGATTCGTATAACCAGTACTACGGCGATAAACGCAAACAAACGATCGCGAATAAACTGTCGTTAAATAAATTGTTTTCGTATTAGTTTAAATTTAGTTATTTATAATTGCTGTGATTGTGTGAATATGCCGAGAAAGTGTAAAAACGAACCTGACTCTTTTTGTTCTATTTGTGGAGAATTAACTTTTAAAAAACAAAGACGAAATTTCACTAAAGTTGTGATGGAGAGTTATCGTCAGTATTTTGGTTTCCCTGTGGCTCATCAAGACAAATCTTGGGCTCCCCGTATTTGCTGCATGACCTGCGTTAAGAATTTGAGTGATTGGTGATTTCAAAGTTCTTGCCCTATTACTGGGACTTCAGCTGGGTTATACCAAATTCTGCTGTTTTCTTTGTGAATGGGATAGTCGGGACAAAAGAAACCATTATCGTAAAAAAGTATGGCCTACGCGAACATCTTTAAACCCTGGACAGAAAAATGTGAAATATTTACCTCTTGTAGAGCCGTCTAAAGTTCTTCTTCCACCATTGCACATTAAATTAGACCTAATTAAAAATTTTGTTAAGGCGATGGATCGCAATGGGAGCGGATTTTTGTATATAAAAGAAAAATTCCCTAAAATAAGTGACGCAAAGATAAAAGAGGGTATTTTCATTGGACCTCAAATTAGGGAGTTAATAAAAGATCCAGTATTTGAAGAAAAATTGAACGATCTAGAAAAACGAGCATGGATATCTTTGCAAATTGTTGCAAATTTTCTAGGTAACCATAAGAGTGAGAAGTACAAAGAGTTTGTTAGCGAGTTGTTGTTGGCTTATCAAGCATTGGGTTGCAACATGTCACTCAAGATTCATTTCTTAGACTCACATCTGGATTTTTTTCTGAAGAATTTGGGAGCTGTGAGCGATGAGCACGGGGAGAGGTTCCATCAGGCCATTTCACAGATGGAAAAGCGCTATCAGGGCAAATGGAATCCAAGGATGTTAGCCGATTACTGTTGGACGTTAAAAAGGGACCATCCAGGAGCTAAATTTGCCAGAAAATCCTAAATCATAAATTCATAATAGAACTTTTTTTGTTTCGGACTGTCATTATTTGTTGAAATTTTTAAATTACATTAATCAATAAAATTCTTGACCAATAATTGTTTTTTAGTTACTTATTTTTACTAACAATCATCGATCAAAGTAAAAAATATGAGTGAAGTTCGTGTGGCACGACAAAGTTCAAATTTTGTTCCCCAGTGTAATTATACCATCTATCATTTCACATTTTCGAGGAAACATATATTAGTTGTATTTTGTTCCTGTTTTAGGAATCATAAAATAATAAAAAGTTGATGACCGATGTTATTAAAGTAAATATAGAATTATGTAAATGCAATTTTGCCGAATGCTGTGGGAAAGTTATGTCGAGTCCTGAAACTAGTTGGTGCTAATTTCCGTTTTAACGACCTGGGGATAGATTAATAAGGTGGAATTGAGTGCCTTATTAGGACAGTTGGAGTTTCCCATCCATTTCTCTAGACACTCGGTATTTTCTCTAAAAGCACTTCAGCCGGAGTTGGTACAAAGTTGGATTCAAAACCGCGGGCAAATTCAGTTTGTATGGGTTTAGGTGCATGAATTTGTCAAAGGTGTTCTTGTTTCTGGCGCCCGCACCCTTTGCATATAGAACAAACTTTCATCTTACAAAAATGGCATGAAAGATCTACAAACGTATTTTATGCTAATTTCAATTGATTTTTATCCTTGGCAGCTGACTTGTTCCCACCCTGGAATCGGCGAAAGGTCCGTGAGTAATGACTACCATCTTACCATCTTTTCAACTTATTTCATACATATTTGCACAATTCGCTCTACTGTCTGACTGCATCGTGCCATAACTAACTGTACTGATTATGTTTTACGAGCTATTTTGTATTTTATGCAGTGTTCTCATCGCGCTCACAAAGTATAATAAAATTCTTTCGCTATGCAATTGAAGCCGTCTAATCGTAAAAAAGTTCGCTATCCCGCTAGACTTTTATGCAATACAGGGGCAATTTGGCATTTTTCTAAAGGTAAGTTTCCGACAACTATTTTTAATAACGTAGTAAAAAGTTGAATAATAAGAGAAATGTCTTTGTAAGCGGTTTGTCTGTTTTCAAACGTTAAAGTAAAAAATTACGCATAAAATTAACTATTTTTATACAACAGAAAAAGGAAATATAAAAAAATTATATCAGTTCCAGATGAAGAAAGCGTGTTATTTTCACATATAATTAATTTGTAATTATAGCGAAAACTGTAAAATTACATCATCTTAATTGTAAGGTTAAATTAGCTTCATTAGAAAGGCTGACAGAAAACAAAAATACAATTTTTAGAAGGGTTGTCTCTTCATTTGTCTGTTTGTACAAATATGAGTTAATACTAGCTAGATCCAATTACTGGTCTTTACATGCACCGTGTGAAGCCGTGTTCATCAGATCAGATAGTTAAAAATAAACGGATACAATAACTCGAAAGTGGTTTGATTAAATTAATACGATTAAATAAAATTAATACCTAGTTAATTGTTGAAAAACGAAATATGCAAAGGAAATAGAAAATAAACAAATTTAAAATGTACAAAGTTTAAATGGAAATCCCTCGATTCACGTTCATTTACGTTTATTGTTTTAAAACAAAAAAAGGAACAATTTAATTAGAATAATATCTATAATACGTTAAATTGGAAAAACAACTTTTCAAAATAAACTTTGCAAATATTGATACCATTTTTCATTAAAATCGTTTCAGTTAGTTTGAATTAATATGAATAAAACTCATTAAGTTGGTAAAAGACGTGATGCTGGGTTAATAGTTACAAAATTTCTAAGAACCAAGAATAATTTCCGGAAACTAATGCAAAACACATTATTACTTTATTTTCAAAATGTTGCTTGTTTATCTCGACTACTCTCAGGAAATAGTGAAGAGGTTTCTATTAATGCTTAATGATTGTTGAAAACTCGAAAAATCGTCTTTCTAATTGAAATTCATAAATTCATTTAATTATTACCATTACACTGCCTGATGTAAATAAAATATCTAGAAATTTTCTGAAATATTCCATTTATAGTTTTGGTTGTGGTAATTTCTAAGAAGGTGAAATAAGATTTAGATGAAAAATCGTTTACTGAATGTTTTGCAGACCCAACTATACAAATAGATAAAATATGTAATTTAACTGAACTGTTATAATATTCCTTTTAATTTTGTTACAAATTCAGATATTCAACTCGAACAAAACATTACCATTTTATAGTTTAATATTTCATAAAAGAATCTCTCCAATAATTTTAGCAGACCTATTCAGTACAATGCGATATGCGAATGACAAAATTTCAGTCCCACTTTGCATGTAGGGCAGATACTCAGTAAATGTCTTTTGTGATATAAATATTCTTGATATGTACAATATCCAAGTAGTTTTATGCGGATAGGGATGGATAATAAATTAGTAAATTTTGTGGGGGCATTCATAGGCTGTCTGCACTACAGATGAAATAGGATCGCAGCATGTGAGCCTAGGGTTGATAGTCGCCTTCAGGTTTCTAGCTTTGGTGACAATTTTTAAGGCATTATTGTGATGTAAAGGGGAGATATTGAAGCTACGAGTCAAAAAGAGATCAATGGATTTAGTGGCATTTAGTGTTAAGTTGTGACTAGATAAATAAAGGGGTTTCTTTTAGAGATATATAAATTTAAAATGAAATAAAACACGTAAAATTAATGTTAATGTTGGCTTTATTTAAAAGATATTTTTATGCCACTAATATTTTAATAAGATTTCGGTCCAAGAGGTCCAACGTGTGTCGCCTCTACGTGATATCACACCTATGGATTACTTTCTTTGGGGATATGTAAAGTCATTCGTCTATGCTGATAAACCACAAACGTTGACGTTGACGCCCATATGCTTGATATCATGTTTAAACCATTAACATTATTTTTAGGTGTTTTATTTCATTTTATATTTCTATACCTCTAAAAAAAGCACCTTTTATGTTCGATAAATTCAAATTTATTTTGTTACATGGTCAGACAATTCTTTGCGCTTACAAGATGACGAGATCGTCCGCACGAAGATGGTAAGAGGGATTTAATAGTACATTCAGCAAAGTCTTTAGTGTAGAGGGTATAGAATATAGATGAAAGGTCTGAGGATCGAGGGTTCCGATCGGTACATGCAGAGGAAAAGAGGATTGCCCATTATATTTTAAATATTGAGATCTATTGTTCAGTTAGTTTCTCTCAACCGCTTTAGAAAGGTCTTAGAGGACTAAAATTAATCTTTATCCAGAGCCATTCCCAAGTTCGTAATGACTTTAAGAAGAGCAATTTCGCAGCTTTGATGTTTGCAGAAGCCTGATTAATAACTGTTGATAAGGTTATTACCAATCAGGTAGCTTTGGATTTAGATATGAATGATTTTTTCCATTGCTAACGTAGTATGCTTATTGGTCTGAAGTCGGTTAATTTAATAACGAACCTCTTACAGTATCGTTTAGAAAGCGCGGACTAAGGTTGTCAACACCAACTGTATTTGATGATATAGACAACAACGCCTGATAGACCTAATAGTCTGCGAGTAAAACGGCTAACAATCAGATAGACATAGCAAAACGATTGGGGTTTGTAGTTTGGCTATTAAACCCTTAAAAGTATACCTGAAAAATTGCTTCATAAAATGTCGTAAATAGCATTGATTAATATTGTGGTTTTAAAATATGCAAAAAAGTGTTCGCCCCATTTTCCGCGAACCTTCATTCAATTTCTCAACAAAGTAAATTGCAGAACTTGACTGTTCGGGTGGCGCGAAATACCATTCTGATGAGTAAATCCCTTTGCTCGTCGGAAAAGTGATTAAATTCATTGCACGCGTCCTTTACTTTTATAAAACTTTGACATGAACTCCTCTCGGTGCGGGTCTTTGGCATGTATGTACGTGAAAACCGCCCCGACAATTAATGGCGGCGCATAAAACATATTTTTTGTCGCTGCACTTGAAGCCAGTACTTCGCATTTATAATCGATCAGACTTCACCTGAGAAGAATTTTAAGAATTTCGACGTGTGTTACACCGGTGCACCATGGATTCAGAATTCGAATCTCCTTTCAAGTTGGTCGTTAGACATGCATAAAGCAGAAATCTATTAAACTTACCAGGGCTCCTGCCAGAACAATGGGGGCACGTACCCTGAGGTGACCTGCAACACAAGATGAATAATTAACGAGTGCTCAGACTACTTTTCCTCGTTTTCTTTGAGGGACGATTCGCTACTCATAAATGCCTCATGGCGCAAGAAGGTAATAAAATGAAATGATCGTCGGGAGATTAGCGAATAGGCCGGGAGTTGTCGTATACGGAGGTGGAGGAGTGCTTCTCCGTCTAGCGCTCGGCTAATCACATTTCTAACGCACATTCCCAACCGAAGCGGCATAATTAAGAAACATCATTAACATCGGATTGGTATTAGCATATGTTCTCGAGCCAGCCCCACCGGGAGCATGCAGGCATTTGATTTTCCGGGAATGGAGCACACATCGTAGCGCAACAGAGCCCAAGTTTAATAAACTCCAGGCTTCTTTCCTGGTTTCGGTTTCAGTCCATGCCACGGGTATCGCGTGTGATGGACTTCGTCTTCGACGCGGTTCAGGTAATTTCTTGAGCTCAACGGATCACAGAGATTTCCCTGGGAGATTTCCTTCGTTCTGCTTCTGAACTACTTCGCACTTTTACGACTGCTGGGCAAACTTTGAAGGCGTGAAGCCACTTAGATGAAAAGCTAGAAAGAACGAAGCACGGGGCTAGCCGGAGATGTTTTATGCTTAGCTTCTCCTAGAAATCGGCTAGAGGCCATTTCTCAGTACCGCCTCGGATTTCACGGGTGCAATAATGGCAGTTCATTAAAGGTTTATCTCCTACAGTTTTTTTTTTTCTTTAAGAAAACTACAGTGAATACCCCGTTACGATTTCACCCAGATTTTTGAGCACACAATTGATTTAGGACCGTTCATAGAAGGCACTTTCTAGGAGTACCTGTCTTTCTGCCTTTTAAACTTGCAGGATTTAAGAGTCTTACAAAAAAATTGATTTTTGATTGTTGTTTCTGTTTGTATACGTATAATCTAGATAGACAAAAACTACACTATTCCAGTAAACATATAATCAAATGAATGAATAGTTTATTAGTATTTATTAATAAATTTAAACAAGTAGGGTTCTAATAGTTAATATTGGGTAAGCTTTTCGGGTATCTATAACTTCTGGACTATAATTGAGAATAACTTGATAATTTCAAAGTAAAATGTTAATTAAGATGCTAATTAAAAAAATTGGAAATTGTTTTGATTACTTTTAAGATTCTATTCTCTCACTATATTATCACCGTCGCAACAATTGCGAGAAGTTCAAACATAATTATCAAATTCCAAAACACAATCTTCATGCGACTGGACGTAATTCGGCTCAACTGCCCCAAAATTTGATTTAATTGCAGAAGTTATTATTAGTATTAGTTACTATTACGTTATAAATGTGCGGCGCGGTTGACGTATATACACATCATAGAAAATATAAAAATATACCACTAGGTATAAAAACTCACATTGTCAGTAAAATGTAGTACAGATTCCATTTAATACTACGCTTCCTTTATATTAAAAGTAAACCTGCTATAAATAAAAAAGAAATAGTTTGAATTATTTAGCATAAAGATTATTTCCTATACGATGTATTAATTTTTACAAAATTAATTGATTAATTTCACCAGTACATCGGCTATAACTTGTAAAATTTTGTTTACTTTACTATGTATCCGATCCCCTGATAACAATTGTAATTAATTAAATAAATTGCATGAACTATAAAGGCCCATAATAATATTTTATGTGTTACTTATAAGATTTAGCAAATCTCTGAAATCTTTGATTGTATACTCGTCACCGATTGATTTTAATTACGCATCCCATGTGGAACTTTTTAAAATAAATTCCACAGCTAACTGGTTAAAAATCCTATGTGGGTATCTTTGAAATTTGATGTTCGAATGCTATACTTGCTTTATTAAGAGATATTTTATTCGGTGAATTCAAATCAACTTGATTATGAACAAAAAAAATTATTTTTCTATCTATCCTACTACATTTCCTATTAAAAATAAATTTTTGTACCTATGCCTATTTCCTTTTAAATATTGAAAAACAATATAAAATTACAATACAGTTTTATATTGAATTGTATCAATTCAATACTAAAAAAGAGCTTTTCTTCTCAGCCAAATTGTTTCTGTATTTAATAAAGTTATCAGACTATTGAAAAATTAGTCCTTGATGAATAAAGTCAGAATACTGAAAAATTTACTCTAAGGTCTGAGACAAATTCAAAGGTTCAGACTGAAGGTAAAGACGAATGATTGGTTTCAATTCACATTTAGGGAATCAATCTACATTGAATTAACAGCTTAGTTATTGGTTTTCATTTTCATTTTATATTTCAGACAAATTAATAAACGTATTTTAATTATTCTTAATTAATAATGTTTCAAATTTGATTTGACGTAAGACGTAAAATTCAAAATTTCCCAAACTCAGACGTTAAGCTTAATTTAAGGCTATGCTTACAAATTTAGACTCAATTATATTTGACCTCGTTATTCTGTGTCGTAATATGGGAACACTATAATTAATTTTTAAATTACATAATTAAAACTGCAAAAGGGTGAGGGGTCTAGGAATTAACAGAATAGGATAACCTTCTTGGGAAGTACGCTTTCGATTTATATAGATTGGCTATCGAAGCAATTTCTTAAGCGTGACTACTTCCTTGAATTACCAAGTCCCGAGATTTCATCTCATCAGCTCAGGTAGGTGGACATCAATTCATTTTTTTTTTTACCCAATTACGCAAGCAATGCTCTCAGG
This sequence comes from Philonicus albiceps, assembly GCA_963969385.1. Classification (NCBI taxonomy): domain Eukaryota; kingdom Metazoa; phylum Arthropoda; class Insecta; order Diptera; family Asilidae; genus Philonicus; species Philonicus albiceps. The sequence continues at coordinate 8,403,643 of OZ017776.1, read as the reverse complement.
CATTTCAATGAGCTCGAAGGCCATTTCGGTCTTTAGATAAAATCCATTACTAATTTTACCGAAGCACCTTTCAATAATTTGCTCCGGACATCCACCTGCCTTGGAAGTTTGGGGCTCCGCACATCTGGTGGGAGCGAATATCTTTTCCAGACCACTTTTTGTCAATTATCTGTAGCCACCGCTGCGATTTAATAGTCAATCGCCAATCCTGTTCGATAAAAGCCCGCATCTACTCAGAAATTCAAACAAGATTACCTACGGCCCCCGCTTGCCTCGAACAAATATACAAAAATTTCCAATTTGAAATTTCTGCTTAAGACAATGCCCGCCCACCTGCACTTAAGATTCACCTCAGCCGAAAGCTGAGGTAAAGTTTTTGTAGAAAGAGCGTGCTTACGTGCCCGCTACATAATCCGAAGCCCCACCGCCCACGTTTATTTTATAATTTAATCCACCGTGTCAAGTAGTTTTTTTTTGTTTTGCCGGAGGGTTTTCAATCAAATCCAAATGGAAGCGGTTCGCGATTGCTATCTGAGGCGGGCGGCCCCGGATTCTTTTTAGCGAGTTTCGGGGCGGCAGCGTTGTCAGGCGGGCCAGTCGGCGATATTTAATATTGAATTTGAATTATAGGAGCGAATAAATTGCACGCTTTTTTTTCTTTTTCCACCGGCACTCGTCTGGGTTCGTTAGTGACTCACACCCCGTCCGGGGTTGATTGAACCCAACTCGTTTTTTAAATGGCAATCAATCAGCGAACAGAGGCTCCTTTCGAACGAGTTTTATTTTCACAAATAAAAAAAAATAAATAAAAAATAACCGACGACAGTGATAATTAAATTTTTGGTAGTGTTATCTTCGGGGGCGGCCAGACCCACTGTTTTTCTGGAGCAGCCGTCATGAGGGGCTCCCAGGGCTTCCAGACCAACATTTTACGGGCCAGGCTCAGCTCGTTTTCCGCTTGCTGAATAAGTTCCTCGGCCTGACCGCAGCCCATCGCGTCCTCCAACTGCTTCACTTCTGTATTGCTTTTCAAAATTCCCATCCGGTGAGTTATAATTTTTGCGGTGTAATTACGATAAGCCGCATCTTCGGGCATTTTCTCTAGGATACGCAATATTTTTCCATAAAGTGTGGAAAGAATATGGTGGGGATGTCGCACAACTGCGAGCCCTGCAATGCCAGTTGTTTTCTTCAAAGATCCAGCCATTTCGAAGATAACTTTAATTATAATGACAATATTTTATTGGTACGGCGCACTCTCACTATACTGCACTACTCAGTGCATACTGGATTAAGGCAAATTTTAAATTAAAGTACTATAAAGGCAAAAAGTATGTTAACTAAAACTACTTTCTTAGATATGCTGCCTAAGCTGAAACGGAAATAGGTGAAAAATAATTCCCTCCAAACAACTACAACAAAGCAGACTTGCTACCCTTGTTAGTTCTAGCAAATCTTTGCTTAAATGTTGAACCATAGATAGAAATAAGATTCTGCGGAAATGAGCGGGATTCCTTTTACTTAATATCCTCCGAATTTTCTTAATATACACCCTGTATACATACTTTCAATTTCTCTGTCATTTGGAATTTTGCTTTTCAGTACTTTAGTTCACAAAAAAAAAAACAACTAAGCAATTGAAAGAAAAATTTACAATATTAAGAACCTTGTTCTAATTTTCGTACTAAAACTAATTTTGAAGAAAAGAAAATGTAGAATTTTCCTTGCGAAACGAATTCGATACGAAATTTAGGTAAGTCCACGAGTTATTATTTTCGTAATTCGCTTCATAATTTAACAAAATCCAACGGATTTACATTCCATACGAAAATTAGAACATCAAAATTATTTTTGTGCAAAATTTTAGTGTGTGTTATAAAACCTTAAATAAACTGACTATGTTAATATTAGTGCTAAAATAGCTTCTTTTGAAGACGAGTTTTGCTTATATAAGTTATAAATTTAAAGATAACATTCATAGGTTTTTTTTTTTGTTATGTATAACGAAGTCATAGTAATATGAGCATAAAAATGATTTACGACAAAATTGTAGGATATTGCCAGATTTTTTCTTTATCATTGTTTTTATGAAAATGTGGTAATTAACTTTCAAATATTGTTTCCAATCGAAAAATGAAATAAATAATAGAAAACTGAGACAGAAGATAATTCTTTTCATGAATTCAGGCAGTTTGTATTCAGTCTACAAATAAAATTATCAGCTAAATTCGAGATACAATAAAATCAATGTAATTGATAAAACCTGTTTTTATTCAAATTGAATATGACACCTCGCAGCCCATTAAACCAAGGTGGTTTAACTTTATAGCGACTAAGATATTAGCTTTTAAGTAAAATTTAAGGTTTTTAAGTTAGTATACCTTTAAATTTGTTGTTCATTCGATATAATTCAAAAATTCAAAATTAAAAAATATTCACAGGAATTTAAATTATAGTAATTTGTGATATTGGTGTTATTCTTACCCTAAATCAAATCAGTATTAAAATTTACTTTTGAATTCTTCATGTACAAAGTAATTTATTAATTGCTATATGCCATAAAAAAGTAATAAATTGGCATATTTGATTAGAGCTGTACGTCTCCTGCAGTGCATTCTAATTACTATAAGTTTGCCAGGATCCTTGTATTTATGATTCACCATAAATTTTACAGTCCTGGTTTATTCTGTGGTAAAAAAGTATATTCAAAATCTAACACAAGGTTACCCTCAAATTTAATTTTATTTGTGATGAGTAAAATCTAACGAGGCTTCGTCTATTCTGTGGAGCTAGCACATCAAATTGAATATCGACTGCGTCCGACTCGAGCCCCCGAGCCCATTAAATGTAGCCAGTGCAGCACCGGATTATGTCATACCGCGAAGTGTGTACTGAATTTATTAAAAATACCTGTCTCCCGGGGCACATGCTCGTTTAGCACCAAAAAAAGGAAGCATAAGAGCAACAGGTACACGCCCGTGTTCACAGTTTAAGGAAATTGCTTCTTGTTGCCTCGCAACCAATTATGGCGGATAGAAATCGTAAAAAGCAACAATCGGCGGCGACGAGACGCGGGGCAATAGACGGCAATACATCGGGCAAATTTGAACTTTGATTGACGTGCACCTTCTGAACTTGGGGCGATGGAATAATTAATATCGAAATGTTGTACACGCCGCTCAAGTGAACAGCGGCCGGCTATTTGCGCACGTCTTTTAGCCACCCCTCGCAGGTGAGCCGTGGCCAGAGAATAGAGTCGCAGTTGACCGTCAACGTGCCACACATGGCAAAGAAAACATATTGAAAAGGTATTCAAAGATACCCACTGAGAACCCGTTTTATTGGAAAAATCGTGATATATGCATCGGTCTAAAATCTAAATTATGATATTGAAAACCACAATAGGAGGGAATAGCACGTTAGCATTGAGCTGCCAATTATTCGGCGCACTCACCGTACAGGAAGATTCGCGCCGCACAACGCTTAATTGCGTAATAATAGTTTGATTGATGACCACAACGATAGCTTCCGACGATACCAGCGGGCGTCCAACTCATTCTGATACTCAGCACATTTATCTTCATGAAAAATCACTTTTTGCCCCAGTTAAGAATTTTACACATGATGATGATTAGTGCATTTTACAATTGCTTAATTTAAAACGAGCTTTTATTCGTTTTGCGTACGCAGTAAAATTGGCACGGAAAATTATTATTTTTTAATAGTTGTTTCTTTAAAAAATTATCCTTGACTATAGCATCTCACACTATCTCCAAACATTTCAGTAAAATAAAGAATAAAAAAACAGGTTTCTGGACTCGTAATTTAATATCTAACACAGTGATTTCGAAAATTGAAATATTATTCCCTATAACTACGCCAAATTTAAATTTTCTTTGTCTAACGAAAACCACAAACCGATAATTTTTAAGTTTAGAGTAGTGAATACTAAAAATAATATATTTGTAAATGAAGAAAATAAATAAGACTATTTTTAAAAATTATTCCTGCATTTAATCATAGTTGCATTTTACCATTAACTTAATTTGAAACATGTTTCTGTGCGTTAATTGTAATCACCTACATACATATTTTGTTTGGAGTGACTTCTTATATAAAGCAAGTAGGAGAAGAGCACAGTTCTTCCTTTGATGTGGTCTTTCCTAATTATGCAACATTTGAAAGGGTTATGCGTATGTGTACACATACATTTGAAATACTCAATCCCTTAGGTCTCTGATTAGCAAACTTTTTAATTAACGAACGAAGCGAAATAGTTGAATCCAATTCTATTCTAGAATTCACCCAGTTAGGGATTCCTTCCCTGCGGCGGCATTACGATCAAAGAAATTACTTATTTGAGTGTTGAGAGCGCCTTTAAGCAAAATGCAATTAAGTCAGCATCATTCGTAATTCGAACATGGGAAGGTGTCTCAGGAGGTGCCTTAAAATAAGTAGCGGTGTCTTTAGCACCCTTTGTCTCTCGCACAAAGGTAAATAGGTTAATTTAAGAGGTGAGTAAAGCTACGCCAGCACTTTTGTTAATAAACAGAAAAGATAAGCTCAAAGGGAAATTATCTAAGGCGGTAAAGGCTTAAGAAAGGGGTCAACTAGAGAAGAAGCGTACTTTTTCTTCTGCAAAGGTGTCACACTAGACTATACTTAAAATAATTATTTTCTAAAACGAAAGAAAACCGTTTCCAATCAACGAATTAACGAACAGTGTCGAACATGCGGCATCAAAGGCATGCATCATAGAACGGCAGAAAACATTATGCGACTAAAATGCAAAGTGCACTTCTCATACACAGAATGAATCCATTTTTGCACATTTCTTATACGTCGCGATAAACGCCGGTAAAGTCATTCACCTCTTTTTTTCAACATCCACAAAAATACAGAACTGTGAGATGCAAACGACAAGATTTTGATAAACATAACTCACGGCAAGCCAACCAAAATAATTGGTAGCAATTTATAGTTGTTACGGGGAGTATTAGTCGAAAAAATATAGGCGTTGCTCGCAATAAATTTCCCTCTGCCAGAAAGAATGGACACCAGTGGAGATTTGAATAATTTTACAATAAATATCTTAAAGGGAACTCAACCAGCAGGTAATTTTCTGCGTTGAGGTGTTTTTTTGAGGGGCAACTTGTCGTGTTAAAGGAATTTATTGGCTGTTGGCTCAAAGACTCACATATTCAATTTAAAATTTTTTTTGAAAATTTTAAAGAGTAAGCAATTATTTCTCATTAGGATGCGGTACGTTTGGTTTCGAATTAAATTCGCATTATGAATTAATTTGTACACCTACACAATGTTTGTTTTCTTATAATGATAGGATCTGAGAATTTTGGATTCATAACATTAAATATTCTTTGAGAAACTTTTTCTCGCATGTTTTGATTGTTTTTTTCTCAAATTGTGATACGGACCGCGTAGTTTTATGAAGAAATTATTATTTTTGACGAAGATAACTAGATTACAAAAAAATTAACTATAGAACTCAATTAAATATACAACTTGAGTTTCTTAAACTACTTTCATTTTATTCCTATATAAATATTACAATCATTCTTCAGAAAACGTTCTTATATTTAAAATTTAGAGAAGTACTTACACCTCATTCTTAACTTCTTATTGTCAGGAAAAAGGTTATAATTGGAGTAAATGTTGCCCAAAATTTTAATAATCATCTGACTGTCTTCAGCTGACAGTCTCACCAAACGAGATCCACCAAATTAGCACATTCAACAGGAAGATGAATTCGAATTTAAGCACTATGATAAACGAATTAACCCAAGCAACAACTTGAGATGGAAGGAAATTAATTTATTCATTTTGGTAACGTTGCCCATAAATAAAAAGTAGCGAGGGTATGGGGTCGATGGCGGAACAAAAAGGTATTTATCCGGGGCTATCATTTTGCCTCTCATACAATTTTCATATATATCTCAAGTGTTTTGCGCTGTATCTTCTCACAATTAAAATTTTCAGATGAAATTCCGCATCTTCTCGTGGGACTACGGGCAGAGGGCAAATCTAGGGCCCCACAGAACAATGAGACTATGGAAAAATTTATGCACGGAGTAAGGAGGAAATAAAAACAACACCCGGCACTGGAAGCCGTGCCAATCGAAGCATAAGTAGCACAATGTAGAGCTGGAACAACTGGAAAAGCCTAGCCACCTGCCCGAGTGGGGCTGCGGTGCTCCGTGGATTTGCATTTTTGTGTTTCACCTCTCATCTTTTATTGACTTTAAATCTTCATGGATGAGAGCACATCTACTAAAAATATTCCACGGGTGAGGTGACCCAGGTACATAAATATCCAATTAGAGAGAGGGCAGGAGGTGGACGGATATTTTATAGTCCATTTATCTCGGAATTTCCCAGTTGTGGTGGGCACAATGCCAGTCGAACACCGTACAACTCCTCCGCTATGGTAAATTTAATAAGAAATATATTTTCTGATCCACTGATGCAGGAACATCCCGAGTTCTCGTCCGGCGCTCTTTGATGTTCTATTTCCTAGGACGTGCTCCTGGACCTTTGCCCTTACTCGGTCAAATGTCGGGTAATGCAATGCGTTTTTATCTTGGAACCCCCCTCCAGTCCTACGGCCCCCCAGGAAATCTAGCAATCGTGCAGACCTTTGAATACTCCTTCACAGAATAATGCGATTTCGTTGGGTTCGAAGGAGTGCAATCTCATAAATTTTGCGTTTGGACGGAGCCCAGGTAACTTGCTGAGATCAATGAAATTTAGACGAAAATTGAAATATGTATTTGAAAATTATTACGCTCGAAGGAAAGGACCCTCATGCAATAAACTGTGAAAGCCACCATTTCTTTCTTACGACAATCTTGAGCATAAAATTTGTTTTCCGGGGTATACCAAATGATAATAGTGCAATGAAAGGATAACCATCAGAACGGAAAATGCTTTCAATATAGAGCTAGCTCAATCACAATATTTTTATTATCCCATACCTGTTCAAATATCTTCAGAGACCAAATTGACAAGTTTTAAATAAAAGAATGCCTAATATAGAGAATTTGATTTCCAACATTTATTGGTTATTAGAATAAACATAGAAAATCGCTTAAGAGAGAATATCTTACATATCTTAAGAAAGCATTATATTAACTGAACCATTCCATTCAACTGAACTGAAGTTTTCGAACATATTGAGTTAGAGGTCGCTTTTACCTTTCCATCTTTTACATATTCCCATAAAAAATTCGTTGCAAATTATTTAAATACCTCAAACTCAAAGATTTCAATTTTTTCATTTAAAAAACAATTTAAGAACTTTTGAAATTAACGAATTTGCGATAAAATCTTTTTTAACTTATTCAACGGGGACCAGCACGAGTTTGTCTTGTATGAAACTGCAAATCGAAATAATGTAAAATGTTCAGCACTCATGCCGAATTATTTACATAAATCGGGTGGATAAATTTTTAATTAAAGCTTTTTCCACAATGTTCATCAAAAGTTTGTAGGAACATGAGCAAACCCCCACGAAATAGTATCAATTTCCAGAGTTTTTAATTTAAATATCTCAGAAAATCCAAACGACCGACAGGTTTCTACAAAGTTTTACAAACATATTATATTTAATTTTTTGTATGCCTGGGTTTTATTTTTTATTCGAAATCTTGTTTGTGGAACAATAAATAAAGAGGTATCCATCAAAGTTCAAGAGTCATGACTATCAATTAAAATTTCTTAACATTTCTGAAAACAACGTCTTCTATTTTCAATGTCATAATGTAACATTTTAACGACCATCAGAAATGCCATAAACTAGAACGATTTATACGACTTGAGGTGTATAGAAATGAATAGCTGTAAATCAAAATTACTTTTTCCCTCAAGACATTAAATTACCGCTCAAAAAGAGAAAACTGCGCATCTTTAAAAAGTAATTGCGCCATACAAAAACTTGAGGGAAGTGCAATAAGACGTTTTGAGTTGTGGACACGACACAAATCGGCGTAATTCACCCAGTTCGGACGGTTGGTCGTCGACAGAGCCGCTTGAAAGTTTAGAGATACATCCTTAGCTTCAGCGCGCCATTTCTGAAATCGAAAGATAGACAAACTTGAGATGAGCGACAGTGTCATTTTGACTTAATGACGACAAGGCGACGGCACAGAAACTCCCTGGGACTATTAACTGCAGCTTTCACAAACACGATTTTGCTTGCGGTGATTGATCGTAAATTGATAACTACCGCTGTAGAAAAGTTTAATTTGTTCGAACGAAGATGACTTGCGCTAACAAGAAATAATTGATTTCGTTCTATCGCCCGCGGTCGTCTAAAGCGACCAAGATATCAGCAAGTAGCAACCTCTTCCTGATGTTGGGAATTTTTTAATCGATTTCAAAACAAGAAGGAGCTTCTCAATTCAGCTGTATCTTTTCATGTGTTTTATGAACGATATTTCTGCCATTATTGAACAGCTTTTAATTATTTTTTTTTATTTAAAAGAGTATACCTCCCATATAAATTTCGCTAAGATATGAAAATTAAAAATGACAATATCATAGAATTAGAGAACTTACACTAAAAATACTGAGATAAAAACACTTCTAAAAACAGTAGAACGGCCCCCAAAAAATCCCAAGCACTAAACAACATTAAATAATTTCATTTAAAAATCCTCTGGTACTACTTTCAACTTTTCATTCCAGAAATTTTCTGTGTTTTCTAGTCAGCTATGGAACCCTAAAACTGCTGCTGTTATTCACATAGAGAAATAAGATAGTATTGTATGAAAAACAAAAGTCCCAATGTCCACGAATGCATAGGACTGAAATGAGTGCAATGTGAGGAGTCTGTTTGGAATGGTGTCGCTCAAGTGCTTGGAAGTAATTAGAGTTCATTCACGGGTGAACCTGCCCGGCTTTCCCGCTAGCCGGTCTGCAGAAATCCAACCGGCACTTGCCGCAATCATATTCTATTTGCGCAAATGAGCGCTGATTAGTTGAATAACTCGAAATCACACATAATTGGAGTTGAATGGTATTGAAAACGCGCTACAAAAGTTCGAGCCACTTCGGCCGGTCGGGGCTCCATTGTGGGGTCGCCTTTCCCGAGTGCTTTTGGCGGCCCGCGGATCATTGATGGGCCCCGCCGAACCACAGCCGCTGCGATATCTTCTACCATCAGGCTTCGTGCCAGTCTTTACTGGAAAAGTTCTCCTCGGCTCGCGGTTTGTTTTCGCAACGGCCGGAAAGGATTCGAAGTGACGCACCGGCCTGACCGTTCAGCGGACATTTAGCGCTATTTACAATCAATAAACCCTTTCCTCGACCCGCGACCACATAAAGACACGAGTGGACACCTCAAGGGTGCCTCCACTGCGGCGAGTACAGCATGAAAAACGCGCGATAAAAATTTATGTGCAGCCAGCAAATTGAATTAAGCTGACATCGATCAAGTCATTGGGCGAACATTCGGGCTTCACGTTGAAGAATTCGGGGCGGGGGAGATGTTTAATTGCGCGCCTTCAAGATTTGTGGCGGCGAGCAATAATTGCCGTTTCTTGTTATGCTTACGCGGCCAATCGCAGACTGGCGCATGTTGCAACAGCAGACGGAGCCCCCAATTAATGCTGGAGGTTATGTTGCCCAAGAAGATTGCCCCGAGGAGGGCCCAATTTCGCGATTCTCCACTGAGTTTTTGCTGACGCTGCAAGCATAATGGCCGGGATATCCGAATACGATCCAGCACATTTTCGGGGAATACCCGCAAGTCTTGGGCCTCGGTGCTGTAATCGTTATCATATTTCATAATATCACCTAATGAACGATACCATTGCACGGAACATTATAAAGTGACCACCAAAAGCGTAGATCACCTGACCACAAACATTTTGCCTCATCATGCGGTGGGCTTGGGAAAGCGAGCAAGTGGTGCTCGGACAGACCCATAGAAGTTATGTCAGAGAGGTGGCACCTCGATTTAATCATTTAAAGGTAATTAATTGGCCAGGTGACGAAATTATGCGAGTAAATAGTGAACTAGCAAAAATTCATTTCGTCTGGCCAAGGGTGATGCTCTTGCTCATCGGTAGTGGGATCGTTTCGGTTTAACGCGCGGTTAATTAAAGCATTTGCAGCTAAATTTTAATTAACGTAATCATACCAATTCGCGCTATGTATAAGGAGATTTCATGCATTTTTAATGTTTCATCCATTAAAGGGGAAGGAATTTAAGGAACGGATTAAATTTGAGGTCTCTTCACGGATTTTTATGAAACCATTTATTTGAGTTTGGGCTCAACAAACCCACAGTTCTTCGATTGCTTATATTTTGTAGATATAATTAATATCATTTTTAGAGTTCTGTACGTTCGAATGAAAATATAGAACCCTTATAGGATCACTCGTATGTCTGCTTGTCTGTCCGTCTATTTCATCCAATTTGCTCCGAATCTACATAACTGATTAAATTGAACTTTGGTGTACATATGAATTTCTGTGACCCAAATAAGGATATGTAACGAAAATAATTGAATTTTGGATATGAGGGTCACTGTTGAGGAGCAAATTAGCAAGTTAATAAGAAATTTTGGATTTCAAATGAAAGGGTTTGTTGTGAGGGTCTTAAATATATTTTTTTATAATTTCAAAATAAATAGTTTTAATGTTATTTAAGAAAATAGATGAAAATTTACCATTCCTTATATAAATAAGTCAAAATGATAAAAATATTGCGTGATAAATGATTCAATTTAAATAGTATCTACTTATTAACTAGGTAGGGTATGGTAATATAATGGCATGAAACCCTTAAGGCGCGAGATCTACACGCCCTTGTCCGTCGTTTTTGTAATTACGTAGCTTAGCGATGATGACTAAAGCGAAAATGATATGTACAGCAACGTTCCTTTTATCCAAAATAGTCAAATATGAATTTTCACCACATTTTTGAATAAATTCGTTTGAATTTTTGTAAATTATAAGTTACAAATACTCTGAATTTTTTGTGTAAACATTTTCTTCAAAATTATTTAAATTTTAAAATAAAATAAAATAAATTTTCCATGAACCTATGTTTGTCTTTTCCATTGAGCACTTACCTTCTTATTCTTTATTAAACTTAGTTGTATGCATATATATATATATTTTTTTTTTGGCAAGATAAACCCAAGAAAAAGTTTAGAAATAACTGAAACAGTATTTAATAATAAAAAATGGGGATAAAAACCTAAAAGATCTTGAATGTTGAATTATGGCAGATAGTCGTTTAAATTCTAAAGATCCTGCTGAACTAACATTACTGCATTTTAAAAACTACTGCAAAATTTAACAAATATTACGAAACATAAGAGTTAATTTTACATTATCCATACATTTAACTTAACAAAAAAATAAAGCTATTTAAAAATACTATTCTAATAGAGGTTTCTGATCAATTTACCAGAAGTCATATTAGGTCAAGATCAGTGTAAATCCATCCATCATTTCTGATAGTATGTTTAACTTTACTGGATATTCTTTGCATTAAGGAGTTCTATCCCATAGACCATAATCAACCGAATTTCACTAATATCAAATAAACATTTTAATAGGTATGACGGAACAGTCAGACAGACAAATGAAGTTAAATAAGGCTTGTACGTAAATTATTACAACTGTTTTACTACCAAGAAATTCTTGGGTTACTATTGTCTGTCTGTCTATTTCTTTCTTTCCGTTCCAGACTTAGGCCCTTGGCGAAGTTTGTTTTATTTTTTCTTTAATAGAACTGAGCTCATATAGCGCATGCTGTGCAATTGCCTGTTTTCTTATCATTTTTTGTTTTGTATCCAGTTCAAACGAGTACGTTTAGTCAGGTTTGAGCGAAGTGAAGAGATTCATTTCCTCACTATGCAAGGAGAGTTCTAGTGGTCGGTCGTGATAGTGGCTGCTATAACTCAAGAACTTTCGCTTGCCTGCCGCCGCATCAGTTCATTTGCATAATCGCCATTAACTGGTGCATTCCCCTCTTTAATCGCTGCGACGGGTTTCTTAAGAAAGCTGCTTTGCATATATGCTCCGGGGGGAAGTGTCGTTTCCGTTTTACCTCTGACCAGCCGTGAACACATGTTTTCTGAAAACTCTCTGCTAAAAGCTTCGATTTTAATAATTATCCGTCATCGGTCCGGGGAGGCATTGATTAATCGGTGCAGGAAATGCGATTGCAACGCAGCGCACAGCTGGAGATCCGCTTGCGATGGACCTCAAACGCCGAAGGCATCCGAAACAATAATTAACGCTGAAAGGTTCCCAGCGAGAAACGGGGCTAATGGTGTTGTTGCTCAAAGCGGACAGCGGAGCCGGGGGCCTCCTCCGTGCGAATCCCGGTGGCCAGGTGGGTCGCATCTAATACACGGCCCCCTTCCTTCACGTGCACGCATCGCACACATGACGGTCATTGCCAGTTTCTAATCAACTGTTCCACTATGCTACTTAGGTGCATTCGAGCTAATTAATCCGGCAGAGTCGTTCTGTCATCCTGGGGCTGTTAGGGTTCTTGGGGCAGTTGGGGCACCTGGGATACGGGTGTCCAGTCCGGGACCAGAATGATGCGGAACGCACTCGTTTTGGCGGGAGAACCCGTTCTGTGGGCTCGATTTGCGCGGACCGATGATGCTGCGGTGATATGGCGAAGCAGCCCAGACAAGATGAAACTTTATAATTTATGATGGATGTAGCGAGAGATAATTTATAAGAACCTTCTGAAATAGATCGTCATTACGCGTCACGTTATCAGAATTAATTAGTATCGGCCCTTGGACCGATACATGAGACACGGCAAATAGGTTAAGACATAAATTAATTGCAGCAAGTTCTACTCCTCCCCGTGGTACACAGACTAGCGCGACAGATGCCAGGCCAGTTGCCGAGGTTACTTTTCATATCTGATCCGCGAGTGCGTACCCACGCTTCGCGGCACCTCTAAACTCATATTTATTTATTAAAAAAATTTCAAATTTCCCAAGGGCCAGGGGAGTCGGTGGCCGGGAGCTCTTTTTACCTTTACAGCAATTTTGTTCTTCTTCCGTCTTCAAAGCTAAGCCCCAGACTTTTGTAAGAGGATGCGCGACTGCTGCCATAACAATTTTTTTCTAGTGGCGCTATTATTCGTTGCGAATGTCGATGATTTCAAAATCTCCCCAAACGTTTGTCAGATTTCATTAAATGTTTAAGAAAAATATCTTAAAAGAGATCTCACACAGACAAATACTGCCCCGAGCTCGATTCCTTCCGCCGGAAAAAAATTAATTTACTCACTCGAGTCCCTAAACAAAAAAAAAAACGAGATATGTATGTACTTTTGCTCCCGGAGAGATACAGTTTTACGGACCATCATCAGTTCAATCAAAGCTTTAAAAGCATCGGAAATTATAATCTGTTGCATTTGTTTGTAATCATGAAACCAATAACATAATTATTAATGGCATGGTAACCCATTGAATACATATCTATATACCTGTGTAAGTATGTTTTTAAGCCTAATTGTTTGAAAAATAAATTACTTTAGGTAATGTAATGCTTATTACTTTTCGAGATAATCAAAAATGTCCACAGTATAAAAGAAACACTAAGTTCTCACCCTACTCAAATTTAGAATTTATTAATCCTTAATTTAGGAGATAAAATAAGAGCATTTTTTTTACAATTTTTTGTTAAACTTAATCGAAAATAAAAAAAAATAATATTTCTATATATAAAAATAAGTACATATGCATATAATTTTTGCAAAGGCAGAGGTAATGTAATTTTAATATAACTATTTTGACTAATGGAAATTTGATTATTTTTAATTCATAATTCTTAAAAGGCATAATAAAAGAATAAAAACCATAAATTATTTATTCGTCTTAATTAAAATCAAAATAATTTGCATTCTTTAATTTAACAAGTCTGCAGAGAGCTTGTATTTTAGAAATTGTTGTATATATGGATTATGATATTACTTGTGATCTGCCGGTATAAAAGGGCTGTAACTATTTTGTTGAAGGTAATTTTAAAACCTGTAATATCTTCTAAGATATTTATTTAAATTATTTGTTGTACAGGATAAATTTGGCCTAAAATGGTTTAAAATAACTATGCTTATTTAATTAAATAAGGATTAAGCATATGTTGGTCAAATCGGATAAACATATGCTATCGCGGACTTTTGTAGAAATGTTGATATTTTTCTATTATCCGTATATTAAATATGAGTGTTTGATACACCTAAATTTTCCTTAAGAAATTCCCTAAATGATGTGGAAAACCATGACAAAATCCATCAAGTTGCTTAGAAGTACTGAAAATACAAATTTGAAAATCAAAATACATAACTATATTTTCTCGGAAAGTTTTTTTTATGTAATCATAATACCAAATTTCTATTTGATAGGGTGACACCGTAAGTCTTCGTTTCCACCTTTCCATACGAAAACCGTCCAACATATTTTGCTGTGATATTGGCATAGTGAATCCTAATCGACGAAACGAATATTGAAAATTAAATTACTAATCCTTGAATATATATTTCCTTTAGTATATTAAATTTAAAAAATGGTATGTTATAAATTATTTGTTGATGAATTTGAAAAAATATTCCATGAATTAAGATACTTTAATTCTTAAATTTTAAATGATACCGACAATCGTCATAAGATTTAACTACCCAATGGTGCTGTTGGCGGAGTTGGTGTAAGTTTGGCTAATTGGAATAAGAACTTTATTTACACATTGACTGATTCCCTCTCAACAAAGCCAAAACTCTCACTCCGCATTATCTTAATTAGATGCTTGATTTCTGCGCAGCGAGTCCACTGGTTGTCTAGCCCGAAAAGTTTTTCGAAATCCCCGTCGAGGCAAATGCATATAACCAAAGAAATGGAAACATTTAATAAAGGAAGTTGCAGCATCCCAGCCGGAAAGGACGATGTACCACTTTTTTGGTCTGAAACTTTTCCTTTGCTGCTGCCTTGAGCGCAACACTCGTCCTCACCGTCGCGTTCTCAGTCAACTCAGAGGAATGAAATTTGTCTTAAATTAAAAACCAGTTACTTCAGGTAAATTAAGCATCCTTGTCGTTTCTAGTAGCACTTCTCAAGACTTGACTTTGTTTTTTTTTTTTCAATCAAAGTATAAAAGTACTTCTGAAGAGTTCTGGGATCCTTATAATTTTGTTAGTTTTCAAATAAATTCCATCTCCCTAAGGTTTAAAAAATTTGTTTTTTGTTTAGGTTTACTGTGGCACTCTTAAGTTTAAAAGGGCATGCACTTGGCAATTTTGTAACTTATTTAGGAAATCAGTTTCTACTCGTTTTAGTTAAAATTGTAAATAAAGGCAATTCGACCATATTAAGGTTAAAATATGTTTGCTCTCTATGATGTAAAAAAGCACCCCGCCTAAAATTAAAATTACCTCGATCATTCTGCGAAAGATGAATCTGTTTTTCATTTCTTTATTCAAACTATGTGAAAAACATGGTGCATTATAAAACCTACTCAGAAATTTTTATTTATTTAATAATTCGGACTGTTTAGTTTACTTTTTCGCTTCGTGCTTGTTGAGTAATGCTTTAATTTGATTTAATATTTCCAGCGAATATATTCTGCTAGTTTATTCAAGTTTCCAGGAAAAAGAATTATTGAAAACCATAGTTTTAGAGCAAGTTTAAGGTGAAGGTAATTGTTAATGTATTGATTAAGGTTTTATTTAAGAATCCTTATATGAGCCGTTGACTTATCCTAAAAATTTGCATAAAAATAATATACCTTTAATAAAGTTTATTCGAATTTATATTTTAAAACAAGTTGTAATTTCATCGCTGTTTTCCACTTTTTGCTTATTGAGTTAATCAATTTGGCCAGTGGACAGCTCAATTTACAAACATTAGGATGTTTTTTTCTTTTATCGGTTCCATAGGCCAATATTTTAACTCTACATCTATACCTAATCCTTCGCAAGTTTCAGATTTTTAGATCAAACTTGAGAATGGCGCAAACAGATGTTCAAGATTTTAAGACAAAACAAAAACAATACAAAACCCCTGTAAAAATTTATATTTATAGATTTCAACTAATCTGCACGTTTTAAGTTATTAAAGGCACTTAAAATTTACAATTTGTTTAAATTCAATTATTCATAAATTAAAAATTGGTTCATAGAAACATCTGAAATTCTAAAATCATTTGTTTGTTGCAGGAAATATTGTAACAGTGTGTTCAAAGGCTGCATAAAAGAAAGGATATCAGTCAGATAGACAGACAAACATAAATTTTAGAATCACTTTTATTTAAATTCTGAAAGTCTAAAAACGATCGATCGAAATATATCGTAAAAAAAACCCTCATATACCCACATATGTATGTGTATAAAACCGAAAGTTTGTTAGTTTGTTTGTTTGGATATTTGTTCCTCAATCACGTCCAAACGCTAAATTCGATCCTTTTAATTTATTGACTGAAGGTAGGTACTACATATTCCAACTTAATATAAAGGCTATTTTGAAGGCGTATAAAATATATTATTTCAAAATTTGTGAATTTAAAAGTATTTGGGAATTTTTGAAGATTGTGATAGTGAACCCGATTTCGAAATTTAGAAATTCAATAGAGCAAACCCAATATTACGACTTATGTTTTTTAAGACGTTCATTATTAGAATGTACCGTTTTCGGTACACGTGGCAGAGAACCTGTTAAATTTAAATGAAAATTATAATATAAATAATTCGATGACACTAATTTCGAATTCTACTACTACTATCGAAATTTATATATTAAAAATGACGTATATAAATAATGTGGCGATCATAATTTTCCTAGTTGAAAGGATTTTTATGAAAATTAAATAAAGGATTCAATATAAAAATTTATTAGAATACGGCTGTACGATTTACTACCGAATAGCTTAGTATTGAGGATTTAAATGTGTAGTGAAATTTTAAGATAGACAATAACGTCTATCACGAATAGTCAATTAAAGTTTTCAGCTTCAATGTCTTTTCACAATGCAACGATAAAATAATAAATACAAAAAAAAGTAACAATAAATAAAGTATATATGTAAGTAGTAAATAAGAGCTAAAAACTAGAGCCAATCTAGAGCGCAATCTTTAACTCTTTAGCTAGTCTTGACTATAAATTAAACAATAGTGGATTAATGTAATGATGGAATATTAGCAACATTTGAATCAAACCTAAAACCTGCAGTTATTGCAATTATATTTTTATTTTTATTATATAATAAAGCAAAATAAGCTTCAATTTTTTTTTTTTTTAATTAGAATACATCGTTAAAAATTTCTAGAAATTGTACGAAACATGAATGAGATGAATGTGGACCGAAAGCAAGAGTGTGGAGTTAGGATTAAACTAAATATTTTTAATGGTGGATGCATTTAAAAAGAGAATGAAATTCTGTAAAACTTTTGCATTATGTTATTTTTCTAAGCCCCCATAGAGCGCAGGATTTTCATTTGCAGCTTCTAAGCGAGTTAACTTCCTTATTTTATCTTGGCACCGTTCTACGCTTTTCGTACTTTGTGAGTACGCCATGAGCGGGGAATCCCCTTTTTAGTAGTGATCTTTTGCGACCGCGGTGCATTTATTCACAATAAACCATGTTTTATGTCGTTTAATGAAGCTACGCGGAAATGACGACTCAGCGACATAAATATTTTCATTTCGCTCATAATGGGGCCACAAAAACTATCTAAGCATCGGACGTTAATTGCTCCCGACGTTGCGGAGGGGATTTTTTTTTTCTTTCTTTAGAACCCGCAGATATTTGCAGGCTGCTTTCCAAACGATTTTCCTGGACTAATCTGCTCCCGTTCACGCTGTTTTCCCGTTCTAGAAAGTATAATTTCTTCGCAGTTGTTACGGTGCTGACTTCGCGGACTTAGCGGTCGAATCAAACCACATTGAGATGGACGAACACGGCCAACCGATAGTCGAACATGTGTCAATTAAACGGCTGATTTATGTGTCCCGCTCGGGGAGCGTGAAAGGAGCACGATGCCGATGCAAAGTTCTTGAGGTGAATTTTTCTTATATGTGCTTTTCCACCGCTCAGTTAGAACTCTGTTAGAAGAATTTTCGCTGTAGGAAAACAAAGAAGCGGAAATCGCCAGACAAAGAAGAGCCAGCAATTTCTTTTAAGCTGCGATCGGCCGCTTCTGTGAGCCTGCTCCGGTTCGCGACGAGCATAGATTTTGAGTCAAGATAAGACGGCGATTTCCGTCAAACGCCGGAATGTTAGCATCCAATTGATATAACAGCGGTAGGCATGTAAAAATGCTGCGCCGCATCCGAGCCAAGGCACCCGAGAGTGCACCGCACCACGCTCCAACGAACAACAAGAATTCGAGCGGTGCGCGGTGCAGCGATAACGACAAAATTCCTGTTCTGCTCCTCTTCTTCTTCCCGGCCATATTCTTGATCTACGATTAGGAAGGCCGAATACCGTTAGAACGGATCTATTGAAAGACCGTCTTATAAAGATTTATTATCTCGGCCGGGGACTGCCCTGCACCAGACACGCTTGCGCGCCCGCTCGATCGCTTGATCGCCGCGATCCATTCTTTCTCCCGCCGAACGGTCGACGGCGGCAGTAACGGCCAGCCAGCGTGGGACTTAATTAAAAGTGTGAAAAGTTGACTCGAAGAAGGCATCCAAGTCAATTACCTACCTGAGATGTGTTTATTTCCAAAAACGATTTACAGTTAATTGAATCTATCCACTCGACGTGATGTTGGCCCGCACTGGACCCGCCCGTCCGTGCCGTAAACCCCTTTGAGCAGTCCGCCTCCTTCTTCCTGCACTACTGAGGAACCGCCACTTATACCATAAAATAAAACAATTCAAAAGATGCACTCGCGCGACCCACAAGCCCGACACTTTGGCTCTAAAGGTGGTATCGGCTTATTATTATCTTTGCTAATTGGTTATTAACACTTCAGCACTAAGATACCGCAATTGCAGCCGCTGCAACAGTCGTCCTCCATGCAGCTCCTGCACCACGAACCCCACTGGCCCCCCACAAGGCGAGCTAAGCACACCTGCCCCAATCGAGAGATTTTTCAGGTGCGAAGCGCCGCCACCTACCAACCGAAGTAAACAACTGACAGCCGGTAACTGAACTTAGGCCGCGTTACAAGGTAACAGTGGACGGATGTGTTCCATCAGCAACATCGTCGCGTTCTCAACTTTCTTAAGAATCGCGACGACCCCCCGAAAGCTTTCTGGCCCGACTCAATTCTGGTGAGAGCGAGCTTTCGCGCCACCACACTGCCCGGATGAGTTTCACTCAATTCATTACCGACAAAGCACTGAGTGCTTTTCTTTTTTATTTGAGTAAATTTTCCTCGCATGTTCGCATGTTCGCATGTTGCTGGAAACATGTTTAGGTTGCATACGCGAAAAATTCAAAAGTCCCAGAACGAGTCTTAATGCGTCATACGAAACGCGACCTGACGAACTCGGTTATGTTGTCGCAGGAAATAGAAATTGTTTATAAAACAACTAATACCCTCCACGCAATTCTATACTTTCAGAGTTTGATTCTAGAATTCTTGATTTCTATCTAAAAAATAATTAATCTTTCCTGCTCCCCAGTAACAACTACGACGTATGGTTTTCCTTCGTTTCCATTGCTTTAATTGTGGAATTAATAATTTCTTTGAAAGTTTGCTCCTCCACCATATATTTAAGAACACGTATTTAATATATTTCCTTTTTCAAATAAGAATATAATTTAAGTCCTAATACTCCAAGAAAACCAAATCTTCTATCGGTATTTTCCAAGAAAACTTAATCTCACTTCTCAATTAGTATTAGTATGTTTTTATAGAAATGCTACCCTTGGAAACAACTTTCAGATCGATTTACATTTATATGGTTAAGCCAAAAAATTTATAAAATGTCTTTACTTAGTGTATGTAGGTCACAAGTCGAATACTTCCCTCTTTTTTATTGTATTTCAGGGTCTGATTATTCAATATAAACTTATTTTTGCACTATCTTTAGTTCTATTTTTTCATATAAAGAACCACTATTTAATAAAATAAATTCACAAGTAAGTAAATCTGAATAAAACAATATATATATTTTTTAATCAAAGTTATCGATCTGTCGGAACGACGTGAATTTGTGTTTCTATAGAAAATAGCGCCAATTCAGATAGGTAAATGAGAAGTAGAACTCGCGTTTTAAGAGTTTCGTACAGTTGTATATTACCATAAAGCTTAACAAGTGGCTTACCTTACAATTTTCCATTAAATTTGAATCATAGAAAATAAGGAACTAGTTCGGAATAGGGTAAATGGGCCGATTCGAATAAATTTTTGTAAGAGCCTTCCGTTTGGTTTAAAACGGAAGGATCTCAACGAATTGTTTGTCGGTCGACTATAGTTTTCGAAATATTCAACATTTGTAATTATTTATCCCCTACATAATTCTACAACTAATTGGCACATTTCCCAAGCATTCACCTTTCCCTAACGCCCACTACACTGCACGCTTTACTACCTTTTGCACGGCCAATTCCTTTTTTCATTAAAAAAGATTTTTCGCAAGGCAAAATACATGCATTTGTGTGTGTGTGTGCCATTTTTTAAAAATAACATGCTAAATCATAGCAGATAAAAAGATTTTTGTATACATTTAATTGTTACTCTTCAGGTTTTTCCATGATCAAAATTGTTACTGTGTTATAAAAAATGTATAGTGGTGTACGCGTTAGGGAAAGTCATCGATTTGTGATAAAATTATGCGGGGAGAAAGAATTGTGGTGGAAATATTTCCCTCGTAATTTTGACGAAGTGACAAAATCAAAAGTGGAGTATTTCGGAAACTGTAATTAACCGCCAAGAAATTCTTTCAGATCCTTCCATTTTAGACCAAACGAAAGGCTCCTACAAATCAACAGAACTCAACCAACTGATCACTGGTTTATGCAAACGATATAATTAAAAAATAAAATTCAGAATGCAAATTAAAATTTAAAAGATCTCCGAAATCAAAGTAAGTAGGTACAATAGAAACGCAAAAAAAGTCTAAAGTCAAATATAAAAATCTGTAATTGAAATGAAATGAAATCTCCTAACCCAGCCTTTTCCTATCTGTTCCAAGATGCTAAACTACTCTAGCACGAATAACTTTAAAGCGTGTCATCGGATCTGAATACGGGTATTTTTTTCTTAGAAAAGACAAGTGAGAAAAGCCTCAAAGAAAAAATTGTTTTGATCTTACAATATAAAAAATCGACAGAACGAAGGATCAAACATTAAATTTTGCCATTGTGAAAATTTAACTTAACATTTGCTCGCTTGTTTGTTAACAGATTGATTCGTAAGAGGTATGCTTAGAAAACATTAAAGTTCAGCTTTCTAACGTACTATCCTACAAAATCTCTCAAAGGACTTATTTTGTAAGTTTACAATTTTAGGCAGAAGGCCCAATTTAAGAAAAGAGTGGTTGGAGGGGGTGTGTGCCTCTGAACAAGCGTTGATCAGGAGACCATGTAGAATGGATTGGCATACTTCTGTTCAACTTAGCGCAACCCCCTGTGTATGGGGTGGAGCCTTAGCGGATATAGCTATAGCCCGTAGCGACAAAATTTGACAAAAATAAGAAATAAAATAAAACATGTCTTCCACATGTATGTGAAGTAGAGTGCTGGCTTATAGGGCTGACACGGGCATAATTTAGTTATAATTAACGAAATAGTTATTTTTGATAGTATTCCTATAACTTGAAAATATTTTTGTTTTAATATCATTTATATTTGTATAACTTGCATTGAGGGAAATGAATAAATAAATAAGTAAAATCTTTCATTCATTTTTTACAAAGATGCAAATAAATACGAAATTTATATATGACAAACTACATGATAAGTCTCAGTTGGATTATACGCTTTCATTTACTTGACAGAGACATGACATTGCAGAATTCCCGCCTACACTGCAACTGTTTCAATTTAAATCGATAACCGACATCTCCCGGTAGTGTCGACATGTTACACTAAGACGTGCTAGCACTAATTTTCTGCTAAGGCCTAAGCACATGAGTGCAAGTAATACCTCCAGCGACGACAGCAAAATTAATGTAAATTTCCGACTTTGCAAACCATACCATAAAATAACTTGAAATTATGAAAGGCGGTAGAAATCAGTGCTTGGATTTTATTCCGTAGAAAATTTACCGCGACAAACTGGAGCAGTAAGTATAAGTCTCTGGCTTACACACGGAAATATCGTCAAGAAAAAAAAAATGCTGCGTTGACGAGGCTATGCCCCAGGAGAAGAGCGTATCGAGGTAAAGGAAAAAATTCACCTGGAATTTATGCAGATATTTACCTTTGAAAATGCATTCTGTGGCAGCCCTAATATAAACGCGCCGCACGTCTGCAGAACAACATTTACTTGTCGTGGCTGTTGAGTTCATAGTAATAATTCAAATTCAACAGCTCGGAAATTTTGATGGTTTAAAAGGTATTCCGCTTGGTGAATGCCATCCCTCCCCGCTTGCATGCATTTGCGACACAAGTGGGAGTATCCAACGGGAGAGATACTTTTCAGGTCCCTTTATGCGCACCTACGGAATAGATGGTGGGTTGCGTGGTGATAGCATTAAAAATACTCCAGATTGAGTTAGCGTGCTTATTGATATAGAAATCCTTAGCGTTAGTGATATTCAGGGTGCTTTCTCCCAGTCCAGTCCTGACTTTAGCGAAATAATGCATCCCTGCCTAGACACGTTTTTGCAGTTCTTACTTACGAATCCAAGTGCTTCTGCAACGTTCAGCCCGTTTTAGAAAAGAGCACCTCAGAACCCGGCTGTGATGCACTTTTGAGTTCAGAATTTTTGCCGGTTTGCGGAACCCTTTACGACATGAGAGAACGTCTATGTTTTGAGTGTAATAGCTCAAATAGAGGGTCCTTTCATTATTCTTCCAGTGGAAATTATTTGGCCCTATTATTTTAAAGGTACCTTAAAACATCTCTCATTAAGTGCAATGGGTATAAGCATAGTGAACGAGTAAATGTTCATCAAAATCATAATCTGATATCTACTTTTCGGAACTAACAACAATATAAAAGAATATTGAGTTGAATTTTCGATGGTAGCTTCCAAATTCCTCCTGAACTGAAGAATTGAGAAAGCGAAAAAGACATTAGCAAAGTATTGTGAAGCAAGAATTATTATTTTACAACATTTGCATACCTAAATATTTTAAAATCATTGTGTTTATCTGCCTATAGTCGTACAAAACTCTTTTTTTCTTTATTTGAATATAAGGAATGTAGGAAAACATATAATTTAAGGAAAAAATTTGTTTTATTACACAGATCTTCTAATAAATAGGTAAATTAGATTTTCTAACTACTTTGACTTACCACACTGGACACTGGATAAATGATTTCAAGTATGTAAATATAACTCGGAAATTATTTACATTTTAATACGGCAGCTTACTTATATTTAAAGGCTTAAACTAAAGACATTTTACGCTTTATGTTATAATCATTAATAGTAATAAATTTAGTACATAAATTTATCAAATCGATAGATGCAAAGTATACTCCAGCAGGCAATTTAACATATTTCATTTAGTTGAGCAATATGCCATCGGCTTATTATTGTGTGTTTATTAATATACAGGAATGGTTTGCACCATAAAAATAAAGATAGAATGTTAATATTAATTGATTTTGAATTACCTCTAACGTTTTCTAAGAAAAATTAGCATGTTTTCTTATCAAGGTGTAAAAGGTATAAGAAAGTTGTCTCAACATTTTTGTAGTATGTATGTTTTCTTCACACTGAAACATTGTTGAGTTTTAATGTATACACATATGTTTTTCATTTCATATAATACCTAACATTTAGTGTTAACTCTTTACTATTAAACCTAATTCAGTCATATTAAAGTTAAAACTTCCTAAAATCATGAGAACGGGTTATATTTAAATTCAAATAGAGGAAATAATTTTTTTGAACTTAAATTTACCTACCTTATGAATTGAGAGCCCGGCTATAGTATAAAATAACTAATCGTCAGGAAAAATCTCGTAAATGATTTGTGAAAATATCAAACAAATTAAAGGCTCTCAGTACATAAAAGGGTATACGAACAAAATTATAATTGCTAATAAAATATTTTCATCGGCCATTAATTCAATAAACCGCAGTGATTTTTTTATTTTAAGTTTCACCTCAACATTTTTCTTTTTTTTTTAAAAGTAGGCTAATAAAATTCTCAAGTACGGTTGCTCCATATGTGGATTTTTGGGTTGAGTGGCTAAAACTCGTACTCCCATCAATTAATTTCGCTCCAATCCAACCTGAATAGGGTTTTGTTTTTCTCGAGCGATTTTCAGTAAAATGTTGTAAAGCAAAAGTATAAACAATCAAAAACAGCAAATGAAATATGTGACCCATATCCTAAGCGAAATGAGAGTGATTTGTTAGCTAATTAGAGCATAAAATTTTGCAGAATTTTAGCCAGTTCTAATAAAAGTTTCATTACAACTGTTCAACTTTGTGGCGTTAAGTTAACAGGCCTCAGTCAATGTAAAAATATTGAAGTAAAACATGCCGCTAATGTACCAATATTTTTAGAGTGTTTCATTATTCATTTTGGGAGTATATCGCGGTCGTCGAGTTTTGCAGAAATATACACATTAAGCATAAATATTCACACGTTTCAAATAATACATAATTTTGGATGTAAAATGAAACAGATTCGTTGTTTGGTAAGCTAGCCCAAGCACGAAAATATGTATTTTTCCCAAGTTATTTATCTTTCGTACCAATATGAGTTCAAGCTGTGCAAAGTTTATTGGATTTTATATTCCGGGATGTAATAGGTAGATGTTGTGTATGCAAAAATCGTATTGAAAAAATCAATCAAGGCAGAACTGTACGAGAATGTTTTTATTTGCGTCGAACTGAGCCAATATCATCGAATAGTAAAAAAATCACACAAAAATCTCAAACGAACATTTTACCTCCGTTTTCTGTAATTGAATTCGACGAATTTCGGAAAAGGCAGGCAAATAATAGCCAATGCCGCTCTAAAATTGATTTATCCTTCTGTCGGCCAGTATACAACTTCTCCAACGGTAGCCCGCCCTCATTTGCATAGCTTCTCACAATTCATTTTGTAAGCTCCCGAGACACCTGACAATAATTATGTAGGAAGCGCCAACTTGTCTGTGGGCAATTAGTCATCTCGTTGCAAATTACAACTTCGCCCGCCAGAAGGTAGTGCATCTTGGTGGCCGCTTTCGTGTGGCGTGCGAAGATATTTTTCGTCAATGATAATTACGGCAACCGCTACAAGTTTCTGGCACATAATTCGCAACGACAATCCAGGACCTGCATTTAATGTCGCTTAATTAACTAGAGTGAGAAAATTCGCATTTGGAGCGAACAATTAGTGTCAACGTTGTAAATTGACTGTGATAGTTTTGATGCTCATGTCGTGCACGCAACTCTCACGGTTTTTGGAAAATTACGGAAGTCGCGACGAACCCATTCTCACTATGAAACTTCACGAGATGCAACACGAAAAGTTTATTCACCTTAAGATGACGGCTAATTGAAAGGTGAAGCTGGATTTTGATCCACTGCCGTCGTCTATGATTAAAGGAGCACCATCTTTCAAGGACACCGTCCTGTTGTGCTGTATAATTTTCTGATTAAATTAGCATCTTGTAGCGTTGCTTGAAAGATCAAATTAAATGTTTAAAGTGAATTGTCTTTCTTCCAAGTTATTTTTTTTACATCTAAAGTTCTATCGAAAATGATAAAGCCTTTTAAAGTAAGCAAATAGAGAGACTTGACTTGGGAATACTTACTCTTGGGAGATCATGCAATTTTTGATATACACACAGTTCCTGGGCATAAACAATCAATTGAAATCAGTGACCTAGGAAACTTCCAAGTAGTTTTTCTCACAAAATACTTAAATTGAATGAAAATACCGACTCAAAAAGCTTTATGTATTTAGGTACTTACTTTTATGAAAAACATACTCCATCTTCAAAACTATTCTAATCTAATTTGCATCACAATCATTACTCTGAACTTTTAAGATTTAAAATATCTCATAATCAATACCATTGTTTTATTTTCTAGAAATGGAATTAATTTATTTTACAAATGGTATAGCTCAAAAACTGTACATTATATAGTTTCTAATTAAGCAATATAATGAGATAACTTTTAATTAAAATCTGATTGAAATATCGAACAACATTTTTAGGAAGTACCTTACGTTACGAAGCATATCATCCAAATAAGATTTCTATAAAAAATGTTTGTAAATTCTTGATATTCATTCCTCTGATGAAACCAAAGAAAACGTATTTTCTGAACCTTCTATTTACAAGAAAAATATTTTCAATATTTCATTTCATAAGAGAAATCAAGAAAATTACTACGAACGTGTATTCGAATGATTTCAAAAAAAAAAACTTGCCGACTCTTACATTCATATAATAATGTAAGCATGTAACTTTAAATACACCAACTTCCTTTGAAGAATTGATTTTGCTCATGAATGACACAGTTTTAATCAGGCAAAAGTAAGTCAGAGCCCTTAACAAACTTCGTACAAGCCGTATCCCTTTCAACAGTCCCATCCATCGAAATCTTATGGTACGAAAACCAAAAAAAAAAAAAAATATATTAAGGAAATGATGCAAATAAAACAAAGATCTTCTTCAACCCATTGAAATATTCAGAGTAGATTCAGTGCAGAAATGCTAGGAGGGTTCAAAAGGATTTCACGTGGTGCATTCGTTCGAGGATGCCGACGGAGATTTCAGAACTCTTATTTCTAAGTAAATTCCTTGTATAAAATTCCCTTTTTTTTCCTTGTGATATATTTCAGGTTTCCCCTCTGTTTCGCTCAGGATTGGTGCCGAGTAACGACAAAACCCATTGTCTCACTATAAAACAAAGAGGGACTTTGACTTCCAGGAAGACCAAGCTGCTCTCTACGTTTCAGCATTAAAACAATACTCCTCTTTTTATTTTGCACTAAACTATGCTTTGCTCCAGGAAACCTTCTACAATGAGAGTTAAATATTGTAAATGAAAACCGGCAACTAGTTGCATCTGGCTCAGTTGACACCGACTTCAGAGAAACCTTCAGTTTTCTTTTTATTATTTCACGAGAAATAACATAGAACTGATGACTAGGGAATATTTGAAATAATTTTTAATCTCGCTAATTGTTTAATTGTCTACACACAGGATTTACCTTATTATAATTAGGTGTATTTAAGGTTGTTGGTCACTTGGTCCAGGATACGCAAGTTTCGTCCTTAATTAATTTTTAAATCAATCCATGAAGAGCAGAAATCTTCAAATTCCATTGAAATTAAAGCAACGTCTCATGCGATTTTTCATTCTGTGTTCTTTTAAACAATGGAAAATAAAAATTGGAAAATGTAGGTACGCCAGTGGGTAAACGCATGTTTGAAAAAACAAAAAAGAAACGAGGAAAGGACATTGAAGTCCGGTGGTTGACTACTAAGCCGACAGAAGAAACTTCTACGTCTATCTGACACACATTCTCAAGTCGATGAAAACTATGCAACCTTAGTCCCATCCTTGGAAATTCATCTCAACACAGATTAACTGCCAACTGAATGCATTTAATCCTGTGCCTTTTGCATTTGAATGCGACAAAGTTATCAGATTGACCGGTCTTTAAGCGGAATTTATTTCAGCTCTCATGAAGGACTATCGCATTCTAATCTGAGGCTACGCAGAGTTTTCTGCCAGAGAAAAACGAAATGGAACTGGGTTAATCAAGATATATTTGTCTGGGACATTGCTACGGGGAGACCTTATCCAATTTTTCCATCTCTCAACTATTCAAGTTAGAACTAGTTCCCTTGATGATATTTGTTTTGAAGATTTCCATCAAATGACGATTTAACATGAAAGAACGTCATCAAGTTTCACTTCAAAAAATTTTTACCTATTCGGAAGAATTTGAAGGTTTATGCAAAAACTACCGTGAAAGCTCGCTTTTGTTTGAAATATAACAAATCTTTTGAAGATTTTTGCTAGGAGCAATATATGTAGCGGAAGTTTTGTAAAATAATAGATCCATTACAAGTTTAAAGGTACTGCTTTGAAGATGAAGATGATCCTGGGAGAAATATTTCAACAACCTTTTAGAGTTAGCTAAAGTTTGGAAATTTTTAAACACACAACCTTCTAGGTATGGTTATCAAATGAAAGGATTTGGTGAGTAGCATACAAAAAGGTATTTGTTTTGTTTTTATTTTTAAATCTTATATTATTATAACTAAATCGCATTTAATTTATATAATTATATATAATTTAATTTGAAGTCAAGCTAAAATTATTACGCTTAAGATTTAGTCAATGTCTAAGAAGATTTGCATTTTAATTCATTTATACCAACTTAGTAAGAAAATGTAAGCCGATTATCATTAAACTTTTTGTGTTAGTACTTATATCAATAATCTATAGACATATTACAGGTTCTCAAATGTTTAAATATTAAACTAAAGTATAAAATATCAACAATTTTGCGCGGCACTGGATCCTCAACGTTTCAAGAAAGATTATCTAAAAAGTTTAAATTGGAAATGCATGCAAATATGTATTAAGTTTATTTCGTTACCTTTTTTAATAGTATTAATGGTAAGATGCTAACTAGATATATCTCTATTCCTTTAACTATAATATGCACAAAACCAGCTATTAAAACGAATAAGCTCCCTAATAGTTCCAGAAAAGATTTATGTTCTAGATAAGAAATAATTCCAGAAGCTTAACAAAGGCTTCAACACATTAATTGCTTCAACTCACCGAAACTCTGGAAAACTAGACAAACTAATACACTTTCATGAAAAGCTGAATATATACCCTGCGGAGGGAAAACATGAGAAATTTTCGCTACCTCCCGAAGCAAGAGAGCTGTTTATTTTAGCAGGTATATCAGCAAAACTGATGGTACAATTCAATTCGGGGAAAGTTGAAAATTAAACTAGTAATTTTTAATGAATGTAAGCCATTTATGTTTAGATATAACAGATAGTACATAGTGCTGAAGTAATAGATAGGTTTGTTCTACTCAGCATTCAAATAAATGATTTCATGAAGGCTACAATTTAACTGAGAAGAGATAATGGCCTAACATTTATTAAAAATTAGTTTATACTGCTCAGTAAAATAATCAAATGCAGTAAAAGAGTTTATTGATCTTAAATAGTTTAAAAATTTTAAATAAATGCAAAAAATTCTAGAAAACCCTTCATGTTTTTTAATTAAAATCGAAATAAGTTGAATTTTTTAACAAATCGTATCTACAATTACTTTTTTAAAAATACCAATTTTACTTATTTGCTACCTCACAATTTGGCTTATTATTCATTACCTATCTAATGAAATATTATTGAACAAATACTGATCTCTCTAAGTGAATAATTTAATTAAAACTTCACCTTTTGTTGTACGAGGATAAAAATGACTTTTAAAGCAAAAAAAAATATTTAAAATTCCATAAACTTCAAAAGACGAAACGAACCCCTCTCATGTGGGGATACAAAAATTTGAAGAGTAAAATAAAATTAACTCCCTCACCTGTTCCCCAAATCGTCGCAAATGCTTCAGTTGGTAGTTATGAGTACCTACCGGTGTTTTTAAGCCCTTAGGCGAGCACCAAATTGGAAAACAAAGGGTGAGTTTATTCCATGGTTATGTCGAATATTCCGCGAAACTCCCACTGTTACCTTTATACACCAAAGCGTTTTATGCAGGGTGCACAAACATCGGCGAAGGTCATATGGAGTCCGCCCCCATGCTAACTTTACTGATTAAAATTTTGCGTTAAATGTTTTAACCGGAGCATTCCTGTAGTCACTTCAAATTAGCAACGCTCCCTTAGGGCTTTTACAATTTGCTCCGTGTGGCTTGGTGCTTAAGGACGGGACTGTTGGAAAGGAAATCTTACCAGAACTTTTTTTTTCAAAAAGATAAATTGCAAAGTCCGTCAACTGTTAAAAGCATTTATTTATTTTTTTTTTATTATGCTCTCTTAATGAGCAAGTGCTCTCGTCAATTTGCTAATGTGAGTGTGTTCAGATAACTTTAAGCTTAAATTTTAGAAAATGCTTATAGAAATAATAAATTCTTTAATTTATTTGTTTTAATTTAAATTAAAACTATTCATTTTTCTATTTGTTACTCATACTAAT
Source organism: Philonicus albiceps (assembly GCA_963969385.1). Taxonomy (NCBI): domain Eukaryota; kingdom Metazoa; phylum Arthropoda; class Insecta; order Diptera; family Asilidae; genus Philonicus; species Philonicus albiceps. The sequence goes on along the minus strand of OZ017776.1, from coordinate 8,373,378 downwards.
GTTATAAATCATATTCGATCTATCTCTAGAATTTTTTCTCTTTTAATTTCGAATATAAATAATTTTGTTTTATACCATTTCGTAAAAATTACAATAAATGAATAAAATTAAATCTATGTAAAATTAAATGTAACACATACTCGCAAGGGTATTTTTGTTCATTAAATATACCTTTCACCGGAAACCTGAGATATTTTACAAACAAATTTTTCTATAAACAACCAATCGAATTACACGAATTTTAAAGAGGGTTTTAGGAAAATTTGATTAAGACGTTTAAAAAAGGAATGTTAAACACTCGCAGCTTCTGGTACGAGATATCTAACGTAACACAACAAAAATTTAAAGAAACTCCTTTTAATATGTTCAAATATTTTTAAATTAATTGCAGATAAAACTCAGACTGACTGGTTGTGGTTATCTAAGTTAGCTTCATAAAACCTTGAGAGTACCGACGATGGTAATGTAAAAACTGGCCTTTTCCTCTTGAGTAATTTTCCAAGGAAACCAGCATCTTTACGATCTTCAAAGTAGTAAAGTAGGATAAAGGGCGAAAAAGCTTCTGCTCAGCGCGAATTATGAGTCTTTGCTACCCATTAATCTGTTATGAGGTACTCCATTTTAAAAGTGTTTAAAATTTAAAAAAAAAAAAAAACAAAAAATGGAAACTTGACAAGGCTTCTATAGCACCGTACTGGTTGATATTTTTATTTAGTATAGTCCTCCAATGTTCTAACGATCTGTATCAAAGCCACTCGAACCCCTGAGTAGGGGGTTCTGTATAAAAGTGAATTTGCAGGATTGCATGCTAAAGAAAAACCTCCCCGGGCAATTTGCTGTAAATACTTCCCGAAGGTAAAAGACCCGTAGCCGCAAACTGCTTTCAGCAATAATAATAAAATACTTACGTGCTCGCTATGCACGTAGCTCTCTATTACTTCATCGGGTATCTTGTGTATGGGACTTTAGGTCTACATTTCGTAGAAGCACTATGACGCGACACTAGGTATTTCGAACATTTCGAAGGGCAGCATAAAAGATGTCGTAAAGTTTTATTGTACGATAACTTCCCTTATGCCAGCCAATGAATGGAGCACGGCCAAAGCTGTAGATTGCAACTCTGTCCAGAGAATGCTCAGCAAAATAAACAGAATCCATCACTTGGTTGGAAATAGCTAGACATTTATGATATTTTCGGCTTTTGGTGAGACACGAAGAACAAATATTTTGAAAAGCAGTCCCTTTTCATTTATGCTATTCTGGCTATTATTTTGGTGAATTATAAGTCTTATCTTACTTACAATACCCAAAAGTAGAAGGTCTAAATCTTTAAATGGAATGATAAAATTTCCAGTAATGGTAATGTAGCTTAAGTACAAAGGATTTCTGAAATAATTCTCTAAAATAAATGTAATTTTCGACATAACTTAGTTCATTTTTGGTTAAGTGAGCGACATTTTAAATGTACTCTCTGATAGATATAACTTTTAACTGCGTTCAAAAGCAGTATTTATAAAAGTAATATAATAGAAAATAAATTAATTGATTGTGTATTATTACATAACATAGAGGCACATATAATCACACTATCTACTATCGAACACAATAAAATCTCAAATTATTTAATAGATCTACTTGAATTTATATCTAAAATCCCCTTAGCAAAGAACAATTTGTTGATTTATTAAATAACCCCTATTAATTCACTTTGAAGAAATATTTACATATATTTAGGAATTTCTGTATATTTTATATAAAACACTGTGAAAAGTTTCCTTAAATTTAAGCGATTTGACTTTAAAAACGGCATTCTGTTACTGAATCGGTAAAAGCTATCCACTTCAAAGAAACAGAGTAGACAAACAGGTAAATAATAACATTCATTCAATCAAACAACTTAAACAAACATCAAGATTTCTCTTCATTACAGGCCGTCTAAATAAAAACGCTATATTGACCACCCCTGCAATTCCTACTTAAGGGACTTTTTCTGTTCAGGTACAGTGATGATGGTGCTTAGGGCAAAAGGTATCCTATCTAATAATAAATACGAGTATATTTTGTCTAACGAAAAAATAAACCACAAGTTTTCTTTTTCTATGTATTATACTCGTATATACATAAAATGAAATTAAATTCGAAGGGAGAGATTTTGTAATCTCAGCAATTCAATATATGTGCAGTATTATTATATCTAATATCAAATTTCTTAGTTCAGTATTCTAGTAAATATTTACATATATTTACATATTTCTGTTTAAAACAATATTTATTTAAATTTGAAAGAATCTACACACCTAATGTGGAATTTAATTAATTTTTAAAATTCAACGCCAAAGGCAATAGCACTAAATTAAATTTCACAATGAATGAAACTCCAATCCAGTAATGAGAAATTGCCATGGCAATTTTCTGAATCAAACATACTTGTTCGGTCTTTTTAAACGAATCCTTTTCAGTGCATTCTATGGATTTGTGAATATACAAAACGGCAGAACCACCTTCATAAAATTGTCATCCTTTTCCTGTAGCAGCATAAAGGTAAGAATATTTGTTTCTGACTTTGTGTAATCCCAAAAATATTCGCTTTGAGTTTGGCTTCCAAAATTTCATTTAGGGAAACTAAATTACATGTTTGCGCTGCTATTCCAGGAAGTTGCGTATATTCGAGATAATTAATTCGTCCTCAAATATTTAGTGTAGATAACGAATTATAACCTGCAGGATCTTCTATACCAAAAAATGAGCGAAACGAAACCCTTATGTTGAGATTTTGTTATCTGTTTCACCGCAAAGATATACATTTTGAAGGGAATATAAAAAAATAAAAATAAATTCAAATTTGTTTGAAATAAAATCAGACCAAAGTGTATATGTTTTTCGTTCTTTGAATATCAAATAAAATCACTGTTTCTAAATGTAATTTCAGCAAAATATAAAATAAATTCCGCCACTTGCATGCTACCTTCCCCATTTTCTAAAGGTGAAATTTTTATTACATGTATAATGCTTTTTTATTTAAAAAAAGACCTTTTTCCAATTAGACTGATCAAATTTCCACTTTAAATTTCGTAAATTAATGTTCTATTTCTTACTAGTTCGAATTTTCAACATAAATAAGTCAATAAGTTTCAAATCAAACTTATCCAAAATGTCCACTTCAACTGTTTTAATTTATAAATGAAACTAATGCCTAAAATAATATCGTATTATATGATTGGATAGTTAAAACAGAACGGTTATTATAATGAGCATAATAAATTATTTGTAAATAGGTTCATACTTGACTATGATTTGGAGCATGTTCTTGTAATTACGCCTAATTGGAAAGGCAATTTTGGTACAAGACTTTCAATGCCCGTCGGTGCCCACAAATACGAAAAAGTTTCACTCGTTTTGTGCACCCGTCTAGCATTTTGGTTAGATTTAAGTGGCTGCGGACAACTAAAGAAATTCCCAGTCACATACTCGAGCTGATCCAGTGAATTAAGAAGTGTATAGTTGAAGAGGTGGAGCCGCCAAAATGAAAGGGGAGAGCATTTGGTGGGTCCCAAAAGTGCCCAAGGATGTAAGAAAAAAAAGGACTTTTTCAGAAGGAATTTCAGATTTGTTAAATAACACATCAATGCACTGCTACTCAAGACTGGTGGAGCCCAACAGGGGATTCTGGGAGAAGTAAGTTCAGCTCGAATTATTTAAAAATTTATGTGATATATCTACATTTGTATTTTTTTTTCTCTGTCTCTCGAACAGAATGATGTGGTTCGCGTTCCACGTTTTCACTTTTGTGACATTGCTAATATTACTGTCTTACGCCTGGGAAGAATTCACTACAAGACCCCTGGTTACAATTTTGCACGATCCCCTTTTTCCAATTGAAAAAATTCCATTTCCCGGGGTATCCATTTGTTCCAACAATCGAATTTCTAAAGAAGCTGCAACTTACTATGCTAGGAAATTGTAAGTCTACTTTAGATTTTAAATTTTAATGTGATGATGACTCTTTTGGGGGGATTATCGAACGGATGTAGGGCCAACATGGATTATGAGAGGAAAGATGTTTCCTATTTTATTGAAAATATAAAAAAATTCAGCTATTTATTCAATTTTGATAATATGGAGTTTGACCAATCGTTGGATTTTCAAAGGTTTCTTGATACACATGACTTAAATGACTCTGAGATGTTTTTTAATACTAGAGAACGCATGCTAGAGGTGAGATGGTTTTAAAAATTATTATCAACATATCTTAGATATTTTATGTATACATATTCTAGCTTTCCCCGCAATGTTCAGATATAATGCTTAAATGCTCATTAATAGGAGAAACTATTCCGTGCACTTCGAAAGATATGTTTCAAATGAAAGCAACACGACTTGGATATTGTTGTGTTTTTAATGTTAATGAAATGAAATCGCTTGTTGTGTAAGCACCACACTTTTTAAAATATTTCACTATTCTATGATACAAATAAAAACCTTTAAATTATTTCAATTTCTTAGGTCTGATAGAAAACAATTTCGCAATGAATTTACAGGACCCGAACTTGGACTTACTGTCGTTTTAAACGCATCTACAAATGATGACTTCCATACACTGTTTAATATGAATGGATATATTGTAACTATCTTTTTGTACATGTTAATATTATTAGTTATAAAATACAAACAAATGTTTTTTTTTTTCCAACCAGATTCATATTTATGATTCAAGTCAATACGACGATATTTCATCAGGAGGGGTAAGTGAAAAATTTATTTTCAAAGGGGCTGAATCCTTTATATCAGTCACTCCAAAAGTAATAAGTAGCGATGCTGAAATCCGAAGATACCACCCGAAAACTGTATGTTTAAACTTAAAATCTGAATATTAGTTTTCATAAAATTAAGTTAATTTTAGAGGAATTGCTTATTCAAAAACGAGTATCCAGAAAAATATGGCGATACCTACAGTTTCAGCAATTGCATAACTCGATGTAAGGTGAGAAGTATTCGCGTTCTATGCAAATGTGTCCCATTTTTTATGCCAAAAACACAAATGGAATTTACGGATGATGTTGTCCACTGCACTTTACAACATGTGGACTGTCTTGATCGGTATAGATGTAAGTATTTTATTATTTATTTCTATTAGCTTTTTCATTTTTACGAAAGACCCATTAATTTTGAATTTGACTTACCTTAAAAATATTAAAATTACACTAGCCTGAAATATTCAATTAGGTACTAAACTATAGTCAAAGTACAAAAAATTGTAATTATGATTTAAAATTGATTTAAAATAATTTAGAGCACACTGCAGATATGGTACTTTTGGAATAATTTATTAATTTGATTCAAAATAATACCATTTGATATATAATTCATTCATGCTTTCAAATAAGTATTATATATTTGCTATTTTCTTTGATTATATAATGGCAGGAATACCAAGCATCTTTGTGCTTTCGATATTTAAACATAATGAAAAAGATTTTCGTTGAAATCTGTAGCACAATAAAATGTTTTGTTGATTTTATGAAAATGAATTGTAAGGATATTGCTCCATCGTCTACCCAATGTCTTTTATAAATTAGCTTTATCAATATTCTAAGAATATCGAGAATTGTCTGTACATTAACAAAAAGGACTACCAAGTAAATAAATCTGAGAATGTCTCCTAACAACTTTGTCCATAAATCCCATATAGCGGCAGTGGCTTAGTGGGGAATACGATGAATCAATAGAGCCAGCATACCATGTTCTCTTCGGACTAATCATAAGCTGCATTAATATTTATGGTCTGGTCGATTCAAAGAAACTTATTACATGGCTTAATGAATTATGATAATAAATGTTTCACAATAGTCAGCTCGAATGAAGGACAATTAATTGCTTCCAGTTCTAATAACCTCGAGGCTGCTAATTACCCCAAGGCTAGTCTGCTAATTTGCTAAGATAGTGTATAATGCGTTGGATGATGTTCTAATAATTATGGCGCTTTTTGCTTCAAAGTTAAGTGGACGAATGTCATAACTGTGAGGAAATACGTTGAAGGGCTTGAGAAGGAAATGGAAGACGGGCTTTACTGTCCCGAATGCCTGCCGCCCTGCACGGACACGCAGTACCGCACCTCGCTCATGACCCTACCAATGGATCGCTTTCAAAGCAATAGCAGCGTTCTTCTGTGAGTCTAAAATCTTTTTCCAGGTCAAAAGGAAGTAAATATCTCCTTTTGGTGGTCCCGACAGGTCTGATGTCCAAAATTTGTCGGAAATTTCCCTTTTGCACGTCTACTTCGGGGAACCAACAGCAAAATACTACAAGCAAATCGTTAAGAGCCCATGGTTCGAAGTTTTCAGTTAAGATGTGCATTTTACCTTTATCACCGGAGCGACTTAAAGGATTCTATTTCAGGCACAATCGGAGGGATCTGTGGCATCGTTACAGGATTTTCTCTTGGAGCTGTTTGCGAAATTATCTACTTTTTCCTTAATGAAATTGGATACGCTTTGAGGGAGGCTTCAAAGCGGGACCGAAAAAAGAAGAACAGGAACAAGGCAGAACTTATTATATGTCCATAAAGAAAATATTCATTTTGGTCTTATCTCATCTATAAGACGCACAGTATTATGCGCACATACACACGGTTGTTGTGATTTCACATTATTAAAAGTTTGTAAAATTTCGTTCGGTTGCCCAATTTTAATTTGGAAGATCGAGTTTGTCGAGAGGGCTTTAGTAAGCAAAATATTTTGACTATACCCCTGTGTACAATTATTTCTAAAGGTGGATGATGTTTGGAGAAATTGCGATGCCGTGCGATAGATGAATAATTTTAAGAATTTATGTAAAACAGCAACATATATTACAATATATCAAATTTCAATGCTCCTTTGAAATTTTCTTTCATCCCACATTTAAATTCCGTGGTAGAATTTATTAAATATCGGAATCTCGGATTCAAATCTTCATCTTCTAAATTTTGTTGACTATTTGTTTTAATTGAAAATTAACGAGAATTTCTGAATTTTACAGAACTTAATTTTTAAAGATATTCAATGAAGAAAAAGAGCATATAAAAAATCTCACACGAGAAAGTCTTTTGGATCTTGATTATTAAATTATTTCTTAGCATAAATTTACTTACGTGAAAACTTCATGAAAAGAGGTGGTTTTAAAAAAAAATTTAGGTTTTTAGGGTTCCGTACATCCGAATGAAAAAACAGAAACCTTTATAGAAACGCTCGTATGTCTATCTGTCTAAAGAAATGAATTTTGAATATGAGGTTCACTTCTGCAGAAGAATTCAATCAATTTTAACTCACTTAAAAAATATCTTTTGATTTAGGTATGATGTAATGCGCAATTATTTTTCAATTCACTCGTAGTTTTACTTAAAATAATTTAAATTTGAAATAGATTCCACATTTAAAATGTTCTTGGTGCAATAGACAATTCCAATTAATATTGTCTTCACCTCAAACAATTTATCTATACATTTTGATACATTCAATTTCAATAAGTTAATGGAAGTAACTAAATTGCAATATCCTTAATGGCAAATCAACGCCCTTTAGAACAGTATCAAATCGTGACCACCGATAGATCATTTTATTTATTCAAAACCAGAGAAGTTATGAGGTCGATTCCAAATTCAAAATACATATTAATTAATCTCCAAGAGCCATTGCATTTCGGCAGACCTCAGACCGGATTAGATGTTTGAAATCTTGTTGTAGTATCGAAATCCCATCAACGAGTGGTAACAAGAGGATAAACTACGTGTCGGGCACGTGCAGAACTTTCAATGGTATGAATCACAAACAGAAAATTGTGAAAATCTCTTCGGTTATACTATGAGATATGTATGTATGATCGCACGTAGATTCCATTGGCAAACAAACACCGAAGTGCACACAGATATTAGCTGCAGGTGGAATGCGCTTTCAATGGCTTATTGCATGCAAATTAAATGAGATGTTGTCTGTGTTTGCGTTTTGAATTTGTAATGGGGCGATTTGTAGAAACAAAGAAATGAAATTAGCAGAACTACATTTCTTCATGGCAAGTCTATTATGTAAGCAAAAGGGAATGAAATGTCTTTAAGGGCATGGCCGCTACGCGGTAGGGCTCAAAAAGCTGGTAGATTTAAGAGACAGTTTCTGAATAGTCGACAAGCATTCAATTTAACAAAGTCCTCCCTGTCGACATAAAGATAACCTTCTACAGAAGAAAAGATAGTTTTGTACAAACTCTAAGAATTTCTGCTAAACGGGTAGGTACTTTATGACTTAAAAATGGCATTTCCCTCCTTTATTTAAAAGAAAATCCCCTTGGGGCCACGTTTGAGTATTTTCAAACTGTGAAGAGCTTTTACTTAACATAAAAAGCTACGCAGAACGGCACTTTTAGCTTTTTGTTTCCTGAGAAATTGTCAAAAAACATACATACATTACACATAAAAGGCAATATAAACTCTGAAAAAAAAGAAATATTCGCCGTTTAACTCATTCATATAATCATGAGATTTTTTAAATTTTAACTCTCGAGGATTTTATATCCCATTTCATTTTGAGAAGCAAATCCATTTGTTCAAATAAAATGAATAAATAAAAAAAAATAATCGAACTTGAACTTTACATTTACCAAAATTAAGTACACAGTGCAGAGTCCGTTTAGACCTACGCACATCCTTTAGTTTGGTTCTCTGTTTAGTTTTACTATTAACACAAATACGTTTATTATTATGCTTAAATCTAATAATTCATCAAAAAAAATAGGTCTTTTAATAGTCAAATAGAATTGATATCTTCTCATAAGGAGATTGAAAGCAGTACCAAAAGTATCATGTCACGTTGCCAACACATCCTTTATAATCTCGATGGATAAATCTCATCTGAAGATATCACATGAAATCCTTTTGGTACGACTGTCCAGGGATTTTCAGGCGTTTAATTAATAGCCCTAGGGCAAGTGTTTAAATGGGCGTGGTACACAAGCAAAAGGTAAAAAGTGCTCTCAGTTCACGTTTTGTCTGGACGTTTTCAACTCTTCATTCATAAAATCTCGAAAAAGTCTGCGGCAAACGTGTAATTTTGACCATTGAACCCTGTTGCAGACATGGCTCCCTTTAAATCCCCATAACGATACTTTAAGAAAAAGATCTGTTTGCGTATCCCAGGGCGATTCCGAGTGGATTACATCAAATTGTTAAGGCGATGAAATTACACACTGCCGCCACTCTCGTCTCCTTCGATACCATGCAACAAAAGCATTCCGTTTCTGTCCCGATTTTACGTTAAAAGGAAAAATTATTAAAAAAATATTTTCCATACTTGATTCTAAAGACGTACGATGCCCAGATTATGCCGAAAACAGCTCTCAAAAATGCGGTATGCTGCATACCAGAGGGCAATGCTGCGCAAGAAATATTCCTTAGACACTAAAGATTACCTCGAACCCTTAGGTGCACTGACTAATGGGGCCGGCCTGCCCCGAGTGGAGCATAAAGGTACCAATAAATTAGACACCCGACAGGCGAGCAGCAATTATTTGCGGTTCTCGGGAGCATTAGTGAGGACCGTTCAGACCGCTTAAGACGGGGTTACTCGCTTTAAATGACTGAGTAGTGGCAAAGGGCTATCCCACTGATGCCCTTGTATACGTGTGGTTTTGCGATAATTAAGCCACTCCAAAGCGACAAGGATTATTATCAGGACCACGCACAGAGGGTAAGGTGGCCAATTTATGGACAATTAAAAGTCAGTAGCAGTCGACTCTGCCTAGGTCGTTATGAAATGTCAACGGCATCCATATGTGGGAGATAAATTTCTGGGGATTGTTATCAATAAACTACAAAGTTGATATCTCTTTACGGCCCATTTAAGTTTCAGGAGAGTAAACAACAAACAAACGGAAACAAACAAGCCATTCTTGGGGATTTCAAAAAAGCTGTTGATCGGGCAAATGTACACATTTAGGAGCCTACATTGAAATGTGCACAATCTGTGTGAATTTCTTATAAATTTTCCGGATTTAAGAATAGAGACGCAGGATACTTCAAAATCTAGTTTACAGACTAGATTAACATCAATGATACTTTTCAACAGACCTGTGAAGTACTTAGGTATATTAAGGACTCTTAATTACTACTTCAAGTGCCAGTGCGTGGACTTAGACAATTTTAAATACCATACTTGTAAATACTTGTATTTGTACTTAAAAATTTGAAATACTGGCACTGATGTTGGTACTTATAAATCTCATATACAAATTTTACATTTAGGTCAAGTACTTGAAGAACACCTCAAGTACTTCACGTCCAGCACAAGTGCCTCAAGTTCAGTGTAATTACTAGAAATTAATGCAATGTAAACTCATTCAGAGTAATTTCGATGTCATTTATCATATCAATAATTAATTTCAAGTAAAAATCTAAAAAAAAACTATTATTTAAATTTAAATAAAATATTATTGTACTACTGCGCATGGACCCATATACATAAAATTGCTAAACTTATTTACTAACTTTTGTGCCTTTGATTTGTACAAATAGTTTTCGCTATATAAGATAATTTAAAATAAGCTTATACATACTTTCGTATATTTTTTTTTCACAACTTACATATATTTAATAAAGTATTAACGTTAACAACAAAAATGTATGATTAAAAATAATGATTAATTAAATTAATGCACATTAATGCTATGTTATAACATTCCTTACATTCCTAAAATTATATAGCCCTGGCGAGCATGTCTCTACTACAGCGTTGTTGTATGTCTGACCTGAGGGTATAAGAGTAGGCCTAAAAGGTACGTGAGATGCACCAGGTATTTTAATATGGCTCCTAAATTTTTGTATGTGTATGCCATTGAATCTCATCAATAAGCGTGCATTTTACCTATTCGGATACTAGGTATACCCTGATCAATAAACGACATTGAAAATTGTGGTTATTGACAGAATGATTAAACCAATTTGAAAGGAAATGGAAATCATTTACACCTTACTTAACCAATTATGCTTTTATACCTCCAAAGTGGCCCAGATTTCGAATTAATAAGACTTAAAAGTTTTAATATAAACAGTAAATTATTTTTTTTTTTAATTTTACTTATAAACTTACAAATTCATATAAGAACTTAAAATATTTCTCTTACACTCTTCAAACATGAATCAAATTCATTTAAAAACAGACGTAGAAGCTTATTAATTTCTCACAAAGGTTTTCGAGCTAATATTTCACAAATTGGTAGGATTCTTCACGAAACATAATTTTTTGATGCAATACCAGAAATTGCACGAAAACCATTAAACCAAATATTTTGTTACCTTTTACTTTAACGATTATCTGCGGCATATAGTTGTCTTCTACAAAATTTTAAAAATAGTGTATAATAAAACATTTAAATTTTACCACGGTATTTACTATACATATATACCTACATATGTAATATACCTACTAAAAATTTCCAAAAAGGTCAATGTTATATTAAAATTAGAAAAAATTTAATTATGTACATATAATGCCCTGTTATCAATTTTAAAAATTTAGGAAACCGATTACAAAAATAAATTTAATGTTGTCGGCCAAGAGTTGTGAGAGTTGAGAGTTGTGAACCACAGTGCGCACCTTTAAGCAATTAACGAAAAGTAATTCTCAGCTGCAAACTTCCTAAACCAAATAGTTCAACTATGCAACCTCATCAGAGCGTAGTAATATAACTCTAAAAATTTTAATGCTTTTCAGGCTAACTTAAATCTCGTACATATGTTGAAACTGACTGCAAAAGAGCAGTTGGACGAGCTTAGAAGCATTTAATTAAAACCATCTCGAAATAGCAGAAAATTTCAGTACGTTAGATGAAATTAAATTTTATCAAAAGGAACGTCGGACCTCTTCGAAGAGGATTTCGGATTACAGACATGTCGATAAGTACGACGGATGTAGGGACTCCCATAAGCCCGTGATCAACTAAGGACCATTAACTAGAAATTGCTGAGCTCGGATTTGATTAAATTTTCCAGAAGACTCCCTGTTCAGAGTCGTTGTATGATAATTCGCGATGCTATGGCGTCCGGGGCGTAAAAAAAAAAAAAAAACTAGGATTGCATTTTTCATCGTCCCCGTAGAGCAGCTAGAATGCCATTCGCAACTATTCTATCGATTTTAGCTGGATTGAAAAGACTTCCGCTCCCGTTCGTCTCAATTTGTCACAGCATTAACATTTTTATTTCGCTTTAAAGCGGTTCACGTGACGTCGAAAAGGGTCGATGGAGCAGTTAATGACATATACCCTAGATCCTTTATCCTTGTGGCATAATTTAAGACTCCCGAGATTGCAAAGCATAAAATGATCTGCTGCAGATATAAAAAAACTGGAAGTAATTTGGGAGCCTCCGACGCAAATTTCGATCCAGCCAGGCTAACGACTCCTCTGCCCGGCTGAAGTATGCGAACACGGCAGAATTTGATGTACAGATCCCATCTAATTTATGACTACCCTCTTCGGGTAATTCCTGCTGAAAGAGTTATGCTGAGCCTCATAACTTCTAAATAGGGCGCCGTGATGCACATGTCGTCAATGCTCCCGTGGTTAAGGTTGCACACGGTCGTTCGCCCGAGCGGGACCAGAGAATTTCCTAAAAAGAGTAGGTTTATAAAATTTATATTCCTTACAGGATTTTAACCCCTTCAGGTCGTGGTGGGTTACCACCCCCGCGGTGACGAAACTGAATGGAAATGTATACGTTTTTTACAAGTGGGGTCGAGCGTTATTTTTATCTTGCGTTCTTGACCGATTTATGCAGGCGTATAAACATCGATTTTTATAGGAGCAACATTTCACCCAAAACGAATTTGTTTGCTGAAGTATTTTATATATTTTTTTTTTTTTGTTTCTAGGAGGAGGAGCAATTCATGCAGACCCTAACAACCCTTTCGTGCTGCTATTTGGACTGGCAAAACTTAGAGGTGCATGATATTATGCAATGTGTAGCAAAAATATGGTAAAAAATTCGGAGTTTATTTTTACACACTGAAAAAATCTTGGGAAACAATATTTAGTTACCTGGTATACTTAAAATAGTCCAATCTGAAATAAGAGAAAACTGAAAAATGAAAGTATTAAATTAAAAAATGTTTTGAAATTCTTTCAGCAATTTTATTTATTTTTTCTTTCTTAAATTTTCGTAAGAGAAACTATGAAAATGTTCCAAAAGTGAATTTAATGTGTTTTATGCAAACGTACCTACGTATGCACCTCCAATTCTTCATTTCCCAATCATAAATGCATCGCATAAATATCGCCTTCCCTAATCCTTAATATTAGTCCTTGTCCCTTATTAGTCTTTATTTGTTATCTTAGTCTAGTTTAATTTAAGTATTCTACTAATTGTTTGTAACTTGTATTAAGCAAAATGAAAAAATATATCTTTAAATTTCCTTAGGACGTATATTTCATTATAACTGAATTACTTCATTACAAGTTCGATTGCAATAGGCAATAAAATTTCTTTACTAATTATTTACAAACAATTAATGAATTACCATTCGAGTAATGATAATTGTAATGAAAATCGTAATGGTAGTGGTAGTTTTAATCGTTTCGAAAGTAATCAATTATTTCAAAGGTTACCTTTATACTTCCAAAAAAATATATAAATTTTTTAATTATCGAAATTGCGAACATTGCTTTTTTTCTGTTTACACAAATGCTTCGGCAAAGGTTGTTATTTCAAGATAGATTTAAGTTCCCTAACGTATTTAATCAAAGTTGCAATTAATTAAATTTAATTTCGTAGCCGCAATATAACTTATACCCCCCCCTCGTAGATCGGGGAGACTGTCGGTTACTTCGTCGTCGTGTTGCCCACACTCAGGCTGTAAATCACGACTCCGAAAGTGAATCAACATGAGAATGGGATGCTTTTTCAAAGGACGAAACTTAATACCCCGAAGAGCTTTTCTTATATTAAAATTTTTTGCACCAAAGCAAACACGGCATTTTATTTTCGTCAGCATTTACATATGAGCTCCTCCGGAACTCTCCCTTTCGCCTGGTGCCTCCAAGCAAAATATTCTGCTGCCATAGAAGCAAATTTACGATATATAGCAACACGGAAACTTAATCGAGCTTATAAATTGCGCAAGAAAGCTCTTTCCCTGATTGACAAACCTTCGCGGCTGGGCCATATTCGCAGCCGGGAGGTGGGCCATGTTCGCAACCGAAAGAAGGGCCTTTCTTTATTGGAACAAAAAGTAGCTTCTACCGCTGCCGCCTTCGTCGCGGAATTGTTGACAAAACGGCGGCGTAACGAATAGGGGCGGCTCGCCTCGAATATGAGACTTTTCCATAATTATGATGAATGTTTTTGTCTGAATTTAAGAAAACGACAGTTAAGGACCTTCATGGCGGGCGCTCTTGCGCCACTACGACCTTTGAGGCGATTTTCTGGACAAACAATGGAAAGACGCTGCGATGTCGCTAATTAATGTTGTGTTGCCGCTCATACTTTGCGGCAATTGTCTCCATTTTTCCAAAAAGAAAAAAAAATTCGAACAAGACTTGAGCCTTCGTCTGGACTTAATTTACAAAGGACAATGAATGCCTTTTGATGCTTGAGGGCCTTCTAAATGGCGCCATTTTTTTCATTTCCAGCCAAGGAAAAATGAGTGCGTGAATTATTATGCAATTAACATTTTATTTTTCGCCATTGCGACCGGAAATGGTGCACAGCATAAGGCCGCAGGGTGGCAACGTAACATTCTTAAGTCCTCAATTCATCGCAAAGAATGAATGCAATTTTTTATATCAAATGCACGTTTGTCTACTTCTCGTAGTTGGAAAGGAAGCGCCTTTGCCAAGTTCTCCTTTGAATTCAAAGCAAAGCCGACACTAACTACTGTTTTTTGTTATAGAAAAATTTCCTCTCAGTTACGAGAAGTAATTACTCATGTTATAATTCAGAAAAATGTAACACGACGATGCCAGGAAGTTAGGGGATATAAACCAGCGCGGATATGTTGAATTTGCCTATCTGTCGTCACGCATCATTGCTTAAATGATAACTTTATTCAAAAGGGTAAAGGGTATCCTCCTTAAACAAAATTGTATGATCCCATTCCGGTTTACTGGGTAATGTGCTCGTTAAATTCATTGACGCTAACTTCTTTTTGAACCTTAAACACATACTTAAATTTTAAAGCATCTTTTCACTTTATCGTTTTGTATCTCAGACTGCTATAACAACCCTTATAGTTTCGTCATGCCCATTCATCTGATCATCACAGCCTCGGTTTTACTACTTCAATTTCAGATTATAATAATTTTGCAGGTGGATGCTTAAGGACAGTAATTAATACATAGCATAAAATTTGAAAAAATATATATATATATAAAGTGGTAAGGCAACAATTTTAGAGGGGAAAATAAATTCTTTTATAATTAAACTAGGTAATTAACTCGATTTTACCCGTAGCATCGCAAGCGTAAGTACTATTTGGTTAAAAACTTTTCAAATACTCAAGTTTGATACTTCACCCAGTTTAGAAGTGTTACTAAAATCTGTGGAAGCGATATAGAACCATAGTTCAAAATTCATTTTGCTTCTATAGTCCACATCTGAAAAGTTTTTTTTTTTCTTTTTCTTTACTAATGCGTTTTTATAGGTAGTGTTAAATAAATGCATAAGGATATTTACGTTTTATTTTATATTCGCTTTGAATTTCGAAATTTTGA
Source organism: Philonicus albiceps (assembly GCA_963969385.1). Lineage (NCBI taxonomy): Eukaryota > Metazoa > Arthropoda > Insecta > Diptera > Asilidae > Philonicus > Philonicus albiceps. The sequence continues at coordinate 8,357,652 of OZ017776.1, read as the reverse complement.
TAGTATCCAAATACATGAAACAATTTCCATAGGATCTAGTCAGCAATAATTTTCATTTAAGACTATTTAATAATTAGAAGAAGAAAAATAATTCCATTTCCAAATGTTTGTAATAGATTCAAAATTAGTGTCTCAGAATTAATTTTACATTGATTTTTACCAACATCCTTTAAATTTCAAAGACATTGTTCACCATATTGGTTCCCCTGTTTTGAATTTGTACGTTTCGAAAATATTTAAAATGTTTTAAGTACTCATTTTCATTTAAATGCGTCGAATTTTCAAATATTTTCGTTGCTATTAACATTTCTGTCTATGTTTAGATTGGTAAGGTTGAGAACTATTAACTATTATTCTAAGATATATCTTTAAAATTTAAAAGTTTTAAGATTTTTGCGAAAAATGTAAATTTGTTTTATTATTCTGGCCAATCCTTTTTAATTAGCTCAACAATAAAACTCTTTCATTTTCACATACATACGTATGTATTTTTATTGTATGTGCCCATTAATAAACAATTTAAATCATATTTGATTAATTTTAGCACAAAGGGTCAATAGTTAATGCTTATTCAATTTAAAAGTATCGAAAAATAATTATTTTGTATCTAATAATTTTCCACATCCGAGGGAATTAAGTTTAAACTTTTAATGTCAACAGTCTGCCCTAAAATGTGGTTCAAATATTTAGGCAAAGCCCAGAACAATATTAGCACAGTGTTCAAGCGCTTAGTTTTAATGTTGACCACAAAATATTTGCTCTTTAGCGGTTGGCTAGCCGAATGAAAAATTAAAGGTCTGTTCTAGTTAACTGCTCCACCGGCGAAATACAAATAGGGGATGAATGGAGCCCCGTCGGACGTTATGAAATACTTTCACAATTCAGACGGACATTTATTGAAATGCCCAAAGCCACTTACAAGTATCGGAAATGTCTATGTTTGCTCGTCGAATTTTTAATAAAATGTTAACAAGGGGGCTTTTAATTAAGTAAAAATTTTCGCCTTTATTTATTTGCGCAACCATATCGCTGCGACATTGTTAATTGATAGAGAAATATAAAAGAGCAGGTACACATGTCTCGGAAATTGGATTCGCGTCACGGCAACGTATCTTTCTCGACACATCCAATCTTGAATGCAAACATTATCCTGGATGCTGGGTACTCCGAAGTCCTGGGCCCCCGGCGAGAACTATGCCACATTGGCGTTATTACAGCGATGTGTAGGCGCGTTGCATTCAAAATTTAATGCTTTCCTTTTGCGCCGCGGATATCGCCCGGTAATAACTCGTTCGTGTAATGGAATCGGATCAGCGAAGGCTTCATAGAGCACCGGGTCTCACAATCGCTTTGTGAGTTTAACGAACGGGGCCCATTTGCGGCACAGTGTGAACATTACGTTCGTTCTTTAATAGAAAATCGCGGTGCGTGTCGCCGTACGAGCGCGAGGTAATGCGCTCAACTGCACCTTTTTATGGGAGCGATCGAGCTAAATAAATCTGTTTTGAATATGGCACTTGTACCTGGTGCGGAGCACTCGCTGCTGGCGCTCCGGACATATTTATGGCCGTCGGTGCCACGGCTCGCATCCTCCGAACGTCCTGGAGCGTTTTAATCAATTAAAGACTGCTCGTTTATAATCCTCGCTTAATCCGTGAAAACGGGCAAGCGGGACTCCAAAAGGCCGCCGATGCATCGTAAGCCGGGTGGATTGAAACAATGATTTCGAAATTCCCACTCCCTGCGAGTAGTGAAGTCGGTGAGCAACAGTCGTTTAGGCTGATAATCTAGATCGACTTTTAATTTAGCCGCTCCACCATCCAGCGAGCGTTTAGAAGGGCAGTACTCCTCAAGTATCGCAGCCCCGCTTAAGTTCAACGTAAAAAAGGGCTTACGGTGCGGCCTCCGCAACAGCCACAATTCAGGGAATACATCCCGATTTATGAATTCGTGTTGCAATTAGAATTGGGGGGATGCTAACTGCAAGTAAATTGCTCCTTTGTCTAATTTATGGACGTGGAGGGAAGAACGCGGGTCAGACTGTTCCGGCGGCGGTATCCGCTTCCAGGAAAAATGGATGGGGTTGTAATTTACATGAAACGCTCCTAGTGGAAGCAATTTGGCTACCTGTTGGTTCTTATACAGCGTTTAGAACAAGCCACATTTTAAAATTTAATTAAAGAGAAGTTAGAGATGTTAAGTATGGTTCAATAAATATAAAGTCTTCTTACCTCTTTGAAATGAATGAGATGTGGGAGAACGTAAATTTTCTCCAAAGTAGAATAATAGATACGAAATGAATTTAAACTGTTTTCGGACTTTCACAGTATTTCTAGCCTAGAAATGAGTTAATTTGTGGAATCTAAAATCCTTGTACACATAATTTTGCATTTTCACTTTTAGATTCAACTCTTTATCTTGTTAAAAAAAAAGTAATGTCCAATAAACTGCGATACTTTTCAGTCTTGTGTGAACTGCCTCTAAATGGGAACCCGAATAAAAATTAAAACTTGCACGCCTACGGGCTTAATATTTTATTATAGTAGGCTGAACATTTTTTTAAAGCTAACACCATACCTATAATTTTATAGAATAAGCTGGATTCTAACATACACCTAAATTAGACCCAATATTTTTTAAAAGTTAACTCGAAGGCAATACTATACCTGTATGAGAGCCAATTTTCGTAAAAACCTTGATTTTTTGAAAAAGTTGTTACAGAATTTGCCTCGTAATTGTAATTTACACTTTGTCTTTGAACCAAATAAATATGGGGACCGGCGTTCAATTGTAGCATATTTGGTACCAGGTCCCAATTGAACCGCAAACCATTTTTTGATCTAGGCTATTTCAGCGAACGAAATATGTATGTAAAATTCACCACGACGGCCTATTATGGACGCGTAAGGTTCCTTTCGAGCTATCGCAAACTTGCCTATTCGAACTTTTTGGCATACCGTAGGCCTGTAAAATTTTTCGACGTAGATATTTACTAACTGCGTACCAGAGGCCTCTTCATATATAATCGAATTCAAATCAGAATTATTACTAGGGAAAATCAAGAGGGAATTACTCAATTCACCAATTGGCTAATTAAATTTATACTGTACCTAGTTTTCTGTCTGTTCTATGATTTATAGAATTCATTTCTATGTTTAATCAATTTCAATTCATTGATTATAGGTTAATTTAATATCAGTGCACGTTTTTGGTATTGAAGGTGAGTTAAAAACCGTACTTTTTTAAAAAGCCTCCATTCCTTCAATCTCCACTCCACATTCCGCATTCCCCATTACCCTCTGCGATCATATCGCCCATGTTCATGCATATGGACCTAGGAGTTAGTTTACAAAATTGTTATATAGCTACCGGCGGTTGCAATTCTACAAGTGAATTATACGGTGTAAAAATGTAACCAACTTATTTCTTCTATGGTGCGTCACATTCGGCATGAGTAAATCATAAAACGTATTAAGTTGTAAATGTGTAATTCGTCTCTTGTAACTTTTACCACATAAATTTCGCTTTTAAATACTTTTCATACTACGATGGTGTAAATTCAGTGCAAATCGTATAAGTGAAGCTTTTTAAGTCACAATTCCCATGTGGTTTAAATTTATAAAATTTTCGCGAGTTGAAATAACACACTTGGATTTGCTCAATTAATTTTAATGGTCTTACTTATTAGTAAATAAATTATTTGAATAGATTTCATTTTTTTTTATTTCAAATGTATCCAACTAAAAGTAATAATTAAGAATACGTAATACAGCACTTGACATACAAAATGCATATATAGCACTGCATAAAATTCAATTAACACTCACATGCATACCAATTTTGGTTTACTTAATAATTACATATAATTCCCATTAAAGGGTTCCAGCTCATAAAAAATTTCCACTCTATTTAATAACCTCTCCAGGCTATAATAATTTCGTGCATTAAATTATCTAGAAAAGTGCAAACGAAAAAATCAGAGCACCTTAATTAAATATGTTTTCTGTGTTTGCCAAAACTGAAACTTCATTACGAAAATAGAGTTCCCCGCAAATAAGTACGTACAGATCCTCGTGCGAGGATTTCATTGCGATGTTAATTTCTCCCGAGATTGTTTTATTTTATTTTTTACTTTTATATTTAATTTACCACACGTATGAAGGATTTAATTTTGCTGTAGCGGAAAGAGCCAGCCTAACCGCGTATTACTCGTCATTTGAATGCAATTACCGCAGCAAACACTTGAACACTATGCAAGGTAAACAGTTCGTACTCAGACTACGGGCAGTAGTCCTTCTTTAAGGCTCAGGTAACCACCACCGAAGTTGTTAATTTACTTAAGCAAGTAGACACTTACCGGAGACCAATATTTGCAAACTATTCAAAATGCAGAAGGTAGCTCAGTTACACTACTTGCATCAGGTGAACCTTTGTCGTTCCCTTTATCGTTCCGTTGGGACATAAAGTGGTAATTCAACTTTGCTTAAAATTAGTACCTCGACAGCTGCTTAAGGACTCAAACAGCTATAGCCTTTTGAGAAAATGCAGGTTAATTTAACCTCTAATGATGACTTAATTACTCTCTTCTGCTTAAAGCGGAATTTTTGCAGTATTTTGAAATTACAATTCCATGTAATACTATTGCCCTTGAAAAGAAGGAGGTATTTTGCATTGTTACATGGAGATTTTTCTTAAGGATAAGAATTTAATATTTGCGTTAAAGCAAAAGCCTTGTTTCGAATATAAAAGAAAAAAAACCCCAAAAAAACAATATGCTCAAAAGGATGCAGAGAGGTCTAGTATATAATGAAAATCCAGACAGTAGCTCTTAAGCTATTAATCAAATATAACCCCACAAATAGTTGCCATAAATTGTTCCTGATAACATAGCGATGAAAAATTACATATGTTCTTTTCTATGTAGTTTGGGGTACAGGTCCTGTGTGTATAAATCAACTTCCGCATCCTCGTCCTGCAAAGGTGCAGACTTTCATTTAAATGCAGACATATAAACATCCTGTACGGCTGTACGGCGACATGTTTGACATGCCAAGCATTAATCCGTACAACTCGTGCGTTATTTATTGAATAACAGCAAGGCATAAAGGAAGACTTCATGTGAAATATTTATCATACCTGGTCGCTTTGATAAAAACATCGGGATTTTTAATATTGCTGGACCCGCTGTGCACATCGTACGCATGGATGGATCTTCAATCCTCTGTCCTACATATATGTGAATGACAAATATACATCGGCTATTTGAAAGGGGTTCAAATAGAAAATAACCAAATACCGAACAAAATATTCAATCGATATTAAATGTAATATCATTCGATATGTTCCCTTTTTACAACTTTAACAAAGAAATATACTTTTACTTTTGCCTTATATAAAATAAAATGGGTAGCATTATCAATGATAAGAATCTTTATGAAAAGAAACTTATTTACTTTATTATCATAGAAATATCTCACACGCAATTAACTTAAATATAATTGAAGATTGAAGTATTGTGGTAAAAAAATGGGCCCATAAGGCATTTTCAAGCTATACCAATTTAGACCTAAAATTTTCAAATTTATTAAGTATTCTATAATTTCTATCTATTTTCAATTAAAGACTCGTAACTGATATTAAGAACTTCTTACTCAGAACTTTTTATTTTTTCTGCACCAACATTGGTATTGTCGGCTGCAAGGCACTGTGGACAAAATGGCTTTTTCTAATAGTTCTTAAAAATAGCATCGTTATTACACTAAATATTTTTAGTGTCCCAAGTCGATTCATCATATGGGGTCCAATCATATCAACTACTCGTTCATGCATACTGAAAAAAATAAATATATTCGAATTGCTTTTATATTTAAGATCAATGAATAAGGCGGAAGATTTTTAGATAACTTATTAGATACCTAACATGTGCTTACTTTAAACAATTTCCCAAAATAAACGTAGTGAAAAATGTAGTTAAAACTCTCTATTATGATAATATATGATAAAATATGAAAATTTATTTATAAGCGAAAACTCAACTTTGATTAAAGCAACGACACTAACTATGATGACTTACGTTACGTGTGCCTAATCTGAACATAAAGTGCAGGAAGGTTCTGATTTGTGAAGTCCAAAATAATCCATTGTCAATATGTTAAGAATTTACCACCAATTTAATTTTTTTTAAATTCAATTTATATCAGTTATTTAGTTTTGAAAGCAATGCTACACCGACAAATATAGACACAGTATGAGCTTAACTGGAATTTAAATAAGGAAAGTAAGTCTTAAGCTATGGCTAACGCTTTGTTTTGTACTTTTATTTATTTATTTAAGAGATAAATTACACCTATAAATAAAATTGCAATTATATGTATTTATTTATTTCTCCTCTAAAGGCCCAAATAGAGTCATTCATTTGAATTTTAGTTCATACTTAGGATTCTGAACTAAATAAGTAAATCTTCCACTTATGTAAATCTGCGAAAGTTTTATCCGAAAAACTTTATAAGCGTGGAGGAACATAATCATTTGCTATGATTATTCAAGCCCTTTGATTTTACTCCCAATGCCGCCAAAACGGCCAACTTTTCTTCAATTAAAATCATGGGAATCCAAAGTGGGTATATTTGCAAATTTTTGCTTGCAAATTTCTCGTTTTTTTTCACAAAATCCTAACCAATTTTGGCAAAAATTGCATAATTATTTATGATTTCCTCTTTTCATTATCGAGATCACCTCAAAGTGCTCCCACTAAGCCCCAAGCCCAATCGAGTCGAAATAAAGCGAGGGAAAAACACAATAATGAGAATCGTCGGGGCTTTTTTTCTTTCTTTGCGGGCGACTCACTCGGACTTCATGACTAGCGAATTAAGCGGTCTGGCTGAGAACGCGCCCCGCAAAACATAATTATAATGGAAAAATTCCCGACTTTTACACTACCCTGTAAATATGCGTCTGCATTAGGGAAGCGCGGGAAGCGAACGAAAAACTTGACCTTCCTGCCCAATTTCCAGCCAAGAAGCGAAGCGAAGCCCCGGCGAAATGGCATTGACTTTGGTTGCAGCCGCATCAGCCATAATCCCGTAAGAGTGCAATTATGAGATTATGCCAAGATGATTGTCGTAATACCAAGACGGCGATGTTTTTTTATTAGCCAGCACGAGACACGCACGCTGGGAATACGCTAATGACGTGACTCGGTGAGAAGGCAGCGTCTTTGCCGTGTCAGGGCTCCTCGGACCCCAACGATGTAAGAGGCCGGCGGAGGCAATGACTCGGCGGATGGCACTTTCTCAAGCTGAATTATGCCCGAGGAGTGCTCCGAACGTGCGACCATTGTTTCCTCGCCGGGCACCGTACGACGACCGTCCAACGTACGGGGACCGTGTGCCGCGCACGGAATGCTAATGCGGCGCTGAGTGCGCTCACGTTGTACATTGATTCCCAGGAAAACCGATGGAGCCTGATTTACATCGAAATTTCACTGCAAAAGGTTTCCTGTTAATGGGACTGACTTTCAATAGAACGCGGTTCTATCCAAGATTGACTTGTTAGCCACGCACCGGAATGCCGGAGTGCGCCCAACGCCCCTTCTAGCACGCGATTTGATTCGTCGATAGAGTAATTAGCCGTTTGTGCATTGAATTCGCGCCCGTGATATGCCCATGATCAACCACCTCGTCTGGCTGTCTGGCTTGGTCGTGTCTGTCTGTCGGGCGGGAAGCGCATTAAAAGAGCACCCCGTAACTGGGGCACTGAGCCAGAAACACTGCAACCGAACAATTTCCTTGGTACGGGACTCTTCAGCGCTTGAAACTTATTCAAGTAGATACTTTCGCGGATGAGTTAATTAAACAAAGCTCTGCTATACATCCGAGGGTTACGGAATCACTTTTAAATAATTCAATTTTGTTAACAAAGATAGGAGAACCCAAGGTGGAATGGAGATCAAACAAGTCGTATTTAAACTCCTTAAACTTTAAATTCCAATTTCTACAGATATTTGATTTAAGGATATTCGTTTTTTTAGATTCTTGTCAGTTAAATTATTCGTAGAATTTTTTTAATATGTTCAAAATGTGTGCAAAATATTTCAATACAACGTTCTGTTATTATTTCACCTTATATTAGCATTATTTAACCCATATTCAATGCCTTAAAATGATAAACTCGTACGTATTTAAATAAATTTTCAAAACATATATTTTTTACTAAATAAAACAACTATTAAACTAAAGATTAAATACTCAAAAACTCACTTTTTACTTACAAATTCACACAAATTATTAATAATAAGAAAAGTTATCGTAGAATTTTACAGAAGAGACTATAGAAAATGAACGTACATGAAGATATAGTAGTTTCTGATTGAGAATCAGTTCGATTTTAAATTAGTTTCCTTTTAGGATTTTTGCTGATATGCTGCTCATTAAATAAACCTCTAGCTAACATCTACGATTTTTAAAATATACGGAAATTCGAAGACTTATCCTGAAATTCAAATTCTGAGGATTAGTGCTCAAATGTCTTTTCAATTCATTAGGTCAGTATTGTTGTTTAATTCAAATTTAATTAAAGAAACATATAAAAAGCAACTGAAGAAAATCAAATCTTGAATTCTAGAATTCGTATTTTGTAGTCGACAAAAAATAAAATTGCTTAATATTTTTTTATATATAAAGTATAATAAAAAAGAGCATAATATAAAAGAATTGCATAGGTATAATGATTTTACAATAAATAACTACTGCAGCCAATCCAGACAAAATCCAAGCCATAATTTTTAATATGACATTGAAATTTTACTTACATTTAAATTTTATTAGGCACTTGAATATCACAGGCTTGTTGCCTTTTCTACATTCTCATAAAGCACGTTCTATTTACAGTCGGGCTAAATTGGCATTTCGTTCTTCTGATGAATTTCGATAAAAATCTTCTGAACGGGGTTTTGAATTCGACTGGAGAAAAATTGAGATTTGAATTATTTGAAGGTCGCTGTAGCTTAGTGTAGTCCAAAAATTTTATATGTGGCATTATATTGGAAACCTCCTCTCTAATTTAAAGAGCTATTATTATATAAAATCCAAAAAGTAAGGAATTATTAAATTACCTATACTCTTCATAGTTTAACTGATTCGTTCTCTTTCGAGATAATCCATCAGGGCAAGCAGGGTTTCCGAGTAGACTTAGATATTCTAAGTTTGGAAAATATTCAGCTAATACAAGTAGTACGAGATATAGATTTTCAAACTATTAAAAAGAAACCTGTGTTGATCAGTATACCAGGATATCGAAAAGAAAAATACCTTGTTATTATTAAATGAGAGGGTTTTAACTTTTTCAAATCTCAGATTTCCTTCTCTGCACAATTTAACGAAAACACCATCGCGTAATCCATTGTTATCCACAATCACAGTCTCTAGGTAAGGAAATTGATTAACCCAATTGAGATCAATAATCGAACTGGTGCTCAAATCAATATGCCTCAGGCGGTGCTTGTAACGATTAACTAATGAGCGAGGTATTCCATAAAGTTGTTGATTAAATATAATGAGCTAAAATATAAATATAAAACGCATTATTATTATTAAAATTAGTTTTATTTCTCACCTTATTTTGCTCCCTTTGATACATCGCACAGGTCCTGTCGTCAATCTCCATTTCGTCGATTATTTCAATCATGACTGCTCGAATTCAAGACTCTTCTCCGGCTTTAGTACTTTCTTTGTTTGAACTTTTAACTAGGAAAGTGCCGTCCAAATGACCGATAAGGAACCCTTGGCCGGTGCTTGCAAGAAATTACCAGTTATCACCAACGGGTGAATTCTGTGAAAGGTCTGGGCAAGTTATCACCAAGTTCTGTATTTAAGTAAAAGTGAACGAACAAAGTTCAGGCGAAATTGTTACCGCAATTGTCTGGTTGATAGGAAGGCATGAACCTTTTTTATCCCAGGGTCATCCCTTCTAATTCAAATATCGATGCAATTTTTATCAGACACCTTTTTGTGTTTGGCACTTAAAATTTTTGAGATAAAACAGGTTTTTATGAAAAGCAGGTAGTGCTAATTCATGTTTAGTAAATTACTTGCAAGTACTGTATCAAGATTATATTTTGTATCTTTCTCAAATATGATTCAGGTTACTTTGAATAAATTAATTTAGTTTGGGTCACTGTTATTACAACATCACATCCGCAAATCCAAAGTGAATTCCGTGTGATTACCTAATAAAAGTAGCTCAAAAATTCACCCATAAAGCAAAAAGCTCAATATAAAAAATTTCGTATGTATATCATTCGGACCAAGGGAGTTATAACGGGGGCATAAAACCCTTTTCATTGTACTCCACCCACATCTCGATTTGCCCAGTAATTCTGGATTTATACTTCCATAAAATACAAAATGTAACAAGGACAAACCCACTGGCGACAAGTAGTTTCTGCGAGAAGTTGTAAATTTTGTTACGAAGGCAGTGCAAGTTATACCCACTAAATAGTGGCGAAAAGAGCCCTTATTATGGGGGAAGTGATCACTCCCTACGAATATTTCATTTCCAAAGGACATAAAATGCCATTTATGGCGTTTGTTGCTTTAGTGGGGGAGGACAGCACGCGACAAAACCTTGCGTTTTACTTTCAGAGGGTCAGAAGTTATATACCTTCAAGGTAAAACATGTTTCGATGCAATGTCACTGTTCATATTTCAGAAACTAATTGATGTTTTCCCAGCAGGTAGGAAGGTTAGGGTTGTCTTTATCACTAATTAAGCGATTAATCGGTAATTTATAATAGTTGAGTGAATTTCACAAATTTATGCTGCTTGTTAGGTTTTTACAATTTGAAATTCCAGACTTTTTAACTAAATTGTATGTTGTTAGTTTTACAGCATTGTTTCAATAAAATTCAGTAAATAACATAGCAATAAATCTAATAAATTCATTTGAAAATTTATCATATACCTACCCATATGAATTGAATATTTAATTTCACTAAGTTAATGTCAATAATAGTTCAAGGTCTTCTGCACTTTTCTTGATGAATTAACTATTCGATTTCAATCCTGAGTAGGTAGAAGAATATATAAAAATATTTTTGAAATGTTTTCGACACACTTTGATAATGTTTTTGTACACACTTTAATAACCTTGAACATTTTCAGTATTTTAACAGAGACTAATTAGATTATATTGTATTATTATTATTTTCTTGAAACTAATTACATACTAAAGAAACTCTAAACATGTAATCGCTTTAAATGCAAAACTTCAATAACCGGCTCTCCTGAGAGCGAATGAAATATGCGTCTAAAATATATTCCCGAATTTATTTCTGCATATAAACAACTTTTGATAAGACTGTTGACCTTAGACATCCATGTCTCAGAATTGAAATTTTAATTGCTCGCAAAAGTACGTTGTGGGTAACAACACTAAAAGCAAGAGTGACTCTAACTGCAGGCAATATTGGATAAAATTATTTATTTTATGTAATTCAACGTGTATAAAAACATCTTGTATCATAGGTTTTATATTAAAAATTCAGAGGTTTATGGAGGATTTAAAGGTTTGGGTAATATATAAAAATAAATTACAAAACGAGACTTACTACAATATGAAATTAAAATGAAATATTCTTAAAATTATAAATTGATTACGTAAACTTAAGCCTTATAAATCGTTATTCAAAATAAATCGATTTCCCTCAGAATATTTTCCTTTGTATTTATATAAGCAAACACCAAAGGATCCTAGAAAAAGATTCGGTAATTAAATAAATAATTTAGAGACAATCAAATACAAAACTACCACAATGATCTCCAACAGGTCGAGAACTCGCTGGAAGTGGATTGTATGGAACATTAGGACTTTTAATTAGTTTTGCTAGAACCATCTTTAGAGAAAATTTCAAAATTCCAACTTGATGCTCAGGAACTGATGCCCGAAATTGTGATTTCACTTTACAAAAATCAAGAAATTTTAACTGTGGCAAAGCGGCAATTATTTGATTTCTAAAAGATATTTTATCAAAATTATAAAGCTAGAAAAATATAATAATTTTACCTATATTCGTTGTAGGTCTGATTATGTACACCTTCTAATAGTCCATCAGGGCAAAGAGGATTTTTAAGGAGGCTGAGGTATTCCAAATTTGGAAAACAATCTTTCAAGCATTTTAAAAGTAGTGATAAATTTTCAATCTGCAGTTTAGAATATATTTTAATCTGTAAAAATTCGGTAAGCAATTTTTTACCTTATTGCCATTAAATGATAATGTTTTAATATTTTCAAATTTTCGATAGTTGTGAGTTACAATTCTGCTAAAAGCATCATTGTCCAAGAGGTTGTTATCAACTATCAAAGTTTCAAGATTAGTAAACAAGTGAAGCCAGTCCAAGTCGGAGATATAATTTGAGCTAAGATCCAAGTATTTCACGCGGTTACTGTAGAGATTCACAACTGCTGGTGGCAGAAGTCTTAGGCCATGGTAGATAAGAACGAGCTGAGAATAAGAAATAGATAATAAAATTTGTAGTTGTCGCCAAATGTATAAATAGCCAATACCTTTTGCTCTTCCGGGGTATACAAAACACTACCCCATTCAACAGTGTCCATACTTATGAAATCTCCGATATCTCACTACACTTCACAGTTTATAACACAAACTAAATTAAATTATGATTCCCTATTTTATTACTGGCAGCCACCAAACTTTTGTCTGATCTTGGCTAAGCTTTAAACTGCAATCAACGAAGATGTTGACGCTTTGTTATCAAGCGTCTTGAAAATTGCAGAAGTTATCAAAGAAAATATGTTTGTTTTCTTTTTTGAGATATTTTTGGCTAATTTGACGTGTTTAAAGCTTTTCCATGAGATTCAAGATTTTAATAGGAAGAGAAGGAAATGAAAGAAGTACAAATAAAATAAATAATTAATCAATCTATTTGTTTTTTGAGCTTTCATTATAAAGAACGTCTATCTTTAGTTTCGGCTCGAGAATTTTTAGATAATTTTCATATAATTTTTATGCTTCTTACACTCAAGTTTCCATCCATTCATCAATTCATTAAGGATTTGAATAAAACGTATAAAGCAGTGCAATCTTACTAAAAGAGCAAAACAAATTACATTCACTGAAACCCTCTCGACCTAAATCTCGAGGAAATTACGTAGTTACACATTTGTTCAAACCCTCTCAGATGTAATCACCATCAGGGAGAGGTGTCTTTCATAACTACGAGACGAAATGCATTATTAATGTCAACAAGGCTAGTGCAGTTTCTTGCATAAAGTTAAGAAAGAGCTATTGCGAGGCATGTAAAGGATGGCTTTAATGATTTTTTTGGTTTAACAAGAAAACCTCCATAACCGTAATTTAAGGATCTTGATAAATTCTGAATTGCACCAGGTGAGAAACGAAATTAATTAAAATATGTGCATAAAAGCACCACGAGTAATTGCAAGCTCATCTATTTGCAACTAGCTCCCATTCCTTTGCTACCAATGCTAAGGAACGACTACATCATACTGAATGGAATCATATTTAAAAGAGAAAAAAAATAATAATTTCTTATTCATTTCATCACTTATTTCAAAAATGCTCTTTGATAGCTATCTACCCAGATTCCAGACTTTCCTGAGATGGAGAGTAGTAAGCAATGCAATTGCGTCTTATGACTTGTTGCAGCTTTCCTCCTCAGAAATTAATTTATAGTGTTTTCTGGTGTTAATACCAGAAAATTCTAAGAAAAAAACAAATTAAAACTTTTGAGTCTCATTAATTATTTTAAATAGAAATATGAAGTTCCAACTAGAATTTTAATAACGATTCATTATATGAAATTTAAGGTTTTAAGAGATAAGGCAAACATTTTTTTTTATCTCAATATTCCAAAGCAAAATATTCTTTTAAGAAGTTTTTAAAACATGAATTTGAGGTGCTACTATTAAATGAAATAAAATGAAACGAATGTAAGAATTTCAAATACTCTTTTAAATAAAGTCGATTAAATACAATGAGATAAATGTTCATTTTTACTTTATCAAATAAAACAGAACTTTTGAAATTCGTAGTACTTGACGCACTTGACCGGCTTTGTTCATAATGGTTAGTAAATTCAATTGTGATTATTAAGTTAAGAAATTTTAGACACACAACTGTTTTTATCTAGCGTGTGTAAAAAATTACCATTCAAATGATTATTGGCTTTCTAATGTTCACTTTGCAGTTTCTGAAAAATCAAATTGAACCTTACAACTTGGAACAGAGATAACAAACTCAAAAATTAAACATATCGCACACCGAGTCCTAACGAATTTGATACTCATTCCCCCAAAACAATTTAATTAAGAGATTTAAAGAAAATTAAGAAATCAATTACAGCATTCACAAGACACAATTGATAAACTTTCGAGCGGAATATATTAACGAAATAAACATTAAACTGGCCAAAAAGGGCGACTATTGCTCAAAAAATTGGCGATTAACCCCCATCATGAAACTTCCGCAATTTGCTAAGACCAGCGGGGAACAAAGCGAGAGAACCCCAAAACGGAGATTATTTTAACCAGCGACCAAATTATTTGGAAAATGGAAAAAGTAAGGAAATGACTTTCATTTAAAAGTTTATAAGTTTAGCCCACTTTTCGGTCTTACAATTTGCTGCGTAGAATGATTGGTCACGATTCAGCCCCAACCCCCACCGGTCCTCGACCGAAAAACTCCAATCTGCTCCCGGGTCTTAATGTTTAGTGCCAGGATGTTGGGATGGGCGACAAATGGTCCGCAACGGTCCTGTTAATGCAGTGCTACTTTCTAAACGGACTCTAATGTCTCTGACAACAATCCGCTACGCCGACGTGCCTCATTGTGGAACCCCAAAGTATTGGCACCCCCCACCCCCCCATAAAAAGTAATTGAAGTGGGCCGTCCGGTGAAACCGTAACTTTTTACGATTTTTCTCTATGTGATATTTTCAGCTGGAGGTGTCAATCGTATCTCGGTCGATAAAGATTAAAAAGGAAAAAAGGATGCTGGGAAATCTAACAAATCGCACGCAATCTCTTTATCTGCATATAGGGAGGAGGTGAACTCGAAAATAGCAAAAAAGAATGGCAGACGGTGCCGCAGTTCCGATCTAATCTTTTATCCTCAAAATATAGTCACGCTCCCTATGCATCCCTTCGGCCTCTATTCCTAAAGTTGCCCGCAAAGTTGTTTACTTATCCTAAGCACTTCCGAGCGTAGCCAGGACTTTCGGAGTGTTGTGATAAATTGATTTGATGCTGTTTGCCCTTTGTGGCCACCCTTTGAACTCCTTAAATTAGCAGCTCTGTGGTGGCGATCCACTTGATAGTCGATAACAGGGACACACCTTAAGATATTGTGCTAAAGGGGACCATATTGAACTATCAATTTGATTTAATGATCATTATTTAGATTTAGCAAAGTGTATCTCAATAATCTGGATAATTTCTCTGTTAATCGAATGATAAAAGTACTCACAGGCATGATAAAATGAATATTCATTGAACAAAGGCTCCAGCCAAATCAAACCGATGGTATATTCCTCAAATAAGAATTTTATTACTCGGATTAGCGGATAATGCCAAAACAATTAAATTTGAACAACTAAACACCGAATTTTAAATTAGAGACTCAATTTTAGCAAAATTTTATATAAAGGGTTTGAGTTTCGCTTTATCAAAAGTCACAGGTATCAAAAATCATTTTCGCAGAATATTTATCATTTTAATTCCACTTCATTCAATTTCTGTAGGATGCATACATTAATTTCTTTAAATGCGTGATTTCATTATTACTTTACTCTCTATATGATTATTTCCCGGAAAAGATAAGTGCAAAAAGGAAAGCATTATTCCCTGTAGCAAAACAGTAATTACATAAATATTACTTTGTTTGATAAAAATGCGTAAAAAAATCAACAGCTTTTAACCGACTTAAAAAGAAATAAAAAGTCTGATTCATAAAAATATTCTAACTAAGTTTACGAGGTCTATTCAAATAGTATCGCGAATTTTGAATTTCCACAAGGTACGTATATTCGATTTTTGATTTTTTTTGGCATTATGTTTGTACTCATGTCCCTCACTTATGCTGAGAAGCTCGTCTATTTTGAATAAGGTGAACGTCGAAGAAGTGAAGAAAATACTCGTAGTATTGGCCAATCGTCGAATCACCGTTAGAGAAGTTGCTGAGGACCTAAACATATCGATTGGCTAGTGCCATTCTATTCTTATCAATGACTTGGGCATGAAACCGGTCGCCGCGAAATTCGTGCCAAAATTGCTCAATTTCGACCAAAAACAGCATCGCATTAACATTGCTAAGGAGCTGTTGAACCCAAACTTGCTCCAGAGGGTTATAACTGGTAACGAATCATGGGTTTATGGTTATGACATGGAAACCAAAGTTCAATCATCCCAAAGGACGACGCTACGCCACGATTGAGGAAATAAAGACGGCATCGTAGGAGGAAAATGATTTTTTGAAATGCTTTTAGGATTGAAAAAAACGTTGGCACAAGTGTATAATATCTGATGGGAATTACTTTGAAGGGAACAATCAGGAATAAATTAATACTTTTTGAAAAAACACAAAATTCGCGATACTTTTTTAATAGACCTTCTTCTTTAAATTGGAAAGATTTTTCAAAATACCTGACACCATGAAGTCCAAAGCTTTTCAGAAGCTTCATGCAGAAATAACAATTTCCAATTACACTTAGCTTTCTAAACAATAAACAAAAATTTCCAAAAAAGTATAAAACTAATAAAACAATTAGATTATAAGCCCAATTTTCCAAAGACAACTTTTTTAAAACTACTGAACTAGCAGTTCAGAGGATCGATAATCTACCGTGATTATTTTGAACTCAAATCAACGGAAAATTGAAATATGCAGAAAGGTTCTGTGTTGTGTAAATATATCATTATTTCTATTGTAGAATAAAGGCACCGAAGATTAACCCTTTGCACTCAAGGGCTTCGAAGCGGATCCATTTAAAATTTGTCCTCAAACTTGACATTCGCAATGCAGATAATTTTCAATTCATGACATAAAGATAAAAGCAAAACGTAATATAAATTCACCTTTCTTTTTATGCGCATATTATTTACTTTAATATGCTAAATCATATTCCATTGAAATTGCTTCAAGTTGCTGGTAATATAAATGAAAAAAAGATTTGAGTGCAAAAGGTTAAGATAGTTCACCAATGATATTTCGTTATATATGCGATAAAGTCGCCTATCAGCCAAAGGAGACAGGTTGAGAGTCGAAACTCTGGCAGGGTAAGAAATGTAAGACCTGTTGAACTTGTAAAAGAGGCTTATTGTAAATTTTTTCTGCACACACACACACACACATTTTCTCCTCGGCAGTATCAAAAACTTTTCTTCAGATTCCAGTAACATTTTAAAATGTTTCTTCTTTCTGAACATCACCCTTCCATCGAAAATATGAAATACGTTAACATTAGGCTACTTTACATTTTCAAGAGTGTTAATGTCTAAATTTTTAAAAAATGTGCATATATAAACAATTTTGTTTTTTGCAATTTTCTTAATTCTTACACCGCCAGTTATGTGAATGCAATCGTAATAATTTTAATTTTTAATTTCTCTATTCCTCCCATTCCGCTAAATTCATTATTCAATATTTACTCAACACTCCACAAAACCAATTTTGATTTTACAAATTATTCTGAAATTGATTTTTGCAACAAATTGATTTATGTATTCGATTTCCGCCTATATTGGATGGAATTATTTTATTTAATTAAAACTATATTAGGCCCAAATATTTTATTGTGGGAAAATACCTCGGTCAAATCGGTCAAAAATTTTACGCCTCCTGATGGCATTACGGCGATAAAATTATTAATGAATTAATTTTGTACAAGAATTTACCTGACCAACCCTTCACCTGTGTAATGCACACGTGTCTGGCTTTACCTCCGGACTATTGTTCGGCCACCCATTCAAAAATTTTATGTCACAATAAGCAATATCAAAATGCACTAAATAAAATATCCAACAGAGTAGATAGAGAGCAATCTAAATAAACATTGTTAGCACCTTTACGGAATGTCATAATATTCCATTTCTGATCCTATGACTCTAGTTGAAGGCGAGCTATTCGCAGTAATGGGCAACGTTTCTTTCAGCATCGCTGCGAATTGAGCTGCCGAACGATGTGGTTAAAGCAGTTAAGTGCATATGGTCTCCACGCAATGCAATCATTTTGCCAATAAATATCTTTGAGTGACCTTAGAAAAGTTCTTAGACGGTGTGGTGATGCCAATCTTTTACACTCCATACCTTGAGCGCGCACAGCATGAGGCACATGTCGCTTGTCCTTATTTTAATAGAAATTTTGTAGCAGTCATTACATTTAATGGGTAAAATATTTTAATATGATTTTGATTTTACTACTCAAAAATGTTAGAATCTGATATAATTACTTAAAGACATGATTATGAGCCGTTTACTGTCTTCTTGCTTTGCAATTGACTACAATGTTTGCACCAGCTATCATTAAATTTTATTTTACTTAATTTATTATAATTAAATTCGGCAACTGTATATTCAAGAGCAAAATTTAGATAAAACCCTTAAGAAATTAGATAAATATAAAAACTTATTATCACAAAATAAAAAAGAAATAATGGGCATGTAAATCAAGTAGACTTACAGCAACAAACTTTAATAATAGAGCTCAATGGATCGATTTATTCTTCTGACGTGAAATTAGATAACTTAAGATGCTGCATTACGTTTCGAGCTTCGAAGTAGGCAGTGTCGGTAGGATCATCTGGACTAGGGACAAAGGGCGGTTCCATTGCTTCCATATTTTGCCAATTTATCGTTCCAAAAAATGCCATTCCCTGAACTTCCTTAGCAGCTGGACGCTTTTGGGGTTCCATGGTTAACAGGAGCTCTACAGCCTCCACAGCTTCATCGGACAAAGCTTCCTCCCCTTGCGGCCATTCGATATCTTAAAAGTATGTTAAAATTAGTACACCCCAGAAAATCCCTTGCGGGGAAAACTTACTTCTATGGAGAATGTTGTCGAAAACTTTCTGCCGAGTCTCATCGTTGAACGGCGGTATCCCAGTCATAAATTCATAGAGACACACTCCCAGAGCCCACCAGTCCACCGCAGGTCCATGGCCCTGCCTGCAATATAAAGATAATGATGAGAAATGCCCCGAGGTCCTCTGGCTGCACACGAGACTCACATCAGCAGCAATTCAGGTGCCAAGTAGTCAGGAGTCCCCAAAATCCTTTCGTCGGACGGAATTTCTCCACGGCGCACAGATTTAGGTGTCCTGAAGGGGGTATTGATTGCTTTTGGTGTCTTCAGTACATTCCCAACATTTATTGGTGACATTGCCGGATCGTCCTTAATAAAAAGCCAATGAGCAAAATTCTGTGTGTAATGAGACGTTCTTAAAATGCTTACTCCTAGCTTGATGTAATTTAGCGTCATTTTATCGCTGGAACCATTCTTTTCCCTTTTGGCTTCCACGGACAACGGCAAAGCAAATCGAGTACTTTTCAATTTATGCAAAAGACCGCCCTCACGACGGGGAGCTTTTTGGGAGGAAACTGGCGTAGAAAAAACAACATTTGCCAAATGTTCGTTCATTGGCATTTCATCATCGGAAAGGGATCTAGTGAAATGTTTTAAGTAATTTATGTCCATCCCAAAGAAAAATAGGGTGAATTCGTAAACGCCTAAAAACAGCCTGAATACACAATTCGACTTCATTGACTACTACTCTGAATGATATTTTACAATTCCCGTGCGTTTATGAATTCAGTTATAGCTTTAATAGGTTCACCTCATTTTTAAAACCCCTTTTAAGGGAGATTTCCCCTTCCTCTTTTTGGGCGTACTACTGCCTATGTCTAAGATGTCGATTTCTTGTGTAAGCCCTGTGGAGCTCGCCTCACCCTCAGAGCTAAGAATACTGTCCACTCTACTGGCAAAATTCCGTTTGCGTTTTACAGCCCTGAAATTTCGTTACTTAGAAAATTTTTGACGACATAAAAGACAGTTTAGATGAACCTTAAGCAGTCTGGACGTTTGAAATTTCGTGATACACGACATGGAGAATTGCATTCATTTTTAGATGCGCTATCGTTAATGTTACTTAGATTACAGTTACAACTAGATGCAGAGAAAAAGTTAGTAATGATTAATGAGACAATGTGAAGACATGCAATTGCTGCCAATCCCTTGGCAAGAAGTTAACAGAAATACAAAACGTTTAGCTTTTTTCTTACCTCCGAGAATGTTCCGTATAACTGAAGTCATCCTTTGAGGAACACGAAATCCCTGTTTTTTCTATTGATGAAAATTCATTCATGGCTGAGTAGTCACCTTTCCGACAAGAGACTCCAGAGTCTTCAGTTCCTTTCGTTGTTCGCATTTTCTTTGAAAATAAAGAACCTTTATTTTTTTATATAAATGAAATTGGATTTCATGCTGTTAACAGTTTAGACAATCCGAAGAAGTAAATCCCATGATTTCCAAATTAATATTAAAATATATTATATGTAAAATAAACTAAATTTGTGAAAAAAAAATAAAAATCTTTCATTTAACTTAAATTTCCAAGTTGGCGAAAGTTTTCCACTAAGCCTAAACTAGCTAATCATAATAGAATTTTTTGAATCGTAGAAACTCAACTTTTTATTATTTATTTTGTAGAAGGTCTCATATTACCCAATTTTTACGGTAAATTATAGTAAAATAACTCGATAAATATATTAAAACTCTTTACCATTGACATCTCAAAAGAAAACTCCTTGTCCGCTTTCACAAAATGTTTGTCTGAATCTTCTTTAAGTTCCGTCGAGTTCCTTCTAATTACGTGATCGCAACCCTGAAAATACTTTTTAACAGGAAAGACTTTCCCCAATTTTTTTTGATAAAGCAAACCTGGCAGCGTGAACAAGTCTTTTCTCTATTATTATTTGTTGAATAATCACATTCCGTATGCTCCCTGCTATTACTTTCTGAAACCTTACTATTTTCGCTAGAGTTACAAGTGTAATAAGACGAAGACGAATCAGTCTAAAGGACAAAATATACATCAAATTCATCTGATGAATTAAATATTCCTGATGATACGAACATTTGCACCATTTTGATTAACTGAAATAACTATTTCTTCAGCAGAAAAAAAGGGTGAAACCCCCGAAATGTGACTATCATCTGTTTTATCAGCATGTCCTGAAGTATCCGCTTCACTATCTGAAGACTCTGGAATTGCACCTGAATTAACGTTGCATTATAAATCTTTCGATAAACGTATGAACCTAAATAACATTAAATGTACTCACTGTGCCTGTTAACAGCGTTCATAAAATTAGATGTTCCTCCACCTTCAGAACGTCTATCACTGGATCCAAAAGATAAGTGAGATGTCAGGGATAACAACTGTCCTGGAGTACGGGCATTTAAGTTCGGAGAACAATTTATTAAATCAGAAAGTTCTAAATCTAGAAGTGTATGAGTTTTTAAAAAAACGACTTTCCAAAAAGTATAGAGAGGTGTACCTCTACGCAACTCAATTTTACTAAGTCCAAAGTCGGTTAATTTTACATGGCCATAGGTAGAGACCAACATGTTGTCCGGTTTAATATCTCGGTGAACAATACCATGACTGTGAAGATATTGCAGGGCTAGCGAAACTTCTGCGCAGTAGAATTTAGCTGCAGGCTCATCGAAGAACCCGTACATCGCCAGGAGAGATTTCAAGTCGCCTCCGACCATGTACTCCATAACCAGATAGACAAAGGAAACCGACTGGAGCGAGTAGAACAGGGTGACACAGAAGGGACTCCGCGATAGAGCCAAAGCATTTCTTTCGGTGATTACTTGAGACACCATGTTCTTATTTATCATTTCAGACTTTCTCATTACCTGAGAGGGATCAGATGTAATTTTCATTTGTTTTTTTTTTTTTTTTTTTTTATCTGAACATTGACTTACCTTGATGGCATAAAATTTATTAGGATCATTGTTTTTATATCCAAGGAATACTTTTCCGAATGCTCCGCGACTTATGGGTTTTATGATGACAAAGTCCTTTATAGTGGGAATCTTGGAAAGATAATTTTAAATTGGATTTGGTAATAAAGATTGGATTTAATAATAAAACAAAATCGTTTTTTCATTTTATTATGTTTATTAAGAGATTTCCTCACGGTCGCATGTAACTCCCCAAATCAGCGCAATAAATAAGGACTATTCAAATTTTTCGCCAGTATGTCACTGTTGATTTTTTTTAGCTAACTCTTAAAACTGTCGGGAAGACAAGAAATGTGGCATAGTCAAAGAACCGCACTTGATTCGGGGGTAAAAATTAGGAAAATATTTATTTTTCTGATTAGATCTGTTAGGTTCCGGCCGATATGCTCATATTTAATAGTTCAAATTAAACGGAAAACCTAGTTTTTATGGATTAAATTTAAACGGTTCTAAATCGCTTGAAATCCTAGCTTTTATACATTCAGTTGAAGCCAACATATTTTCTTAATAGCTTATTTATTTTCCTAGTATAAATTTTGCAGTTTTACTCACTATGCCAGCGCCTGTGGGCTATATTAAGAAAAATGATTTGTTCATGAAGAAATAAAAATAAATTATGCATTAAAATATCATTGTAAAATTAATTTAAATAAGTGAAATGCAAAATAAATTCCGGATTGCATGTTGTAAAGGTAAAATAAACAAGTTTATGAAAATTGCACCTTTCGGATTTTAATGCTTCCCAGTAGTTTTAGAAAAAGGGAAAATATTCTCCAAAACATTCAGGAAGGTGCCAGTGAATGAGAATCAAATTCATATTGAAAATTCGCATGCAATCGCCTTCTTAGTTTCGTTGGTAGTGAACCAGAGCAGCCGCCACTTGCGAAGGGCTCACCGAGTAAGATGTTTTCAAAACTCCCAAAATTATATTTGTGCACTTCTGTGTTTTACCAGAACCTCACCTTCGTGCTCCCGTCGGCCTTCGCAGCAGTAAGAATATTTATTTTCTTGAAGAGATTCTCGCCATCCAACTGGGAACTCTTTTTCGGTGTATGATGCTCGTTTTTGTCCGATTCTGTCATTTTAAGTCTTATTCTGCAGGCCAGGCTCTTTGCCTTACCTTAATATATTTTTAAAAATACCAACAACACAAGAAAATTTCACGTAAATTCTTCTAAAAAGCAATTTCTTTAATAGTCACACCTTCCCTAACAGCTTCCCGTTTGATGCTTTCAAATTTAACCTTTGACGTTCACTCAGGTTAGACAACATTCTGAACAGAAATTCGTGGAGATTTATTCGAGGCACACACCACTTCGACGACAACGAGGGAAATTAAAGCTGAATGCATTGAAAGCTGCAGTTGTGTGAAATGGAGCCAAATAGAAGCAGGTGGGAACAATTTTATCCCGGAAAATGAGCGAATTTCAAAGTGGACATTGCTAATTACGTTTTAATTAATTTTATAGTTAATCACGAATTATTTGTACAACTGCAGTGTAGACGTGAAGGAATGGAACTAGCCATAAATCGTGTAAGTAATTTAAAATTAAAAGCTTCGTTTCGCAAGCCGCTATCAGAGCGCTTGATTCGGCTAGCTTTTCATCTAAATTGGTGGAATGTTGCCGATAGCAATTACTCCTTTTGGGACAACGCCACCTCGTTACCCTACTGTGAGTTCCGGCGCATAGAGGGACATTGAGGGTAACGAACAGGCGAACAAATTGGCTAAAGAGGATACAACCTCCGACGAATCGGTTGGGATGCGGGTTCACCCTTCTCTGAGAACTGTCAGGAAAAGAATCCTGTTGCACTTTCTAACGATTGCGAACAAAAGCTGAGCGGATCTTGAAATATGTTTAGTTTCCAGAACGACCTGGCCTGCTTTTAATTTGAGGAGAACGCGGGAGCACCTCAAACGCGCTCGTGCGGATATTGCCAGAGTGGTGGCAGTACACACAGGCCACTGGCCAATAGGGGAATACGCATCTAAGCTGGGGATCCCTGGGTTTCATTCTTGGGGATTCTATGGTTGCAAAACAGTGCACCCGAAACTCATATAAAACATAATTAATCCGATAGCAAGTTATATGGAAAAAGAAACGCGTTCTCAAAGCAATCCCAAGAAATTGTGAGAAATGATACCGCCTTGTGGATATCGGAAACAAGAACAATTCCATAAATCTCACGACTTATCCTAGGAGATTGCTTTAAGGATATCAAGGTATAGGGAAAGGTTCATGCAGACGAACCATGAAAGATCACAAAGTGCTAACTTAAGGAATCTGCATTGAAGCGCCTCAATCCGATATGTATGCACCCATAGAAAAGTGACCAAACAGTCTAACAAAGGCTAGGTAAAGAAGTTGTTTTTTTTATACATATAAAATAAGATACTCGATTTGCTATATACGAGTACATGTTAAAAAAGATAAAAAAAGTCGAATAAATGAGTCTGTGTTTGATGAACTCTAAAGTAGAGTTAGCTTTGTTCACGACTCAATTTGATTTTCTAAAGAAAGTTCTGGGTTCAAAATTACTCCAATTTTAATGTTGATTATTAAAGCCTATTTTTGTTTTTCATCTAGTAATACTAAAAATATAAAAATGGGAATGAAAATTTGTTGCAGTATCTACTATTAAAAAATTATATGAAATTGTATATTCCAATTGGATACGCTAATTTTTAAAGTCATCTAAATTTATTCACAATTGCCCCATCATCTCCATTGCGCCATTGAAGAAGATCCAAATCCTTCTTTTTCCAACTACACATATATCTTAGATTCTAGAAGTTTAATCCAGGATATTTACCATACTCGAAACTAAGTGTTAAAAGAATTATTTAAGCCATTGTATACACCATCACCGCGAAAAAGCTTGAAAAAGTGATGGCAGTGATGCGTGTAGTTATTTATTTAAAATGTTTCAATTTTAGAATACAACAATAAAATTCAGCACGATAAAAGCAAAATATACCTTTTAAATTTTAATATCACGAAAATTACAATAAAACGTCTGTTCAGCCAATGCAAACAATCGATTTGTCGTAGAGGAGAGGTATTTTATTATCATAAAAATCATGAAATTACATACACTACTTATGAATAGCAAATACAAACTAGTGCACTGAACACTCCATTCACAGATAAAATCCGATTGCGGTTGTGCCTAGACTAGGAGAAGAATAACACGATTAAATCTTTGTCCGATCAAAAACGTAGGTTTATTATAAAATATACAATCAGGTAAATTGTCTTAAACATCATATAAAATTTGTATTAACTCGGTTTTGAATTGTTTGGCTCAGGGAGCTCAGTGGACCTATAGATGAATTCGCACACTACCTGTGTCCTGCCAATCTTACAATTTTAATAAAGCTAGACTACCGTAATATACGATAAGGGTATTTTTTTTTTTTTAATGTAAGGACTAATGGCGGTGTATGTACAGAAGCTCAGTGCGAAATGCTGACTGTAGGGTAGGAGCAAAAGATTTTCCAGATACTATGCGTTGTAATTGCAACTTAGGTCTAGATTGGATTGGAGTTGCCGAAGCCACCTTCCTCGCTAGAGTCCACAGTGGAGTTAGTGCGAGATGTCGTAGTGGATGTTCGACATCGAAAGAAAGTAAGATGCCAGTGCTGTTAAAATGGGTATTAGTGCACTTGTAAGGGCGTGAGTGGCTCCTGAAATTGGAAAATTTCTTAAAATCTCACTGTTTCTTCCTAATTGTTGGATAAGTTTACCTCCGTTGCAGGTAAACTCTCGAATACTTTCTTCATAGCCATTTGCCTCATCGCATAAGCAGAGTTTTTGAGCTGCTGGTTGATTGCTCCCGTAAATCTTAGATAGTCCAATTGTTTTGGTGGCGTTCTCAGCTGCGCATATCATTCCATTGTCACAATCATTTGTAGCAGTACAAAGATGTCGCAAACCTAATATTATATACAAGTAATATATTAAAATGCAATTTTGATTTGACCGATGTTTTCTTGAAATATTCCTTAAAAGTATCAATCATCTACAGGACATTAATAATGGTTTTCTCTTGAAATAATTCATTTATTGGATCTTATGATTTCTCAATGAAGAAACATACCGAACCAAAAAGTCTTAAGGTAAAAATAGTCTTATTTAAAATATTTATAAATTCTTCCTCGTTTTTTTGAAGCATATCACAACGAATCTTGTGAAAGTAAATCTGCTTAACCGAAAATGCAGCAAGTCACCTGCTCAAAAACATAACCCTTTTTTTAATAACTAGGACCAAGGTTTATTTTTCACACAAATATTATAACTATTATAAGTATATTAATGAAACATTTACAAATACTTTCGTATATAAGATTAAATAAATTTAAGCTGTTTACCTTGCGCCTTCGCATTGCACTGCCCATTGTAAGGTGCTGTGTTGTCGCCGCAGAGACATCGCGTTTTGTCATCATTCGGATCCTTAACGCAGCTTGTGTTTTGGATTGGAGCACAGTCAGCATGTGTGTTGCATTCCCTTCCCTTTGCTGCAAAAATATATTTTAATTAAAGTTTAGTATTTACTACATTGCAAACTTTAAATGCCTTAAATTAAATGAATTTGTTTTCTCTTTTTAGTTCTTAGATTTTTACATTCTTAAATTAGCTTTCACATCCGCTAATAAGCTGGTTTTAAGCAAAATCATGTTTTGTTATCCTTTAATCATAAGTGATATTTCTTGTTTGTAATTCATTGATTAAGATCTTGTTGTAGAAAAGGCAATTAAAACGAAAACTCACACTTTTCTGGTTAAACATATTTGCAGTAAAGTAGAAAGAACTCTTTAGGATATTTTCCATAATTTCTTGGAATTTTTCGCTGTATTCTCAGAGGTATGTAAAAGAAATTGTTATGCCCCACGACTGGAGTATTTTCTTTTTGAAGTTAGCAATTGAAGTTATTTACATAAAGGTGCCGTTAAATGTAGTAAAAAAGTGCTTGCGTGTAATCGGGCGATTTACTTTTTGTGTACGTACTTTTGACCTAAATTTTTTTAAGTGCGTTTTTAGGGAACCATCCGCGGTGTTTCACGTATAAATCACCGTTTGCTCTAATTAGTGAATTAATAAGGGTACCCAAGACGCTTTTCGTGCGGAAAGGACACTTTTATTTGCGATATAAAAGGGTAATTTTATGGAATTCCAAGTAAGCCATTTTTTAACTCTTATCACTTAGACTGGCAGTTATACTGGCAGATCAGATCTTGTTGGGGACAAATGCAAGTAGAACTCACACCTTGAGGGTTCCGTGTCATCATATTACCTTACCCAACCTAAACTAGGTTTAGATTAGTTACTATTTAAATTGTATCATTTATTACCTAATAAGACACTATTATTGATTTATTTATATAAAAAAAATGTTCTGCCTTACATCGGTCAATTCTTCAACTCTAAAAGTAAATATTTAATCGAAAAAAAAAATATATATATATATAAATTTTTTATCTGATATTATTACAAATTAACGATTTTTAGATTTTTCCTTTACTTATGTTGTGTGACCTTGCTTCTTGCCAAATTTAATTATTCTAGATCAATTGGAAGTACCCTATAGGTTTTGATTTATTTGCTAGTGTCAGAGCGATATAAATGGTCATATTTTTTGATTGCGTTGACTTAGAAGCTTGATTTTTTTACAACTATAAGGGACCGTAGACCTAAGTATTTGATATTAATTTCAATTTAATACTTCAACGCGTTCAAGAGAAAAAGGCTCTATATATCTCAAATTGATAGAACAAATATTTTAAAAATTATTCATTAGCGTTATAAAATAATAACAAATCGTTTGTTTTTTTTGGAAATAAATAAATCTCAAGAAAGTTTTTAAATTTAATTTTTATTTGGGGTTTCTTAGGCTAATTTAGCAATTAATTTATATGGGTATAAAAGTAAATTTCCACAAAATTTAACTGTAGGCATACATGCTTACTTTATTATTTTAGTAATGGTACAATTAATTAATTACTTGCGAAAGTGTAAGCATTTCTCCTGAAATGTTTTTTTTAGAGCAATAACATTTTATTTAACTTCATTTAGCCACGCCATGTTCATGAACAAGGACATAACGTAAAGTGTAAATGACTTTTAAGGAAATAGCATAAAGTCACTCTGATTCAACATTAATGGCCAACAATGATTTATGAAGCTTTAATGTCTCATGGATTTAACTAAAACCAAAAACTGTAATCAATTTGGGGAGGAGAGGAGGACAATTTCACAAAATTGTAAGAGCATACATTTAATTATTAATGCTTTGCTGTGCCTACTGCCGTTTCATCAAAGCGATATGCCATGTTTGGAAAAGTTTTTCCATTTTACTTAATGGGCTGCCCACCAGGGGGCCAGTAGTGTCGTTAGCATATCCAATTAACGAACTTCATTACACCAATTAATATGCTTGCACGATGATTCAAGTTGATATTTAACGCTTTTTGAAAGTATGAAAGTCATTAACTGCAACGAAGGCACGAACAAGAGTATGAGTTCAATTAATTTGAAAAGAAAATGTAACAAGGTTTTTTTCTTAACACACTATATAAATTGGTGTAATATTCATGATATAAAAATCATATATACCAATGCTAAAAAATTGTTACTGACTGTTTCAAAAATAAACATTTCGTTTTAAAATTTCAGATGGCTTAATTAAAAAGGTAAATATTTTGAAGAAATGCGCAGATTCCTGAAATCCCTGTAGGCTCTTCCGAGGCCTATTAATTGTAATAAATCATAGCACGCGATTATAGCAGTGCAATTAAGAATGTACTAATTAGCAAAATGCTAGATAAGTACTGATGATGTAATTTCCGTATTTATTATTTAATTTCTTTTAAGAGTAAAAGACGCAAAATAAAAAAAAACACGTAAGTTATGATTTACATAGACGCATAAACCACGATATATATACATTTTATGGTGTTCAGCCCAGGTAGTAATATTAAACTCCAAGGACAAAAGCATTATACTTAGAAAATCTGTTAATTCCTAATGGAGTCTCTATTTCCATATTTCCTGCAATTCTGAAATAATGTCGTAATTACAGTCAAATAATTACCGTAGGAGAAATGAATATCAAAAGATGCGGAAAATGTATTCGAAATTGACATTTAGCTTTAAATTTATAGTTTGTCTAATTACATTTAATTTGGTCCACATCAAATTTCTATATTTTTAAGAAAATTAGCTCCTTATCTGTAAGGTAAGTACATACGTTAAAATGTACAAGCAACAGTTTTTCTTCAAGAATAACAGCTAAAGGTATCAAATTGAAATTAATACTAAATACTAAAATGCAATAAAAGGATACGGCCTTTTAAAGCGTATTTTGATATTGACAAAC
This sequence comes from Philonicus albiceps, assembly GCA_963969385.1. Classification (NCBI taxonomy): domain Eukaryota; kingdom Metazoa; phylum Arthropoda; class Insecta; order Diptera; family Asilidae; genus Philonicus; species Philonicus albiceps. Next base: position 8,328,212 of record OZ017776.1, on the reverse strand, counting down.
TGACATACTGTCTCATCAAAATCTATAGGGAACATCTCGTTGGCCTAGAATCTTAAAATTTGATCTCAAAGCTCTATGAGGAATTTATTTTTAATTTTTTATATAATTAAAAATGATAGAATTATTAAGTGAAAAACTAAATCTTTTCTATAAATATATATAACTACTTATTAAGCTTTACAGTAAAATAATGATACTCTAGACGCGAGTTCTACTCGCATTTATCCATCTTTCTTTTTATGAAAATTGTTCATTTTTTAATTTATATACCTTTACCATCATGTTCCACATATGACTCTCCTCATACCACACCATAAAAGATCTCGATTCTGGAAATTTTACCTGTTAAATTTTGGGACAACAATTAAAGGTACAATTTTAAAAGACTTTTAATCTGCAAAATGGGTTAAAGGAAAATGTGTTCTAATTTAAATAATAAAAATGTGTGAAATAAATATAGTAACCTATGGGTCTATATGTATATAGGAGCTTAAAAATACCTAATTGAATTCAGAAATCCTTAGAAGAATAGTTGCTGGCGTCAATAATAATAATACATAAACATTGCGACGCTGGAATAAATATATACATGCAACTAACAACGTTTTTAAAGTATATGTTTAATGAATTTCTAATCAAGTCTTTGAAAGGTTGAACTTTTTAACGCAAATTTTTAATTGAAGCGTGCATACCACCCAAATTTTGCGACTATTAAAAAAGATTAAAGTCTGGTTATTAACTTAGGTTGTAAGTTTGAATATTTTTTGGGGTATCTATAGTATCCATTTTTTCTTAATTACTTAACGTGCAATACCGATGTTGATGTCACAGGCCTTTTCGCTTAATGTAGTCATTTTTAAAATACAGTTTAATTTCGATTTGATTCTTTTTCAAATTTTGGTATATTTTCGTCCTTAACATTTTTAAATTTCTTATTACAATTATAGTATAGTATAGTATTAATTACTATAGTATTTGTCCATTGTATAATATAGTTTAGTATTTATCCCTCTATTTAATCGCTTTAAACTCTGAAATTATGCAACCCAATACTTTTTCTTATAAAAAAAAACTATTGAGAATATTTTCTTTTCTTAAATTGTTAGAACTTCCAACGTTTCCCATTACTTCAAGTAAGTTTATTGCTTAAATTCAGGGTAATTCATAAACCACCAGGGTGTATGAAATAGGAAGAAAAGCATTTATGCAAATTTTTGTGGTGTTTAGTTACCTGGAGGTGGTGTAGCCTGGAGTTGATTAGGGTTTGTTTTGCCAAAAGTCGTTAAGGCGGTGGAACTAACTCCAAACAGAACGATGAAGACAACGAACAGCATGGTCAAGCTGCCGCATTGCGTAAAACGTTTTAACGGCTGCATCCTTTACTGTAGCACGAAAATTCCACAAAAATTTCCTCAATTGTATTAGTGAACTAATTTCTTTTTTTAAATCCTTTCGGTTAGAGTTTGAGTCACAAAACTTCTCCAGATATCTTTGCAATCACACTATTTTTAATAGAAGTTAGTAAAGCTGAAGGCACAACAAGTTAACAAAGTTGCACTATGTTTTTAGTGGGCACTTACAAACACTTAAATTTTCTCAATCTAAGAAGGCACGGATCAGCACACATCTGGCTCGTACGAGTTCCTTGAAAAAAGTGAACAAAGTTAGAGCAAGGAATTAGCTTTGGTTAAAATAGCCCTTCAAATAAACTGGAAGGTGGGCAGTTACTCTTCGCGAAGTAGCCCCTATGACGCGCATGTCCACAAGACGGTGTTTTACTACAAGAGGCGGTTTCAAGGAGAATTTAATTCGTAAACAGATTTTTTTTTTAATTAAAATTTTCCCTTTTTCTCTGGCGATTTATGCTCCCAGTCGTTTCGCAGCGAATACCGATTTCTTTTCGTGCGAATAATGTAAACCACACATTAATTTCCTAATTCGTGCTGAAGTGAAATTCCTTCAAGCACACGGTTTTATGACTTATTGAATATTACATTAACCCGGGGGCAGTACAGCGTCTTTCGTTCGTTACAATGTCAACCGCAATAGTGTTCAGAAATATCCAAATTCATACCTATGAATGCAACTAATGTGAAAATATGTATGTATTTTTTTCCGCACGAACCTGCTGTAAAAATCGCAGCCTTAACATTGACTCTCATCACGCCCATTATTCGGCAAGAAAATGCAAAAATCTTTATTCTAATTTCCTTTTTGGTAACAATTTTACTAATTTTGATGCTTGCTGTTATGATACCAATTTCTTCTTGAAGAGTTTGTAAATCATAAAATCTATAAAATGTTCATAGATTATGAATTCGTAAATCAAAATCTCTGACCAAATTATCATATTTTGGCCATTTATGAAAACTTATTGATCCATTAGCATATACTGTTTATCAAATAATAGCTGGAATTTCAAGCTCTATGATAAAAATAATAAAGCTTCAAATCATTTCAGAATATTCTTTCAATTACATTTTTTTCTATAAACCAATTTTTTTTATACATAGTAAATGGAGAATATGACAAGCCCATACTCCTGAAAAACTTGTTCGTCAAAATATGTTAAAAAGGACTATAGAGTTAAATTGTATTTTATATTCTTAGATTAGGATTCAGGCTTTCATTTAAACCACGTTACAAATTTTTAAGAACAACGTATATTTTTAAATGATTATTCAAATAGTCTATTTTTCTCAAAAATGGGACCTAATTGAACACTTTTATGAGTTTACTCATAATTTCAATTCAATTCAGTTCAATTTAATATTTCTAGATTTTTAAATTTTCAAGATATGTGCCCATCGAGATTTATTTTAGCCATTATTCAGAAAGGACAACAAATACGAATCTAAATGTGGATCATATTTCTGGATATTGTTAAAACAACTTAGGATATTACTCAAAGGAAAATTCTATCTTGTAACTACCAAATAAAATTATTATTTTTTAATACAAAGTACTTATATCATAGAACAATAATACTGAATGTTTGCGAGACCTCCCCAAAAATATAAGTATTAGTTAAAGGTTACAAACTTCCATTTAAGTATAAGCTCCCGCGAAAAACTTATTTTTAACAAAATTTAAAAAATTCAAACTCATCTTTAATACCGTGACTCTAAATAACTTTATCAAAAGCAGTTGGTAAAATTAAAACAATGCTACTGACCTTTGAGTGGATTTCCGTATTATAATTATTATTATTGTTATTATTTTCAAATAGTAAATTTCAGCCCTTAAAATAAGAGGTATAAATATCATTCCGAGTACGAAATTATACAAAAGAAAGTAATCAATAGAGCTCTTTCAAGGTCTACAAGTGTAATAAGTATTCAAAGAGTTTCGCACAAAAACCCCGAATGGGAAAGCAATCAAGCTAGCGCAGGCGACGAAAAACCTCTGGCTCGATAGCAATACTTCTCCATTATTCACACTGTTATCGCAACATTTCGTAGACTTTAAAGGTCACTCCTTCTTTATAGGACCCCGACAAGATATTTGATCTAATGACACGTATTTTAACAAACAGCTTCTGCAGGGCTAACCTGGTTTTCGGTGTCATAAATCTTTCTAGCCAGTAAGGATGGATGCAAACACGATCCTCACCCTCCCGCAATGTTGTTAGTACGTACTAAAGCTATAAAGTGGCAACGGGAGGAGAATTCTGGTTTAGTGACGTAATCGTTTGCATGCAAAGGCTAAATCCAGAGTAACCATTACCTCCTGGAACACAGAGCAGATAAGGTCGACCATTATCATGCCTTTTCAACCACAAGGAGGTGACTGAGGTGTTTCGTGTGCACTTGGCTGATAGCCCTCTGTAAGGAAGCCCCAAGTACACAAATCACTTCTAGTCGAGCTCCTTAAGACCTAGACCTATTCGGTATATCACTATAGCATTCATGCAAAACTTCTTCATTGAAAGTGTAAATTTACTTAGAATTCGTGGCCGTGCCACAGTTGCAATTTATGCTAATTTATTTAGCCCAAGTAGCACAGCTGCCATATAGAACCAATTTGGAGTCTTAAAGTCGCAGAAATTGTTTTTTAATGGCACATAATCACAAATTATGCCATTCTCATTGGAGTAGATCCACAACAGTTTGCACCTGTTGCTCCATGGGTGTTCATGAGTCAGATTCCAAAATTAACGTGCCAAAAATTATAGTTATAGGGTGCATTCGAATAATGCCCTTGTGTTATACTTGAGATTCAACTAACTCGACTAGCTTTAGTTTTGATTAATTCAAAATTGAACATGCTTCCAAAACAAAATCTATAAAACACGAAGGTCCATATAGAAATGAGCAAATGAGGAAATGCAGGATAGCTTGTAATTGCATTTCAGCACTTGGCGTAACTTATTTTTTATAGCAACTGCAGGTTGAATTGTCGCGTGACTTTTCATGAGACAGAATATATTACAATTGCACTCATAAAAGTTGCCGTACGGGAAGAAACTAAGCCCTGGACTTGACCATTTAATTTATGGCGCAGCACCACCAGTAACAAGACGTTTTGGTGGAGAAATTCTACAACGACAAATTATAGCCGGCCACGTATGGTGCGATATTTATCTTCTTAATTTGAAGGCATATGTATGCACATAAATATTGCTTAGAAATGCATTTGCACTTAACGAACGACATATTTTAGAAAATCAAGAAAAGTTGAATGAAACTGAAAATAATAACTGAATTAGTATAGACTTTAACACGCTAAATCCAATTATGAAACCTAAAAATAGTAGTTAGCTCTTATTTTTAATGTAATCCATATTTACGAAAATATGCGATTAAATCGATACTCATCGTATTTTTTAGAAATATAAAAGAATTTAGTGTATTTCCTTATCAGGTTTATAACGAATATGCAGATATTTTACTATTTGTATTTTTAAAGTAAGCATATTTTAAGAAATAATAATTCTATGATAAAATACGAATAAACTTTATTTTTGGAACCAAAAACATTTCGAATAAACATTGTTATCAATTATTTTCCCGATTGCCTTTAATCGTGAATAATTAATTGTTTCGATGGCCGCAGACGCATGAAGTAATTTTTGAACTTCGGTCTGAATCAACCAATATTTTGGCATTGTAGGAAATTTGATTTTATTATAATTACCATAAACATTTATTTGGAGCTGCACAATTAAATTAGTAATAATTTATCCAAATTAACTAGGTAAACAATTCAAATTTCACGTGTACATACCCAACTAAATGTTGTTAATGCTTTAAATAATGATTTTACGTTTTTTTTTTTTTGTTTATATATTTCACGTGCGAATGGCGCGGTGCCAAGAAACTTGACCTTGGTCTTAATAAACGAAAAGGTCAAGTAAAGTGAATTAAACACGTGCGAAAATCATCGTTTTAAGTATGTTTTATATTCATAAAAGTAACCTGAAAACGAATTGTTTTGGGTATTGTACAATTCTGTTAATTTTTCACACATAATTTCAGTTTAATATTAAACTTTAATGGTTTAGCATTACGCCTAAAGAAATCGATATAATAATTCTGTTTATCAAACGGCTAGAATATATAGTATAACGACATATGTATATTTTGAGGTATATATTCCATTGTCTAAGAATTTAAGTAAGCATAAAAGTAAGCACTCAACATTTTAAATATATTTAATTTTCTTCTAGATTCACTAATGAAAGAAAAAACCCCAAACATGTATTTATTAGTACATAAGCATATATTGCTAACTTGTATTTGTCGTTTTGTGCCTTGGAGTTTTGTTCTTCAAAATATTCTACTGGTCAAGGTTCACTTTCTTAAGAAAAAAACTTTTAAGAAATTTAATTTAAAATGATCTTCACTCTCTGAAATTTGAAATAAAATAACCGAAGTTCCATTTCTCTTTATATACTGGTTCTTATCAAATTGCACTGACATTATTTGTTTTATTTTATATAGCATATTTGTATATTTCAGCAATTTTCCAAAAAAGCTTTAAAGACGCCTTGGTTTGGAGATAATTAAAAACTTGTTTTAAAAAAAAATTAAATATGTTTTGATTACCAGTGCAAAAAAGGCGGAATATACGTGTATTTATGTATATGGTAGCCGGTGCTGTGCTATTAAATTAAGAAAACATATTTTAACAAGTGATTATTCTTATCAAGATTATTTGACCCTTAACCAACACTCCACAATACTCCAAAAATAAGGAAAAGATTCCATAAAATGAAAAATATATAAATTTTTGATTTGTAAGACATTAGAAAAGATTATTTGAAAGTAATTGTTGTAAAAGGTAATTAAATAATTATTCCAATTAATACATAATGACCACATTGATTTTTAATTTCGAGCTTGAAAACTTAAACAGTGGTGCGTTCCGTAATATGTGCATTATCATTAAATGTTGTCTTAACAATATGTTTTCTTTTCTCATTTAATATTTGAAGAAAAACAGATTTTTATAACAACTTTTACGGCTTAAACAGCGTGTCAATTTCTTATAACATTTTATTTTATCACATTTAAGGCAATAACCTTAACCTCCTTTATTCTTTACTTAAAATTATAGCAAAAATAAATTTCGGAACTAATCCATAAAAATCGATGCATTAGTGTGGTTTAAATTTAGTTTTATGAATTAAAAATAACAATTTTTTTCTTTTGACATTGACCCTTAAGCCAGCTTTTGCATGCTACATTCGGTTTTACTCTATTATTATTATTATTTTACTATTGAAATTCACCTCAAAAACCATAAGTTGTGGTTTTTGTTATTTCTTTCATACATGGCTTAGTGTCGCAATGTTGTACCAGTCTTCAGGGTGAATATCTAAAACGTGAATTTTAAAATGCAACTTGGCAAGGTGGTGCTTTGCAATTTATTTCTTAAACAATTCGTTGGGTTAATAGCACATTGCGATTAAAAAAAAATTGCTGCAATTTATTAAAAATTACAAAGTAAGAAAGAGTGGACAGCACTCGACAGCAGGAAATAATTTGGTGACTCGAGGACTGCAACAAGCAGAAAGGTCACCCTGTGAAAGTACATGCCAAAAGCGATAATAGTCGACCAGGACTCATTGTTCTACGACGTCACCGTTCGCGTGTCTCCGGTAATAATTCTGCAATCGGGAAAAATGTTAATGACGAACAGTGATGGAATCCACCTCCAATTCTAATCGACTCCCACCTACACTTTTAGTATTCGAAGGAAAAGACCTCTGCTGCGTGTGTAGAGTTAATTTTCTTTATTAAATTGTAATAATATATTCACAGCAATCGTAATTTATAGACAATTAGCAAAGTTTTGCTTAAGATATTTGCGGCCACTCACATCTTTTCCTCCTGCTCCTCCTCCTTATCATCATAATCAGATCTCGTTTGGCTTAACTTTGTACTCATCCCTAAGTTGTACATGTTTTTTCGAAACCCTTCTAAAGCCCTTTTGATTTCCATATTCCTGTTGGTAAGCCTTTCATGTGAATAATCATGGAATTAATTCCAGGCAAGATTTTTTATATTGACGACGTTAAATAAATATTGAAATGTCCAAAGGGATTTCAAAACCACTCCGATTAACATCAAAAAGTGATTGCAAAAAGGAGTTTAGCAAAAAAATTGCATGCAAAGGGGCAGAAGCACAATTAGCACAATTAGCATATTTTGCTTGGTAACACGTGTTGGCATTGTGCTCCCGCAGAGGGTTGCATTTTTCAAAACAGTTTACATAATGAATTGCATGTTCACTGATTATTGCTGTCATTTTAATTTCCGTCTTTGTAATATGATAAATTAATAAAGTAGTAAGTAAATAAAGGCTCCTAAACTCCCTTGCGGGACTAAACAATATATTCTGCCCAATATTATACAATTTTACCTAGTAAATTTTTAATACATAATTTTTAATATACTTTTTTGATCTCTACAAAACTGAAGAGAGATAAAACTCAAAAATGAAAGCAGAATTTCTTATGGAATTTTGGCCCCTATAATGCTCGAAAATAATTGGGAATTGATTTTTTGAGTCTAAAATAAAATATTGAGGAGCACACAGCTTTTGAACTTCATAATTTCAATTTACATTACATATTTTAATTGAAATAAAGGTACTATTTTTGCAAAAATACAAATTTCGAATCACGAAATGTCATATTTTATAAGTATTATTAAATAGACCAGGCCAGCTATTTATTAAGATCAGGAACAATATTTCAAGTTATTTACGACAAAAAAATACCCCCATAATTTGCTATGCCTCTTTTTATCTGAAAAATCCGTATCTGCAATAAGAAATGCATTTTTCACGTTAAAAAAAAAATTAACTTAAATTTAATTTTCATTATTTAAAATAATGTTATAATTTATTAGACACTTTCCGCTTTTTAAAGGTAAGCAAATTTCATCATGGATATTTCTTCAAATGATAGCTTACGATTTGGAGCATATGGTATGTAATACCTTACTATAATCACGGAAATTATTATATCTCAGTATTCTCGCAACTCATTTAGGAACTTCTACCAACCTCGATTTATCCAAAGAAATAATTAACGTTATTAAGTTAAGTTACTCAATTAATTACTTTTTCCTCCCTTTTCTTTATTTTCCTTTTTATTCGATCTCTAGTAGTTTTAGGTAATACACGCAGTGCAGGTATCCTGTCGAAGAAAAGAGTTCTCAGTACTTCAGATTCTGGAACGACGCTCTTTGAAATATCGTCTACAGAACTGCAAATGCATTAATATCAAAGGGAATTTATAAAAGCAAACCTCTCCCGATTGTCGGTAACCGTAACAATCATATCAGAGCAATCATATGATTCTTTGCACCACCTATAGATAAAAGTTGGCCATATGTATGGCATACTGTCGCAATCCACGTTCTTCATTTCTTGAGTACACCTGAAGGTTACGTGACCTTGAACTTTGAGGTTGGTTTACCTGTGAAAGGTCATATAAAAAATTTTCTCCGTTCAAATCACAATTAATATTTATAGGTCATTAAATTTTGCAAAAAAAAAAAAAAAAACCTAACGTGATTGCCATGATGACCCTCAGAGTAGGTCAAAAATTAAGTGACGGGACTTGGGGAAACTTTTCATTTATTGACGCTGTTTGCCACGCTTGCCATGATTTTTAACTTTCGTCAGCGTCATGCGAAACTCACCCTCCAATGTCCAGTTCTTTTTGTGTTGGAGAACTTCCTTGCGAGAAGGCGATTTAAGGGGGCTGCTTTGAACCTTAATGTTTTGACTACAGTCTCTTTTTGATAAATTGCCTCATTATGGATTAATACTTTTCAATTTATTCTTTACAAAAACTTTATAGTTCGATGCTAGATGTGATTCGAACTCGATTTTATTGTATAAAAGTTTAAAGCAAGGCCAGAAATAGTTTTTACTCAAATTCAATAAATGATTTTCTTAATATCTATTAAAAAACAAAAACGACTAATACAGATAATGAAGGCTCAAGGAGGTAATACAAAATATAATTTTATAGTCCAATAGTTTTATCAGCTTAATAATTAATAGCATTTAATAAAAGCATCTCATTAGTTTCAATAAACTTTCGATATTTGCGAAAATCTTGCCTTTTACAAAAAAGGCAAAAACAAAAACATATTTTAGAATCCTAAAGTCTGCTAATTTTTAGATCATCGCAAGTTACCCAAATTGTTACCTCCATCTACCTTATGTTTTTAATTATGGGCCCTACTCTTCTATTTCACACGATTTAAAAAGAAAATTTTCTGATGCGCCTGCAAATGCGTATACTAGGGAATATCATCCGCTTAAAATGTTAGCAAAAAAATGAGAATATATTTTTGCAATTAGACAAAATTAATTAATTTCTAGAAAATCCGCTTACACTTACTAGAATCACCAAAACGGTGTCCTCGTATTTTAATTATGTTCAAATTCTACAAATATGAAAGGGAATAAACAAAATCAATAGCAAGAATTTCATTAAAATGCGTTACATCTGCGACCTCACCATTTAATGAATACGAGTCATTACCTTAACTCGGTTAAATACGCAATATAATTGAGCAAACAACACAAGAAAAATATGAATAAAATAAAAAGAGAAAAAGCAAGACCATAGGCACTGATCCACGTTAAAGATAATTTATAAAATGGAATAAATTAAATCACGCCGGTGAGGACCAAACTGGCCGCCGCCATTTGTTAAGTTGTCAGGTCAATGGGTAAAGGTAAGTAACCGAGGTCAACGCCGTAGTGGGTCCTTCGAAGGGTACGAAAGGAAGGGTATCGGCACCAGCAGTCGAACGAGTTAATTCGTCATCAAGTCGAGTTTCTCCAGCACGCAATATTGAGCTTAAAAGATTAGGACCAAACCAAAGGAGGTGGATCAATGACGTCAGTTAAGGTACGATTGTACGTTTTGACCTGTAGAGAAGGTTAACGAAATATGAAAAATATATAAATAAAAATAATAACCGAAAGTGAAACGCACAACAATTCTCGGTGTGGTTCTTTTATCGATTTAAATATAATTAAAGCGTAAAGTTTGCTCTACGCATATCAATCGCATGAAAATTGAAAATTTAATAGCCTTGAACATTAATTTAATGTTTACTATTTTTAACAAAATATCCTTCATCTATGTGGACACTACAAAAAACTATATGGACAAATTAAACGATTTCAAGTATTGGAATTAACAAAATCAAAATAAAATTAACTTCTGTAAATCTTAAAACTTTTCTAAAAATTGCCTTCTCATATATTCTTATTTTTTTGAAATTGAATAAATTTAATATTCATTTAAAATAATTTGAAGCGGTATACTCAGTATTTATTTATAAATTTAATATACAAAGGAAATTTACAAAATTATTGTGTAGTTTACTACCTTTTCTACATATTCCGATACTTACTGGGTTATTAGGAATAATTTGCATTTGAGAACTTTAAAACTCTTTTAATTGGAACAGCATTCATACGAAGATTGATTTGAGTATAACGTGACTGAAATTAACTTTTCTACTATCAAATATACACCACAAAAGGGAAAATTGCTACTATACAGAAACGTCTCAAAATAATTGGACTTTTCACCTTGGAAAGAAGTATTTATTTTTGGTTTTGCAAAATATCAAGCTATGGAAGTATATGAGTTTTGTTTTTTGCCTATAATCTTAGAGGGTTACGTTTGAAAAACATGTTCTCCCATATGTCCCAACTGCAAATCTAAGTTTGTGCGCACATAGACTTTTTATAGGTTTTCCTATAATATATAAGTAAAGAACTACTTTCTGTATTTTATTTTTTAAATTTTAGGCTCAGTAAATAACTTTAAAACTTTTATTTTAAAATTATAAAAAAATTTATTTAAGACCCTCACGCCGTAAGGTTTTCAAAAAATTTTTTTTTTAATTTTCTAATTTGTTTATAAACATTCCACGACCATGTTTGGGTCACAGAAATTCATAGGTGCACCATACTTTAAATTTTGTCCAGTAGATTCGGAACAAATTGGCTGAAACAGACCCCTATAAGGGTTCCCTTTTTTCATTCGGACATACGGAACCCCAAAAACGAAAACGAAAATATTACGAGGACTCAAAATATACTGTAAAAAGCTACCAGACTAAATATCTGACGTCTTGCGGAACCCACCCATCGTAAATTTAATAATTTAAATAATCATGAAGAAATAATCTTAAAATACGGAAAGAAACACATTGGCTTTCGTTTTTATTTTTGTAAAAAATTTATTAACTCTCTTTTAGCATTTATACAAATTCTTTTTATCTTAACATTATTGCTTATGGATTATTATCTGCAACTATATTTACATTGCACAAATCTTAAACCTCATAAGACACAAAATTCTCCTAATTTACAAAGTTATAAGTATATTGCTGTGACAATTAAATGCTAAAAGTAAGCTTGCTTAATGGCAGCACTTGTAATAAGAATCGCTGATCCAATTAATAGCAATGTAATTATCTTAAGACAACTTGGTCGACCGGAAGAATCTGAAAATTAAGACAAACATTTAAAAATAACGACCATCGTATAGTGGGATAGTGTGTGAAAAATCGAAGACTTTTGGTGCTAAATGTCGAAGGGCCACTATCGTTCTAACTCAATATGTTTTTAGTAATTTTATGCACATAAATTTAACCACTCCGCCCGCGTGTAAGATGGTGTTTAAAGTAAAATTCCAGGAGTTGGTTTGATTGCTTCTAAATGACATTGCATTAAACATAAAACTTGAGAAGTGTTCTTCCTTCCATGCAATAGAAAATGCGCAAATAATTACCACTTGCCGCAGTGTTCGCTAACTCCTTTTCGTAATTTTTGTTTCTCAAATGATGGTTGAATTTACATGCCCTTACACACCCGACCACCGCTACCCGCTTCCGTACAATCGATAATTATTTGTCTGACCTTTCCAAGCGCACATTTCGTGCCTGAGAGAAATTTCACTAAGAATGAACCAGAGCCCCGCGAAAAAATCTTATGTAGAGCTGCCGAAAGTATGGAAGAAACGAATTATAGCCATCCATTATGCGACAAAATTATAATTTAACCCCGAGGCGCGCTTAAATATGGACCCTGATTTTCAGTTGCGGCCATTTCGTGCAATGTGTGAATTTATTTCCCATGAAGCAACCGATAACCATCTCGTAAACTTATAATTTTGTCAATTAAATCACAAGCACCGAAGGATTTGTGCCTCTTTTCGTGCGAGGTACTTACTCTTTTTGGGTTTAATACAAATCTGTTTTTCAATGTCCATCGTGTGGCCGAGTTGGCAGTGGCACACCGAGTTCCTGCACTCAGCCGTTTTTGATTCCGCAGGTGTGAAACATTCACTCGCTTTCGAGCACTTTTCGCCAAGAACTAGAAAAAATTTTATTTACATTAAATAAGGCATTAGCAGGTAATCGTGGTGATCACCTTTCTTTTCTTCACATTTTCCAAAACTTAGATGGTGGTGCTCATCACAGATGCAAGTCTGATTTATACATTGGCCAAGTTTCCCAAGGAGAGGTTTGCATTGCTCTGAATCGACGCATTCATCACCAAAATCCGAAGCTATGGAAGATATCTAAATGTTAAGGACTATTCAAAATAACGTACCGTTTATCTTACCCTCCTTAAGACATTCTCCTTTAGCTTCAACGAAACCAACTTGGCATTTACATACACCTTCGCTAGGGTTTGATTTGGAAGGAGGTTGTACACATTCCGAATGCTTATTACCACACTCTGCACTATTTGTGCATTTAGCTCCAAGAGCTGTAAAGCAAATAAGGAATTCATTTTATTATTGTTAAAGAACTCTAATAACTTTGTTTCTGATATTAATGATATCAAACATATCGACATTCAAACATCTACGTCTGTCGAAAAACAAATTTGTTTAAAAACTTTTTTAGCTATATTAAGAAAATTGTTTTAATGCAATTTACATATAGCACATTCAAATCTACACTAATATTATAAAGAGATAAGGTTTATAATTTTTTAAGTTTAGATGTAGAAGGTAATCTCCGAAACTACTTATCCGATTCCAAAAATTTTTTCACCAATATATAGAATGGAAGGTTCAGATTGATATAGGTTTTATATTATCCTCTTAAAATAAAAGAAATTTTCCTAAAGACCAAGTTTGCAACGTAAGTCGAGGAAATTTTGTATATAAAATCGAAAGTTCGTTTTTTTGTTGCTCAATCGCGCCTAAACGCTTAGCCCAATTATTTTCAATTTTTGAGCGAAGGCACTACATATTCTGGCTACTTTTTATTCGTGAATTTTTTTGGGCTACGGTATTCAAATCTACAATTCACAATGGGAATGAAAAATTTTAAATTTCAAGAAATCCAATACAACAATTGAAAACGTTTTCTGTTATCGCATCTACAAAAATTATTAAATACTAGTTAGCCCGCAATACTAAAGTTTACACGCACCGTGTGCGGCTCGGAAAAGTGACTAGATGATTTTTAGTATAAGATTTATAACCATAGTAAAAACTAAAAAGCATCTTTGACAACATTTTTAATGTAATGTAAAGTTTTTTTTTCATATTAGTGGATTCACCAAATGTTAATTATCATAGCAAGTAAAACTCTGGAAAACCAAAAATTTCTCAATCTTCAGAAGAAGCTTCCTAAAGATACATTTTCTCACCTGGCATGCATTGATTGTTTTTCTCTATGAATTTCTCGGCGCAAATGCACATTTGCTCAGAGCAAACCGAGTGCTGTACGGTGCATGTTTTAGTAGCATCGCAATGCCCTCCGAGACCCTCCTTCGATTCGCAAAGTTGCTTGCTTGGATTATACCGGGCATAAGGTTGACACTGGCAATGTTTTCTCGTTGCATTCTGAAAGCAATGAGCAGCACCAAAAGGAGAGCATTGCAAATCGGAAGTACATCCCGCCTCAATCGATGCAATGGCTAGAAAAATGTACTAAACATTTTAGTTGTAGGTTTCAAATATGATTTTTTACGTTTTTTGCAGCTTCGCAAATTCGGCTCGTAAAAATAGTACGGTCGACATACGCATAATTTTGTCTTTTCTTGGTATTCTGCCATTTTTGCTTTACACAAATTTTGGTTTTCCGCCCTCTCACCAATCTCTGAAAATAGGCCTTTGAATCTATTGCCTTATAAAAATTAATATTATTTACCTGCAATACATAAACCATCTTGGGGATAGTAACCAAGTTGGCAGTAACATCGATTTTCCACGCAAAGGGAATGGAAAAGGCCAGGACATCGTTCTCCATTTTTCGAACATTCATCACCAAATTCTGAAAAGTTATGAATTTTTTAATATAGTTTTGTGATGACATCAATTTTCATAGTAATTTGTAGTACGCTATACTTATGTTTAACAGAATAAATTATAATAATTAAAATAAAACGTGGTAAATGTAATTCCATCGATTCAATCATCAAGCCTCAGTTTTTTCTTTCTTTGGGACTTTTTTTTTCAAAATTTAGATGACGTTCAAAAGGTTTTACATATAAGAAATTTTCGCAGTTATCAAATCCAAGCGTTGTTTGAATGGGTATATCTAAGGCAGAATTAAAAACTGCTTTTAAATTATAGAGGGAAATTAAAAAACTAAAACTGTATATACAAATAATGACGAGACAAGACGTACATTTGAATTTGTGTTGTACGTATTCATTCAGTAAAGTGTTAGTATTCAAAGATCTGCAGTTCAGAGTCGGCAAACAAAAACGACATGTGTTCTAATAAGAAATATATTTCCCAAGTAACAATACAAATTATAAACTAAAAGAATAATTTAACACAGTAGCCATATAAAAGTTCCATGTTCACTGAGGTAGCAAACAGTTCGTTATTATTTTACTACGTTCGTTTTACTCATTCTACATGTGAATTTTATTCTGTATCGGTGTTTATTAGATGCTTTAGAATTTCTTAATCTTAATAAATTCGTATTGCACTGGCCAACAGCACCTTTGCCTCCAAAGAATTGGCAATTCATTTCTATAGGATTTTTTCGTAGATTACGAATACGGAAACCAAAATGCTCCATCACATCACGTTTTCCAGAAAAATTAGAAATTATAGAAGGTGAAATTTTCTTCATTTACAAATTCGTAATTTGCAGAATAAACCCTATAGAAATGTATGAATTCTTTGAAGGCAAAATAAAAAATTGAATTTATTAACCAGTGATATGAAGCCAAAATTCCATACCTAAAATATTACACCACCAAAAATTTTACATTCCGACAAGTTCTTGAAAGAAATAAGCTAAGATTTTGTAAACAGTGAAAATATGCATTAATTAAATTGTTCTACTTATTTAATGATCTCTCAAAAATTGTCGAATTTGAGAAAAAGAAACAAGTTTAAAAATCGTAACACAATTTATAATAGTATAGTATAGTATATTTATAATAGTAGTAGGATCAGTCATCGTTTCTTTAAAGTCCTTGTAAAATTATTGAAATCTTCTCATTTTAGGGTTCGACCAAAAGCAGTAGTCGTCCTAGTGCATATTTATTGCCAAGCAAATTTTACTTTAAATCAATTGCATATTAATGTACTCACTTTTAGCACTCTCAGTGTCTGTATCAGTCTCATGAGATATAGTTTTGAGTTCAATATCATCATCTTGCACTTGTTCTTCACCTTCTAGTACAGTGTTCAATCCAAAGTAATCAAAACTTGTCTGACTAGCAATATCCCTCGAAGACCTTCGTTTCGCTCCTCCCACACATTTCAACTTTTCGCATTTAAGACCGTTTTCTTTAGCAGAGCAGTCCTCGTCAACATTGCAGGGATGATTAACACCTTAAAAAGTATTCAATTTTAGTCTTACCATTTAACCTTACATTATTCTTCACTAGAAACCCATTGAAATGCGACGACATAAGTTGGCATATCTTTTATAATATCCCTCGGCACATGAACACTTTTTATCCTTGCATTCCACAGATTCTCGGTCATACCCAAACCAACAGTCCGTATTCTGTTATCGAATAAAAACTTTTACGCACTAGTTTGCTTTATATCTTATTTATTACCTGTTCGCAATCTTCGCCTAGGACTTTGAGGAGTCTGCACCTCCCGCGGATATAAGTGAGTCCTTCGTCACAGTCACATTTACCCTTGCTACACTTTGCACCGGCTGGCATATGAGAGCACTGGACACTCTCTTTACAATCTTCCCCATAAAATTTTGCCTCTAGGCATTTATCAAAATCAGGTGAGAATACCTTGTCGGCTGGACACCTACAATTTCCATTTAGACATATCGCAGTCGGGACGGAACGACAATCCGAATCCTTTTCACATGGCCAAATTACGCTGCGAACACCTGCAAATGAAAACACACGTAGACTTATAAGTTTTATGCACTTCGAGGACTTTTAACACGTCTCAAAACTATCCCTTGGACAAGAACTTTTGTTTTTCATCGCAAACTGTAGCTTTATGTAACTATCGTAATCGAAAAATGGATGTCGTCGGAGAGTGGCGTGTTGATTTGAATTATTAATTTTTATCGATTTGGTAAAATGTGAATGAGTTGTAAAATGACAAATTTCTATTATTAGCATATGTGCGAGGAACAAATTGCCCTTATACTCGTAACAACTAGACTAGATAGCTTCAGAGGTAAACACAATCGGTAAATAGCACATGGCCATGGGAAACTTTTCTTTTATCTCATAACACATCATGACCTTTTCGCCGTAAATATTTCATCTAGATGAAATGATGAGTAAATAAACATTTGATTACCTACAAATGTTGGAATGAATTTTATTTAAAAGTTTACATAGTATCAAACACTTAGCACTTAATAGCATAGTGTCTAACGTTGTATGACTTTATTCGACCAGGGACTCGTAGGCAGATTGATTTTTTCAAAGATTTGGTATTAACTTTCAAATCATATCCAGGATCAAGAGATAAATTAAAAGAAAACAATTTCTAACAACTTAAGGTAACATTTTGGTTACAACTTGAAAAAAACTCTGCCAAACCAGACAATTTTCAAAAAACTTTCTTTAGCGGATTTTTATAAAAATCGAATCAAGATCGAACATTTAGAATTCGCGGTATTAAAACTTTCAACTTAGACTTCTAAAAACTGTATGTATCCATTTTTAATAAAGTTCTTCATAAATAAATAAATTGATAGACTTATTACGTGATAAATGATTCAATTTAAATAATAAATCAAGATACGAGTTCTATTCGCACTTATCCGTCTGAGTAACGATAAGCACTTTGTTTCTGCCATTAATGCATTATTTAAAGCCTAAACTATAGCATATAAAAAAATTAAAATGCTGAAATAATTTTATTTTAAATGCCGATTTTCTTAGCCTTTCTAGGCCTTTTAACAACAAACCTCAAAATCGTCATACATCGTCATCAGTTTTTAATTAATTAATTTAATTTATTATCAGAATTACAAAGCAATCAAAATTGAATTGAATTTACTTGTTGTAAATTATTTCTAATCGAAATAACGCAACAAGTTAAAACAGTCAAATTAATGACGCAGACGAAACCAGATGTACAAATATACGGTTCAAATTTGACAAAATGTGAAAGAAATAAGTGTCCCCATATATGGAGAAATATATAAGGCTTTTATCTAGCAAAAGAAGTTAGTAGATCGATGAAAAATCGTATAAATGCCGAAGAAAACGTAGGTGCAAACAGTTTGTTTTTAAGAGCAATATCACAGATATGAAAGTCTTGATAATAATTTTATTGTGCATCACCTTATCTAAGGCAAATTTTTATTGTGAGCTTCTTTCTAAATTTGAAAATGACGTATTAACAAAGAGGTTTGCTGCTGGACCTTTCCAACCTTTTTCACCAAGTGTGAAATTCGAAAAACCCAATGAGACGGTATTGACGGACGCAGAATCAATTATTGCAAAGGGAATGGAGAACTACCAAAACACGTTGAATACTCTGAACAAAACGATCGAAGATACTTTAAAAAATATCAAAGCTGAGTACCACTATGAAATTCAGCATACCGAAGAAGATTTTCAAGTGATTACTGACGAAGGAGATAATTTAGCGAAAGCAGTGGAGCAGCAGGTTACTAACATTCAAAAATTTGCCAAACTTGCAAGGAAACTGGAGGTTGACAGCCTACTCTCTCATTTTGAGAACGTGATATATAGTTCACCTTCCTTAGACTACAATTCAATCGAATATTACATTGATACGTATAAGAAAAGCGTTTGCAGCGATTCAGTTGAATTTGCTCGAAAAATTAAACAAAGTTTAGACTATTTAGGTGAAACATTTAAAACTTGTTATTTCGATGCAATGAGTGTTTTAAATACTATTCCATCTGACACTAGCAAGAAAATAAGGGAACTATACGACAAAATTCCCCGAATTCTTCAAAATCGAACAATTTGCACTAAAACCGATTGCTTTGAAGAACACTACACTGCTTATGATAAATTTGATGACCTACTTTATGAAGGTTCGCTACTTCTCCATCCATACTACAAATATCAAGACATTTACGATAAAACCGAGAATTGTATTGTTGGGCTTTTAAAATCTTCTGAGAAAATGCAAAATGATATTGATAAACAAACGACATCTTGCACATCTTTATCACATCATTAACGACTATCAAATTCAGATTTATATTGATTTCATTATTTAATTAAATTTATTAATCTATTATGCTGTTTATATCTCTAACATAACTTTTGGCCTGCATAGTCTATGGTAAAACTCTGGATTAAAGACTGTAAATGATGAAAGCTGATCAACTGCTTCCAAAGTCTATAGTAAATGAAAACGAAAGCCAAGATTAAAAACATGAAACAAGTTTCTACATTGGCTATTCATAATTCCCTATCCATCCATTTACAATCCTTTTTTTAAATTTTGCATCCCTTTCATTATCGACACGATTATTTTACGAATTTATTTGTAAAAAAAAGAGCAAAGAGCAAAAACACGAATTCAGCACCATATTCATCTTTGTAAATGATCTACCTAATTTTTTAATTTGTTAGGTAATCCGTTAATTCTTTTGAGAAGTGTAGTTCTAGTAGTTCTTTTTTTACGTAAGATTTGTGGTCGCCCCAGCTCATTTTGTGGGCAAATATAAGAACAAATTTAATCCCTTTAGGAATTACTTACGTAATAACGCCCCCTAACTTAATTCACGCGCTTTTAAAGAGCTTCAGATTTGGCAAACAATAAAAAAACCAAGTACCTAAATCAAACAATTGCCAAGAAATGGATTTGAACACGTTAAAAACATTTGTTTCGCAATGTAGATAAAAAAATTCCTCTCAGTAACAGAAAATATGTCATAAGTTAGCAACTCAAAATTCATATAAAAGCTGTAGATACTGAAGAAAGAAGCAGTGGTCTAAAAAACACAGCACGAAGAACATTACCTAAAAAATGCAGTTATTCATATCGATTTTGTGCTGTATCGCCTTATCTGAGGCAATAATTTTCTCTGATCTTACTTCTAAAGTCCTAAGTGATAGATTATCACATAAATTTGCGGGGGGGCAAAATTTTCAACGTATTTCGTCGAGTCCAAAAATCGAGGATCTTCAAAATGAGAATAACAATCCATCAAAAGAGCCAACCAGGGAAAATTTCGAAAATATTATAGCACCTGCATCCGCTAACTACAACACTACCTTAAACGCCCTAAACAAAGCCCTTGAAGGCACTTTAAACAACGTAAACGCTGATTACAACGAGGAGCTCCACTATACAAAAGAAGATTTGAAATTGCTCACTGAGGAAGGTCTGAAAATCTCCGCAGCCGTTAAACAGCAGGTTTCGAACATCGAAAGAGCGGCAAAAAAAAAAAGATTAATAGAAGCCAACATAATTCTTGGATTCCTTGAGCAATTAAAGAACAATTACACTTTGACGGTGGATAAATACAACAAATACCTTATAGCTACTGCATTGCATGAAGGACACGAACTTTGCAACGAGCTGTCTTCCATTGCCCAAAGAATTGCGAGACTTTTGAAGGCCTCGCGAAAATTGCTCACACTTTGCCACTCGACTGCCATGAGTGGTTTAGACCGAATTCGAATACACAGTAACAAGGAAATATCAAACTTTTATGGTAAACTTTACGATCTTTTATCCGAACGTAAAAATTGTAATGATTGCTCTGAAGAACTTCAATCTGCTTTTATTGAACTGAATAAATTAATATTCCAATTATCACAAATAAGCCAAAATGACGCATATGAGGAACTATTCGACGATACGTCCGAATGCTTCAGGGATGTGTGGGATATAATTGAAATGAAACAACAAAAGCTCAGCGCTCAAATTAAGGCTTGCAGCTCGCACTAAATAATATAATAAGTTTTTATAAACACATATTACAATTCTGAAAACCATGCATATCATCTCATATCAAGAGATTCTGTTAACAAAAATGTTACGACTATTAAATAAAGTTAAAATCAAACCAAATATGTACATTTATGTTCTATTCCGACTTAAGGTTTAATCTACAATATCTGCCGTTCTTAAACTATTCTTTTATAACAAGATTATTTTAAAGATATAAGACTTATGAGATTATTAATTATCAGCTATTTTATGGAAATTTAGTCCTCAAATAGTTCGATCATATATATTGTAAATTTATAAGTTTCTCTAAGGTTTATGCAAAATAATTCTTTAATAGTCTAATCAGTCTTTATCTTAAAATAACCACTAGCTAATTCGCCGACCACCAAGTATTTATTAAAGCTTTCTAATATTAAAATAATAACTTGTTTCGTTTTCATACTGTGGTATAATCGCAAAACAAAAATAAAATAATTATCGGAAAGAGGAGCAATATTTGCGAAAATAAATAACCCAGATACAGATTTCTGGAAACTGAGAACAACTTCGAAACCTGTTGGCAAGCTTGAGTTGTATTATTATGCTATAAGGTTTAAGTAATTTTTCAAAAATTCTCTTTTTAAACATTTAAGATTTAAAATCACACTTTTAAGATTTCCCAATCGATTTAACAGCGATTTTAAAAAATCTCATTATACAGTTTAACATTTTCTAATCGTTGTTCAAAAATTACAAAATTATTTCTATTATTATTACTCGAAGAAGCAACGACTTTAACCAGGGGACAGAGCTCGAACCTGTGCTCTTCGAATTAGCAAAGACTGATCTAACCAACTGAGGTACCCTTGGCCCTTGCCCGTGCGATCTACCGATCGTATATAAATAAAAAATTGCAATTAAAATTGTTTATTCTTGCACTTTTAATTTGTTAAAAAGGTATGTAGAGTACACCTTTCTCCCTTTTTTTAAAGTCAATTCCATTATTGAATTTATTTTCCTCTTTCTTAATTTTATTTAATTTTCCTTTCTCTAATTTTATTTAAGTACATATTCGAAAGTAAGAATTTTTTTGTAATCTGATTTAAATAAGCAGTTTTCTTATTTTCCTACTCATTTTTGATATTTCAACAATTGTAAAATACGTTTAAGCCTGTTTTTGTACTAGTTGTACTAGTTTTCTTAATAAATCAAATTATATCAACTTTTTCCATTATTGCAATATTTTTTTTTTGGCCTTGTAAATACTCATTTAAGTTATACGAAAAAATTAACTTTGATTAGCAACACAAGCAAAATGTAAAGTAAAATGTGCGTGTGTAATTATCAAGTGCATGTTCATTAAAATCTGTGGATATCAAATTGGGTAAACAAAGAAATAATAAGAGATTAAAACAAAGATTCCAGATATTAAAACACATCTGCCGCAACTTACCCAGCAACAGAGTGATCGGATCCACTAATTTAGGGGAAAAAATCATATAAAAGGTGTGAAAAAGTACAATTAAAGGCAGATCGTTTGCGTGACAAAAATGAAATTCTTCACAATAATATTGTTCTGTGTCATTTTAACTGGGGCAACTGCTTCAGTATTTTCTGAACTTATTCAGGAAATTTAGAAGGATAGATTTAATTCAAAATTCAGCGGCGCTAAGGAGTTTAACATCATTGTGCCTAGCCTAAGGATCAAGGTAATTAAGGACGAAAATGGTGAAGCTGAAGAGTCGAATAAACCGACAAAGGATAATTTTGAACGTCTTACAACACTCGCCTCCAAGAGATACAACAACACCCTTGAAGCCCTAAGCAATTCACTTGCAGGTACATTGAACAACATCAAAGCTGAATACTACGATGCGCTGAATAATAAAGAAGACTTGAAAATTCTAACTGAAGAAGGACTCGATTCGGTTGCCGCTTTAAAACAACAAGTAGCTAATATTAAGATATCCGCTAAACTTGTAAGACTCACCGAAGCCCAAACTTTAATCGGATATGTTGCTAAATTGGAAGAGCTCTTTAGCGAACCAGCGAATTACTACAACGATTTCCTTGTCGCTATTGCTTTGCGACAATGTACTCAAAATCGCAAAATAAATCTATGGTTACTTAAAGTACTCAGCAGCCTAAGTTAGATATTGCTATAATAGTAACTCAAACGCTGTAGAAAACATTCGAATGGTAGCGAAGCAACAGTTGAGGGAAGTATATGAAAATTTATCAAATCTTTTCTGGGAAAAATTAGACTGTGAAAACGATTGCACCGAAGAAATTGCTGCTGCTTCAACCGATCTTTCCAATCTTCTCTTGAAAATCTCTAAAATTAATCAAAGTAAACGATTCAAAGATAGTTTTGAAGAAACATCCGTTTGCTTAAAGAAAGTTTGGGCAGATTTCAAAACCACTCAAAAACATTTTGCCGGGCAGATTGAAGCATGTTATAACAGCTATGCTTAAATAAATTTAAGTTTTGACCTTTCACTACTTTATTATTATATTTATTATCTAAGGTCATCAAAATCAAATACTTTTCCAGCAGTTTTCTTTAAATAAAATTGAAATGATCTATAGATAATGAATACTTGGTTCTAAAACGTATTATTGTTTTGCTTTATTATGATTTATATATTTATTTATCATTTTTACTCTTCAATCAGGATTTTCGTATGGGTATCAAAAGCTGACATCATAGCTAAACCATTCAGCAAACTCTGCCACCCGAGGACCCACTACAATTTGCAATTTAATGTAAAATAGTTGATAATAAATCAAAATTAAGTCTCAATTTGATCGAAAAGTTCAGAATCTGACACACATGAAGCAATAAAGAATTCTACAAGTTCATATTGTTGTTGCCCTATTAATACCATAAGTTTTACCGGCACAATGTAATCCAATAATATTTTCTATTCAACGTTCTACAAATAAATTAAATTATATTACATAAACGGAATAAAAATGACCACTAATAGACAATGAGTTTCTTACCTATTGTCATTTGACTAATAGTTATTCTAGCGCAAGGGCAAAATTTAATAATGTGAAAATTAGGTGAATTTCCTCAGTACAAACTAAGAAAGTTAAATATCGATCTATCCAACAACATTTTCCATAATTAAAGACACTTCTTGCAGTATGTTTTCCTTATTTACCTTTGAGTGTCCCAAAGGCGAACAGCACCGTCAAAAGTACACAAACTCTCATGGAATAATTTTAATATGGGAGGTGAAACTATACGAATAAACCCAACGGTATAAACTGGACAACTGCTTAATTGCTAAGTCTCTTAAAATACCTGCACACCTGTCACTACTTAACCCGATAAGATAATAAAAGAAATTTGCTCATAGTAAATGATTAGCTTCTTAATCAAGCAAATTGATAAGAAGCAAGAATGAGCCTCATCTACACAAATCGACATTGTATGTAACCGATGAATATATATTGCATCTTATTAATTGGTATATACCTGGATGTTTGATATGTTTCCAGGTTAGGTTGTGTTAATGGTGCCATTTAAAATTAATCTGAAAAGGAGTCCCATCGATGACGGGTATGGTTGTTAGAGAAAACATTTTCGATTATAGACCCAGATATACTCAAGATCAACTTGGCGACCTCATAGGTTGGATGTATTTTCGTTTTAAAATTTAATAATAATATTCGGATATTATTTATTGTCTTATCAAGGTCGTATCTGATTATCCAGCCACTGGGTGTTATAAAAATTAAGAAATTGTTTTAATTTTCCTGTAATGTTTTGAAAATATGGATATATGAATTTAGATTTTGTTTCGAAATATTTTTCATGTCATTACATAATTTTAATTATTTTAATTAAATTGATAATATTTTACTTTTTACGTTTTATTTACATTCTTTCGGTAGTTAAACACCTCGTATATATCTAAAAATGACCGTAGCTAAAAATAGCAAGAATATTAATTAATTAATATTAATCAATTTCAAAAAACTTGCCTAATTTGTCTACCCGTAACTAATTTTTTAAAATATTTTAACAGTACGGTCGTATAATCAATTAATATATTTAAACTCCTCTTTAATTCTAATAATACAAATAAAAACTTAAAAAGCTTATTTTTTTTTTTCAAATTCGTACTGTTTCTTTGAAAATTAATTACGTTATTTGGTTTACACTCAAAGAAATTTTCCGTATTTTTGAAAACTTATAACTAAAAGTTTTAATTTCTTTAAAACAACTAGCAGTACTAGTAGATCATTAATGCAGAAAGGCAAAGGACAAATAAATTGATTGATTTCGTGACTTCAATTATATTTAGTCTGAATCTGACGATAATGATTTATCTATGTACCACCCCTTAGACAATTACCCTCTAATAATCGCCACGTGTCTCGTTAATGTTTTTAAATCTTTGGTCCTGCGTTGTCTCATTTTGGAAAGGTTTCATTATAATTGCCTTTTCCCTTTGGAAATCAAATTGCAAACAAAACACATGCCTTTAAACGAAAATATTTATAGAGAATTAACACGGTAAACGGAATTTCGGAATTACATAATTATTACAATAATAATTGTTTGCCTGCTTCCATTTTTAATTAAAAAATGTATGAGCAAATTAAAAAGGTAATCAACAAAGTCATTTAAACGGGGCTCGCGAGAAAAAAAGCATATGTTTGAATTACCACATATTTAATGGAATAGTATTTCTACCTAATCCTAATCCCCTAACCTTTTGCCTCAGAAGTTGATGCATAGTAGTTTTATCAACAAAATTTAAGATAGTATAGATTAGTGGGAATATAAGAAATTAATAATTATGAAATTAGACCCACTAATAATACATAACTTTAATTGTTTTTCGAAATGCATTTCACTTAATTTGCTTAAAATTTACGTAAAATTATTTGAAGTTAGAAATTTATTGTATTCCTGAAATAATACTGGATACGGCAGATAGTAATAAATTAGTACCCTAATACCAAGGAAAAAAAATTGATTTTGTAAAGGTCATTTTGTGAAGCCCACGAAAAATATTTGATTCGGAAGTGCCATCACGCACTACAGAACCCCACGCAAAAGCTCGAATCCGTGTACGTAAATATAATTGTCAGGACGAAGGTGAACGCAGAGCAGCCCAATTTTTAAGTAGAACGTTTATTTATACCCTCACCCTGACACCAAATTAAAAAAAGCCGAAGAGGAAATAAAAAAAAAGGCCATTTATTGCAGACAAGCATACGTCCTCAAATAATAGGTTTTCCGTGAGTGAGGAGCCTCAGAAGGACAAAACTCTATATTTATTTTTATGTTGTCCGATCGTTGCCTAGGAGGGTCATTTTAAAAGAAGTAATATTGCCTGCACTCACCTGATCTATCATTTCATTGCGGGTAATTTCCTTGATTTTATCAGGAAATTGCTGGGGTATAAAGGTAGCTGGCGTATGCAGTTCTCAGCTCTTATATATACCGCAAATTTTCTTCCTTTGCGGAAAAAATATTAAAATAACAAACAAAAAATTTGCCTGCGCTTCTGCGCCACTTGTTCCGCTTTTTAACTATCATAAATCCACAAGGCAGCTGTGGAGAACTATCTGCAGCGGCAGAAATTAGCACAATTGTCTAAAAATTCACAAAATAATTTACACAATTAAGGCACTGGGAGATTTTGTGTACACGTAACAGAGGTATCCTTCTTCGACCGGCCTGAAGAATTTAGGTCAATTGTAGCCGCCGAACAAGAATTTTGGCTAAAGTTTAGGTCTCGTGATAACCGTTCCCTACTTGCCCAACGAAGGCAGCTGCTCTATAAATCGAGCTGCGAGGATAAAACGCCGGAAACCCGTACGAGCTGTCGGAAAACTACGGAAAACTTCGTCTAAACGTGTGCCGATGAGGGAAAGCGTTTTATGTCCATTATCGTAATCCTTCGAAGCTATTTTATCTACTGGCGAGTGTACTTACGCCGTATTCTGGTTGATTAACCCTAATGAGGTCCTGCACTCCCAGGAGTCCTCGATGTTCTCGTCATGCTAAAATCGAAGTAAGATGTATACTACTTACTTATGCTAGACGCTTATTACGAAATATATGTCACAGTCACCGACTTAATGTAGAAACTCAAAATTATGGTTTTTAATTGTTGTTCCACTAAATGTGAAATTAGGTGTGGTAAATTATAAATAAATATCTCTTGGAGGTTCATCATATTTTTATCCTGTAGTGGCGTGTACACATTTTTAATTTGGTTTTACATTTTATGCTGTCTATCACTAATCACAAGGTGTAGTACTCTATTTAAATAACCTAATAAAATAAAATTAGACTATCAATTGAGTAAAATATAAATTAACATAAAAATTTGTTATAGTACATTACAAATACCTTAGTTTTTACATTTTCATAAAGAAATATCGGATAAAATCGATTTCTTACCTACATGACTTAAAAATTACCCTTTTCAGAAAACAACTGGATTAACTTTAAATTTTAGTTGAGTATTTTTAAGATGTTATACTTCCGCAAGTGTAATTAAAAACACAAAACCCTACTACTATTTAAGTTTTCTGAAACAATAGCTTAATAAAGAGGTCTATGCAAAAATTTAGGTAGATTTACTATTTCGTAAAATTGATCCTTATTTTACTTGACTATATAAAAATTGTTCAGGTTATTAAAAAAGCAAGTTCGTTTGGACATACAAAATTAATTAATTATTTTGACTGTTAGTAAACTGTCAAATTTTGAGTAGTTTCCAAAATCTTAAAATTTAATTTAAATCAGAAATACTGTGCTTTACCGTGGCACAAATGCCAATCAGCTGAGAAAACAAAACGTAGATGGAGGCCGAATCAGTCCAGCCAAAGAAGCCACCACTATGGAAGTCCTGCAGGTTGACCTTCTCAGTGTGCATGTTTGTTGCATTCTTTTTCCAACTCTGCATGCGGTTAAATCTCAGTTTATCGCTAAGATGCATGGTGAAGCGACCTCTCACACGATCGGTACATTTTGATATAATTTCGAATACCAATGGTTTTCAAACATTTTCTTCCAGCTCATCACCATTCCCAATTCCGACCATTTGTGCGCTCTAAACAATGAAAGGGCTAAGTCGATACCCCTGTCGGTATGTGGACTTTTAGTTGTAAAAAGGCTAACATAAACATTTTGTATTTTCCTAGGCAGAGTTTACTTGGACAAAGACAGAAGAAGGCTTGGTCCTTAGTTCATTCTTCTATGGCTACATAGTTGGTCAACCTCTAGGAGGACTTTTATGCCAATTCTTTAAATCAAAAAGACTTTTGATAACTTCATTATTTTTGCAATCTGTATGCACTTTAATAATACCAGCCTTATCACGATTGAGCCTTCCTAGCCTAATTGCCTTGAAAGTCTTTCAGGGCATTGCTGGAGTATTATACAATAGCTTAAAAATATTCTATGTTAGGTTCCACTCTTTTAGGGTCTCTTGCTTCCATCTATTTACCAAATGTACTCTGTCTGGGCACATCCTACTGAAAGAGCTACACTCATGTCATTTGCATATAGTGGTTTTCCTGTGGGAACAGTGCTTATTTTTCCAATATCAAGTGCCTTTTGTCAAACTAATTTTGATAACGGATGGCCTGTAGGCTTTTATACAATAGGTAAACTTAAAATGTCGATTAAATAGATTATGTTTTCATCATTTTAATTACTAAAAGTAAGACTATTGTTTACAGGTTGCGTTTGTTTGTTATTTAGTATTTCCTTAATTTGGCTTATTTATGAGGACGCATCCACTCATCCACGAATATCCACTGAAGAGTACGAGTACCTACTAAATAAACAGGCTACTCGAACCAAGGTACGTTTTAGCTGGCTACCATGAACCTATTGCGAGTATTTACAATTTAACAAAATAAGTGTCCAAAATTACATATTTTTGAGTTGGTTATCTAAATCAGATTTTATAAAATGTATTAATAGTCGACTACCATCAGCTTTTTACATGAAAAAATCCAGAAAGCCGTTGTGATGAAACTTCAATCTTCTAAATTTGAGTAAAATTTATTAAGTCAAAATACAAATAAAGATCTAAAGTCATAAAAAGCAAAACTCCCCAGAACATTAACTTAAAATACACCTACATTGCATTTTCACTGACAAGCACGCATTTATTGTAATTAACTTCAAGGTAATCAAATGTACAGAGATAATTAAATGTGATAATCCAAATAACTGCAATAGAATCCACATATTGAAACTTAATAGCATTCCTTACGTTTTTAGTCTGGACGCATTCCAGTCCTGAAAATGATAACTTCAATTCCAATAATCACTTTTTGTGTGGTGCATTTTTGTCAAAGTTTTTCTATTTCTTGGTTAACATTATCAACACCACAGTATATGGAGGAAACTCTTTACGTTAACATTAGATGGGTAAGCAATTTAGTTAATTATATAATAATATATATATATTTGTTTAGAACGGCCTCTACTCAGCTGCACCATTCATTGGTAGCCTTTGTACAAGAATATTATTAACCTTCACGTATATGCGGATATTTGTGAAATCTAACCTAAGCTTGACAGTCTATAGAAAAATTTTTCACCTATCCGGTAAACTTTTTTTATTGCTAACATTTTCAATATATTTTGAAAATTAATACAAAGCTCTCCTTTAGGGTGTTTGGGAGGTGGCCTTATATTATTGGTTGTTAGCTTTTTAAATTGTGAATACAGCATACTAGTAGTAGTTTTATTTGGATTGTTGGGTGCCTTACAAGATCTTTGTTTTATTGGTTCCTACTGGACAAGTTATTTGGAATTGGCACCAGCTTATGCAGGGCTCCTCTCTGGTTTTACAAGCATATTGTCTACTCTTTCTGGAATCATTACACCAAATATTGTAGCCAGTTTAGTAAAAGTGGTATGTAAGACTTTAATTCATATTTTTAAAATATTTAATTTTGATATTCAATTAAATACTCTAAAAAGAAAATATTTCAAATAGAAACATTCAAACGAACGGGTAGCGTCTTAATCTATACAAATCTTGATGCTTTATGCAGATCGAAATAAAAGCACTTTTTAACCTTTATATAATAGTAAAGCCATTCATACAAATATTGAAGTGACTTCTTAACTTTTCTAGGGAACAAAACAAGAGTGGAATGTAATGCTATACCTTCTGATGAGTATGTACACTTTCAGTGCATTTGTGTATACGGTGTTTGGAAATTCGGAACCTTTACCATGGGGTCAATATGATAAAAATATCAAACCAGTGGAAAATGAATCAAAATAAATATAACGAAACCAATTAATAATGATGCCATAAAATCTTGTTATTGTTGCACAAAACACCAAAGTAGGTTTTCAATGGTTTAAAAAGCCTCTGAATTAATTATTCAATCGTTTTCATTCGAAACCTTTTCATGTCTTAATAATGCCTTAATAAAAATATTAGAAAACGATATTTATCTGAAATATAAATTAAAATCATTTATTTTTGAGCTCTTGTCGTCAGAATTTTGTTTCTAATTTTAGAAGAATCGACAGTACTTTTTACCAACTGTATCAATAATTCTGGCGATTCAAAACGTATGAAAAAATTAAACCGTTCTCCGTTAATGAAATGTTGGATTCTAATTGGCTGCATTTCTATTTATTATCGATATATACTTCGAAATCTTGCATGTATTACGTTTTATCAAAATGTTATATATGGGTAATAATTGAATTCTCTCTTTAGTAAAAATTTCGGAATGGATTACGGCGCCTTCTGGCCATTGTTAGTCTTGTGAGATCAGAAGAAATTGATGAATATAAATTTAATATCAACTGAATTTAAAAATACAACAATTGCACTCGAAAAAGAATATGAAATCTATAAGAAAAAGCTGGAAGCCTACGAGAAATTTACTATTGATGAATTAAAGAAAGGTGAAACTTGCCTGGAAAAACAAGATATTTCTGAGACTGATTATGTTAACATTAGTCGTGCAATTGGTACGTTTTTATCTGAAGTGATGGATTATAAAAATTCGTTATATAAGCTGGGCAACGAGACTCAATCAATCATTTCAACCGAGCTGAAAAGTTTAGAAGATAGGAAAATCCAAAAAAAGTCAGCTCTATTCCAATTTTACAAAAGAGTTGAACAAAATCTTAACATCAATTCAACCGAAGTTATGTAAGAACTCCGCGGATATCAAGACTTTGGCCTCTATTTTTATGCGCAATGTAATGAGTTGCGCGAAAAGTTCTCGTCAAATTGTGCTAAATAAATTGTGGCCAGTATTCATTTAAATTGAAAAAGAAATTAATTCACTGGAATATTACGTTACTACTGCTGTTGGAGTGACGGAAAAGTGCAAATCGGGTGATTTTTATGCATCCAAGTGGAGTGCCGGTAGTCATTACTTAAACACGTTCCCAGAACTTTCTAAACTGCTGGATACTAAGTACGATCTCAATTCATACTCTTCGTTTTCCGAGGACATTAAATTTCAGAAAGATTTTAAAGTGAACACAGAGTACTTGCTCTAGGAAATATCTCGCTGCACTAAATCTTAACCGAAATGATTTTGCATTGTGTTTCAAATAAATTTTGTATGCCTTGTATTGATTTTTTATTATATATTAAATATCGAAATTGAAAAATGATGAAGATTTTGCATAATTGCAAAATTTTAAGATAAATATAAAACTCTATAAACTTAGTTTAGACTGTTAAACTTATGTAACCACTCCACTAGCTTTTAATTGAAAACATCTCATTTCTTTTCAGGTATTTTTCTAATACTCTTATTTTATTTTATTTATTGTTTTTTAAATATGGAGACTTGTAGTAAATATCGAAATAAATATAAGATGAAGTTGCATATAATTTCACATGCTTTACAAAACGCTAAATTCAGCTCAGAAGATATTTCTTACTATGGTATTGAAAAAGTAAAAAAAATAATAGCGTTGTTGTGTTTTTTGTTTTTGATTTTCGCATGTATTTCAGTTTTTCATTTTACAATCCGATCAACATATTCAAATTTGACAAAAAGTGTATCAAATTGTCATGATATTTTTCCATCCAAACTTTAAATTCAATGCGAAATTTCCCGCTTAATTTAGACCTATTTGAAAGAAAACACAGTTTATGAGTAGTTTTTCATAAATTATCATCTTCTTAATATGTTTCGGATATTTAGGAAGTATAGAATTATTTTTTAAATTGTTCTTTTTTCTAGGGATTGAAGGCGTGGAGTTATGGAAAGTTAGTTTTCTTAAATATCGCAAATAGTAATAAAACGCCGAATTAATGTTTTTGGTTATATTTTATTTGGAAAGTGGAGATAAAAGGAATAGTTATAAATAAATAAATAAACAACACCTTCATAAACGAGTTCTACGTTTTTTTTTTGTTAGTTGTTCTGTATTTTCCTATTTTCTTCCCTTAAGTGGAAACGAGCCGAGGAAATTAATTCTTCTAAACAATTTAAATCGATATGCATCTTGTGTAATCTGGAGAAATAACAATAAGCATAAAATCAAATAAATAACTAAACATTTTCAAAACCGCCTGCAAAAATGAAGGGCTTGAATTATTTTGAATAGCCTTTACCGATTTGGGAAACTTATTCTTTTTAAATTATGCTGTTGCTAATTATTGTTTTTAAAATTAAAATAATGTGTAAGATTAGAAATGAAACATTTTTGTTTAAAACGCACTCTATGAAAATTGTTGCAGTAAGAAAGTGAATTTTTAACTAATTTCGAACTCCAAAAATACCGCGAACCGCTGTTATAAAACTCCAAATTCTTTCATCTCCTCCATCTACTCTTCAGTTCTGCGTCACATGAAACATCCGGAGATCAGAACCCATTTCTTTGGCTGATTTCAAGGCCCCAAACCGTAAATAATCCTCAGATGAAAAAAAGAAGCTCCATTCAATGCTAGCGGAAGTGATTTCCTGAAATGTTCATGGTTTCGCGGAATTCAAATGCGGAAGGATGAAAAAAGTCCACCTCGTAAAGCTGCCGTGAGGAGCGGCGATAACCGCGTTGAAGTGGACCTTCGGGGCGAATGGGACTGTTGTCAGGCGCGCGCACTGCAGTCGTCTCTGTCCCGCGGTGGAGCTTTCAAATCGGTTTACTAAGCGAAACGGGAACGGGGGAGCTGGAGACATTTTGTTGAGAGTGATTGCCAATCGCCAGTCTAAATTGTTCGTGGATACATTTTGTCTCTAAATTCGAAGTATCTATTCCAATCTTTCGGTTTTACAGTCGTTGCGAATTTCGCGTTTGGTGTGACTAAAATTTCAATTGATTTCATTCGGTAAGTTGCACAGTACAGAACATTTCTGGCCACGAAAAAAAATCTACGCAATAAGTTTTTATGTGACAGCGATGTAAACACGAAAATGGCGATGTCGGGCTTACACCACGAATTTCAGCCTCTTCTGAGTTTTGCAATGGTTCGATTTATGGCGCTGAAAACCCCTCCTGCCAGGCAAAATTCCGGAGGAGACTCCGCTGTCTGGGGCTCCTTTGAATCCGCTGGCCTTCTGGGTGTCCTTCAAAGTTTGTTAACATCATGCCAGTCCCCATTGTTTACGAAATAAGCTGATTACGCTGATTATGAACTCGAACGCTTTTGTTTATGACGCTGTCGCGTTGTCCCGAGAGCCTCAGTCCGCCGTTTTCAGGTTCACGTAGCCATTCCGCGACCGTACGATTGTGTGGCGACTTTCTCTCTGGGGCTCACGTAGCTGTACACCTGCCCTTGCAATTATGTAGTTTTTTTTTTTTTTTGACATTTCCTGAAATTCTGAACGGCAGCAGTCGTGCCGCAGTCTGTCTTTTCGCTCCCAAGCGCATCCTTTTATTTTCTGAAAGGCGCTGCAAAATAATTCGAATCCGAGGTAATCCTGCGGGCATGTTGCTGCAGGTAAGTCGGCCGCAAATTACTCACTGAGTCTCTCTTTGTTTCCAAAAATTTGGTTCTGCCAAGTGAAGGTTTTTCCGCAGACTTTGCTGTAAGATCGCTGAGTTGGAAAGTTGCACGGTTTCGCCAACTAGTGGCCTATAGGTCCAAGATTTGAAGCATTTCAGACTGTCTTTGTTTGGGGCCACCTTGCAATGAGTCTATTTTATTTGCCATTTGATTAAGGTTTGTTTTTATGGTTGCAATTGGTTTCAACGTTTAATAGAAAGTTGAAATGATTTTCCGCAGTCTCATTGAGTTGAACTGCACCAGTGAGCCCTCCTTCCGCCAATTCAATTCAATTACTCACTAGTTTGGTAATCAGTAGTGAGATTCGAATCCACAAAGTTCCGGAGACGATGAAATATCTTTTGAAAAGGCGGCTCCTCCATCTAAACCGCATTCATCGAGATTTTGGCATGTCTTGCTTTCACCTTTATTTTACGACATTTCTAAAGATAGCTCTAATATTCGTTACTAGTCATCGGGACAAAACACGAGAAGATTGCGATCTATCTAATGGCGTCTTCAGGTCTAGACTTTGGCCTTTGCTGTTTTTTGCTATATCGTTTAATTTATCTTACCCTCTTTACTTCTTTTATGTTAATATTATGCACTAAAACTAAACTAAATTTGAAAATTGGATATTTAAACCTTTGAAAATCTTAATGAGGTAAATAATAAGTTCCAGAGAAAACTCCACGCTTTTCAAAGAGTTCTCATGTCTTACTGTAACCCTTTCGTATCAAAATTATAAAATTGGCTACGTTAAAGTTATAGTTTATGAGTGTTTATATCGATTTATATTTATCCCCAAAAATTTGTGTACCTGATATCTTTAAAAAAATCTAATAAGACCGCCCACTTGAGCCATATTTTATTATTGTTCCAAACAAAAATTAATGAATTCCATGCATTTTGCCCAGTCTCCTTTGTAAATAAATAAATTTAATTTATAAAGGAAGCTGCTCAGTTCTTCCACTTCATCCATTAGGAACCATTCATATTTTCGATTTCATTTAGAATATTTCGCGATTTATCTTCATTTTAAAAATCAAAAATTAGATTCGTACGTAAGAGTACTGCAAAATGTGATTATCAAAAAAAACATAATTTTTATAAAAAAGTAATGTATGATACGTGATATTCAAAATAAATATTTTGTTATTATCTTTTATAA
Source organism: Philonicus albiceps (assembly GCA_963969385.1). Taxonomy (NCBI): domain Eukaryota; kingdom Metazoa; phylum Arthropoda; class Insecta; order Diptera; family Asilidae; genus Philonicus; species Philonicus albiceps. The sequence continues at coordinate 8,293,237 of OZ017776.1, read as the reverse complement.
TTTTATTTGAGTGGACAAATCAAACACTTTTTCAGATTTACTTCTAAATTTTGAAATAAAGAATTAATTGCATCTTTGTTCGAAGTCCAAAGATAGACACCTAATATTTAGAATTTTGATTATTGCGAATTTAAGGTGTGTTCGTAAAAGATTGCAAGCGTGGCCCCAAATCACTAAATTTAGTGATTCCGAATTGCTTATTAAAATCATTTTACGACAATGGTTGCGTGTTTATTATTTGGATTTATTTAAACTTGATGCAATAACTTAGGCACATTTTGTTTGTTTGTTTTGATAAGTGCTTGACCGCATTATCTACATATGATTAAAATTAATCTCAAATTTATCATTCAGATATCAAATATTTCGAATAAATTAATCTGATTTTCAAGGTAAATTCTGTTGAAGACTGTAAACTTCTTTGAAAATAATCATTTTACACGGGCATCAAATGATAGATCATTTGAATCATATATTTCCTCTTTTTCAAATTCAGCAAGCATGCTTACCTAACTTTCTTAAGTCGATTGTTAGATAACACCTGATTAAATCGATATGTGTACTTTCAACCAATTGCTTAAAGACGCAATAGAATTGTAGAATAAATCAATGTACGCAATAAAACAGCCCAATGCCCGTATTTGGCCTTCTCCTCAAGTTGAAACATGTTTAGATTTTTATGTAATTTTATTGGATTAGGCAAATTTCTTTGCGGGGCCATATTACACCTGCCTAAGCCTTATTATCAAATTTGACTCATATTAATCAATTTGTAAGGAATTTTTGGCAATTATTCAAATAAAATTATATAAAAAATCGTGAAAACGAAGAAACATTATTTTTTATATAACGATTTGTTATCACAACATCAGCTTCTCTGATCAATGGGAAAAAAGCAACAAAATTAAAGAGTTCTTTTTATCACTTTATTTCCTTTTATTTAAAAAACCGTATTGATTTTTATTATGGATATATATTTGTCTTTTTTAACAAAACTAACATAATATTAAGTTTACTAAAAAGTCCAAGAAGACAGATTCTTTAAAGTTATTTGTTCTAATAATTCCATATCAAATAAAAATTGTCTTAAAAATTATCCGAATTGAAAAATCACATAATCTGATAAAATAAAAAGCCTTTTTAATGTAAAGCAATCCAAATTAATTAATTTTTAATTCTTTTCTAATTATTCTTCACTTATATCGTCGAGGAGTCATAATTTCATTATCACTAATTGATAGTAATGCAATTAACTTTAATAGTAGTAGTGCTTAAGTCTCTTACTTAGGTTTACTGTAATACATAGAAATTAATTAAGAATATATTTCGAAAAGTGTTTATAACAAAATGGAATGATTTAAAGAGCATTCAGTTTTTTAATAATTTCAGAAATACAGCTAACTGGCTATGATAATGAAGATTCCAACGAGTCCAGTCGGGAATGGTTGTTACGAACCATATGACTTCGACGACGACTTTGATGTCCCCTCCGATCTAGAGAACGACAATGATTTCTCCGAATATCTTTGGATGGAAAATGAAGAGGAATTTGATAAAATGGTAGTTATAGAATTGTTTGTTCTTTTTGATTGTAAATTAACTCAGACATAATTCCGTACAACAGGAAATGCAGCGATTGGAAGAGGAAGAGTTAATGAAACAATGCATTGAAGCAATGCTCGAAGATGAACTTGAAGCGGAATTAGCGCGTGCTGAGGAAGCAAGGTATGTTTATTTTTTGAAGCTTTACTTTTAATGCCTTTTTTAACTCACTAATTCAACATAATAAAAAATGTAAACACAAGTAATTTATCATCAGGAAGCCTACACTTGTTTAGCAACATTTTTAATTTTTTTATCAAAAATTGAAGTGATCAGGGCCAAGTATTTTAGGTTTTCCGACCTTCTCACTACCTTTAAAATTCTAGCACGTTATTAATTTATCTTGAGAGCGAGCATAAATCAAGTTGTCCACCTTTTAGAATTGTATTTTGATAACTATATTTTGTTTATACAACTTTTGATTAACGAAGATTGTTAGATTTTCTTCGAAGCCAAATTGTAGTATGAATCGTTTTATTTCTTTTCCAGGACTGAAGAACTTTGCGAGGTTCTATCGTCACTTTCAGTTTCTGTGACAAATGTTGAAAATTCAACGTTAAATCCGCTAGCAGCAGAATTTGTTCCAGCTGTTTCACTAGTATCACCCGCATCGACTTAAATGCTAAAGGCCACGTTACCCTGTATTAAAACTGTTATGAAACACAATTTTACATAAATGCAATATTTATCTCTTACTGTTTTTCACTGTTTTATATTAATTATTGATAACAAAGTGTAATGTAAGAAGTAAGCGTTCACATCTTCTCAGCTTAACAACAGTAGCAGTAAAGTAACAATTCGTCCTACTTAAAGTAATTCCTGTAAAATTAGACTTGTTATTACGAGCTACATCCAGCTAAATTTATGATATAAGATTAATGATAAAAGTAAATTCCATTTTTATAAACATTGTCACTGATAAATTTTGCGAGCTATATTTGTTAAATTGTTTTAGATGTTTTGCTTAAATTAACAAAATTATGTTTCGCTCACTAGTCATTGTTTTATACCTCCAGAATGTCTTTTTACTCTAAGCGGATATCGCTCAGCTTTAAGCAGTTACACCTAACCAGTACGAGAAAAATATTCATTTAGTAAACAAAAAAGAAAAAAAAATAATAATAACATAAAAATAAAAATAAGAATCAATTGACCTTTACATATTTATGTAAAATTCTCGAATTATTGAATTCTAAAACGTATTATGAAAAAAGTGCAAAAAAAAAAAAAATTAAAAACCAGATTGAAAATGCTGTTTAAGGTACAATAGCGTGTATTTTCCTAGTTATGTTTTATTTCCATTTAAAAGAAAACTCTCTCAAATTCCTGCGTTCAAGCTGGAATTGTAAAATGTGTGGAGGGGTGAGAGATATTAGACGTTTGTAATAAGTACACTTTTATACTATTTAAATGTGATATTTTTTTTTATCATGACTTATTTATGTAGAGTATATGTTGTATATATGCATCTCGAGGAAGAGTACAGCCTAAGACATTTTTCTTGTTTGACTACCTTGTATTGCTTATATATTTGTCAAAAAAAAAAATAGTTTCATTCTCTTTTCTCGAAAATATTCCTACAGCTTTGAGATTATTTCAATGGAATCAATTTACAGCCGTAACATAAACAGCAACAAAAAAAAAATATATGTTCTGTGTGATAATAAGTATAAAAAACAAGAAAAAAAAATATAATTATAGGAAAATTTTAAATTGTGTTTGAATTATTCCATTATTCATATCGTTTCCAAACCATCCAAAATCCTAAACCTTTCATTAACTTGGCTTATAATTTTCGAAAACTCTTAAATATCGATTTTAAAAGCACTTTAGCTTAAGAGGATCCGTCTTTAAGAATAAAACGAACATGATGTCCAATAGATCTTCAATCACCGAAAAATCATAGGCCGGTTTGCCTTAAAATAGAATACTTTGTTTTCTTGTGAATGATTAGATCAAGAGCTTTAATATTTTGTTTTTATTCAAATTCATATCATTCACATAACTAAAGGTATTTAATTTAATTTTAATTTAAATCAATAGATCTTTTTTTGCAATTCCTGGAAGCAATGTACTCTAGATCCTTTTTAATTTCTAACATATATCGCCGTGAAGTGTTCTTCTGATCCTGCATGGGTAATTTTGTCCTTAATAATTTATTTATAATCAAAACGCTTTAAAATGATAATTTTATCACTGAAATATTGTAGTTGTGATATTATACGTAAAATATAAATTTAAGTTTAAACCTTTAAATAGAACGTTCCCACGTAATTGTATTAAATTCGTTAGAGCTAAGTAGAACTGATAGATAAAATGTTAAATGTTGAAAATAAATAATGTTTTGATTTTTATTGTATTATTTTGTACTAAACTTAAAAAATATATTTTATTTTTATGTGAAATTTTATTGTCTTAGCAACGCAATTCACAAAGTATTATTTGTTTGAAGAAATTTTCATATTAAATATTTTTTGAAAAAAGAAAATTTTAGTGAACATTAATTTAGAGGTCAAAATAGCAACTTTGGTAATTTTTGCTTGTTTTGTGTATCGCACAAAAATTATTGGACGGATTGTAAGAAAGCTTAACGAGGATATAGATCATATCCCGGACCAACACTTACAATTTTAGGAAAATTTTAAGTCTCAAAGGATTACAGTGAAAATGAGTGTTGTATTTTGAGGGACCTTAAGATCGTGGATTCAAAATTATCTTGAAAAGGGTTATTATCTACTGTTTTAAAATAATTGGTACTAGCCTAATTATTAATATGATTATTACCGATTCTTGAAAAGAAATTATGAAGATTTCAAAAATGCAAAAGAATAAAAATTTGAATTTTTGGCCCCAGTTACTTTTTATCAGAAAGTTTTATTCCATTTGTGGGAGGAAGGGAGAACCTTTAATGGAGTCTGCATTTACTACAAGCTTCAGAATAATTTAAAAACTTTTTAGGAATAGTGATGGAATTGTGTAACGCTACTATTTTTAATCTCCGATAATTTTAATTTTTATGGAACAATTTTTTCAGACCCTCTGCAAAGCTTTAATTTAACAGTGTACACGCAAAAAAGTTGCGGGGACGTCCGCGATGTTGCAGAAGTAAAGCAACATGGCGACGTGTAGCGTGTTGTATCGATTGGCCGTCTGAGATTTGTTTGGTGGAGACGGTTTTTGTCGCGCTAATCGCACTACAAATAAATTGTGAGAATAGTTTTAATAGTTCTGCTTTTTGGTAAATTGAAAAACGACAGGTGTTTGTGAAAATTTATCTTAAATTCGATCATAATTCAGTTGGTTCGAACTTGTGTTGCGGGATCTGTCAAACTTGGGAACACTTTCCTTCTCGCTGGAGCCCATGCGAAATTTGTTTGGAAATCGCAGGACTTTCGCAAGAATGCAGCTCAGATGATACACGCCCTGGAAGAAAAGGTGACGACTTGAACATGGAACCGAGGAGCGCACTTTTTAGGGAGATCCACAAGAATACCTGGCTGAAGAGGCTCACCGCAGACGGGAAGAAAGTTACCGTGGGCATCAAGGTGAGTAAAGTGGCCACCTCTTGAGTACCTCGTCGGAAACTTTCACTTACCTTGCTGGGCTCTGTTTCGTTTTAGAAATCCGAACGCAGCTGGGTGGTATTTTGTGTGCACGATGACACCGAGGCACTGCTGGAAGGCTACGCGGAGCCCCGAATGGCACCGTCCCACAGCCCCGAATGGGTGGTCTCGCTGCAAAATACGCAGCACATTTCGCACGCCCTCGTACCCAATGAGCAGGAGTACGAATTCGTCATAACGTTGAGCAACGAAGTAATTCGATTTCACGCCAATTCATGGTAAGTGAATGCCACACTTTTTGCCGACCTTCCTTAAACAGCCGGAGCAAATTGTTTGACCTTAATAACGAATTTATTTTAATAGGGAAATCATGCAGGAGTGGGTCGACACCCTGCGAATGAAACTGAGGGAAATGAAAATTCTGTCGCCCAAGGAGAACTTATACACGAAACTCCCCGAAGTTCGGGTCCCACTCCTCCCAACAAGGGATCCGACATCCCCTCTGCCAGCTACTCCGCCGGTTCCGGCAGCTATTGTACCTGGAGTGGAATGCGTTGTGCCATCCGTTAATAGTTCATCAGCACAATCCTCTTCAGGAGATACCTCGACGTCCACGCCGTCAGCCAGTAGCTCTTCGCAAACTGTCCCATCCGTTGCGTCATCAATATCACCCTCGCAGTCGTCTTCATCAGGTGCTCTCTCGTCCTCAGCTGTGGCTGCTTCTCCAAGTGCGTCTGCAATAAACACCGCCACCGCGTCGACCAGCTCACCGTCCGCTAACTTTGTTTCTATGTCGAACACTCTGACGCAGAATCTCCTGAACATGCTAACTGATCCTATAAGTAACTACAGCGTTCAAGTGAACGAAGCAAGCAACGACGAAGGCGAGGAAAGTGACGAAGTGATGCCCATTCTCGCTACCCCAAAAAGACCTAATAAGCCTGAGTTGCCTTCCTTAGCACGGACATTCTCGAACAATGTTTTAGGGGATCCCAACACGTGTCCAGCGAACACGACTTTGGTTCCACCTAAGCAAAATTTCTTCCTCAACTCGAACGAGAACAGTATTAGGGTGGATGTTGGCTCGTTGAGGCTTTCTTCTGGTAAGTTCTTCCGAAATTTTGGATACTCTAAATAAATGTATTTCTATTTCATTTTTCTAATGCACAGAATTTAGTAGTTTTTATGCATGTAAACCGTTGATCAAATTTTAAATTAATATGATAAAAATTGTCGGAGCTACACATATATCTTCAGTGTTTTCGAAGAAAACCTTCTTCAATAAGAAAGCCATAGAATTTTATCTGGTACATATTATAAAGGTTTTTTTTTTTAATAAGACAAAAAACTAACTGGTATAAAAAAATGTCTGCAAATTTAGCGTAGCATACGTTTCGAAATCGGAAAATAAATAGTTTTTCCCTCGTCTCCTTTGCTACCAAACATTCAATTAGGAAAGGAATTTTACCATATCATTAGCTGCTATTATTTTAAAAATATAAATCCGAGAACACTTAGTAAGTCTAATAATACTTACGAACAAGTCCACTATTGAGTTTACTTAAATTTTTATTTATTTTTAAATAGGAGGGACTTCTTCTGAGCCATCTTCTCCAGTCATCATACCAACGGAGTCTACAAAAGATGCAAGGTAAGCACTTCACTTTTTAAATAGGGTTTTCCCGAAGGTCTAAAAACAGCTTTCGAATTCATGGTATTTGAATTTGAAAAAGTTTAAAAAGTAAAGGTTTTATTAATAAAACTTCTAAATATACAATGCTATCTATTGAATTTTAAAATGCAAGGTAATTAAAGAAGGCCCTTCATTCTTTCAATGGCCTCTACGATTATAAATTTATACTTCGCTTCGAGATGGTTGGTGAGCTCCAGTAACTCTTCTTGATTTTTATAATTGCTACGCAAAAATATTTTACTAGAAATGCAAGCTAATTTGAGCTTCAAGACTTTTTGCTGTAATCTATTCTGGAGCATTTGCTCCTTCAATTTATTCTCATATTTCTCAATAAGTTTATCTTTTGAATTCTGCATTTTCAGTAAGCATTTTCGTAAATATTTAACTTTAAAATCGGTACTGTGACGTGGACCGTCAGAACTACTTTTATATGTTACATTTCTGGTTTGGGAAGCTTTTGAAGAGACGGTGTTGCAAACAAATTTCACTTCGTTTGGTTCATTCGATTTTAATTGATTTTCGTAGTATGATGTAACGTTTTCTACTAATTGCTGTACAAGATTCTGAAAATCATTTTCGTATGCAGTTATTTTTGTCAAAAAGGGTGTGTTTGAACATTTTTCAAACATCTGACTGAATGTAGTAATATTAATCTTAGTGATGGTTTCCAAAGGGTTTTCGTCAAAAATGCTCGTTTTGAGAATCTTGAGTGAATTATTCAATGCATTCAATACGTCTTCCTCGCCAACTTGCACTATCCGCAAACCGTCTCCATGATCGTTATTTTCTATTTTGCCAATATTTTCACCTTCTTCAGTTAGGTGAATTGGAAGATCAGCATGTTCTTTATCAACTATAGCTTCTTTTATAACTTCCTCGGGATTAATATCGTAATTAGGGCAGCCTTTAAATATATCTAAAAGTTTCTGAATCTCCATATTTTTCTGCTCATTCTTCACATATAAAATTTCGTTTTGTTTGCGTAATTTATGTATTTCATTGTGAAGAGCCTCATTGGCAATTTTCATATTAATAAAAAATGTATTAAGATCGTCTATTTGCTGAATATGGTAACTTTTTTTCGAAATTGCAGACTGCGCTGACTTACAACACTGTGCTTCAAGAGTATTAATATCATTATCATCCCGTCGGGTACTAGAATTTTCCGAATCTAGTTCAGTACAGTTTGTTGTAGAGGCATATAAGTCTAAACCCAAATCTTGTAGTACAGTGTCCAGATCTTTGTTTAAATTAGATCGATCCTTGAAGGGCCTTCCAACAGTCTCAGTGGTATTCAGTTGTTGGTACATTAAAGCAGCTAAACAATTTCTGGCCACCTTCTGTTCTGGTGAAACGTTGTTTAAGACCGCCAGCCACTCAGTACACAAGTCGATATCTTTTTGACATTCTATTTGAAGTATTACATGCCGAATCGCTGTTAAATATTCGGAATAAAGAGAGTTAAGCGTATCATTTTTTACTTCCATTTGAAATTAGAGAAAAAGTAAAGCTTGAATTGAGTTTGACATCGATAATCAATAAATAAAAGCTTGCTGAATTTATTTCAATATAAGTGCAAATCACTACGGTTTTTAAAAGCATTTACCTTAACCTTTAAAATAATCAGTCAGTAATTTGCATGTTTAATGCAAAGATATTTAAATTAGGAAGACAATTATTACTAATCATTATAAGTTTTTCTTATTGGAAAGTAACTGACTATGGAACAACATTAACATTAATGGATTAATTGAGGCAATATAATTGAAACGCGGTTAATTGAAAGAAATAATCGATTAATATGGGATATGATTAATCGTGGGTGAAGCACATTAACGTGAATAAATTGATTTTTAAAATTTCCAATTCATTTATTAATTATAATATTTGATCTAAAAAATAATTTACATTCGAATTATGAAAAATTACAACAAAAGCCTGGCACTTAAAATTGTTTATTTTGAAATGAATTATGCAGTAATTATTTTTACATCGATTTGCAGGCCTCCAGCCATTCGATCGATGTCCCTTAACGAAACTCCTGGAACTCGAATGTTAGCGAATAATATAACTGAATTGGATGTTTTAAACAATATAACAGACATCGAAAATGAAACGACAGTTGAACCTTCAACTAATATAACAATTATTCAGGTGTCTAACCCTCTACCGGTTAACACGACCCCGGAGGTGTTTAAGTTTCCTCCGCCGGAAAACTTGAATACTCAAGAAGAATACAAAAGCAATGTACAAATCATTCCGTCCAATTTAAGTACTATTCCGGTTACGATTGGTAATCAGTACTCATCGCCTCTTAAAAATAAAATTGAAACTCCCTCCAATGAAAATAATCAAGTGACTAAGGTGCATGTGAGCGGGACAAGTTTAGGAAATACTTATGGGAAAATATGCCCTAGTTCGCCTAATCCAGCACCTAAGGTCTCAAAGAAAATCATCCTTTCGGCGAGCACTTCAGGAGTAACCAATATCACAGTAAATAACGAAGCCAGTGGACATTCAGCCCATTACGAGAAGGTTTTTCTAACTTCAAGCATTCCAATTTCCACTTCTGGGTCCAGTGCTTCGGTTTCACCTAGAAATGTAACTAATTCACAACGGAGCGACTCTAGTCAGACGACAAATGTGAATCGCACAAGAAATGCAGCGCCCTCGGCAGATATCCCCAGGAGCATATCTAGTAAAAAGTCAGTTCCCTCGACATCGGTGGGAGTGGGAACCCCGACCGCAGAGCATCGTAAGTCCCCCGGACCATCACGTAAAAAGAACTCGTCTTCTGAAATTGGTCGAGAAAATATGCCTCCTCCTTTAGCAAACAGGCCTGTTTTAACGAGAGGACTAACTGAAGCTGTGATAACCGCGCGACCCAGTCGCATTGACATGAAAAAATCGCACTCGAGAGGAGTTAACAAAAATTCAGAGGGACACAATGCCCTCGATCGAACAAGATCTGAATCGTTAGAGCAGCGCAGGCGGAGCTCTTCGACGTCTGACGCTCAAAGTCCAAGACAGAGGCAGAGAGAAGGTGAGGGCCGCTCCCGGGGACAGCCCCAGACACAACCTTTTCGGTTAGCTCAAGAAAATGCTTTTGTCCAGGGATCGAAGAGACTCACTCTTAGGGAGCAACAAGTCATGCAGTTACGGCGGGAAATTATGCATCCCGGGGGTGTGCGATTGCAGCTAAGGAAGAAGGATTGCGTAGGATCCATTGCCTGGGTGGATGCTTTTGGTGCTGTTTGGTAAATTTAAATTCATTATTTTATGTTGACTATTATGACTTAATTTACTTGTTACCCAGGGTGTCTGGTTGGAAACAAAAAGACCATCCCATGCTTTATAATGCTCTTCACATAGGCGATCAGCTCATATCAATTGCAGGTGTAGCTATTAGCTCAGCAGTAGAAGCTAATAAAATTATTCGAAACACGAATACTCTCTTTGTAAGTATCCTATCCCGTTTTACTTCTAATATTGTGCTAATATCAAAGTCCTAAAACAACTCAATATTGTCAAGATTAATTTAAAACAAGTGCTTGTCATTGTACAATTTTACTGGCAAGCACGGATGTTATTATTGATCTTAGGCTCTTTAACTTCTTGGCATTTCGACTAATATTTTATTTTTTTTTAGCTGGAAATATTAATTCGACGAATTCCATTCGGACGTGTATATGCAATAAGAAGAGAATTGGAAGGTCAATGCTTAGGATTAATTCGTGATGGAAATACAGCGACAATAGTAGACGTAGTGCCTAATAGTCTAGCCGCTCGGCATGGTCTTCCACCAAAGGTAATTAAAAACTAACGATTTTAAGAGCATTTGTAATTTCTTTAATTTGTAGGCCCAATCGTGCGACGGGCTATCACTAACCTTCTGGGTATTGACTGAAATAAATGGACGACCGTTGAACTTATTTTTCAAAGATAATGAAGTGCGCGATCGCCTCAATTCGGTGGGTCGTGATATATCAATTCTTGTTCAGCCGTTAGATTTAGTAACAAAACTCAAAAAACAATTGAAGTCTCTTCGTGGCTACAAGGACTATATAGTGCAATGATGGCAAGCATTCCTGGGCATCTATTTAAATATAGGTTGATTTCTCACGCAAGTTTTGTTATAAAAGGACAGCAGTTGCAATTATTAATTAAGTTTTACTGCGAAACAAGCTAATTTACAATTGCTATGTGCAGTATCTAGCAACGATGTATGCTTCCTAAGGCTGTTACTTTATCTCTCATTTTTATTATACGATTTTATCGTAAATTTTATTAGGTAGATAAAAACTATTTTATATATTCTCATATACACCTAGTACTTTGTATCGTAGGCTTAACAATTGTAACTTTCGATCAAATCAAAATACATCGTGATATTTTGTATAATAATTTTGATAACCACACAATAAAAACACCATATCGATTACTTGAACATCAAATTTTTTTCTTATAACCTTGGAACTTTAACTTATTTACATTTTCTTATATAAATTAACCTTTGACTAGTGAAAAAGTGTAAATTATTAAGAATTTAAAAAATTTTATTTGTCTTGCAAATTTTGTCGAATCAGTCGTTCATTAAAATGTTTTAAGCACTGCAAACAGTTCCTTCCGTTGCCTTAGAAGTGTCTTGCTTCCAAACTCTAAAGTTGTATTCAAGGGGATTCAAATTGGAGTATATGAACAAAGGCATAGAATTGGTCATAACCCAAACAGTCCCTTCTTGGTCAACCTAAAATTCACGGAATTATAACTAAAGTGTACAGAAAATAAATAGTATAAAAGTTACTGTTAAATCGCTTGGATAAATCATTTTAGCTTCATCTTGCTGTATAACTCCTCGATTCTCCTCAATGAGAGGTTTATTTGTGTTCCAACAACCTACGCCATACTTGGCTATTTCAGCATAAAATATGATTCCAGTTTTAGGATCGTAATCATGCATAGTCGATTGCGTCGATGGACCTCTAAATCCCAAATGCTTTAAAAATTTCAATAAGTTAATTTTTAAGTTAAGTATTTCTTTTAATATGTTACTTCAAAATCCTTGCCATGGTAGCTCCTATGGGCGTTTGATTCATTCCTCAAAACTTTAGTGGATACACCAAATTCAGAAATGCTAACCATTGCATGAAAGTATGCTTTTCGGAAACCATCTGGATTTTGTTTTCCGAGTGTTATTGAAAAGATTCCATCATCCCACTGAAATGATTGGCCGGCTATCGTCAAATCACCCCAAAGAGGATCAAAGCTGAAGTAGTTGTGATGGAAAGTCCACATATGATCTTCTTTAAAACTGGAAGTGTAACATAAGATAAATAATAAGGATAGATCAGGTAAGTTTAGAGGATTCTTTAGTATTATCCACCTATATACGTAAAGTGCATTATGGAACAAGTCTGGAATATACGCATACGCCTCATCACACTTCGACTCGTCCACATCTACTGTAATGCTCGCTAATCCTCTTCCGTCGTTTACAGTGGTCTCCGGAATTTCATAACGCTTAATAATCGCTTCATTCAAGAGGTTTACTACCCAAATTGAAGGTTGCTGCACTTGTGTGCGATTGTCTGAAATTATTTGCGTTAAAATATCTTTCAGAAACGTACAATTTAAAACTGACCTGGATACTCCAACATTCCTGTATCAATGAACCATAGACGATTACAGCTATCCACCCGAGTCCGATAGACAGACACTATTCTTCCACGTTCTGGTTTTCCTATTGACTAAAAATAAATTATAGAAAGGATTTTATAATGGAGTACTCATAAAGAGGTAGTGGGTTGTAAAAATGACACAATTACTTTTGGGGTTCTCAGAGGAATTTTATATTACTATTATTATTATTAAGTGTGTTGTTAGTTTTTACACTGTGCAAAACAAGTAACAAAGACAGATTATAGAATTCTGTAATTTTGTAATCAGTGTCTTTAAAAACCGATGATCTGCTTCATGAAAAATAAAATAATAGGATTTCTGAATTACAAAGAGAATAATAATTTAAAGTACTTACAGGTAGTTGGTTCATATCGAAATTTGGATATGGCGTGAGCTTAGGAGAACTGCCTGCTCTTACGTTTTTAATGTTTAAAACATTTAAGGTTCCTGGAATTCCAGGACGCCGACGGGGCATTGTGATAAACAACCTTCCTTTATAATGACTCACTCCCATGGGCACATTGTTGTATGGAACGTAATCCACGTCATTAGCTGACGGTGTTTCAGGGAACGTAAAATCGGGACTTTCTGTTGGAATTAAAAATTATAAAAAATAACACATTAGTGGATAAATTATTAAGTTTTTGAGGAAATAGTTTTATGGTATTTATATGTAGATTTTCATATCCTCTGTCATATAATACATGTTTCAGAAAAACTATCCCATAAAATAGCCACTTTCATCAATAGCTGAATCATCAATTCAGCCGTGTTTTTCGACAAATGATCTCTCCATTATCACTTAGCAATTAAAACTTTTTGTCTGTCTGATAAAGCGCAAAATAATTACATGAACTCCTGGTCATATGCTTGTATTATGATGATTATAAAGATTAAATATACCATATATTGTATTTCAGGTTTTTCCAAAGTAGATTTCTAATTAAGCCAAAAAAAGAAGGTAAAGAAGCACTGCTGTATATCAATCAAAAGTTTATTTACTCAACGTAATCATATCAAATCAAAAATTTATTGCTAATAATAAACAACTTTCAAGTGGTTTTTTCAATTATTGTCTTACGTTCAATTTAATTAAAATTATGGAAAATGCATTGATAGTTGTGTTTCTAAAATTAGCTCAACAATTTCTGTAAATTTAATAAAATCGCTGTAACCTCCATAATTCGTTTCTATATATTTCCAAATTTAATAGCATTTATGTTTTATTTTTTTCAAAATAGAAGCACCGTCCGAAGGCTTTCTAAATATATTTTTTTCATGAATCTAGGATATGGTTTTATTTAACTCATTAACAAATTTGATTTCATACGATGGATTAACAAAAAAACATTTTTATCATTTTAGAAACCCTTACAATAATTTTTTCTTTTAACTAATATATTCAATTTCTGATTACACGAATCTAACATATGACGTATATGCACATACATTTCATACATAGTATTAAAACGATCGCAACCGACACAAAATCATGCATACATAAATGAAACATAAACGGAAAGTACAAAGTGATAGGTAATCGAATTGAATTAAAAAAACGAAAGCTGATTAAACATTTTGAATTGAATTGAAACACATTATTTGCAAAGTTGCGTTAGCATAATCAGTTAGCAAACATTGAGAGAGAAAACATTTAAGTATCCTTGTGAAAACTAAAATGTTGTAAAGCAGCATAACGAATTTATATAAATTTTCTCATATGTATTTCCTATCATATCTTTTCGTTTTAGCCTAAAACTAATTAATAAAGGCATCTATTAGGGCACTCGATGGAAATTCAACCAATCTTCATTTGCAGTAGATAGACACAATTTTGATTTTATCTTCCGTATTTAATAATTTATTGAAAGCATTACATTTATATTTCATATGATTATTAAAACTATCTGCTTTATGCAGTTCACAGATTAAATGTGTATGTAGGTATATACAATAAATACTTTGGACAGGCTGTTGGCATTTAATAAATGCTAAAAAGTTAACTTAATGCCGTAGATTGTGTTTTTTCCAATTCCCAGGATTGTTTTAAATGCGATTTTCCTGCATTATTCCTCTGCAAATTTGAATTCATTACGGCTCTCATGTAAAAGAAGTTGTATAATGTACAATATTGTATATAAATTTATTAATATTTTTATTTATGCAACGGAATATGTTTGCAAAAATTGCAAAATATTGAATTTCTTGTTTAACACATAATGAAAAACAGCACTGCACCAAAAGCCGTTAAAAATGCGTGATTGTCTGGTTTAAATTTACATAACTGGAATTAAATGCGAATGCATCCTCATCGATTCATCGTTTTGTATCTTACATAAATCAGAAAACAAAATCTGTAAGTAGTACCAATGCTTTGCACAAAAATAAAATTTGTCATATAGCTAAAAATTGCCCATTTTTATATTTTAATACTACCAGCAAACAGGTTTTTTTTCCAATGCCATAAAAAATAAGAAAATACGGTTGGAAGTTACTTACGTTGTCCAGGTAATTCATAATCGATTTGCTTCCACTTTAAGAACTCAATCAGGCCACCGTTTGATTGCGGATGGGACCTGATCCCCGCAATTAAAAAAACAAAAACGAAAGAAGGTAGAATCATTGTGCACTTTTGATCACCGAACAACAGTCTTCTAATCGAGAAGGCTTGCAGTCTTGAACTGAGAGCTCCCGATTTGTGCCAACTTGATCTTGGCTCATTTTCAATATCTTGGACTGTATTAGCAGCAGATTAGCAGCATACATAAGCTTCCAAGAAAAAGATCTTAATTTCAGAAGATGCTACTTGTTATATCATCAATTATCAGTTACTTGGAGGCTAAAAGCTCTCTCTCGTTTTGCATCGGTTATCCCAGAAGTATTTTATTAATAATAAAAAAAAAAAAAAAACATATTTTTCGGGCACGACAGCCTTGACTTCTACGGAGAATACGAAATGGGTAAATTTTGTTTAAAATATAAATTAACATGAAAATCAGCTTCTAGTTATGGTATTAAAGCTTCAAAATTACGATTGTTTAATTTTAATGAAGCACATAAATGTGATTTTTGTTTCCGAGGATATAAAATTAAATCAAATGCATTATTAATGAATTTTATTATTATAATACCCCTTGGAATTATTTAGATAAGTTTTTTAATATGTTTTTTGTAACTGCTATATTAAGTTTTATTTAAAATATTTCTCTTCTCTAAAGTTTTTATTAAATTCGACGGCTTTAACACTTACAAAACCTGTTAAAGGATATGTTTTTGAAGAAAATTTAATAAATATCGTTTAAAAATATAAGATAAATATTATTGAATTTTAAAAAGTAAAATGAAAGCTTTAAGTAATTCTGGATGTTACAATAATTAATATTGCGCCTAAATAATGACGAATGAATAAACTATGAAAATTCTATATTTTCCCGCCAAATTATACTTTTGGGCGCAAATTACTACTGTTATACCGATTTTATACTTATTCAAAATTAATCTCATACATTGGTGATAAAATTTAAAATTGTGGTATATTTTTCCAATATATAGGAAACAAAAAAACTATTAAAACTATTTTAATTAAAACAATATAGGAATACTTAATATTTACTTAATCTTAATATTATGAAAGGGATGTATGAATTTAAGCTTTCTAGTTTCAACTGCAAAAGACAGTTATTCTAAAGTTCTTAAAGCCTCAGCTTGTATTTGAGTCTTTAAAAGCAATCGTTACTTACCTATTTTCATATTATTTTTGAAACGCCGATTAATTATTCGGGCGTTCAATGACATTAGGGCTAAAAAGGTTGAGCAACCTTTGTCGTTTAAAAATTTCATATTCCGGATGCGCCATAAATAGTTTTTTGAACTAAAACATTACATGGGCTAATGAGATTCTCTTCTTCTAAAAAAAAATTAGCATTGTAAATGTCCTATTTTTAATTTAATCACAACAAATAAAATAGCCGTTCACGAAATTATCAAGAGAGATTCAAAATCCATTTTAATATTAAAATAGAAAACAGGCAAACGGTGTACATATAGATGACATGACATAGATTATCACCCAAAAAAAACAAAAAAAGAGGAAGAAGTTAAAATATCAAATAAGACTCATAATGTTTTCTTCCAGCCTGGTAATTTCTTGCACTAAATTGATAAAACGGCCGAATACATTTTCAAAATGTTAAGCTTTTGCCTTAATCTACAATGAGTGAACAGTTGACGTTATCTTTTGAATTTAAGACCTACTACTTTTAGAATCTTCAAAATAAAAAATATTTTAGTGATACCAATTCGAAAATGAAAGCAAACTAGAACACTTGCACTCAGATTTTCAGGTATAATCATCATCAGTTGACTTGTAAAATTACGCATACTTATAAAATATTTATTATGTTATTTGATAATGATTATAAAATATAATTATAAGGTAATGTTAAGAGTAAGAGTAAGAATGGGGAAAGTCCAGGGGGTTTTACTTTAAAAGTGTTTAAACAGATAAAAATTTCCATTCCGTCCTTATCTTATTCATCTTCCTTCAGTGAACCCAAACAAATCTAGTTGGCGTTCAAATAGTCGCTTCACTCTTTTCTAAAAGTCTACTGGACTTTAAACGTATTGCAGCCAGGAGTTTGATAAGAAGCACTAGGCTCATCATCACAGTGTCTGGGGCGGAACCCCTTTATAGCCCAATTGGATGATTTCATCCAAATCTACAGCACTTGTTTTGTACTCCTAAGAACCACTATCGATTGGAAGAGTCCAAAGGTGGATGTACGTTATCGGGCGACTTTTTTCGTCTGATCAAAGAAAGTGTCCAAAAGCGCAAAACTGTAGCGACTACTCAAGATAACATTGCTGTTCAGCATGCAATAAGATGAGAGCAAAATTTAAAAAAATATACGTTATCGGGGCATACAACTGTAAGGTCATCCAAATGAAGAAAATAACTTCTGATAAGACTGGCCAGCGCCAGGCGGCTAGATTTATACTTATTAGGGTAAATTTCAGTTGTGTATCGCAGGCTATTCAAACCGGTCAGTTGGAGTACTTAAGGTTTAAACTCTTAAAAGGATTAACATTAAAACAGTGCTACTTGCTGAAATTGGAAAATGGGTAGGTCGTAGTCCATACGTCCGGACTTTTATATCTTATATCTTTTCTGGTTCTGTTTATTGTTTGATTATGCTCGAATTAGGATACCACTGTGACTAAATAAAGTGATTTTTAAGTTTAAAATCAGTGATAATGTGCGTGTGTGTGGTTACATCCAATAGAAGATAGGAAATGTAGTTAAGAAAAAAGAGTAGTATTAACGTTTCTACTTCAATCTGCTATTATTATTAAATACTCCTCGAAACAACGTCTGTAGCAAATACGGTTTTCTTTGCCATACTCAAATACCAAATTGAAAGTTGCATGGAGGTGGACAAATAATTTTAAGCCTTGCCTTATTACTTTTGTATAGTCAGATACAGACATATTCTTAAAATTATGTAATAAAGCCGAAAGCTCAAAGTATGGGAGAGTCAATTTTAATGATTTATTTCTCAAGAAATCTCAAAAATTTAATGTTTTTCAAGGTAAAATATCAAAGTGAAGAAGTGAAAAGTGTCGAATATTCATTTCTCGAATGAATATCCGTTAAAACTTTTAAAATGGAATTAATTAACAAAAATCTGAAATAATATATATAATAAAATGAACGTATATAAAAATTCCACTATTTTAGTTAGTAAATTTAAATCTAAGATCTGCAAATTGCAAACAATGAACCAGTGTTATGCGCGAAATCAAATCCCACACAATATTACTCATAGTTTTTTATATTTAATGTAAGCAAACATTTTTATTTTATTAAAGAGATTTTAAGAGAATTGAGTACCGGATATTTTTACTTTACATTACCCTGACCTTTCATATCATCCCGCAGATAATTATATAGAGAAAAAAAAGGAAATTAGCGTGTCTTCCGATTATTCAAATATTGAAGGATTTTATTGCAAGCTAATTTGATATGGTTAAAATGCGTTTTAACTAAAAATTTACCTACTAATCCAACTTTTAAAAAAAAACTAATATTAGTAAATTTTTCGTGTATTAGTTTCGAATATGGTTTGTTAATTTATATTTTTACTTACTATTATTTTTAAGAGCTAATTTATATTTTAAAAATTTTCAGTTCCCACACAAATAAAGTGGCAAAATTCAGGACTTCCAAAAATGGAAGCTGTTGAACGGTTTGGAAGTATTCCAATTGTTGAGACAGGACTTAAAAGAGCAGAAAATGTATATGGAAAGATCAAGGGAAGCAACAGAATAATTAACTGGTATCTAGGTACAGCAGAAGCTACTCTCTTAGTTGCCATCGAATCAGTTCGACCAGCAGTTAAACTGTTTGAAAATCCAATACGACGCTTAGATCAGATCATGTGCAAGAGTTTGGATCTTGTCGAACAAAGGATACCACAAGTGTATCTACCGCCAGAACTGGTAAATTTTAAAAATTTAAATCTCTTTTCTTCTTTGAACCAACATGCTTTGCTACTAGATGTACTGGAATACGAAGGAATATATGTCTGATCGGTTAGTTAAGCCAGTCCTCAAGCGAGCAGACTCCGTGAAACAGCTTGGCAACGCCGTTCTAGATAGTCAACTTACGAACTATGCTGCCAATCGAATTGATGGAGCTATCACAGTAGCAGACAATTATGTCGATAAATACCTGCCGGATGATTCGCAGGAGCAAAACGATGGTACGTAAAAACAATTAAAAAGTTTATACATGGGCTGTAAATCTGATTTTCGTTATAATTCGAATAACCAAATAACCAAAATGTTACCGTAAAAGGATTAAGTTTAATAGGTTTAATTGCTTTTCTCTTCCCAACTAACTTGCCTACGAGGTTTAAAGGTTATCAAAAAGAAATGCATCGGGTGATGAGTTTCGACGTGAAGAAATCTTTATCGGCAGTTTCATGCAAAAAAGAAACGAATTTCTCCTTATCTAATAATACACAAAAGTGAATAAACAAATTTTTTCGGTCTTATAGTAACTCCAGCAGAATGTGAAAAGGAAAAGGGTGCCTTGAAGGCGATTCACCACGGCCAAAGATTTTCACGAAAGTTGAAACGCAGGCTCACTCAGCGAACAATAGCTGAGGCTAGGGCGCTAAAGAAACAGAGCACCGAGGCGATTCATATTTTGATTTATGCAGCAGAACTAGTAAGCACATACATATACTCGTATATCTTTTTTTGTTTTGTAAAGATTACAATTTTAATATAATAAAAAAATAAAAAATTATTAGATTGCAACAGATCCAAAAATGGCGATGCAAAAAGCTCAGGAATTGTGGGATTATTTGAGTAAAGATGAACCTGAGAATCAGGAAAGACCACAAACTTTGGAACAGTTAATTGTCCTACTGACTAGGGAATCTGCAAGACGTGTCGTACACTTGGTCAATTATACCGCAACTGCAGCATCCCAAATTCCAAAGTACGATTTTTTTTTTAGTAAATATTGTTATTATATATATTACTTGTGTAAAGATTTTAAAGATAAACTAAAAAGCAATCTTATTAAAATTAGCTAAGTTGAAATCGCTCGAATAAACAAAACTCTATGCTTGCTAAAAATGCTTTATATATATTTAAAAATTAACGAATTTTATTATTCATAGGTCAATCATGATATCAACCCGAGATCTTGCACATCAGTTAATTTACATTAGCAGTTCTCTTACAAATGTTAGTAATTATTTGTTTTTGACTATTTTCAATATCTAATTCAAAAATTAAATTCATTACAGCTCCTTAATTTACAAGAAGCCAAAGCAAAGGTTGTAGAAGAGACTGGCGGAATTGTTGGTCGTGTCACAAAAAAATATGATGATATACAGACTTATACCAACAGTGCTCTTGTAAATTAATAAGAATATTTTAAAATGTTCACAATAATTAATTTCATTTTCAATAGGAACGTTTAGCTGTTTTCCTATCTGGTCGGATTGAAGCTGAAAAAATCACAACGACAAACCCCAGGCGAAGAGTTCACACTAGGAGAAATAATAATCAAATGCATAATAATATAAACGGGGTCTACTGAGATTCGAACTTAACATAATGCTCATATTTTACTGTCTAGTGCTAGAGTTTTGCATTCTCTTGCAATTTTAGGCGTAGGAGATTTACACAGTACCATTATCACAAAAAAAAATATATGTAACTATTTTATTTTATCTAGAAACATGTTCATTGATTTGACTAAGAATATTTTTAAATGCAAGATTGGGACGTGTGCGAAAGCATCGAATTTCTTGATTAATTCATTTACATAGCAATTTCTGGATTTTTCTAATTTTTTCTCCTTTTCCTACTACATTTTTAGCAGTATTTTTGAATGCACTATACAAGCTGACGAATTTCAATTAACATCGTTTATTTTAAAATTTGAATCCATAAAGAATACAATCACTAGAATTTTAAAAGGAGTTTGTATCGATTGATGTACATACATATGTACTAATTTGAATATGTCTATCTTGCGTTATATTTTTATTTATTATTATTATTTTTCCATTATAATTATTATAAAATACGAAGAAATCTTTGCATACATACGTAAACTAAAACTGAAAACGAATCCGGTAAAATCTGAAAGTGTTGTTATTTATTTTTTGATATTCTTTATAAATTTCTCCTGATTTCCGTCCTTCGAGAAAACAAAAATAATTATCTACGATTTGAAACACATATTCAAGTTTATTTTGTTTACTAAAAAATACTTTTCATAATGCTGTAGTTTCATAATTTTTACTTCCTAGTAGTTGATAGATTCATTGATTTACAATATACCAAATATTTTGATATAGCAAACTGTATTCATTATCCTTATCAATTTGAGTCCCATATTTCATCTAGTTCCATATAAGCATTAAGTTTTAGAGCATTCCAATCATTTCTAATGGAATTTAGATGAAGAAAATTAATTGGGCATGGATTTGAATATTTTTGGATAAGAGATGTTGATGTGAAAAGCATTACTGTGACATATTCGAAAAATTATTGGCGCATAAATCAGACTGAATTTGACCGATGGCACGGGTTATGTTGGCTTTGAGGGTTTCGGGCTTATTCGAATAGACCTGCAACTTAAGAAAATCCCACAAGGAAAAGTCTTTGAATTGGCAAAACAGACTAAATAAATGACAGCCAATTTGACAGATATATCTTCAACAATATGGCCGCTATCAACTGTCAAAGTTCGGAAGCCCCTATTGGAAGAACCTTTATAAAATTTTACCAAGCTGCCGCCACAGGGATATACTCGTTTTATCTTCGGTACGACTTTGATGTTATGTTTGGTTTTTTTCTCAAGAATTTCTAATAACACAATATTGATTCTCGATGATATGTGGTTTTTCAATTTTGTTCTTCCACGCACTATACACAAAGTGCAGAATGAATACCCAAAAAAGTGTTGACTTAATTTCTCGAATATCGAGAACGTTTCGTTTAGGTATACCATAATTTAAGTCACATTTAAGTGCAGAGCCCTATTTTAGAATGCGTTCGAAACGAACCAAAAAGCTAGCTCCTTTTGAATTGAAATTCCTTAATAATTTTTAAAATTATAATAAATTCATTTCAATTACAATAATCTTGGACATCGTAAGTGTGTTCTTTCAAGTGGTGTTTTACATTTTGGATTTTAAACTGTTTTTAATTACCAATGTCTATCATTGTTTTTACTACGTTATATGAATTAGACTGTCTCTTTTCAATTAAATTTGGTACAATATTGCCCTGTGCTTTGAAATTAACAAAACCCACATTTTCTTCGGTTGTGGTAACTTATAAAGGGATGAAAAGTATTCATATATTTTATAGTACGGTATGGTAAGGTACATAGGGTAGGGGTTACAGCTTCCAATAACGTTGATTTTGAGCTATAAAATAGGGGCTAATATTCAACGTTTTTAGTGGTAACTCGTTATGGTGATTTATTGGCATAGTTTGCATTTTGCAAGATTTTCATTTTACAATAGTAAAACAAGACAATATTGATATCGAAAACAGTACTGATAGTTTAAACGAAGTTTTATATTTAAAGAGAAAAGAAAAAAAACAAAAATTCTGGGTAGTACCGATTATCGATAAGCGTATTCAGTATCGATATCCAAATTCGATGTTTCGAGTCCTAGTCCTTCCTTGCCGGATTGAAGAGCACTGGACTTTCCAGGTTTCGTATAAAAGTTTTGTGCTTATTCGCTTTTGTATTGATGTGGATCGTAAGCTTCAACTAGGTGCAAGTCTATGCTCTGAAGCCGCCAAGATCATCAGGAATCTTTGGATAAAAAGAACTTACAATTTAAATAGCTGAACTTGAGAAGTAACGTCCTTCTACAGCGCTCCCAACGGTAATTCGAGCCGTTTTGAATTTTACTAGAAACCAAACCACGGATCCAAGCCGAAGATTACCGGCGGCAGGATTACCAAGTTGAAGAAGGGAGCGCCGCTGCCGCTCGATTGATCCAAACGCCGAATTGGCCCCAATCAGAGCAAGTGAGACGACGGCGGGCGCGAGTGCAGCAAAAGAAGCAAAACGTTGACACAAGTTACACTAGGAGGAATTTAATAAAAATAAAAAAAAAGAGCGCGATCGCAGGTCACACACCAGCGCGATTTCAATGGAATGCGCATCGCACACACGACACCCAGAGCCTGTGTGAGTAACATGAAACCACCGCTTTCCATAAAAAATCGCTTCAGGAATTTCGACATGGCTGCAGAGCGGCGTGCGGGTGTGTGCGAGAAATTCTTTTTACCCCTCTCGAAAGAATGCGTATCGAATGGACGTCTGTTGAATGATGTGGGTTTTATTTGAGGAAATTTACAGTGCTTAAGCGATTGATTCTGTGCCTGTCCTCGCTGGTGATTCTCTTGGTCTGCGAGTGGAACGTGAAGCTCGAAATGGAAAAGACTAGTTCCCAGTGAATTCCGAGTGGAACCTGCGGCGGCCCCAACTCAACTGAACCCGTTTGCGGTGCCCGCTGGCCGCGTCTCCTCAGCTTTGGGCCCAGTCGCCGCTCGCAGTGAGGAGTTTATCGGCCTACGGTGCGGAGTGAACGGTTCTACGCGCGCGCTCTCCTTCGCTGGGAAATGTACTTCTGAGTAAAATTCTTTCATTTGCGGACATTTTGAGTGGAAGCTAACTGTTGTTGCGCGGCCCTAAGATGGGTGCCCACTCTGCGAAATAGTCGCGGCCAGAGCCTGAGCAGTGTCGATGTTGAATCGAGGAAAAGTCCCCGAAATAAAGAAAAAGTCCAAATTGGAAGTGAAATTAAAAAAAAATCGCGCATTTATTGTGTCACACGAACACATCTGCAGCGCAATACGTGTGTGTTTTTGTACGCATGTATACATATACAGAAGTTGTGGCTTTTTTACCTTTTGTACTGCGGTTGTATTTCGATTGGATCGGGCAGTTTTACAAGAGAAAAATTCAAATTCTGAAGGTGTGTAGCTGTTAAGTGTTGCAGTGAGTGAGTGTTCGTCAGTTGCCGTAGTTTTGTTGTTGCCCGCAGGAATTTCTGCGCTTAAACACTCGCCGCAGCGAATAATCAACGGAACGGCATCGAGTAAAAAATCATTTCCATGTGTGTTCAATAGCAAGAAATATTCAAAAGAAAAATAAAGTAAGAGAATCGCCCAGTCCTTGTTATTTGTGAAATATTTTTAAATTGGAATAAAACACAGCAATTGGGCTAGCCAGGGAATGTTAAATGGCCATGGATTGTAACGGAATTGGAATTTGCTGAGTGTTTCGAAAAAAAAGTGCCTTCAAATAAAAAAGAAGGAGAAGCAAAATATGTTTTCGCTACTTCCCCAGAGGAAATAAGTCGGCCGAAGAGTTGTTGGCGGCTCCAGAGTCAGAGAGATTTCAAGTGACTTCGTCTCGGTTTCGGTTCAAACGTATTCTCAATAATGCCAAAAAGACACAAAAATGGTGAGTTTCCATTGCCAGCTGGTTGGGATATTGCTACGGATTACGACGGGAAGACCTATTTCATTGACCACAACAATAAGGAGACCACCTGGCTGGACCCCAGAGATAGGTTTGTACCAAAATATCCCTTGCTACTAACTCCTTTCTCCACCTACACAGCGGGCGAGTTTGCAATTCAAATCCGATCAATTTACTTCTGATCGCAATGCTCTCATATTTTTCATACACGATATCGCTTGGGATTATAGCGCCAAAATCAAGGCTCATTCAAAACAGCTCACTGGATCACAAATTTAAAAAAAAAAATACAATAGTTACTGGATTTTTAAATTTGAAAATGAGCACCGAAGAATGATGAGAGAAACAGAATCTTTCCTAGACTTATATTTCTAGGGAATTACTTCACAAAATCAATCTTATAGCAGACAACTAGCCCTAAACTATACAATTGGTAGCTATCAACCATTTAAAAATGTTCAAGAGGATTCATTAGATATGCCAAAATGTAGTTATTTTTTGATATGATGGCAGAATAGCAGGCCAATGGACGACGGACAGTAACAAATCTAGTCATTTTTAACACGACAAATATACTCAGATCAGAATTGATGATAATCGATGTTTTAAAGATTAACAATAAAGGACTTTCCGAATTCATTTAATTTCTGCGAGATTACTTAAAAATAATCTGTACCTACAACGTTGAGATAACTCGTTAAAGGTTGTTTACTTGCAATTTAGGGAAACCTAACAGAATAAATGGATAAAAATGGATTAAGATCGTTCCCTTGAGGTATACCGGAGGTATTATGAAAAATAGCCTCGTATTACTATTTAAATCCAAATTAAGTTTGGAATACATTCAGTGGCTAGTTTTAAAATATCGTATCTAACTATTTCAGCTTCTGAAGTTTTTATTCTATTATAAGAACATGATTTAATATTAATAAATAAGTCAAAATCGGAAAATAAAAAGAATAAATTGAATGTAATGGTTATTCCATCATATTTCGTGAATTTATTAACCCTTTTTTTCCTTTTTAAAAGAAAAGATCAGTCGAGGGGTTAAAATTTTTTTTTAAAAGTGCAAAGACATCAGTTTTGATTTATTAGAGAATTGGCCATATCAAATTAAACTACTATTTCATTTAATCTGTACGTTTTGGTAGAAATTTACCCCATTATATGGTTATGTAACCTTTAAACCTTTCTCGATATTTTTAAATTCAAAGTCTTATCGCATTCTCCAATTTGCATTTTTGAAATTTAAAGAAACAGCAGATATTTTAAAATGAAATTTTCTCTGAAATTAAATAATAAAACTTGTCTGCGTCACACCCTACCACAGAGCATGTCATTAATCAATGAAATCATTAATAAAAACTGCATACCGAACGGTTTACCTCATCGAAAGAATCTTTATCGGAAGAGAAAATAAAAAAAAAAAGTAATATTAAAGTGGGCACTTGTCTCGTCGACACCCACTCAATGTCACCAGTTTGGCCAGTACTAGCCTGAGACGCTCCTGGGGCCCCATTGTCCGTGTCGCAAGCACATTTTGAGCGCGCCAGGGACGCTGTTGCAATTTATCGATCAGCCGCTGAACAATTGTCGTTGGTGGCGGACGCGCACCATCCGAAGACACCAAAGGGAAAGTACACGCGCCGCAAACTGCACAAAATTCCACCTGGCAATAGTTTCGAATGGTGTGGCTGTAAAAGCAACTGAAAAATAATTCAGCCGCTGCTGCTGGGGAATAAATTTGTTCCGAGCATAAAGTTGTCGAGTGCAAGACGACAAAAATGCTGTGTAATATCATAAGTAGCGAAATAAGACGAGCTAGACCGACAGTGGAACTTCGTGCAATGTTCAATGGACTTACGGTGGCTCGGTGGCGATCATACACACGTACGGCACGGCACGGGGCGACTGGCCTAGGTGGCATCGCTATTTTGGCGCTCCAAAATAATAACATCTGAACTGATGAAGATAATTGAATAAAACTTAATAGCCAAAAAGGTAACAATTGTAGCTTAAACTGGAATTAAAGTCGTATATATGTTTACTTTGTAATTTTAATTATCAGTAGATTACATCATGCAGGGAAAGGTATAGTGTCTCAATTGCATCAAAAAACAATTAAAATAATGTTTAAGAGTAATAAGTAGCTAGGATTTGATTTAATATAGGTAAAGTTCAGAAATAAAAATTTATAAGTAATATGACTTAGCTTATTTTATTTATTGAGCGATAAATCGCGAAAACATCTGTTTGTATAACACATCACAGTTTATTATACCTATAGTCGGTTGTATCCGTAAATTTATAATTTTGTTTTCGGATTTGCCACCTCGAAAATATTCTTAAAACATATCCATCACTTATTTATTAAGAAAAAAATATATATATATATATATAATTCTCCTATTTTCGAGCGCCAATTTCGCATTTTTCCCGTCCAATCGTTTCACATTGCATTTTGCTATGCGATGCATTCCATTCGCGATCGCGATTATGGTTCGCGGGTTGCGGGTGATTTTATTGCGCGCAGCGATCATGCTCGAGATCGCGCACCGCACACATTCGCATCACATCGGATATGGTGTGTGATACGTCAGAAAGTCGCTAGACCATGCTGCGCACCGCATCGAACTGTAGAGCTTTGTCGATCGGAGAGGGAGGGGAAGAGGGGTGTCTTTGATCGTTTTTTTTTTTTGCGTGGAAAAATTAAAATTCCGAAGCTATGATTAACACACGAGAAATATAAGTGTATCAGTTGCAATAAGTATGTAAATGAGTTGATCAACTCGATGAACTGGAAGAGGATTATTATACCTGTTACGATCGGAGGTGCAGCGGCGCAAGCAGCATTAAATGGAAATCCGAGCAAAAATGGTGAATAGCACTTGAATATTTACGTATGCGAAATATGCGCGACTTTAATTAGCCATGGTGGTAGCGAGTGGGACTTAATTTGCTTCCTGCGGTCGAATCTTTTTGCCCCCAAAAACGATGGAAACTGGAGGGACACACACTGAAATGGAATAACTCGTTTACGTGAGATATTTTAATAAAATGCTGGGAAATCGAAACGTAATATCGCCGATCGAACAGCAACAGGTACTCCATAAAAGGGATGTGGGAAATGAAATTGTTTTTCTGCGGACAACGACGACCATCGTCAACTAATCCCGGATTAAAGTTCGAATACTAATGAGGGGCGCAAGAGTGGTGCTTAGACAAATTATTGCCGCGCCAGTGCTTTCTGAGAGCCAATAAATGAAAATTTACACAATCGCCCAAGACATTCGTTCACGCGCGCGCGCGCGCGCGCTTTTGTTCTGGAAAGGTAAGCCCAATAACTTGAATAAATTTAACTTTATTGCATCAGACTGAAAACGGACTAAATCAATGCTAAACGGCCCAAATGGGGCTACTACTCGCATATTGGCTGCCATAAAAATATTGTGAGGTGATTGAGTAAATTGCAGAGATGTCATTCCACCCGGCATTGTCGTTCTATTTATATGCATAAAAAAAATATTCATAGGAGGAGACAGGGGAGCTGCTACCTCCGACGAATAAAGTAGAATGAGCCTTTCAATGGCAGCACTCAGTGGCGATCATCAAAACTCATATAAAATGTGTAGACCGGGGGAGGTCAGGGCGGGGTGACGAGGTGCTTGATTTGAATTTCAAGAATTTTTACTGCAGATAAAGTGGCTGATGCTCCGAGCATTTCGTTGGTTGGTGTTGTCTTTTTCTCGAGAAAAAAAAAAAAATCACAGCGCAGAGGAAATAAAGTAAAGCGGGCTATCGCCTAAGAAAAGAGTGTAATAAATAAAAAAACTAATAAAATGCGAGAGAAAATTCAAGGAAAATTTATGATCACGCCGGGAAAAAAAAGATCTTTGTCCAACGGATTATTGGATCTTAAGCTAGCCAGCGAGCGTCATCCCCAGAGCAGTCCAATTCACTTTGAAGTATTTTTTTGTTTTTTTGTTTTTTCTTCCTGTACAACGTCTGGCATGGTCAATTTTGCAAAAATAGATGTAGTCAAGCGAGATTTTATTTCAGTTTTTGGAATTTGTAACTTGATTGCAAGTTTACTTCTTGTGCGGAAGAGCAGCCGTTTCCTTTCAAAGGGTTTGCACACTCATAATACAGAAATAGCAAATCTTGCTAACTTTTAAATATTCCTTGTATTTCCGTGTATTAAGTAATATCTTTTGGTTTTTTTAGAACTTGAAATACAGTGCATTTTCAAAGATTACATGATATTTTGTTTTTATTGAAAACACTAGAGACTCTTCCATAATCCTAGATCGCAAAGGCAAATTCTGTACAGTATCGAAGTATAAATCAATAAAATTCGTTCTTGTTTGCATTTGTTGATAAATACTGCTTAATAACTAAACTAACTATTCTAGTTTCCTTCGGAATATTTTCCTTTTAACCCTTTGCACTATAATTGTTTTCTTAGTTTGTTCTCAGCCAATTCTGATTTAATTTTTGTGGTTTTGATATCACATGGTAAGTATGAAGTAATTGAACACACATAATTTCAAAGCATTTTTTTAAAAATAAAACTGCTTCCCACTAATTTGTTTTATATATGAAGTGTCGCACCAGAAGTGACTTCAGAGTTCTAGGGGAAAAATAGTTTTATCACGCCAGAGGTGACTTCATAGTGCAAAGGGTTAAGGTAGTTTCCAAAGTACCAGTTTGAATCATCCTTGAATAAGATTTTGTTTTTTTAAATATGGTTTTTAATAAATCTTACAACATATATCACTTATTGTTATATACCCTCTGAGTTAAGACAACTATAAATGTTTGCGGGTGGAATCGATTTCGTTCAAATTGTTATTTCGTCTATGGTTTTGTATTTCAAAACATGTGTTTTAAACTGTTTAGTCTCTCAATTTCAAAGGATTTGAGTGCAGATGTTTAATATTTTACTATTTTTGACCAATTAACGTTAGAAAAATGTCTATGTTATCATTTAATTTCTTTCCTTGACTGGTTATAGTTGTCTTTGACGAGTATACTCGTCAAGGAGAAAAGGAAATATTTTGTGTTTTAACGAATATACTCATGGTACGTAAAAAGTGGTTGCAATGGTTTTTTTTAAATTGTAATTCTCATGAAAACTAAAACTCGTGAATTTCAAAAGGTTTAAAATATTTAGAAACCAATACCAAATAAAATGAACAATTAAAAAATATTATATAAATAATATTTATAAGAAAACTGTGTGCTGTTGTGACCAAAGTGGTTATTGCTTCAATTTTTGCTATGCTTTGAAAATGGGTCAACATATCTGGCTGGTTAAACCTCATTTGATATTACTTGAAAAAAGGGAAGTATTCATAAAAGTTCAATGATTTGATCATAAGTTTAATTAATAATTTTATTGCATTGCATTATATATGTAGTGTTATGTTATTGCACCAATATGTAGGTCCTTCCTGATAGTGGCTCAACAGTTCCAGAAACCTTTTATAGTTAGCAATGTTTTTTTTTTTTTTTTACATAAGTTCGATTGTGTTTTTCTTTTAAATGTGAAAAGCTCTAAAAAAAGTAAGATCACCTATAGCACAATTTTCCTTAAAATGGCAGATCAGGGTTTTCTTAAGTTGCAAGACATAGAGCAATTAAAGAAGTCTTCGCGCATTTCTTGTCTTTCGAAATTCGTA
Organism: Philonicus albiceps; assembly: GCA_963969385.1. Classification (NCBI taxonomy): domain Eukaryota; kingdom Metazoa; phylum Arthropoda; class Insecta; order Diptera; family Asilidae; genus Philonicus; species Philonicus albiceps. The sequence goes on along the minus strand of OZ017776.1, from coordinate 8,262,982 downwards.
CCTCGCCTTGTCCAAGTGGTGCATTCGAATATGCGCGAGCACTTGGACAGGCGTATAATCAAGTTTCTAGCGGAGATAAAAGGCAAGAAAAACTGCTGGTATGCTAGATGTTGTGTAAGAGATGCATAGATACACCTTTTTAATCTGATCATGGGACTGGTTGTACCATGTTGCCCACTACACTGGCAAGAGTCAGTTTTTCCTCACTGAAAAATTTCTGCTCGCTACTTTGAAGTAATTTTTCCCTCTTGGAAGAAAAAAAAAAAAACAAAAACGAAAGAAATTGAAGTTTTTTTTCCGCTCCTATGCTCAATGGCAGGCCAGCATGCACCGATGCAACTATGCAGCATGTGAGATTTTCTTAACGTACCTCGGACTGGTCGCGGCCATATATGCCTGGGTGCCTGCGCGCTAGCTGAACACACCCTTCTTCGGGTTGTCAATGTCTAGACGCAGTTGAGCCGCATTCCTTTCCTCTCGAGTCAACTCGATGCACTTTACGCCAAACATCTTTCATCCCAAAAGGAGGAGAATCTGATTCAACGACCCACGTCAGTTCGTCGGTCTGTCCGCTTGTTGAATTTAATAGAAAAGCGTTCTATAAATTTCTTACGGGCATTCGTCATTTCATTGGAATTTCTTCTTACGCTTCAGTTTTGTTATTTTCAGCAATTAAAACTCGAGAAGCGGCTCAGCGATGTGTAAAGATAAGATATTTTATGGGCCCACTAAGGTTGTTCAACGCTTTCCTCAAAATGCGCCTGTATACGAATGCGGTAATATACTTTTAAGGGAAACTTTTAATAGCGAGATGAATGCGAGGCCAGGTGCAATTTTCTCTGATACACAGTTGAAAAGATAATTAAAAGATCATTTATAACATCCGTCGAAAAAATACTTTACAACATATTTATTAAAACTATTTTACTAATTTAATTCCATTTTTCACAAACCTGATTAGATGTTCTGCTTCGAAATATTTTTGGGTAGTCTAGGATCGGCTGTAGCCTGGATAACCTGGGTCTCGTTTATGTAACGTGATGGTGGCTTCTCTTCTCTGGTGATTATCCAAAATAATGATCAAATTGTGAATGTTTACGCAAGATGATCTCACATTGGCAAAATGAAAGTAAGCTCAAATTTGCCCAACATTCTCTGCTTTGGGGAGAAACCCTCGCTCAATTCCTCAATAAAATCAAACAGAATTTTTAATTGTTGTCTGTTAGATTGCCACTTTGGTTCCCTGGAAAAGAATGTGGCACTTAAAATATTTCAATCCATTAACGCATTTACACACATTTTAGTTTCCTTTCATCTTTTTTCCAAACAACCTTTTTTTTACCCTACACTCATTGAACTGAACACTCATACCTACTTTGATGTCAGTAGTTTTTAGGCAATTTTGGAGCTGATAGTCACCTTACATAAATCATAAAGTGATAGGTGACAATTGCTTATCACCTTACATACACGGACTCCTAGATTAATTAGGTTTTGTTAATTTTTTACGAAATCCCATAAAAAATATAAAAATGCAATATATTTAAAAATTAAAAAATATTCCAGTTTCTCATTTAAACTTTTTCCTGCTTTGGTGGGTTATAAAAGTAATGCTCTTGAATATCGGAAAGAAGTCTCCGGAAATAGCTATAATAATTTCTGTAAAAATCTATAACGCTCCAATCCAAGATATCGAGCCGTAGTGAGAACTTACAGAAATACACAATCTTCAAATAAACGTGACTCACACGTAAGACGTAAAGTAACTTTTTTTAGCAACAAGTGCTTTCGTAATACGTATAACACTGAGAGATAAAAGCTCGTTTCGCTAACTGCATTTTTCATAGGATTATATGAGACGCTGGTATTTTACATAAAATTGCTTCGATTAGTGCTAAAATTGAGGCTAAATCGTTAACTATGTGCATATCAATGGAATATCGCATACCACAGGTAGGCAATTATAAATATGAGTCACTTGTGTTTGTATGTCACGTACTCCGAAATGTTTGAGTGTAACTCATTATGGCAGCAATTCTCCCGAGTGGGTTTGTTCTGACTACAATTTTTAAATATATGAATAAATAATTGCACGTTTATCAATTAAGCGAAAGATTTGCGAAGAAAAAACTACTTTCTGTCCTCTTAAAGGAGATATTACCTCATTTGTCGGTAAATAATTATTCTCTAGAGCCAAGAACAAATGTTCGTATACTCGTTTGAGAGTAACTTTCTTTTAAATATCGTTTGTCGTTTTAGGAATAAAGGAAATATAAAAATATATATCTTTTTAATTCGTTGCTAATGAGTTAAGTGAATTTTATAAAAAGCAATGGGCTGCTGTTTTAAAGACCAAGTTAAATATAACTCTACTTCCAATTCTACTATACTAAAGACAAAATAGGCTGGTTTTCTGTATCAATTATATGCCTTTAGAATAGATTTAAGAGATGTTCATAATTAAAAATAAAATAACAAAAGGAAATGGAGGAATCAGAAGTAGTTAGTTCTAAATTACTCACCATAGGGAACTGATTTTATATGGCAGTATTTGAAATTACAATGAAATATGCACATATTCAAATATTCCGAAATTATTGTAATACGTACTATGTATATATGTATGGTTATAAATATGCTATCCTCGAATAAATAGTCTGTATAGTTAGTGTACAATTTTATATGTCGCAAATTACCACAAACTAAAGCAACACCTAATCTATAGTGCGGAATACAAATTTTTAATCATCTACAATAAATTTGTTTGGGTTTGTCTGTTGAATCGTCTACAGGACGAGGAAAAACCATAGCTCATACCTTGTGTAACTGCCCAGCCCTAGTTAGGACTGGAAGGACTTTCAGCAGCGAGTTCCTGAGACCGGATGAAGTCCGAAACTCTATTGTGAAGGACCTTCTAGCTTTCTTTAGGGTATCGGATCGTTTACTTGACTAGTGGGATTTTGGTATAAAAGACCGCTTCTGGTCGAAGTGCCCACCAAATGGGCCGCCCCCTGTATAATAATAATAAATATATTAATATTAAAATATATTATTACTGTAAATTTAATTTAAAACATCTTAATCACTTTGAAGTTAAGTATTAGAGAACTTCGTTTTAACTCATTGTAAAATTGTGTACTTCGCTCTGTGGTTTTACATCTGATATTTAAAATACATAGAAAATATTAGTGTCGTAGATCTGAATAGAGAAATACTAAATCCATGTTAAATATACAATAAAAATTGAAGATATCGTAATGATAACTTAAAATGTAAATCTTATAAATTAACATTTTGTTTTGTAAAAAAATTGAATGTTTTAATTTACATTGATTTAATATGATTTTACAATGATATTTTTCTCTGAGTGTGCTTTCTTTAAACAGAAAATATAGGAAATTTTTTTTTTGTGTAAAATATAATAAAGAGGTTATACGGAAAATTTGCAAGTTCAAAATGGCGGAGTCAACATGGTGGCCAATCAAATATTAATGGATCACCATTAAAATATATGCTTTAGGGTTTAGGTGTCACTGATTTTAAATTTCTAAACGAATGAATGAATGAAGGGATTTTTATATTTGCAATAAAAATTTTTAAAATGGATTAAATTTAGTGGATTTTGAGGTTTTAAGAGGATTTTTTGAATCGACAGTTAAAAATATGATGTAAAGTGCTTTTATTTGGTATATTCGTAAATTCCATTAAATGAAAATTACAAGTTATTTGCGTCAGCGAATATTTTAATGACGTTAAGCTATTAAATCGAGCTCAATTTCAGCGATTTTTGCAATGGAATTTAGTGTGACCCAAATGAATTAATCTGAACAAAATAATGAAAATACCGGAAAGCTCGCATTATGTGCCTCATTAAAAAAAGGGGTATTTAAAATGCGAGTTAATGCTTAATTTTAGCTATCACCTAGTTTTTTTTTTTCTCTTCTTTCTCTCTTTTTCTTAAATTTTGCACTGACCGCCAGAATGACTACGGCTCTGTGGAATGGATTTCAGCACTTAACTTAGGATCTGATATTTTCGGTGTGATTAAATCTGTCAGAAATTTTGCGTTCTTTGCCGTACTTATAAATAAACACGCTGGCATTTTCCAGACTCAATTTCAGCTGTTTCTTCAAGTGGTTCTTGCTAGTCGCAGCAGCGGGACCCCAGAGTAGTCGGGTCCAACAGTAACAGCAACAACAACAGCTCGAAGAACGGCTCCGGGGCTCCTCGCTTCACTGCGTCCAATTTCTTGGTATTCCATTTTGTTTGCCATGAATACACAAGTGTTCGACCTTCGCATACCAGAGCAAGAGATCTTTGCGAGTTGCCGTGGCTCGAGCCGCACTGTATCTGGTATCTGTGGGGCGGCGTAGAGCCATTCTTTCAGGGGATAAAAGATAGACTGACCCTAGAAGAGAGGCAGATACTCTCCCGCGCATTTTTGTTACCCGCGTACCAGGCAGATTCAACGGACAGTTTTTTTGTTTTTTTTTGTTTTCTTTTATTTATTTTACTTTAGTTTTTTGTCATCTTGGCATCCAGCGGTGCTAGATGCTAGATGCTAAGTGCCAGAGAAGGTCCACTTGCTCTAGACACGGTGCGGAGCGTTCAACTTGATGGCTGCAATGCAGCGAGAATTGCAAAAATAAAATGAAAACAACAAGTCACTGCCGCGCAAGAAGTGTGGCTCTGGCGAATTCGTGTCGCCGCGGTGCGGTTAGTACGATCCGATTTAATAGGAATCGTACTTCAAAATTTAAACCGGGTTAGATGGATCATTGGCTGACCTCTTTTTTCGTGATTTTTTTTGTTTATTGTTAAAAGCATTCCGTGGAATGCGAGCCAGCGGAAAACGATCGTCCAGCAGCTGTCTTCGGTGTGACGTAACAACAGCAGCAGCAGCAGCACCAATTGCTGACCTCGAATCAAGCTCTGCCCGCATTGGGGTCCCCGGGTATGATGATCCTCCTCAGGTATGCGCGGTTTCAGCAATTTCAAATGGTCCTCTAGCGTAGGTGAAAACGTGGGCAGGCGAAATATTGCGTCGGGCAACACCTTTGCGATCGCATGCAACATATTCCCCTCCCTCTCCGATCAGGCAGCAATTTAATTGTAAATAAATTCCACGGAGGCCTTCGCCACCGCACAGCGCGACTTGTTCTCTCTTTCCCATTGAACCGCACTATGCGTTTCACATATTGATGCGATCTGAAGATTTGATAAGCATATTTTTTCTAATGCGCACCATCCAATCGACTCATTCCAGATGCACCCCACGTACGCAAGCCTGGAAAAATAAGCGCGACACGCCGCACTGTTGTCGGCAGTAATCACTTATAATATAAAATATAAAAAAATACGAACTATGTGTATTGTTTCTAGAGGCAGTTATCTTACCACCCACCTCCTCTGGCCTCTCCCGCCCGGACGATGTCGCACGGTGTCCGCTTCTGCTACTTTATAAAATTATCACACCCATTTCAGTCAGTTGAAAGAAATTATGGGCGAAAATATGCGCGGAATGTCTGGCCGGAGAAGGAAGGACAAACGACGACGCGAAACCACACACTTTTATTGGCTCTTCAAACCGGAAATTCTGAACGCAATGCGTAGATAAAACTCGCCTCTATTTTTCACCATGTAAAGCTTTGTTGCGATCGCGTTAAGATTTTTTACTATATTTAATAAAGTCGCTCAACATTAATCTCCCAAGTTGCTGCAGATACCTTGGCCTGCGTGTTTTTTTAAACTGGGAAGCTACATACTATCGAAACAACAATAACTAGCTAAGAAAGTAAAATGTTAAGAAAGCATGCGATTTTCTCAGGAAATTTTTAAAATTCGAATTAGAAAATGTTATGTTATCTATTTGAAGACCTGAGTTTGGCTCATGTAAACAATTCACATGTGTATTGTAACTCATCGTCCCATTCGAGCCGAAATACAATTACAAGAGATATTCATAAAAAATCGGTTAAATCTGCTTATAGAAAATTATGTACAAAACATAAATCTTTAGAATATGCCCCTATCTCCAGATAGAAATGCGTGACTCTTGTTGAGACATTTTTTAATTATATGTACCTGACTTAGCTGTGCTCCTGTCTTTAAATACTAGGGCCTTATCAGGTATTTGAACGTTACAGCTAACTAAGGCGTAAGCATGCCTTAGACATGAGACCCTTTTTGAAAATTAGTCAAATATATTTAAAATAAGTGTGTTATTTCTTCCAATACGAGAGGTTCATACGGTAAGGGTAATGTAAAAATACCCCTCGGTTGACACTTTTACACATGCAGTCCCGAGGAATCTATTCGGGAATCCTAGTTTGGGCAAACCTAGAAATACTTCATGAGAGTCACACTTCCTTTCAGCTTTAGGCATTCCATCCACGAATGTTGGGTTAATGCATCAAATTGATCATAAATAGATTAAACAGTTCTCAGGATTATTTGAAAGCGAATTTTAATAATTCAGCTTCAAGAAAATCGTTTTTAAATTTTTACACATTACATTAAGTATGAATTGATTATCGGAAATTTGTGACATTGTATACCTAAGAGAATTAAAAGCATAGTAATGTTTATCCCTCCCCGGGAAAGGTGTATTATGCCCCCTTAATTTTAATCGATTTTTCTAGACTCTATGATTGTTGTATGTAACTCCGTAAAATACTTTCTGGGAAGAATTATTTAATTTGACAAGTCCTTAATTTCAATCAGTCAAAAATTAGGTAGATAATTTAAAAACGAAGTATTCTGGCTTTCAAACCAAATTTTAAAAAAAATTAAATTTAAAGGTTTATAATTATCCAAAAAGTTAAAGTAAAATCATTGAAATTTGTTCGAAAAAACAAACATCTGCGAAGTTTTTAGATTAGTTTTAAATTTTGAAGAGATAAACCGATATAAAATTTTAAAATATGTGTTTTAACATCATGTTAAACAATATTGCACTTATTGTATATTTTATAGAACACTTTAAAATGATATATCACACACCGTAGATTAAGATAGAATTCATTTTCCCCAAATAATTAAATAAGAGACTTACCAAATTACCTTTTTAAGACTGTCTGAATAACGTAAAGTTTCTCGGAATTGAAATTCGTTCACTAATTTTCAAAATTATGATCACGTACTTTTCGAAATGATAATAATAAAATTGGATATAATAAGAGTACTTAATAAAATAATATAATGTTTGTGAAAGTCACTCAATTTTCTCAATCCCCGGACACTTACCTGGATGAATTACACTACAATGTATTTCAGAATTACAAAAGTATTATACCTTCCTCACCTTAGTCCGGCAACATTGTTGGACCGAGAAACAATTTTTCATCTTTGTAGGTGACTGAACCATCATCAGGCATGCTGCAACCTGGTGCAGATGTACACGGCCAGCTAGTGTCTGTCTTGTTTTTGGTTTTTTTTTTTTTTTTTTTTTTTTTAGTGCTTTCTTATTCTCCTTTCGCTGCATCTTATAAACACAGCACGAAGACATTGAAAGTCCTCGCGCGATCGTTCTTAATGTTTCCTTTGAGACTATATATATATTGTTTTTTTTTGTTGTTGTGTGTTGTTTTGCGCTCATGCATATGCACAGTCTTAAAGTTTTCATAAACAATGGAAAAAAGAAAAAGCAAAAGGAACGATTAATGGTTATTTTCTCCCTGCCTGAATAATACCTTTTTTTTTTTTTACTTTTATTCCCTTGGAAGGGATTTGATCACGTTCTTCTCAGGAATTTGACCTTGGTGAATTCTTTGATGTGTTTCTTCTAAGGTATATGCAAGAATTGTTGAAAAAAACTGAAGTTAGTGCAATGATACTAAGAAGGTAAGAAGTCGGTTTGTTGTTTAATGTATTAATTTTTTTTAAATTGGTATTTTATTCAAAGCATATTCTAATGATAATGCTCTTAAAGAATTTGAAAAAGTTTGACCTCCGTACAGTAAGTACACCGTAAGTATATATTAGCATTACTCCCCACTATTTAGTAATGCTTTCAATTACTCTGGGAATTAGTCCATATTATTCAGAATTACTGGGATTTACGAAAAATGCTCCGAATTAATTTAAATTTAGACAAAATCAATCCGAAATACTTCAATTTAAATAAAGATTTGGCATATAAAGATGTCTATAACATTAATTTTTTCAGAGGCGATTGTAAAAGTGTTAGACTAAACAAATTTCTATTTATAGAGTTGTGTGTACCTAAATCAGGTCACAAGGGGAAATTTCTCACTTTTTATTGCATTTATTAAAAACTCGTATACGGAAAGTAACTCTTAAAAAGTTGTTATGGTAAACAGATTTGATATACTGAAATTCTTGTATTTAATTACATATTTAAAAACATTTCAATAACCAAATTATATAACGATATGGTTTTGCAACAAATTTTACTTACTTACTTTACTGTTTTAAAAATAGAAGCCTTACGCATCATCTCATTTCTGCATCTGATTTTAACTAGACAAAAGAGAACCTTTTACCCACAAATATATGCGAATTAACTCCTTCCTTTCCGATGTTATTCTAGCATTTTAATTGTTTCATCTTTTCTCCCCATCTATTAACTAGGCGAGAACTGCAATTTTTTAGAGTTGTTAGCTAGATAAAAAGAACCTCCCCAAACAACAGTCTCGTAATAAAGATAAATCTAATTTCCCAAGAAAATAGGAACACGGCATGTCGTTATATAACCGAAACAAGACGGAAGATTCTCTGAACGTCTTGGCATCCGTCGTACTGTGTGCGATGCGCGAGCCTCTTTCACATGGATGAATTTAAAGACGTGGTCAATTCACGATTCCAATGCACCGCACACTGCCGCATCAGTTTGCCGAGAAAGAGGTTATTAACCGGAAAAAATTTTTCCCACAATTTTCATTGTTTCCTCAGATCGGGTTGGGTACTTACCTGTGCACGTTACTCACATCACAATCACGTCATACTTTCGTTCTTAAAAAAGTTTTGATTTCTCCTTGCGACGAACTTTTGTTGCTATCGCTATCGTGTTTTGTGTTTTAATCGCAAAAATTAATTGAAATTTTTGCACTATCGCATGATTAAAAGTGGAAGATTGCGTTTTTGGGGAGAAGCGAAGCGCACACACCGTGATTATATGATTTTGTTTTCAGTTTATAATTTATTGTTGGGCAATTTAATAGCCACATACCAACATGTACTACATACAACAGCTGGGAACTTTTTGCTATCTGACCTCCGAAAAATACTTGCGCAATTCCGGGTTTTAAAAATAAAAATTATTTCGGTTACCTTATCGTTTAATTTTATGTTTGTTTATTTTTATTAATTGCCTCATTTTTAAATTACACTGGTTTTCCGCTTGGATGTTGAAGGTGAGGGTCTCTTTGTGGCCCCTATACACTTGTATACCAACAATTTATTACTATATACAATTATATGTACATTTTTTAAACATTTATATATAGAACTATGTTTTTTTCCTCATAGCAGTAAGTAAACATTTCTGATATTTTTGAGATTGTTAACTTTTAATGTAAAATACTGCAAGATCAAACCTTTCATGTCTTTTAAAATCATGTTACATATACTTGCTATAAATTCTAGGAAGCCTAACTCCATTAAATTAAAGACTATATTTTTATGAAAGACCAATTTACGCACTTTCACATCTCGATCTGTGCAGGTGTTACATATTCTGAGAAAATTATGTGATTATTCATATTTTACGGCTTTATCACCTCCTTATCTAGTTACGAAAGAACAAATAAAATTTTGCAAAGTTTTTATTTTAAAAATATTAAGAGTTTTTCATCTTATGCTGGAACGAAACGAGTAAGAAAGATTAAACATATTTCATTTTAGAGATGAGATATGTGCTATTTGTTAAAAGATTTAAAAAAGTTTCTGCAGATCCTTGATACTATTATTACTGTAAAATATAAACATAAAACAAAAGTAGAACTTTTATTGTAGAAATACAGTAATTTTTATCTAAGCCCATTTCCATAAATTAAAGGTTTATTGAAAAAAAGAGAATCAACTCCTAAAATAGAAAAAATTCAACATCTTATTGCAGCTTTAAAAAAATGGTTTAGATTTTCATTTTCACGAAACCTTAAATTTTCAAATTTCGGTAGTAATTCTCTACTCAATTCAAAACGAATTTCGAAATTAGCAAACTTGCACTCATACCTCGAATTGAAATATTTTCATTTATACATACATATAACATTTATACATTTAAGGATGTAATTCTCATTTTGAAAAATTAATATGATTTTCTTTTATTCTAGATTCCAGTAATGTGAAAAATTGTGAACGTTTGAATTCTGAGTGAGGCCGTTTTTCTAAATTTATCGAAATCTCTCATTTGAAGTTGTTAAAACTCACACTTTTCCATGTCCGTCCACTACTTGCTTATTTAGAAATATTTTTATTAATTTATTTTATTCATCAGTGGGATATGGGAAGGTTACTTGTTGTACTTAAAAGTATAATCCATCATAATTAAAGTACACCTTTCTTTGCGTTTAAAGATAATATTGAAAATCGCTTATTTTTCCGCAGTGGCTTTCATTTGTCCGATGACATAAATTGTGTACTCCTAAAAGCAGTATTGGCTTCCTGGCTCGTTATCAAAAATGCATACAATCTAACTATTCAAATAACCAAACGTTGTCCGTGCTTTTTCAGCTGAATCTGCAGTGACGCAGATAAGGTTCGATATTCCTCCCAGTTACCAGGCTGCCGAAATGCTGCAGAAATGTGCACAATTTTTCACTAATTTCGCGATTGTTTTCATTTTCTACCGCCTGCGCGGTCGAAGATAGTCAACTTGGCGCAAACGGCAGCAGCCTACGGCGATAAGCAATTGAATTGGCCACGCGTTTGCAATAACCAGCACGTTAAAGTGATTTCCCCTTTGTTCACCGATTTATGTTTACAATTACTCTGTTTACCGATCTCTGAGTCCATTTTTATGGCTGCTAATTGCAGCCTACCGATCAGTAAAATTATGGTGCGCCAGACCAGGACTGGCCTGACTCACCTGATCTCCTTTTAAAGTGCGCCAACATTTGCAAATTCCTCCGAAACGATATAAAACGAGCAACAGTGCCAGCCACCAGTTCCCTGAACTCTCTTGAGCCTGTCTTTCCATCCAGTTTTATAGATGGCCATTTTTATTACATTTTAATTGGTCGCTTCTGCTGATTAACAATAACCGCGAAACAGAACGTGGGCGCTCGACAGATGAACTTTTAATTCAATGGGTGGAATTTGAATGACGAGCTTTTCTCAGAAAAAAAAAAAAATAATAATATACGCGTACAGTTAATCAAAAATTGTTGACGATGACTCCGGCTTTGATAGATTTATGCGTTTCCTCTCGAGTAATTTTTAATAAATTTTCATCGTAAAAGTGATGCGACACACAAACCATCAGCTCGAATCTGGAGACTGTAGAGAGACCTAAGAAGGTCTTAGCCCCACTGGTTGTGGTATTTTAATTACGAGAATTTTATTGTCATCTTAACTACTTTTCTTGCATTACTTGAAAATTTATGCTCATCTTTTCAGAGATGATTGATGACACCGAAATATCACCTTAAATTTCAATCAGTAAAAAATTTGTTGCACTTCTTCGGTATGAGATTTCCATAACTCGTTTAATCGGCTAAATTAAGTTATGTATGTGTATATAGATATTTTGGAATTGGGTATTAAATTTTATTCTCTCTAAATTTTATTTGGATGAAAAAAAAACGTATATTAAAAATGTCAAAAGATGTTGCAAAAATTCTTTGCGAATTTTTAGTAAAACATTTTCTTCATCGTATGCTTAGTTTACAGAGAAAAAACTTCTAATTTAGACACTTTTTATTATTCAATCATTCACAGTCGGAATTGACAAAAATTTAATTAATTTCTTTTGGAAATCGAATAAAAAACGTTTTACGTACCAAAATTTCAGGTTATAAAGTTATTTAATTTCACATAAAAATAACAAGTTTTATCAAAACTAAGGATCAAAAGGTATTGACTCAACACAATTTTTACTTATAACGATTCATTATAATTTTATGAGATAACTCCAGCTTCCTTAATTTATTTTTCTTTAAAGTTGATACATTAAAAATGTTGATAATACTCCTATTATTTTCGCGTAGTACTGTTTATATACTGTTACATATGTGTAAATATTACAAATAAAGTGATAGTCTAGTTTTAGTTTAAAAATATTCAAAATCTTGTTTGCTTGTTGTACTTCTCGAGATATTGAATATTAAAATACATGTTTTGGGTCTATCTATTAAAACATCGAAATCTAATAAAATGTCTATATGCCTCGGTTGACTAATTTATTTTTGTGTTATTACTAAAGAATGAGTATAGAAGTTGAGAAGAGAAAAGTGAACAAATTAACAAGATCCCGGATTTGATGTCTAACAAGAGGCAGGGAGAGTCCAAAAATATCCTAATCAGAGTTAGATCGATTGAAAAAAACAGAATATAATTATGGTATATGAAAATAAATCTGTTAGGAATACCCGTTCAACTTTGGTGTGACCTACCTAAATGAAAGTAGTCTCGAGAGAATATATTAAAATTATACTCGTATATCCGTTTTTTTTGTTTTTTTAAAAAGAATCAATATCTTCTAGGGCGTTTGGTGCCTCAAAAGTCGCCTTCATTTTAAACAATGAATTGTAATTTGTATGTAGCTGTCCTGCTATTAAATAACCGGAACTCGATAGACAACATTTTAAATTTTATGCTGAAACTCGTTAACATAACCGTGCGGGCATTAGAACGACGACTGGTATCCGGTGCCAGGTGGCATTAAATAGGTATTTCTGTGATGAGACTTAATAGTCATTATCGTTGGATCAGTTTACAGAATTTCAATTTATCTGAAGAGGAATGACTCGCCTGAATATTCGGTTTCGTTACCTTTCACAGCCGGCAATAGTGTCTAATGTCGGCTAAGAGCATTAGCACCAGCGTTACCAGTCAGCGAGTGCAGGTAATTGAAGGTGTGCCTTAACAGTGCCTAATCCGTGCCCTTGTGCCGGTGTAAATGTCTCTAATCCCTTTCTAGCGGGTGGAAGGCAATCCTTCTTGAAATTCGAGCGAAGTGTGGTCTTAGAGCTTGGCCAGCAGAAATCGAGTAAGCTCTAGAAAAGTTGCTGACTCCTGCTAGGTTAAGATAATAATTAGCTGTGAAGAAACAGTAGACACATGTGGATACGCAAATTGGATTAAAGGTATCTGATGGACTACGAATTTAATGTCAAAAGTTGAAGTAAGTGTCGATGGGGCTTCGTGCTCCTCTTGCAAGGCTAAGAAGCTCTGACCAGGGTTACTACGGTGACACGGGTTCAGTGAACTGCTTGCGGTAGAAATAGGTCCGGTGGGGGTACCTGCGACGGTATCGGTGCCCGCCACCAAAAACTCAGAATTTCTGAGCAGATAAACTACTTCGATTCTAAAAATAGATGAAAAGGAACGCTCCACCGTTTACAAAATTCATGGCACAGACACGCGGGGCCTGCATCGAACGCCTGTTGTTCGAATTATTCAGAAATATTGCGAAAAACGAACATACGCCTCATAGCTGCAGGTATCACGCGATCCATCCCATTTATCCACTCGCTCCTCAACAACTATTGAATTAGCAATAAAAAATAAAAATCAAATGAAAAGCGAACAAGGAAAAATGCGCCCGAGGAATTTCAGTGTTTACTCAAGCTATCAAAGTTCTTGACTCACGTCATGATAACGAGCTGAGGAATGCGAGCATTTACGAGATTAAATTTTGTTGTTGAAGGAAAAAGTGACGCGATGTGAGCATTTAGTCGCTTTGCGCGTCTCGTTTTTATATTTTTATGTTATTTATTTATTTTTTTTTTAAAGTATTCTTACCCCCAGAGGAATGAGGATAGTCCGGCAATTTTTTTTGATATAAATCGCTTTTTAATTTGTTTGACCCGTTGGACGAGTTTTAATTTATTGCCGAAGAGAATTCATAATTCTCGCTCGGGTTTCAAACAAACGCGATCTACGTTTAATCCGGGGGAACAAGGTTACTCTGATTAAATACGTTTCGTGTGTTTATCTTACCGATTTCACTTTAGGAAGATGACTTCATTATTTTACATACGTTTTACGAATTTCGAACAATTTATGATTGCTTTTGCCAAAGTATTCACCACAAAAACTTTATTAACATTTCGTACTAATTACGCTAGTCAACAAAAATCAGTTTGTTTTGCTCCATACATTTTCGATATAAATTAGAGCCAAAAACCATAAAAAAATTAAAATTTAACAGACGCTTAACGAATTTCGCTATAATGAATGACTTAATAATACTTAAATTACGAAAAACATAAATCCATTTTTTATAAAATAATTGTATGAAAAAAACAAGGCTCAAGTCTACATTTAACTTCCCCCGACTAGTGATGAGCACTGGTTATGGTTATGGTCATGGTCTTAATCTTGGTCTTGCAGAAAGTTTAATTTAAAGTTTTTAAGTCCACATTTGTCGTAGCAAGATCAAGACTCGGCTTGCAAGAACGAATCTAAGATCAAGATCACATGAGACTTGAGACAACACCACCAAAAGGACCCTTTAAACCAAGCTATTCAAATAACATAAGGATCCTTTAAACCATAGGTTCCCAACGGGGATGATACCACCCCCTGTGAGTGTTGAAGCTTCCAACGAGGGCAATAGCGGGTGGTAAAAGGGGGTGTTAAGACGATCGAAAGAGCGGCAGGGTAATTATTAAATTAATAATTCTTATTATAATTTCTAAATTTCATTATATTCCTGTCATAGAAAAAACCATTTTAAAAATTAAATTTAGAATTATAATTCGTCTTAGTTTTATCTGCAACAAGTCTTTACAAGTTGGTAAGTTAAGATAAGACAAATATTATGCGATCATAAAACCGTGCTTCGACAGTAAACATCACGAAGTGTTACGACTTGCAACTATTGTTGATAAAATTGAAATCGGAGATTAATAAATTAACAAAACTCCACTAGCCTCAACCATCTTACTAATTTTTTATTACCCATTCATTTTTAATAATTCTTTAGCGTTTTAATTTATACTTTGTCATTCTTACTCATGTGAAACAATATTTGAATAATATCTACACATTACGGGGGTTCTAACGCCTATGACATTATGTTTTTTTGCAAAGGGGGCGGGGTTCTGGAAAGGTTTAAGAACCTATGCAAACTAAGCAAATACAAACGTTTCCACAAATAAATAAATACGTCGTACATTTCAACGTAATCATTTGTTAAGACAAAAATAATGAAGAATTGAAAAAAAAAGTATTGGTCCCATTCCAACGTATGATTATTATTAAAAAAATAAATCCTAAACAAGCCCAAAACTTGAAACACGAAACCAGAGCTAAGTCTATTGATGCAAGACCGAATGTGTAAAAACCAAGAGTATCAGAGTTTTGGTTTTGGTTTTGGTTTTGTTTTGCTCATCAATAACTTCTTCGATAATCCGTTATCCTAAATATAATTTTTCAAAAACTTAAGCTTTCCAGAAACATAATCTACGGCGCAAAATTATATGAAAATTATCTATAAGATAATCACAATGGGCATGGTCGACTTGTATTATAATTTTAAAGTATTCTTCAAATCGCTTATTATAAAAAACTGTTTATTATTCTTTCGTTATGAAAAATCAGTCTCCAGGTGTCATTTTTTTTTTATTTTAATTTATAATTCTAAAACTTGATATTCTTAATTTGCAAAATTCTAAACTAAAGTCTTCAAAAAATGTATATTCTTGTAACCCTTAGGTTAGGTTAGATTAGGTTGGTGTGGTTGCCTAGAAAGGCACACTTAGGCCATTTTTTTTTGGCCCATTGTGATATCACATAGTGCAGGAGATCATAGTTATATGTGGGATTCGAACATACAGCCTCTGGGATGGTAGACCAGTGCGCTAACAACTGACCTACCAGAGGCCCCCTTGTAACCTTTAAATTCTTAAAAATCGTATTATTAAAAACTTTTTTTTCACACTTTTCAGTAAAATTGACTTTGGTATTAGAAATTAAATTTTAGAAGGAAAAAATTCGAAATTAACAAGAAAAATAATCAACTACAAAGAAACTGAGAATTGAGAAACAGCAATAGATTCAGATTGTACCGAAATTTTCTAAAAGATAGACTATGCCATATTTATTTTAGCATTAAACAAAATTTTATTAAAAGAAACTTGGAATAGTACAGCTAGTTAAAATGAGTCGACATAGACACAATTTTATTCCTCTTTCATTAGAAAATTATTGCTCCAAAAAAAAAATATCTATCTGCAAATAAGATGATTGAAAAAAAAATAAATAATTGCTTAGAGCTCTTCATCATTATCAATCCGGGTTGACATATTTTAAAACGAACACGATTCCACGGGCATATTCAAAAGATCTTGCCTTGTATAATTCATCATTTCTTAGGAATGCGCGAGTAATGTTCGATGCCTCAAACTAAAATGAGGCAGACTAAAAAAAAAAATAAATGCCGAAATATTTGAAATTGTGTTATTTCCGTCATTGGGGCAATTTGCAATAAATTATCTCATTAATAAATGACTTTTCCGAGTGATGTTGAAAAATACCAATGACAACAGCTGAAGCGAAAAAGTAGCCAACCGATCCGGTTATTGGCCAACAAGAGGTGATCGCAAAACGAGGAAAAGACTCTAAATACTTTGATGGCTCCAAATATATGCAAAATATGTGAACAAACAAATGCGAGTTAAAATTTACATTAGGCGAAAAAAAAAAAAAATAAAATAAAAATGTGAGACGATCGAACACACAGATCGAGAATAGCTAAAGGTGGCCGAGGTGAGAGGCGCGATAAATGTTTAAATTCTCCTCTGACTGACTAATCACCAATCTGCAGCAATTGCGTGAGCTCTGCCAGAATCGTAGAAATCTATGGACTCAGATTTTTATAACGCTTTTGGAGGCTTTCGGTTCATTTCTTTCAGCACTTGTCGAATTTTAAGAAATGTTTTCGATTCGGCCTCTATTGTTCATCTGCGTGCGCACCTTTGGCGCCATGGGGCCAAAGAAAACCGCCACCAGCCGGCAGCTTAGATTAGGTGTCGCCGTCTTGGAATTTCCTAGAGTCTGGCCAACTCGTCTCTGGACGGAGTTTATTTAAAGTGCTTCTCTCGTTTTTTAAATAAAACAAAAAAAAAAAAATTTATATATTTGTGTTGGACGTTGAACGGAATTTTTGTTTCATCTTTTTTTAGAAATTCTTGAACGATAAACTCAACGACTTGATTATTTTGACGTAAGATATTTTCGACTTGTTTGGCATAAATTAATGAAAAAAAAAAATACGAAAATATATTTATATATATATGTATAAAAAAAAAAGCATTCTTGCCGTCTGTGGAACCTCCTTATTGGGTGTGAGGTCTTCTACGTGGGTTAAATCCATGCAAATGACAAGATTTGTGGCATTTAAGGTCAATTTTGCTACAAACATTTACCTCTTGTAACTTGAATCCATAAACCACTCGGAATTTTGTTTGGATTTATGATTTTGAAACGCATCATTAATTTTCACATTAAACTAACGACCATCTTCGTTTTTTTTTGTGTTTTTGCCTTACAGATACACAAAACCTCAGACATTTGCGGATTGCATCGGGGATGAATTGCCACTGGGATGGGAGGAGGCGTACGATCCGCACATTGGCAGATATTACATCAATCATATTAACCGTAAAAACATTTTGAACATTTGTCGATTTTTCATACTATCACAGATAATTTCAAATTTAGAAACTACACAGTTGGAGGATCCTCGACAAGAATGGAAAAGTGTCCAAGAGGCGATGCTCCGCGAATATCTTAACGCAGCACAGGACGTTCTGGAAGCGAAAAGAGAAATTTACGATGTTAAACAACAGAGGCTAATGCTGGCTCAAGATGAATACAATCATCTAAATACTCTAGCAGCTAGCAGAAGTAGTTGTAAGTATTTTAAATTGTTTTTTCATATTGTTATTATTTTTTATGGTGTATATTGTATCAAAAATCAAAAAAATAATGGATCAATTTAAAAATTAAACATTTTCGCGCTAAGTCTTCAAACTTTCAATAAGGCGGTAAATTTAAAAAAATGTTATCTATTATGAAAGTGTTTTATTTCATCAAGTACTAGGTACTCTTGATCCATTTTAATTAAAAGAAAAATGTTATTAATGCACTTTATAAATTCGATAATAAATCCGATCTTCGTGTATCGTACGACTTCCGAGAAAAATCAACTAGCTGGCACCCATTTATAATATTTTGCAAAATGTTGCAATGCTTAAATTTTTATACGTTACAATTTAATTACTGAAAAACATTTGCCACAAATTGTAGTACAGCTATTAATTCCATTCTCAGATTTACAGAACTTGTATTGATTTACAGGGGAATTTAACAATCTCGACCACATGGCTATAAAGTCAATACGTAAAAGTGGGTTTTTAATTTGCAGAAATGAATTTTGCAAAGTAGTTACATGTTCAAATACTTTGCACTTTACTAACCAGACACCATACGGAATTTACATGAATAGTGCTGTGGTTTTAATTTTAATGCTGATAAGAAATATTTTTAGAAGAGCAATAGCATACAATTCTTGCTATAGATGAATTTCGTTGGAAAATCGAGATATAACAAATACGGTTACACAATACGCTTGAATAACTTTATATTAATTTAATAATTGCTTTCATCTTCAAAAAGACTCAAGTCGATTTCTCAATTTAGCTTAAGAAAAATAGTCGTTAAATTGGGTAGTCCACTGCTGAAAATGAATTCTTGAACAGAATTTAATTAGGATACTTCGTATTTATTTGAATAACATGTTTTACGATTTTTTGCGTTTCAGTATGTTCATCGTCGAGTTCAATAAATACTCGACATGATCCCGATTTGCTTAGAGCTGATCTAGTCTTAGCAAAGGAGCGTGTTAGGCGATTAAAGCAGGAGCTGGTGCACATAAACAACGACATTTCGTACACGCAGCGAGGAGTAGAAACTTTGTATTCGTAAGTTTAATTTTAATTTTAATTTAGTTTTATTCTAAAAGTAAATTTCAATCTTTTCGAATTCGTATAGAGTGGAACAAAAGCTCAGTGCTCACGAAAACGGTTGCTACGATATTTCGGAAGTGCAGGCAATCCGTGAGGAAATGATAAAGGTCCAAAAATCGCTGGTATCAGGTGAAAAAGTGAGAGACGAATTGATGCGAAGTCTCGCCCAAATTAAGACCGAATTAACGCGGCAGCAATTCTGCGAGGAAACCGTAGACCTAAATACGTACACTGGAATGGTCAACGAAAGAGTCTGTGTAGCATCTCAGACGGATCTTTGTGCTGATAACATGAACAGTGGTGCTAGATTTGCTGAAATGGCAAAAACAAAGTTGCAATACAGCGAGTGGCGCAAGAGGATCAAGCAGCTGCAGCAACAGTTGGCGGATCACGTAGAAAAGGTGAGCTCTCCTATTACGTGCCTGCTGAATTAGCAAAAAATTTTATTTATTAAATATGAATGTTGCCTTTGTTGCTTAATTTCAGATTGAGCCAGGTCAACTGGAATCAGATAAGGATCGGCTTCTGTTAATTCAAGAAAAAGAAAAATTATTGAAGGAGTTGCGAAGCATTTCGACGAAATCGAAGTCCCCTGAAGAAATCGCCTCCATCCAACAAACTTGCAAAAAATTAGAAGAGGACCTAAATAACGCGTACGAAGCAACTAACCAGTGCATAGCTAACAGGCTTAAGTTGCACGAGGAAAAACAGATTTTATTGGATAAACTCCAGGAAGCGCTGAAGTCAACTAAATTGATGGAGGACCGACTCAAGTCATTTTCTTCAGAGAGTACTTTCTCCATCAGCAGTGGATCGAGTTTGGGCTCTTTGTCTACAGCTAGCAGCAAGAGTGCTCTAAGCTTTACAGACATCTACGGAGACATTCTAACCGTCGATCCGCAACTAGACGTCCTCGATTTGCACAGGAGGTCTCAGAGATTGTCGCATCCATCAGAAATGTCCCTGTCGCCCAGGAGCAGTCTATCGATGGAAACTCCACCAGCCTCCCCAATGAAATACGGCGACAGTCAGCCGAAGGAGGAACCCACTTATGTGAATGCGTCCAACTTCAATATATCCAGTCATCATGACTTGGACTCCACTGTCTTGGACTGCATGAGATTGGAAGAGAGACTCCATGAATTAGAAATGAAACAACCTTTGAATTTGGCTGCTCCATTGTCGCCGATTTATGAGAAACCCTCATTGCTAGACCTTCCCCAGGAAATTTTAAGTCGATCTTCATCTGCCTCAAATACAAGATCAGTATCGGCCGCTGTTAGTAATGAGTCTGTAGCGGGTGATTCAGGAGTGTTTGAAGCATCTAGAGCACACCTGCCACGTAAAGAACTTGCTCAAGTCCAGATTGGACTTAAATACTTCAAAAACGAGTGTCTTCTGGTCGTCACAATTGAGAGAGCAAACAACTTGGCAGCGCTGAATTTGAGTCCAAATTGCCAAGTGTACGAAGTTTGAGTTCTAATTTCTTCATATTTTAATTTTACATTTTATTTACCTTTAGATATATGCGAGCAGCCTTGCTTCCAAATTCATTACAGTCTGTGCGAACTAAATCTGTAACAGAATTTCAGCGGCCAGTGTTTGGAGAAAGTTTCACCCTGCCAATATCTCTTAGCAAAGTTCTTGGTAAAATTCTGCAAATTTTCGTAGTCAGCGTAGTTGGACCACGCGAAGAGATAATTGTAAGTGATCACTTCTGTGACCTATTCTGTAATGGAATTTTGATTTTATTCACTTTCTCAGGGAACTGTTCAAATTAGTCTAGCAGAATTCAATCCGGACGACTTAAGTCTAAAGTGGTACAACATCCTTAGTTCTAAATTTATGTCGAATTTCGAGAGTTTCGAGATATCGGGAGCTTGCAAAGAAGAATCTTCGGATGAATCTACAATTATTTCGTCGCAAACATCCACTCTGACTAGAAATCAAGGTCCACAAATCGACGTGCAAGACCAAATTGCTGAAGAGTTGAAAGAGCACCTCAATCTTACCGAAGATGTTGAAGAAGATGAGGACGAAGACCAGGATGATGAAAATCAAGAGGATGGTGAGGACGGTGAGGACTGTGAATCTCCTGATGATAATGGTGAGTTTTTATTTATTCTATTTTCTTTACATTCTCACGGCATCTGTGTTTAGTAGCTAATTTAACCAAAAAAATGCTGGACGCGTACATGAACAAAGTAGCCAGCGAGTATGTGGATAAAGAGACAAACACGGAATGTGCTTTTCCCCCGGAAAAAGCTAGGGCTCGATTGTTCGAAGCGGGAATGGACGATAGACCAGTCAAGAGATCACAGACTTATTCACCCAGTGCAGCTGTTGGAAAGGGTCGGTACATTTGTCGACTCAACCGAAGTGACTCCGATTCGGCGATGCATTTCGGTGTGACACCTCATCCCTTCCAGAGAGGCGCTGTGGAGAGAAGATCTTTGAGATTCCACACTAAGGTTCCAAAATCGGTTACAAGTAAGTTTTAAGAGACCTTTTTTACGTATGGGATGATTAATTAAAATACTTTTTATTTTTGTTTGCAGAAAGGCATCATTCGCAGATTCCGAGGACGAGCTTAGATTTAGAATTGGATTTACAAGCACAGCATAGCAAGCTGGATACGTTGAACGATGAAATTGCGAAATTGAAGAACCTTAAAGAAACGTAAGTTTAAATTTTAAATATGTTATATCATTTATAGTTATCAACAAGTTAGTCAGTTAGCTAGAGGAACCAGTTTTTTCGGTGAACTCAAGAATAAATTAGGCGGTGTTAAATTTTAACAAAACGAAATCTCGAACTTATGAATTGAAAAATACCAAATAATAAATAAATAAAGTTAAAATTTGGACAATTGGTTATTTATAAAATTTATTCTTTTTTTTTTTTTAGCCTCGAACATGCAAGAGACAATAAGGACACCAAAATTGCAACCTGGGCTATTGAGAATGAAGACTTTCAACGTTTAGTGGAGCGAGTTGATGCAGCCAATGGTGGGGAAGAAAAGCACCTGCAAAAGTTGCTCCATAAAACATCGAAGGAGATTTATAAGTTAAGGAAAACGAAAATCGCCAAAGGAGCCCCAGATTTAGTAACTTTTAAGTGAGTTTATTTTGAGATTTTATAAAGAATATAAATAAAATAGTAACATTTCGTTTAAAAGGGAAAAAATGGCCTTCTTTACACGCAAGGGTCTTTCTGTACCTGAACTACCTACGGAATTATCCGTTCAAGAGGAGGAGACACTCGAGGAATTGATAAACATTGCAGCCAGTGTCGAAGATAATGCCCCAAGTGCTAGTAGTAAGAAATCTACAGAGGATAGCCAACTTTTGGCGCCAGAGAATCTCGATGCCACCCCGCAGGGCGCCGAAGACAGTGGGTCCTTGAGCAGCCCTAGAGAAAGGGACGAGGAGGACCCAAACGATGATCGCTTTGACTATGTCATCGATAGGACCTACGGAGTTGAGGTGTAACCGCTATACTGTTGTGCCTTAGGAATTCTAGAACCCTCTTCTCTCTCACTTATTTAATTAATTTTCTAATTAAATATTTTATTTATGAAATATGCAAAGCCTACTAGTGCTCGTTTTTGTTGAGCACATTCAGATTTTGAACATCGAAACTGCGTATGAATTTGATTTATGTCGCAGTGTATGACTACGCGAACAGGGGCTTCTGGAAATGTAATATTTTCCATTGCCTACAGAAGTTTTTTTTTTTTTCTAATTGTTGATAAAATTTGTGTATTATTTATTTTATTTCTTTATTTTTTTTTTCATGAAAGCGATCGAAAGCGAACATAAGTAAGGAACACATTTTTATAGTGCAATACAAGTAACTTTCGATTAGTTCGCTTCGAAGCGTTCGGATTGTAAATAGCTGATGTAATGCAAAGAGTAAGTTAAGTACTAACTGTAAGAATAATAAAAATGGAAAAAAAAAAAGAATAACGACAAAAACACATTAATAGCTGCAATCTATTAGGGACTGAGATAGAACAAGTATTTTTAGCATAAATGTATATTTTTTCTAACTATCGACAGTTTAAATCTGGTTTTCCTCTAAGGGAACTTTGTTGAAAATTGTTTTATTTGCCTAGTTATTTTTAGGTAGAATTGTTTTTTTTTTTTTATTAACATTTTCGGTTTTATGCTAGCTGCGAAATGTTTCGTCATTTCAAAGTTTACCTTTAATTTTTATTTATTTTTCTTCTTAAAGTGGTGGTGTAGTAATTTTTGAATTAGTTTTTTTTATTAAATACATATTTATTATCATTCGATCGGAGCCTTACGGCTAAACTAAATTTATATGCACCAGCTTAAATATTTAAACTATTGACTTACCGGTCAAGCCATTAACGAATTATTTCGCAGCAGCAATCAAACTGAATTAAGAGTAATAATGTGCCTCAGAATGAAATGCCTTAGTATTGATATATAACATTCAGTCAAAAATAATGATAATGTAGAGAAAAGTGGAAACTTTTTCAAATATTTATTAACAAGAGCCAATTTGTTGGATTATTTTGATAATTCGCAACACTGAAAGGTGTTTAAAAAAAATAATAACGAAAATCAAAATGATAAAATCTATTAGACTATATAAATGCCTTCGAAATGTAAAGTTATTTATTGCTATTTAGTTAGGATATGTAACTCATAAAGTATCACATATTTTTGTTTTTTTTTTTTTTAACAATTCAAAGCGAGATCAGTTACACTTCGTTGTCATAACATTCTACGCTAAGCTAGATAGGGATCAATCAAGAAAGGAACTAACGCTAAAAAGTGGAAAAGAAAAAAGAAACAGCTAAAGGATAATTTTGTTAGCGTTGTAAAAATCGTCTAAATTATGTTAAATGGTGGCAAAGTGCTTCTTAGTAGGTGCACAACCACAAGTGTCATTTAATTTAAAACCTCTTTATTGTTTTTCAAAATTGTTCTTAAAAGAGTTGAGAATATTTTTTTACATATGGTAGAGTTATTTTGTAAAAAATTCCAAAATTATATATATATATATATTTTTTTTTTTAAACATATTCTAGGCATTCAGAGACCAATATTTCGAATTACACGTTTAAATATTTAAGGAAGCGACTGAATTTCCCCTTTTTATACACATTTTGCACCTTTGAAGAAGCGCGAGAGTTGATCACTTTCAAAACTTTATTAGGTTTGTCCGTTAATTTTGTTGTTTTCAATCATTCAAAGATAAAAGTACTGAAACAATTACATTTAGACTAAGGGAGGATTTACGTGAACAAAAAATAAATGCAAACCATTCAAATATCAAACATTTTATTTTATATACGTATTTTAACACAGGGCTACTTTTAAGAGAGAAAGTGAATATAGATCTAATATATATTAATAAATAATATGCAGTAGTAAATCGATAATATATCTGTTAAGAAAAGTTTAAAATTTCCTCTATATTCTGTTTAAGATTGAGTGATCATTGTTACGATGAAACTTGCGTGCACGGTCTTACGGTTTAAGTTTTTGAAGAGAAATGAACATATTTTTGTTAAATTTTGTGAATAGTAAAAAAACAAAAAAAAAAAATTCTTTGAAATATGATTTACGAAAACAATGATAATAAAACATTTGTTTCAAGAATTTCAGAAGTTTCATTTGTTTAGTTTATTGCAAAATATAAAAGAGACTTTTAATGTATAGAATGATCTTAAATTAACCTAGTCTTATATTTTGGAAGAAGAAAATTAATAAAATTGAAGAGGGGCATATGCAAGGTCTAAATAATTTTAATTTTTGATTTTCTAAAAATTTATCAGTTGAATAATATCTGGTAAGAATTTCAAATAATTACCAGAAATATCTCGAAAACCAGTCTACTGGCTTGTTTCAATTTTTCTATGTTTATTTTAATGATTATCTATCGTATATCATTCGGAGTTTTTTAAAGCTGTAAACGTCTGTTTTCTTTTTAACTAAAAATTTACTATTCTTGTAAATCTTACCTGAGCTGTGTATGGTAATCAAATAAAATTGAACAATATTATTTCACTGTATTAATTTATTTGTTAAATAAGTTTGATTACATTAAATATTGGGCTAAATTAATAACAAGTGGAACAAAAGACAATATTTTTGTTAACATGAAATATGATTCGAAAATTCATTGAAAAGAAAGTAATTTCGGAACAATGAACAATAATAATAAATAGCAGAAAAGACGCTAAAACACGTTTTTCCCTGGATGGATGGTGTCCGAACATCATAGTTTTCAAGGGCGTTGAAGGGAAGCGCAATGAGGAATGGTTAAAACCAATTTTAGATACTGTGGAAGATGCCAGGCGTAGTTAAAAATTACCACCAAACTGACCGTTAAAGTTTGCATTTTGAAATTGGAAGGGATTGAGGCTGAATGTTGAAGCTGAAATTGGGATGTTAAAATTTTATGTATATTTTAGAAATTTGTTTTTTTCAAATCATACTTGCGCCAAAAGGTGGTGGTCTCAAGGGTTCATGAATGAAAAAGTTTCCTGTACCAGACTCCTGGCGAAAATGCCTCGTCTTCTGGGAATTGTGGTCTGACTGTTGGATTTTACCAATAGAATGGTTCGGGTTCAGGGGTCCTTGGGCTGGAATAAGACCGAATGGTTGGAACGGCCTCTGCGGAAGATGTTGGAATGTTGCGATTTCTAGTGGAACTGGTGGTGCCGACTGAGGAAACTGATTGTTAGGATTGAAAGGAATTTGATTTGACTGTTGGATTTGAAAAGACGCTTGCTGGAGTCCTGCAATCGGTCCGAAGAAATCCTGACGAAAATTCGCCGCTTCCCGCACTGGAAGTTGCTGTTCAACGCTATATTCAAATCGTGGGGATTGCGTAACACTCGAAACTACTTCCAATGAAGGGCGAACAGAAGAATCAACTTTGGTCAATTTTGGTGCTATAATTTGATTTGTTCTGTCTGAACTTGAAAAATGCTTCCTCTGCTGCTCCAGGAGCAATTGCTGCTGGAGGAGGATCTGCTCCTGTTGACGACGTGCCTGCAGCTGGAGTTGCAGAATTTGTTGCTCCAGTTGTCTCTGCCGTTCTAGCAGAAATTCATTGATGGAATGAGATTGCGAAGGGTTCACAGGATTTATAGGCAACGATTGTTGGACTGGAAATAGAGAGCCTGCTAATTGACTAGGGTTAAAAGGAATTTTCTCAGGAACGGGCAGACTTTGATTTTTAAGTATCTGCTGAGATACATCCTGTGAGGGGACTTGTTGATTCGAAATTTGATTTGTTAGAAAAGCCGGTGGTGGATTAGGCGTAGGAAGCAAAATGCTTGTCGGGTGCTTGTTTGTGCTATCAATCGCTGGACCGGTGAGCACTGGCGGAGGCTCAAATATTGGTATAACTTGCTTCTCCATATTTTTTCCGTCTTGTTTCACTGTGAACGCGGTTATTAGGGGTGCCTCAAATATTTTAATGTCCTGCTTCTCAACGACCTCAATATTTTCGCCATCAGCATTATGCGTCGGTGCTGGCTTCTTTGTCGTCGTAGTTGTTGGTTCTGTCGAAGTTCTTCTACGAATTGCGACATACGGACGTTTTGTTGTAGAATTTTGTCCACTATTCGAAATATCGTTTGTAATTTCAGCAGGTATAGTCCTTGTTAAGTGCTGGTTACTAACACGAAGGGCAGTCTTTTCGATTAGTTGCGAAAGCTCGGAGGTACCATTAAAACTCCCAATTAGATTCTTTTCCGTTGAAACAATATCCAACAGGGATTTTAAAAGATCATGCTCTGATTTAGGGGGCACGTCGAGTCCTTCATCATTTCCAGCAGTCAACTCTTCATCCTCATACTCTTCCTCCTCTGCAACACGCTTTTCTAAATTATCAATTGCACGCAAAAGGGCTTGCTTTATGGCTGGATCTAATTTTCTCACAGCATCCTTTGGATCGATTTCATTTGTCTCAGATGGTAGGTCGTCTGATTTTGAGTATGCAACTAACCAACAGATAAAAATTATGCATCGTATCTGCAATGACAGAGAATATTTTTTATATAATACATTAAATTGCGTTAATTTTTGTAGTTTGAGAAGGCGCAAATCTTTTAACTCTTTGAGGGGAAGGATCTTAAAAAAAAAATCTGATACCCAAGTTGCACAGATTCCTTTTTCAATTATAGTAAAATAATTTTAAAAATAAGTATTAAACTGTATGAGCCTGAGTAACTTTTGAACTTTTCGAGGTGGATGAAAATATATCCCTACCATGCATAAAACGCTAAGCAAAAAGTGGGACTGCTTTTTAAACCATCTAACTCCAAAAAGTTAAGGGGTAAGGTAAGTAGCACTCCACGTTTTATTTTATGATTAAATAAGAGCAGGTCAGATGGAAAATTTACAAAATTTATTTTCTGGTACAGGTAACTTTTTTACATTCGGCGGTTACGTTAATTTCTCGGTAAGTAAAATTTTTCACTTTAAAGGATGAAAGTGAAAGGTTTGTAAAAAGTTGCAGTTTTTAACGAGATTATTCTAATTAGCCCTTTCGGTACGGCAATGTAAGCCGCGAAATATGTTTTGCTGCAAACACTGTAAAAGTTTTCATTTTAAGTATGTAGCACCACTTACAGTGGATATTGATAAAAATCTCGAGCTTCTGGTTAGCATCCATGGAATGAATTTGTAGATAATAACAAAAGTAAAAATTAACCAAATATTTAGAGCAGTTGGCGACTTTATAGGGAATGATCATACCTACAGAGCATTCTGTGAATGCCTACTTTAGGCGGCGGTCGTACCCAGAGAAAGTTGTATGGATGCCGATTAGTTAGTACCGGCGTTAGTACCGAAAGGGTTTTTTTCTTTACATAACGAATCTGGAAACGAACATTTTCAATAATATCAGATTATTACAGAGCATTACAGTGAATCTTACACTTCTTTTACTTTAAGTTCGAAACATCTTTAACTTATGTTAAACGGAGTTCATTTTCTTTAATAATAAAATCACCTCCAAGTTGGAGTTTTATTTTAGTATTGCATTGTTTATGTGAGTTTAGCTAATTGTTGGTTTCCAGAAATGTAGTGTACCCAAAATATCTCTTGAAGGTCATGTTTTTCATTCATTTCATTTCATTTTAAACCAACCAGTTTTTAAAAAAGGCGTTAGAAAAATTAGTTTCTGTGATAGCGAAAAATTCTTAATGCTTGAGAAAGTGAAAATTTTACTTTTGGTATAAAAATGTGGTATGGAACGGATTTCTGGCAAAATATTTAAAAGTTTAAAATCCACCAACTTTAAATTAATTTACTCATAGAGAAAGCATACTAATTTTATACGATAATATAAAGTTCAAATTCGAAAAGGCGTTAAGGGGGCAGTCTGGTTTAAAAAAAATCTATAGAAATACATTTAAGAATATGTGGGTAAAGCGTATTGCAAAATTCTTGCATTTTCCACAAAATTACTTTTTTTAAACTTTATAATTGATGATAATTTAGTGCTATTTTGTCAATATTAGATGATTTTGTATAACGATATTGGATATCCGCGGCCTATTCCTACAACTTTGGTTTGGTACTAATCATCGTTAATTTTTTGTTAATTTAGTTGTTTAGCTGGAGGCTATCTCTGTAGCTCTATTATTAGCCATTACTTTAAATCCCATTTAAGCTTTCTAATTAAAATGGTCCCATTCATCAGTGAAGGGTATTTTGCTTTGCATACTTACGGTTTGATGAGTTAAACGTTTTTATCGAAGTGTCTGAAAGATAAATCAAGAATTGTAAACAGCGAATTGTACAATAAGCCAGCCTATCTATCACCATGTCTAATCTCTCCATTTCCTTCAACGGCACTAATTTCCTATTCGTTTGAAAATTTGCATTAACTATCAGCTAAATGATCATCGATCACAAGCACCGAAAGTGTTCGTACACCGTGTAATGAGGAAGTTCCTATTTTTATTGTACTAATTCGCTATTGAGACGACATTTGAACAGGTGCAACAAAACCTGTTTCAGGTATTTTTACGCAGCCAAATTTTGATTTTGCCACAAATTGCCAGATTTTGAAAGGCCATAATATACGAGATGGAGATTTCATGTTTAGAGATATCTTCGCGCCTGGAGATGGCGAAGATGAATGCAAATTAAGCGAATTACTTGACATTGTTCAAGATTTACCTGACAACGGCCTGTTTTGGTTAATCCCCCTCGGCCAGGCCAGATTATTATTTATGTAATCCCAAAAAAAAAAGGTGTGGATCCGATCCGTGTGATGAATGAATCTTCAACGACACAAACTGGTTGTACAGGGGATATGTAAGTTGCGCGAATAATTGCTACTTTTCGTGAATAACTTATTGACACCAAAAGAGAAACCCATTTGAGGGGGTCATGCCAATTTAAGAATGATTGACGGGATCCTGGGGTAATATGCAAACGGCTTGTTTATTAGAGAAACCTTTAAATGCTTCGTTTTTATCAGCAACGGAAATTACATGTTATGTCCGATGTCATGAAAGTCATTAACACCTAAAATTTTTTTTATAGAATTTTGTGTGAGAAAATTTTAAGGGGATCGTAGATTTAAAGAAACAAAAAATTTTAAGCTACTGTACCTTTGTATTGAGTTTTGAATTTCTGATATTAAATGACCATGAAATTCGGTTATAACATATTAAAGGAAAAAGTGGTAATCGTTTCTATAGGATTTTGTTCGATTTCCTAATGCTATAACATCCCAATTTTGGGAAATATAGGTTAGAAATTTCTAAAAATTCATTAAAAAATAGTGGATTGTCGTAGGAGCGTCCAGTACAATTCAAATAAAAGTTTATACCTTTAGCTATGATAATAATAAAAAAATGCGCTATAATGCAGCATATTAGAGGCTTTACTACTTGTTGAAATATTCTATAAACGCCCACGAACAAATCGTTCCTTAATATTTTTAGCAAGATCTAAAGAATGTTAATATTTCTTCATTTTAGTTATATTACGACTTCTTCTTATGACCGAAACACCAATTTTATATTTTCGTTTGACCCTACTATCTTTTTTTTTCTAAAACGTGACATAATAAATATTTTTCGAATTTGCGAATTTATCATCTACAGAAAAAATTCTATAGAAATGATATCACTTGGGCGCGGCAAAATTAACTATTAAATTTTGTTCGCAAAAAGGTTTACACGAGTGGTTAAATACTCAGTTAAAAGTTTAAAGAGATGATGAACACTTACAGAGCTACAGGGTGATAGACTAGCACTTACAAAAAAAAACAAAAATTATAAATCCAGTCTTCATAAAAACAAGGATGATGTGAAATCATTTAAACTATTTATCATTCGTATTATGTGGAAAATCTGGATAAAGTTAAACCGTCGAGACAAGAATTATGTAGTTGTTAACATTTATGTTTTCATTCAATAGTAAATATAACCGGTACTGTCCCACGCTCTCTCTCTCGTTAAGCAGGACAAGGCATTTTGATTGCAGTTTCGATTCGATTTTGATTCAAGTGTCCGACACCACTCCTCTGGCGAATTATAAAATTTCTCCAGAAATTTGGAAAGTCTCATTCAAAACAGACAAGATCTTAAGGGAACTTTTCGAGACCCAAGAGTATACCAAATTTAGTAGTACACGACCGTGAAAATTGGAAATTCGTTTTAATCAAGTATATTTTAATAGCAAATTTGGGCAGATCGCATGCTAATAATCGAATTTGATTAATGCCCCGAACGACAATCGATCACGCCAAGTAGTGTGTACTTAGAGGAATCGATTGCGGCTCGAAGCCCATCTTTGAAAGTGCCATCAAATTAAAATCTCAACGGGTTTTCGAGTACTCTTCGCCAATTTTCACTTGAAGTAAAGTTGCTAATTTGGCGAGCCACGGTTGATCACATCGTTCATAAGCCGCGGCTTTTAAGTGCTTTACGTATCGTCTGCATGTCCACGAGTGAAAAATATGAAGAAGATTCGTCCCCAGTCCTCAGAAATTGCGGGGAAACTTATTAGTTTTCTACTGGCTTTTGGCGGGACATAATCAACTTACCTCACATGGTCCGAGTTTGGTTTGGGGCTAGTGTAATATGTCGAAGAAAGTTTGCAGAAGCCACAGAGCATAAGACGATGGATTACAAATGATCGCCGGAGAGGTCACGATTCCGCGAGGGCTTCATCGGACCGCCAGTCGAGTCAAAATGATCGCGGTTTGGGGTCTCAGTTTGGACAAACAACTCCTAGGCGAGTGTAAGTGTATACCACCTCCGCGAATCGCGATCCCCGGTGAAATTGTTTACTTATAACAAAATTTTAATTTCACTCTCACTTCAATGATTGACGAGTTATTCGCACTATTGTTGCGATGTTAAGTCAAAGTGACCTGAACTTACAACCCACCTTCTGACAGAGTTCCAATTATGCGAATGATCAAATATATTTCCCCCTCCCTAATTGCACTATTGTTTGGTATTATAAAATTTTTGGGGAAAGTCACAATACAGATCGAAGCAGCTATAAAAACTTGATTATTTGTAACGTGCCATTGTCTGGACGAAAATTTCAAATAGTCTATCACTGGAAGTTTTGGCAAATGTAAAAAAATTCACGAGGCTATTTTTTCCTTTTTGCTGTGGGCTTGATCTTTAATCTCCAGCTGCGAGTTGTTTACGTTAGCATCACACCTCAAACAAGGTTTTTGTGAAATTTCATCATAGATAGCATAAAGCAAAATTGAGTAATTGAAGTTGATGAGATCGTTTTGAAAAGATTAGTGAAGAATTAATTATATCTGTACTTTATCAAAATTTAATTATAGATCAGTTCAGCTTGAGTAATGTAAAGAAAGGGATTTTTTCGTCTTTAACATAAACAAAGCAACCAAAGTTGAATGATTTAAGAAATAAATTAAAAGGTACATTAGTGTCATATTTGCATTGTTCGGTGTTCTTCAAAAAGTACTTTACGTCAGTGATCTTTTCTAATTTTCTTCCTTCGTATTATTATCACATAATTTCCTCAGTGCAATTATCTAGACATGTCTAGACAGTAATATGGAGGAAGATTCGACAGTAAAATTAGAGAGCCTTCGTTCTTCTTTGAAGAAACCTTCGCATTTTGAATTTCTTACTAGCAATTATGGTATATGATGAATAGAATTCGTTTTACTATTGTACGTTTATTCGTTTACGTAATATCTAAACACTTCGCTGTTTTTGCTGTTTTACTTAAACTTACGTACTTACAGCTTTTCAAAGAGATTTCTGAATATATCCTATTTTATCTAGGACCTATTTTATTTATAACCGACAACCTCTGATATTTGAATTTTTGATTTTATTAATTTCACTTAAATGTCCAAAACAATAATTCTGTTTTATTTACAAAGAATTTTTCAAATATTTTAAATTCGTGCTGTATAAGTCTTCAGGTGTATTTTTTAATTGACGTCAATTAATAGCTAAGCTGAAAAAATAAATATTTACAGAAGTGAAAAATTAAATACCTGGGGAAAATTGTAAGCACTAAGCAGTTATTAAATTTAAGCTAAAAGAAAAATCATCAGTTTACGATATGAAAATGTACAAAAGAGAATTAAGGAAATATTTAGTTGGTAGATGATCCGTTTAGAAGATGTAAAGCTGTTTAACATATTTTGTAATTTGTAGTTATCCACAAGAATCGACACAATTTCAAGCGTGTGTTGGGAAACCTAAATTATGTCTATGAAACTTTAGAAAATTTGGTCAGTTATATTTTGCACTTAGAGTTCCAATTAAGAAATGAATTATGAAAGAAAAAATATTGGGTCCTATACTAATAATTTCAGAAATAGCTACTAGTTAAGTTAGTATAAATGGCTAAAAAAATAAGGTTTGAAAACCACTTCACTAAAAAATCATATTGTACAAATCCAGCGCATATTGATCTGTAAAAATTGCGTAATATATCCACTGTGGCTATCAAAACTTTAAAGAAATTTTACAAAATAATGATAAATTTGTTTATTTGGTTTTTACTATTTTTCATAATTTTCTAAAGAGGATCTCCTTTTTTCTAATTATCTCAAATTTCCAATAATAAATCAAAAAAATTGAAATTTCTATTGATAGGGGTATATTTCTATCCTATGTGTAAGCTTTTCCTTACCATACTTACCTATGTAAGCTCATACACTGGCCACTCAATTAAAGGATCAGTCAAAAATTAAAATTTCACATTGTTATATTTCCGGAAAAAATTAACGAATTTCAATGAATAAAGTCGTAATTCGAAAGTTTTAAATAGAAATTCTACCTTCATTGTATATTAAGGATCCGAAGAATTCAATCTGATCTTTTTGTTCTCTTATATAATTCTTTATTTCATATAAAAGCTCACTAGCTATTACATGGGTTAGGCAAAGTATATTTAAAAAAAAACATATTAGGGTAACTCGAAATCCTTTAGAATTTACCTTTCCGGCCGTATGCTTGTCCTAAAGAAACGTAAAATCTTACAAATAACGAAACTCACAATTTATTCTAATAATAAAATGTATAAATTCATTTCCAACCGATCAATTTGAACTCAGTTTAACGACTGGTGCAACTTTAGTGTAATACGAAACTGGACAAGAGTGACAATCGTAGTGGCTTAGCGAAAATAGCTACTGTATAGCCAGTGGCTAAGATTAGCAAAATAGACCCTATTAAAAGTTGGGCACATACATATAAAGGTCAAGTTATCTATAGTCTAAAAAAAACATTTTATCAGTAGTAAAGCTGGCTTAAGTTGCTTTTAACACTAATTTAACTTTTATGCTTTTTCTACACGATACTTTACCATAAATGTAAACATTTCCGTCCGTTAATAATTTACCTGGATGAGGTCAATTTTAGAAAAGACATTTTATTATCATATTCCGATAGTTAGTATTAGAAGGAAGTATGTGTTATTTATATGTATTTACGACTGTCTGTTTTGACCATGGGTGGTCAACAATATTGAAAATCAGCCTTTTTGCTATAAAATGGATACAAAACGAAATACGTTTATTATGGACAAATAACATCCTATTTGTTGTCAATTTAAAATCCAACTCGCAGACAATCTTTTGGCTAATTTTATCATTATAATTTCGAAAATCTTTTAATTCGGTACCACACCTTTTCCTTCTAAGCAATTCCAAGCAATTTGAGGTGGTTAACTTTTGAAAGCGTTTCCCGTGGTATTGCGTCCGTTAGAGATAATTTCATGGACCTTCATTAATCCGACCCTACATCAAATTGCTTCTTCCCAATTCGACCCAATTCGTGAGCCTGAGAAATCCGCGATTGAAGAAAGTGAAAATGTCTCCGAAAATGTTTTTCATGTATAAAATGACCCGACGCAGCCGATGATGAATTTTATTGCAGCTCGAAGCGCACCGGCATAAATCGGTAAGTGGGAACCCCGTTGCCCCTTAAAGTGCATTAGGTCCGGACAGGGGCCGCTTTGTATGCAGTTGAAGCCCCTGAACCGCTGCCAACTACAAAATCGTCGTGCATTGGAGCTTAAGGGGGCTTCCTTGGACGGTTTCTCGAAATCGGCGCACATACTTCGCGCGCATGCGCTTTTGCTTTAATGCTCACCTTAGCTATTTAATTCCGTTTTTGCGCGCATCTTCTGCGCCCCGGAGACCAGGCGAGGTTTCGTGCGATATCAGTGAAAGTTGCTGGATATATTTTGTTTTTTTTTTTGATCAATGGGAAATTTCGTTTTACAGACACGGGCGTGTTTGCTCTTTACCGTCCTGCCGTTTTGCATAAAGGCCTTTTCTTTGAACGTACCGACGGTATATTGCATGATCGACTTTTAAAATTACACCTCCGGTGGCCAAAAGTGGGTTTGAGAAGTAGATTGTTTTAAAATTATCGCATTCCCCTTCTGCTGAATATTTGGAATGTTTAAAATAAATTAAGTATACCCTGAATTCGGCAACTTCTTTTGGGTATCATTCACTAACTAAATTTAAAACTAAACTTCTAGAAAAACAGTCAAATCTTTCTATTGTAAACCTCATGATTAAGAATTACACAAAGAAATCATTCCTAATTATAATGAACTTATTATAAAAAGAATTACTATAATCCGGAGCAATTATTTATTTCTCTATAACGAACTTCTATAAAATTAAGGTTCTGAACCTCACGCATAAAAGTACAAATTCCAAATAATTTCCTACACTATCACTATAATTTAAATGGCAATTCGACTGTTTCAAGCGCTGTTTAGTTTTATATCCAAATCGATAAGATAAAATTTAATTTAATTTTATATATTGCTAAATTTTATTACATTACATTAAATTAAAATTAATTAATTTATTGAGAGAAAAATCGTCGATTTAGAGTCGAACGATCATGTTACGCTTGATGGAAGGTAGTTTGATTCATAGCAAACTAAAACCTGTGTCTTCCTCAAATAAGCGGAAATAATATTTGAGAATGGAGCCCGCTTAATATAAGCAAGTATCAAAAAAAATAGATGACCGGAGTATTTAGGTCCTTTCTATTGTTTGTGGCAGGGACAACTAGCCATCGCCGCACTAATGATTTCGATCGAAACACTATGCTCATCCTTTTTTGTTGATATTTAAGTGAGCTCCGTCCTCCAAAATTATTTCTGCTTATTCGAGGAAGACACAAGAGTTTTTAGTTCGCTATGGATTTATTGTCCTCAAAGTAACATGACTTTATAATTTAATAAAAAATAATAAACTTTATTTAAAACAAATTTTTTAGTCTAATTTCTAGTTTTAGCTTTTTATTTCAATCGAATATTATTTAAACAATTTTTATAATGAATTAAAACACATATTGAGCTCTAATAGCACAGATCTGCAAAGTTGTTGCTTCGAATATCGGATTAAGAAATTTTATAGAATTTTTCCAAAGATTATGAATACGTTGGATACGTTTTCGAGAAATATGAGGTTGAAAAGTAAAAAACAACTCTATATTTTGCTAATTTTTGTACTCTTCTTAAAAGACAACGAGTTATCGAATGAATTTGAAATATGAGTGTAAATCAAATAAAATAAAAGATTAGAACCTTAACTATCTATGCATTATATAAAGTCAGTTATTTATAAAGTTTAAGGAGATTTTGGCTATCGGAATATGTTTGGTCCAATTCATTCCTTTAACTTAAATTTGAAGTTATTTGAAATATAACTGATTTCGCTTTCTTGCAGAAATGGTAGCGATTTCTCACTATTTTTACGTAGTATTAACATAAAGCATCATTATACCTATATAACTTTAAAAATTACCTTTTATTTTTAAGTAGAAATAACTCTTCCTAGGTGTGATAATCCGGAAATATTTTGTTTTATTACCTAGTCGAAAGCACTTTAACAATTTTGTTATTGCACATCTCGATGACAAATCTGAAAAATCCAAATATTCCGGAAACAATGTGTCTTACAAAATTTGCGGAAGCGCGACGGAAAGAAGTGTAAATGCCGAAGAGCTAATAATCGCACTTTCTTTACGCAGGCAAAACTCATTTATCAAACTTCAATAAAAGGTGAAAATCCTCGCGATGATCGCAACAATTTGTGAAAATCCGAGCGAGTGGCGCCCACCCGTTAACCACCGTGAGAATGGCTTGAGGTTCGCGGGGTCATACAAATCTAGCTCAAAATCATCGCGAAGGTAGTCCTCGTGCGGTTTTGCCGCACAATTCGGTCTAATTACCCACGCTGCTACAGTGCACCCCCGTCGCGAGATTGTCATTCAAATTAAAAACGCAAAGAATATTAGGAAAATTTATTTTCATTGTTTTTAGCGGTAATGGGGACCAAAGCGATGAATCATGTAGGTCTGATGGTCCGCTTTCTTGATTGTGAGAAAACAATTTTCGAAAAATGGACAGCCCAATGAAAGCTTGAGAATTGACTAATGACTAAGTGAATTGGTCGCTTTTAGGTGTATGTTTAAATTAAATGATTTCTAGCATCGGATGCTGTTAAATACTTCGAATAAATCTCTTGAGTACTTAGGAAACTCACCCACTTCATGATGAGGATTAAGCAAAACGGCCAATTATCCACAGATCTTAGAAATACCGAAAAGCTAAGGATTCCACTATAACTCCTTTTCCAAATTGCTTTTCGGTTATTTTAACGATTACTTCCAGATCCGTATGCAAATCACTTCCTTAGTCACTAAAGTGCCAAAATTAAATTATATTCACTAATTTTTATGACCACAAAAATCTCTAGGGGCACTACTCATACGATTAACTGCGATACTTCGTTAGCATTAAAAAAATAAATAAATTTAAAGTACCATCAAGACGAAGCGAAATGCGCGCGATGGTTCAATCTTCTTCGTATGGAAGATGATCACAGACTAAATGTCTGCAAGTGTACAGAGGTAGAAATTGAAGAAGGTAGCGTGGATGATTAAAACTCAAAAAGGTCGTGATTTTTCTTGCTTAGTTCCATCGACAAAACCCGACCATTGTAAGATGCCGGGGGGCATGGTTTGCATTCAACCCAACAGACGACCGAGAGACTAGACATTAGAAAAATATTTGAAAAACTGCACCACCTCAATACAAATGAGCAAGCGATAAAATTTTAGTCTAATCTCATTGCGGTCTGAAATTTCTATTTCGGGAAATAAAAAAATCTTAGAAATTGAAGAAATCGCAAATATTTCATTATAACACGATCGCAGGTGAAAAGGTCACATCGCTGTGGTACTGTTTCCGATCAATGGGAAGTATTTTGCAATTCCTATTGAACTGAAACTCGATTTCCTTAAATAAAAGTTACATACTACGTTTTAGTAATTGTTAGGAAATATCTCGCGCATACCTGAAGAAATATTCTAAAACTAGCGAAATATTCAGTGTTTGCCGGATGTCGCTTGCGGCTGACATACTTTCATTATGCAAGTCTTTAGAAAGAGCAACTGAAGAAAGACACCACAGTCATAGTGCAAGTGCAGGCAGTAGTAATTGTACAACGTACAATTAAATTGCATTTTCTGGAAATATATGTTAACAAAAAAGAAGCCCATGAGCCTTTACAACCTTCTACAATTTTACTTTTCTTAAGGCCTTGATATAATTTTAACAAGTAAGACCAATATGAATACATTTTATCCATAAATCAGTTAATAGCAAAGCAAAACTATAATTAAAAATGAATCAACTCCAATTACTGGCATTATGAAATAAAAAAACAATGCATAGCAACTTCATAATTTGTATGCTAATAATGTTAATAATATACTGAGAAAAAATTAAAAGATTACATAGAATAAAAGTGGGGAACAAATCGCGTTTGAATAAAAATTGAAGTATTGATGTAATGCTATAGATTTCCTTTTAATTAAATAATTAAAATATGTTTACTACTACCATCTTTTGAATATGTAACCAAATTTCAAAGCATAAATTGAATATGAGGTCTCCTCACTGATTGTGTTTTCCTAAGGTACATATTTAACTTTAACATTTTGAAAAATGCAAACTATGTTTTGGTGAAAATTGGGGAAAATTAAAAGGTTGTTTCCACCTTATTCCCAAATGAATGTTAAAAATAAGTATACTACTTTACAAAACATATGCATGTTTCTCATAGATAAATCGGAAAAGGTATTAGGTCTACCGGAAAGTTCTGTCCGTTTTTGAAGAGGAAGAAAATGATACAATTTTTAACATATTTAACTAGAACTAGCAAAAAACTACAGCAGCAGCAACTACTGTAAACATAAACGCTTTCTTCATTTTTTAATTTTTTTCTCATCAAATAATTTTGTAAAGAAAGGAATAGGTGAAAATCTGATGGTTAAGGTCTGGGGAGTATGGTCGATGCGAAAAAATTTCCCATCCTAGCTCTGAAATTTTCTGGCGAGTCGCTAAAGCAGCATATGGTCTAGAATTATCGTGATGCAGTATGATTTCCTTTCTATTGAATATTGTCAGCCTTTTTTTTTTTTGGGAGTACTTTGTTAACTCGTACATTTGTTGACTATATTTCTCCGATTTAGCTTTTTCTTGGGTTCCAAAGTTATCTTTGTTGTAGTTAATTTCGAAGGGCACATAATAAATGCAATTATAAAGATATACAGCCACATATAACTCAAACGAACATATCCAAATATATTCAAACTTGAAACGAAATTATCGGACAGAACTTTTCGGTAGACCTAATATTTACCTTTAATTTAATTTATTTCAAAGATTATTGAAAATATGTGCAGAATGAAAGGAGGAAACAGTTCATTTCATGATCCATTTATTGTATGTGAAAATAAAAGAGGTAGTAGTTACCAACAACGCGAACTAACTCTATCTATGAGTTCATGCTCAATTTTTGTATAGAAAATGTAAAAATTGAGACTAAGATTTTACTGATTTTTTAGCATATGAGCCCTCATAATTACCTCAAGGTAATTCTTATAATAAATTTGATCCTCAAGGTCGAAGAGTTTTAATTACAACGATAATAATTTACGATTTTTGTTTTTTTTAGAAACATTACCGTTTCACATGAGAAGAAACTGAATATAAAATTTCGTCATAATTTATTTATACCCAGAATTAACACCAACCGATTCTACAGCTACGCGTTCATAAATTATCAAGATTCTCATTAAGATTGATGATGGGAATTTTACTTGCGCTCATTTGGTTCTCAAGGCTTTCATACATTACACACTATCAAAATTCAGACCAAATGTTTCTAACAACTGGCCAATTGCAAATACGCAAAATCTCCCATAATTAATTCATTTCCACACCCGTCACCTGTGATATCTTGTTTTTCTAACAAGATTAATGCGCAAGACAACGAGCATTAAGATCAAGAGATATCCCCGCCCACGCACAAAATTCACCAAGAATATTTTGATTTATATCTGAAGCGTTATTCAAATTGCAGTGAAATTCAAATGTGCGACTGCGGTGATATATTAAAAGTCTCCTCTCCGAAATGCGGGGGTGGAATGAAATTCTGAAACTATCACCGCATATAGGCTAGATAAAGGTAAGCAATGTATTAAGTGATGAACGACTTTTTGTTGGCCACCTGCTTTTGTTATGCGAAAGATTTATGTAATATGCGTGAAAACATGAGTGTGGTTTACCGCGACGGGAACGCATTATGTAGCGGCAAATTTAAAAGAAATTTTCCGGTAGAGTACCTAAAATGAGATTTCCTGGTTTTATATCTTTTACGGTGTACTTTTGTATCAATTCTGGAGAGCGTGAGAAAATTTTCATTCGATGTTAAATTACAATAAATAAAATCATTTTAAGGTATGAAAATTAACCACCCGTGATATTCTGTGCGAAATACAGAAATACTAAAATTATATTTTATATGTATAGGAAGAATTAATAGAAAACGTGAGTTACACTTGCGGCATAGCACGACTTGTATTTATTTCTAATACATGATATAAAATAAGCGAATATAAAATTACATGCCTGTGGGGAAAACGAAAGTAGAATTATTGCAGAATATTTCATATCGTCAGTCGTGTGAAAAACGTTCAAATGCCACTATTTGCATATTTGCAAAGGCGTAGAGTTTCTACTTATTGCCGAATGTCGATAACCATAACTTGTAGTAGGACAGAAGAAGGTAAAGTGATCTTCAGTGTCTAATGCTAAAATTAAGCGTAGCGACATCAATTAAAACCGACGTATTCTTTTAATTTTATTTAAGAAAAAAACCTTTTGGCGACACCCAGAAGGAAGATGTAGACTTCAATGTGATCTTTAAAACAGGAAAGAATACTGTTCTCGTAAAATTTTATTTATGTATTAATAAGGTAATTTAACTTTTAAAAGGTATCATCTAAATTAGTTACGTTAAGGGTATCATGCGTAAAATTTCAAAGATAAGGAAAGATAGAACATTACGGGGGTTAGTGTTAAGGAATATGCTGCTAATGACCTCCTTCGCAATTAATGGAACTGGCTAGAATTTGGTTGACGAAGACAATATTGGCGAATCCAAATAATATAAAATATCAATTAAATCATAAATAATGATAAATTCAAATTATTTCATATTTTTTAGGGTTTCTGAATTTTGTTATCCAAACTATTTATCTTAAACTTTTTGCCATAAAAAATGTAAATAATGCATATGATATCTTCTGATATGCTCTAATACTACATACTAAGGTATGTGGAATCGGTCGATCGCACTTCACTCACCAGAAGAAAAATTGCTCAAAAGGCATGCGGAAGATGGCCAGAGGTAGCTCAGTTGGTTAGAGCAGAGAAGCATCAATTCGAAGGTCGCTGGTTCGATTACTATCCCTTGATTAAAGTCGTTGCTATTTCGTGTAATTTCCATATGTATTCCATTGAAATCAACATTTTGTCTTAAAATTAAAAAATCAAACTAGATATTTAAATAATAAATTGTTAGTTGAAAAAATTAAACTCGTATTGAAGATAACTTTCTGGGGCTCGTATGGTTTCGACTGTCTAGGCGTCTCATGGCGACACTGTCTGCACTTCGAATATTATAATTTTTGTTATGAATTGTTATTTAATAAACTTAATTACATTATTAGGATATTTTGTGAATAAAAATGTCCACAGAATCAAAGTATTTTAATAGCAATAAAATTTTTTTTTAAATATCTACCAAAATTTATTCAAATATTTTTTTCAAAGTATCCTCGTCTAGATATCTTAAGATTAATTCGCACATAACTACTATTTGGTATTACTTCCTCTTCTCTGTAACTTCCGCATTTTTTTTTCAATCGGTTTTAAAATTATACGCATATACGTGATTTTTGCTCGGATGGCGAGGTACATACCATTGGGCATAAATTTTCCTGAATTTATAAAACATAATGTAAATATTTCCCAATTAAAAAATAGAAAATATATTTTTAAGCGTGACTAATTCTGCTATTGATTCTTATGAAATATTAACCACATATTGCCGTCTATGGAAGTCTATGGAAGTAACTACTATTGCGGTATTCAAAAACGTAATTTGCACATGCAATATGCGAGCCTACGGTGAAGTTTCTTTTCATAATTCATTAATAAATGCATGCTGCAGAGCTACACAAGACTTCGATGCAAAAGAAAGCACTTACCAATTACTTTCAGGGTTAATAAAAATAAAACTTCAGCACAGGCTGAAGATGTTCCCCTTGTGGCTTGATACAGTCAATTTTAATGTTCGAACAACAAAAAAAAAACCCGCAAGTAGTCAACTGGAAATGGACAACTTTGAAACTATAGATTCACGTTTACTTGTTTGATTCGCTTGATATTTAGCTTTTTTAAACCTTCCCTTGCCCTCCTTTTGGCTAGTCGTAGACGACGAACTGAGGAAAAAAAAATGTGTCTTATGGCAGTGACCGAGGCTAAGGCCGCGAAATTGCCGCTAGGAATGCACTTCTTCGCGAAGGTACCGAACAAAAGTGAAATTTATTAACGATTGTACGTGTGAGATAATGTGACCACGTCTACTGTATGGTCACTCACCTGCAGGCATACGGAAAACCCCAGCAATTGGAGAATTACCGCAAATGTTAATTTTCCTACATCGACATCATAATCTATTTATTAATTTAAGAAACATAAATACAAAGTTGTGAGTGGGCACGCGATTTGTTGTTTTTTTTTAATAAAGTAGCAGATATTGCGCTTTACAGGTTACAACAGTCGTAGCCAAAAGCCAGTTAGAAATGCAGAAAAAGCAGTTTCATAGATGTTTTTCTGGCAAAGGCACTCTTACCTAATTGCTACTAGTCCGTGGGCTTATAGCAATTAATTAATTTAGCACTTTGGGATCACTCAAATGCTCGACTCTCTAATGAACCATTGGCCGGGTTCGCAGTAATGACCATCGCCCAGAAGGTCGTTATTTCGAGAAAATTTAACAATTTCGATTCGCAAGACAATTCGCGACTTGGAGTGTGGGCTGGATCCTTCACTCGTTTGATTTCTTGATTTTCTTCTGCGGTTACTTTTATGATTAATTTCTACTTAATGCGTTTTTATTGGATTCTCCACTTTTTCTGCTTATCACTCTCAATGGCCCCCGCCCTGACCTCCTTAAAAAAGCATTGACCACTTTTGATTTTTGGCTATTTGGCCTATCGTAAATATTTTAAATAAATGGCATATAAATATGATTGAAATGATTAAAATCAGGAATTTAAGAAGTATTAGAAAACAATAAAAGTGAAAGTACTGATCAACGTTTGTTCGAAGACCCCCATCCTAAAATCAGTCCTTTACTCCTAAAACGCAATTGAAAATTTGGAGGGGGTCAATCTTGAAAATGCTTTACAAATTCTTTTAGGGACATAAGGATGATAACGTTTTAGAAAATTAAGCCTTCAAGCTATCTAACAATACCACTCACGATCTAATCCTTCAACAATCAAGCAAGAGAGATCGCGTAAAACTTTGAAAAATTTCAAAGTCTAAAATTTTGCTTTAGACTTTC
This sequence comes from Philonicus albiceps, assembly GCA_963969385.1. NCBI lineage: Eukaryota > Metazoa > Arthropoda > Insecta > Diptera > Asilidae > Philonicus > Philonicus albiceps. Next base: position 8,219,345 of record OZ017776.1, on the reverse strand, counting down.
ATTCTACTGGTTTTTTTTGTATAAGAAGATGGAAATTTTGTCTGAGAGAAAGCTTCCCTGTCACGTGGCCTTTCTCAGAAAAAGAAACCGCACTCGAATCCGACTGCGCGTTCCGAAGTTATTCTTTTAATTGAGGGTGTGGGTTTGCCCGTATTTCGTTGCAGTAGGAAAATATTTTACTCACTAGAGCTCCTCGCATATCTGCATATGCCAGGAGTAAAGCAAATCATTAAGGTGTAAGATGTAACAAAAGTTGATCAAGAGACCATGTATAGAATCCTACAGAGGCATCATTGACTATCGACTGAGCCGACTGAGTGGATAGCCTGATAGGACGAAACGCGTTGCACTAAAATAAAAGTCTTTTTGAACTTAGCAAGTATTTTAATAAATTATGAAAAAATTCAAAGAAGTGAAATTCGAGAAATTCTATCAAATAATGCATCATAAGATTACCCAAAATCAGTAAATTTTCAGTCTTGAAGAGAGGGTTTTGCCCGGAAGAACTGAATTTCAGCAATATTGGAAAACAGGGTTTTATTGTTTTACTAAAGGCAATATCCTTGCCAGTTTAATCAAAATCGAAGATTTCAGTTTGGGAATCTTCCCTCGTAAGTAATAATTTTTCTATTTTTTCGTTATGTATCATAACAATGTATCGATTGAAACAAAAGCTCAGCTTTTATTGCAATAACTAAAAACAGAGGTATGTGTAATTAAAAATGCAAGGTATGTAACTCAGCAACTGTAGTACTTCCCCAGAGAGTATACACATAGGGTAAATACAAACCGGTGCAGGAAATTTGTTATTATTATTCAAACTTTGATTATCTTGTTACTGCAAAATCACAACTAAAATTTAACTTTACAAAATCAAAATAAACCCCAAAGAGAGGAGGGGTGCAGTATTGCAAATTATTTTAATTTTGTTGATGATCTAAAATGCATAACTAAGTAGTAAAATTCCCCTATTACAACATTTTTTAATTTTTTTCCATGCATAGAAAAGTTACATAATTATAAAATGAACCCCATCGCTGATCATATCACAATAATTGCGGTAACTTTCAAAAAGTTCCTGCACATCGTTTAATTACACATGCTATGAACTTTGTAGTTCGAGGTATTCTCAGGCATTGCCACCGATGTTCAGCGAATATCTCAAATTCCAATCAGTGAGACATTTCATTTTCACTGCACACTCGAAAAGCGAGGAGAAAAGAAAAACGACACAACGAAATTTTTGAGAAACACGTTAACGCCTACCTGAGCTTCCTTGCCGCGGGCACAAATCGGTCTAACACTTAGTGAGCAGATCACATGGTGCTAGAGCATCTTCGATTTGACCATTAACAACACTTAAGAAATTATCTACTGCGGCAGCATTTGATTAGTTACATAAATACATTGGGGCGAAAGCATGCCCTCTTCAAAAGTATAAAAGGCGACACGCACAATTATGGGCCGGGAAAAATTATTATTAAATTCATATTTCCTCATACTTTTACGGGGTATGGTTGGTCGCGGCGGCCAATACACCCGGAGAAAGGAGGCTTTTTCATGCTCCTGAATAAAAACGAAATCTGTGAACTAAATGGCCGTGCCTGAAATGCAAATATCGGAGCAATATCTCATTTCTAAAGGTTGCTCATTATCTTTTCAGGTTGCAGTAGTAGCAAGACTTCGTGATCACACTCCCAAAATAAGTTACGACGGTTTTTGTAAGAGTTCCACTGCAATGGACGCTAAAATGCAAAAAAAAAAAAACTATTTCACTTGCAATTTCAACGAGAAAGGTAAATTCATATAGCTTTTATATTTCTTCCTATTATTAAAGTAACTGCGTTTTAATTATAACTTTTCATAAAACGCGGAGCATTGTTCGAACACTTTGACCCAAATGATTTGTTGAAATCGCCAAAATGCCAATGTCTGGGGAGATTAAAAGCATGAAATAATAATTAGGTGTAAAAATGAGCTATTGGGTTCCAAAAGGTGACTTTAGAGATTCGCATTTGATTTTAACAAAACAAAAATGAAACCTTTTAACCACAAGTGATCATTCGGATACTGAACTTCAGTGATTAATTCATCACTTTATCTTTTATGATCAACATCTTTACAAAAAATTTAAGGTCAATTATCAGGCAGCAATCTTAAGGTCAATTTAATAGACTTTAATTGCAGATTAAAATCAAAGGTAACAGACAATTAAATTGTGCGGTTTTGAGAAAGAGTCTAGAGTCAAATATTCATCGGTGACTCTGACTTCTGATAAGCAAGTCTTATTCTGCTTCGAATAAATTGAAGATTTGATTGAATAGCAATTAATTTATTTAGCTTTTCTCTACCAAGTCTATTCATACTATCGAACAAGTCCTTTTCAATCAGATATTTTTTTAATAACTTTCAATATTTAAATAAAAAGTCATTTTTGAATTATAGTGTTTTTATTTATTTAGCTGAGTTTTACATAAAAATCACCCTTTTTATATACATGTCATATGTTGGAAATTCGCATATGAACTCGTCTTGCCTTTAAAACCTGAATAAATAATTTGAAACTTACCAAAAATACAATTTGAAACCCCAAAAGTATGGTATGCCGGTATTTTTGCATCTTTAGTCTCAAAATTAATGAAACCAATAAAATTCACTGAAATTAGAGAGATTTCAAGGAACAGGTTTGCAGTTTTGGAATGGTGTGATGAAATTAAAGACTTTTCTTATTTAAAAATACTTTGGACATCGGCATAACAATTACGAATTTGTAAGTACTCTTTACTCTATGAATTTTGATTTAAATTTTGAAACATTCAATTAGAAATTTTGTAGATTTATTCATTTCTTATTGCGAAATTTACTTTTTCCTTATACACGTGATTTTCTTAAAATTACCAACTAAATGGTGGACAACTTTACGAAATTAATAGATATAAGTAATACCTGTGTAATTGAGAAGTATAAAAATGTAAAAATACCAAAAATACAAAAACCGCGTAAAACACCGAAACTGATTTATAATTTATACCTCTTAATCGTCTAAGACACAATCAGAAAAAAATTCTTAACATTTTTGTCCTTCACGAAGTTCGTTGGACGGTTGGCTCATAAATTTTTTAAAAATAGTTTACTAATTAATTGCTCCTCGCACCAATTTCAATATATGCAAGTACGTAATGAATTATCCAGAAGTATGTTTGTATATTTGTACGTCCAAAGCTACCAAGGTCAGGAACAATCCTTCTTACCTTGTCTTTAATTAACCGTGAAAAAGCCAATTGCACCTAATAAACCATGGTTAGTTATTTTACTACGAAGTTTAACAGCTGCAAGGTCAAAATTTATTATGTTCTTTTGAAGCGATTCGGGAACTTTCGGCAAAAGCAATATTATAAAAATGCATTTTTTTATATTCTTGAAGAGTAATTTGCATTCACGCATTCATTCAAGAAGTGCGAAGCTCACTGAGTACAGTTTCTTCTAATTAGGCTAAGCTTAAACATCGGACTTTAACATTAAATGCTAATTTAAGTTTTTTTAATTCGGAGCTTCCGAACCGCAGGCATATTCAATATTTTAATTGTTTCCTGGATAAAAATATGAATCGTTTGCATAGAGCGCAAACAATTATTAATTGACTCATTTAAAAACGCCTATACTCTTACATAGTGCAATTAACTGCATATAGGTGAAAATAATCTGGCTTAATGAGTATGCTTCAAGTTCCATCCGCAAGGAGATTGGACTATGCGGTCTATGAATCACACTGGACCAAGGCCAGAGCAGGTGCTCTGGTGAGCTTGATAAAACCGCAGTGAGCCTCAAAGGTCTAGAAGACCACACCAATTCCCCGGTAAATTCCCGACCAGGAATTATGTGCTATGTCGAAATTTTTATATGATGCAACCTAAGTCTTAACAAGAGCTTGATATGAGGCGGCTCTTTAATCTTTTAAATTTCCAGACTAAGTAATGGGAGTAGTTAGCCGTGGCCAGTGATGCTTTGTTCGCGATTCAAATTACGAAGGCGTCGGCGTTTCAAATTGATTCGCGGTCAGGTGTCAGGCCGCAGAGTTATCATTTTTGGAGTGACTAATGAGCACTCGTTTTAGTGATTTTTAAACTGGTTTTCCTTGTGTGTTTACTCACAACAGCAATGCCCAAAAAGCCGCGAACAACAAAAAAAAAACAAAAAACTGTTCCTCTACGGAAGTCAAATTGCCGGGGGTTCCACCGCGATAAACGCGATGTTCTAGCCAATTGCGCTAAAATTAATAATGGTGTTCTTGCTAGAGACGCCTCAGTCACCAGACGAACTTGCAGAAGTCCAGTCGTGAAACATCTCAAACCTCCACCTTAAATTGAAAGAGTTAAGTGAGCGGTGCAATTAAATTCATCATGTGGAGCTCCAAGCTTTCGGTGAGTTGGAGAACGAGTGGTGTTCGCATTTTCTGAGATGCTATTTTGGGGCCAAGAGTGAATTAATTTGATATTTTTCAAGTATTTTTGAACATTCAGTGCAATTGTTACAATTTAAAAAGTGAAAGGATGAACAAATTGCGCAATCGAGTGAACAAAACAATGAAAATTTATCATATTTCTATATTTGTGAAAAGACAGGAAAGACTTTGAAAACGTTAAGAGATACTTTGCATTTTTAATAATTAAATAAATTATATACCTTTTGTGAATATTTTAAATACTTTAGGCATGCAGCTTCGATCGAAATTAAGATGCATGACCACTTTGTAGGAAGTTTTCATCTGTTGGTACCCGGACAAGGCCAAGAATCGAGTTTTTCTAGAAATTAAGGGATAACAATAAACTAAAGTGAAAGTTGTCTTTAGTTCTTTTGATCAGAAACCGAACGGTTACAATAATTTAAAATCCAATCAGCACTGTTGATTTAGATTTTTATGTTTAAAAAAACATAAATAGGCAGTTTACTTATGGCAATTACTTTTGATTTTGTTTAAATTCCCTTAAAGGTTACTTTTATAACACATCAATTTGAATCAGAGTAATGCAATCACTTTTTAAGTCATCGTATAGAATCCGGGCTTGAAAACTAGTTTAAAAGCAGGAACTCTAGATTTTATTTTATATTGAAAATATATTACAAAAAAATACTAAAAATAAAAATTAAACAAGTTCAAGTTAAGCATTTAAATTTTTTCTTTTTCATATTTCTTACGAGACTAAACAGCAAACGATTGTAAAAGTGAAAAGTAAGAACATCAGTCAATTTAATTTAAGATTTAATCAGAATTTTTGCCAGCCAGTTAGTACTGTAAGTAGGCAGAAATTGCCTGCTTGCTTCAAGAATAAATTTTAATTTTACACAATCTTTGAGAGGAGTACGTTGTCGGTTGAAATATTTAAATTTTTATATATTTAATTATTTTTAAGACTATTTAAATACTAAAAAGTGTATTGATATTTAATATTTTAATATCAGAAATAAATAGTAACATTAAACAAGTAAAATTACTTAACTTTTAATTGTTATAGATTCAAAAACACTAACGACTGGTTTTAACTAATTCCTTAAGGGGTTGCATAGGTAACTTCGGTTCGAAAAATCCGTTTTTGTGATAATTTAAAAAACTTTAAATAAGTTTTTCTCAATGCAACAAATTCATAGTCGGTAGGTGAGATATTTCAAAAACGAATCCATCGGTCATTCTGAAATTTTGCACACTATTTGTAAATTGTATTGACTCACGATTCAACAAAGGACTTTTATTATCGTTGACCATAACTCATTTTACAACCAATAAATGGATAAATTTTTCCACGAAACTTTGCCATAAATCCAAATTTTTCATTCTATCACGAGCCTAGTACTATCTAATAGCAGAAAATCCCAGAGTTTTAGTTTGAGATAAGTTTTTCACGAGGTATCCTGCCTACGAGCCGTCTACTGTCGCGAGGGTACTTTTTTCGAAAGCGTTTCGGCAGATCAGTACTCTTCGGGTCACTTTTCAATACTTTTTTATGAAAAATTTATGAAATATTGTTGAAATGTTACTCTTTCGAAAGACACTAGTTAAAATAAAATAATTCATTTATTATTCGAAAAGAATTATGGAAAATATGCTTTTGTTAGGCTCTAAAAACCCATGTAATCTCTTAAAACCTAATGAACGACTTATTAATAATTTTTACCATTTTTCAGACTATACTCGTGCTGCAAATAGCTACACTGGTAAATTCTTCTCCGGATTATGAAATACAAAAATCTGTGGAATTATAGTGAGTAACGCTTACAAGTTTTAATTAATGCCACCTTAGTAAATTAACTAGTTCTAGTAGCTCATCCGATGAATCGAATTCTAGTCCAGAAATTTACTCAAGATTTTCATCGAGTGGAGAATCAAATGAGAACTGGTATGGCTCCCTGCTCTGTCATCTAACTTCTGTAATATCATTACCCTCAACTTTGAATTATTTTAGTGGGAATTCAGAAAGATATGTTAATTGTCAAAATAATAAGCCCGGCCGGCGGGTAGGACAGCAACCTCACTTCATTCCTCCTGGTCAATTAAAAAAAGGAAATGGTGAGCACTATTTACCCCCACCCATTCCTAAATATCATCGGAATTATTTTCCAATGTTTACACGAAACGCACTGCACTTTACAGGGAGATGGCCATTCAATAATCGGCCTCAGCATAATCATCACAATCATTATCATAAGCATAATTCGGATTTTTCGTTTAATGGGCCTAATTCAAACTATCCGTTTTATCCTAATCATAATGAGTATCGAGATCATTTGCATACACCATCACCTTATAAACCTCAATTCCAACATCAACCACAATTCCCTCATCAACCGCAATACCCTCATCAACCGCAATATCCTCATCAACCTCAATACCCTCATCAACCGCAATTCCCTCATCAACCGCAATACCCCCACCAGCCGCAATTCCCTCATCAATCGCAATTCCCTCAGCAACCCCATTTTCCCCAACAACCCCAATTTCATCACCAGCCAACCTTCCCTCAATCGCCTGGAAATACAGAAAACCAAATTCCAGGGGAAAATAAGGGTAAAAATAAGTGCAGAGGAAATATGAGACAAAATTGCGGGGGGGATGATAGCAGGGAGCAATCAAGACCTGAAATACCAGCTCCACAATGCGGGTCCAGAAGCCGGCCTTGTCAACCAAATGTACAAATTCCGCAACCAGTTAAACCTGTTCAACCTCCCCAAACAGTAGCACCTGTTCCAGCTACACCGCAACCAACAATACCAACTACCAGCAGCACAACGCCTTCAACAACAACCCCTTCTGAAGATTACCCCGACATAGATATAAGATTTGGTGATGGGGATGCTACTGCCACATCCAATCTCACAGTGTAGACCTAAAGATTCTTGCATTTTATTAAAAATTAATGAATCAAATTAAGACATAGACTGACATGCACCAGAATATTTTTTACGAGCAGACAATATCACTGTTGGTTTACAGGCTGCAGGTAAATAGATTTTTAAGCAATATGTACAAAATTTAAGAAAATAAAAAAAATATATATCTATTTCGTAATTCTTAAAGCTACACTGTTTTAAATTTTGCCATATTTTATATGCATACAAAGTCTTCTTCAGTCTTCTTTAGTTTAATACCAAAAAACTTGCTGAATTGATTGAAATTGTGCAAATTTGAAATTTTATGACTGAACTTAAAGGACACTATTTTGTTAATTTAAGATTTTTATCTATTTGAATGAACCATTTGAATTTGTACCATTGCTTTACTACGTGCCAAAATAGGAGGAACCAAAATAATTATTTAAATTGTTTATTCTATCAAGCAATCTAAAATTATATGGATTTCTTAAAAGATAAAATACTTTTGGTAGATCTGTCAACAAATTTTACGCTTTCTTTCTTTTCAATCGATTGTTGATCTGCTTCAGTTCCTCACCTTTCATTATCTCCTTTGAACTTTCCTCAGAACGTGTTTGTTGTTCGACATCTTCATTTTCGACTTCTACATCTTCTTCCATCTCAGATTCTTCAATTTTCTCATCATCATTTTGGTCATTATTATTATTATCATTATCGTCATAGTCGTCTTCATCCATGCTAATTTGTGAAGGTCTGTCATCAAATTTGGCCGGCTGGGCAATATAGTCTAAAGGTACTTCAACCAATTCTGTAGATAATTTGTATATTCTGTAGTAATCATCTTCGTCGTCGTATTCGTCTTCATCGTCATCGTCTTCGTCTTCATCATCTTCTATTACAACAGGGACAGTATATTCTCCCACATCGTCATGATGAGGTTTATGACCATAAGACGGTTCTGGATAGTGATGAGACGGGTATGAGTGATGGTAAGAAGGTTTGTGCGACGGTTTATGAGGTTTGTAGGACGGCTGGTAGGACGGTTGGTAATGGTGGGACGGTATTGGTCTGTGATGCGTGTGATGCACATGATGTTCAGGTACTAAAACTATAACACGTTTTGGTATATCAAAACTTAGAAAGCGTGGCCTCTGAGATTTTTTCATGTTTTGATAATTTTTCATGCGATTAAAAACTTGCTGTGAGTGAGGCCCTCTATTTAAGAAAATATTTAAATTTGTCATATGGTGCGATGGAACACGTCTGGAGTTCTTTTTGTTTTCCCTAATAATTTCGGTTTCCCATTCCCAATTCCCATTACCAAATGGGAAAGGATTTCGCATATACTGCCGAACCTTACTAACACCAGCACTATCAGCTACCATAGCAGTAGCAACATCATTTTGTGGTAAAGTAATTCCGAGCCCGGCAACCGGATCATTGAAAGTGGGCTGATTTTGACCTCCCTGCGCGGATATATAATTTAAAATTCCTGTCGTTACACCTGCTGCAACACTGCTGGCTGGATCTCTTTGGACCGGAGCCGCTGGAACCGCAAACAAAGAGTTACCGAGATTAAGAGCTAAAGCGATAAGACTAAGAAGTGAAACTTGATTGTTTCCTGCCTGCCCTCCAACAGAATCGCTTTGTGGCACTAGTGGAATTGTTCTTCTCCACGGAAATTGTCTACCTTTAAAAACTGAGAAAATTTACATCATTTTCATGGTATATTTTGAAGTAAGAAGTAAGAAATAGTACCATTTGATGGTGAAACCTCCGGCAAAACAGGAACAATTAGATATCTAAAAGTAAAATTTCAATTATCATAAGAAATAGATGCATTTTGTTATAAAATTTCATCTTAACTTCCAAGAGAAGGTATTTAAATAATTAAATACTATCATACCCTTTATTTGCAATAGTCTTTTGATTTTTGACCACTCTGTATTGTCTAGAATACCCCGGATCTGTTCTCGCGTCCACCAGTATAAAAGCATTTACACATAATACCTGAAATTATAATTAAAAACTAAGTGATGGAAAAATAAAAGTAATTATTTGATGATTATTGTAAAAATTCTTTTCACGTATTTTTCCTCACTTTCTCACTTTCTATGTACTTACATCCGACTTAATGAGGTATTTCAGAAATATTTTCATAAGTAGAAGAGTGCTTTAAATGGCTTAGTGAATTTTTAGGAAATTTCGCCCGAAAAAATTAATTAATACCTAAAAGTTTTAGGGAACGTAGTTGTTATAAATTTTATGATAAAACTTATGAAATATACATTTATAATTCTCAATTTATTCTTTTCGTTTATGAGATAAAATTTTCATCATTTTTAGTACTAGATGCATTTTATCCATACTATTTTTATCTGTTACTTTTAATTTAATTTATTTAATATTCGTAAATTAGGCGTGCAATCATCACAGCCACCAGTTAATTATTAATAATCATTAATTTCGATACTTTCGTTTTGCATCACCAGAAAATATGCTATGTGACTTTACATTTGGTAGAAAACAATTTCTATAAGAAACCCAATAAGAACTATAACTATTTAAATTCTAATTGTTAAACTAGGGGCAGTTAGGTTATCCTGCGGCGACATGGGTCAGATTTATCAATTACTTAATTGCCTACTTAGTGGATTCTCAGACCATCTTTGGAAAAATGTTTGCGTTAAGCGCACTATTTTGGCACTTACTGGCTAACACTATCACACAAGGTATAGAAATGCCATGGTAGATTCAAAATCAATTTATTTTGTGCTACTTGAATTTTCTTTACATGCGTTTGAGCACATCGAGACCAGGCGGGTGCACCATAGCGCAAGAGGAGGTCTTGAAAGATCACTTTATAGATGATGAGCTTATTTTGCTGGTTTAAGGTTGACCTCCTATTTATGAACGGATACCTACATGGGATTCGTTAACATATTTGCGTTGTGGATAGCTATAGATAGATGATATATTTTTTTTAAGGCTAGAGTTTTGTCAAAAGTGATGCCTAAATACTTTACTTGGTCCGCCCAGGGAATAGGCGAACCATTCAGGTTTAGGATTTCGTTTCTGAGAGAAAAACATCCAGTGAGTTTTGTTCGAATTGAGTTTTATTTCCCATTTATGGAAATAATTGTAGATATTATTTAAACTCAGTTGCAAATTTAAGGTTACATATATAAGGGACTTTTATGCAAGCAGAAGATTTACGAATTGTATTTTGGAATTTCTGGAAAATCAGCTGTATATATAAAATTGACCCTAGAACCAAGCCTTGAACTATGAACTAAAGCATCATACTAAACCGAGTCAAACGAAGACTGTACATCTAGAAGAACCAGAGCAGTCGATTCTTTACTGTTGAAATAAAGGGTGATATTTACTACGTCCTGATCTGAGTCCAAACAGCTTTACTCCGTATAGTGTTTTCGTCGATGTAGTCTGTTTCCTTTTTATAATTTTTTTCAGAATTTTTTGCCAGATTATTTAAGGGATTTGACGGCAGATGGTTTGATCTTCTAGAGGCTTTCCTGGGTTATATCGGAATCCGTTGGAGGCAACAACATTTCCGCCGACGAATTCAGCAATAAGCACCAACCAATTAATGTAAGGTAAGATCAACTGTAGGGATTGATTTTAGGCATACACTCGTATTTGGAATCTCGTCCATAGTTCAATTAAAAGAAATGATAAATTACTATTAAGATTAATTGCTGTATAAAGGCTTACATCTTAAAATTATAAGATATAAGGATATAAAAATATATGAGGATTATTACAGAAATTGAATCGGTACACAACTATTGGGAATGCTTCTTTAAACAAAGTAATAACTTTTAAATTATATAAAATGTATTCCCCTACACTTTAAGCATATTCTGCTTTTATTAAGTTCGCAACAATCTTGTTGTTAACTTATTTTGATCCTTTACTACATAAATGCGATTAAAGAAGAAATTTAGGTCTTTTATTTGCTATCTCATGTTAAAGTGGTGCATTTCGAAAGCATTTTTAAAGAAACGTACGACATTTACAAGCAAGGTAAATTTATATTTAAATCAAATTGAATTCGTCACAATTTTATATAATCTCTGCATTTCTTAACACCAACAAGTAATCATACTCACTTCACATTTACATTTTAAAATTTAGCCACTTTCTTAAACTATTTTGCAAAGTTGCAACTCACCAGGTATAAGATCTTCATAATTAATAAATTTTTTAATAAACAATCTCAATAACGAAAGAATAGTGTGAATATTCAATTTAAATATCCATGAAGCGCGAAAATTGTTACTTCCACTTCTTTAGTCGTACGCCAAGATATTCGAACTAAATTTGATAGAGATCCTCCAGCACCTCTAAAACATGAGGCTGCTTAAAGTCTCAGGTATTCTTTTTGTGACATTCTTCTATAACGGGCAATATGATGTAACTGTAAAAGGAATCATCTGTAAGGTCAAGAATCCCATTCCCTCTAAACGCTTAACCTTTTTGCTAAACCTCCACACCCGTCTAGAGACGGAGATTTAAAGCAACTATTACGACAGAAACATTCTATTTTTTCTGGAAACGAATATAAATTAGCAGTGGAAGTAGCAAATAATTTATAGTCTTAGATATAGCGCAAAACGAAAAAAAAAAAATTCATAAGATAGTGTCGCGCCTGGGGTCAGGTAAGTTCAATAAAATTCACAGCACCACTGAACTACTTCTCTATTTTTGTTTTCTTTATTGATTTCAAACTATCACAAAAATGTTTTTTCTTTTTCTTTTTTGCTTTATACAGAGCTGTTTCCTTATTATTTTATTAATTTTTACACAATTGGCTTCGCCTTGGTAAAGAAAAAACTTATAAAATCGATAAAGATTTCCGAACAAAATACTACTCTAGGAGTACTAAAAGTGTTTCTAACCGAATAATGATTGCAATTGCTCTAGAAAATATTTTTAAAACCTACTAACTAATTAACAATTCACATCGTATGCTGTCGAGAGTTTAAGGTTCAACGCTACGATTTACATATTAATGGGCATTAAAAATTCCGGGCCATACGATGATTTTGCAGTAATTTCCATTTATTTACAAAAGATAAACTTGTTTTGATGTTTCTGTATTTTGAATATATGTTTTTTTTATTTTTTTATTTTATTAACGAAGGTCTTAGGTACTTTTGGGAGAAATTTGATGAAAATGCATGATATGACTTTTACTAATAAAGAAATTTGCATTATTTGCTTTTCCAACATAAAGTTCATAAATTACAGTCATAAAAGAACTAACAAAATAACGCTGTAAACCTTTAAATTCTGTGGTTTTGATTAAACACTCAGAGAAAAGTACACATTAAATACAAACATTTTTGATTCCAACGTATTTCAAAAACTTTTTATATGACACGAATGTGTGATTTGATGAAAGGATAGATCAGATTTCAAAGAAAATTTTATATTAAATTGAAATATTTCAATACACGTAGTTTCCCCTAATAAAACTTTATAATTTTGTAGAACGAGCATCAAATTGGATTGACTTGTGCTCACTCAACAGGAACCTTATTGAAATAAAATGTATCAGATTTAATGTTAAAAGTATCGTAATTAATTTTTAAAGTATCAGAATTAAAAGCGTAGTATCAGAATTCACAAACAAAAGTATATTTTTATTCAAGCAAATTCAGATCAAAGTATCCCAATTTAATTAATATCATCCTTACTACACTTATTAAATTTTTTAATATTAACTTTACATTTATTGCATACCTACACCAGCAATTACCTCAGGTATCCTCGATTCCCCTATTCTTAAAAAAATTATGACAATCCTGAAAAGTCATATCATGTATGCCCCCTTCAATAAGTTCTACTAATGTACTACTAACTTTGGGGTCATTAAGTAAGGAAGAAATGTAGTAATCTTAATAGCAGCAATGAATATTGAGGAAATTATTTATTACAAAATTTATAATTTAATAATACTTGTAATTCTAATAGAGATTCCGTTAATTTTTAATAAGACTTTTGGATAAATTGAATTCGGAACGAATTACTAATTTTTTAGCTTGTTATGGATAATGCTGCTATTTATAAAACAAGTGTGGTCCGTAATACGGTGTCGAATAGCTTTCATCACATCCAATTTGTTTACCTTACTCACGCATGCTTAATCCGATTGAGCATTTTATTAATTGAAAAATATTGAAAAAACAAAGGCTTAGTGCTAGGGATCACTAGGGATAATAGTAGTTCTTATTGAAGGGGGCATACATGACAGCACTCCTAAGAAGATTCCTAAGGCAATTGTTGGTGAAGATATGCAATAAATGCAATAAACTTAATATTACAAAAAATGTAATAATTGTAAAAAGGATGGTATTACATAAATTGGGATACTTTGATCTGAATTACGATACTTTTTGCTTGAATAAAAATGTACTTTTGATATGAATTCTGATACTGTGCTTTTAATTTTGATACTTTAAATATGAATTACGATACTTTTAAGATGAAATCCGATACATTTTATTTGAAAAGTGATATAAACTGCAATTATTTAACTCATCACAACTTCAAATTATGAATTGAAAAAGTTATAGGATGAAGATTTTGATTCAAAGTGAGCACAAATCAATGCAATTTGATGTTCTTTCTACAAAATTATAAAGTTTTGTTAGGGATAACTACGCGTATTTAAAAATTTAAATTTAATACCCAAATTACTTTGAAATTTGATCTATCCTTTCGTCAAATCACACAACCGTGTCACATCAAAATTTTTTAAATAGGTTGGAATTAAAAATGTTTAAAAAATTCAATTCGATGGAAACTTCCATATCCAGATTGGATTATATTGCACAATATTTATTTACAAGTTTAATATAAAATTATTATATCAAAGTAAAATGTATTTTTGATGTTATACCATATGTTTTATTATTATTTTAATATTGTTTCATATTTATATTATATTAAGTATTTGTTTTTAACGAAAAAAATTGTATGCTCTTTAAAAGGAAAAGCATAAGGTGTATTATGATAATGAAAGTTTCCTATCCTTCTCGACTGCGAAACACTTATTGGATTGTGTTTTCTTTTTAATGTATTAATACTTGAAATGAAATCAAGGTAAATTTATCATAGAAATCAATGAGAGACTGAGCTTAAATGCTTTTATTAATATGTAGTTAAGAAAAGCTAGTTAAACGTATAAATTGACTTTGAAAAATTATTGTTACTAGGTTTAAGTCTAGATATTTCAATATAAATATATACAAAACTCGCCAAGTTACTTAGCTTAAGATTAGTATTTTTTTTTTAAATTATTAGAGGAAATGAATACAGTTGAAGGATTAAAAAAATAGTCATCTAAAAAAAAAACGAGTATAATGTGAGCCTGCTTTCTTATATGCTTAGAAAATTAGCACTGTAACTTATATAGTCACTGCAGGTCAAATGATATAATAAAAATTTTAAAAATTTCGAATCTACTTAACTCGTTCTTTACTTCCACTGTAGTCTTCAGTTGGAAAACGCTCCGGTATTAAATTTTATATAACATATATAAAAAATCGTTTGATTTACCACTCAAGGAAATATTATTAGTTACTCATTTATTTTAACTAAACTTTTAATTTGAAATAGTAGAAAGATTTCAGACATTTTAACCGACCGAATATTTACTTTTTGGTCTTCATTTTAAATTTTGAAGGCGTAAACTATATGATCGAATTTATTATTAACTTTATATTTATTTTATTTTGCTTCGCAATTTTTAAAATCAATATAAATAAATAAATAAATATATTTTATAATTATCAACAATTTTAGAGTAGGCGAACAACAATCACAAACATTCCATTTTCTCACATTCACTAATATTACATATGTAAGTGAAATATTACCTCCTACCTTACGTGTATCTAATTAATAAATAATTCGCTTAATATTAGCCGTAATACTTTATTTCCGCCAAAAAAAAATATATATATATAGTTATGTTTAGTTTTTTTTTTACAATTTAAATGCATTTTCTGTCAATATGTGTCCGAAGACAGTATCTGTTAATAAATATTCACTAATGTAACGAATCCATTTAGGTATAAATCGAATTATCGTTACTCCTATTAAATATTGATTGAAGAAATGTTTTTTTTTTTTTGTTTTTTTAAATTGAATAGGTACATTAGTTTAAATTTATGCAATTTATCTAGTTATTAAATTTCTAATGCGTTCACCTGTACATGATATTACGCCAACGTTTACATAAATTACTGATCCAATACATGTTTGATATTTTTAAGCGGCCTTACATATCTAGGACTTCTAAGAAAGCCTTATTTATAACTGGTATCGAAGAGAATATTTACGGTGGCGAAGATTGATTGCTCAAGCTAGAATCTAATTTTTTAATTTTTCTTTTTCCAATATTACATGCAATAAAAATATTATGAATATTTGCAAAGGTACTCATAACGCAGTCTGAAAGTACAAAGTTAGCCATGTTGTCTTCAATTTTGCGTGTGCTCTGATTGTCCATAATATTTAAATTTAAAATATTTAAATATTTTAAGAAATTCATAAGTACACGGGATTAAATCAGGTTTAGTTTTTGTGTTTTATAACCCAACAGTAGATATATTTTTTTGATGATCTCATCTAGACCATATTTCATAGCAAAATTTTGTATTAAATAGAAATTTGCGATTAGTCCAGACTAAAATCCAGATCAGATTATCAAAAACAAAAACACAGCTTATTACATATAACCTCTATAGAATTTATTTTCCTACATTACGAATTCGAAACTTTTAGATGAATTAGTAAAAGATAAAATCATGAAAGAGCTGAAATAAAAGCTCGAATGTTTTATCCATTCCTCTTCAAAATCGACGTCAAAAATTTTCAGGAGGTGCGCTCACTTAAGTCGTTTTAGATTCTTGTAAAATCATCACAGGACATAGAGCAAGAGTTCATTCAAAAGAGGATAAAAAGCAACTTTCTAACGACCTCTTACTTGTTAAGATCCAAATAAAAAAATTGTAAGAGTTCAAATTCAAAAGAGGAAATATTTTCCAAAAAAAAAAGCCATTTTAACGAAAATTTCAACAAATTCTGACTTTGAATTTCCATAACTTAAATTTAAAAACGGATTCTAGCAAGATGTCGTTGGAAAAGTGTTTTTATCTTCTTTTGAATAAGCTCCCGCTCTATGTTCTGCGGTGTTGTTGCAAAAATCTAAAACGACTTAAGTGAGAGCACTTCCTAAAAAAATGTTATTATCGATTTTGATGGAGAAGAAGTGATTTTTTGAAGAACAAAAATTTTCCCAGGACACCACAACGAATTAATTGATATAGTTTTCTACCTCAATAAATCAGAATTCAAATATCGCGTATTTTGTATTACGTATATAAAAAATTTAAAAAATTAGCTTTAGAATGATAATTTTTGGTGAAATCTAAAAAAAGTAACATTTTGTACCTCCTACTATATTTTTACGAGTACAAAAATAGTTACATTTTTCAAAATATATAAAATTAAAGTGCGTTTCCTTACTTTTATTTAGTTTTTAACGAATTTTGAGAAAAGCACCGAAGAGAATGTTTTATATTTTTACATTCAATACGCTTATTGGAAACAAAATGACTATACGTTGGACATTCTTTTAGCGTTCACTAACTTAAAGATTAAAAATCTCGACTTCGATAAACTTGTATAGCGGAACTAAGAATAAAAGTTGCCAGAAGAGGTCTGTAGCAAACTTTATTAATGCGATTATCGAAAACTTGGATAATTTTATTTTGTTTATAAAAGGCTTACAATATTAAGATTATGCCAGATTTCATTAAAGCAGGCATATCCTCCTAACAGAGACTCTAAAGCAAATATTTAGCATAATCGATTAGAGGAGATTTTCCTCCACTTGGTTGAGTTCAAAGAACCCGCCAATTTATGATGATTTAATCTGTAGCAGCGTAATACGCAGATGATTTGCGCCGAAAGCCTAAGCTGAAAAAAGGTGTCTCAGAAGACTTTTTCTTAGAAGTGTCGTCGCCACCGAAGTATGAGGAGAAAAGTCCGCTGCCGCTGCTGGTTGACGAATTGCCGCCACTGCCGCCGTTACCGCCGAACGTACGCTGATTGGGGGGTATTGGAGCCGTAACCATGAAGTTGGACTGTGATAAGGTCGGTGATAAGTCGGTCATCTCACACGACCGGACGGGGACCGCAGATGAGAACGGATGTATCCCGTCCGATAGTCGATGACGGTTGGATGCTGGCCCGTGAGAGAACCGTTGCGGGGACCTCGACCCCATCTATAAACAATTTTTTTTTTTCAAAATAACATTTAGTGGAAACCTGTACAGGACTAAAAACTTAAGTAGTAGGTTCAGTGTACATTGCTAAGACAATTTTGACTCGTCATTTGGCTAATTGCAAAATCATAAAAACGCATGTATGATACGCACTATGCTACATACTCGGTCTATTGCAGAATAAAATAAATTTTATTTCTTTTATTTTTAATTCTCTGTAAAAAGCTGTATATAGTGAGCGACAGAACAGGTGGACGGAAAATGCCGAAAGAATCGAAAAAGCCTCAAATCCAAATCTACCTGCTTACTAACTACGAACGGAACAAAACGTGATTGGCCAACTTCTACTCCTACTATTGCTTATACTTACAAAGTGTTCACAAAGTTCAAAATATTCAAAATGATAAGCAACTAAACTAAATTTTACATAGGCTTTACAAACGAACTGCAATTATAAAACACGGAGTTGCTTTTAATCAGGGATCGATTGATCGTCTAATGCAAAATAATTAACTTTTTAGAAATTTTTAGTGATATAAATTTATCGAAGTGTAATAAGAGTAGTATAAGTTTTAAAAATTAGAAGAGAGCTGAAAAGAATACTTACCGAAGCGAATATTTCTTAAGCACAAAATATCTGTTTTTCTTAAAATTATCGAACGCCTCGCCTACCTCGATGCCGGCGATGTGACCACAATGTCTCTTCTACAGAATGCTGGACGACTGGCGATTTTAGCCGTTCGGTTTTGAACGATTTTCATGTTGATTTTTAATTATGTTTTGCAACATTGTTTGATGTATCGGTTTAATACAAGCAATTATATTTTATTTTTTTTTTGTATGTTTGTTAATTTAATTATTTTTTTTTTAATTTATTTTTTTTATTTATTTTTTATTTTTTTTTTTGCACATTTAAGCAATTTTTGAAAATTGTTTGAAAGCCGATAGAGAGTTGTTGTGGTATGCACGTGTCAAGGATAAACAAAAACAATGTGTTAGATTCAAATGCAAACATTCGTTATAAAAACAGTGTGATTTGGTGTTGTGAAATGGTAATCAATTTTACAACAAAATCATATATAAAATGTAAAAACTAAAAATACAAACCGAATAATGAGTGTCACTTAGCTGCGAGCAAATAACGCCACAAAATTATTATAGGAGCCAGAATGTCCCAAAGGGACTATTAGGGTATTTATTTCAATAATTCTGAGCAGAATATTCTTAAATTTAAGCTCTTTTCCAAAACTGGGCCCCATCTCGTAAAGGTATTTAAAACAAGGTATTTATTAATTTAACGTATAAATGCGTGCTTGTCAGCATAATTGCAATTTAACAAGTATACGCTTGTGTTATTAATATTTCAGGATATTAATCTTTGAAATGTTTGTCTCTTCGAAACATTGTCGTTCGAAATTGTTCACCTTCTTAATTTTTCCTTTGGTATTTTGACCCTGAGTCGTTAAAACTCGCATGTTTTCTTGAAGTGACATTTAGCGAGACAGGATAATATAAAAAATATAAAAACAAAAAAAAAAAAAAATAATGTAGCTGTCGACAGCCGAAATTTGAAAATTCGAAAAGACTTACTTAAAATGCCTTTCATTTGTAAAGATTTTTTTTTATGAAATTCGCATATCAATAATTTTCTGTACGAATTTCTGAAATTTGTCTTATAGTAAAATTGCCATTAAATGTTACTACATATGACTTTAAGATCTACCGTATATAAGAAAATTGTGGTAATGGAAAATCGATAAGAATTAAAAATGGATTTGACTTGACAGACAACTGATCAAAACTAATTTATTTCTTCTTATGTAAAAAACAACGATATTTATTTCGTAAATATGTAAGGTCATCTTTATCCACAACTGTAACAATTCATGAAAGTCTGTAGATTTCTAGCCAAATGGATATAAATAAGAATTCAAGGACTAACATTCAGCAATCATAAACAATAACTATAAACTTTTATCTTAAAATGGGCATTTAGGAACAAGAAAAAATGGTCTGTTTAAGCAGCGGTTACAGGTTTGAAGAGTTTGAATTCACTGGTGCACAAGTACCATTCTATCTACCCGAAAGTTTTTATAGGCCTAGTATAATTTAACATGGATTTTTAGACTTTGTATATACCTTTAATATATTTCATAACCTTTATTATACCAACATTTTAATGTTATCCAAGTCCAGATTGATTATTATAGCAAAATACATAAAGATAATTAATATATTGATGCTATATACTATTAAAAGAGATGGATATAGAAGTAATAATTGATCTAAAGAGAAATAGACAAAAGGAGTCTAACGTGCCAAATATTTTAATTATATTTATCATTGAGTTTTCATTCCCTAAATTAAGTAATCGTATGTCTACGCGTTTTTATTTTTTTCTAATTAATCTATTTCTTTTTTATGTTTTGATAATACAAACTTACCTTTATCATATAATGCCATCACCAATATATTTCAGTAAAGAACGACTGAAAGTTTAGAACAATTTTTGTAGGGCGTAAAATTCGAACAACAACAAAATTTTTTTTATCACAATAAATAATTAAATAATACCAAGAAAATGCTCCAAAACACAACTCCTTCAAAGAGAAATATCACAGAGAAGAAAGAGAAATATATAGACAGACAAAGATCTCAAAAGTTTTGGACACTGTGTGCATCCCTACGAAAAGGAAGAAGAAAATCAGTTCACGAAAAACTCTCCACATATAGCAAAATTCACAAAATGACACTCTTCAGAAAAATAACGCAAATTTTTAAAATTTGTTATAATTTTTTTTTTTTTTAAATAGTAATCAAACAGAACTGGCAAATAAAAATATAGAAAACTATATAATTCCTTGTATTGTGTACTGTGTATTGTGTTTCCTTTGGCGTATAGTGACAGAAAGTTTTCCGTCAATTTAACGAGGAGAGAAAAATAGGAGGTGCAAACAAATCGGAAACAAAGCAAAGCTTTCAAAAAGTGATAGAATGTTTCATATTTTTTTATTTCTGGATTTAAAAAAAAAAAAAAAAATGTATATATATATTTCCGGCGGAAAGAAGTTGGCAAAGGAAAACATGTGAAAGTATTAAACAGAATTTAACAAAAAAAAATGTAGTAACAGTAAAGAAATATGAGTTAGAGATGAGAGTATTGATAAATCGCATCGGTTAGATCAAATGTGATTTTATGGTTTTAAAGAAAGGAGACTCACCTCGCGTTGTGACCCAACAAGATGATATTTCTGCAAATATAATGAAAGATCGATTTGTTTATAAAAAGGCCCAAAAACATAAAAGAGGCGGAGTGAGATAAATCAAAATTAGGTATGATGAAGTATCAAGTGGAAATTGCACTGAATTTAAAAAAAAAAATATATAAATAAATTTTTAGAAAATATTTCTTTTCCTAATTTAGAAATACCAAAGGCAGAAGAAAAATGTATTCATGTTTAGTAAATATCTAGTACAACAAACTTTTCTTTATCTTAAATTTGAAATTTAATACGCAAAAATATAAATAATAGAAACTTACTTAATTTAACTAATTTCATCCGTAAACAAAGATACCGAAAATATATTTAACTGATTAAAAGCAGATATCATCAGCGTTATTCTGCCCTCGCTGTTATTTGTTGTTCTGATTCTGCTGATACTTTCTGCTTTTAATACCTTCCCTACGGTAGAGCTGACTGGGAAAGTTTTCCACAAGATTAGTTGCACTGTACGGCAGTGTAAGCCGCGAAAATATGTTTTGCTGCAAACATAGTGTAAAGTTTTCATTCCAAGCAGCGCCGCTTACAGTGGACATTACTAGAAATCTCGAGCTTTCTGATCAACGTCCATGGAAATAAAATAATTATGTAGATGATAACCAAAGGAAACAAAGTCAAATAATTAGAGCAGCCGGTAAGTTTATAGGGGATGATCATACCCACAGAGCATTCCGTGAATGCCGACTTTAGGCGGCAGTCATATCCAGAATGCCGATTATAAGCGGCGTTAGTACTGAAAGGGTTAATACCTTTAAATCCACTAACCCGAAAGAAATCGCACGAAACTAGAATGAGCGAAATTATAATTCTATATTATTTTCATCCCTTCTGCGTTGCGTAACCCATAAAATGGATTTTTACATGTAATTCTTTCACGAAAGATTTCTTAAAATTTTGGGCACGTCACACGTTTCGCTTTCAAATTAATTTTATTAAATTATTAAAATTGCTTAAATAAATTAATTCGAATTCTATTAATCAACGGAATTAAATTAAAATCTCGCTCATAAATTTTCCTGACTTATTACAGCTGTAACTCATTCAAAGCAAATTAATTGAAATAATTTGAATTTCATGAAATAAATGGAATTCATAAATTAAATCCCTCAGAATAAGCAGTGATGTTATAAATTGTTCCAAAAATTGCCAGGACTTAAAATTGGCAACTTCCTTCTACTGCATCATAAATTACAAAGAAATAAGACCGTCTGCTAACGACATAACTACAGACACTTACATTTCCTTGCTGTTGAAGGAAATGCGATAATAAATTTATTTAATCTGCCTCAATTTTGAAGGAAATGGAACATAAAAGGTATCTCCAGCTATAATTTATTAGGATATAAAATGTCGATTGAAATGGTAACAATGAATGGCACACAGTTTGAAAGAAGCACACTTTCATAAATTTCACATTTGTGTCATGCACGTAAACTGCCCATAAATGTACTTTAAAAATGTACTTCAATTCTAAAAATGCCTCATTTTGAAAGACTATAAAATATCCAGACTGTGATAAAATATCACAGAGTATCACAACACAATTAAGGTTATTCGATGTACTCGAGTGCCTGTGAATAAATGCAATTATCTAATTATTTTATTATTTGTTTGTTTGTTTAGTATCTTAGTATGTCTAGAACTGTGCAATGCGGAAATTCTAAAAAATGTATTTTGAAGACTTATAAAATAGCAAAATGTTTTACCATAAGATGCTCTACGTGATCGAACAACTGATAATCTAGTTGTGCTAATTATATGAAAAACATATCTAGCTTAACGATTATACATACAGTTAATAGACTTAGACTTACTGATAAATAAAAAATATTATGTATCCGTTTTTACGCAAAGTAATCCCTTAATCATAGTTATTTTCTTCTGTATAATGAGAATTTACAGATTTTGGTAGAATTGGAAAATTAAACACGAAAACTAAACACATACACTGCTGGCAAAAAACCAAAAAAGCCGATTCCGATTTTTACCTGTTTTGTTTAGAAATGAGAACAACCCACATAAATAGGTAAAACAGCTAAGGTAATTATTATACTTTCTACCTGTAAAAATATATAAAAGTGTAACTTTTTCAAGTGATATTTGCTTTGTCCTCAGGCAATTGAAAGTGTTACATCGTACAAACGAATATAAATTTTAAAACGACTATGGTTTTGAGTGAACGGGAGAAAATTAAAATATTACGTTTTTCGAACGCAGGATTATCAAATGTTGATAAAGCTAAACGGATAAAGTGTAACGAGTAATCCGTGAGGCGTTGTTTTTTTTTTTTAAATATTCGGGAAACTAAGGAATTATCCCGGAAAAAGAGAGTGGTAGGAAACGTAAAACCACTCAAAGAGAAAATCGGAGTTGTTAAATTTAAGGAATCGTTTCGCGAATTTATCGCAACTGAGAAGGGAATTTGTCGAAGAAATAGGGACAACAGTATCAAGCAGAACGATCCGCAAGAGACTTACCGAAGTTGGATTTATTGCCAGAAGGCCAGCAAGGAAATCGCTACTTTAACAGATTATGAGAAGAAAAGGTTTGAATTGGACGAAGCAGCATAAAAATTTTACGGTTGCTGAATAAAGAAATGCCATCTTTTCATATGAATCCGAATTTAACCTTATAGGACCAGACGGAAGAGAGGTTGTTCGTCGCAGATCTGGGGAAAGATAAAGCACATCACTCATACTGTGCAATTTTCTTCTTCCTTATGGTATTATTCTGGAAGAAATAGTAAATGCTCCAAAATATAGAGAAATAATCAACGAGTTCGTTCTATCGACAATAGAGAACTATTTGAAAATGTTGAAGAACTCTAGTTTTTAAATATAATTCTGGTCCTTGTTATTGGGAAAATATGGTATGTTATTAATAAGATTATGATTGCAATAATAACTAATTTTAATATTCATTCCATACATATAACTGATTTTAAAGAGACTTTAAACGTAAAGTCACTTTCTTCGCCATCTAATAGCCTCGATTTGAATTTGATTGAAAATGGTTGGGCGATAATGAGGAATAAAATTATGGAAAAAAGGTTACTAACAATAGCGGAACTTAAAATGGTAATCGAGGAGGTGTGGTACCAATTACATCGATTAGAATTTACTACCAACCTTTTATGATTCAATGCCTCGACGAATTTTCGAGGTCATAAAAGCAGCAAAAGAAGGTGCTAAATGATACTAAGGAAAACAAGATTGTAGCACTATTATAAAATTTAATGATTATTATTTAGTAACAATAATCATAAGCCTAATAACTAGTTTTATTAGTGCCTTTGTTAATTTTATTATTTTTTAATGGATTTTCCAGGTTAGCTTAGGTTAGGTTGCTGTGACTGCCTAGAAAGGCACACTTAGGCCAATTTTGGCCCATTGTGTTACCATGTAGCGCCGGAGACCAAAACTGAACTACCAGAGGCCCCAATGGCTTTCCAAACAAACGCAAATAGTTGAGCAGCAATATTTTACACATTGTTTTATTACCCTGAGCCACTAAATTTAGATGATTTTTCATAAGGACATAACAATTAAATGTTTATTGTAAGAATTTTTGGTAAAAATATTACCACTCTCTGAATAAAACATTTTGTCCGTAGAAACTTGAAAATTTGTTTGCTTGACTTTTTTATATTTTCCAGGGGTGTATGTGGTTTTAATGTAAATATGCAAAGGTATGGTATATAAATATGTATAAAATTTCTGATGAAAATCGGAGAATCCTAAAGTACTCGTAGAAATTGTATTCAATGGCCAAAAATATTTTAAAACGATACAAAAGTCCCAGTGAGGAATGCAAGAATTTTGTTTACCCTTAAATTGTTTAATTTAATTTTTATATTTTACCATTCAACAATTTTGTTACTCCTCAAAAGTATTTAAAACTCAAAAAAAAAATAATCCCACCATCAAGAGCAATAATTGTTTTTTGTTTTAAAATCATTAAAATTGGTTCACCAGATGTAACTCCAATCCGTCCGGTAATATTTAGACAAGTTTAGACAATAGAAGAATTTTATATATTCATATTTTATAAATATCTGCCTGAATTGCTCCCATCTGTGATGAAAATTGATATGTTTATGGTTCCTAAATCCACCTGTGATCATAGTAAAAACTTATGTTATTTTAATTTAGTTAGTGATTTTTATCGTTCTAGTGGAACTATAAATAAAACCTACAATTTCTACGTATGTTCCTCTATTGCAGATACTTTTTTTCTAATGTGCGTAAGAGTTACTAAGAAATATTTACAAGAAGATAATTTTTTTATATGCTACGGATGAATATACATTCAAATTTAAAACCTTTATAAGGGAAAAGTCGGTTTTACTTATACTTTTGAAAATTCTTCTTGAAAATAATTGAAAAAATGTCGGTTGGAAAAGCAATAAAACGATTTTTGCACAAATCATAAAATTAAAATAGATTAAAAGAAGAGAAAAGCAACCAACATACGAAGTACATAAATCATTTTCTGACACTTTGGCATTTCTAATTGTTTAGTTAGATTTAATAATAATATAAAGTTTATAAAGTTGAATAAAAAGTATATCCCATAACTGCAATAAAAAATTTGAAATATAAAAACATTTTAAGAGCAGAAATAGAGTCGCAGATACAGCTAGAGGTAGAAGAGAAGTAGATGTATAATTAAAGTGGAAGTCTTTCAATTTTTTTTTTTTTTCAAAGCATAAGATGTTAGCCATGTATACGTGCAAATAATTGATTTTGTGTGTAAGATTGCGTGATCTACGTGTTTTAAAAGCATTAAGGAACGCACTCACCTCAGTGGGACCATTTTTAACCAAATTTATTTATTTTTTTCTACAACTACTTTAAATTTGAATTATTTTAATTAAAAAACAAAAAAATAAAATGAAAATAAATTTTTAAATATGTACACTACGCGCCTTATATACAGCTGTAACATAAATCGATAGTTAAATAAGTAGAGACCTGTTAAAGTCGTCTAGTTCAATGAACTCCGATGTAGAAAAAGTGCATGAAATTGATAGGAGCGTGCAATTTCATGCACGGAAACTTTTATTATTTATTGAACGGCCGTACCTTAAAAACAAACTAAACATAATAAAAAGAAAGCTATAAAAATCAATCAAAATCCGATTTACCCCGCCAACACCTGCTTGTCTAGATTGTGACTGCATATCAGGCACATTTCATTCCTATCCACTAATCATGCCTTGAAAATGTCACGGTCTTATAAAATTATAGCTCATTCCAAAATGCTTATTTTTATTCATTAAATGCAGTTCTTAAGATACTTTGGTATTATGTGCAAACTGACAGCACAAAATCAATTAATTTGCAATGCTTTGTGGTAGTGCTATGATTACCAAGTGCTCAGAGGCTATAGTTTAGGTGGCTAGAATTTTAGAATTTTTTATTTTTTTTATTTTTTCTATAAATCAAGGAAAGCAAGTGAGAATCTTTAATTTTATTTTGTGCGTCTAGAGGCTAGTGATTGTGTAGTACTGTGTCTTTTGTCAGTGTTACATTTTTTTCTTCCAGTCGAACAGGATTT
The DNA here is from genome assembly GCA_963969385.1 of Philonicus albiceps. NCBI lineage: Eukaryota > Metazoa > Arthropoda > Insecta > Diptera > Asilidae > Philonicus > Philonicus albiceps. The sequence goes on along the minus strand of OZ017776.1, from coordinate 8,192,818 downwards.
CCTGAAAAAATGATGAAACAAAACAGAGAAAAGAAGAAATATGTTCATAACAAACACAATCAATGCTGAATTATACACCGATAATATATATATTTTTTTTATATACTATATATAAAAGGTTTCCACGTAGCACTCCAGCCTTTTATGCTACCGAAATGTCTATATCACTTTGGTTTAGCGATATTTTAATGTTAACAAAAATTAATCGTCATGTAAATTAAGATCTACAAAATCAATAGAACATTTTATGGAGTTTTAATGGATATGATGAATTTAATAACACGATATACATCCGAGATTTACTTTTGATAAATTAATTACTTATATCTCAAAGTAATTGCTAAGAATTAATAATTAATATTCGAGAATTGCGTCTCAAAGGCTATAAGTAGTAGCGATTAATTACAGGTAATGCCGAGGTTTTTAAAACTATGGTTAAATTTGAAAAACGCAATAATTAAAAAAATTACCTTTATAAATTAAGATTAATTAGAAATTATTTAGAAATATTTTAATAAGACATAGTTAAAAATATTTAAGAATTTAAAAATTGCGGTATGCGTAGTACAAAGAAATTTACACATGAAATCAGTAAGGGAATTGCATTGAGACAAGTATTCATCAATATAACAAAAACTCTAATTACCGGTCATCTTACATTTTAATTCAAAGTAATATAGACACTTTTTGCATCTTGGCAAATACAAAAAAAATTGTAACTATATCTTACACATTTAACATCAAGGAAGTAACAGAAAAGTGTTGAGACAGAGGGAGACTTTGAAGTTGTCTATGAAATAGCTTTTTACAAGAAAAAAAAAATATATTTTGCGTCACTGTAAAACCTATTTATTTTATATATACAGAAAAATATTTAAAAACCATTTCATAAGGCATTTGATCTGTTAAAATTGTTTTTTTGCAATTTTAGACATTTTTCTGCGTAAAATTTTGAAATGAAAATCAAAAGTATTTCTCCTACCGAATTGTGGTAATCAATGTCACCAAAATCACAACAACATTGGTAATGGAGGATAGCACGACCAGTTTTTCTGGAAAATGTTTGTTTTAATAAAAACTTATAATGAATAAATCAATAATTATATTTTTATATATATTTACTATATTTTGTTGATAATATTAATTTTTTTTTTGTTATTTTTCTAATTTCAAACTCTTTACTAAATTCAATTTGCTCTTTACTTCAAACCTGAAATATAAGAATAACGAGAAAAAACACTTGGAAAATAGTGAAAAACATCATGAGACATAATGGAAATGAAAATAAAAATGAGACAAAATACAAGATAGCTATACTGCGTTAAATTGTTACTAAATTATTTCAAGAGACAGTAAAAGTCATTACACATTTGGAGGAAAATTAAAAATTTAGCGATACAAAAGATCTCATGAAATGAAAAACAATGAAAATTTTATAAATTCTAAAGAAAAATGAGAGTTAGTCAATTTAAAACATTTCCCAAATTTTGCATAGAATACTGAAATTAATACATTTTTATTTTTGATTATTTCAAAAGATTTACCTTAGCAGTCTCGTTATATAATCAGGCCAATTTTCAGGGAACATCACTAGAAAAAATCCTACGGCAATTAGTATCACACCGGCTAATTTCATGCCAGCGAATTGGGCACTGTAGAGAACCACGTCCAAAGCTGAAAATTATAATTAAATTATAATTAAAATTCACAATCATAAAATTAGTTTTCTTAACTAATATTACCAGACATATACATATGCAGTGCTCCCGGAAATTATATAATCAAACGTTGTTTTTGTTAAAATTAGTTTAGTTTTAGAACAGACAAAGATTTCATGTACACTCGCTCTGACCATCCCTCTTCTCCTTATCAACAAGTGATGGACTAGGGAATAAAATGTATGCCCAAAATCAACGTTTGGTCTTAAATATCTGGCAGCAATTCTATCTCGTTTTTTTTTTCAAAATTTCACCTCAAAAATTCGTTTCATCTTCGAAACGTTATCTTTTCAAGAAAAGTGAGTTTTAATTGTATAAGGCAAAAACGTGTCGATTTTGCTATGTTTTGTAATGCTGTGTTTTGAAAAGTTTACGTTACTATAATAATTGAGTTGCGAATTTCGTGTTCGACTATAAGAATATGGGTTAAGAAATTAAATTTTCTATTTTGTCTTCATAGAATTAGCAAGTCATTTCTATAGAATTTTTTCCGTAGATTACGAATTCGTAAATGAAAATTCTCTAACCCTTATGTCACCAAGTTACTCGTCATCTTCTTTGTCAGACTACTTCTTGAGAATACCTATCAGGTCTAGGTCACTTTCGCAAACCACACTCATTAACAGAATTGAATCTGTCCCCTTGGACAGACTACCACCAATCTTTCCCCTTATGAAAACCGCCTAAAACTAATCAACCTCCACTCCCTCGCCCTATGTCGAGATACCGCCGATATTGTTTTCTTCCACCAAGTCCTTGCCGGTTCCATTGATTTTCCTGACCTCCTTCGCAACATATTCTTTAACACTAAACCCCGTAACGTTAGATCTTTTCCTACCTTTCGGCTTAAAAGTGATCGTACTAACTATGGTTACTTCGAACCCTTTACCAGAATGCTGCAAATGGTCAACAACTCTGCCGCCTTCGATTTGCATCTCATCAAAACCTCCCTTAAGCCGTCTACCCTATACTTGCCCAACCCAATCCTCCGATCAAACTTTCTGTCTCCACGCCCCCCTGATCTAGTCATAAGTAGGCTAATTTAATTTAGTTAATTAGCTATTTTTTATTATTATTTATCTTTGTAGCTTGTGTTAAGCGAAATAAATAAATAAATTGTAAATATATCGGTTTATAACATAAATTTAAAGGTCACCTGTGACCATGTGAATGTAATTGGCACACGCAATCACGCTAGCGGCTAAAAAAGCAAATTTCCGAACATGTTATGATTTTGAAATGGGGATTTTTTAAAAAAACAAAAATGCCCACGAAATATGAAAATTACGATTTGTCACCGGAGATGAATAGTAGCGAAACTAATTATAAGGCTGATTTTACTTTAAAGTTGGTTGAATCGGTTGAGTCAGTTGAGTTATTGCAGAGCAGATGTGATAAAAGCTTTAAATTATATTTGTTGAAAACTGCTGCGGCCTGATAAGATTTGACATTAAAATAAATTGTTTTTAAGATAAATTTCGACATGGACATACGACAAGCAACTTTTGTTTTTTTTTCTGCAGCCATAACTCTTCTCTATTTCAATTTGAAGTAGGACTAAGGAAAGATTGATGAGTTTCACTTACCCCCAGATACTGGCACAGCCGTTATCAATCCCAAAGTCACGAACATGTTGTATGTTACGGCAGAACTAAACTGGGTGAGAATATGAAAAACTGAAATGGAAAAGAAGAGTGATTCCAGCAATAGTGCAGTGGAGGAAGTGACGTGACGATGAGACTCACCTAATAATAGAACACTAGCTATTAGTAAAATTATCCAAGGCAGTCGGTCGAGCGGCATCACCTCGGCCCCCGTCAGGTAGAGGGCCACGCAGACGGGCCACAGGAGCGTTGCGTTCAAGAATCCAAGAGTTGTAAATATAAAAGCTATTTGGCCCACGGGTGGATCCCCCATCACCTTCCTGAACATCACCTGTGGATGGGAAATTTTCAATAAGAACACGTCTTTTTATCTCTTCACAAACGGCTGGGATGTGTACCTTGAACACTGCATACCCGGCTGCTGCCAAAGCGGCCAGGACGACTCCGCCCAGGGTGGGGCTCCCGGTGATCCCGTCCATATAGGCTAAAAGGGCAATTCCCGTGTCGCAGAGGATGACTGCAACAATCTGAAACAGGGGACGAGAAGCGTCACTCAACAGTCCGATTAACCATTTTAAGGCCCACTTACCCGCACTCCGACGAATTGCTCGTGCAGGATGACCCACGACAGAAGGTAAACGCAGGCGACATTGGTTGCGAAGAGTGCCATCACATCGGTGGCATAAAGGGCTCGCAGGGATAAGGCATAGAGGTAAGTGGTGAGCACCCACAGGAAGCAGAAACTTAAGCACCGGTTCAGGAATCGACCTGCGAACAGCAGAAGGAAGTCACTCGTGGGCCGCAGAAGCGCAAATTTTGTATAGAGGGATGGTGGAAGGATTATTTCACTGGGGATGGGATTATAAATTGGTTGTAAAAGCTATTTCTAAATTTGTTGCATTACTAAAACGTGGTTAAAATGATTCTGCCTTAGGCCCTAAATAAAACTGTTTTCCAACCCTAATTTTCTTATACAGCAGCTATATTGAGGTTCTGGCATAAGCAGGACCCCAAATTTGCATATTCCACCCCAGAAGTAATACAAAAATTTAAATTGTTGATTTTACATGTAATCATTTTATTTTACTTGTATTTAGAAGTGTAACCTTATTTTCATTAAATTTATTTAAAAGCATAAAAATATAAGTTTTGTTCTCATAAAATTCATTCAAGAAAAAAAGATAAAACCCTTTTTATTTAAAAACTATGAAATTTGACTGTAATCTGACCGCAATCAGAACTATAGACATAAAAAACATTTTCGTAAGGGGATGAACAATTAGCACGTTCCCTGTCACATGTACCGAAAACGGTACACAAATGAAAGCTTTCTTTTACAACTTTTCTTCATTAAACATTGAGTATAGTATTTCATAAAACTTAAGATTTGTGATTTTTTTAAAGTTTTATTTAAATTGGAAGGAAGGCAAAATTAATTTTTTTTAAAATAAGAGGCTCAATATCTTTAGTACTTCCTATACTTCCTATTTGCTATTGCAGCTTATAATTATTTGAAAAGAAAAAATGAAGTTTAAAACGCCAATCCTTCCCTCTTTCAAAAATAATCTCAGTTACTCTATAGATGTAACGCTGTATCACTAGAGTGCGATTAAACTGATTTTTTCTTGTCCTAAAAAAGAAAATTCTACAACTTTAATCGATTTTTATATACTCGTAAGCTGAGCAGAGCACCAGAATTAAGGAAAGTAATCCAAAACTAGTGGATTGCTCTGCCTGCGGGTATTTCGCCTGAATATGGTACTCGTACCTTCGACAGAAACAGGATAGTGATTGGTGGATTGGTTAATGGGTTGGATAACAGGTTCCGTTTGCTTACTTACCATATGTGAATCCTCTATCCCGAAATCCTCTTAGGACATCACCCAAAATCTCCTGAGGCTTGTCACATTTCCTAACCGCAATACGTCCGAGTAGATAAATTGGGAAAAATAAAAATGCGAAATTTGTGCAGAACCACGAGGCAAAAAAGGGAGCACTGAAACCGGCGGTGGCCATCCTGGTCTTCGAAACGTGAAAAAGGGTTGTATTATCGTCGTACTTCTCGCCCCCATCGAGGGGGTCAGCTATTGTCGTGTATGTGGTACGGTTCAGGTATAAAAACCTTAAACAGTGGGTGGCGCCCACCCACGAGGCCGTGACTAAAATTGTGACACAGACTCCAAAGTACATCTATGGAATTAAAAAATAAACAGTGGCAAATTAATTCAAAAGTTCGAAATATTGATTCCCTTGACAATGTGTACAATTTTTTTTTCCTGCTAAATATACCTAAATTAAGAAAAGTATGGCGTATAATTATCATAAATAAGATTTAATTATTTTTTTACACTGTTAACCTGTTAACTTTAACCCGCGCTTTCGAGGTGTACATGCAATTTAATTTTTAATGTTAATTTTTTAGTTTGAATATAAGCATAATTTTTTGTTTTACTATAATAAATAACTGTGATTGTAGTTTCTATTGTAAATAAATCTGTATTTTATTATTAGCTTATATTGCAACCTTAAATTTGCTTCGAAAAATAGGGCATAAGTAGGTACACTTTAGCTTACAGGGTGTCAATTATACATGTACGACTTTGAGACATATGCTAAGCCTTTGTGTACTCGTACTTCCAAAATAAATTAGGCTTCTAGGGTTAAATTCATTCAAATTCTGATAGTAATTAATTTATAAAGTTACAAGATAAAATCAATCTATTTGTACTGCCGCGAACTTCAAAACCTTTTTAAAACTTAAATACCATAAAAATAATTAGTAATTTGAGTTTTCTCTAGGTGGGAATATCTAGCCTAAATTTTAATAGGTTTGGCATTTATAAATCATATACAGCGCTTTTGTATGACATACCCAATACGCTCGAAACATGATAACATCATATTGTGTCCAAAAAGACTACTTATTGCACTCTTGGTGATATCTTCCAAAGCCTACAACCCTTATTTTCATAACATAACTTGGTCAAAACTAATATTTAATTATAATTAATAATAATTATTATTTATTAAATACGGCAATTGACACTCTATCGGTCTTTTGTAAATGTTATCCCGCATAATAGTCCTTATCAAGATCAATATTACGAGTAGATTGGAATTACCTTTTGGGCCAATTCCGAACAGCACGAATCCTTGCACGCTTTGAAGCGTCTCGAGTGGACGTTGTTCGTCTGAGGCACCTCATTTGTGGGGCTCTCTGTGCCATCCCTATCTGCGTTATTGTTACTAATATTGTTGTTACTGTTTCCACCCGGCGCCGGAGGCTGCGGCTGGGGTGCGTTCGTATTGCCACTTTCGCTTCCATCTGGCTGATTAGAGTGAATCGAATCCGAGTGGGTAATTTGGGGATTGCTTGCATTGATTATGTTCGTGAAACCCCCATAAGGTCCATTTGGGGAGTCACCAGTCACAACGACAGACGGAGCTCTTACCCTTTTGGGGTTAAATATGGCGGGAATTTCCCCGTCTCTTGTCATGCTATCGATTACATTTCATTTGTTGGCCTGTTTATTTCCTGAAAGTACAAAAACATACGAATACAAAATTAAAATTCTGAATTCATTAATACATTTCGACGAATAACTATTTAATTTTAATTTTAACTATCTAAATATAAACAGTATAAGCCATAGGGACACTCGTAATTGTTCTATCGAAAAAGTCATCGTCATCAGATAATATACAAATTATGTTTAATCTTCCAAATTTATCGTTTTATGACTACAATTTTCATAACAACGAAAACGCCGTATATTCCCTTCTCGTTTTTATAATTTTTATAAAATCGTAAACATAATTTTTTTGTAGGTAAGTTAGCATTTTATAATATTTTAAAATATATCTTTAGCCATGAGTGTATTATTTGTAGTTAGTGAGTGAAAGTCGCGAGTATCTCAACTACTTGACTTTATTAGGCAGGTCAATGAGTTTAACCAGAAACTAGGCCATTAGTTCTAATAGATTTACCAGACTAACTATTCAATTAAACTAAATTTCTACAATCAGCATTTTATGACTTAAATGTTTAACTTTTTATTTATTGCTTAGTAACATTTTAACATTTATAGCGATAATCTTGCACCAACCTGGACCATTTTAAATAAAATCGAAACTATACATAAAAAAGAAAAATATTTCTTTACTATCTTTGGTCATAATTCAAGTGGAGTTCGAGTTTGAAAAGAAAAACACCTTTTGTGATAAAGGAAGTTGTCTTTCGCCCAATTTAAAAGAAAATCAACATACTTAGTAAATACATTTTCCTTTTTTATCTCACTTATTCGATATTTTAAACTTTAACTTCTTTAATTCGCATTAAAATTGAGGTGCCGTGTCAAGCTTGAGAAAATTAAATAAATATAAAAATTTAGAGAAAATATTAAGGAACATTCTGCAGTTTCAGTTATATCCTCAGTATATTGTGGATTCACGGGCACAAGATTAATAAATGTGTAAGCAATCAATTTTTGGGTGAATGAAAAATGATTGAAAAGCATTTTAATTGTAGGATAATATGAAGAATTTGTGGTCATTTGAAACTCAAAATAAAATATTTAAGATATAATTCTATCAAAATATAGAATCAAACAATTTTCATCATTTAACTGTAGAATTACCCAGTAAGATATTTAAAAAAATCAATGATTTACAAATCGATGAATGACTAATAAATTTTGGATAGGGCTTGCTGACATATTAAAATTGAACAGTCTTATAAAATTATTCATTCCAAGCTCATTCTATAATTTATTGCCTATATCAACCCAGCTAGGATAGAAAATGCAAATAAAAATCAAAATAAAGCAGATGGAAGCAAGCACGACAGTCACGTTTTGCTCACCGAATGCTTTTCGTATTCCTTGCGTGGCTTTGTGTATTAATTTGAATTTTCATGATACAGAAACCCCCTTTTCAATTCAAAAGTATGGGGCCAGCTTTCCCGGAGGAAATTGCGTGCTTAAACACTTTTCCCGCCCCCGAGGTGTGCGTGCGGCAAAAATCGTACAACTCATCCAAACTGCTAAGCCATAAGTGATCCCTTGGTTGTCTTATTATTGGATAAGACGTATTGTATAAGACGTGTAACAATAGACACAAAAGGGATTTGTGGCGTTGGCGAACCTATCGAAGGGCTCACCCATTCCAAATATGTGCGTACAGATGATGTCTCAAAATGACAAATGATTCGTGCCATTTGATGTCGTACTAAAATATTTTCTGGAAGTCACGGCAACGACATTCCTCCTTATATACATTGGATCAGACTAACAATAGTACTTGCAATAAATTATGTCCAGTCGGCCAGAAAATGAAGCATTTCGTCTCGGCGGGAATAAATTAGTCGACCAGAAAGGTTAAAAGTGTTCCGGCTAGTTATTGGACATTAAAGCTAGAGCCTTGTGACCTAGAAACTCCAAATGACCATTCTGGTTAAATGTCACGAAACAAAGTTGGCTCGAGGGTCTCTACTAGTAAAATAGGAGCCCTTATTAACTACTTCTAATTTTGTTTCTTCTGCTGGGAAAGGAGAAATTATGTACGTTTCAACATTAATTATTACGAGTAGAAGCTGACATGCTTCAAAGCATACCAGTTATAGGACAACCTGCATTTACCTCTGCGAAATTTTTCTGAAAATGCATGTTTATTCGCATTTTTTTCTTTTACATCTATTAGCAGAAGTTCTTAACCAACCTTTCAGTTTTTGCAACTCCCAAGAGTTGTTGAGAAACTTCCTTTAGTCTCGGTATTGTGTTTTCTCCGTGTATCAGGCATCCTCATTTCTGGTCTCTGCAAAAACTTTGAGTATACCGCTGCTGCACATTTCCCCAGTTAAAACATTTTCCATTCTTTTTTTTTTAAGAGAAAACGCTGGAAAAGTTTCCGGAGGAAACCTTTTCAGTGTATACTCGTAAATAGGTCTCCAGGAGCTGAATGAAGCCATTATCATCACTTTTCCCTGGGACGTGTTTAGGTTTTCTGTGTTAAGTGGTCACAAAACAACATATTTCCGGTATCTGGGACCAGCTATCGTCAGCAGCCTGGCTCAATTCGGAAATTACAGGAGTCGATCTATTCACAACAACGCCCCAAATTGCCTCTATGACTTCCCCAGAGTGTTTTCGACGCCACTGCTTAACGTCAGCAGTTTGATTTTCTTCAATCGATTTATTTTTTTTTTTTTGGTTAACGTGTAACAAATCGCTGGATTAAGTGTAGGGCTCGCTTCGGGTAGTAGGACTTAAGGCAGTTGCCAATGTCACCATTAATTATAGCTGTGTAGCCTAGAAATCAGCTTTATGGCCTGTGTAGATAGTGTGCGTTCGCTCTATCTAACCCAGAAATAGTCTTAATAAAATAAGAATCCTTAAGAAGACCTAGATCAATGTATGATTGTGGAAAAAGCAATAGACTTTGAGTCGGACGAAACTCGTACAATTGCAATAAAACGTTTTTTATATACAAATTATGCTGAAGTTTTGTCGCAGTGATTATCGAAAGTGGCAAGTAGCAACATTAGCGTTCAAATATATGTAGTTTCTAAATCATTAATTTATCAATCAGAGTAGAGTTCTACATAATTAAAATGTGGCAATTATCATTGATTACATACATAAATTAAATCATCATTACCATATGTAAAAACGAAATTCCCTTCCTTTCTAATATAAAAATAAAAGTGCTGTAAATATTTAAGTATAATAACAGTGTACTCTAATGTAGTCCGTATATTTTTATTGGATATTATGTAAAATATGTTCATATTACGCATGCCGGAAAAAAACTAACTTACCGTATGTTATTCGTGTAATAAATGGGAAAATCAAATACGAAACTTTATTCATTTTGAGGGTTTTGTACGTTCGAATGAAAAAATGGAACCCTTATAGGATAACTCGTGTCTCTGTCTATCTGTCTATCCGTCTATCCCAGCCAATTTGCTCGGAATCTACTGGAGTTGAAATATGGTTCATACATGAATTTCTGTAACCCAAACACCCAAATACACTCCCCCTCCGAAACTACTGAGCCTAAAATAGTTCTTCACTTTTTTGCAAGGAAACCTATAAGAAGTCAAGAAGTCTATGGTCTTAAAATCAAAGTTAAAAAAACATCTCCCAACAGCTCGCACTTGTCCGGCTTTTTATTTGTGTGTCTTCCACACTTGTAATATAAAATAGTACACCACCCTCGGATGGTAAACGATAACACACTCAAGCAGATGAGCGTTTTCGTATGGAATTGACTTCTTTACGCCCCCGCATAACTTGGTATTCTATTAAAATTTTTCTTGTTGAAAGGCATGTGATATCTTACCTTGCCGAAAAAGAGAATGAAAAGCATTGATGGGAAAACCTTGCATGGCATGCATAGAGTGACTCAACTTATTGATCGAATGAAGAGAATTTTCGAATAAATAAGTATCTCTTCTTTCTTTACATATCAAGTATGATCCATTAGTTTAAGGAACAAGCGTGCGGGACTGGCTTTTTCTAATAAAAAGAGGCATTTTTCGTATTATTTATATAAATTTCAAGATAAGTCCTCCGAAAGCATAGCTTACACGACCGGAGAAAGGTAAAACGACGTTGGTAAGTACGTTTAAATTTCGCCAAATACTATAGAAATTTCATCTGTGAAGATTGAGGAAAGGTCATCTACTCCGATGAGATCAAATGTACTTGAATTAGCTCCGATAGTCTGCAATGGACTTGGAAGAAAGCCAATGAGCCTCTTCAGGGCCATCATATTAAGCAGTGCGTAAAATTTGATGGAGACAACATCTTGTGGGGGATGTATAATGAGAACAAAGCCAACGAATCAGGATAAATCAAGGATGATAGTGAGAAAAGAATTACCTTTCAACAAATATAACGATCCGAAATACACAACTCAAGTGACCACCAATTGATTGCAAAATCAAGGATTTCACTTATTTGCCTGACTCGTGCAATCTCCTGATGTCAACCCTAGCGAACATTTACGGATTGAGGCCAAGAGATCTGTTTCTTAAACGGAAGAAGAAATTTGGTCCTTAGACATGTTTTTGAGACGTACACAGGACGTTTGGAATAATATTCCGGACTCGGTATGGGAAATTTGAATAAATTCAATGGCTCGTAGAATTGAGGCCGTTATAAAAGCCATAGAAAGACGCAAAAATGATTAAATGATAATAAAAATTTGTTAGAATCAAGCAATTAATCAAATTCCTATTTCTTCTTATCTTGTTTAAAATTATTCATCCGCTTCTCTTCCATTTTGTCAATTAACACCTATCACACCATTCTACTATCATCTGTTGTATTTAAAACCTTTTCCATGAAATAATCAATTGTTTTTACATGCCACAATTGTTGCACAATGACTTCTTGTTGTTTCAAATAATCACCCCTAATTTTTATTTACTCAAAATGCCTCCAAAATAAAGCTGTTGATTTCTTCCACACAAAACGCCTGCTCACTTTTTTACCTGAATCCTGTGGTTCGTGAATGCTAAACCAACAATTAATAATTAAGTAGGATTTCCGTTACTCCAGCCAAAATGCGATTAAGCTGCGATTTTGTACTAAAGAAGAGTCATATGCTGGATTAGGGAATTGCTTCTCATCATGGCGCATCAGCATTCAGATCCATCTTCTTCAACCACAGGCTTAACGTGGTACAGGCAACGCCTTGACGAAGGCTCAAACTTTTGCATTAACCACGTCCTCGATGGACACAAAGCTTAACATTTATAATTCCATCAGCCGCAAAACATAAAAAATTCATGATGCAAACAGAGCAAGCTCGCTTAAGATCAATACTTTGGTACAGGTCCGCCGGAGGGATGCAAATGAATATTTTATGGAGGAACCTTTTATAAACGGGTAATCAAGCTCATGTCGGGCCAAATATAATTTCAAAGGAGCCTCACTGTAATCTGCAGTAGAGTGACTTTTGTCGGGAGGCCCTGCGCATAATAAGGAAACTGTGACCCGGTTGAGTACAGAACAGAGACTCACCTGAGCCTCTTTCGAGGAGCCCCAGTTCGAGCACGTGGAGGCCAAACGCTATCAAGCGCTGTAACGAGATCAAGTTGTTTTTACCCGCTTAAGCGCCCTTAAAGAACACTTTAATTAACAAACTGGAATTACCATAAACCAAATTGATAAGAGGGAATGTGCGCGACGCCGGAACCCCGAAAGGGGTTGAAAGAAAGCATTTTATTATCCCCTCGACTGGGCGGTGGAACGACATTCTGGTTGCTTTAATTACGCTTAAAGGTGTTCGGTTAGTACGGCATTAATTTCAAGGTAGCGCATTGCGCTAAATATTCCACTTGGCGTTTCCTTTTATATTTCACCAAATTACGGGCTGAAATGCGACTTTTACAGTCGCTTCATTTCCGGTAATACACACAATTCATAATTTCGTTGTGCTTTTTAACGCTGAAGGTTAATTAGCCTTTATATTTTGTCCATTTATGTGTTACATCTTTTTACTATTTTGTTATCATTCAATTAATTTTTCTTAACTTTCCTCTATCAATTTAGCACATAAAAAGTCTCCAATCGAACTAATAGACCTATAATCATAAATGGGCACTTAGGGTTATTGGGGTTACTGATTTCCTATTATCTATCAAAATTTAGAAACTTACGATAACGATAAATTGAATTTCAAATGATAATGAAAATTTTAACGCATTTTCAAAATTTCTAAAGTCAAGATACCGAATTCAAAATGATCACCGATTTCAAATTTGGCAAATCACAAAGATATGTACATACCTTTTAAAGGGAGTCTACATTAGAGGGTCGAAAAAACCGATTTTATTTTTTTACTTAAATCGAAAGTATTTCATCTGTAGAATATGCTTTCAAAGTCCCTTTTAATTCTCTTATTTTTTTTTCCTACTTAGCTCCTTATCGGGAGCATAGGGCGTCCACTAAGCCTCTCCATTCGTCTCTGTTCGGGCTATTCCTTTTATATCTTCCCATGTTCTGTTAATTATAAGTTTAAAATTGAAAACAATTTTATTAAATTACACTCCGCGAATTTTGTTTATTAAGTCCCTACTTAATCTCGAAAGATTTCAGTTTATTTTCTTCTCTTACTTCTCAAAATTAACTGCGCTATATTTGTACTCTGATGAAAATATTCATTAGATAGTCCATTGCCTTTTAGGAGGATATCAAGAACGTTTGGAGAGGTACCTAACTTTTGAAGAGCTATTTTATGTCCATCACTCCACTCAACCCAGTCCATTCCAAACTTTTAATTTTCTTCATATCAAAGACCAAAAAATTAATTTTTTAGCGAATTTTATGTAAAAGGTTATTTGAGTTTTGTAAGAAGATTACCATGATATTTGAGCAAGACATAAAGCAATTTGTTCGGGTTTATTCAATTTGAACTTGCTCCACTCTGTTTGGTTTTCCTTTAAACTAAATTTTTACATATTTACGAGAACTTTAGCAATTTTTCTTGTAAATCGCAAGTTTTACGTTGTTATGTTGTGTCTAAAGCAGGTAAAAAGGGATTTTAAAATAGCGTGTGTCGTATTTATACATAGATAAGTAACCCTAACTTCACGGTACTATGTTGCATAGTTTTAAACGATGATACTTGTACAAAACATAAAACATGTTTAAAAAATGTTATATGATACAAAACTTTGTATCGATTCTACGACTTTCTAAGTTTTGCTAAGACTTGTTGAGAGACATAAAATACCATTTTGAGAAAAAATACAACACAGAAATTTGAAAGTCCATACATATGAGATGTATGTTTGTAGAAGGGGTAAAACTTCTTCATCTCTCCCTCCACCCCTTTCTTTCGCAAATACAAAGTAGATCTTTTATATTCTACTAGATTTATGCATAGAGCTCCTGAAGCTCCTGACTCCGAAAAAACCCCCCAGACCAAGTTCTTTCGCTGAATTGAAATCTCACATTCATCGCGCTAAAACCTGAAACAGAAATTCCAAAGAACAGAAGAATTTCAATAATGCTACCCAAAGACAAAAGAATTAAAGGCTCGAAAGGAGTTCTTCTTTTTACAATAGAAATTATAATAATAACATTAACATTATAAACCCTGTCCCGGTTCAGCGCGTGAATCTTCAAAGGCGAGTTTTCTTTCAATTACCCCTGACATGGTACCTCAACGGGCGGAGCATTCATCCGTGAAGCTTGCTAGTGGGTGGAGAAGAGTCGACTTCTTTTGATTCAGAAAGCTTCTTTCTACCTCACCCTGCCCGTCTTTTGAACTAATCAATAAGACTTCTTTGAGAGCCTTTCACGAGCACGAATAAGGCATGCCTCTAAACGGGTTAACATCAACGGAATTCCAGTGTTGTTTTTCCTCGAATTATTTTTTAAGGCACCAGCATCTATAAGCATTCTACCTTTCAGGAATTTTACCTTAAAAGGCTGTACTTTAAAGTGCTTGGGGCGCAAGAGCCTCGTCGGATTTGCTCTTTTAGTATGAATAAGGATATTCCCGGTCAGGTGTAATTAGAGCAGAAGATGGTAAAACACACGTTCCAAGATATGTGCATCTTAGAATGAGATTTGGAGTGGTTTTCAGTTTATACCGGGCGTTAATTGGAGGCCGCAAGCGAGACGATGGAAAAGGAGACGACACATCGCTAAGTTTTATAGACGCCAGCACAGCGTTGGGTTGTGACAATTTCACACCCCCCTCAATCCTCAAGTTTTTCGCCTGCACGATTCATTCTAATTGAACGTTTATGCAGCGGGTTGTTTTCCAACTCTTGAATTAAGACGAAAACGCACTTGTTTCGTCGACACGAAGGACATTTTGAATTTAGCACGAGATCACTTTTCAGTGACCCACTTAAAAATAATTCTGGGGGCTTTGTTTGCACGTTTGGACTTTATTATCGCAACTTTGTTAAGTTTTAAGAAGTAGAGAGTTAAGCATCATCAACTTAAGATAGAGCATGCTACCAGCCTCTAACCCTCTAAAATTTCTTAATGCAAACAGAAAGCATATCCAAGTGGGGCATTCTCAAGAATATCTTTAATTGCAAAGTGGAAACGGAGACATGTAAATAATAATAAAATTAAATTAATTGGGCTTTAAGAATGGCTCCTGTTAAAATCATATCTAAAATACTTGCAATTACATTTAGGAACTAATTTGATTTGTGTACAAATTGGCTTTTCTTAGTCGGTCTTTGATTAAATTACATAACATTCAATTTCAATATCTACAGATCTACTCCTTTATTCAAGGATATGACCCATTATGAATTGAAGGGTATGCAAGACATACTCGTAAATAGTTACAAGTTTTCAATTTTCACTCTTATAAGAGACAAATTGCATGCAGTATTTTTAGAAACAGACAATAACTCATGTATGTATAAATGATTCAATCGAAAATCTTTAAATATTCAGATATTCACAGAAAAAGTGTTTATTTAAGTAGTATCATTATTTGAAAATCATTAATAACTAATGGATACAATATTTTAAATTTTAAATTCGAGGTTGTTATGGAAATTTGAAAATTCAATACGCTTTAAAAGATTTTAATGAAAATTAATATACCGGGATTTACAAATTTATGATTTTAAATTAAATTGCTATTAAATATTTACTTTTATTTATACCCACTAGTTTTATATTCAAATATGCTTTAAGAACTATATAAAAACGATCACAACACATTTAAATTTTGAAAACGAAAGCTACGAGCACAAATATGAAAAACTCAATTATTTTAAAAGCTAAATTTTCCCCATTTTTCACATTATGATTGAAAAAATCGTAACCAATACTTGGAAATATAGTTTTTTCGTTGGTTTATAAGTTATAAGCAAAATTGCTCTATAGAAGTCCTTAAAAAGCCTAGGCGAAACAATAGCAGCTAATTAGCCGCAATTTACTTATTACATTTATACCATATGTAGTTTACTATTAAAAAATCGTCGAACGGAGCTAATGTTTTGCACACTCGTGTAAATTAATTTTAATTTCTTTCCTTCATTTTAAATACCATTTATTTTACAAGAGAATCTCAAACATATTTAATTTATTATTTCATTAGTTTAAATAATAAGACTTTAGTAGTTTAACGAATCGTTCTGGAGCCTACAAAATTTATACATTTCTTTATTATTTTTGCCCAAATTGGGTTTTCATAACTTTTGAATATTTTGAAAATCGCTTTAGCTTTTTCAACTGGAGTGCGTACAAAACAAAAGTACTCAAATATGAATTCAAATAGGCTAGAATATGTGCTATTTTTTACAAGTGCAATCGAGTTAAAAATACTTGACCTGAAATGCTATAGGTGGGCAATTTCAGGTTATTCGAAATAAATGGAAAATTCAAAACTACTAAAAGCTATGAAATTCAAAATTTAAAAAACAAAAAACCCGATTGAAATCACTTTTAAAGTGAGATATTTACTGAAAGCAATTTTCTATTCATTGAGGCAAAAGCCATGAAGAGAGCATGATTGCAGCTACACCTCCAGGGGCTATTTCAAAAAGCAAATTATCTGCAAACATAAAATTCACACTCCTCCCCCGCTATAGTTCAACTCAAACGAAAACCAAACAAACTCTTTAACCCAGCCCGACTTAAACTGCTCGGAGTTCAGAGTTTTCGTGAAACTTTTTCAATGAACGCCTTTGCCACTTTGAATTTTCATTAGTCGCCTTCTTTTGGACGCCGCCGCCGGCTTCCAGGATCCACTTTATTCAAAAGCCATGAAATTTTAGAGCCCCATTAATTGCTTCAGAATGCGAAGCACCGAGACTCGACGCTCGCCTCAACAAAAGCGGAAATAGATCAGATGGAGTTCTGCGACGAGGCGCAGCATGGGAATAGAAGATAATCTGAAATTAATCGATTTTCTAACGGCAAGAAGTTTTCATTGGACAAGTTTTCAACCACCCACTTTGCCAAACTTATGGGATATGTAAAAAGTTGCGTAATTGTGTTAATGACTGTTTACGTCAAGATGTCGTTTGTATTCCCCTAAGAAATATGCGCTCTAGCCTCTAGCTTTTGGTTTGCTTAGCTAAAACTCGGCTATTTGTTATTTATTGTGTAATTTGTATTCCAGTAGGATATGACAAATATCCCGGTAAAGTTTTTGCTCCTCGATCCGCAGCGAAATACCCTGCGGAGTTGCGAAGGATATTAATAAGCCTGTCGTCTTGGCGGTGGACGGGTTCTTCCACTAAAGAATTTCTCTATATTTTGGGGAAAGCGAAAACATTAAGATGCTACGGCTGTTACATTTCGATGCTTTTTCTGGGGATGATTGACAAACATGTTGGGAAAAGTTCTCATTCGTTAGGGGGTATAACTTCTTATAAGAAGTTAGTAAAGTTAGTAATAAAGTAGAAATAAAGGAGAGGAAAGTGCCTATATTGGGATTAAGCGAGTTATTACGAATGGGGATTTTAATTAAACTCAATACTCAAAACATCAAACTTTCTTCAAGTCTAAATAAAACTTTACTCGTAGATATTGAAATACGCAAAAATAGGGTTCTAGCTTTATAGCATAGTCACTAATAAGTATAGGTACAGTACAACATACATATATTAATTCCTTTCAGAAAACTAAAATAAATAAAAGTCTCAAGTATTGAGAAATTCGCGAAATATTTTGAAGACTTTATGGATTTTTGTATAATAGCTTAAGATTTTAGCTTTTATTTACCCCATGTTATCAACTTCTATTTGCTTTGAAAGCGGAATCCAATAGAGTGTTTCTGTTTTCGAATTCAAAGCCAAAATGAGGCTAAGTAGTGTAATTAACCTGTATAATAAGGATGTATGTATGTATGTCCATTTCTGTATCCGCCCATATCTAAACTAGTTGACGGATTTTAACAAATGAGGTATCATTAGACTCGTCTAGATTCCCAAAGTGACATAAGATATATGAAGTACCAAGAAAACAACCATGGTGACGGTCTGTCATATTTTCTTCTTTAAATACATGCTTAGATATTAACTTATGACAATATTTCAAGATTCGTAGATTATATATGTGGATTATTTCATACGAATTAAAAACTACTGGAACGAAAGTTTTATTGAATCCACACCATTTCTTACAACAATTTATTTATTAACATCAACTAGTATAGATAGTACGGCAATGGTATCCAAAAAATTAACACAATTTGCATGAAATGAAAAACTAATCCAGTGTAATAAAAAATCAAGTAAAAACGTAAAAACAACAAACTTAGGTGACCCATCCGTTAACCTCTTGCGATGGAAATTAATTGGCAGAATACCGTGACTTTTCCAAACCAATTTAAAACGAGCTTTTACTTGGAATAAGTTCTATTACAGTTTAGTCCCAATTTTTAGATAAATATAAATAAAATCAATGACTTTGATGAATTCTTTATCTTTTGCAGAAATAGAAATAAGTTTTGCAAATGGGTTAACCCTGTGATATCTAGGCCTCTTTGTGCCAATTCTGCCCGCAACTGTTCAGCGGTTAATATCCTCCACATTATCTACCGACTTCCTCCAAAGGAATTGCACTTTTATCTAATTAAATCTACTTTGTTTGCATTTTGTTCAGCGCTCGAGCCCCCATATATAGGAATGCATTTTATAATTCACTTTAATAACTATTGTAGTGTAATAACAATAAGAATACAATTGTTTTAATTAAGAGCAACGAGGCTACTTCAACTGCTAAGGGCTGAGGATGACTGATAACGACTGATAACAACTAGTAACGGCTGATACTCCTTCACTGATCCTCACCGACTGACTTTATTCAATTCTCCCTTTCTCTGGCCTGACCACTACCGTCTTGCTAACCATCGTCCCATGAAAATTCCGCCATCGATACTACTGTGATATTCGGATTAGCTTATATTCTGTGATATAAGAATAGCTTTAGATTCAGTTAAGATAAGAGATATAGTCCCTGTGGATTTCTACATGGTATTATAAAATATTTTGAAATCAAAGAATACAAATCGTTGTGTTATAATAAAGTTGTAGCAGCGGAATTAATAAAAATAGTTAAGTTCATTAACCAAATGTTTAATTTAACTTCTTGCGGTGTAAAGCCGTACATTGCACGACATTGCCACTTTAGAGCAGATAGTAAGGCGTTATGCATTGCACGTCTTTCCAACGCAAGAGGTTTAAGAGGTTGTTAAGAAAGCAATTAGAATGCGAATGAAAAAGTCGCGGACATTCTAAAATTCAAATTTCAAAAAATTATAAAATCAAGTCGAAGGCATACTGCCTACTGCTACTTCTCTAAGTAGTGTTTCACTATGTGAGTGAATTAAATCTACAAATTATCTTAATATAAAATCTCCAATTTCTTGTTAAGAAAAGTAACATCGAGAAGGTTGCTTTTATTGCGTGAGAGTCATCTTCTTTGAAACGTAATTGGAGCTCCGCCCTCAATAACAAAAATCCTCTCGGAGGGACCAAGATAAATAATCTGACCCGAATTCAGCGAATTTCTCCGGTCCAGAAGCTGTTCAATAATAAAAAATCTTAAGAGGCGAACCCAGGGAATGGGGCTGCTGCGGAAGTTACATAACTTAAACATAACGAGGGGGGCACAGAGCACGGTCCATCACTGCGGCAGCATTATTTATTCGTCCGCGCCGAATTCTCCATATTCAAATTCAATAAATCAATGTTGAATTCAAACAGAAAATTAAAACGGCCTACTTCTGCAAACAGTGTGGGGAATCGTTGATTTAATCTGTGCCCGAATGCTCCCAGGAATTCGTAGAGATGTTCAATTTATTGCGAATATTGGGGCTTTCGAAGGAGCTCCGCGGGGAGCCTTGGGGGTCACCTGCCCGTTTTAAATAATTAATGGAAGGGAAAAAAGGACGGTATTCCTTTTGCGAAGAATTTCTCCCTGTCGCCCTATCTGAGGCACAGTTGGAGTTCCTTGGAGACGCTTCTCTGTACCCGAAATATGTCCTTAAAACCTCCGGCGCAATACCCACCCTCCCCGACCGGCCTGAATTAGTGTAACAGGTAAGAGTGCATAATGCGCTGCGGGGCGTCTTTCTGTTTACACGGGATGCAATCGCGCGCAAAGCTAAACAACGGACCCGAGCGCCCGCGACAAGGATGGGGCGTTCCTCACTCTCCCGAAAGCTCAGCGGGAACATGTTCGGAGTGGCGTAGATTGCAGGAGATTCACAGAAGCACCCCGGGGACACAATTTATGAGCAAGGATAATCAGCTCCGGGACTATTCACAGTGAAATCGGAAATCGTAGATGTTCCTCTAAATGGCCCTAAAAGGAGGTCTCCTCACGAACATGATGCCATAGATCTGAAGAGTACTCGGCATTCCAGTCCCCCGGGGGGGAGGGAGCCCAATTCACGAGTCGATTAAAGCTGACCAGCTAGAAATTTTAATCTTACCAACTTAGTGCAGATGAGGCTTAGGTGCTCCAGCGATGACCTAGGTCTCCACTGATTGTAAACTAGTGGAGCTTATTCGAGGAATAAAACATCCTTGGAGCACGGCTTCAACGACTTTATACCACTTCTATTTTTTTTGATTTGACACTTTTTTTTCACCAGAAGGGAACCACTTGGAACTCACCCAATTTATCTTTTGGCACAACTGTGAAAAATCGAACACTTTTTGTGGGACTACTCCATCTACACCTTCAGTGATCACAAAAATTTTAGCACTTAAATTCGGCAGACTCTGCTGGAGCAGAGTCTCATAATTTTCTCCATTTGAACTAGGCTCAATTCTGGGGATCTGGTATATTTTTGTGACCAACTGGAGTACCATCCGCACGGACTCCTCTCCCGCGATGGATTGATTGGCGAGTTCTGTGAAAAACTAAAGGGCGCATGAATTCAGCTCCAGTGAAAGAGGCTTCGTGCTCCAATAACGCCTAAAACTTAGTAAGCTTCACAAAAGGTGCAGGCTGAAGGATGAATGAGAAAGCACCGTCCTTGCTTTTTAACAGTGACTTGTAACAAACGCCTCGCAGGGTGATTTTAAAATTCGGACATTTTTCCAGAATATATCCTACTAATTACTAATTAACCCCAATAATACCGAATATCAGTTTAGATTAAAAACCTGTAATTAATTAATATGCATTTATACCACCATTCAATTTATTTACTTAGGTACAGGCGGTCTTTTAATTTGGAACTATAAAAACAAATAATATCCAAATATTAGTGCCATAATTCCACCAATAATATTCAAATAGTAGTAATTCAGCTGCGACTTTTCGTCTATCTCGAACAAAAAGGAGATTTTGCTTTTATTTATTTTAAATTTATCATGAATAGCCCCCGAGATATTTGAATGCTTTTAAAATAAAGCATAAATTTTACATAGCTTGTGTCACACTTATATCCAATTTTAAATCAAAAATGAATTAGTATTGTTCTTAATTTAAAGATATTCATGAATAAAAACCTTGTCAATTTTATGCAGTATTCAAAAATTTTAATTTCTTACTATTCGTTACCAAATCCAGGAGAAATGTACAAACTTTTGGCTTGTATGTTTTAAAATTGGGAATCCGTTTGTGTATCTATGACTCGAGAATTATTTATCTGATTTATGTGTTATATTTTTAAATTCTTAGATATGCACTCTGGCCAGGTTTTAGTATACATTTTGTAGCGTTAAATAATTTAAAGAATAAATAATTAAATGATAAGAATAAATCAAGACAAAGAAACGTTTTATCTGCATAGCATTAATCCTTATAAAATTAACTACGTTAATTACCTGAAGCATAGAATGGAAATAGGAGGACATAGCTAGTTTATAAATAAAATACAATAGTTCTCTTTTTTTCCTTGTTAAAGGGCCCATTCCCTTGGCGTGGCGACTTTATAAAAATTGCCTGTTGTATAAAATCATTGGAAAATTATATTTTGCAAATGCAAATAAATTTTAAAATTGTAAGAAGTTAAACGTAAATTAAAAAATATATAAAACATTATTGAGGCTTAGTTCCATTTGCAACAGTCTTTAAATAAAAAGGAGTTTCAGTTTTCTGGGTATTTTTAAAATTGTTTAATATTTCATCCTTTTAGGAACTTGTAATATAGCTCAAATAAAAGTTTTAAACATTAGATATTATATTGAAATTCTAAAGGATTTAACATTCTCCGAAATATCCCCATTAATTTCATTTTTCTTCGATTAATTCATAAAAATTGATAGTGAGTAAAAATCAGAAGTAGTGCACACTTATGAAAATCTTATTCCCCAAAGAGCTACAGAATGGTGCTATTTTATATACCTAGATAAAGGTTTATGCTTTTATTTAAGTCATATTACAACGTCTGTTAATTTTGAAAAATGCTCAAATTATGATTTGTTTTAGTTTTAACCCAATTTCTCTTAAAAAGATACGTGACGCAATGAAAAGAGTTTCACGTTAGTAAATTAATTAGTTATCACTAAAGAAATAAATAAAAATGCATCTCGTATAAGATACAAAAACAATTTGATATATGTAAGCTTGTGAAATTGTATAATATTTGTAAATTTTTATTTATAATTGGTCTTCTAATTTCTATCGTTAAAAAATCTTCCCTCCATTTGTACTGAAATCCGTTAAAACAGATCAACCACCTTGGAGACATTACAGCCATCTAGTAGTCACTGCAAACATTTTCATTTTGTCGTCAATCTTGTCGAGGAAGTAATTTTGAAAATTTTATATTCCATTGATTGAAATTTCTATTGGATTTCAAAAACACAAGATAACTCTTATTTTTTGATAAACACAGACACCAAATTAACGTTTTATCTGCTTTTCGAAAAATTATGTGAGGTTATGTTAATGTGTCACAACATCGACGACAGTTCTCAAAAATCGAATTGAAGTTCAACAGGTCGCCGGTCGCTCGCCGGTGGGTTGTTCCTGGTGCGAAAGCATCAGGAACCGAAGATTCTCATTAATTAATTAAAATTCGACGAGTATTTGACCAAGACTTCAAAATTAACTCCATCCCTTCAGAAGAAAGACGCCATACGAAATGGCTCAGGCCCCCAAAGTGAATGGCTACGTTTCCAGATTTATGAAAAATCTAAAGAGCAAAGAGTTCCGCGACTATTTAATGAGGTTGCTTATTTATTTTTTTTGTTTCTAATCGTATTATTGCCAAAATTTGGATTAATCGAATTCATTTTCAGCACGCATTTCTTAGGACCAGCATTTAACTGGTCTATTCCGCTGGCAGGGCTTAACGACATCCGAAAACATCCCAAAATTATCAGCGGAAGGATGACTCTAGGTTTGGTAAATTAGACCCTGTGGTGCCTTCATCCTATAGGCTTTTTTTTTCTTTTTATAGCCATGATGCTGTACTCGTCGGTATTTATGCGATTTGCCTGGGTAGTGAATCCCAGGAACTTGCTTCTGTTCGCCTGCCACTGTGCGAATTTTTCAGTACAATCAACTCAGGGGCTGCGCTACTTGCATTACAATTTATTACCAAGGGAGAAGCAGTGATGCACTAAAAATTGTTAAGAATTGTCGCAAATTAGGTTAAATCTAGTTAAAATGAAGGCAACTTTACAAAAAACACTATATGTAAGTTATTTACCAGTGGGTCAATCGCCTTCTTATTTTGAAAGAATTCAAATTTCAAAGCAATTCGAGAATGTTGAAAAGTCCTTTTTGTATACAACTTTGATATATATAGTGCTAACTATGAGAAATTACAAAATTTAGGTGCTACTGACCAGCTTAAGAGACACGGTGCTATCGCATATTAAATATGTTAAATATATTTAGAATTTACTCATGTATACCACCTAGTTATAAATCCTAATCGTAAAGAACTTTTGTTAATAATGTACAAATACAAGAACAAAATATTCAAATATAATTTTATATTGATCACGAAACATGCCCTTTTTAAGTGCCTTCGAAATGTTGTGGCTTTGTTTTAAGCCTGAATCTACTTACCTACCTACTTAATTTAAAATACTTCACTTATCCAAAATCTTATCATAAATAACCAATTGAATTTCGAATGCAATATAAAATTATTTCTCTTTTGTTTGTAGGTAATCGGCAATTTTCATTCCAGCCACAGTAATTTTTGTGGGTGTAACAATGTTATCACATTTTAATCGCCTAATAGTCTTGTGGATAACTCGACGATGCTCTTTCATAATTTTACCCTTTTAAATTTGCGTTGCCACATACTTTCATACTCTTCCGACTGGCTGCTGTTTTGTTTTTTGCCCTAAGAGTGGTAGAGGGTAATGTTTTTAAAATACATTTGAGGAGATTATTAACTATGCGTATTCGATTGGATTGTTATTTATATTTCCCTTTAGCGAATGCGTCATCTAGGTGACTTTTTAATCACGGAAATTTCGGTCCTATGCTGTCCTATTTAGATTTATTAAATTTATATAAAAAGCATTATTTACAAGGGTCTTCTAACACTTCCAGACAAAATTAAACTAATTAACAACCTGATAATGCTTAAGCTTAAAATATTGTACTTGTTGCGGAACGAATTGAATAACATAAAGGTCAGCGGGGAGAAATTTAAAATTAATTAATTATTATTTCTAACAGGATAACGTTCCAAAACATAAGGCTGCGAATACAAAATCCTCGTTGCTGTACGATAAACCACATCGAACATGCAAACATCCCCACAGTAATCCAATCTTAACCCTATAGAGCATTTTATAGTCAATTTTAGAAAACTGAGAAAAGGCAATCCGTTTATTATTTCTCAATTTGAAGAAAGAATACGGGTAGAATGGTGTAATATTGCGTATTTTGAAAGGGGAAATGTAGTAGAATCAATGTCAAGAAGACTAAAAGCTATGATTCAAGCTAAGGGATACCCCATAAAATATTAATGTAGGTAAAATAGCAATAGAGTGTTTGTTTGATATTAGGTGATTCAGTTCATAAGAGTTAACAGTGTGAGAATATATAAATAACTTGTGATATAATTTATTTAATGAAAAGAACAGTTTAAAAGAATTTTAAATATTGAAAAATCGCAAAACTTTTGCGTTTTTCATAGTGCCCTAGCAGTTTTTAACTTCGGCCCTTCTATCTAATTTTTATCCCTAAATAACTAAACATTCATACGATGGACTACCATACCCAAAGATCATGAATTACTAGATGGGATACTCGTGACGTAGTCCCTTATCTTTTTTCGACCTTGCAGATTTTGCTAAAACTGGATAGTAATAAAGGGCTCCTGCATGAGAGAAAGCCAAAAAATTTATGGGGAGGTGGAACGAAAATTAAAATCACGTTTCACCACCCCAAAGCAGCGCACACGTTCGAATACGTTTGGCTCGCTCTTTAAAAATGCACAGTGAAAAAATGTAAGCAGCCCGCATCCGTATACATGCTCTGAGTGTGCTACCTGCCTGTTCCCCATTCTCAATTCAGGATTTCCCTATGCTGGAACATTGCCTGGGGATGGCACTAACACCATGCATGCAGAGGCACACAGCGAGCCCGACAGATTGGCCCGCCTTTAAAAATGCATGGTAAAAATTGCCTACACTGTAAGTGCTGTAGATGAGAATTTTTGGCTGCTTATTCTTATCTCTTTCGTTCTTATTGGAATTTAGATAAGGCATAGAAATCAGTAGTTCTTTGCTACTTTCTCTAATGGAAAAATTTACCCCAGGCAGTTTTAGAAGTTGCATATGGGTTAGAGCTTTCAGCTTGTATAGAGAGTGTCCCATCTAGTAATTCATGATTTTTTACCATACCTTGCCAGTTTTGCATACGCTTTTTACATCTGCCAAGATTGTAAACGATAATCTTTACCATTTATCTAAATTTTAATTAAAATGTTATAATCATAACTCTTAAGTTAAGACTTAATGAAGAAAGGAAATATAAAAATATACATGATTTTAATTTTTAGTCTTTGGGTAGAATGATTAGTTACAGAGTAACACTGATTTAAGTTTTGCTTTTTTTGCTTTAGGGTTAAATTAGTGCCCCATTCTTTCCTCATTTCTTCTTAAATAAAACTTCTGTTTGTTGTGTTCGATTCCGAATTTCCCTTTATAGAATAATTTACAATTTACCATTATGGGATGAAAAATGAATTCCGTAAATTCAAACAACCAAAAATTGGGCGGCAAAGTTTACCACACACACACTTTCAAAATCCCAAACATATGATCACCAAAACTGACGTTTCTCCACCTTCGAAGACCTTGCGCTGTCGATGTTATGTAACGTGCCACAGCGACGACACTCGACCAGACAAATTTGACTGAGCTCAACAGGTAGATCGAAGGTTGCTTTATTGCAGTTGTAAAGAAAACGGGGTAACGTTTCCTAATCCGCTGTTAAATAAATACAACTTTAAGAAGTACACCGCCATCAGAGAAGGAAGAAGCCCGACGCAATGGCTCAGGTCCCCAAAGCAACTGGTCTCGCCTCAAAATTGGTGAACAATCTCAAAAGCAAGGAATTCCGAGACTATCTGATGAGGTTGTCTTGTCTAATCGCCTTATCGGTTGATTTAGATTAATCGAATTCATTTCCAGCACTCATTTCTGGGGACCAGTGGCTAACTGGGGCATCCCCCTGGCAGCTCTTAGCGACATCCGGAAAGACCCCAGCATTATCAGTGGGAAGATGACTCTAGGTTTGTTCAATTTAAACTCTTAATCTGTGTAGGGCCCTTGCAGGTTTCATTTTTTTTTTGTTTACAGCACTAACGCTGTACTCGGCGGTGTTTATGCGATTCGCCTGGAAAGTTCAGCCCAGGAATCCGCTCCTGTTCGCCTGCCATTTAACGAATATAACAGCGCAATCAATCCAGGGTCTGCGCTTCTTGAATCACCAATTAAAGGCGGAGAAACAGAAGCAGTGACGCACTAAACTTTTACACAAATCAAATCGTTTACACTCTAAATATAGCTCTTAATACGATTTGCGTTTCATCGCCGATACGCAGTCAATTTGCAAAACAAATTGGATAAAATCTAATCAATGTGAAAGCCACTTGACGAAAACAGCTGCGGAGCAAACTGAAAAAATATCGGAGGAGTGTCCTCCAATTTCTAGGATAAGGCGAACTATTTTAATTACACGACTTGCCAAGTTATCGACGCGAACACTATTTTTATGTGCCCTAAACGACTAACAATTTTTGATAAGCCGCTTTTTTTTTTATGTATATAACTGGTATTATGGTGCTAACAATGAGAATCTTACAAATTTTAGGGATTTAGGGAGCTCTAGACTAGCTCGAGACATATCACAATATCGTAAGTTAAGTATGTAAAGTATATAGTTAAAATTGGATCATGTGCAGGTATTACATAATGTAAATCGAAAAATCCTTTATAAAGCCTTATATGTATATAATGCACTATATTTTATATTCATGTATGTATTATAAATTGAACAAAAACGATATTGCCAAATATAATTTTATATCGATTCTAAAATATGCCTTTCTTTAATCTCAAATATATTTTCTAAAAATTGTCGAACACTTCAAATAATTAGAAGACCTAAAATATATACCAATTTTTATTTCGATGAATTTCGGTAAAGTATTAGAAATTTTTAAAAAACCTAATCCCCGCCTTTCATTTATCATTCAATTTCCTTCCAATCCCGAGCTTATTAGATCCCATATTTTGGATTTAACTCTCAATTGTGGGTGAGTTTTGTTCCTTTTAACCATTTTTAAATTTGGACTTTGTGCTTGAAAAACTTAACTGCTGAAAAATCATTTTTTAGATTGTTAGGTAAGACTAGGATGTTAAATTAAATAAGATTTCAAAAGAAATATGCCTTAATAAAAAAGTGAAACTAAATTATATGCAGTAACATTTAGAAAACTTTTTGAATAATAGACGCAATATTTTAAAACTCAAAATTATAAAAGAAAATTGTTGGAAAGATATTTTTCTTGTTATTCACAAGTTAAAGTTAAATAGCTATAATAGGTTTAATTTTGTTTTATAAGTGAACTTCCTTAAATTGATTCCATTCCGTCTAAATGCAAATAACACTAACTCTATGAAGAAATCCTTAAATATTGAGGGTATGTTGCCACAATCTCAACACAGAGAAGACCGATATTCAAATTGCGTTTAGTAAAGTAAATGCTGAAAGCATCTCTGAAACTCGTCGCCGCCTCTGTTCTCGAGACGAGGAGGAGGTTCGTGTCCAGAAATCTCGCAGGACGGGTACAGTCCGCCTGGAGGTTCAGTCCCTCCTAATTGTAAACATTTGCCAGACGACGAGAATTTGTGCAGAAAAGAAGCGCGCACTCGGAACGAACTTCAATTGATTTAAATTCAAAACACGTTTTGTGCCACCGTTTGTTTATTGTTGCTGTTAAATCCAAACCGTGAATTGTGCTCGGATTAACCGAAGTCTACAGATAGACCGTAGTTACTACAAATTATAAAAAAATCACGAATTCATCGAATCAAAACAAGCTCCGAATTCCAGAGCAGGCTGCGTATTTTCGAAAAAGTAAGCGGAACATAAGAACATCGGCGGATATCTTGGCTTTTGATCATAATTAACTGGCAAGGAAACAAAAAAGACACATTCAGTTCAGTTTCAAAAAAAAATATTTAAAAAAATTTCGTTTCGCTATAGCAAAAATCAGAAACATCTTTTCGGTGCTGTGAATTCTAGTCACAAAAGGATTTGAAAAATAGAAGTATTCAAAAATCGGACGAAATTTGATAGAAAAACCCCGGAAAAAATAAGTTTCAGCTAAAGACCGGGATCGTTTAAATCTCGGACATTTATTATTTTTTTTTTTTCTCAATATTTTGGAGTCGTTCCCCTTGCAAGTTTCGCCCAAAGGAGAACCTAAAGGTCGCGGTGACGACTTCCGTTTAACGCGCAACAAAAATTGTTGAGGGTGTTTTTACGCGGCGCGTGTGGCCGTTAAAGCTCTGCACAAATTTTATTTAGTCCAAACGTATTTGTGGTGTTTTTAAGTTCTTCAAAATTACGTCAAAAACGGGGAAGAAGTATAAAGGTAAGTGGATCTGAACTCTTTTTCAGTGTTAGGCATCATTCATTAATTCATTCTTGTAAAATTGAGTGCAAATATCACACCAAAAGACCCACTACACGGGTGCTTAGATCCGAAAATGTGAAAATGCTACTCTTCATAAACCCGGTTAATATTCCCAATTTAATCTATGGATTGATATCTTTAAAGAGGTACTTTCACTGATGTAAAGCATTTTCCTAAGTTATACAAATTATAATTTGATTTTAAGCCCTCTACAAAATCGTCCATATCAAAATAATTTTCAACGTGCAAAAGATCCCCGCTTCGTGGTGTATTCAGAATTACTGAAATACGCCCTTCCCTAATTTAATTTAAACTAGATAAAGGAAAATCTAAAATGTTCAAATGCGTCTTAAAGCAAGAACATATTTTTTGGTTATTCTATTAATAGGAGAAGACATTTTGCTTTCCTTTAGCAATAGTTTTCGATATACCATAAAATCTATTACAATCAGTTGAAGAATTCAGATTCCACAGTAGATTTAAAAAGCGATCTCTAAATTCAACAAGCTCATCTTATTTATGATTAAATAATATTTTAAAATTTATTGTTAGGTTTCCACAATTCTAATTTATAAAACTATGCAAATTTCACATCAAAATAAAAGATTTATATTTGGATATGTACACAAAAAAGTAATTGGTTTTATCTGTTATAACGTAGAAGAATTAGGGAATGAAATATATAAAGAAAAGTAAAGTTAAAATGATTAAAGTATTTATTTAAAAAAGTATTCGAAAAATTTGCACAATTGTAGAGAATTATGTACAAAAACAAGGCTTAACCCTATGAATTGCCACGATGAAAAGCGAACAACATTGAATAAAATATGAGATTCGTGTATAAAAAAAAAACGTGTGTGTAGCGCAGGTACACATCGAGGGGTGAACAATATCATTTTTTTGTTTTCTACATAAATCTACGTACCTAAGGACTAACATGTCTAAGATATAAAAACGGACGGAATGTAATTTTTTCGCGAACAAAAGATGCAACAAACTTTCCTCCCATTTTGGTCCCAAATGCAACGGAGCATCATAACAATTGCTCATGGAACAACTGATAAAATTTAAATTTTTGCAACTGGTTTCGCCGCAAAATTCTCTCAGGGTGTGCGCGGAGGAAACAATTTAAAAAAAAGGAATAGAAAACGAAAAGTGTAATTCCGATGCGATTTAGAGTCCTTTTTTGTCTCCGTGTTACACACTTCACCCTTGCGAAATGATAACGCGACCAGAGGAAGACGATTGCGCGGTGTCCGCTTGTATGCCTGCCCTGTGAACCACAGCAGCATAAGCATAGCATGCTCATACCTGTTTTTTTCCTCTTGAATTATATACTCCTTTCGGGTGATGTGCAGAAATCTCAGAGCGCGTTCCCTAGTTTCTTATTGCATGCACACTGTCGGTCCGGTGAGGGGTTTTTATGAGATTTTATAGGGAAAATTTATATCACACGCACCTCTATGAGATTTTTTCCACCCGTTCCATCGCGGTCTGTAGAGATATGGGAGCTGACTGTTGTCTGTCCAACAGCATCCTACCGCGGATTCACATGATTACGGGTGTACATCAACGACTCTGTGAATTGTGTACTTTTCTCGGGAGAAATCGCCCCTTTTTCAATTTCAGTCCGCGCGAGGGTAAGCATCTTTTAGCCCATTTATCCCAGCGGCATAAGGATGGATAAATTTTAATATGAACAGGTTTTTTTTTTAAGGAAAAGTTTTCGCGGTGTTCTTGTTTCTTTTCGCTTATTTTTTCTGTTGTCTTCTTTAGAGGAAACAATACCAGCTGAGACTAGAGACTATGAGCTTTACGTTTTTGTGTTGCATTTTTCATTAAATTATATTACCTAAGTTTCACTTAAAGTGTAAATTTTTAGCAAATATTAAGGCTTGGACGGTTCCATTGTAAGATTCCTTAAAATTTTACTTACTTTTAAATTACCAGTTTAGGTTACTGCTTTTTGGGCAATTTGTTTGGTATACAAATGCATACAAACCAAGCTATTTTAAAAATAAATGTTAAAATTTACGAATTACAGAGACAGTACTCCTTATTTTAAATATAAGAACCCGTATAATTAAACTATACGCGCATTTTCGCATAAATTATTTCGGGAAGAATATTGAATGTTTGTAATTTTAGCTTTTACGGACTTGATTTTCTTTAGAGGAATTTACTTTCAAAATTCGTTTGTATCTGCTATTTGTTCGAAACTGTTAGTTTGCGCAAACCATAGTAATTGATATTTTTATGTCATTCTAACTCACGTTTATATTATTTGATGGTTAATAGCATCGTCATTTCAATTTATGAGCTGCATCCATTATATAAAATGTAATTCCTTACCAAAATCAAGTCAACAAATTTCAATGTATCAGCAGTAACCCAAAGGTCTTAAAGCAATTTACCTAAACTTATATAGCATAAACATTACCACTAATAGCCCTAATATCAGTGAAAATGTCGCACTTATACTGGAAGCACCAGCTAATCGGCACTTGAACATATCGTATCTCGTCTCCTTATCCGTGTAGATGTTTTGATACTCAGCTTCAACTAATTGTCCATCGTAGTACGTGATAAGATCTTCGAAAGGATACTCAAATCCTTGAAGGCACTCGCATTTGTACCCACCAGTATCAAAGCCACGACCCATAATAGGTACACACTGAAAGAAAAACATTAAAAAAAAAATACTTTTTAGACTTTAAAGCCCGGAAACTTACGTAAGAGCTTTGTTGATCGCATTTGTGTGTATCCTTAAAGGCATTTGGTACGTAGTACATATCCGAACACTGGTTGATGTCTAACTTCAGCATATCCATTCCGACAGTTACTACACCCCTATTTCGCAAAAAAAAATATTTTATTTGCATCTGAATAATAAAAGAATTCTTGTAACTTACTTGAATTCTAATTTCACCTTCAAGCTGTCCCAGCCGAAGAAAGGAGCTGAGTAGGTCACTAGCCATTTTTTAACATACCCCTTACAATCGAAATGGGGCTGGCTCCAGAAACCATGTCCTAAATTTGCAGCTCTATAGTACATCGGATAGTGTTCATACTTTTGTAAGTGCTCCCCTGTTTCATTGCGTCTAATTTTCATTTTGAGGTAAAACCTCTCCAAATCCTCAAAATTTCCGGACCACCGCTGCTTCAAAAACTTAAAATGTTCAGTTCCCGTGTAAAGTTCATGGGATTTATTTAAACGAGCAACATCTTCAACTTTAAATTTCCTCGTGTTTAAATCTTGCTTGTAAGCATACGGAGCAAAGTAAGACCGATTTGTAAATTTATTTCGGTCCCAGAAAGTTGAAGCATACCAAATACGTTGATTTCCCATTACAATGGCAAGAGTTTCGGCAATCATTTGATCCTCGGTCAGAGGTTTATCAGCCACTCTCCGACCAGAGTAAACTTCATTCGGATCAGAAATCTAAGAATAGTTTTTTTGAAGATAGATCATTATGTTTGCAAAAAAATCTATTTATTGTACCTGCAAAAATGCACTAATGAAATTCGCCAGACGAACAGCCATTTTAGCTTCGTTTTCGAATTGTTCCTTAGCTCCAAAGCTAACATCGCCTCTAAGCTTCAAATCCTGAGGGTGGAAGCTGAAAAAACGATGTTTTTTAAATGTTAACTAAATTGAACCTAAATCTAAACAACGTACTTTTTGCACGTTCTCTCATTAACTCCTTGGATAAATTTCAGAACAGCGTCAACGTTGATGTGTTCGTCGTGTAAAGCCTTCGATCCCGTCGAGAAATTTCGGTATTCGGGGTGCATGTCCAGGTGCCTTTCCCGAGTATAATAGGGAGCACGTTCCCACTGAATTGGGACTTTTTGAATCCCTGCGAACAAATCATTATGCAATCTTTTTAAATGTAGTAATCTTTATGGTAAAAAATAAATTAATTTCCACTACCGTTATGGGAAGAACACACAATTATTTTTTCTACTAGACTGCAATTTAAAAGTCAATCTTTCCTCTAAACAACTTTCAAACCAAACCGATAGTTTTAACGAAAAATATATTTTCATTTTAATTTTTACAATTTCTTGATGAAGTCCAATATTAGTTAATTTTATAAATTCATATTTTCACTGATGTGTGCTTTGCCAAAATAATAACAAAATATTGTTTCTGTAGAAGAGATAAGGCAACAGGAAAAACAGTCTTAATTTCAACTATAGAACATATTTCAAAGGGGGGAATAAGTTTGTTGTTTGTCGGACTAAGGTCAAAAGTAGCTATGAACTAACAGATAACCTTTTGTTTTGAGCAGCAATAGAAACGTCTAACTAGCCTTAACTAGCCTTTCTGTAGAAATGCATTTAAACGATAGAAATAGAAGGCGACTAATGCCCTGAGGATTAAGCGAAATAGCGTCAAATTGATCCTTTTGTTTTCTGTAAATAGTATAACGCCCGAAGTGTGATAACATGACACCAGACGAATAATCCGCCGTTTTTTTTACTACAATTAGGACTTACGGAAAAAAAAAAGAATTTCCTACTTACATCCGATTCGGCTGCAGTCAAATCCATTGTAGTACTGTTCAGCGGAGGCCCTCTCAATGATTTCGCCTAGATAGGGCCTCCTTACGACGCTAGGCAGTCGATGTCCCGGTGTACATCGACATTGATATCCACCTCTCCGGAAGCCCCAACCATGCAACGGCTCGCACTCTGTGGTTTCCTTTTTACATCGCGCCGTATCGGCGAACCGATTAGGCTTGTTGTTTCCTTCGCCCTTCGGACATTGGTTTATATCAATCCTCTCAAAATCCATTTCTAAGACTGCAATGGCTGTGTACCTGGAATAAGGTGGTTTAGCCTAATTAGTGATATTTTTATGGGATGAATTTTAAAGCAAGTACTTCGGGTATTCGATGTGCCTGAATTGGGTGTGTCTGGGGTAGATGTCAGCGATGGGAACTACGGCGGATACGAGCCATTTGTTAGCTCTTTTACAGTCAAAGTACGGACGTGTGAACTTAACAGGTCCAGGATTTTCGTCAGCCCCGGGGGGGCCGTGGAACGTGAAAGTCTCGTTAGTGTTATTTGCGTATCTGATCTCGACCTGGTACGTAGTTTTCGTGTCGTGCCGCCTGTCAACATTGTCTGGAAGCCACGTCTTGTACCACTCGTTGATTTTGTAAAGGTCCGAGCTGTAGTCCTTTGAGTGTGCATCTTTCGGGATTGCGCCTAAATCCCGAATATCGAAGGTATTCATGGTTGAAATTTTCTGCAGGTGGATTGGATCATTGAAATCATCTTGGCGGAATGTCCGCGGAGCGAAGAATGGGAATGTTTTGTTGAAGAATCCTCGGAAGGAGCTTGAGTAGGAGCTGTTCGGAGAAAAGTAGATTGCACTAGCATTGATGTAGGGATTCGCTGACACGTCCGCGACAGTAGAAAGGAAATAATACATCATTCCGGGGTCGTAGGTATCGTTAATTGCAGGCCGAATGAACCTGCTCTGGAGGATGTAGCTCCAGAAGAACGACCTGGACAGGGCCATGTTGTGAAGGTGCAGCAGCGCCGTCCGATTGGGGAAGACTGGATTTATATTGACCTCCTTGATGTCCGGCTTGTGGGACACCGTGTCCTCCGGAAGGTACAAGTCGCTAACATGCATAATTGGACAATTATCCGCGCTCACCTTCTCGTAGCGGATTTTAATCTCATCGAAGGCATCCCTCGCCTGCCACTCATACTGCGCGAGCACACCCACCGCAACAATTAGCACAAAAATCAAATAACTCCGGCAAATAATCGAAGAAAACACCATTTTTATATCTGCCGCATTGGCGGTAATTCGCCAGTGTAAAAATTTCCAACCAAAAACAACTGGAGAAAGTCAAAATATTGCAATTAAAAACAAAACACGCACCCCGAGCAACGCCCAACGTTTGACAGTCACTCGGACGACATCTTTTGCCAATTTACCTCGGGAATGTACACAAAAGCGGCCGTTGCCTCACAAATCAGGCGCCATGAGCACACCTCAACCACGGCTACGTTGAAGAAAACCTGAAGAAACTGCTTGATGACCTGCGCCCGAGTACTCCTGCCTCCCACCGGAGCGTACTCTCCCTCGCTGAATCAACAAGTGCCATCGAGCTTATGTCTGTTTACGGCGTGCGAGGGAAAGAGGCGACTACACTCGTGCGCCACGAAATTAGTGACATCATCCTCCCTAATCGCCTAAACGTCATCAAACCAATCTAAGCCGTGCGCAGTAACCTTAAACGTACGCTCACCCTCCAGTTCACCTGCTTTGTTTGGCTCAGCAGTGTGGTGAAAACGGTTCAAAATTCAAATTCATTTTTTCCCCACACACCAGAAAATTTTTTGGTACAGGCTCGTATCTACCGCACAATCGGCACCCTGCCCTGCTTGTTTTTATTTTTTTTTAATTTTTTCATCTCTTGATCGACTCATCCGCAACCCGGCGAGCGAACAGCACCTGCTTCCGCAGATCCCGTTCACGAAGGGCTTCCTCCTCGGATCCTTTTTTGTGCGCCGCACTTCGCCTGTACGAAATTACTTCCGTAATTTCACGGTGCGACGGCTTTCTGGGTGGAACTGACCCTTCCAAACCTCACGACATGGCCCGACGAATTTATGGCGACCGGCGGGGTCTCAGACCGAAAAAAAAACCCATCCGGATGTTTGCCACTCTCTGACCAGTGGGGTGGTTTCGCCTAGAAAAAGTGGCCCACCGTGGTAGCTCTGCAAAAAACGATCGTCACTGCCGCGGTGTGCGTGCCGCTGAGGTGACCCTCGACCATCCGCCGCACCGCGCTGACCACTGTGATTGTGTGTGTAGGCACCTCGTCGGGGTAAATTTTACGGGATATCCCGTTCTTTAGCACCAGATCCGGAAAACAGAGAAATATTTTTCGAATATTGGAGCTGCAAAGAGACGGAAATTTATTGTTACAGAGTTTTCCTTCGTTTATACTTCACGTTCTATCGGCTCGATTTGATCCTGATCACAATTTTTTAGAAATTAAGTTAATTTTAAATATTCAAGAGTATGTTATTTCCCAAATTCTTCTTTTCTCAATTGTTTATGTTTTCAAAAAACTCTTGAGTCAAAAGAAATTTGTCTAACACTCAAGAGCCTAACAAATTTCGAAAAATCATTTCGCAGGTACAGCATAAAAATGAATTAGGAAAATGAAAAATTTTCGACTTGACTCTTTAGACTACCCTCTCAAAATTAGAAAAAAGGGCTGGTCACCCTGACACCACCACACACTCACTCACTCACCTCTCGCACCCGTCAAGTGCAGCGTCTGTCGCAATTAAGAAGATCACCAACCGATGAATCGGCCGCCGGCACTTTTTTTTTCTTTTCTTTTGCTTTGCTCCTCAGCCGCACGCCCGCTTGGCGTTTTTTTCTTTCGATCCGACGATCAAAGCCGGCAAAAAGCTCGCATGCTCCAACTGTCTGTTGATCGTGCCTGAATTTTCCGCTTTGCGGTGGGGCTCCGGTCCACCACCACCTGATTCCGGTGAAGCGCTGAATTCGGCGAAAACCACCGAGACGTTTTTGCTTAGGTTCGCTGCTCGCGGCACCTCTGCGGGGGCGTCTCTTCGTATGCGTGACCTTGGCGCGGTGCATGGGCCGAGCATGACAATTGGAAATTCGCCTCAAAATAGACCAGCCGTGCGCGCACACGATCATCATGCTCGGCAGAAAGGTGCTCAAGTCCAATCTTTGAGTGCAAATTTTTGCACGCTATGCCATTGTTCAAATTTTCATTTTTAACTTACAGAAGGTCGACCGAGTGCATGGCGGTTAATCGCAGGCTTTAATTTACTTTAAATTACCTGTAAATGATTGTATTATATAAATAATTAACCAGAAAAAAATATCAGCAAAACGTAAGAGGTGATCTGCCACATTGCGGCTATTTTCGGCCTCGGGGTCACCTGTTGCCTCCAACTTAATAAATGCCCCTGCTATCAGTCAGGTAAAGTCAGACACAAACTTTTGGCACATTTGCAGGATTAATCACTCAAGGACTTGAGTGCGATTTTAGATTATTAAGGTGAAGAATTGGGAACCGCTCTTTTCTTCTCTGGTGGGATACGGGGCCATATACCTATATATCTTTTCCTACAAAAGGATAGTTGAATTTATAGATTAAATTAGACATTATTACTAGAAAACATACGAAGGAAAAGTAGTGAAGCCGCAAAATTCTATATAATTTAATATTTTAAAAGCAATTAAGGTATCCAATTTCGCCTGGCACATATATAGATCCGTTCTTTTTAATTTCCAATTTCGATAGTTCCTAGAGTTTCATTACAGACCGTTAAAATTAATAAATTTAAATGTTCCTACATTTTTAAATGTTTCCGAAAAGATCTCTTTGTGGAATCGAAAATCTACTTTCTAGAAAACCCTAAATATAGAACCAATTTTCATTGGAATTTAAAATTTCTATATTTTGAAATCCCTTACTTGGCCAAACAAAATTTAGATTCTACATATGTATGCATTAGTTGGAATACTAAAGGAAATATTAAAGGATACAAAAGAATATGTTTTTACTTTTAAGAACAGAACATGAAGTTTAAGGGAATGTTGAAATTAAAACTAATCGTAGTTACCCTAATAATAATCACATTACGTAAATAATTTAAAATGGTAAAGTGCTTAACACAACTTGTAGAAATACCGAAATGATAAATAGATTTATCTAATTTAATTATAGAACGAATGTAAATAGAAACTTCCGTTTACCTCGTCACTTACGTAGGTACTATGCTTATCTACAGTTGATATACATATAGTCAAGTGCCCAGCAAATTAATATCTAAATTGATTAAAGAAGCAAATAACATCAACCAGAAAAGAAGTTCAAATTACTTTTATTAATTAAATGAGTGGCTCTATTTAAAATTATAATTTGAAGATTTAGTTGTGAAATTAATAAAGGATTACCAATGAATCCGGTCTGGTACTGTAAAATAGTACAAAATACTGATCGTAGCCAGTTGAGAATTGGTAGATAAATGATGGGTTACCTACCCTACATTCTAAAATTAACCGAATAGTTTTTTAGATTTTTTATTGTTAATAAAATAACATAAATATTTTAAATATTCGATGAGCCTTCTCAATTTTGAGGAGGTAATATCCTTTATAACTTCACTAAAATCTATTTCGTTTCGCGCGTGAGGACGAAAAATTATTAATCCAGGAATTTTATGAATTTGAAAAACATTAAATCATGGTAGCCTGCAGTTTACGATTGCAACTTTTTTGGCTCCGCTCGGGTTTGGTTGGAGTCAATCCTTTTTATGTTTCATTTTCTTAAAGTTGTGTCATAAGAAGTCTATTGAGAATCAAATTTTTATATTTTTGTTATCAGAACCAGAATCATTTCGATTCGAGACTAGGGGCGTTGATTTTAAAATACTATTGGCCCTGTTCTTGAATCCGTTGGAAAAGAATCGAAAAGAGCTTACAAAACCTCTTTTTGAATTTAAATTAGTGAAAAAAATTCTTAAAAATTCATTTAGTATTCATCGAATTATTTTAACTATACTTTGAACAAAAAAAAGGAATTGAAGTCAGAGATAATTGAAATGCATTTTCTTTTTACACATTTAGGAATTTTATTATGGAAAATGCTTTTGTTTTTTTCGTTTCGATTCATATATTCCAATTTAATTTCGTTCATGAAATTTTAACAAAATATGTATGAGTCGGCAATTTTAAGCAAAAATGGTAGTAGCTATTTTTTAATCGTTTAGTTTTATACGGGGCCCGGTAAAGCTGTACTCCACCTCTGTCGTCAGGCCTGCTTTGAATACGATTTGATTAAAATTCGCTCATAGAGCTATTTGAAATATGTACATGACTTTTTTAAAATTAAATTAAATTGATTTCATTTTAGTTATTGTGGAATCTTTTTTTTTTTTATTATATATCGTTTCATTAAATATAGAGGTTTACATTTTAGTTTTTTATATTTTAATTTTTACAAAGATAGAATAGCAGATATAAGGAAACGATAATACCTTCATTAAATTTTACTATTCCGCGATGTAAAGCGCATTCTTGAAATCTTCTGAAAGACTTAAAATACAAAAATTGCAGAGTGTTAATTAAAAATTCGATGCAGACGTAATTCTGATTTAAAAGCAAAAAGGGAATAAATAGCAATAAAAAAGGCATGAATTTTATATTATGCGGCCGGGCATAAGAGTTGATGAAAAGCCTTCGTACAAGGGTCTCGTTGGTCGTACCCGCGACCAGTGCAACATACTCTCGTAATGTAACATCGGTTTTTGTGCCGGGCAGCTACTTTCTCCTCACTCCGGTGCGCTGGACTTGGAGGAACACCAAAAAATTAGTAAAGTAATTAATTAACCAGCAAGTTGGCTTGCAACGCGAGACCATCCGCCAGAGTTGGTGTACATTTTATGTTAACTATGGGCCGTCGAC
Organism: Philonicus albiceps; assembly: GCA_963969385.1. Taxonomy (NCBI): domain Eukaryota; kingdom Metazoa; phylum Arthropoda; class Insecta; order Diptera; family Asilidae; genus Philonicus; species Philonicus albiceps. Next base: position 8,152,934 of record OZ017776.1, on the reverse strand, counting down.
AAAAACCGCTTGCCCATGGACTCTTTTTGCGAGATGCATTTTCCCGCAGTAAAAGAAAACTGCGAGGCGGGGAGTCTCTCTTATTCTGGGACATTTGGCAGTCGCAGCACTCTGTGGTTTGGGGCAAATCCCAAACGGAGCCCCAGCGCTGCGCTGAATCTATGGTCGTTTCTTCGGTCGGCCGCCAAACTTCGCTAAATTGTTGGAAAGGCATTTAAATTTGCGAGATAGCTCAGAGAATTCCTGCTTTTTGCCACCAAATTGCAGTACAGTTGCGTCTAAAATGTGCACCATGTCGCACTTGCACACAGCGGATTTACTTAGAGCTGCCGCCGTCCCACCTCTCTTGACTTTAGCTCAGCTGTTTTGAGCCCCGATGCTTTTTGCGAAGCCCAAGATGCGGACGGCAACTTAATCAAAGCTATGTGCACTGATAAGGCGGTGTATTTTAAGAATTGAACGCAGATAGCTTTGGGTGCTGCGATTGCATCCGCAGGAATTTCTCTTCTCTGCAAAATGCGGGGCAACAAACGACGGGGGAAACGGGATCACGACAACGACCAGCGCTCGTCGGGCAGCGACCGGACTTCGCAGAGGGGCCTACCTGCTGCCATGCAGCAGAACGGAAAAGCTCCCCAACTGCGCATAATCTGGAGCAAAAGCAGTTCGCCAAAATTGCTGACGACATTGGCTTTTTGTAAAGTCCCGCGCCGGCCGAGACTCCGCCGTCACGACTGGCGACTGCACCGCCACCGCAGGCTTGGTGCGGTGGTGGCGGAAGGCTGCTGGTGCGCGCCGGGTGAACGACCCGCGTATTTGGGTTGCCCGCTCCGCACCTCTTGCCGCGCGCGCTAAGTTGCAGCAGCGCGCCACATGGAGCCGCATTGGCGGCCGGAGCCCGAGGTGGGTTCAAGGATGAGTTGCGGCTGCAGCCGGTGGATGTGTGCCGGGCGGGCATGTCTGTGTGCCCGTACCTCCCGTGGCGGAGGCTGGATTAGAGCTGGAGATATGTGCCAGCGGCGGCGGGGCCTTGCCAAAAAGCTTTCGTTAGAACTCCGTTTGGCGTTTGGCTGAGGCCCCATCATCCAGCTCCAGTGGTCTTCTAATTCTCTGGTCTCCATTGGATCTGGGGCTCTTCTTGCACATTCGGTAAATTCATCCAACACAAAATTGTAAATATTTTAGGGTAAAAAGATTTATAAATAAATAAATGCAATAAATAAGTAAACTAATAAATGAAATATTACAGAAAAATATCGAAAACACTTCAATTTTAAACTGATATCGGTCCCCACCGGTATACCTCAAGGTAGTTATCTTAGACCCTTGCTTTTTAAAATGTTTTTTCTTGAATATTCTTTCATAATACTTAATGGGTAGAATTTAACATTCTTTTTCTCTACTTATGCAGACTTGGATCTAGCACTCTTAACGATTTTAAAATGTAATTTCTCGATTTTGCTAACTAGTCAAATAGGGAAAATTTCGACGTTCCTCAAATCATCAGATATTTTTTTCCGAAAAATAGATGTTCGCTAAAAAATTAACAATTCTTTTGCCTTAAATATTTTTAGTAAAAATCTGCTACATCTTTTCACACTAAAAATTTTTACTTGGTATAATTAAAATGTTACGGCAAGTCTTCGGATCCTCTTAAAAAGAAGTCAGCTATTTGGTGGCGCTATATGCAAAATCTTGCTACTTATAATTAAATATTGTTTCAAGGAAGCTAATTAAATAATAAAAATCAATAAAAATTTTTTGCGAATATAGTTTTTTTTTTTTATAGATTTCCTTAATTTAAAAGTTTAATTTCTAGCTTTGTTTTCGTCTTAAACATCTAAAAACCTTGGGCTGGATAAGTTCCATTGTGCGCGACTGTAATTAGAAACCGAGGCTGCACGGCCGAGCAACCCTTGCACTGGAAGGGAATCGAAGCCTCCCGGACCCCGTACGTGGCTCTACCCCGCGGAGCTCTACTTGGCCCTTGCCCCTTGGCTTCTTCTTTGTCTATTCATGCGCCGGTTTCCCTTTATTCCCGCGGTGCACTAAACTAAAGCGTCGCTCCCGAGACATGGCTGTGTTCTGGAGCGGGCTATCCTGTCCACTCGTTTGCGGGACTCTGTGGAAAAATAAAAGAACCAGAAGCGGAAAAAAGTGGAGTAAGGAAGAAGAGGTCCCTGATGGTGCTCCTCGTTCGGGAACGGACGGTGTGATTCTCCTCCCCGCCAATTTGTGCAGAAAAATTGGACTTGGGTTCGGCGGCGGCCGAGACCGATTTGAATGCATCTGCGCTGCGCGCCCCATTCTTTTTTTTTTTTTTGTTTTGTTACCAAGAAAAAAGGAGTTTTTGCTGGGAATAGAAAGCACTCGGTGCTCCAATTCGCTTTACCCGGTGTAGGCCCCACTGTAGCGCGCCCCTTTCCCTGGTATAGGCCGGGATTAAAAGGTAACCGGTGCCAGGAGAAAAGGATTCTCGCAGGGGCGGTCACAGAATAAAATTTCACTGGGGAAGCGGAAATGCATGGGAGGGAGCGACCGGCCTGATTTGACGGAGGTGCATTGCCCTCGATTTTAATGAAAAACCCATTCGCGAATCCAAAACAGTGGAAAATTGTTTTGGTGCATGGATGTCGCTGGCGGGGCTGCTGGCGGCTCCTCACTCCTGGTTAGCTACCATCATTGCCACCGGAGGGATAGTGCTCCTCTGGGCCGGGGCGCATGTCATTGTTTTCTGAGCAGCGATATTTTGATTAGAGACGCTGCCTGGCGCACGGAGACACACGTGTCTGGCTTTATTTAGGTCGCTCTCGGGGGCTGCAGATGAAATCAGCGCGCCGAACATAGAGCTCATCTGCAGTGAGACGGAAAAATGGGGCACCCTTGCAACCGGACCAACTGTCGTCCTGGCCCCAATGTTTGTTTTGAATTAAGACGGTCCCTGCGATGAAGTCTTATGCGCCCTCGCACGTTTTCGCGGATATAAAAAACGGGGAGATCCCGCATTTAATCTTGCACTGGAGCGATGCAATTTAAGGCCACCGTTGCATCCCCAGAGCTTCGGTTAAGCTTTTCGGATTGAAACTGGTTTGACTCGTTTGGCGCAAAACGTTCAAGCGCACTTCTTTGCTGCACCCAAGGAGCCATGAATGCAGAAATCACTTTCAATTTCATGCACATTATCCTCACTTTAATTAAACTGCTCCGCACTGACGTAGGATAAATTGGGGACAGTCGGTACGGTGCTAAAATGCCATAGGTACATATCTTTTATTTTACATCCAATGCCGACGATTTCCCCGCGCAATTCGCTTTATAGTCTACTAAAAGGAAATGTCTCATTTCATAACGAGTAATTTGATCGTCAACTATTTCAAAATTTGTGCTATGCTGGAACTGGAGAGAGAAGCAGAAATGAAGGTTTTTTCCTTTGCATTTCCATTTTTAGAGTATAATTAAGTTTAATTATAATTATCATTGCATTCAGCATGATTAGTAAAGGTTTTACCACAAAAACCTGCAGTACGTTTGACCATTTTTCACACAAACCACATAACTTTATTTCGTACACTTTACCGGATGTCCATCATTTCAGTAAGTTTTTTTCCCATTTCGTAATTATTTTAAACATTCTCCCATTGTGTTATTGTTTCATTTATTTAATAATGTAAAAATTTAAATGATTGAGGCAATATTTATTATCAACTTTATTTAGTCTTCGATTAAGTCTGGCTAAAGTTTGACCTAAACCTGGCCCTATTTTAGTCTAAAGATTAACCCAAGCCTAATTTTTGTAAGAAGTAGACCTTGATCAAAATTAGAAAATATTTTTCCCGTAAAATATACGAGTTTTGGTTAATTATAACATGATTAAATGAAAGATGTGTGGTTTTCGAAAATACCTATTCTTAAAAATTCCATCAAAATCGAATTTCCGAAAATAAAATTTTCAACTAGACCAGGAAGAACTTTTTTGGCGATTTCAATTTCTGCAACACTCATATTTTGATATCATACCGTTTCTTTAATTATTTTCAGTGGAATGTAATGCTACAACGATAAATCGGCGAATTATATACTTAAACCTTTCTCGAAATACGGCAGTTAAACCAATGGTGAAAATCGAATCAAAATTCATTCAGAAGTTTTCGAGATTATCCAAACCATACAGACAGACATATTCAAGAAACTTTATTTTATAACAGAATTTCAACTAGGGCTTAGAAACGGCAAGAAAGTTTTTGGGGAAATCTTCCTTTCTAAATATTCCATAAATAGACATTTTACAAACTAAAATTTTACGGGACGGGAAGTGAAAAGAAGAAATATTTATCAACTTCACAAAATAGTAAATTTTGTTATCTTTGGACATAAGGTTGTCGGGATTAGGAACTATTCTATGAGATATTAAGATTGAGTCAATTTTATTACATGATTGTGTAGATTAACATTTTCGATTATTTAGAGTACTTTAAGTGCTATTTTGATAAGCTTTGCACTGATTTTCTTATCAAGAAACAGTATCTGCTAATTATAAAAAAACAGGTCAAGTGAAGGGAGACATTTTTATTATCAATATTTTCTGGTAAAAGAAGGAGCGTAAATAACACTCAGAGACGAATAGTGGAACTAAGAAACATAAATATATTTTCCGAAATTAAATATTCCAAGAAAATAATATGGATAACTTGATTGTGTCCTCAAATTGATAATTTCTTGCTTATAACTAACTAATTCTGATTTAGATTTGCTTATTTCCTAAAGATTTCCTTTTGGACTTTATTCTGTTTTTAAAAATTCTTATATTGTTAAAAGGAATAGAATGAGTAGTTTGACTTATCTTACTTTATTATTGTTAAAAATAGTAATTCTCTAAGTATGTATAGAGTTGAGGCATTTACCTGCGACCCTGTCCACGCTTATTTAATAACTCTACTAATATCCGAATTTGTTGGCACAAATGTAAACGCATATTCTGATTTAGTATGTGATTATTTTATTGTAGAAAACGTTCAAAGTGAAGCTGATTCCTTCGATTATCGAAAACGCAAATCAGAATTTCTGTTTTAGCAGAAAATAATTGCAAATTAGTGAAACTAAAGCGAAGCCTAACAATATCTTCTCCACGATCGTTTTAATATTTATGATTACTAGAAAAGAAACCTTAGTTTTCGGAGAATGTAATAACTGATAACCTCTTTATGAACTGTGTTAAACGTATTAATCGCTACGCCAACTTTCCTGGTTCTGGGAACCGGCAGTGTAAAATTAAAAATAATATGTATATCATATATGCTGTCGCCTAAACTGAAAGTATGGTAAAATTGGTGTCGCATTTAATATTTCTTGTTATTTTTAGGAATACTAATCCTTTTTGAAATGTTCATTTACCATTTATTTCTTGGCATCAAAATCACATTTTCGTAAAAAACTGACTACTAATTGTAATAGTTACATAACCTTTGTTTCCTTTCCAAAGCAATGATGGAAATTTCTTTTTCTTACATATTGTCCATTACTTGAGTACTTTATTACAATTAACACAATTAACACCGCATATCCAATTATTAAAGTGGATGGCTTTCAAAGATTTTTATAAATGTTTATCTGTCTAGTCTAGTCTAAAACAAATACGATATTAATTATTTTAGTGTTTTTAAAACACTCGATGGTTACCTTAGACATTTAATAATTCATATGGCAACAAACTCTAAAGTTTGGCAAAATCATACCGAAATCAACATAATAAATCTAAGACATTAAAAAAAAAACGATTCGGTTCAAAAGAGAATACAAAAAGTTTGTTAAATAAGCTGATTTAACGCGGCTATTGATTAAATATTTCCCTTATACTAAATGCCTATTTAGATTTTCTTTCTCTTTGCTTTTATTGAAGGTCAAGGATCTAATTGTCCAGTCAATCAAATAATAATTGCACGGCATATTTGTGTAATCTACCACCCGAATAAATTTTGTACTATTGTGGGCTTGAACTAATCTAGTTTTTTTTATATTACTATAGCTACGTATAACATTATTTGTATAGAATTTTGTCCGTACATAAAGAATTAGCATTATAGTGAAAAGATACAAAAATACCATATTTAGTTGTATCTATGATATATAAATTTATAATAGAATATCTTTGAGGAAAAAATTTTTCATGGGTGTGCGATTTCGCCATTTATTGCAAGGAAAAAAGTAAGATTCACGCAATTTTATGAAACTTTTTTATTTTATATAATATTTTCTGGATCTATACGTTAAATGGTCAAAATATAGTCACATATTTGTATTTTCCTTTTTCATCTACGGACAAAATTATACAGAAACGATTTGCGGGAATGGTTGGCAAAAAATAATTAAATAGTTTTAATCATTAACAGAAATTATTAAGTTTTAAATTTTTGGGTTCTTAATTTTACAAGTTATATTTACTTTTTTGTTCTATTTTTGTAATTAGGATATTTTTAGTATTTGTTGTTTCAGTGCAGAGGTATAACCATAAGCATACAGCTTCTCATGTAAAACCATTTTTGTGATAGGCCAGGCAACAAAATATGTATAAATTTATTTAGATTTAGAACAAATTTAAAAAAAAAATATTTGTGCTCTTTCAAACGATACCCCCACAAGCAATAGGTAGAATTAGCAAAAATAGGACGAACACGTTTCAATCGAATCAAAAAGAACTTAGAAAAGCTCTTTAGATAAAAATTCCTTAATAAAGTTCATAAAATGTTCATAAATTCATTTTAGTAACCGTTGACTTAAATTAATTCTCAACTTCAAAGTTCTAAAATAATTGGATTAGAAAAATCCAATCGAATTATTTTAACGTTATGTGCGAAAAAATTAATTGAAGTCAAAGGTAACTAAATTAAAATTATGAAAATTTTAAGGAATTCTTTTAGCTTTATTAAGGAAGGCTTTTGTAAGCCCTTTTCTATTCGAATGGAGCGTTTTCAACGATAAGGTGTTCCTGGCTTGTATGCATAGCGACCTGTTCAAATAAAATTTTTATTATTATTGTGTACTATAACATCAATTATAAGCATAGTGAATCATTAATTTTTAAGTGTTTAGAATTATTATTAATTAATATTTCATTGTTGTCGAGGTAAAAGTTTTAAACCTCATGATTTAGGAAGTATTTTTATAACTTTAAATTTCAATTCTTGTCTTTGAGCCTAGGATTTTCATAAGTGTGACTTTCAAGGTGTTTTCTCATTTCGTTTGGAAGTTCGAAGCCTCTGTCAGCCAGCCAGCCAGACAGACAGACGGATAGGCGATAAAAACGTTGCCACAATAATAGGCTTCCGTTTTCCGTTACAGTGCAGTACGCAACCCTAAAAAGGTCGGAACTTTGATGAATATTTTGTGGAATTGTTTTTAAATTTGTGACACATTCATAATGCAATTTGTCGACGGTGTGAATCGCTAAAAAGGAACGGGGCAAAACGGAGGCTTCTCCAGTTGTCACTTTGCCGCGTTACGTTACGTAACGCGAAACGTGCAAGGCCAATTCGCTTGCAGTTGAGGCACTGCGTAAGAGCGCTTGTGTCTGTGCGAGCACCGCCCTGCCGCTTCGGCGACTTGCAGACGTTAACTTATCACAGCCGCAATCGATTTTATCACTCTTTTGATGACATAACCCGGGACAGAGCACGGAATCGAAGACACACGACACCGTGGCCATCGAAGAGTGCAAAAATTGCAGATGGAACGACAACAGCGGCGGCATCGTCGTTGTCGTCGGCGGCGACGGTGGCGTTGCAATTTGACGTGCGGCAAGTGTGCGTTGGGGCTGTGGCTGAGGCCGGGGATAAGGGAGCAGGGACCGGGGACCGACCCTCAGGCGGCGGCGGCGGCTTCGGCTGCTGTAAAACAAGATGCCCTTTCGCGCCAAATCGTGCCCTTCTGTTGCCGGTGCGCATTGCGCCGTGCCATCTATCCGGCCGGGCAACAGGGCAGCAAAAAAGTGAATTTCCCTGGCCGCCTACAGAGGGGGCTGCTGCTGCTGCTGCTGCTTCTGCCGCTTCTGCCGCCGTCGCATGCTCTCGGGAGGAATAATTTCCGCCAGTTATTATGACTCTGAAGAAATTCTATCAGCTAGCGAACAACGAGGCCAGCAGTAACTCAACCCTTCCATCATTCGATACCACCGGAGCCCCTTCTCTCTTCTCCGCCGGTATTGATTTTCCAACACTATACATCTTTAAAAAAAAGCAAAATAAAGTAGAAAACGTTCGAATGCATAAAAAATGCGTCATGCTGCAGTTAGCACTTCAAGGACTTTCGGTACAGTGCAATTTGCAATAATTGCTCTTTTCGCAGCGGTGGCGCATGTTTCACACGTTGGTGTAGGTCTATTTAGAAAATCGATAAAAACGACGACCACCAGCTTCTACACCGACACGACGCACGAACGGACGGCGTTTATTTTTAGCCGCGCGCCGGCTGTTGCGATGCATTCGGCCCGACACGCGGGAATTTCTAATTGCTTGCGGCTCGCGGGCCGGTGCATTCTATTTCCCCGCGAAAACGGGCGGGCTCCGCTTGATTATGATGCGATGAAATTGATACTGTCGTACTCGCTTCTTCTAGGAAAAAATAAGTCCCCACACTTATCTCTCCGGGCGGCGCCGGCCAGATGCAGTCTTTTGTCCTTCATAATAATTTTTATAATTTTTTTTTTTATTAGAAAAGAATTCATACTTTGCGCCATAAACTTAAAGGAACAGATTGAGTTTGTGGTCTCCTAACAGATTGCAATAAAATATTGTTTCATTTGAGCTTAAAAGTGGCATTTATTTAAAAAATATTCCCAGATATATATTACTTTTCTTTTAAGACAAAATTTCCCAAAAATATCTTTAAAATAAACTAAAGGCAAATTTGTTTTCGATTTATCAACGACTGCAAAGACAACCACGTATTTGCCCTGAGAAGTCCCAAATCCAAGTAGTCGAAAGTTTTTTATTATGCCAATGAAAACCCATTTCGTAGGTACTCAAATTAATTTTAAAAAACCTTTTAGAAACAAGTCATTTCAATTCATATCTTTTGAAATAAGCTACCTAGAAATATTCTCTACGTGCAAATCTGTGTTTCTTGAATAACCGACATCAGAATCATCCAAGATGTAATCAAAAACACCTAAATTTTCTCGACACTTCTTCCGAATTTCATGAATTTTAATTTACCTTTCTTCCACTGAAACTCTAAGGACAGGGCAAATATATCTGACTTTTTTCGCCTATTTGTTTTTTACCCCTTATAAGTAAATAAGTTTCAAAAAGATAAATTTTCAAGAAACAGAGATTAATTCTAATTCTCTACGTACACATTTAATGTATTTCAATTTTTCACTTTTAACTCAATTCAAAACGAATCGTTTAATCGGCAACTATTTTAATTTAACCTATTACCTTAAAACACCTTTAATTTGTCTGGAATTTTGAAATCTAGAATATTTTTTGCACTTATCAAATTGAATAATTAAGCGTAAGTTTTCGTTTATTTGTTCCGAAACACATTTAATTACCCGAAGGAAATTATTTTATTTTAAATAAGGTTTATCGTGTGACTAACTGGCTTATTTTACAATTCGCGACATGCTAATTTTCTTTTTTTAAAGTGGTAAAACAATAGTAAAACTCTTATCTTTACATTTTTTTAAATTGTATTTTGAAAGTGGTGTTATTGGTTGTTGTGCTATATTCAGAACTTAAAAAACAGTCATGCTCCTATTTTCGTATTCGTACAAAATGTTTCTCATCTAACTTATTGAAAAATTATTTCCAGTGAAATTCCTTATATAAAATTTAAAATAAAAACTTTAGAACTGAATATCTATTATAGTTTCATTTACCATTTAAATGTATTAAGTGTTTCTTTTCAAAACTCTATCAAAGATTGATGTTAGTCCTTTTAGATTTTCATCCTTTAGATAGTCTGCTAATTGCTGATATGGTTAGTTACTCTTAATTCTATGTAATATGAGTAAGGAACACAAATTTGTAACTCACCCAGTTATATTTTTAATGTATCATTTGTGATCTGGAAATAATGCGTTAGAAAAACGAAAATGGCGTGGACTGTGCTAGTTTGAATATCTTCTAGGATTTTACATTTTTATGAAAATCCATTACTAATTTTCTTAACATCACAGCTTTCGCTTATTGAGTGGAATGAAACGGACTTTTGTAAAAGAACCTTTTTAGTTATCTATTTTTTAGGGTTTCGTACCAACGGTCAGCGAAACGCTCGTAGAATCACTCGTACATTCATACGTTGGTCTGTCACAAATATTTTGCTCGAAAACTCGTAACGTACAAATTTGAAATCTGGCAAAATGTTTGGTCTTTGGCACATTTTGGCAATCGCAAATTATGATGTATTTTTATTTTCAATTTTTAAAGACATAAGCTGGGCATCCCGAAAAAAAAGCTTTATGTTTATCATGTAGGATATTGTTGGAAAGATTATTCTTAAATTTTTTTCTTCTAAAATTTCGAAATTATCAGAGTTAGAAGGTATTGAGTTAACGATAACAGGAAAACTGCACCTTTTTCCGCCAATCTAATAAGTACTGAAAAAACAAATCTTGTTTTGCTTTACTTAGAAGTCCTGCGTCCGAGTGTTTGAATGTTATTGAGACGTAGTAATGCAGTAGATTCCCGAAGTAGTCCTGTTCGGGAATGTCTGGAAAGCAATATTTGGAACACTTTCAATTAAATAGAGCCCCCATTTCGAGATCTATTTTCGAGAAATTTCAAGGGAAAAATAATAGTTCAATTTCTATATATGTACTTAGTAGCTATAGATGAATTAATTTTATTTCTTTTTTTAAATATAGGGAATAAATAAATAAATAACAAATCTATTATGTCCCAGCATAGTGTGAAACAATTTCATTATTTGTTCAGTCATTTTAGGTAAATTTAGTCGACTGTTTGTTGATAAATTCCTGGTACAACTCGTTCGCTCTAGACTAATTTAATTTAATATTTTTGTAAAATTGCATAGTTTACCTAAGTAGGTATAGGATGCTCTTAATACGTAACGCCCACAAATTGCATTTTAGGTAGATTTTGTAATATAATTCTTCAAATTCCTGGGATAGTCTATTACCTTACTAATTCAAATTGGTACTTAACTTTGCGTGAAATTTTACCTGTTGTCCTGCGACTAAAACCCGAAAACAGTGACCGTTCAATGCCTTTTTTTCCACTGAAGGAGGGACAACATTTTTTTTTATAAGCCGAAAATTTAGCCTGTAAACCCTTGACCAATATCCCGTGTCCCGTGAGTTTTTTGTATTTTTGTTTTGCGGGACGAATCCCTCTCAGAGGCCGGACACACCGCGGCACACCTAACGCTGCGGCAGGCCGGATTCCTTTAACTTAGAGCAGGCATGCAAAAAGGACGTCAGCAGAAAATTTTTTCCCATCGACACATCCTCGGCAAGTTGCTTCTTTATTAATTTAATCCATGGCGAATAAAGAAAAAAGGGCTTATATTAGGGTCACACAAAGGATTTGGTCACTCTGGCGAACGGAACACCCAGCCGAGCTCATCCTCTGCCAGGAGTGATTTGACCGGTAGGAGCACACTATAAAATTTATAAAGGGGTGTCTTCTGCAAATCGATTAATCATAGGAGACTATCACAATGCAGCAGGACAACAGCTCCTGCTGATGGTGCGTCCATCCTTCGAAAGTGTTGGATGTCATCTTATTATTCAAAGACTGTGGGAATCAAAACAGGAATTTTTCGCATCCTTCTGGACGGTAGAAATCTTCCGCTCCTCTCGTCCCCTTGCCGGTGAACCTTTGCCATTCGTGCTGGACAAATGCGCGCCGGAATAAAAAAAAAAAAAAAACATTTATGTTTTCCTTTCAGGGTACGACCGTGTTTGGATGTGGAAAAATATGCACGCGGGCTTTTTTTGAGTTCAAGTCCCCCCCTCCCCCTGTCCACTTCGATGCTGCGATGAGGCCGAGGGATAGGGATGCAAAAAAAAAAAACCACCGGGAGGGGTGCGCTCGGACCGCGGTGAGGAATGGACAGTGGTTGAATGCTCTCGTTTACACGATCTGGACACAGCTTCCACCTCGGCATCTTTTCTTGCGGCTCGCTGTAGCCTTGGATGGGTGGTGGTAATGTGGCCAGAAAACAGGATGAGTCTCCGAGATCTCAGCATTTTCTCAAGTAATCATATTCAAACGAATCACCGTCACGGAACAAAAAAAAATTATATGGACGTATATACAAAACGAGAGGGACAAAAACTCAATTGCACTCGGTTTTTTTTTTTCTACGCTACCGATCTTAATGAATTAAATGGACATGGGTGGCGGACGGACATCTCATTTTACCGGGCTCTTTGGGATGCATTGACGTAGAAATAATGTTCAGGAATTTTTCGGGCTCGCATTGACCTCTCGTTTATTAAATTTTGTTCGATGTTGTAACAAGTGGACCTTTTATATTGCGGGTTATACCGACTGCGAAAGAGAACAGCTTGTAATTAATTAAAACGAATCATAAGCTCGAATGTTTAAAAAGAACGTATTAAGCAAATTCCCTCCCCATTTTCAAACATTTCAAACAATGTACCTAATATTTAATTATTATAAAAAATTATTGCAAAAGTTCTTAATGAAATTCCGAAAATTAAGGAAGTTATTGTATTTTTAAAAGAATTTATCTGAGTAATTTTCCGACTAAAATTAATCTCAAGAAATCCTATTAAAGCGAATGCCTTCTCAGGAATTAGTCACATCCAGAACTAATTTCAGTACCATGAGATTTTTCTACTTAGGTCCAAGTATGGACCAAAATACCATAGGATGTCCAGAGTGTTAAAAATACTAATTAACATCAGGCTTTCCTGATTAGAACGATGTAATTTTCCTGTTCTTAAAAGAACTTGCGAAAAGAATTAAGCAACAGCCAAGATAATGCAAATATTCTGAAAATTACAATTTGTCTTAAATAATGCAAAAGATTAGGATAGTCACCGCTTCAGTCAGCCGTTTTAAAAAAAAAAAACTGACGTAATTTAAGTTAATTCTATAGTTGAAATTATAACTATTATTGCACTCGAGACGATACTCTCAGTCGATACAGCAATGTATAAATTAATGTTGCTGAGATAACTCTTCGAGTGCAAAGGGTTATTTACTATAACAAATAAAGTAATACATAATTCGATTAGAAAAACCTTATCAGTTACGAATAAAGTTTTCCAAATCAAACAAATCTAATCTGGACCTGAGTAATCGTCTACATTACATGCCTTACATTATCCTTATCGGGCATCCCCGACCTGGTCTTAATTATAAGTAGTATATTTGCTTCTGTTTGTTTAATACTTAGTCTGACCAATATTTTTCATAATCAAAGCATAGTATGTAAGTATTGCAAAGTTCTTATCAGACAAAGTTATGTGTTACGCTCTACCTTTGTGGAATTTTTGTAGGATGTTTAAGGTAAAGCTTTCAATACTTATTTTAATTTGTTAAATAATTTTAAAGCAGAAAAATTGGGCTATTGCAATCAAAAACAAAAATTGTATTAAGTCAATCAAAAAGGAGTTTGCAAATTTTAAAGGTGTTAAGGTGTATAGTCTCCCCATAGTCACAGTATACCATATACCGACAATTAAAGTTCTTTAAATTCATGAACTGTTTGTTGTTATATTCCAATAAATGATTGATATTTTACAAAAACCATAATTTCATTAAAGAATTAATTGAATTAATATCACGACTTAATTTGATTCAAACATTTTTAAATTTAATGCTTTAAAATCACCCTAAGAAAACTAGAACATGTTATTTTAATATAAGTGGGTATTTCCACTTTACTATGGTATGATAATGTATGAGATTAATGGATATAATTTGTGTAGATAAATCTGTGGTACATATTAGACTGAAAGCAATAGAATTCAAACAGAGCTAACTATCAACTACTTTTTTAGTTATAAAATCATTATCTATCAATCATGACAGGCGTTGAAAAATACTACAATTTTTAAATAAAAAGCGAAACTTTTAAGTGGTAGGAAGTCGAAGGTTACATAAGAATTAGATCATTACTTGAGCGTATGTAATTGCAACTCTTAAATCTAAATTTGATTTGTATAGTTTACTAGGAACCACTTATATGTACATATATAGGTTGGATTATTTCTTAAATCTCTCTCTCGTAAATGACCACACTCCATTCAGTTAGGTGCTGGTGTATGCGACATCAATTTTCTAAAATATCTTTAATGCCACTTACCATCAAATTCCTTATAGCAAAAACAGAGCTCACAAGAAGAATTTCTTAAGGGAAATAAATGAACGATTCATCTCCAGACTTGAGCGCTAGAAAATCTTGGTTCGCCGCCACTGAGCTTTACTGCACAGGGTTTTAGCAATATCGCCAATGGAATCCCTCTTGTGCTGCATCGACCCATTTCAGCATAATGCGAATTTCTTGGCTTTTATGGAAGGCTGCATGTATGCAGGGGAGGCGCGCAGAGAAAGAATCCCGGGTGCAGTCTGTTCCTGGATATAAAAGCTATGAGCCTGAGTCCTAGGCATAATTTTCTTATGATTGCAATTCCGCAATCTTCATTCCGCGCCGATTAATTACTCATTTCTCTACTGGCGGAGACTATTAGTCGTAATTAAAAAATTAAGCGAACAATTTCCAGGGAAAAGTGCACCAGAAATTGGTTAAATGGAATAAAAAAAAAATATGAAAAAAAAGGTAAAACGCGAGCGGAAATCACATCGTCATGCAGCAGCAGTCTGATGTATGGGCTTTGGATAAGAATAAGACAAAAATACCCACACAGAGCGCGCCACTTACGGGAGAGGGGGTTCTGTTTCTGTTCTGTTAATGCAAGTTTCCTATACTCACCCTGCTCCCGCCCCTCTGCACAGAATTTTTGCGGGAATTCGCCTGTATGCCCCTTCTATTCCGCGCCGAGCGGTGCAAAATCCGCGGCATTTAAACCCGACCAGACAGGCTTTCGGAGACTCATGCTGAAGAAATCAAGTTATTTTTTTTTTTTTTTTGCGCTCGCTGGCTTTTATGAACACGGGCATTGGGACGCGCACACACCGCTGGGGAGGAGTCCTCCGCGCGGTAGTATGGTGTGCTGCGTGTATGCCCACGGGTACCGGACTGAAAGGGGTTACCCACCACCCGGCACACACTGCAGTGGTGGCCCCATGGTGGTGTGTTCCTGAATTCCCACCACAGCCAGAGTTCCGAGAATATAGGTGTCTCACACCGGCATAGAGGAATCGCATCTTTTTTTCGATGGAGCTTTCGTGCGATGCATGTAGATGAACCTACAGATGCATACGCGAGCTGGCGGATCTGACGGTTTTTCTGAATTGTCTCCGCTTTCTGGTGTGGTTTTTCGCGGAGAAGGTTCTTTTGTGAATAGCGCGCGCGGTGTGCGAATCTTTTTGCCATTTTAAACACTCCAAGTTGCACTAGTAAAGCTGATCGCGGCCGATGAGGAGCTAAAGGATTTTTTAACTGGAAAAGTAACCGCGATTCGAAAATAAATATAAATAAAAATACATAAATATAATCTCTATAAATGTGAAAAATCCGATAATTAAAATAAACAATTTTTATAATTATATTGGCTGTTTTTTTGTTGCGGAGAACTGTGCATAAAGTTTTTGTTTCGCCAAAAATGTTCTTTTATAAAAAATAAAAACGAACTTCTGCAAGACTGGCCGAACATTTTTCGTTTTAAGTAGACGCGCTGAGAGGAAGAAAAAAAAAATAGATATATTATTTTTAAAAAGCAAAATATAAATAAATTTCGGCTGTTAATGAAATTGTGATCTTTTTGAGAAAACGCCACATGGTTCGCTGATTATTATTATTTTTTTTTTTATATATCATAGCCGCCGCCCTTGCGCCCCCACAAGCCAACGAACCACCCCCGTCCGCGTAGTCCGCTTTAAAGGCGGAGAATTCAGAAAAGCCCGGGAAATTAAAAAGACTAGTGAAAGTGTTATACTCCTTGAATCGGTGCTGGAAGCTGCTCGCACTCCGTTATTTTATTTATTTATTATTTTTTTTTTTTTTGGGTACGTGAGAGTTGAAGTGTGGAAATGAGAAAAATGATTAAAATTCAACTATAATGTTTAATGCACGGGGATACTGCGCCAGGAACAGTGGAAAAGGCGACTTCGATACAACATAGTCGGCCACCATGCGAAAAACTACAAGAAATGTCTTAAGTAACTATTCCAAGTGTGTATAACAGTTAGCAAAAGTTGTCCAGTTTGTTCATCATTAAAACGCCCGCCCAGTGAACTAAGAAAAAAAAAAATAAGGCAAATTTCGGTGAAAACAATAATTTTTGTGTGAGAAATTTTACAACTAAATTCTAAGGAAGTTTTTAAGGATTAGCCAGTTCAAGGAAGGGAAAAGTTCGCGCTTTTTACCTAAAATTTTATGTTACTCGTTGGCGGTGAGGTGTAATCGCGCGCCATTTGATCGGAATCGTCGGCTGTGGTGGATTACGAATTGAACACTGTTTTCTCCCCACACTGCTTACAATATCACGACCGTGGGGTGCCTTGTGTGCGTGCGTTTGTGATTTACTGAAGTACCCAGAAATCTTCCTTTTTTTATTCATAATTTCACGGCAATATCAAATTTAAGTAAGTAACATTTATTTATTTTTTTTTTGTTTTTTTGTTTTGTCCTTTTATTTTATAAAGTGTAGAATTTCTGCTCCATTGTGAGACTGGTCAGACTAAACGAAATTGAAGCGTTTGGTGGGATTACGTTACAGAGAAAAAGGCGCATAAATATTTTAATGATTCGTAGAAATTTGAAATGCTTGTTTAAATAGAATGAAGACGACACCTTGTTTTTAAACCTTTCCAAACATTTGTCTATTAGAAATTATTTTGAATGAACCGTCTTCCCTTAAAAAATCACTACAGTTTGGGGTAGGTCAGGTCTGGTTTTATTTTTATTTGTAGACTTATTTGTACATGCTGAGGTGATTTAATGAAATCAGAATTTCACAGTATTGAATTTTATTTTCTTGTAAACTTCAAAATTTATTGTTACTATTTTGTTTAATTTGTTTAAAGAACTGGTAAATTGGTTTGCTATTTTTTCCATACAACAGGATTAACAATTGATCATTTTTTACAGTATCAGACTCTAATATTGGAAATTTAAATTTTTAGATAGTATAGTTCAAATTTTAGAAGGCTGCGATAGTCGATCAGGCCGATAGATACCATCAGTAGAAAAAGAATTATTTTGTAATCAATTTAGTTCCTCTTAAGCTTATTTTATTGACGGATTTATAGGAAAAGAAGTTTGAAGAATTGGGTTTTCGTTATTTCTCTTAAAAGTTTGATATCAATCTGTATAGAAATTAACAGAATTATAAAGAAGTATTACACAGAGTTAAAGCGTTATTTTCCTCAAGAAATGTTTCAACCAAATTATATTTTTCAAAAACGCGTTCTTTAGACTCTTTTTTCAGAAATAAAATACTTATAAAGCTCCTCTTTTAAAGATATTCAAAATTAAAAGAGCTCTCGGTGTTATTATTTTTGATTTATAAGTGTAATAGATTAGAATTGAAATATACTAAAACTGTGTTAAATGTTAGTTCTCATAATTTTTATTTAATTTAGTCCCCTCCCTAGCTCGCTTTTGCAAGTTTGTACGAATAATTTGCATATAAATTGCGCGGAGCATTTCGTCGTTTGAGTGCCACCAATTCGGACTTGACCGTATTTTACTTATCGTATTCTGAAATCAACAAGAAAATGGTTTCTTCTCGTTTTTCATTAATTTATTTTCAATTATCTCACTTGCTACATTAAATTAAGAATTGTGCAGGTTTACTCAATTAAAATTAGAAACAATTTTGAGATTTTTGGTTAAATGCCAAAGAACCGAATTGTTCTACATTAAGAAAATTTCTTTTAAATGAAGTAGTCATTAAAATGTAGTAAACAAAGAGAAAGATACATTTGAAAATTTCTAATGCCAGGTAAAATAGTTGTAGTATATTTACTTATTCGACGAAAATATTGAAAAATAACTCATCTGTATCTTTTCTGTCCTTTCTCCAAACATTTTCCATCATTTAAAAGTTGGTTTTACCCAAATTATATTGAATTGGAGCTTAAATTTGATAGTGCAGATATTGAATACCGCAACAACTGTATTTATTTAAATTTTTGGATATAATTTATCAAATTTACTATTATAAAACTTGTGTAATCGAAAGAATATTTTAGTAAAACCTTGATAATAAAGTGGTATCACTTTTAAATTACATGTTATTCAATAGAGGACATTGGACCATGAATACGTCACATCTGACGAACTTGAGGAAATCACTTACGTTAATTGAAACAGGCAATGCAAAAAGATTACCCACAACCAATTAGAAATTAATAATTTTAATACAGCCACAAATATGAGAATTTATTTGAACATTTTCTTTTGGGATAAAAGTCTAAATCTGTCGTAATAAATTAAAACTTAGTAAAATTTCTTTTTTATTACTATTTTATTCTCTCTCGTTATTGTCCGCGATACCCTAGATACGTATATGCTTATGTCTAACAAAATATAATAATAAGATTGACTGCTCGATAAAAGTAACGATTTCCTTGACAAAAATAATTTTTACTTCAATATGGCACGCAATATTACAAAATTAAAATCATATACTGTAGTGGGATATTTGAGCTTGGTGAGTTCTATAGATATCTACAATATTTAGCCTTATATGATCCGTTTATTTTAAAAGTAGCGTAAGTCCAAAATGTCACAAGATCGATTTTACTTGAAAACCCTTCTATAGTGTAGACCTTATGATATTTTTAATTTATGCCACTTTCAAAATAGAAACGGCTCATACCATATGCTCTGATTTCATTTTCCAAATTTAGTCAAGATTTTCCTATTTTTAGTTTTTGTTGGTTAGTGTTGAAAACCCAAGTTCTCTAGTACTGCGACCAGAAATGGTCTTTAAATGTAGATGGCAAAAATTCATGCCGGTTCAATGACGACGAGGATCAAACAAATAAACAAACTTAGGGACCTATTGCGACTATCGTTCTTCATTCAAATCGAAACCCAAGACACATTTTTTAAGCTAAAATTCATATTAAAGTGATACTAAGATATAAGCAAGGAATTAGAACAAATCGATGGAAAAAAATAGCCTTTTAAAAAGCGATTAATGCAAGGATTTTAATTTAATTTTTCTTATTTCGTTTTGCATGTCATGTCATTCAAAAATGTCCCCTTGCAGTTTTTGTCTGCATCTCTCGATCGTTATATAAAAAATTGAAAAGTTTAGGGATAGATGATAAAATAAATTACGATCAAAAATGGTGGGTTAAACTAATCTGATTGTGGCGAACACACGTGCAAAACTCGAAAATCAGCCAAGTTTAAGGCATTTGATGTGGCCTGTACTAGAGTTATTTCGCGAACGGGTTATGCAAAGATGCAATAGAATCAGTACCACCTTCCCGTTTTCTTTTAATGAAATGTGACATATTTTTCCGTTTCGAAGCTTCATTTACGGCATACAAAAATTTCAAAGGTTTATGCTTATTTTATATACGTAAACTTTTAAATTTGACTTACCCAAAAGCTAAATCGGCAGGAATGTCTTTTTTTTTACCAAAGTGAATGCGACACGTTGCAGTTGTCATCTGCAAAGAGTACATAAAAAAACAGCAGTAATTTTTGCAGAATGTGCTTTTAGTGGTAGACGCTTATTGTCTGGCAATTAAATTCACGATAATTGTCAAACGGCGAAATAATCGCCAGACAGGTGCATTGCGCCATTAAACTGGGAATTTTCCAAGCGCAAGCAAAAAAAAAAAAAAATAAAGAACGACTAAACGCAACTGCAGAGCCCGCCACGGCCCACCGCATCGGAGCACGACAAGGCGGCGGCCACATCACGCTAACGGACGGCGCGCGGCGGCGAAAGCTCAACTCTCCGGTCAACGGTGAATTTGCAGTAGTCGCATTCGGTAAATGTAAAAAGCCCTACACACCGGCGACAGGCAATTTTGCAAGCAACTTTTCTAGGAAATGAGTTTCCATGCAAATAAGCGTGTGATTAAGCGCGCAAATTAGACGGAGAGGGGGAGGGAAACAGCCCGATAAAAAAAAAATGTATATATGCATTTTGCAGCGTGGTGCAGAACTGCATGTCGCCTTCCCCGAAACGGAAAGAAATTAGGGCTTTCACCCGACCGAGGAGAGCGACCGACGGGCGCTCAAGAAATTGACCCTCCAAAGAGAAATTCGAAGAAACACGCGAGCCGAAGGAGCTTTGCTTCGTCGCCTCCACCATCGTCATTGCCGTTTCCGCCATGCCCCGCGAGGGGTTGCCACGGGAGAGTTGCTCCGCAACGCAAGTGGCCCAGACGCCCGACGTGCAGTGCATTCGCCGCCCTGCCATCCCGTCTCCCCGGCCTTTCTACTTATCGCAATTCTTCAAATCGCGTAAGTGAAGCGATGTTGCCGGTGGTCATGTATGGGTGAGGAGCCCGCGGGATGAATGCGAGCCCCGCGTCCACATGAGGAAAAGAAGAAGAAGAAGCAGCGGTGGCGGCAGCGGTCCTCCGTTCGAGTGGCCCCCGCGCCCGTTCCGCGTTAAACTGCTCCAGTGGCTTGGCATTGTGTTGAGTTCGCGAATATTGCGAATATCGCGAATGTCACAAAAAGCCGAACTTCACACAGACGCCGGACTGCTACCATCGGCCAGACGTGGTCGCTTACCTCGCCTCTGCCGCACCCTGCAGCGCACCGTTCATTGCTCTTCACTGCACACACACGCACACAGCTGAGAATTTGCAAAGCTTTTTATTTCCATGATTGCGAATTTTTTTTTTTTTGCTGCCATTTGCCACCGCACTGGGGGCCGGTAGTGTGCATATATGTGTGTATCGAGCTTATTCCGCGTGTACTAATGCACGCACACAAGAAAAATTTGCACTATACGTACACTTGCCGTCCCCGCATACATTTTCGCACCGGAAAGTTTCTTCTTGTCGGCTTTCTTGTGCTCCTCGATTCTCTTCTTCGTTTGTTTTTCTTTTATTTTTCCCTTTTTCTTGATCGTTTCTCTCGCCGCTGAAATACCTCAAATCGAGTCAGTATTGCGAATTCGGTCCTTTGGAGTAGCTTTTTCTTGGGATTGTGAACCGGTGACGTAGCGGCCGCCATATTACATCGCGGCACAGTTTTCGTTTCTGTTTGTGCTCAAAATTTTTCCCTAGGTAGTTAAAAAATTTAATTGCTGCTAAAAGATCGTTGATTAATTCCGCTAACTGAGCTAGTCCCCTCGGTAATTATTTGTGATTTAAGTGACAGTGGGCCAAGGATCTCGGCGGCTTTTGTGTTAAAGCCTTGTGCCTTACGATTTATATTTAATATATAAAATTTTTTTTAAAAACATTTGGTGAATGTGAGCGAGACCGTTGTGATCATTTTTCGGTTTAATAAAACACGGCAAATTCTCGGCCCGTGGCCGCTCAGAGGAACAAAGCGAGATGACCGGATCGCTCTCGGCGGGCTGATTAAATTTAACAAAAATCCGTCGGAGCGCCCGGTTGATAGTGTTTGTGGCAGTTGCATTTTTTTCAATTGTTGAAACGGCCGGACTCGTTTGAGGGGGGGGCGAAAAAAAATGCACCCGAAAACCGTCATACCAAAAAATATCTTCGAGAGCCGGCCGGTTCTGGGAAATATGAAATTTTTAGATTGCAGGAAACCTTCCCCAGCCAAGGCCTTCTCAGTCTCGAAGCCAGAGCGATCAGAATCGTGAGAAAATATAAATTAAATTGGGACGATCAGTGCAAAACTGCAGAATATAAATTTTTTTTGAAAAAAAAAAAGAAATGCATTTCTTGGGAGAAAAACCGCTCAGTCTGTCCACCATTTTGTTTTTGAATATACACGACCGGTTTGCTGCTTTTGCTGCTAATGCAGCGCGAAAATGCATTCGCGCGTTGTCGCTATATGCAGGCTCGTTTTTTTTTCTTCAAGCACATTTTACGGCTGTGTGCGTTGGGGCCCCCGTCATCGCATCGCGATTTTTACACTGCGACGGCAGTGTGGAGAGAGCCTCAGCTTTTTAACCACATATGCATACGGGCTGCGCACACTGCAGTGGCCTGCACGACCCGTCCTCATCGGACCCGTCGTCGGGGTGCAGCGGAGGACGGTGCTCTCTGCGAAGGCCCTTCGTGGCCGCACTCTAGGGAGCAGATTGCTGAGCGGCCGGGAAGAGGAAGTGCACGTTACTGCAGTGGCATCTTTCCAGTTAGAAAACCCTCCGGAGTTCCGGTTTTTGTCAAAACGTTCGTTAAATCCCTTTAAAGCGGGGACGGGTTCAGAAACGATCCTTCTTTATCTGTAAGCTTCTTCGTCAAAGCAGTGCGAGGAGTCGAGGGGCGACAGATTTTGCCCTGCCTCTAACCTCAGACAGGCGGAGGCATGTTGGGCCTCTGCTGCTTTCCTCGCAAAGGAATTTCCACGTGCTGCGGCTCTGCTTGGATGGCTGTTCGTGCAGAAAGCTTTCCTCATTTTCCCTTAATTTCTGCGATAAAATTGAATTAAAGGGCGAAAGACGTGGCCGCGAGCGGATTTATTTTAATTCAGTTAAGCCTTATTTATATATTTTTTTTTTTCCTGACTGCTGCACAACTGGCTGGCACTGGAAATGTTGCAAGAAGTGGGGTTATGTGCTGGCCAAGTGCCAAGCAGAAAAGCCTTTATTTGGTACAAAATTGTCCACAAACATAGTCCATGAAGTTTATAACAAATCCTGTGGAGAGTGCACCAATGGAAATTGGGGCGAATGTACTGAACAATATCAAGTGACAAAAAAGAGGTATATTTCCTTGATAGGCCCACAAAATTGGAAATGTTGCACATATCTTCGATTCTAACGACGGAGGAAATTGCTCGTTTAACCGGCAAACTGAATATAAATTGAGTCCATCCGGAAGGAAACCCTAGCTATTGGTTGAAATGTTGTTACTTCTTTGCTGGAGTATGGCCTGTTATTAAATTACCTACTTAAGGTAGAAAGAAAGTTGTGGCATAAATCATTTATTTATTTATAAGTTTATGAATTACTGATTACTTTACAAAAATTCATTAAACCTAACAGCGAGACCTCGATAAACTTCTTCTTAACTGCTGTTAATTAAATTAAGAAAATTTATATTTATCAAAGAGCGAAAAGAAACCGATATATTAAAAAAATAATAAAGAAAAAAAGAATAAGCCTGAGGATACTCCTCAAGTATTAACCGTCTCAGAAATCACATCTCTTGGATTTCGAAAGATTGAAAGCTAAAAGCGCCTTTTAAAGTATAATGATAACAATAGTAGACCATGAAAAAATAATCAATTCCCAATTTAAACATGCCTTATGATGAAGCCTTCAACTGTTCAAAAATATCCTTAACATGTTCCCTGTCTAGAATTTTTAACAAAGTTTTCCCGAGACCTTTACACGTAAAAATGCACTTGGTGAGAGAGACATGTGTACCGTTTTCGGTACACATGGCACGGAACGTGTTGAAAACGTTGTTGGAAAAGCTGATGCAAAAATCTAAAAATGCATTTAGCCACTACTAACAGAGCGGAATCAACAAATATAATAGAGATAAATTCATTGTCTTTAAATATGTTTTTAAATATAAGTCTCTAGCAATCTATGAAAACGCCGTAACCAAAATAGCAATTAAATAAACCTATTTTGAGATTTAAGGAGAGAATTATTATGAGAGCAACATGCTCTTAAAATCGCGGTTATTAAGATAATATTAATATTAATTTAGACTATTGTCGTAGCTAACCATTATTAATCACTTCATAAATTTGCTACCTAGCTACTGACTTCTATTCCGCTGAAAGAGCCTAGATTTATCTAGAAGTTAGACTAAAAGTATCACCATGTAAAAATGCATTTGAATGAGAAAAAGCTATTACTTGTGAACTGTTTTCGGTACACACAGAACGCAAAACAGAATGAGAACGTAAATCATTGTAAATATTTCGACATTATATGGGATCTTATTGCATTTTGTCATAGGGCTCGAATAAAATTAATGCAGCTTTAAACAGTTACTGTATAACGAATCTACGGCAAGCAACAACAAAACCTTTTCATTTTCTGAAAATGGTCACGTGAGGAAGGCACAGACAATGAAAAGATTTCGGTGTTACTGCCGTGATGTTGTGTGATGCTTTATTTTTTTATAGAAAAGGTTGATTAACAACGATTGACTGCATGTTCGGAGTAGGAAATGATTTCGTCCACGTACTTAATTATCGTTATCTTTTCCAGCAAACCCAAACAGTTTTGAATATTTGTTAATTTCAAATGTGGAACAGATTTGTTAAATCTAGGGAATATTGAGTGAGGGGGATTCTTTGAGCATCACTTTTTTGAAGACAATTTTTTCAAAAATGTCTATTGTATTAATTTTATTGATTTTGCTTCTTTCACTTACTTTCCTACGACACCGTTGGAAACGAAACACCTTCTATTTGACGACATACGGCCTGTTGGTATCATTTTTTTCTTTTTTAAAGAATTTTTCTATATCTTCTGGAATTTTTCCTAAATACCGTAAATTATCTTTCATTATTCCTCTTCATAAAAAGATATCCAATTATAGACATGTTGCCAAAAGAAAGCTTCCAGGCTCTAATTTATAAAAGTTTGTGTTTTCATTTTAAGCCTTTTTTGGAACTCATTTCAGAATGATATAATAAAAGGCAAAGAGTTTCCACAGTTCTGTTACTTTGCTCTAAAATCTGCAAATGAAGTTGATTACATTTTTACTGACTGAGGACAAATTATCGAATGTTAACTTTTAAATTATCTGTTCTTGGTTTTCCATTTTCCAGGTCGCAAGCGCGTGTATTAATTCGAGGATAATTCTGTAGAATGATTTACAACTTGGTCCACTCATGTTTATTATTTATGTTGGCGATTTGTGTTTAGAAAAACCCTTGACGATGCTAAAATTTTTCGTGTTGTATCTTCTAAATATGATTCAGACGGTTTTCATAAATGGTGCTATATGAACACATTGATAAATGGACAATAAATGTTTGTTTTGGATCGAGTTGATAAAATTAAAAATTAGATTATACTTATTATACTTATAACGACCATACTCATATGATATGAACCTCTTAAGTTTTGTTAAGAGGATGTGTAAGGATTTTGGTGGTCCTTACATAACGCGACGCGATATTACAATTTTACAAGTCCTACCTTGGAGTACGTCTACTGTATTTGGTCACTCTCTTATCAATCATACATTAATCGAAGCTGTTCAGCGCCATTTAATCCACTTTTCCCTTTGCAGTTTTCTTTGGCGCAATCCGATGCTATGCAGATGAACTGAAACTTCTTAATTTCGAGACTTAGAGGTATCGTCGCAATATCTCTAAGACTATTTTCGGCTTGGTTTTCTTACAGGGATATCTCATGCATTATTGAGTTTTTATTTGATTGATGCAATTTATATAAAATAAATAAATAATTCAGTCAAACTTTAAACTTTTTGAATACACTAACAGTAAATTCAATTTAGTCCTGAATTAGCACACGATCGGAGTGATTTCATTGCTCCGATTTGTTTTGAGTTTTGCAAATTCTGAAATTTGTAATATTCGTTGAGGTATTGTTCTTCAATTCTTTGTGTACTTGTCGAGTTGCTTTTTCTGTAATCCGTAGCTACACGTAGTTTGAATTAAGTCGGATTACGTCTCACAACAATTAGGTCGGGCTGCCGAATTTTTGTTCCTGCATAAAATTTATTCCTTTGGTAATTTTTAACACATCAAAATTCCATTTTAAAACTAGTCTCCGTTTTTCGCATATATAAACAAATGCTTAGAAAAAGCGTAACAATTTTTAAAATACCCTCTTTGATCAAAATTTCCCAACCGTTGTAAACTCAAATATCAATAAATATTGTTGAGACAGGTGCGCTTTGAAGCAATAAGATCTAAATTTTTGCGTTTACAGCAGATTTTAGATCGTGGTTGCAATAGTTTTTATAAATAAATTCTATCAAAGATGCGGTAAAAAGTCTTTAATAGTCTACAGTCTGCTGTTCATTTTATGATAAATTAAAACGAGCTGTCTTTGCTGTCTGAATTGTGTAAATTTATGGAATGTGGGGATGCGAAATGGTCGCAAATGTAGAAGTTGGATTTTCATTTTTCGTTGTTGATTTCATTCATGACCCATTTTTATAGGGCTCGAAAATGAACGATGAATGGGATATTTATCTAGAAAAAAAAACTATAGTTATATTATTGAGGAAAAAAGTTGGAACAACCTCTGGAATACGGATGCCATAAATCCTGTATGGCTGAGTTGTAGAGGGATGATGAAATAAAAGAAAACATTTTAATATTAACTTTAATATTAGACTGTGGTAGAAATATAAAATAATAAAAATGAGTTTCCGTCTAATATTTGGTTTAAAATGCGGCATCCAATATCCATATTTCTTTCACAATCTTATCCAAATTTAATAGCATATTTTGTGTTCAATTCATTCTAATTCAATATTTGTTTTTTAAATTAAAATTTATAGTTTGAATGGATAAAGATTTATAAAATGAAAATCTCAATCGTACGAAATCATGATAAATAATATAAGTTCAGTGTTAACTGACGAATTAATCAAAAATATTTTATCCAACTTATTTCCGGTGACAAGCACGCATTTTTTGTGAAATTAAATATCGTATTTTTGTAATGTAAATTGTGCCATATCAGAATTTTTATTCGACGAAATTTTGAGATTTTAACTGGTTGGTTCTAATGAAAAAGATCGGTAAGTGGATATCAGAAATTTCTATCTAAAATAAGTTTTAAAACCTTCTAATATTTTTCCTTATTACTACCCTTTCCGTGAAAAGCATAATTATTCCCAGGCACCCTTGTTTTTCTTTCACTATGTGAAAGTATAATGTTTACTAGATCTTTATGCAAAATATCCTTTTGTGGTGATTCTACGAGGATTCGTCTGCTATAAAATTTCTTAACAAATTTCCACATTAATAAAATTATTCTTTCCAAAGCAGAAATGCAAATCTCAACAGCACCTGGGCCTGCATAATACCTTCTTTTTATGCTCTTGGCAGCATGCTATTTTAATACCTTTTGGCTAGCTCAACCGCATTCAGTACCGCCAGTACCAGAAGATGGGAGGGCCGCGGGCGCTAAGGTATTAAATTTCCTTTTCCAAAAAGGAAATGCCGCAAAACAGCAAAGTTATCACGAGACGACATTCTTACGAAAATCGATAAGCGACGTCTGATTGCCCCACACTAAGGAGGCTCGTGCCGCCACCCCCTTTTCTAGACATTATGTTGCATATTATTCTCTTGGCTACAATCTGGGGACACACGGAAAGTCGGCGAATGTCGGGAAAAAAAAGGGAAAAGGAGGGGGTCTTTGCTTCAGCAGCCCCCATTACACTGTCGGTCTCTAAAAGGAGAAAAATGCGGGAGAAGAGTTTTGAGGAAGTTTAAGTGCTTACCTACTACATCTACTACTGTGTCTTGGCATCATAACATTTTAAGGGTAAATAACTTTGTCTGATTTGTGAACGAAAGGTTTATTTAAATATGGGCTTCGAGGTAGGTGTCGGTGGAGTGTTGTTGTTATAAATGAAAATTCTCGTAATTCGTTTATTTAACCATTCCTGATAACATTTTTTTTTTTAACTATATTTACCCGGTAGTATCGAATTTCAAGGATAACTAAATGTAATTGATAGTAAATCTTTTAACTGGAAGGGGGATCTATCTTTAACTTGAAAGATTTGAAGGGTGTTAAAAAAGATTTTAAATTGTACTGTTGGCTCTATCGTCTTTCTTTACTGGATCGCTATCGATTTTGTAGAGCTCGCTTTTAGAAAAACGCTTTTATTATATTCTGGCAAAATGAGATAAGGGAAAGGAAATCGACATGTAAAATTTAAATCTTATTATATTCGAGATTTCCAAAATTATTTTATATTTCGTCCCTTCATTTAGTATCTTCTTTACTTATAGCATTAGATGACGGCGGTTAATTTTCTCAAATTTAAAATATACCTTGCATTGGTTTTATTTATAAACAAAGAAAATTATTTCATCTTCGATATTTAAAATAAAAAAAATAAAATTTTGTGGTAGCTAAAAAAATATCGCAGTTTTCAAAATTTATAGATTGCCTATACCGATCTTGGGATTTTTGTTTTTTTTTTATAAAGCGGGCAGCAGATTCGTAATCGTTTCAGGGGTTTCAAAGTTTATCGCAGTCATAAAAAGCTTACCGAAAATATTTTATAACATTAAAAGAAGAATTAGTAAATAAAATATAAAATATAAAGTAAGTATAAGTAAATATTTTTACAAAATATGGCAATTTTCATAATTGGCATATGTGCAATTTTTTAGGAATTATTATTATGAAATACTTTTTTCCAATTTTAAAGATAAAGTTAAAAGGCGGGAATATGCACTACAAGATATTGCAAAGTAATCAGGGTTTTCTATTCTACAATACCAGTTTAAACCACTTTATGGGGAAGCGTCTTACCGGATCATCTCTTCCAAGATGATCCAATGATTACCTGTTTTGTAAATTGCTATTAAAAGACACGTTTGCTAGTAACAATCATAATTTACCTTTAAGGGTAAAAAACTTGTATTAACTTATGATTACCAGTTGAATTTATTCAAATGTTACATTCATACGATTGCATGTCTATATATTTAATTAAATTACGACGATTCTGATAATGCAAATTCATAACGATAAAAAATTTCGTATTTTATGTGTCGAATATGTGCAGTCAAGAAATTAATTTTAAAAGCAAATGCAATTTACATCGTTATTGTTTCATTTGAAATTGTAATTCATTAGAGGCAACAACCATTAAATAATATAATTAAAATGCGGGAATCTTGAATGAGGGATTTGTGCATCTTCATGGCCACATAATCACAACTTCTCTGAAATTCGCGCAATTTTCTTAATAAGTATTCATTTCAAGTTTTCCACTATTTGCGATCAAAGGAGGTGAACGACTTCTGAACCAATTGTGACAGCTGTGAATATTTGCAAAGTAAACATGACTTGTTTTCACACTTTCGCCACTAAAATCTGAGTCTCGCAATCTAGATTTAATTGCTTACTTATTTCGTCTTCGTTCAGAGGTCCTACAGAATACTAATTACTGTGGAATACTCCTTAAAATCGATATTCTGTCATAATTATAAGTTATAAATATTTTGTGGACTTCATGTGCGGTCCGATTATACGTCGATGCCGTGACATACTCGAAAGAATGCACTATTCTGTTTCTATAGAATATTAATTAACCGTAGAGGCTGTAGAAGCTTTTAGAAGCCATGGCCTTGCTGAATGCGGTGCATCACAGCTGAAAATGACTGTTGCGATGCAAGAAATTGGCTTCTTTAGGGTTCGAAAGCTCTTCAGATTATGAAACGAAGCGACGACGTGAAGAAGCCACAAAAAGTGATCATGCATGCGCGCCATGTGAAAGACTAGCGTCTAAGTTCAGGTGTAGGATCCGCTAAGAAATTGCCGATTATATGCGGTCGTGAACTTCTCCGCTCTGCGATGGACATTGGGGACGGTGAGAAAAATTACGCAATGCGGTTTTATACAGAGCGAAAAAAGAACGTGATCACCATCGCGATGAGCGAAGAGAACATAATTTTTTGGCGTCTGTCTGGCAAATACAACACAAAGGAGGACCCTTTCCCGGTGAAAAAAAATCAATTCCCACTTAATTTTGTGACCGCGGAGAGGCGAGTTCACGCTTCCAATTATCACAGCCGTCTGGCAGCCGCGCTCACCTGATCTACGGAGGAGGATAGCGTCTCTGTGCGTTTGCGCCGCTACTTTAGAGCATGGTGATCGCAGCAGTGCACGTTTGCAAAAAAAAAATTTTCGTCAATTCTTATGCTTATTTACCGCAGAGGTTGTGAGCTGACCCAATTCTCTTGTATCTTATGTATCTCGCATAAAATTATCTATCTCTATTAAGCGCGGCTTGCGCTGATCGCGACCGCGAAAGCTCTCGCTCTGGGATCGCGATCGCGAATGAATAGTTTTCGTTGGTAGCGCATTTTTTGGGGGTGAATGACACTGGTCTTTCGTATCTAACGCTCTGTGTATATACAAAAATCGGAGATTAAAGCTTTTTTCTTAACTTTCGCCAAAATTTTTCCTTGCTAATTATTTTCTATATATGGCCCAAACTGGGAGACTGTTAGCTTCTGTCGCTGTGGATGAACAAAATTTCGTTTTCTTCGCTATCCTCAACCATAACCTACGTCAAATTTTCGTCCGAGGCGCGAATGAGGAGATTCTTGTCGCAACTTATAAAACATTTTCTCTATGCCAGTGGACAGAATTCGATGAGAACACGACTTCGGTTTTTTTTTCATGTGTGAATGATTAATGATCATGGTAGGAGTGGCCAAGAGCCCTACATGTGCAAATCTCTCGATTTTTTGCGGAACTCTTCTTTAAATCGAATTATTTTAACATACAGATGATTGAGAATATTTTCCTTTTTTCTCGTTTTCCAGAAATGGCGGAAGGCAATGGAGAGTTGGTGGATGATGTAACCGGTACGAAGTCAGAGGATCGGGGGGACGGAGAACGGACCGAAGATTATCCCAAATTACTTGAATATGGTTTAGATAAAAAAGTAAGACTATCGAAAACTGAAACGATTCTCAAACTGCTTGTATTTAACAATTCTTAAATATTTACATTTATTCTAATTGTATGGAAAATAGGTTGCCGGAAAATTAGATGATATATATAAAACAGGTAAATTAGCACATGCTGAATTAGACGAACGTGCATTAGATGCTCTAAAAGAATTTCCGGTTGATGGTGCCTTGAATGTATTAAGTCAGTTCCTTGAATCAAATTTGGAACATGTATCAAATAAGTCTGCCTATTTATGTGGTGTTATGAAAACATATAGACAAAAAAGTCGCGCTAGCCAACAAGGTGTGCCGACGCCAGCTACAACAGTGCAAGTAAAAGGACCAGATGAGGAGAAAATTAAAAAAATTTTAGAGCGGACCGGCTATACGCTGGATGTAACAACAGGTAAGTGTCGAGATTACAGTTATACTTATAAATAAAAAACGTCCACCAAAATAGCAGAACCGCCCTTTATCTTCTTGTTAATTTCTAATGCATATTTATAATAATTTCTGATTTCAGTTTTAAGCAATCCCATAATGACTTTTGTGTTCAAATATCAAAAATATCATTTGCTTTAACTGAAGTAACCATAGTTCAATTAAATCTTAAGCCGAGTCTAAGCTTATATCAAAGATGGCTTAAGCCCAGATTTGACTTAAAGTTGGCTCAAACTGGGCTTAAGTTTGATTTAAATCTGACTTAAGCTTAGTTTAAACCGGCTCAAGCTTTTAAATTTCCTCTTCAGTTAAAAGTCGTTAAAAATATTGGTACCTTGCTTTTACCATATTTTATTTCATCATACAGTATGATTAAGTGTAAGCTCATAGTATTTTGTATAAAAATTGTAGTCCATTAGAGTTGAAAAGTAAAATAACTAGATAACATGCACAACAAATGTGAACGGAATACCAAAACAGAACTAAAATTATATTTTTCTTTTGGAAAAATGGCCTTTAAAATTTTTCATGCACATTTACAAAAGAAAAATAAATACATAAATTTTGAAATATTTAATGATTATATTCCCAAAATTTGTTAGGTCAACGAAAATATGGCGGGCCACCACCGAACTGGGACGGTCCCACACCGGGGAATGGATGTGAAGTATTTTGCGGGAAAATTCCTAAAGATATGTTCGAAGATGAATTAATACCACTATTTGAAAAATGCGGTACAATATGGGATCTAAGGTTAATGATGGATCCGATGACTGGAACAAACCGTGGCTATGCATTTGTAACATTCACTACCCGTGAAGCAGCACAGAACGCAGTCAAGGAGGTATAAAATGATAAAATGAAGTATAATCGTTTTCATTTTGATTAATTTATTTCTCGTTTAATTTTCAAACCTTCATGTTATTCTTATTTTAAGAGGACATCTTATAGTTTAAGACAAACTGCATGCGAGAACCCTTTCTGTCTATCCTCATCTGATATCTTTTCAGTAGGTTTATTTTTCAGTGGTTGTGGGCAGTGTTTTTATAATTTTCAGTTTTTCACTATCCTATTTTTATTTAGTTAGTATTCATATGATTGTTTTTTTTTTTTTATTTGTATGACCGAAATATGCATGAAATGTGAAGAGAGCGTTTTTAGACTCCCCACCTTTGTCCATAAACTATCCTAAACCTTCCTTTTGGATACTTAGCTGTTGTTTGAACAAGCCCCAAAAATTCCACTAATTTCCTTAAGGAAAATTAGATTGTTTTTTGCCCATCATACGACTTCCAGGATCATTGTTTTGTACCTAATATCATTTTAATTGTGTGCAGTAGTTTATAGTGCCCCCGAATATAAGTTTTCCTTTTTTAAAGAACTTTTCAGGTAACACGCATAAGATAAGTAGCACTCGTTGCTTGAAACGCCCAAAAGGTTATGGAAATGGGTCAATTGAATCGATTTCCACTTAACGAAGAGAGCCCCAAAATTACAAAATTCAGCAAAATTTTTTTTATCAAAATTCACTTTTTCAGGATTGGATTGGATTTCTAAATTTGACTTTTCGTATATTATTTTTAATGAGAGAAACTCCACTGCTCAAGGCACATCTACCGCAGAAAGGTTGGAACGAGTTGTTTATTTGCAAAATTGGCCACCGGCGGACCTGATTTAATTCAAAATTTACAATGTTTTGGCAATCAAAATTCAAAAGAGTATGTTGTTTACTATTCACGTTGCAACAAAGTAATGTATAATGAACTTTTTGGCATATCAAAATTTTACTCATACTTTAGGCATTAAGCGATCGTCTCCGAAGAGATTAACAAAATTTTTTACAGGTCTCCTCTTTGCACTACTGCTACTACCTCTAGTCGATTGTGATAGATTTTTTTATCGTTGATTGGATCTTGCGAATTGGCTGAAAGTTGCGCTTCAAAAATTGGATTCTACTTGCACACTTTTTTTTTTCTGTTTTTATTTGCCATATTTTTACCTTTCTAGTTTAATTTTTTTCGGAAGGAAATTTTTAAAGAAAAAAATTTACTTATTGTTTTTTGCTTTTTAATTTTGTTTATAATTAAACGACTTCATACTTTCCTATGTAGGTTTATTTGGTAACTGGGGAAGAAATTGGCGCTTTTCTCGAAAACAATTACATTCTTGTATTATTATTTTTTTTTTTTAAGTAGAACGATTTTTGCCGCACCGAAATTTGTTTTCTAAATTTCTTTCTTATATTCTCTACAGATTTCTTGTTAAAATCGATATAAAAAGATTCCAAAAGATGTGTGGTGGTAATGGTTCTTTTTCTGATTGTTATTTTTTGGGAAATTCATTGAATTCCAAAATTATTTTAATTGCTATTAAAGAAGTAACGGTACAACCAGAAGAAGGATCAATCTTTCCTATATTTATTTTGGAATTTTTTCGTTATATTGTCCGGTTTTATTTTTCATATGCGAGCATGTCCTATCTTGCGAACTTTTCTCTTTTTTGACCATGGTTTCTTGCCTTTTCTTTTTACCCTGTAGAATCAATTGTTGAATCTATTACCCCTCCTTATTCTTTAATTTGAAGTTCTTTTAACAATTTCCAAAGAAGGAAAAAATTGCCCTTAGACATTAATAAACTTAATGGCAAGTTTTTCCTTCTTTTGATGAAGAAAAGAAGATAATCATTCTTCCCAAAAAGAGAACATGTTATTGGACTCGAATAAAAAAAAAAAATTGTTTTTTGTTTGTTTAAAAGTTCAAAATTTACTTCAACGTTATTTTCATTTATTGCCATTTTCGTTTTTTGTTTTTATTATTTTATTATTTCACCACCCACAGCTCGATAACTACGAAATAAAACCTGGCAAGTGTTTGAAAATTAACATAAGCGTACCGAATCTACGCCTATTCGTAGGCAACATACCTAAATCGAAAGGCAAAGAGGAGATACTAGAAGAATTTGGTAAACTGACAGGTAAATACACACAAAAAGCTAAATTTTCAATTAAAAACCGCCAAAAAAATTTTTGTTATACCAAAATTTATTTGAATATCGCTAATAGAAACCAATAAGAGGGGGCATGGCTCATTTATTGGCTTCTAAAAGTGCTTCAGTGTTTATAAATTGATTGGGTTTTTATAAGCATTAATAACGCTTCGTTAAAAAATTATTCGTGTAAGTTTTATATAATTTTTGATGAGAAAATGATCGCTCAGCAAACACAATCGGCTTTAAAATTGTTTAATTGGTAAAATAAGTTAAATAATTCGAACTGATAATCGGCTTTCCTACGGGCTCTCGTCACACCTGATCTTTTTGCAATTTTTTAGAATTTTGTACGGTACAAGTGTTGCTAACTCGTTTTGCATTTGGTTTATCGCGCTTTCCCAATTCACCTTAAAGCGGAGCAAATAGTTGCTTTTTTTGATAAGAGAATTCAA
This sequence comes from Philonicus albiceps, assembly GCA_963969385.1. Taxonomy (NCBI): domain Eukaryota; kingdom Metazoa; phylum Arthropoda; class Insecta; order Diptera; family Asilidae; genus Philonicus; species Philonicus albiceps. The sequence goes on along the minus strand of OZ017776.1, from coordinate 8,118,219 downwards.
GGAGAGATATGTTTTTCTAGATAACTGTGCTGTTTTTCTATTTCTAATTGCTACCATAAAATTAAGCGTTTACTAAATAAAATCAATTTTATGAAAAATATTTAACTATGATACACTCATTTACGTTGAGGCTTGTTTTTGGATAATTTTGTCAAAAATCCTTTTTCAAATTATATTTTAGTCTTTAAAGTATGGAATCAAAGGTGAAAGTGAGAATTTTAAGAACTTCATTGAACAATTTTTATATAATTTCATTCAATTTGATTCAAAAGATTCAAAAATTAGGTCTAATAGGTTTCATATTATATAAAATATCGGTTTGAATGTCCTATAGCTCTAATTTTTAGAAAATTCAGTAAGCTCAGAAATTGAGGTTCTGTAATTTTGCTGAAACATTGCTTAAAGAAATTTTTTGAGTAATATGTGAACAAAATTTATGGGTCGTTCATAGTTCCTTTATTATTTTAATTTTGGAAAAATGTTTCTTTTTGAGAATATTCTGAAAATTCGCAATTTCCAATATTTTTTTTTGAAATTGTAATTGGAAAAACATAAATTAAAGACGTTTTCCTGAAATTAACAACAATATTTAGGAGTTTTAAAATTATCTTTTGCTCGTTATTTTTATTCTAAATTTATCATGCCTAGTGAATAAAGAATTATAAAATTATTGCATAACTTTGGTTGAGGTAATAACGCATAATCCTCTAGTAAAAATAACTATCCCACGCTACGATTACAGCACAGTTATGAATTAAATTATTCCCCTAGTTTCTTTTGTAAATAATCGTTTTTTCCGCTTACACCATATTGTGAAAATCGAGATCATAAGAACGTTAAATCTTTCATAACAGAAGGCGGGAAGAAAAAAAATAAAATTGAAAACTAAAGTAAAAGAGTAAAACCATCGAGTGACCTCTTTTCACAGAAGCAGAAAATAACTCTTGGAATAATATCCCCTTTCCATTTCCATTTCTTTAAGAAATTCTTTTCTCCTTGAAAATCCAGATGTTATAGGTGAACAAAATGAATGCACTTATTTGCTCGGCGTTGTGCAGCAGCTGCTTTTATTAAATTGCAGAAAGGGAAAAACCTTTCCCGTAAATGCAATTTTTATCTTTCTTAATTCATTCTCCTTCTTGATGTTGTTAAAAACAAAAAAAAAAAAAAACAAAATGGGTAAAAAGCCCACGTCCGCTCAAAACGTAGTCAAGTCGTTCATCGTGCGTCCATCAACCCCATTTCATTGAACTGCACTGAATTCGCATATATATTTCTTTTTTTTTTTTTGTGTTTGCGTATTCGCCTTTTTTTCACTCTTTTCATGTACTTTTTCTCCCATCACACCTGGTCATGCATTTTTTTTTATGCGTCGCGTAATAACATACAACACATATGGAAAGGAGAAGGGAACGGAACACGTACACTTTCTCCTTATCATAAAAATCATTAAAAAACAGCCAACCGAATGCATTTAATGTAAAACAACATGGCTTCTTGTGCTCTCATTGTTTTTATGCTGTTTCCTGTTCTTTCGTTTTTTCCTGTATATTTTTTACTTCATAAACGGCATCAAAAGAAAACCCATTCCTGGTGCACACATTCCTGTTGAAAGCATTTTTCATTTGCTAAAAAAATTGTAAATATGTTTTTGCCCTTCTTTTAATTTTTAAAAACCAGTAAACCCCCAACTGAAAATGCCTACTCTGGTGTTTTGTACTGTTTTTTCTTTTTTTTTTTTTTTTTGTAAAAGAAAATCATGTTAAGTTCTAACCTACCTCACACCATATTTACGTTTATAGTTTTCTTCATGTAAGGACACACAGCATAAATCACTTTTGCTTTTGTCTCTCATTCACACCTGGTTTTTTTTTTTTTATACTCTACATTCCTTTCCAAATGTCGTCCTTTTGTGGCTTTGTGTCGTTCTTTTTATGTTCTAATATTTATTAACATTATCATCCTCAACAATCTCCAGTCATTAACTCGGTTAGAGCAAATTTGCATTAAGTATGTAAATAAATTTTCCAAATTTATTTTTGGTTTTTAAATGAAACAAGTAATTTACTATCCAAGAGTATATTTATACGCGAATTCGGTTCTATTTAGAGGCTTTTTGCGTCAATTTACATTTTAAATGCTATTGCATTATAATTTGGGTTTTTCTTATAAACCAGAAATCCATTCGATCAGTACTATCAAATCATTTTATATGTTAAGATTGAGGCTATATATAAAGTTTTTATGTTTTATAAAAGCAGGTATTATTCTAATTTTACCGATCCGAAAAGCATATTGCAATAACTTAATGCACTTCTGAATTGAGAATGGTGTTTGAAAGGTTTTAAAAAAGCATTCGCCTATCAAAATTTCCTTTTATTTATTTTTAAATTTTGGTTCTGATATTAAGGAAATAAACATAATTCATATTTAAATTTCATTCCCTAATAAGTGAATATTTTTTAATTCCATTCCATTATCAATTAGTAATTAAAGGATGTATAAAGGAATTAAAAATTAGTTCCAAACCGTTTTGAATGATAGTGTGTTTTTAAATTCATAAGTATTAATTGTATGTATAATCAAGAATAGTTACAAAGGTATACGATCGTATCATTTTATAGGCAAAAAGATATGCTAGCCACTATGAGATCGTTTTCAATCTAAAGAAATGATGGAGTTATAATGGAATCTTGATTATTACTTTTCAATTCTATTTACATTCCCAATGGAATATACAAAGGATTATATGGAATGGTAATTAAGTGGATATTAATTGTAATACAACTATAATCTCTGTTATATAAAGTATTTTCTAATGATTACTACGCGCAATTCATTTACCTCAGAGCTATTTTACTTGATTTTTCAACCAAACTGTTAAAATAAAATCGGTGAAATAAATTTATATAATAAACATAATTTTCTTAATAGCATGAATGCAAAAAGCTTCTAAATATAACGCAAAATATTTAAAATTTTTGAAAAACCCTCAGGAGCTTGAAGTTTTTTATTTTTGAATCATTCAAAAACAAAAAAAAAACAAAAAAATATTTAATTTTGTGATCCAAAAATAAAAAGACAAGCGCAAGGTACGATATAAAAAAGCTGCATTTATTTTATATACTCATTATTTTACCAAAAAAAAAAAAAGGCAACAAAAATTATTTTTTTACTTTTATTAAATCGAAGTGCTTAGGGAAAAAAAAATAATAATAATAATCAAAACCTACAAAATTTTGTTTTGTTGAAAAAGTAGTTGATAAATACGAAATTTTGTGTGACTTGTATTAATTACAGCTGAATGATTATGAAATTCGGAAAGGCAAAAAGATTGGTGTAACGATATCATTTAACAATCACCGGCTATTTGTCGGAAATATACCTAAGAATAGAGATCGCGACGAATTATTAGAGGAATTTTCTAAACATGCACGTAAGTGGTCAAAAGAAACAAACAACAAATTGAAAAAAAAAACTAAACATTATTAATTCAAATAATAAAAAAAAAATCTCAGATATTTCGAATTGAAATAGATAATTTTTCTTAAAAAATTCATAGATTTTGCGATGTTTACAGTGAAAAGTAACAAGAAACAGAGCAATACTTGTAGAAGGCCGAATTGGATGTTTTTTTACAATGATTAGCTGATTTTTTTTTTTAATTAAAGTGCTTCAGAATTTTTGAGATGTGCGCAAATTGCAAGAGAGAATTAATAAATAAATCCATTGCAAAAGTTTGTTATTTTAATAACTTGCAACTTGTGCAATCATTCAATAAAATAATCAATGAAAATTAGTCTTTTTTGTTGTTAAGATGCAAAATTTAACAGTTCTGTAGCTCAACAATTTTCTTTCCAAAACATTGCCAAATTCGCATTAATTTTATTTTCAGATTTATATTTTTTTACTAATAAATAATAAACTTTTATTCAAGTGTGTGCACGTTGGTTAAAATTTTTCAAAATCTCAATGACACTGTGCTTATTTGGATAGTTAAACAAATAAAAAATGCGCATACATTTTAATAAAAGTGTTTTTTTGATTGTTTCATACATTAAATATTGGACGTTTTATTTACCCCATTTGGATCAACTATGTAAACACCATCAAGTAATTTTACATGTGAGAATGTGGCTGTCAAAAAATTATTAAAGCGTTTTAAAAATTAATTGGGATTTTTCACATGTTTGGAATTTCCTCCATCTATTGTTTTACTAGCTCTGCTCCAGTTCCGGTCGAAGCTTGTAAATACGCGCTAGATCCAAGGGGGTAAGAAGCTCCCTGTTTTTACCTTTCAAGGATATCAAGATATAGTTTTTTTTTTACATAAATAGATGGTTTCGTTGAAAATTCTAGATAATCATCAAGTCATTGTGACTTGTGGCATTTGGTATGGTTTTAGAACTTTTTAGGTCATTTCATTTTATTATCTTCTAATATCGTTTTCTATGGATTTCTGTCGTATCATATCTCATATACGATTTTGAAAAAAAGGTACAGTATATACTGAAAATTGGAAAAACCGAAACCAAAACCAAAACCAAATTTATACGGTATGTTAGACCATTTAGAAAATCTTAGAAAGCCATTATTCATGATATGGTTAAAAGCATACACTCCGTTTATTTTTTCATGAATTCAGGTAATATAAACCGACAATTAATTTGAAGTTTAATTACTATTAAATAATGAACATTTCAATTCAAATTCACTAAAATTACTCATTTTGGTATTCGCACCCTTGCCATTGCCAAAAGACAATTCATTACGTTTTTTGTGATTTAAGGTTTGTAATTAAAAATGAATCAATTAAATTCTGTTAACTAAAGCCATCAATAAATTTGCATGAGTTTTTTCTAGCATTCACAATTTCCAAAATGTTGTGAATGTTCTTGCACCTTAAATTAAAAATCACTAACCGAGTTTATAACCCATTCGCTGCCGAGATCATATTCAGCCACGCATTCAGCTATAGGCAACTACGAGATATCTCGTAGTTGGCAGTGAATGGGTTAAAGAATGTGAATAGTAACACGGCAAGTGAGTATGGTTAGGAAAAGAACGAATTCAAACACAGAATTACCTCCAATTTCTTTAGGGAAAAATATCTTTAATTATTACTGTTGGATTCTTTCAAACTCAATGCTAGTGACGAGAATTATTTTCAAAATTTTCTTGGAGTTGGTCTTACAAAGGTATGTACAAAAATGAGGGTAAATGCCGGCTTAATAAGATAGCAACAAATAATAATTATGGAGAAATCTACATTATGGTTTTGTTTTTTTTTTTGGGAAACGATAACTTTAATTTGTTACATGTTACCGGAAATGTCCATATATTTTGTTTTTACTGTAAAAAAAATGTATTACATCAATTTGGAACATTTTCCTCATAATGATGAAAAGTTAAATGATTTTTTCTCAAATTGTCGAGTTATCAATTCTGTTTACTGAAGAAAAGTCATAAATGAAAAAGCGTAAAACTTTTATCTGACAACCGGAGCTGATATTAAGCGATAGAACGTGCCATGCATTTTTCGAGTATCTATTTGTTAGATAAATTATGAAAGGTATGTGCTGAAAATGCATAAGCTATCGCTATGATGAAACCCAGCTGAAAATTTATAGCCGACGTGAAGTCTCTAATTTGTAACAGTTGTTAAATCAGTAGCGTAGTTTCACTGTAGGTCTTAAATTCCTTAAAGAAGTTGAAATGATTTTAGGAAGATGTGGTTTTCTGGGGAAAGTATGCAAAAGTCGACGAATCGAATTTTATTAAAGAAATGGTCACAAGTCGACGCTGAAATTGAATTTTCTAACATGATACTAAGATGTTCTCCAGCTAGTAGTGTATAGGGAAACATGGTAGGGCATCTGAATGAATAAAGTAAAGTTTTTTTCAACTTCTCAATAAAATTAATGTCTTTAGTGGAAAAATGGAAACATGTGAAAAATACAGACATTCGAATTCGCATTCGAAATGAAAAAGAAAAATATTTGATAGCTACAAGCGAGTAAGTAAACCGAGATTCAAACGTTTTAAAATTATTCTTCCAAACACACAATTGTCTGGCTACAGTCTTAACATAATCAGATGATTGAAGAAATAAACTAAATAAACAAAGAGCTCATGAAACTTGAGACAAGAATGGTAATGACTGGAGAACGATATAAATATTTCCATTAAATGTGTTTTATATATCAATTTATATATATATATATATCTTTTAATAAATAGTATATACTACATTTTTTCTCACATATAAGTTTTCTCCTATATTTATATGATCTGTATTTAGATAAAGCGAGGAACTCACCCTCAGCAATTGCAATTGAATTGAATCAGTCATAAAAAAAGCGACTAAATTAGCATAGTAGAGATATTTGAATAAAATAAAAAATGAATAAATAAATATATATAAAAAAAAAGAAAAAAAAACTGAAACATGAACATTTTCAAAATTAAGCGTTTTGGCATTGGATTTTGGGAGGGTTTAAATTGTTAAATTTTTCTTTTAAAATTTACAATTTGAGTTTAGTAAAAATATGAGAAGTTTGTTCAGTAAAATAAAGTTGCAAATCCTTCGATTGATCTTAAGGCGATAAAAATTACGAAACATCCTTTATTAATCGAAGAATTTGTAACGCAGATTTTTCTAGTTACACTATTGAAATTGTGTTTAATTTGATAGATTTTACTAAATTCTTAATTTCTTTTTTTCGCCCTCTTCTCTTTTTGTCTCTCGAAACGACGTTTATAGCTGGTCTTGTGGAAGTTATTATATACAGTTCACCGGACGATAAGAAGAAGAATCGAGGATTCTGCTTTCTCGAGTATGAATCACATAAAGCCGCCTCATTAGCCAAGCGAAGGCTAGGAACTGGTAGAATTAAGGTTGAAGAAATTGTTAATTGAAGTTACATAAATTTATGCGGTATAACTAACAATAATTTATATGCAGGTTTGGGGATGTGATATTATAGTCGATTGGGCTGACCCTCAAGAAGAACCGGATGAGCAGACAATGAGCAAAGTTAAAGTATTGTACGTGCGGAACTTAACACAAGATATTAGTGAAGAAAAATTAAAGGTAAAGTGTATTGCATCACTTAGCATATTTATATTCCTCCTGTAACCTGAATTTTTATTGCAGGAACAATTTGAACAATATGGAAAAGTAGAAAGAGTTAAGAAAATTAAGGATTACGCCTTCGTCCATTTTGAAGACCGTGAGAATGCGGTTACTGCAATGCGAAACTTAAATGGAAAGGAAGTCGGAAATTCAAATATAGAAGTATTGCACTTTGTCTGCTTTAATGCGTGGGGAGGAGTAATGCATAAATGCGCTTTTGTTCATTTCTTTAGGTATCACTCGCAAAACCGCCCTCGGACAAGAAGAAAAAAGAGGAGATCTTAAGGGCTCGAGAGCGTAGAATGATGCAGATGATGCAGGGACGCACTGGTTTAGTAGGGTAAGTTGAATGCTTTTTTGGTGCTCTTGTTCTGATTAATTCCTGATATACTCGTATAGGATAGACGATACAATGCCCAAGCAGCGACGGTACTCTTGAATTTTACTATATATTAAGATATTAATAAATTGCTTGCACGTAGACTTCTGCTAAATTAATATAATATCCACAATCACCGAATAACGGCTGAAAAATTGAAAGAAAGTCGCTATATTATTCAAATCAATGCGAGCATAGAATCAAAATCATAATTGGTAGTTCATTTCTTTAGTGTATATTTTATTCACACTATTAGTTTTTATAATACATACCTCATACTCTTTTTATTTAAAACAATTAAACAGACATATTTAGATAAAAGCACATTTAAAAAAGGAAACATCCAGTACTGTGGTTATAAAAATTTAGCTATTAATATATTTCTCGTTCACATGAGAAATAAATAAAATATGATATACTTATATGTAAATTAAAAGAAATTATCATTATTTATGAAAACTCAAAACAAACTGAAAAACAGAAACTTAAGGTAAAATTTCCCTTACTGTTCTTTAAGCATTGTAACATTTACCCTAAAGTATTAAGTGCATGTTCTCAGGATGGTCTTATCATTGATTCGTATAATAAAATCTTCTTTATCTTATCTTTATTAGTAATATATCACCATCACATCCTGGTATGATGCCAATGGGACCAATGAGGGGACTGCCAGGGCCTCGGATGCCATTAAGAGCGCCAATGGCCCGAGGTGATTATGGTAAGTCATTTTACAGTTCCTGATATGTAATATTACTTATAAGAAGTATATAAAAATAAGTTCTAGCAGATTTGTTTAATAAGTGAAGAAATGAAGAGATTAGGAAACGATCGGTTCATCTTAATTTCAATCAATATTACAAGTAAATCTTTATGCTCTTCAGTTCCAAACCCTTTCAATATATATGTATATAAAAGTTTCAAAGCAATATTCATTGAAAGTGCAATGTAAAAAAAAAAAAAAAGTCATCCCTCTTTTTACTAAAAACAACTAACGTAACTTTTCTTTGGTTTTTTCCGATCAGTTTCACGTTACAGAAACAGAAGATTCAGTAATTTTTCCCCTATAAAAAAAAAAAAAAACAAGGAAAATTAGTTTTGCGAAATATCCTCGAAGAAATAGTATTTCATTTATGAAAAGATGATAAAATCCTAAATGTAATTTATCGCTATCATTTTATAAATTAGTCACTACTTTCGTTCTTTTTGATTAATTTCCACATATTTATTTCTGTCCAAGTTGTCCTATTAAAAAAAATCCCCTCAAATGTGCATGCGTATGAAATTTAATAATATTGCCCTATTCCCCCGCCAAGTATGACAGTAGTGAGAAACACGTAACTTCTTTAATACTGCGCAAGTAAAAGTACTTTCTGATTTTTACGTTTTTTTTTTTTTTCAAAATTTTGTATGCTTTTATATATTTATACATATTTTTGCATCTTCCTGTCTTGACTATGTCCTCTCTGCCATTAATTGGTACTAGCTAAAATTCTCATTGTGTTACTTTTTTTTTGGGTGCGTGTGTTTTGATTTGTTTTTGTATAATTAAAAGAAATTTACTAAAAAAAAATGCATGTTTGTTACATTTACAAACAAAAATAATTCGCCCGCCTTTTATTCTTTCTGAAGAAAGTTTTTGACATGTCAATATTTCTGTTTACTTTTTTGAAAACTGTGTTTTTATTTTTCTGTAAATTTTGGTAATCTATGAACAGTAATAATTTTATAAATTTGCTCATGTCCAAAAACTTTCGGACGCTGGAGAATATTAGCTTTTTTTGTTCCCTACAGGTTCCTAGCAAATTTCCTTATTGGTAAGTATGTCATTTGGGATGAAAAATAACGTTGCCATCATTAAAAGCATGTCGTATCACTTTTTTATTAATTACTAATAAGGGTTATCACTTCCCGGCATGTCATTGATTTTTGTTTATTTTACTCTTATTTAAAGCTCTTCTTTGAAGCCGTGAATTTGTATCAAAAATATGGTTCTAGTATTTTAAATGCATAGTTTTTATATATAGGCTAGCCAAAATTTGGTAATGCGATTCTTTTAGATGATGGGAAATTTCCATTATGAAATGGATTTTTTTAAATCGTAAACTTTTGTACTTTTATAAAATGCGTATAAATTGTAATAAGAAATGTATTTTAATTTTTACTAAGATACAATAAAAAATATATAATAAAATTACTGATTTTAAGGTGAGATATCGATGAATTTTAAATTTAAAAAATTAATAAAGGAAACATTTTGCAACTAAACGAAACTTTGTCACTTCCATTTATTAACTTTGTATTTTTATGTATTAAGACAACACATAAATTACAATTATATTCTTCATGTACACCACATTTTATGCTTTTTGCAATTATATTCATTAATTTTTATATTTTCCACATCAACAAATTTTTTCCATCTTTTACAACGACACGGTAGCAAATATAACAAATAATGAATATGATTCTCTCACCTGTAAAGGCCTGCAAAAAAATATCTTTAGTTTCGTTTTCCTATTTTTATCGCGACAATTGTTGTCACAGTAATTAAAAGTCGCATGTGATGTTCTCGGCTTGTTTATGGCCGGCATTACTTTCTGACGAATGTTTAATGGAACACGTGCTGGAAGCAAATCAAAGCCAACAGCAACGTTTTACATAAAGAAGAGAGTAACATACAAATATTAAATTTTAGTGGGTAAATCTATTTTAAGTTCTCACAAGATTTACTAAATATTTATTCGAGTTATTTTTTTGTATTTTAATTTATCTATATCATAACTAATTTTTTTTACGGAAGAAACATTTTCAGTAGGAATTTTGGTAGATATTTTATAGGGTCATATATCTTATACATGATTTTTGGAATACGTTATTTTCTTTTCAAAAGAAAGCCGAATGAAATAAAATTTTTATAAATAGCCATTATTCTTTTTTTTTATTTTAATAAACATTTCTCACACTTCCATGGGGAGAAGAATGAAAGTACATTAGAATTAGAATTAAAATAAAGAATTAAAATGTCCTTCCAAGGGTTAAAACCATTAATCGTTGGTTAAATATTTTTATTACCTAAGAGGGCTTTTATTTAAAACACGAACTTTATTACTCTCCTTATTATACGAATTTTTTTTACTAAAATTAAAAATATTGATGGAATATTTGAGATAATGTTAAATGTTGTACGCATTTTTAAAGTACTTACAAGATATTGACAATAGTTCACCTATAATGAAGAGCTTTAAATAGGTCAGTAGTGAGAATCATTAGAGTGCGAGTTTTGCTTAAGTTTTATACAAATATCCAAAAAAAAAAAAAATGAATAAAAAATAAAATAGGCCATGTCATAGTAGTAAACAAAATTGCCAGACCAAAAAAAAAAACAGTTTTATTTTTAACGTTTACCTCGTACTTAAGAATAAAACTACAAAATCCACAGAAGAAATCATTAATAAAATAAAAAACCAAAAGATTCTTTAAATACATCAATTAATTTTTTTCTTTTTTTTATGAGTGTGTTTTTTATATGTGTAAAAAAGCAGCAACAAAAACGACATTTTAAATTTGTAGATTATGATTACGACTTTTACGGTTATTCGGATTATCGTGGTGGCTACAATGAACCATATTACGATGATTTTTACCGAACATATGATGGAGATTACTTCTTTGACTATCCACCAAGCGGTGTGTCGCCAACTGGCCCCGCTGGTGCTCCTCAGAGAACGAGCAGAACAAATGTGGTGGGTCCCTTAAACAAAACAAATTATTTTCATTTTTATATATTTAATTTTTTTTTTTTTGTTGTATTTTTGATCTAATTTTAGTTAATTAATTTTTTATCACTTTCTAATTTCGTTATGATTCCTTCGATTATTTTGTACATTTTTAACTTTAATACTTACGCTTTGTTTATACAAAAAAAAAATGAAAAAAAAAACATTAAAACACAGCGAACAGCAGCATTCAGACTTTAGGATAGGAAATGAAATTTATTTAAGCAATTTCTCAATAATATGCGTTTTTGGAAGCAAGTGATAAACACTGCCACTGTATTGATTACAAGCAAATGTATCCTCTGGTTTCAATGCACTCCAATTTATAGCGATAGTCGTGATTGCTTGAAGAAATTCGTTTGTTTTTAACATTAAAATTTTTATATTTCCGTGCTTTTAATCTCTGTATAGTCATACTATTTTTTGGTATTAATTAATGGTTCAACATAACATTTTTATGTGTTAATACAGGAACTATAGATGTTTCTAACGTATGATGAAAATATAATTGTTAGTTATTGAAGATTACTAATGAAATTGGTCAATTACTTTTTGCCTCTTGTGTAGCTTCAATGACTGTAGGCAGAAATCAACAAAATAGAATTCGAGCTTTTTATTAAAGCTTTTCTATGTTTCTGGAACAAATTTGTTGTCCATTTTTAATTATTTTCTGCTTTAAATAATCGTAGGAGAAATGCAATATTTATACTATAGACAAAAAGCTTAAATATCAAATTTCTAGGAAATTTTATTACTTCCTAAATGGTTATTTCTGATCCTACATGTCGTACCCCAAAAACAGGAAAAATATTGGTTATAGAAACCAAACGATAACAAAACTGTTTCAAAACCTTTTTAAACCTTGAAAGAGTTCAAGTTGCTGGACAATTTCTTTTCTACTATTGCTTAAGGGATTTCATACGTTCGTCTAGCTTTTTTCAACCACTGATAAAGTGGCTAAGTAAGTTTAGTAATAGTTCTAATTTTCAAACTAAAAATGTACTCCAAAAATAGTTCCACAAGCATCACCTGCATCTATTTTATCTTTTTTAAGAGTACTAAGAATACAATTTAAAAGGTTTTGGTAACGCTGTGATATTTTTACACCACAGGTTAAACGTTTGCTTGCAACAATAAGTGGAATAGTTTTAAGTAATGTTAATCTGATGACAGACGTGGCAGGCCGGGAAAGAGTATTAGGGGATTCTCATAAAGCTGAATGTGAAAGAATTATTAAAAATAATGAAACTATTCACACAAAGTATCATTTCAAAGACATGATTTTTAATTTTATTATTTGTTTTTAAAATATATATTTTTTGCTTTTGCTTTGTTTTTTACAACTAACATATATAATTTTTTTTTTCGTTGATTTTATTTTTATTATAAATGTCGCGCCGCTTATATATACTTTGCTTTATATTCTTTGAGACGCTTTTTAAGAATGCTTTTATTTTAAAAGAAACCTTTTTATGCTTGTTTACAATATCGGTGAAGTAACACAGTAATCCAAACAAAAAAAAAAAAAAAAATAAAAAAGATATAACACATTTCTTGGCTGCTAGTAAAATACCTTGTAAAATGAAATCATACCTTAATTGTGTTTTGATCATTCACTAACTAACAAGTAAAGTAATTTTGCAATACCTTTTGTATTGCTTACAATTTGTGTAAAAGAATTAAAAATGCCAAGAAAACCCCCTGCTTCAGCTGTACCCCTTTATTAACGCATTAACATAAATCATTACTTTGATGGAATGTGTTGAAAGTTGCATTTCTCGTTCCTATATTCGGATACAATAGATAAACTAAATTGTAGATATGAGAGCAACTTTAAGCTATTTCCTCAGAACGCTTGTGTAGATTTCATCTCTTAAATATCAGCAAAAACTACTATTTGATCAAGCTAACATGACTAGAACCCAAAGTTCTTTACTAATGAAATCTACTCTTCTATCCTTTCTGCATAAAACACATTTAATTTCATTCGTTCATTAACAAAACTTTCCGAAAATGTCAATCGCAAAATAATATCGATCCTAATCAAAATTCAAAATTTTCAAAATTCTCTTCCAAGAACAAAAAAAAAAAAATAATAATAATAACAAAAAATGTTTATTTTGCCTAAAAACTATAGAAAGACGGATTTTTTTCCTCTTTTATTATTTAATATATATATATATATATAAAAAAAAGAATATATATAATCACGAGTAGGCACAGATATCTAGGTAAATAATTATGTGAAGTGAAATAAGATAACACACAAAACACAGAGCTACATCGAATTTTCTCACGTTTATTTTCATTGGCCGCTTATTTAATTATGAATTTTCTAATTTTATTATATAACGACGTTTTCGTTTCGAATTGTTCTTTTTTTACCAAAAATTTATGTTAGTACTTTTGGAAAGAAGTGAAAAGGAGAAACGACTTAAAAAATTTTTTTCTTTTCTTTTGTGTATTGTGTGTTTGTTAGGAAGGACCAAACGGCCTCTATGGCATGTATGAGCCTATGTATGAGGTATAAAATGCCATATGTACTTATTTATCAAATTATGTTGAATTTAAAAATTATTTCAAAGATAAAAAAAAAAAAAAAGTTAATAGCTTTTAATTTTTCTAAGTTTAGATGAGAATTTATATTGATCAAGTTTTATACATGAAAGGTTTGTGCTTACTTAGAATTCATTAATTAAAATTTACATCTACTATAAAAATGTAACTCTAATCCCAATAATTTTATGGAAAAAAAAATAATACTTTCATATATAAAATGAGTTCCGTTAAGTTTTCTTTACTTTAGTTCTAGTTTTTGAATTATTTTTTACTATATTGTTTATATTGTGTATTAAATCTAACGCGTTTTCTTCGATTTTTTTCTTTTTTCGGCAACCGTCATCATACGTAAACCATATAAATGTTCGTCAAAACAAAAAAAAACACTATTTTTGAAATGTTACATTTCAAAATGTAAAAAAAAAAAAAATACTATTGGCGATCATATTATATAAAAATTACCACATTTAAAAAAAAAAAAAAAATCGAAAACTCAATTAGGGGGTTGGTCATGGGCGTGGAGTCACGGCGCGTGGCCGGGCCGTTGGGCTCCGTGGCAACACCAATCGACAGGCGGCCCCTCCGGCTCAACGGGGGGCCACCGTGGGGGCGCAGGCACCAGCCGGGGGGGTCCGTGGGGCGGGTCAAATTCGTCCCAACGCTCGTGGCACCCAGCGCGCCAAGCCGCTACCAAATTTACCAGGTGAGGAGGACGGTCTGTATCTGTCGTTGCGAAAAATACAAAACAACAATCAATCAATTATTTTGCATCTCAGCTAATTTGATAATGCAATAATAAAAAGACAACTATTGGGATCTCCTACTGCTTCATTTTGCTGCAACCTCTCATAACTCGAAGAGATGATCCTCCTGGTCTTATTTCTTTGTGTCTTGAACAGAATTTTTTGCATGCTGTTTTTTTGTTTTCGAATTTGACTGTGCCTCTCTGCTGAAAGGTTGCCAGAAATCTTTTAAATAAAACACCTCACCACCCCATACATGTTTTCTCTAAGTCGATCAAGTTGAAATCATTGAACTCATCCTTAAAATTTTGTTCGCATCATCCATACATTTTTTATGTGTTGAAGACCAAGGCCGGGGGCATACTAAGATAAATTTATAAGACAAAAGCAGTATGGGAACACCAATATTTGTTTTTTTTTTGTTTTTGTAACTTACCTTTTGTTCCGGCAAAAGTGCTCAACCTCCAGAATTTGGCAACAATTAGTAATTTACATCAGTGAAAGGTCCAGACAAAAAATCGTATCTAATTTTTAAAAGAAGAGGACGCAATTTTGTCGTTACAAAAAGGTTGTTTCTTTTTTGAAACAAAAGAAAAGAAAAAAATGAATCGATTAGTATAAATATATATCTTGGGTATGTAAAGAGATCTTTTATATTTATCCAAATAACTGTTCAGTGTTCATGTATTTGTTTTTAGTTCTTTAGTATTCGTTAAAGTGACTCAAAGTTGAAAAGGCGATTTAGCTTCATTTTTCATTTTCTCTCTTTATATCTAATAAAGTTTTTTACAAAAGAATACATTCGTATTTTCTTCAAAGCTTTAAAAATAAAAAAATATATAATATATGTAAAAAAAAAAAAAAAGTAATTGAATTTTTTTGATATCGAAATGGTAAATCGATGAAGGAGCTAATTTCCTGTAAAACGTTCCAACGAACGACTTAAAAATGACTAAAATAAAATGATCTGGCCTATTTTTTCAATTGGCTTTTTTTATACGCAAGTTATTTTATTTCGGAACATCTATGCAAAGTATATGAAACGAAAAAGTTGAGAAAAGAGAATCACAGAAGAAGAAATTGCGATTGCACATGCTATTTTATTCCTTTTTTACTTTTTTTATTATATAAATAAGGAATCATTATCCCGCTTTTGCTAACAATCTCGTCCTACTTTTTTTATATTATATACATATATTTTTATCCTATATTTTTATTCAATACTAATCGATTCGTTTTTTTATTTTTATTTATTGCAAAAATATGTTACAAACGTTTTTCTTCTTTCGTTTTGTTTTGTTTTTTTCTGTAAATAACTTTTATTTTTGAATATACATATATATTTTCATTGCTCTTAAGTTGTAATATTTTTTTTTTATATTCGTACTGTTTTTTACAATCATCCATTCATATTCATTCAATCATCCTTTAAAGAGAGTTTTTGCAAAAATATGTTGCTAACGTTTTTAATAGTAACAGTCAGCAATTATGTTAAAGAGCAATGTCTTAAAAAGAAAGAAAGAACAGTACTGGATATTTGTAGATTTGTTCACAAATGTTTATTTTCTTTATTCAAAGTTTTAAACGAATAACAATAATTGAAATAAGCAGAAAATATCCCTGAATTTATTTAATGATCCCTCTCTCTCTCTCTCTGAATTCCAGCCTCAATTGCCGTTTACGCCTAAATTCAGAACATAGTTCATTCAAGAATTTCAAGAAATAATAATAAAAAATAAAAAAAACAAAAAAAAAACCTCAAAGCATTAAAATCAAAATAAGAATTTTTGAGAAATTTCCAATATGTTTGCAACCAATTTGTATAGACAGTGAATTGCAACCGCCTTCCTGTTTCGTTGTTTCCTTCCCCAAATGTTCCTGTTTCGCATTGTTTTTCATCAAGAAGTTTACAACTTTTCGACAATTGA
This sequence comes from Philonicus albiceps, assembly GCA_963969385.1. NCBI lineage: Eukaryota > Metazoa > Arthropoda > Insecta > Diptera > Asilidae > Philonicus > Philonicus albiceps. The sequence continues at coordinate 8,101,699 of OZ017776.1, read as the reverse complement.
TTTGTTCTATTTAATATATATATAGGTAAATCCTGTTTTCATTATCCTAATATTAATGTTCCGTGTTTTCCCTTTATACGTTTTAAAATGACAAGTTTATTGTTTTATTTTAGATATTTCACAAATATGTTCAATCGCTTGAAATATAAAATCTGTAGGGTCCTCAAGGTCTTTCGTTATTATTTGCTATTAAATTATCTTTATTTAAACTTACTTAACGTCAACGAGGCAAATGTCTAACAAGAATTAAGAAATTGATATATATGTATAAGCAATATAGTTATCAACTATACAAACCTTTTCAAAACAACAAAGATCTGTTTTATACAAGTCTAACACTAACCTTTGAAAAGAGTTGCGCTAACGAAAATTCTGGACTATGTTCCAAAGTTTTAAAGCTAGCGATTCAGATAAAAAAACATTTTTGGGTACATAAAATAAAATGTAAACTCCTACTAGTTGGAAGGTACACATGCAATTTTAATTTTTTGTAATAATAGTCAAGTAGGTACTAACTGGAAGGTAAGAAATAATTTCGAAACTAAAAATTGAATGGATAAAAAATAAAGTTGGAAATTAACGATTTTTTAAAGTGCAAACAAATAAAGGAATGTGTGAATGATTTTTTAACTTTTAACTATAACTTTTAGGTAATCATGAAGAAACTGGCAGAATTTTTAATTGCATTTGAAGGCGCATAAATTTTGTTTAGAATGGAATAATTAAATTTAGAAATATTCCATAAAAAAACATGTTTTTACTACAACATATTTGCTTAAAATTAATATATAAAAATTTAATTTGTGTAATACGAGAGTTATGAGTGTCTTTCTTCGATAGTTGGGTAAAAATGTCTCGATATTAATGAACTTTTTAAAATTAATGTAAAGGAGAACTTCACTTTTATAATTTTATTTTTATCCTAGAATTTTAGACAAATTTTGTCATTTACACAGCTTCGGAACAAAATCTTTCCTAGGAAACAACAAAATAATTGTGCCTTTAAGCAGATATGTTGAATTCTACAAACAGATTTTTGTTGTACCGATTCATTTTTTTGAATTTCTAACCAATTGGCTTAGTGCGCAATCGATTTATTGAAGATTAACCACTAAACTGCTTGAATTATTTCCATTAATTTGAACCTTTTGAAGTTGTTTTCAAGGAAATATAACATCATATTAAAAATTTGTCATTTTAAGACGGTAATCCTTAAGTCCATAAATTTTTTTTTTTTTATATATGTAGTTATTAATAGCTTTAAGACGTATGTAATAGCTTTTAGCTTTAAATGCCAAACACTAACAAAATTTCTTTTCTTCTCTTTTACTTCTTCAAAACAAAACGATATAAAATTGAAATGCGATATACGAAATAATATCAACCAAACAACGATAGTCGGTAAACGTAAATTTGATGGAGGTCACCAAAATCCAGGAGATATAAAGCGACGTTATGCAAGCGGTTTAATAGGAAATGGTGGTGGAAATTGGGGCACCCAACCTTTGCCCCAACAACCTTTAGGCACAAATGGCGAACAATGGTATACCGACACTTATTCGACGTGGAGTTAAAGCAATCTTCGTGGGGGGAAAAAAAAAAAAAAAATGCAACCAGAAATTCATCAACCAACCAGCAAACAACAATTACATTTAAAAAATATTTCTAGAGTAATATAATGCAACAATAATAACAACAACAAGAAGAACAACCACACATTATATATATTACGAATATATATAGATATATATATATGAGCAGAGCTTTCCTTAATTTCCCAGCTGAAACAATATAATTATACATAAATGTAATAAACACATTCAAATTCATAAAAGCAGGGGTGATTATTTCGGAAGTTCTTTAAAATCTTTTCGAGTAGGACTACTTCAATTTCCGTTTTCGTCTTACTTTTTGTTTTTTACAATATAAGAGAATTGTATTAGGGTGTAAATAATTGAAAAAAAAAAGAAAATAATCAACAAAATTTGAGAAATATGTGAAAAAAAAAAACGACTGAAATTATTTTTTGATTTTGTCTTTTTTAGGGTTTAAAGAAAATTTATTAATAAAAAGAAAAAATAGTCTGTAAATGTCGTGAAACTTTTTAAAATAATGGCGAACTTTTTTAAATGAATTAAATATTAAAGGGAACTGTGTAAAAGGTGAAAAAAAAAAGAAATATTGTATAAATTAAGCATTCGCGTCTTAAAGAAGTTAAGGTTAACTGAAGAAGTTTTATTCGTGTCGATGATAGGTATACATATATATCTGTAAGATATTATAATAGTCGCAAGTTTTCGTAGAAAACGTAATATTTGAGGTAAAAAGTTATTTTGGCAAAACGCGCAAGTTGTTTATTAATTTTATTATTCTCTTTCGTATCTATTCAGTTTTCGTTAACATTTTGTTTCAATGTTTTTTTCTTTTTCTTTTTTTTTCAAATTTGTTAAACCGTATTATTTTTCAATTTTTGTTATTTTTAAAGAGATAAAAAAAAAAGTTTTTTTTTCGATAAATTGTATCGCCATATTTTGCGTTTCTATGTACAAAACAAGACAAAAAGGTACTAAAGGTCATCATCACATAGCATGTAATTGAGTTTTTTTTAAAAAAAAAAAACAAAAAAAAAATAAAAATAAAATCCCTTAGGGTGATAACTGGTACAACCATTGTAGCTATAAATATAAAATTTGTAAAACATTCACCACCATTTATCCATAAAAATAGATCTGTACTTTTTTAGACCACAAAACTATACCAATTCTATATTCACAACACTTTTTATTTCTAACTACTAAAAGCATACATAGTTAACTCTCAAATTTTAAATCAAACGTAAGCAGAATGAAGGTAAAACTAGAGCGAAGCAAAAATAAAAATGAAAGAAAACTGGTGACGAAATATTCATAATTAGATTAATGTAAAACAAATATTCGACTAATGTTAATTCTTTTCTACTATTATTTTAATTATTGTAATTAAAGTGAAGTCGAAGCGCTTCGGTAATTATAAATAAATGAAAAAGCAAAAAAACGTACTGATTGGTGTAAATTAAGTGATTTTATAACTAAAGAGAAGAAATTAAGGAGAAATTATCAATTATATATATAAACGAAAGCATGTTTCAGGTTTGTTCGATTTAAGTTTTCGTTTTCGGGTATTTTTCGTAACAAGAAAATATCGAAATATTAAATCATTTTATAAAAATATGAAACTTGTACCGATGCATACAACGAAGTCAGTTATATCCTTCTAATTAATACACTTTAATACACACAAAATAAATATAAAAGAAATCAGCTTGAGTAGTTCAACATGACCGTTTTAACTATTGTTGTAGCAAGAAATATTCGAAGACGAAGTCTTGGGTTCGAACAAACCCTAAGTCCATGCATCTCTGTAAAGTTTACTTTCATTGTTTTACTTTTCTTTTTTGGAATATATACATATAGTTTAAGATTTAATAGAAATATTATTTTTGTTTAGTTCTATCCTACGTTTTTTTTTTTTTTTTATTGTCATTCACTAGTAACTTTTTATTTTCTCAAGTCGGAAATATTAAATTTGATTTATTTTACTATTCGGTTAAATTATAAACTTACAAAAGAGATTTTATTGAATGCAAAATAAGAAAACAAGTTTAAAAAGTATGAAAGAAAACGTGATCAATATTATTTTTTTTGTTTTCGTAGAAAATGAGACAAAGGTGAAAAAAAAAAAACTCAAAATTGTGATTTTTTATGAAACTTAAGGATTTAAAAAATTATTCGAAATAAACATTGTGAAAATGAATTTAAAATTCATCTGTAATTATAGAATCCATTTTTCTATGACATTTTAGAGATATTTTAAGATATATAAAAAAGTGGACAATATTCTTCGAAGAAAAAAAGAAACTGCATACTTCTCCGTTTTACATGTTTAAACTCCAAAAAATGACCGTTTTTTTATTATGATGGCTAGCAGGGAACCATTGGATTTTGGTATGTACCCTGAAATTGTTTAATAAAAAGCATTTCTTCTATTTGATCACTTACGACAGGCACATATTACTAAAGGCTTTCTTCCTAGGCACTAAATATTTAGATTTATTTGAAATTTTTTTATATATATATCTCTTTGCTCAAGTTAATATTGCATTATTAAAAATTACTGATTATTTAGTTCATTCTTCACAATCCAAAATTAAATGGAAAAATGAAATAAACACTTTTCGTTTTGAACAATTTAAATAATAGGGCCAATTAACATTTCGAGTTCAAAATTTGATTTTGAAATACGTAGAAATTTCATCAAACATGTCTTAAAAGTTTTCTACTTCATCTCGAGTAAGTTCCAAGGGCAGGATTTTACAATTTTACATAACGTTTTGGAATAATTTTTAAGTAAAACAAATACCAAAATTGTTCACTTGAATGAATTGCAAAAAATATTTATGTCTCAAAACTTGTAGACAATTTTAAGTGGTACAAATGAATTTATGAAATTTTAATGCTACTCTAAGCAAATAACAAAAATATGATTTTGGGCAGCTCGAATGCAACACCATACGAAACGTATTTACTCAAGAATAGTACAATTAGTACAATATTAAATTTTTTATAACTCTGAAAGGTGAACAATTTTCCCAAAGAAATATACTAGGAAATAAAATTGGAAAGTGCCTAACTAAATTAAAAATTTGCCTTATAGTTTATAATTGGAAGACATTTGGAGACAAAATTAAAGTAATTCTTCAAGTTAAATAATTTATGTCTGATGTAAATTAATAAAATAAAATAAAAAAATCGTCCAATTTTATGCCTAGTACCGAACCGAAATTATGTATTTGCTTCAGAGCATCATTCGTATAATGTTTCTATTCTGTTTAATATAATAGCAGATATGAGGGCCTTTTTTTTTACCTAAAAGTAATTGTAATCTTTTTGTATTTTGCTAGTAATTTAATTTTTGGGGTATATGCATTTAATAATGAATTATCATTTCTTCTCAATTTTCTATCGAGTCGCGAAATTTTAACTCTTGTACTGTATTTAATAAATTTAGTTTGCTGCCAAACTCAATATTGTTCAAATTAATTAGTAGATTCGTTCTGTTTTCTCCAAATATTTTTGTCGCAAGTCTTTTGGGAGTTTTTTTTTTACCCGAAATCATTTTGAAAATGCAATGAAGTAGAAATTTTAAATTATTTTACTTTACTTTTGAGTTAAATTCATTTTAATAATTAAGATATTAACCAGTATTACTATCAGCAAAGGAAGAAAACTTTTTTACTTATTGAGTATAAATAAATTTTTAAAGATATACAACTAACAAGCTAAAAATTTTGAAGAAATAATTGTGGGATCCTACAAGCCATCATGTAAAAACTGCCAATTTAATTTACTCTAAATCTATAAATATAAAGAAGAAAACAAAAACAAGAAAACAGTGCGTAGAAAAAGTCTAAAAACAGAACTTAAAGGAAATCATAGAATTACATAACATTTTGAAAGCAACAAAAAAAACATAGGAAAACATTTTTGTAGTGATGTTTATGTAATAAAATTAAATAATACTAATTATCGGATATATGAAGGAAAAAAAAAACATATTTATATTAAATATTATGTTCTTTTTTTTTTTTTTTTTTTGAGAGAGAGAGAAAAGAAGCTGTCCGTTAGTATAGCGTCGCTTTATGAAGAAAAATATATATATAAAAGAAAAAAAGAGAAACAAGCAAATAAATAAAAGAAGAAATAATAATAATTAAAAAGAATTGAGGTAATTAAACAGGAAGAACACGGTATATAGACATCTTCTCTAAAATCCGAAACGATAGCAGTTGCAAATCTTCTGATACACAAACAGAAATCAAATGAATAGAAACTGTGAAGCGAAAAAGGCTTAGTTTATATAAAAAAAAAAGAAAAAGCAAAATGATTTAAAAGAAAACAACACGAAAAATATCAAAATTGTGTTTTATTTTATTATAATTAACATTTTTATTATTATATTAAATCAAATAATTATTTTTTTTTTTTGTTAATTTATATATATGTATGCATATATCTGTATATACATATATGCAAGTGTATAATCGATGGTCGGAAAAGGCAAACGCGCTCCTTCCAGCAACTCCATTAATTCGCAAGTCCGGAAGGAGTGCGATTGTCCGGCTTTTCTCACCACTACGGTCGTACAGCGTCTAGTTTACTCTTTTTTTTTTAAAAAGAAAAGAATTATACGAGAAACTTGATTAGAACTTTATATATGCAAATTGAGACAAGGAAACTAAGAGAACATACTACATAAATTTAGACATACTTTAGCATGTTAACTGTCGCATCAAAAAGAACAATAACCAGAGCGAAACACTTCTCTCTTACAACACAACATTTATGTACGGATACATAGCATTAACTACTAAAATACAGGATAGTAATATAATTCATTTTTTTTTTATCATACTAAAAAGAAAAGGAATGGAAATTCGCCGTTTGTAGAACTGATGACCTCTGCATCAAACTGATTCTTTTCCAGTATACCTACTAACTACAATGTAACAGAGAATAGAAGGGCTCCGAGCCGACTATTGTAATAATTAGGTAAATCGTTTTTTAAATAGTGGTTAATTTTACAAGTTTTTGTTAAGATCTTGCTTCTTTTTTTACAAACATAACATACACACACATATTGTTCTTTTCCAGTAATAAACCAGTTCTGTCAAAATTCATACAATTTTCTGTACAAGTCAATTTTCTACTACTTATTTTTGTCATTTATGAGCCAAGAAGATGCGTTGTTTATTACAATTAAAAAAAAAATGTCTTTTATTGCCTCCATTCCAATCGTTTTTCATTTTCCCTCCCTCTTAAACAATTATGGAAATTGTCCCATTTCTATAAAAATTTTAAAATTTCTTCACTAATTTTATTATAATTATGAAGAATGTGAACAATTTTGGGGTAACTACAAAAGAAGATTAATCCTAATTAACTGGATATAATGAATAATTATGGGGGCCTATTGCGAATATCACTTTTCATTCAAATCAAAAGCAAAGACACAGTTTTGAAGTTAAAATGCAAGGCATTTTAGAGTCTTAGCTTTCGATTCGACTGAAAAGTGATACTGGGTAATGGGGCCCATATGTTTGCAACTCATATTTTATTAATTATGCTTTTCTGCGCTCCCTCTTCATGATCTGTTGCAGCATCTCTCTTTAATCCCGAAATTGAATTGAGTTTGACCCGTGTTAGTCTACTCGCCACGAGCTAATCTTTCAGCCTTAAAATTGAGTTTTCACAAGACAACTGAAAATTGAGACTCAAACATTTTGAAAACTTCTTTAAACAAAAAAAAAAGGAATTCTTTACAAAAATCTAAATATTAGAAATTGTTCCTACTTACGATTTAAGATCCTAAAATTATACAAATTGTTTGAAGCCAATTTTATTACTAATGATTTTCCATAGTGTGAAATGTGTGTAATTTAAGACTTTCTTTTACTAATCTTTGAGAATGGTATCATTAACGTTTTAAGCTAAATAATTAAAAAAAAAAAAATTATATATAAAATTTGGTTTTGTAAAATGATATAATGATTTTCGTAAAGAGAAATGACGGTATGGGAAGTACAAATTGATTTACTTAGAAAAAATTAGTTTTGCCTAGTTGCCTGCAAAGAAAGCAGTACCATTATCATTACAAGTAATGCATTTAACATAAAACACTGGCAAATTTTATTACCATTACGAAGTAATGGTATTAGTACTTCACCATTATAATACTTCAAAAGCATTACTTAGAAATACTTAGCATTACCTAGGATTGCCTAACAATACTCAGCACTTCTACATAACTTGCTGGAAATGTAGAGAAGGAGAAAATAATATAAACTTTTATGTATCATTCATCGAGCAATGGTTCAGAGCAGAAAATATGTGCTTTCAAATGTAATAAATATTAGAGCTCTTTATTTTTTCTTTTTCTGAGAATTTCTGATTTATGTCGATCAATGCTGATGCTGGGGAGTTGTTAAGTAATGCTGTATTACTGTTGGGTTATGATAATACATGCGTTTAGTAATGCTGAGCCCTGTAACGCTGAGCTAGTGAATACTGAGCATTTCTAAGTAATGTAGTACCAATGGCATTAATTGGTAAAGGTAATACAATTTTATAGTACACGCAGTTTGTTTACCTTGTATTACTTGTAGTAGTACTGAATATATGGTAATGGATTATTTTACATTTCTGATTCAAATAAGATTCAGATATTTAGTTCCAGGCGGTAAGGACTTTAAAACTTCTTAAAATTGTGAAGATTGCTTGAACCAGACTTCTATAAGTTAAGCTTAAACCAGGCTTGAAAAGAATTAATTAGAAATGTTTCATAAAAATTCGGTTGATATATTTGAGCCAACAAGGTAATAATTTGGATTAACTCACGAGATATCTTGTAGTTGCCCATAGCTGAATGTGCGGCTGAATATGTTGTCGGCACCGAACGAGTTAAGGTGATTTTAATTTGTTGTGGGTTTAAGTGAAGCTTACTCCAATGCGTGTAAATTCTATCAGACATTCATGTCCAAGAAGGGCCTAAACCTTTAGGTACAAAGTTATTAAACGTGCAATCTGTCAGATTTAAATGAGACATAGGTAAGTAAATAGTACTTAAGGAAAAGATTTGAGAAAACGCTCGCTACTTACTTTTGACCATTAAGCCGAAATTGTAAGACTTAAGCTCTTTCATAATTTCTGGAGCGAATACTTGGAGGCATCGGATTTAAGTTGAAAGCTTTATATCGATAGTTATGAAAACTTTTGGACGAATGAATGAACGTTTGGTGAAAATTCGTGATAGATACTAGCTGCTGAGTTGGGTGAATATTGGTCAAGAGATTCGCTTAAATCTTACCCTTCTTTCATTAAATTATTGCGGAGATTTTCAGCAATTTTCAGGCACTTGTAGATACAAAACAAAGAAAAAAGGTAAGCGATTTGTTGAATTTATGAATTTCATATGTATATAATTTGTTTAGCAATTCATTGGCGTATCAATCATCAAACCAACATTGAAATTTTTGAAATGTAAATTAATTCTTTGAACGCTTCTACACTCTAAATTTGTTCTCTTACTAAAATACATTGAATCTCTAGTTGAACCTTAACTAGAGTTGACTTCCTAGATGTGCAGACCAAAATTAAATCGCTACAATTCATACAATTAATGTGTATGTACTAAACGTAGCTGATGCAGTTGAATTGAGCTTAAGATAAGAAAATTAGTCTTAAATATTCTCTATTCATGTGGAAGCTAGTTATGCCCTCATATATAAAATTATTTTTTGTTTTTGTGTTTATTTTTTAAAATTAATTATTTTATTTAAATCGACATTTATTCTAAATGTTATGAATGCGCAATGAAATCACCAGAAAGATTTGAATTAAATCGGTTTCTTTGTATTCGACGGACATAGTTTTAACAAATTAAGAGGGATATCAGGGATAAAGAATTTCTGGCAAAAGTGCAGTAATTTTTCAGTTCTTTCACACCAAGTGTTCTTCTGCTGTAGATTGTACTTTGCAAGTGGTTAAATTTGATTTAAACACAAAAATTTAAAATATTTTGTTCGAATAGGAAGTAAAAAGTATCGCGAATCAAAAGGATAACTTCATAGAATAATTGTTAGTAAAAATCTTTTTGGATACGAGCTTTAGTTTAAAAACTGCCACGAGGTTTTATACCATGTTTACATTTTTTACATAAGAATTAAAGGAGAGTTTTTACATATTTAAGCTACTTTGCCCTATAGATGTGTACTTGCGCCGGAGCACTTCACGGCTTGTAATATCAAAGGTTTTGAAGCTGAAAATTGAGAGGCAACTTGGTAATAGTGTTGTAAATGTTGTAGAAACTTTTCCCATTGATTCGATTACCACATGATTAATTACGCGAATTCAAATGTAGCTAAATACAGGTTTACGCGAATATCTCGAGAACGGTGGACTTTACGACAATAAATGTTCAATAATAAATTTTACTATAGTAAGAAAGTCCTAAGGTATTTTTTCGACCAACGACCATTCAATCTTTATCAATTAATCTGCCGAAAAGATACAGGGTTTTTATGGGTATATTTACCACTGTACCTATGAATTTAATTATGTCCTTTTAAAAAATAATTGGTAGGACGAGGTTCGAAGTTATAGCAGAGCCTATAGCACGCCAAATCATATCCCATATATTTTTCATTTCGAAATGTCTTTAAATTTAGTCTTTCCTAACTTCCCTTAAATTGCGAAACAATTGTATTGACCTTTCGCAGACATAGCGTTAGCCAAACGTGATAGGTTACCGGACATCACAAAATATTGAACATATCAAAAATATCGAGCCTAAACAAAACGTGACTCAATGAGATCGTCGAGCAACCTACCCAGCCAGGGAAATTAGTAATATAAGACTCTATTCGTTGATGTTAGACTTTAAATAATTAAGAGAAATGAGAAACATTTGATTGGCTGGGTACACTCGATCCGGTTTTTATTTATTTATTTTTAATCATAATTTTCATTTCAGAATCGAACTAACAACTTCAGAAATGATACAGCCAACCCTGTTTAGAATAATTTTTAAAGAATTTTAAATTTTAAAATCTTACCAGACAAAGTGAACTTATCCCTGCTTCGGTTCTGCAGACATCTGCTTCCTTCGAAAGGGTGTGCTATTTAGGGATGCTCGAAAATTATAAAGTCTGGCAATTGTGGCCCATTGAGAGAAAATCTCTGTTGAAGGTCCTGCGCACGGGCAATGTATATCATTTTAGGGGAGAAGGGCAATAGAAGGACCGTACAGGGAATACTGACAGAGAATAAAGTTCGAAAAATTAAAAGAATTTTCCTGTTCTCTACACAGCCGCCGAGGACTACGACGTCGTCGTCGACGACGACAGCGAAATTTTACTTTTTCCATAGAAGAGCCGCTCCCAAAGTGAAGGGCGATGGACATCTTCGTCGTGTCGCGTTCTTACAGCGTTTCAAGTATCTTTTCTTTTTGATTCGGTTATTTCTTTATATAAAAATTGTTTTTTATCCGGTTAAAAGTGGTAAAATGGCTGAGATAGTGGCAACTGTTTCGTCGGTTAACGAGTGCTAGGGATCGGCCTGCAGTCGCTGTCGCTGGGGCCTTTGCGAAAAGGGAGGAAAAAAATATATATATATATATATAAATAGTATAAGAAAAAACTCTCGGCCGCTGGTGCTCTTGTGGGGAGGAGGCGCAAAGATACTTGGCGGTGGTGTGACCCACTGAAGGTGCTCTCCAGTGTTACTTAAAGCACTTTTGTTTGCCTGTTTTTCGTTGTTTATTGTGATCGAATTTGTCTGGTTTGGTGGGGGACAGTCCAGCGCCTCGTTAATGTCGCATAAAGATTTATTTTTATTGCAAACCCACTTCGCGACGAGAAGGTCGCGCTGAGTGGTAGCTGTGGACGAGGACTCCCAACAAGGAACACGCTATGATTTTCTCTGCGCCAAGATAACGACGAACTGCTCCGGGAGAAATCGGCGGAAAATATTCCAATTTTGCGATTTAACCCAAACGGTCGACGAGAGCGCGCGGCTCCGGTCGGTAGTGGTCCAGCATTAGAATATTTATGTCAAGATTAATCTAGATCTAGTCAATCTAGCGGACGGTAGCTGGTTTTTGTAGTCTGGTCCGATCGGTCGTCGAAAGTGCTTCGAGTTCTCGTGTCGAGGGATCGTCCGGCGGCAGAAGGAAATGCAGTCTGAAGGGCTTCGACCCTCTCGCTAGCATCAGAAGATTTAGAAAAATAATAATAAAAGGGAAAAGAAAGTACGTGTACAGGAAAAGTGGTGGAAAAGTGCTAAAAATAATTTTTTGAGTGCATCTTGGGCAGGTTACAGTTTCACGTAGCCCGAAAATCAGCAGCAGCACCCGTTCAGCCCGCCTCGTCAAAGGGCGGAGTAGGAAAACGTAAGAAATTTTCCTTTTTACATATCTCCCAAGGAGGAAAAATTTAAAGGGCGTGATTGTGCGTTTGTGTGTGTGGGGGTGTTGTTTGTCATGCAGGACTAATTTGACGGATATTATCCCTGTGCGAGCTTCCGTGCCTCGCGACAACGGGAGAGGCGGCGACGGTAACGGCGGCGTCTGTCTGCGGCAGTGGCGTGTGGGCCTCCATGAGAGGTCTTTGCGGTTAAAAATTTCATCCTGCAACCGATTAGCGGATATATACGAAAAATTACATCAAAGGAGGACGGAGCGCCCTGAGCCCCAAGTTCTCCTATTTTGCAGTGGATGGGGATCAGTTGAGAAGTTTTGCTCTCGCCACCGTCGTGTCCTCCCTCCCGCTCCTGCACTTGTCATCTGTCTCCTCCGGCAGGGCACTTCTACAACGAAAGTGACTCGTCGTCGGTCGCCGGGCCGGGGCGAGCAGGGGGCGGAGCCGACGAGGGCACTTCGCAAAAGTCTCCGTACCTTCATCGTTTTGCCTCCTCTTCTTCTTCTTCTTCTTCTTCTTCTTCCTCTTCTTGTGTTCACCTCGAATTTTTCCCAATAACAACAAAAACAACAATTTCTTCCCTCTCCGGCCTTTCCTTCTGTCAAAATGTACCGTTATCTACTAAGGTCCAGAGCTCCTATACATGTAGTCTCCTCCCTTCGCAGAGGGTGGTGTGTTGGTGCAGTAAAGCAGGACGTCATCGGTTTACAGCTGTCCTGTCTGTGTATTGGTTGATAGCACTAACTGTACACTGGGCCCTAGCGTGACTACTTAACGGATACTCCTGCGGTTAGTTGACTTTTTATTTTTATTTAGTTTTTCTTTTCATCTTATTTTTTTTCTTTTGTATCCCTTTTAGTTGGTGAGTGCTGGTGAGTGATTTTATCAAACCTTCTCATTTACCCTGACTCCAGGTCTATTCGTTGACTGCTTTAGATCGATCAGAAGATATCTGATTTGATCTTTTTTAGTCAAAATTGATCCGCTCCGCGCTTCTTTAGCCTGATTTAGGCTGATAATTGAACTGTTTTAGTCAAATCGAGCAAAAATTGGAAATAGATTGATTAACACTCAGGTGATATCGATATTTTAAAATATATAGTGGTATCGAGGGCCCAGAAAGACCCCACAAAGACCCCAATAGAAAAAACGCAAATAAATCGTATTTTATGAATCAATGAAGGTAAAAGTTTTTTATATTTCAAAATAATACACCTTTTCAAACATACAAATCAATTTTTATTGTAATAAATCTTAATATACCATTTATTATAGCCTTTGACTTGTTACAACAATAAATGTTTGCGGTGAGGTCCATTTGGGCCCCACAATTCTAGTTAAGGGTTAAATTACAAACGTTTTTATTTAAAAAATTGTTTTAAAATTTGCATTTGCAAAGTAAAGCGGCTGACTAGTGACCAAAACAATACCCAGTAATTTGATACCATTCGTAGGATTTAACAATCCTACGAAATAATTGTTGGCACTTTATTTGCTATGTTTCAAAGGAGGATAAATTCCATATTGAATCAATCGGTAAAATAGGGAAGGTATTATACGAAAACCTTTAAATGTTTTAGAAAAGTTTCAACTCGCAAGATAAAACTTAATTAATTTATCTAGAAAAATCATTTAATTCGCTTCACATAGTAAAAATAATTAGGTAGAATATTTTAAACGATTTATTCTAAGTAGAATTTACTAAATTTTAGTGTAACAATAATTTAAAATTTCTGTTTATTCCCAATTTGCAACATACTTTTTGATAAAAAGTCAATTTCGTGATTTTATGTAACTCGTTAAGACTTCTATAATATGAATTGACAATTATTTGACAACTGATCTGCTATGTTGATCTTCATATATTTGATTTGACCTAATCTTGAGCTCGACGAACAGACAATTTTTTCAATATCTCGGAGACTGACTGGATATCAGGCTAAAATGTTTAGATAGTGCCCTCAACAGTGATCTTTATTAGTCGTTATTCTGAGAAAAGCCTTTTTTTCATAAGTTACCATATTTTAATTTTAATTAACCGTTCGAATTTTTCATTTTAATTCATTACAAGTTATTTTAATTAATTTTAATTAATTCCAAGATATCGATTCTTTGATTTGCTTTTCTATTAAAAAATGTTCTGGACACAAAGATCCTCTCTTTGGGTAGTAAATGTTAATAGTATCTGATTAGGGTCAGTTTTAACATTCCAGTTTAAGATCTATCATAAATTAGTTTGTGCTGGAGGTGTATAAATTATTTTGACAATATTTAGGGATTTAAACATTTAGAGTAAAAATATTACAATTTAAATACGGACAGAATTCAAAAATTTATTTTATTGATTTTTGTTTTTTTAATTAAAAATTAGTATATAATGAAAAGATCCGCTTACAGATGTACTACCTGAGTAACCCATTTCCACCCAGTGTACCTTCAGTACTGTTTAGATGAGAACTATTCAAATGCTCAAGTTTAATATATCACCCAGTTTAGGACTGTTACTATAATCTGCGGATGTAGAACCGTAGTTTAGGATTACTTTTGCCGCCTATTATTATATATCATTGCATTATAGAAGGATATCTGCTATTTTAAATTTAACAATTTTGATATATATGCTAAGTTGGAATATATAGCACTTTTGGCTAAACAATGAAAATTATCGCTCCAAGTGTTTAAACGTGATTAAGCAACAAACAAACTTTCGATTTTAAGTACATAGGGATATACTAAAACATAAGTACCTAAACAACTTGACCGTCCAGACTCAAATAATTTATAAGAAGCTCTTCGTGAGGGTATTCCATCACGTTTCTATTGAGATAAAATGGATCAAGTAAGACTATATTTTGTTGACTATATTTTGAAGCAATAAACAATGTTTGAACACCTCTAAATTAATAAAATAAACATTTTAGATTAACCATATTCCAAAATTTGTAAATTTGTAGTCCTTTGTTTTAATATTAATTTTTATTCCTAAAGGGAGCAGAGACAGTTTACCACTTACCCACATCGTATTAAGGCCTTCTCTTCCAGTCTAGAGCTTTTCATGGCATATTAAAATGAATACGCAGATGGTATGGAAATTTGCCAGAAATCTGATTTAAAATTGGCAAAACAGTTTCAGGCTAAAAAAAAAAAAAAGGTCCTGCAGATATCCTAAATTTGAAGAAATAGGACAAATGTTAGCTTCACTTTATGGAGAAAGGATTTACCTTTTTATGCAAAACCTATCTGCTGATCAATGGCGAGGTTGCGAAAAATATTCTTGTTATACGATTATTTAGGGTAATGTACGAAGTCCTTTGGCTATGATTTGTTGGGCTTTCTCAGTTTCTTCTCCTATATTTAGTCATTTCTTGTAAATTGGCTCTGACTCAAATTCTGAAATTTATTCTAAAGGATATCTGATTGAGCTCATAACCAAGCTCTCAAAACAAACAGAACGTTTCCTTTAAATAGTTTAAAAGGAGTTATCCACAAAACCGTATCTATCATACGATGTACATCGATTGTCTAAAAATGTTGCACTAGTCAGTTTGTGGTGTCTTTAATCTTAAATCTTATCATCAAAATCAATTAAACTCTGAGGGTTCTACAAATTTGGTATTGAGGTAGTATCTTATTTTAATTAAGTCTCATACTTAGCCCCGGTTTAGTCCACTTAATAGCTAATAATTGCTTCATTAGACTTTGTTAGTATGTGCATCCAAAAACCTAAATGTATCCGATACTCAAATACTCAGGATTGCAAATATTGAAAAGAAACATATGATTTTATATTTATGTTTTTATTTATTGTATTATATTTAATTGAAATACATTATTTATATTTACGTACTAAACAGAGAAATTAAATTTTTAATTTAAATTTATTAAGATTGAGCTAGTTGAAATTTTTCATCTTTATTTTTTTATGACCTATAACACAAAAAAGTACTATAGTGTGTCCAAAACTTAGAAATGATCCTAAGTATGACTCAATTAAGACCATAAATAATTAAATTCATTAGTTCATTTATTTACGAAAGTCAATTTTTAAGTTAATCCGTGGTCATATCATGGAATTCGAAAACGAAACTTTTTCTCATGGAGCAAATTTTGGTTTAAGGTAAAGAAATTATAATAAAAGAAAATCATAAAACGCGCGTGAAAATAAATCTAATATGAGTTAAAAATTGTTGATTTAATTTAAATTAATATAATAAATTAAATCTACGAGAACTGAAGTAGGTGTGAGCATTTTTTGATAGTCTTCTCGGTTAACTCCTGTTCGGACTTTTGAACCTTTTTTATAATTTATCAGTTATGTTTTAAGTTTAGTATTTTAAAATTATTGTTACTTTTAGTTCTAATAGAGAGGTAACTATCAAGAGTAAAAGATCCGACTTGTATTTAATTGTAACTTCCGAAATACATAAAAAAAGGTCAACTGTCTGTGTACTTTGAGGTCAATTTATGATATCTAAAATTATTGAAACAACATTTCCCAGATTATTTATTTATCTTTTACTTACTTGCTGTTGATCTAAGGGCATGGAAAGGTCATCGTATTCATAGCAATTGTAAAAATTTAAAAAATAAATGTTTCGTGGAGGTGCATGTAAATATAACGGTGCGCCCACACGCAAATTAAAGCGTGCTAGGGCAATTTCTTGGATATTGTGCAAACAGTTTCTAACAAAATTCATTCACCAGCACCTCCCCCGTCAGAAGATTACGCAAAGAAGTTTTCATGTACACGTATGCATAGATTGGGAAAATTATGGTGCCAATGTATTTGTTTGTTGCCCATACAAATAAATCCGAGGAAATTTTCTTTGTGACGTCATTAAATTTTCACAAGAGATAGATTCAAGAAGGATTTTAGCACGCCAGCGCACATGGCCGTTCCGTTGACGTGAAAACGCGACTCTGTCACGCACACAACACCGGTTTAGCGTCGCGGCGGCGACGGCGGACCATTTTCTCTCCGAACGACTCTGCTCTGTCGTCGGGCTGCGAGGGGAGTTGTTGTGCACGAAAAAGGACGACAAGGCGAACGTTACACAATTGAGGGTAAAAGCACATGGCGGATGGTGGCGCACCCTTTACAAATACAAACGAACACGACCTTTTGTTGTGTTCACCCCGCTGCTGCAGCTGAGTTTTCTCTAGCGTAAATTTGACACGTCACGTGGCTGTGTGCGTGCGTTACACTCCTCAAGGAGCGAGAATTGGGGAAAATCCCTTTAAGGAGTCGTTTTCATTTTTATTTATTTTATGGTTGAATAGGTCCTTTATTGTCGGATGCTGCAACTGCCGTAATGTGATCTCTTGCTAATTGGGTTTTCAGAGCTCCAAGGGTTTTTTTTTCACGAAACCATTTAACATTCTCAACCTCCCCCGCTTTTAGGGCGCTCAACCCAATCGGTGGTGTACTGCAGTCCAGGGGAGGACTCGTGCACAAGCTGGGACTACTAAAAAATTGCAAACTCACTTATCCCGAAGTGGCCCTAAAACGAAAAGCTATCCGGAGAAAATTTTTAGCTCCATATTTCATGCTGAAGGTAGAAATCGAACGCCTCTCCCTCTTTGCCGTGACCATCCTATTCCGACATTACTCTAATAGGAGGAGGTGGGGTTGGGCAATAGGGGTGTACTTCCAGGAGACTGATAAAACTCAAAAGGTCAAGTACATGTTTGTTCATAAAAAAATAATTCGCAGCAAATTAGATGAAATGATAGATGAGCAGCAGCAACCCTTATTAGTGCGTTATCTATCATCGGAACTTGAATTGAGCTTTCATCTAAGTCGAAAACGAGCCTCTTCGGCTGGAAAACGTAATTAAAAACTGTTAGCTACCCTTACTCCTGTACAAAGATAATGGCCTTCACCCCACACGAGGAGAATTTTAAATTTTAAAATTACCGCTTGATAATGAACAGAATAATAATCAATAATTCTTAATTACGTTTGCTGTTTTAACAACAGGTTTTGGATAGCTTATATGCATTAGCGTTCACAACTTCTCTACGCATATTAGTAACTTTTTGGTACCTACATCATATTATCCCAACATTTAGAAGATTGCTAAGGTAATCCCTATTTCAAAATGTAGCTCACTTCCTAATGACCTCAGGCCAATCAGTATTTTGCCTTATTTCTCTAGACTTTTGAAAAGATTATCATCAACAAATAACTGGCTTTTAAAATCAACAGCATTTATTATAATCAAGCTAGAAAGGTTTTCGAAAGGGTCACAGTAAACTTACAGCACTCTTAGATAGATTAAGTTTAAGTTTACTGTGCTGCTCAATTTCCGAAACAATATTGACCTATGTAGATAGAGTCATCTCTACTTGTGCTGTTAGATATCGCAAAACTGTTTTATTTTGTCAATCATGGCATTCTTTTGGTTCTAAATTGGACCATCGTTTAGCTTTCTCTCCCATCCCCATTGAAGATAGAAGTTATATTGCTCATCATCATCAGTTAGTTCTGGTAGGTAAACATTTTTTACCGGACCCATAAAACTTTCATTTAGGGTTCCCCAAGGATCGATTTTAAGATCTCTTTTATTTTCAATATATTTTGATGGCCTTGAAATTAAGTTATGCGGACGATGTTCATATGTTTGCCTCTGTTCCAACAAAAGTTCCCTCTGTTATATTAATCGTGACCTAAATTAGGACTTTGACTGTATATCTCAATGCGCTAATAATTTAAATCTTAATCCTAGTAAGGCTCAGGCTACCGTAATTCATAAAATCAATTTTTCCGAATGACATAGATGCCCATTTGCGAATACAGTAAAGAATTTGTAAGTCATACTCGTATTTAACATTAACCACGTTAGCTTGGTTATTTGGACTTTCGTAAACGTTTTAACCTGACTAATAAACGAAAAATTATCACTACTCCTGTATAACAAAATAAAATTCCTACCGTCGATTGTAATACAAAATTTACTTATACTACGATTTAGTCTTTTTGCTTGTACATCTATGGAATGCCCTTCCAATGTACATTTTACATTTAAAATATACAAGAAACTTTAACAGTTGATATTGCTAATCAATTATTTAATCAAGTTTGGTATTAATTAGATTTCTTTTGTTCCCTATAATTTTCGTGCCTACTTCTGATTTTACGGTACCGTCTGTGTCTTTCTCTTCCATCTTTTTGTTCTGTATTAGCTTAATATTTAACTTGTCAACATAATGTGTATCCTTGTAACTTTAGTTTAAATTTCAGTCTTCTTTATTATTTACATGCAATATCCTAGTGCCCATCCTTCCTGAAAAAGTTTTGAATTTTCTGTGTATGTTCCTTCCTCCAATATAATCTACGTATCAAAGTTGAGTGTAGGTAATTAGATTTTTTAACTGAATACCAACTAAAACTAACAACTACTAGTTATTAGTTGGACACAACTGAATTAGTTGTTAGTTGAAATTCCAACTAAATTTTATCAGCTAAAGTAGTTATTGTAATTGAGGCAAATAACTAACAACTTTATTTGAAAAAAATTGCTACACCTACAACTAACAACTATTAGTTTATTTGTAGTTTATCAAATAACAACTAACAATTGAAATTAATAAGAAAAAATAGATTTGTCTTTAAAATAATGAGCGTCGAACAGTAGTCCTTTTTTAAAAAAATCCTTTCGCTTGCAGTTAGCATAGCAGAAACAAAATATTGAAAAAAACTTGTTTGTTTCAAAATTTTTCAATACCAAAAGTACATGTTTGCATATACTGAACTTTTTATAGATTAAGTTAGTTCAGGCACTAGTCAGTGATACTACAAAGATATGCGTTAAAGTTTTAAATTGACAATTGGCAATTTGTTTTTTATCCGACCCGTAAAAATATCATTTCGAGAAAAACCCATTCAGAATGTCAGAAATGTGTTTGAAGCCGCTTCGTTGCTTTATATGAAAATGACAGTAAAATTTCTATAGCATATTTTGAAAAGCATTTACAAACATAAAATCAAATATAACATTTTTTGAAAACTTAAAAAAGACCCATTAATGTATATAATTAGTTTATTTTATATTGTATTATGAAAAACACTACAACTAAAAAAATAAGTTGTTAGTTAAAAATTATAATTGTCCAGGTTAACTGCAGCCAATTTAGTTGAAACGAGTTAGTTGTGAATTCAACAAACAACTACATAAGTTGTTATTTGGGGGAGGCACATGCAACGCACTCTGCTACAGTGGTTTTTAATTTTAAATATTAAAATAAGATGCATTTATTTGTGCACCTTTTAAAACAGACTAGAATTGATTTTCTGCAAAATATGGTAAATAACGTTTGTATAAAGTTAACTCGGAATAATAGATATACTATAAATTCATAAAATTTGGCGTTATAAAAACTACAATGATAAAAATAACAAATATTATATAAAAAATCAGTAAAAAATGTAACCATTTACATTAATTAGGAAAAACTGACTAATCATCTTCGTTTAATATACTTTGTAAAATTTATGTATACCATTAGTTTTAGTATTCAATATAAATTTGTTTGATTTTTTGAATACTTCTTTATTTAATTAAACTAAACAATAATAATAATAATGTTATAAAACTAATTCATTACATTTTTCTTTTTCCTTTCAGATTTGCACTTCTCCTCAAAGACTGTTAAATAAAGTCTTGCTATGTTTTGGTTTTATGATATAATGTTTGTGCCCTAATTAAAAGTAACATATATACGTAAACATTCTAACAAAAACAAGTTTAGTAAGTAGTTCTAAAAAATATGGCAGTTGTGGGCAAAATTCTATTACTCCTAAAAGGTAAGAATTATTTTTTATTATTTATAATAATTATAGTAAAATGTTTATTGTTTTATTTTTGTAATGGCAAAGACAATTTATGTTTTTTATTTAAATCACGAAAATGTACACTATTTTCGTAAAAAATCTTTAAAAGGATATTTCTAAAATGTCTAAATCTTTGAACGGACTTCAAAAGTGGTATTCCGTTTCTATTAAAAGCAATTTAACTCTATAAAGATAGTCTACGTAAAATTGTCGCATGCGTGTATAGTGCCAAGTTCTTTTCGCTTATTTACGAGTAAATTGAGTAATAATAAAGAAATTAAAGTTTACGCTAAATTATAATACTCTCTCAAAAAAAAAAAACATTGTCAGTTAGGAATAGCATTAAAAAGTGGCTCCAAGGAAGAAATTATTTTAAAAAGTGGAAGTCCAGGACGAATCTCTGCCTATTAAGTAAAGTATTAATGAAGGAAATTATTTAAACCCTGGAAATGTTGGAATGTTAATCTTGAGTAAATTTCTACGATTAAAAGAGGTCTCTTCAATGCACCTCTGTTAGAACTTATGTTTTTTATGCACTTAAACGCAGTCATCCTCAACTAGGTCAGACATTTTCGTTTAGAAGGAAACCTTTTCGACAGTCGAGTCAATTCCATCACTAACTCCTGCCGAATTGTCCTTAACTTTGTCACCGTTGAGTCCTCCGTCGAGCATGTCAAGTGCAACGGAGGACAACAATTTGGGGCCTTTATGCTCTTATTGTGATGCATTCTGCCACTATCGATTTTATGGGCCCACAACATGTTTACACTAAAGTTTAGCAGACATAAAAGCTACTTTGAACCCAGGTGGAGTCCCACTTTGGGGCTCTACTTTGCAGTCGTTGCTTATTTCATAGCTCGGAAATTGTTTCGAAGACAGGAAATGGCACATTCCTGAGTTCGTAATCTTCAATGCCCCTTGCGATCGAGTTGCCTGCTCCTCTTATTTACTATGATAGAGTTTCTATTGTTTTTTTGAGGTACTCTTCAATATTGGTGCATCTTATAATTCATGTAGCCTTTGTCCTTGTGTCCGAATATTTGCATTATTTTTCTTTTAAGTCAGTTGGGTTGGAAAAATCGATGTCGTATTTTTACATTTTATTAAAAGTACTATCGTATTCATAAAGTGTTCGCTGATACAAAACGCTCGTTATCCGGATCCGAATATATTTAAAATTCTAGATTTTATCATATTAAAAAAAATTCTCAGCATTTCAAGAATTATTTTTTACGCGTTCAAGAAAATATTTGTGACGATAAGATATGTCATAAAATTTTTTAACTTCAAATTATTAAGAACATTTAAATTAAAAAGATATATAAAATTATTTTTAAAAGAACATGTCCCAAACTTTAAAAATACGTGCTAAAAAGTAAAGAAATGCTCTATATTAAGCAACTATTCTATCTTAATAATGTAGGAGTACATTCAATATCATAACACAAGTCGACCCTAGTAGATTTGACTATCTCTAGTACGTTCAACAGCTCACTCGACTCGAGTCGACTTTGAACGGAAAATCGATATCATAAATCTCATGCATACAACTCATTTTAGATTTCACAGACAATTCATCTGAATTCGAATAAAATAAATGAACGATTTAGAGGTAGAGTCAAATTAACTCAAGTCGACTCGAATAAGATATTGAACGTACCGGAAAGGATTAAATTTACCCTGGTAGACTCGAGACGAGATGTAGGCTTAATGTCTTGTAAAATATATGTAACTTGACTTACATATTATAGTAACTAGTATTTAAAATCTGTATATAATTTAACATTTTACAACAATACAACAAAGCGTTAATACTTCTTATGAAAATATAAAATTTGAATTACGTTTTCGAGCACATTGGAGATAGTTGCAAGTTCAAATCAACGTTTGTTTTTTAAACACAATAAAAGTACGAAAAACAAAAACCATTGTGAAATTTTCTATGAAAAATGAAAGAATTATGGACTTTTTAAAAACGTACTATTTTAAAGAATAGAAAGTACTCTTAAAACAAAAACGGATTTTCGAAAGTATGTAATTGCCCTTTAAAAGATTTGTAAGTTAGTCGTGCTATTTAGCCTACGACTACGTAGATATGCCTATTTTTTTAATGACTTTAGGTGGCTAAAATATACTAGTATTTTTTTATACTTCAGCCTTTATCTCAATAATCGAGTACCCTTTTGAACTAATTTAGCAAACATTTTGAACTTTGAATTGTAAAAATATGTTTCCGAGCACCCAGGTAACCTCAGAAATATCAATATAGCAATAGTATTAAAATGACTTAGTCAGATATTAAGAAAATTAGTAACTAAATGTAAAGATTAACGTGCTAAGTTGTAATGTTCATCAATTTTCGTTCGTTCGGTACCTTGGTCATTGAACTGCGGTCTGATATTTCAAAAAGCTGGACAAAAGTAAAATAATATAATTTTCGATTTGGAGAAATTTTGTTATAAGTTTGGATACTTGAATGTCCGAAATGCCGAATTCTGTTGAACACTTGTCCCTTTGTGATGCCTGTAAGCCCTGGACGTCAATTAATAACTTAAATTTCCTTAGTTTCATTCATGTTCTTCAACTTTTTTGAATTTCTAAGTCGAATAGGTAGATAAAGGCATGTAGAATTATGCAGTAGTTAAACTAATTTGTGTACAAACAAATTTTAAATTATTACGAATGCAATTTTCTTTTATAACAGCTTAGAAAAACATAAATATGCCGAATATGTAACAAATGTAGAAAAACAGTTAAGTATGAATTTTGAAGATATTAATTACACGATACACTAAATACTATGACCTAAGAAATTTATTAAATTCAGCTACTTTCAGCTGCTCTTCACCACAATACACAGTGGTCTAAAATCCCAAATATTTGGTTAAAACATGAACACATTGTTTAATTTGTACAAACATTTGTACGAGGGGTTTTTAAGATAGCTGATAATGATTTCGAAATAGTAATCAGCGATCTCGAAAAGCATAACGAAACTCATTCTCAACCTGATTGAACATCTTTCTATAATTTTTGACTGTCAGTTTTAATTTTTTAATTTTGACTTGACAATCATTATCAGTGACCTCAAAAATTCCTATGCACCAATTTTCGTTCAAACTGAATAATGTTTTCATATTTTAACTAGGTTTTTGGGATTTTAGACGTTAAAAATTCTGGTTATTGATAGAAGGATTAATCTCAACTTTCACAAAAATTTAATCTGATCGAATATTTTCGTTTTTAGACTCTGTATAGTGGGAAAATTAAATAAAATAAAATTTATTGATTAAAGTTTTCGCAGAGTAGTGCCTCTTGCTGTTATAGGAAAAAAACATTTATAAATGAGATCTCTCTTAACCTGAAAATTTGCTGAAAAGTATGGGAGTGTTACTTTTGCCCTTCGAGTGATGGAGCGATACTTTGAAGGAATAGATGGGACAAAAGTCAAAAGGGCCAGTATCACAGACGGAGTAATCCGCTTAATTTCAGGCATTTGCCAGTCGCATTAATCATGGGAGCTCTTGAAATTTCCGTCTGGGGCAAGTGTACTGCACCAATAGCTCTAATTAGTAGGATAATGGAATTCGTGAGGATTCATCTTCGGCGGTTGCATCATTTGCTTTGCGAATGCGCAATGCGCCTCCTAGTCCCCGCAGCCACTGGACGCTTCTCGTAGGGTAATGGAATTACCGCTGACACAACCTGAGGGGAATAAATTGGCGAATAATAAAATTTAAGCAGTCCTTTCAGCCTTTGTCTCCGCTGACATGATTCACTTTGATTTCAATAATTAACTTTTCCATGGCACATTAACCAGCCTCGCAGAGAGTTGGGAATCAATAAGCCCTTCGGACAGCGTGAAGTGTGATACAATTATGGATTTATCTGGAAATCCATTTCCGGCTGTTACCGTTCGGTCTTCTGTTCTAATTCTAATGGCCGGCGCATTTCTCAGTTAACGCATGCATTTGCAAATATCCTTCAAAATTATGGTGCGATTAATTGGATTTGCGATGTGATAGCGGAAAAGTTTTAATCAACTTATTTTAGGAAAAAAAAGTTATAAAATTAGAAAATCAATGTAAAAAGAGTATAGAATTTTACAAAAATATATACACCCTTTAAAAACAAAATTATGTATTATAAAACCGGATGTTAAATGCAAATCCGAATTCTAAAATTTTTAAAATTATATCTTCCAGAAAAATGCTAAGATTTTAATGAATAAGAACTCATTTGAAAGCATACCTACCACATACTTTCTAGCTAAATACTTTAATCGTCCCCCGCAGCTGGTCACAAAGCATTAGAAAAAATAGATTTAAGTAATAACTACTGACCTGTTTAATTTATTATGGATTTAATAAGAGGTGTGAACATTACTTTTACAAGATTCTTTGAAAGTTTCTTCTCTCTTCAAAATGCGTCTTAACTGATTTAAAATAAGGTGCTTAATATAGCTGCATTCTCATCATCTGATAGAGTTCGCTATCGTGCCATGTTGGAAGACTGTTTTAGGCCAGAATTGGATAAACTCACATCTGTGATATGTGATTGCAACAAGATGGTGCCACATGCTACACAACTGGTCAAACAATTGATCTATTGCAGGAGAAATTCACTAGCCGTGCAATCTTGAGAAAGGGTCCGGTCAAATGGCCACCTCACTCATGCGAATTAACAGCGTTGGGTTTTCTTTTATGAGATTACGTTAAGTCGTTGCCAGCAAGCCAAGAAAGTTATAGGACCTCAGGGACAATATCAAACGCGCAATTGCCATCGTTCTGGCCGATATGTGGGAAATTGGCTCCAATGAATCGATCACTGTAAACGAGCTCGCGGTAGTCATATAAACGAGATCGAATTCTCCATAGTTAAACGTAACATGTGTACTGCACCTGGAATAAATTTCAGCCCAATATCTCAATTATTTTGTATTTTAGTTAAATACAAAATTGTTATGCCCTAATTGAAAAACCCTTTGAATAAATAATAAAATAACAGAGGTAATACTAAAAGTTTTGAAATTAGATATTGGGTTTAGTCACAATTCTTTCATGTCAAAAATGTTTCGTTTTTTTCAGAATTGAACCTTTCAACCTTTAATTTGCGACAAAATTGGATGTTCCTATACTCGTATATTTGGTTCTAACCCCGTGAATTGTAAATTTTTGAATTTAAAAGGCTACAAATTCACAAAAAAAAGGTACAACTTCAAAAACAAGTATAAAGAAATTATTTGATGCTCATTGAAGAGTTTACAAAATTTCTTTTTCAATAGGTCTTCAATTTCACTCACAGGGTGGTCCGTAATCCGTAAAATTTACCTAAATCCTTTAATAGGATTTTATTTCGATATACCGACATAAGAAAACGGAAAATGTTTGAGCTAAAATCAACATCCAGCTTACCAGGCCACACATGAAAGGGACCCGCACCAAATAGTTCATTTCTCAGAGATTATAAAGCTAAATCCTCTTCCGGATGATTGAACGCCTTTAATCCCCGAATTTGGTTATTTTTTTTTTTTTTCGTAAATTTTCGAAAAGCCAGCAAAAGCTCCCCCAGGAGCGTGTCCGTTCCTTTAGGAACCGGCCAAGCAGAGCAATTAAATTACGCAGACAATCCAGCGACTGTGTCGAGGAGTCAGTCGAACGAAATATGCTAAATTGTCGGCGAGGAGAATTTTCATCGGGGGGAATTTTTCACGGCACGTGAAAACCTCTTTAACGAGCTGCTCATCCGCGCTTAAGTGCGATCCGCAGTAATTCTGTTACTACGCATACTGAGGGCTGGAGGGGGCGGTAGCGGTAGCAGTGCGCTTAAGTGAGCATGAATTGGATCAAGGGAATTCTCATTGGGGAGCCAGGACTGGGCGGACGGCCGCCAAAGTGCGACAGCGCCCCTGTGGTGAGTTGATTTTTAAAATTGCAATTTAATCATTTAATTTGTTTGGCTTTTCGGGGCTGCTGGCGGGTAATCCAATAAGCGGGTTGACATGTTCAATGTGAACGGGGGCGTGGGGCGTGGGGCGTGCAAATAACCCAGCCGCGGGGCACCCCCGTAATTTAGATGGTGAAAGCCTACAAAAAGAAAAAAAAAACCCAAGACTCATTTTGTCGGGAAATTTATCTCCCTCAGGTGACCCGAAAAGCCCGAAATGGTCAAATGTGATTTGCCCCTGGAAGGAAGTGTTTACGTCTTCATAATCGATCGGTGGGGCCCGGGCTCCTAATAAAGGGCAAGCGCTTCGCTCTGCACCCTATAAAACCAAATCTCATTATCAATTTAGTTGCGTGTGGCGTGCGAAGGCGCAATATTGCCTTGAGTGGGATGTGCGGCTTTTTTGCGCCCGAGTCAAGAACACTTTGGCCCTGGATAAATGTTGCTTTTCTGCAGATTCATGGAAAATATTCTCCTGGCGTTGCACGTTCCCATTTTATGGTCGCAGTCGTCAGTTTGCGTGGCTTTGGTTTATCCCATCTGCAGTGGGATCCTGCCAGCCTCCTCCCAGATAGAGCCCCAACTCTGGAGCATTTTTGCTCTGGCGCAGTAAACGTAATACGGCCGGTATGTGTTCTCCACCTCTCCAGCTCTTCTCGCAATTTACGCAATTTCACCTCCCTGTACCTTTAATGGAATTACGAAATAATAGATTTTTTGCTTGATGCATTTACAGGCAGGCCTCCGGCGACCCCTCTGTACCCCACAGAGTCAGGATACGACGGGATCCATCTCACGACGATGTCGTTGACCTGGATTCAAGGCTCGAGGAGAGTTATTTTTTGAACTGTAGAATAATAAGGGCGGATCTTTTGTTATTAGTTCTGCCCTGGGCGGTCGCAGGCTCAACTCAATTGCACCAGTCTTGGGGAAATTCAATTGTTGAACAAGCTATACAATGGCCCTGTGAACGTCTTCAAGAGACGGATGTATATTTAATTCCGTTACGAACAGGGTCTGAATTATGCCCTGCTAGTTGAGCTTATTTTCAGCGCTCATGAATAAATTAAAAATAGAAAAGGCTTGGGAATCTCTTCACGAGCCAATTTGAACGATGGATCCTGTAGGAAGGCAAAGAATTCCGCTTTTATTATATGTCGCGCCACCCTCGCTCTCACTCTCTTCTGGCTTTATGTGCACTTTGCTGCAAAATTAAACATAATCAAAAGCAAAAAAGTGTTGCAGACTCTGTGGACGCACTTAATCGTTGACACAGCAGTGGTTCTACATAAAATCTCCGTCCACGTTATTTGCAAAATGTCCTTCTACATGGATTATGAACTTTTCCATTTTGTCTCTAGGGCTCTACGTATTTTAGACGGTTAATTGGAGTTGTTTTATTTTAAAGAATAACTGATATAACAATTTCTGTAACTGATTTTATTTGTATGATTATTATTATTATTATTAAACCTAAGTAAATCTTTTGTGGAGGCACCCTATTTAGTCTACTCCCCACACAGTTCGATGCCTTTAACCAGTTAACTGTGGAATTCATTTTTGTGATAATAATATGACATAAGAGGAATATTACCTGAAAGTTTCAAGCTAATCCGAGCAAAACTGTAGAAGTGAGAGACTTTTGAAACTCCTCCTATAAGGCTTGACCACGTAAAATCGTAAAACTTTAAGCGCGCTTTTCTCAATTCAACATTTTCATAGACAATGGGCAAGATATTTCAAAAATAAATCCATCAGTCATTCTGAAATTTGTCACACTATTTTTAAATTAAATCGTGATGGAACGAAGGGTTTTTATTTTCGTTGACTAGAACTAATTTTACAAACCGTGGCTGTGGTTTTGCACGAAACTCGGCCGAAAATTCAAATTTTATTATTTTTCAAAATCCTTCGTTCAATCATAAGCTATGACTATCTACTAACAGAAAGAGATCGGGTTTTTATTTCAGATATATATTCCAGAAATATTCACGGCGTCATTTTTTAATATTTTTAATTGAAAAATTTATGAAATAATGTTCAAATACTAATCTTTTGAATGCCATAAGTTAAATAATTTATTTAGTTTGTTCAAAAAGAATTTTTGTCCTCAAAACGCATGTAATCCCTTAAAAAGGCTATTTTATCCTTCGTTACTTACGGAGGGGTTACTACAGAACCTCCGAAATAAATCAATCTTTGGTGACATAGGGCTCAACTGTTTCTACCTCTTCGAGGTAAAAGCGACATGTATCATCATCCGAGAAGCCTATATTTTTAAGCTGATATCTCAGCTAACAGTGGAGCGCATGCAGTGGATTATTAGTCCCGCCTTATCAAGCGAAAAAGTCCATCGCCCTCTGCGAGGAAAGATTAATAAACCCTTCTGATTGCTTAAGTTCGGACTAGTTCATCCAGAGGAGGGATTTGTACTCTTCCTTCAAACATTTTAGAACGAATTCCATGTAGCTCTTCCGCTCCCTTCCTCGCGAGCTTATACGCCTTTTCATTGTCGTTTGATGCCGAGGCTAAAGTGATCTTGTTGAGTACGGAAAGCGATTTCAGTACAATTCAAGCAGATCTATACCAGCTTAGAAATAACGAAGGTGGTTGGTGGTGGGTGCTTTGAGCTCCGCTTGATTGTCCGTTAGTATTTAAAGTTTAGCCCCTTTTAATCCTATCCCTAGAATGGTACTAGCGCAGATTTGGTTGGCTAGGATCTCGACTTGGAAGACGTCTGAGGTTCTTCCCAGGGCCATCGATTCCGGCGTCAGATAGTTCGCCTTTTCTGTAGCCATCAGTGTACAAGTCCAGAATATCCTATCGAGCGTTGACACCAAAGTCTTACCACCACTGTTGGTCCCTAGTAATTTTTATTTGGTTTATATTGTTAAAGCTAAACTTGTCCATTAACTAAATTTTAAAAAAATTACTGCACTGTTAGGGAATATTTGTCAATTAAATTCTTATGTTAAAATTTTAATTAATTTTGCAATGTACGGTCTGTTAAGTCGCACAACACCACAGCAACTAACCAAACATTTATAGACATGTTTGATAAATTTCTTCTCACTTTTATCTCAACATATGTGCATATGTAAGGCCCTATTCTTGCATCCGTTTGGATCGAATCAAAAAGAGCTTGCAAAAATTCGTTTTAAATTGAAATTCATAATAAAATTCTTAAGTTTGTAACATATCCATTTCAGTTGCCTTTGACTTCAATTCATTTTTTCGTTCAAAGTGATTAAAATATTTCGATAGTAAAATACAACCGGATTATTTTGATGTTTTTGGCGGAATAACTAATTAAAGTCAAAGCTAACTGAAATGAATTTCACAGAATATAAGGAATTTTTATTCAAAGGGGCTTTTGTAAGTTCCTTTCGACTTAATCCGAACGAGTTCAAGAATAATATTGGTAATGTACATTTTGTAGCCGGTCGTATATTCGTAATTTATTAGATTTATGAGTATTTTACTGATTTTGAATTTAATTTTCTCTCAAGTTATTCCTTTTACCAATATTCATAGGATTTTTAAATTAATTTCTAAATTGGTAAATTTATGTATAGATAATAGTTAGCTACATTTTTGTAAAAACATGCATAGAAATAGATACGACCATATAAGCGAAAAAAAAACTATTGTGTCTTTCTCAAATAAGCAGAAATAATTTTTGAGGATGTAATTCGCTTAAAATAAGCAAGTTTCAAAAAATTCATGAGCGGAGTGTTTCGATCGAGACAACGAGCCGATCTCATCAGTGCAGCAATGGTTAATTGTTCCTACCACAGACACTTGAAAGGAACTACACAACCAATTCTACTTATGACTTTCTTTAAAATTGTAAGTACAAATTGTATGGAAGTAAATTTTTAATCTACAAAACTCTATTTATGCCGAGTCCAGCATATTCGTTTAAGTTCAGTTCACTTGAAGGAAGGTAGTTAAATTCATAGCGAAATAGAAACTCTAATGTCTTCCTCAAATAAGTAGAAAATAATTTTTAACTTTCTCCACTATCTTTTAGTTACATACCAAAAGAGGTACCCAAAATAATCGTAAAACCTTGAAGTGCACAGGCGTAATCTTGACTCTATTTATTACCAATTCTTTGCTACTTTTATTATCATTTATCAGTGGAATTTGTATTGAAATAAAAATTATAAAAATTTCCATCTCGCATACGAAAGCAAAGTTTATAACAAATCTTCAGTTGTAATGCTAATTAGCAGTCCATTATTAGACGATTCATTACTTAGGAACATGTTTTGGTTTAAGAATTTGTTTTTGAGACCTAAGCTGCCAATCTGTGATCCATGATCCTAATGCAATTCGAAAGTACTTTTTTAAACAGTTCAAAAATATCAGAATTATTATTATTTCGTCTTGAAGGTATAACTACCAGAATATCTTACATTATTTCAGAAATTTTCATTTTCTTTATGTTAGAAAATATTTGAATTCAAATTAGAATAAAAATATGATATTTATATATAAAAAGAAATGTGAGCATTTTTCAGTTGGGCTTTAAAGAGAGTAATTTAGAGTGCTTCTGCGGTATTTCCCCAAACAGACCATTCACAAAATTGCCATGCAGCAGCGCATCTGAAGTGCTTGGAGATGAGCATTTTTGTTAACGGCAAGTGCTTTCTCATAAAAATCATCTTAAGGGACGGTTATGCATTCCACCTCTGCAGCCCGGTGGATGCAATTCCAAGGAATAATCATCTTCTTTCGGCGTTTTTTTATGATCCCATAGAACGTTGAAAGCCCGCGAGACCTGAGGGCTAGAGGTTTCGCTTCGAGCCATTAAACTGTATGTCATACGCCCCGAACAGCCAGGGAATATTCTAGCGCCCGTTTTCTCTCTAAGGTAATTTTTTATGCATAAAATCCACGTCATATGGCATCTTTGAAACTTTCTTGGTGCGCCCTGTATCCCCAAAAATAAAGCAAATAGAATTCGTTAAATATTCTGAAAAAGTAAACAATGCAGAGCTCAAAACAGAGGCAACAGCGCTCCAAAACAACAAGTTGTTTGCGCTGCCGAGCTCCCGGTTTTAGCCGTCTTTTTCTTGGTTGTAACAGACATTTGCGGATATAAAAATGCAATTACCCGTGACAAGGTGAAGATTCCTCTTTGAAAAAAGCGCACATATCCGCTCCATGCATCCTCGACATTTCTGCTTTGATAGAGCAAACAGGCTGCCATTTACTTCAGTTTGCATATTTTCTTGACTGTTGGAAGGAGTCCTCTTCAGTTGGAACGGACGTGCTCCGGTCGGAAGGAGCCAGCTAGAGCTCAACGGTGCACTGTCCAAAACTTGAAGTCCATATGGCAAGCTCGCCACCGGACCCATGGAGGGAGGGGCGACGTGGTTCAGTAATTTTTATTTGCCCTCCACTAGCTGGAATTACATGCAAAAAAGAAATCTTTTTAATTTGAACTCTCCCAAACAACGAGTGGCACCTTTGAAATGGAGCTGATGAAGTGAGTACACACAAACACGACCCTCAAAATTGGCGCTCTACACAAAACTTTTGTCCTCAACGAAGAGGAGCTCACTCTAGTCCGGGAATGTAAAGCTCTTGGTAAAATTAAATTTGAGTTTCGAGCCACCAGCAATTTGGAAACAATGAAAACGAATCAGTTTCACCTTGCTTCTTTGAGACAAATTATAATATTTTGTCAGAATTAAGCCAATCAATATCACCCGCATTCTTGCAGAACACACATTTTGAGAATGTTGTCGAAAGGACAAGGAATCTATCATCTGTGTACATATCTAACTTAGTTACAAAGCATACTTTTGAAGCTATGCTATTTCAAATCTTTTGCTTAGATCAAAAGGCACATTCTCCAAAAATCCAATATCACAAGAAAAAATTGCTTTATCTCATTTATGTTTTGCGTACTTTTACTTAGGTAAAATAAAACACTTTACTTACAGTAAAAAAATTAACTCTAGCATATATAGAAGTTGTAGCCAGTGGAGGTATATGCTTTTAATAAGGCAGTAAAAAATATTTTTTTGGAATAATTCGGTGATTTTTAAAATAGTTTTAAAGCACTGAGATTACTACTTTAGGTTTTTTTTGTAGATATCTACCTTAATAACTGTATATAACTTTTGAGTAGCAAATACGGATCATGTTCTATTTGCGGGAATTGGACCAATTTCAAAACAGAGGTGCTTCCCTTCATTAGGTCGTATTCTTCCAGGCCTTCCTATGAAATTCGAAAATAGACCTCGTATCGATTTCTGATTTAATCAATTTATCTACCGGACGGCGATTTCGACCACCGAATGTAGGATAAGTAAAATTTACCAAATTCCTGGCAAAAGCACATGCCACTCTGAATGACCTTCCGTTCAAATTATAATCCGGTGCCCCGTGGCCCCGTGGATGGTTCTCACACGACCTGCTAAAAAATTCAGTACAAATTTTCACATAACTGGGTCATCTGAGTACAAGCGAATCAATTATTCGTGCACGCTGGCTGGAGTGAATTCTTCAACCGGGAGTGGGGCTCCGTTCCCGTGGAAATTTTAGAGGACCACCCGCTGCAGTGGATCACACATTTCCGAGGTACCTTTCTGAGGTGGAGGGGGATCGCTCCCAGCGCCAGCTTATGGAGTCGACCTAACGAACGCTGGAAGGTCCTTCGCTTTCAATTGAAATTGGAACGGCACAACATTGCAAACAGGACAACCTGAAAAAATAAATGCGGACTTGATTCCGTGGAGAAAATCGCTTTTATCACATTACTTCATATTTAATGCGAGCGAAATTGATATTTTCACACACTCCGCACGTTCCGGATTTCTCGGACGTTTGTTCGGACAGTTTTGAGGGATTTATGCGCAGCTCACGCTTGAAAGTCCCTCATCGTCATAACAAAGAGCCCCCGCATCCCGGATTCGATACTTCCCCCTTTGGAATTTAAATTGAAATTAAAGCCGCCCCGAGCGTTGTCAGGAAGAGGCTCGAGGTTCTATTCAAAATTTTCGTATTCGTCGCTCTTCTGCGCCTCCAGTTATAAAACCCGATAATGAGAATTACAAGCAGATATTACGCACCCTAGTCGAATATTCTCGTAATGCAATTACATACTAAAAAAGAGGTTTTCATTTTATACATACATGATAAAATCATAAATGAAAGAATAACTTTAAATAATGATCTAATTTTCAAAAATTATACAATTTACGAGGGGTCTTCTAAAGTCCTACTTACTTTGTCTATATATTGATTCTTCTGATATTACTTTTTTATCAAACGAAAAATTGCTAAACCGCACTTACCTCAATGCTATATAAAGTTAAGGTCTTTATTCTTTATTATATGGGGAAAAAAAATATTTAAAATAGCACAAAGTACCCCCTCACGGCTAAAGTAACCTTAGTCGACAGTACCTTTCATACTAACTTCTCTTAGAACTAGTAGATATTCTTTTTGTCTTTTATATAAAATGCACCATATGATAACTTACCATAAATAAAATAGAAATTAATTAATATGATTAAATCGAAGTAGTTTATGAGTTAATTTAAAGAAATATGTCGCAAGAGTTTTTCAATTTGAATTATCATTTTTAGAGGTGTTAATGCCGGAGTAAATGAGGTAAAATGATATAAAAATGATAGATATTTTGTGAGTTGTGCAGAAAAGCTGTTTTTGAATTCGGCACCCGATTATTAGAATTTCAAATGTAAGATTGAAAATGGAAAAAAGATTTAGCTTAACAACTATTTCATAGTTAACATGAAAAGTTGCCATATGGGCTTAGTTACCAAGGGCACGAAATATAAGAAGGCAATTTGAGAATTTAAATTTTAAATTTGAAAATAAAAATAAAATAAATATTTCATCGTTGGAAGTTTTAGAAACATACAAACAAAACTGACAGAAACAATATCGATCAAGGGAACAGATTGAGTTTGAGGTTTTAGGGATCTCATGAATTTTTATGAAATCTCATACGAATGCTCATTTGGAGTCAGAAATGATGATGATGATATGGAAACAAGATTTGTTGTTCGCTTATACTTTCCGAGATATTTAGCTTTGTAATTTCGAAAAGAGATTTGCTTTTATTCCAAAAGTTTGTCGAAAATTGCGTAGATTCCTTAAACTAAATATGTTCTCACCACTCAATTATTCTTATTTCAAATAGAAATTACGAAAAGTATCTCATAGCAAATGTAAATAATTCTTGAAATAATGGTTATCTTTTAACTAATAAAATAAAAAATAAAAATATAACTACATATAGTAGTCTGAAATGTACCACAGTGGTTTGTTTGACGTAAAGCACGTTTGTTCTTCACTCAATAGGCCAATCATCTTGTTTTTAACAGCATTCATAAAAATTACTATCATTGATGGTTTGGTCGCCTTCATACGTCTATTATTACACGCGCCAATAAAATTTTGCAGTATATTGTGGCAATTGAGCGAGTAATTCTATTACTTGCGAAAAAGCAATGTTACAATAAAGAGGCAGGTCAGTGGGTGAAGATGTAAATGGGGCTGGGTAGGATATACCTGGGATATAATCCGCTGGTCCGCACATCGAATCAGCGCTGGCAATCAGCTGGATAATTGAAATAATCAGTTTAACTCAAGCTAATAAAGCCATCAGATGCGTGCCGAGCGCGCATAAACGCGCTCAAAGTAACATCAAATGGGACATGCGATCATGTCAGCGAATTAAGTGAGCGCAATTTGTTTTGATTGGCGATATGAAAGCCGTGTAGCGACGACATTCGACGCCCATTATTCAATTCGACCGGCAGCCGGACTCTGACTAGAAGTGGTTTGTTTGAATATCTGCCTCCAAGTAAACAGTCCATCGAATTGGGCAGCCTTGGTGGGGCCCACCCCGCTCGATATGACGCCACCGCCACCCAACAAGAAATATTCATGCAAATAAATTGGACTGAATAAATATATTTTTTAGTTTGATCATCTCCACAGCAATGCTGCCGCAATGCAACTGCACCCGTGCTAGCCGATGCGTGGTCAAATTAAACTCGTGTGGTCCGCTAACAACGTGGTTGCAGCGTTGGTCCTATTTCTGGCTAAAATTTAATCAAAAAGGATGTCAAAGCGAAACAATTTTTGTGGAATTTGCCACTATCGTGCCCTTTTTGGCCCTGTCGTGCGCTAAAAGTCGAACATTTTACTAAATATTGACCAAGCGGGTGAGATACCCCTATAAAGGTAATTAAGAGTAAAATTTACTCTTGTTGTACTAACCTTTGGAAATGAATAATATTGTAGTTTACTTTTCCAGCATTATATGCTCAAAAATAAAACTCTGGGTATTACATAAATATGAACACATTCTAATTTAATAACGGATAACTTAGCTTAGTGTATGTTTATTCAAAAATATTAATTTATTGACATTAGTTTCAGCTCTCTCGTCAGTAGACGATTAGGATTATGAACTTTTTAATATTGGATCTAATAAAAAGCGGTATAGTGTTAATCCTATTCTCGCACTAAGGTTCCGAAGAAAACTCGACTTTTAGACCCATACTCCGAACATAGTTTTAAGCAAGCATGTTATAAACTTGAAGTACGTATCATAAATTTTAGTCCGTAATATAATTAACTCCTTAATTTTATTGACAACCTACACATTAAACAAGATATGGTCTAGATCTCTAATAGGGAATGCATAATTTAAAAAATGTTCTTCTATCTTTTTTAAAATTATACATTTTGTAGGGTATGAAGTTCTAATGAATATTTTTTTTCGCATGCCATGGAAATCGTTTGGAATATTTACTTTTTACGGTATATACCGATAGATTTAAAATAGTTGGCTCGTTATATGGAACGTTTGTTTTACACAGAAATTATATAAAGACAAAAAGCTACTTTTCTTTAATGCTAAGCATATTTGAAAAATTTTATTTTAACAAATATAAGTAAATTTTAAGACAAACTTAAAAGAGATAGTATTTCAATTTATTAGTAATTTTTATTTTTATATAAATAGTTGGATTGATTAAAGTAAACGTGAATTTAACCGAAATTCATTATATTATGAGGTTTTTCCTTAGGTATGTAGTAGATCTCATTAAAATTCGTTATTGGAAAAAGGCAGTATCTATGTAAGTATTATTTCGAGTACCTTTTTAGTAAAAATTGTTTACTGTATAGAAAAGGTCATGTAGAAGATTTAAATATATAAGTAAATGATTTTTTAAAGAGAAATTGAAAGAAATTGTTATTATAAGTGAATTACAGTAGAACGCCGATTATCCGAACGCCGATTAACCGAATCGCCAATTATCCGAATCGGTCCTAAGCGTAATATAAAAAATTAAAACCAAGTACTGTAAGTAAGTAATGTAATTTTTGTTTTGTTTTGTTGTAACAAGTTGGAACTCGCTGGAGTCCAGATATATCTCAACTGTTATGATTGAAAGCTAGAGGCAAGACACTACATGTTTATTCTATGTGTGACATTTCGTTTTTCTTTATTACCAGTTTATGTCCGATTATCCGAATTTTTGATTATCCGAATCAACCCCGGTCCCAATTAATTCGGATAATCGGCGTTCTACTGTAATTTGAACTTTTCAATTTGACCCTTTTGCTATGTTCAGATTCATAGCTTTTAAAATTTGTTTCATTGCCCAATATCATTTAAAACTACAAACTTTTCCTCCTCGCACCCTTAATGACTTTAAAATTGAGGTTACGAAATTATGAATGTAAAAGTGATAGTTTTGCAGTAAATCACATGGTTTAGGCAAAAATAATTTATGCATCCTTGTCCCATAAATGGAAGCTTCAGCCTGGAATTCCTAAAACATTTAATTCGAATGCTTCGTAGAATCTTTGAAACTTAACCTCAAAAAGCACCCAAAGGGAAGGTTTTTTTTTTTATACGGAACATGATACCCTTTTGTGTGACCGCGCCGAATGCACCGGCACGTGACACCTCCAGTGTCAATCGTACACGGAGCACCTCTTTTAGCCCCCTTCAGTAGAAAATTCTGAGGAGTTTAAAAAATGCCCGCTAGCCGTAGACAAAGTGAATTCTTAAGCTTTCCTTCATAGTTTTGATGCTCGTCATCAAGCACCCGAGGAACGCTTTTAACTACAACGATAAAGAGCAGGGAGCCAGAAGCGAGAGGCGTCTTTGCACTCCTCCACCTAAACGAAGCAGGTCTGCGCCCATGTGGGTTATTTACAAGATAAACGAGCGGGCGAAGGGAAATTAGGTCATTAGATAACTCGGTCTACATTTTATCTTTGGTGCTACCTTTTGCTAGTGCCAAAGTTCCTTCCTTTCAGCTCTCCGGTGCGGATCGACCGGAATTTTGGTGGATATGTTTCGGTTCTAAAATTCGTCAGGATGTTTCAATAAAATCGAGCTCTGTACGATCTTACCTCAGCCAAGGGCGCTCCAGGTGCAGGTTGAAGTTCTCCCAAAGACCGGGTCTCTTCCCCACGAAATTGAGGCGTTGTACACGATTTTTTCTATATCATTGGCTTTCATTGGACTTTTATGACACAAATCCGCAGAGCAGCTGCATCTTAATAGTGAATTGCCATTCCAGCTTGAAACCCCCCATCAGTTCTTCCTCTGAAGCTTACGGAGTCCGACTTACGAACTGCGAGAATCACAAATTGCCTTTAAACTGCCACTCCATCACAACTATCTGAAGCTCTAAGCTCTAGAGAACCTTGCAATTTTCCCTTTACTTTTGGTAACTTTGCCCTCGTGGTTTTTGGGTTCCCTCTTGGGTTCGCCGGCAGCTGTGGTGGCTACCGCCTCGCCGCGAAGCTGCTTTTAATAAGCCCACGTCTAATTGCGTTTAATAAGCTCGTATTTCTCCAATTGCACCGCTGGCTCCATACTCAAGTGGACCATTGAAATTAAATTGGACGGAATTAAATGGAAATTGGAGGGGAATCAATGCGCTCACTAAATAGATGCTTTTGTCCTACTTTGTGAGAAGTTGGTCCACTCTATACACTATATCCGGAATCCCGGATACTGAAGCCGTTCAGCGGGGGATGATAGTCGTTTGCGGCATCGAACGTGGCTAAATGCATAATCACGATTCTCAAAGGGGCAATATTTCATAATGAAAATGTTTTTAGGCTAAAGGGGTTTGGAGGAATTTCGATGAAAATAAAACTGTAATATGCTTCCAAATTGAAGGCTTGTTTAAACTCATTTCATGGTTTTCCCTCGTACCGATTTTTATAGGATTTTTATATAAGTTGCTAATTTAGAAGCATATGAGGATTTTTCATCACATGATTTAGGTAAAAGTTAGATTAAAATCTGATAAATATGGCATTTTTTAATCACTTTTAAATAATTTTGAAAATAAGGCCCCCATGAGCTCAAAATATAAATCAAATGAAGCTGAATATACTTAAATTAATTACGTTTTGCACCTTAATTCAATATTATTTTTATTGTAAGAAGGTAAATTATAGGTGCCTCTGGTTGTTCAGTCGATAGCGCGCTGGTCTACCATCCCAGAGGCTGTGAGTTCGTATCCCACGCATAACCATGATCTCTTGCGCTACATGGTAATACAATGGGCCAAAAAATGGCCTAAGTGTGTCTTTCTAGTCAACCACTCCAACCTAACCTAAGGTAAGTTATAAGATATTGAAATTCAAAACAATATTTTATATTAAAGGGTGGCAGAGTTTATTGTATTTGTTATTTTTACTTTTAACAAATATCGTATTCCTCGTAACTTTTATACATTTTTATTATAATATTTTCCCATGAAATTAACTTACCTAGAAAATATGTGTAATAAGCTCCGGTAATTTGTTTTGAATGGAATTAAAACGACTTTAAATAGGTGAGTGAATTAAAAATCATTCGCTCAATTGAATCGTTTTCGAGTTCAATCTACAGAATTGTATCAAACATGCAGGTAAAATGATAAAGTTTCCCGCCATCCAATTTAATTAACAGAAAGTTCAATTTCCGATAAATCATCAACTCTTTATCATATTAAATTCACCATTATTACTGAAATCTGGGAAAAAATAAAAACACGTTTCGATGAAATATTATTTTTGTGCTTTAATAAAAAAATTATTCCGTTTGAGTTGAATTGATTGGCAATATATTTTAAATTTGCGTGCGAACATATTTTTATTTCGTACCTGAGTATTTGCTTGAAATTACTTTTAAAATGTAGGAATTTGTTTATTAAATTTACTTCTTCAGTAAAGTTGTTGAAATGCTTTTGTTGTTGTTGCTGTTTTTCTTGTTTTCATAAAAATTATCTATGGAAAAGATTAATTTTTGCCATAACTTGACGCCCCTTATTTTTAGATTAGGAAAAGAATTCGAACAAGTGAGGTATTGTTGGAAAACTAATTTTATTATCTTTAAATGAACCCTTGCTCAATATCCTGCAATGTTTTTGCTTCTAACAAACGTTGGCAAGGAACAAAATTTTGCTCAGGACACCCTAAGGAATCAATTGGCATAGTGTTTCCTGCGTATAATCCCTATAAATTATGGTTTTTATAATAGAATTAAATTTAATAAAAATATGGCTTTTAAAATTAATTAAATATTATAATTTTTTATCCTTCGTAATGCAGTTAATTTCTAATAAAATAAAGATTTCTTTTCTCACTTATAATTTACCGAAATACGATGTAATTTTTAAAAATTATAATTCACAAGTCGAATAATAAGATGCATTATTAAATTTCATTTTCTTAAACATACAAAGAAAAAATGTATTGGTAAATTTGACAAAACATGTTACCGGAAAGGTAGTTTAATAAACCCTTAGTAATGTTCTGGCAACCAAAAGGACAAGTTACTTCAATAATTATGGCTTTATAAAATTTTAAACAGATTGTTTGCAACATGAAAAATGAGTTGATCAATACAACAAAACGTTGTCGTCGATTAATGCAATCTTAACATTTGGTTAAACATAATGAACACAGCATTACAGCACGTGAGAAAAGGTAGTCGCATAAACTAGAATTAACAATTTAAGATGTGTTAAAAAGTAAGTGACTCTAGTGCAGTTATTAATTATAATTATTTCTGTGAGTGACATTCTAGCTTTCCCTAGGGATCACATCGTTTACTTCACTAGTGGGCTCAGTGCTGGATTACCCATTAGGCCGGACTAGGCCATGGCCTAGGGCCCCCGACGGGCAGGGGCCCCCACGAAAATCTGATATGAATTTTTTTTTAATGCAATTTTTAATTTCAAGTTAATTTTTTTCTTTTTTTTTAAATTTTAATTTTTTTTCCAACCAATTTATTTATCATATTAATATGTATTTTTAAACGCAAAATATTAAAAAATGTTTATTCATTTATTCTTTCGATTGTTATTTCATATGATGATTCGAATTTCAATTCGCGCGCTAAAGACCCGAAAAAACTATTTTGATTGTTTTATTGTGTTTACAACCTTTAAATGATATGAATAAGCTGTTTAAATTCTATAAATGCATAAATAAAGAATAATTTTACAATTATTAAAAAAAAGGGGGCCCCAAAATTTGAATGGCCTAGGGCCCCCATTTGGGTTAATCCGGCACTGAGTGGGCTCTTGGCACAAAGGATCGTTTTTTGGGTGAATAACTAATAATTAAAATTATTTGTTCATACTGCATTGAAATTAAAGAGTAGATAACATTAGAATGTGAGTATTTTTATAAATATAAATACAGACTATAAGACCTCATTGAAAAGATTGATTAAGACAAAGAATCAAAAGAAATATAAAAGCAAGGAATGGTTTAAATTAAATAAGAAGTTACGGCTAGTGAATGAATTCCCATAAACCGTGGACCAAAGTAATCCAAATTAAATGTGGATTTGTTTAAATATTCAAACTGAGGACTTAGTCTAATATTTATCTGAAACTTTTATTTTGTTTAGAATCGA
Source organism: Philonicus albiceps (assembly GCA_963969385.1). Taxonomy (NCBI): domain Eukaryota; kingdom Metazoa; phylum Arthropoda; class Insecta; order Diptera; family Asilidae; genus Philonicus; species Philonicus albiceps. The sequence continues at coordinate 8,059,972 of OZ017776.1, read as the reverse complement.
ATAAGACTCTAATTCCAAAGAAACTTGTTTAAAACTTAGGTATATTAATTAAAGTTATTGGTTATCTTATTGATTTGTATAAATTTGTTTATTGAAACCAAAAACACGTAGACTGAAAAGCTAATAGTATTTGATAGTTGTAAACCCGTTTTCTGATTCTTTTTACTATTATATGTAGTTTTGTTCTCAGTGTAAGTTTCTGTTTTGAATATGAACTTGAAATACTGAGTTTAAAATAGAGCATAGCTCCCTAAATATGACACACCCGTCATAATCTCATATTGATTTTAAAATATTGGCTAAAATCTATGCTTGGAATTAGTAACCTTAACTAAGATTAGTCAACTTGAATTAATTGTGTGTATTTCTTTCTTCTTTATTGTATAAAAATATCTGTTTCGAAACTATGAATGACCTGGAAATTATATCTCCATTCTACAAAGTGACAAGCTAAAACTTAAATTTTCTCCGATGTTACGAGACGAGTTCAAGATACTCCTCCTACTAAACTAGACTTGCTTCGAATTGTGCAGAAGAAGCCCGAAATCACTTTGAACGCATTAATTACACCAAAGAGCTTGGAACTTTCTAGTGAACATAGTAATTATCCTTTGCTGAAAGTTAAAATTCACAAATTACAAAATGCACGATATTCCATTCCACCAAAAGTTCTAGGAGGCACTCTGTAAAAGTTTGAATTCGACCAAACTGCCAGGACGTAGGAAATGAATGTTCATTGCGCTACAAAGGGACGCTTCCCTTTGATGATAACTTTGTGAACAGTTCCACTTGAATTGCCCCACGCCCCGATCCCCAGGCCTATTACTGCTTTTAATTAACGCATAAGTTTCTGACTGGGCTTATCTGCACAATAAATTGTCTTTGCCAGCTGTATGTAACTCGGAATGTATTTATGCTATATAAATATTTTTTTTTCCATTTGTCTTTTCATAATGCCAGTTTAATTTAATTAAGTCCAAATCCACTTTCAGATTGCTGCTCCAAGTGATTAGGACGTGTTGTACCCTAACGCTGTACTTCAGACGATATGGTGAGTACCCCGGACCAGGGACAGTCTTACTTTACAGGACTGAAGCAATACTCGGTAGAGGTTTGGATTTATCTGGAAGGGCTTCAGTTGTACAAGACTGGGCGAATTACCTTTTTATCTCGACGATTCCCAGCCAGGGATTTTCCATAACAATAAGATACTCGATGCTCAGTGTGTTCTGGCGGAAGCCGGTGTCTGAAGCTGCTTTGCATTTGAATAACGAACAGAATCGGATGGAGCTCGAAAACACTACATAAAATCGCATAGTGCTCATTGTACGTGTTAATTTATTTCCTTTAGTGCTATCAATGGCTTTCCTCACAATTGGCTGGGGTTACCGTGAGCGGGTGGTTCGGTGCGATTCCCTGCGGATCGCTCTGCGCTCCCCGAATCTACTCTAAATGTGTTTTGATAAGAATTTATAAATTGAAGGGAATGAATGGAGCTAAGATAAACATTGTTAATGATTGCGCTGAAGAACTTTCTGCAAATGGAGCATAAGAACGAATAAGTCGAATTGGGACGAGACGAGGTTATGTTATCGGTTTCGATTTATTGGGTTCGATACAGTTGAAGACTTAGTTTATTACTTTTACCCACGCAGATTATTAAAATTACATTATAATAGGGTTTTCCCACATAGAAAAATATATGGCCCGAATATACATGCTTACCTTATTTACATAAATCTTTTCAGAAGAAATAAATATATTTATTTTGCCGAAATTATACGCTCATATATTTTTACTATATGGGCTATGAACTCTTTAACTCCATAATTATAAAACTTCACATCGTAGTTCACTAAAATATACGAATAATTTTGATTTAAAGCAGCTATACTGAAAGGGTAATCGACAATCTCATTTGGTTCTATTTTATCCTATAAGCAGCTCTAAAAAGGGACATAATACTTTTGAAAATTATTTATCATTTTTATCCGTACTCAAGCACTCCACGTGTCCTTACCATTCGATGTTGACTTGCTCCTAAATCCGAATAGGTCATACATTAAATTATCCCGTCATCAAGCCTTTTGAAATTAAGAAATTAGTAAACACGTTTAAATTCAAGATTAGACTTTTCTAAATTGAATTGTTAGGTATATCTTGTGATTTTTATACTGGGGTATATAAAAATTTATTATAGGAATAAAAACAAAGTATCATTTAAAAAACTTATTTTATCTAGTTTTGGAACTGGCGCTTTTTGATTATATTTCTGGCGTAAACTTTACACACCTTTTCCCTTGCCTCAGTTACTTTTTTTCCGTTGTTAAAGTAATAAAGCAAAATTTGGCGAATGTGCTTTTCAAAAGTCTCCATGTCTGAACCACAATTGCAAGTAAAAAACTCGACCGAAACGTATCGTTGTTACGTTAGGTGTCAACAAAAGAACGCGCGCAAATATTTGTCATTTATTTAACGGTCAGATACAAAAAAGCGCGGATAAAGCTACTTATGGGAATAAAGCGCAATGAACTCAATAATTAACCTGAAAATATTTCAAGAGGGTGTTTTGTTTAGGATGAAAATCCTTTAATAAAAACGATAAATCATTTAAAGTTTTGAAAACTCCTTATATCCTTTTCAAAACAAAATTTTTAGAATCAACCGTTTTCGGTATATTTAAAAACATAAAAAATGAAAATTCTTCAAAAAATGTTAAAGAACAAATTTCGTTCCAAATTCTATGGAAAATATAAGATAAAATAAAAAAACATATCCACAAAATTCCCTCCAAATTAGAAACGATCGACTCAACGATTTGAAACTTAATCACCCATCTGCAGTTAATGCCGGGTTGACGAACATGATCCTTGTTAAGGATTTTATCGAAAGAAAAAAATAAAAATTTTAAAAGGTTGGTCAATAGAAAGACTCGTACTTTTTACCGACATTGAACAACTCGCAAGGTAATTCAATATTAGAACGAGGAGAATTCAATTTGTTTTTCCGCACAGATAACTACGCGGTGACTTTTAATTTGATCTCTGCAGTACTACGTCCTCTGCGACTAATAAGGTCCTTTTGTTGAATTCTCCTTTCTATTAAAAAAAAAAAAAATTTTTTTTTGCAAAGCGAACAATGGAGAGTGCAAACAAAGAAGAAACAAACAAGTGAAACGGGAGGAATTTCAGCCACCACTCGCGCTCGGTGAAGAAGATTTCGAGAAGAGACCCCAGCCAGCATCTTTCGTCCGTATCAGCAAAAAATGTAATCTCTGCACTTTGAGTGATGCTGTGAGGGTGGACCACTCAGTTGCCGTGTGCACATGAACACTTTGAATTTCAACCATTCCTCGATTGCTCATCAATCCATTGGAGGCATTGGAAAAGCGACGAAGGACTCCTAGCAAGGAAGGACGAGCCCCGGAAGGCTGCGCAAAACCCCTCTCATCGGGAGAGATCATGGAACAGATTCCGGCCCTATTAACATTTCAGCACTTATCGCGGTGCATTAAAATTACATTAAAGGAGTAAGTACCCTCCTCCAGGCCTCTCCGCCAGAGTTATGCGCCAACTGTGTTTGATTAAGGACACGGAATTTCGTTATATCACTGCTCTCAAAGGACGTGTGACGCCATTTGGTGATATGTAAATGTGGAAATTTGAATTTTCTGTGTCGGATTGTGCGGGTGTCCCGCAGGCCCTATACCCGTCTTTAAGACGGCTGTCACCAGAAATAGGCTCCTGTAGGGGACGACTGCATGCACAAGGATTAAATCTGTGCGGCAGGGCAATATTGCGCTTCCTTATTGATTCAGTGTCGCAATGAATCCGAGGGTGCTTCACTATGAAAAGGTTTTTCTTTCGTTATGCAAATCCACTTATTCCAAATGTTTAATGCATGCGGACTTAGTGCAGGTCTCGCTAAAATATGAGACCAGCCATCTTTCTGTAATCCTTTGAAAATACCTGAAAAATCTAATTTGTCTGATCCTAAAATAATAACGTTTTTGCTGAACGTTTTAATTATGGGACCTACTCTTGAATCCGTTCGAATCGAATCAAAAGAAGCTTAAAAATGGTAACTGAAATGAATTTGTTACAAATTTAAGGATATATGGAATATCAGGAGCTTTTGAAAGCTCTTTTCAATTCAAAATAGGGCTCTGTATCTATCACATTAACACAATTTTCTAACTAATTTTAAAAGTTCTGTATATAGATAAGGTTTTCCAATTTTGATTAACCATATGCATTTTGTTTATCTATAGTATAAATTCTTACTTAAAAAAATGATTCATACTTATTGGTCGAAAAATGTGTAGGCCAAATGATTTAAAGAGCATTGCTATGGTAGGAAAATGTGCTCTTAATTCTGCCATATTTCTTTATCTTTCTTAACGTTTTGTTTCAAGATCCCTAGACTGATTTTCTACTATAGCTAAAATCGCCTAAACTTTAAGTTTCAGTTAATCGTTAGTTCTACAATGTTTTAAAGGCAAATTGAAAACCCTCTTTTCTTAAAATACACATGTTACTCATCTGATGTACTTAAAGCTTATATAATTGTAGAGCTTAAGCTTTAGTACGTGTCATCTTTTGTCCCAATTTTATTACAGATGACTTAGAAAAGGAACTTTGCTTAGAAGGAGCTCACAAAACATTTTCACAAGTTTGTTCCTGAGAAAGCTCATTGTATGATGTATTTTCGTTAAGTTCTAAAAGTTTATGGTTTAATTCGTCGAGAAAAAGCCCTAAACAGTTAGTTACCCTCGGGCCCACGACCCCATTCGTGTGTTTACAAACTCCAAAGTTTTCAGTTGCTATAAAGCAGCGTAAAAAAAATTACGTCCTAAATTTTATAGTAGCAAACAAAATAAAGTCGAACATTCAAAGCAATATAAACATTAAAAGCTGATATAAAAATAGGTTTACTTTTCTAAAATGTTGATTATTTTTGCGATACACAATATTTAGAAATAAAATATAAATCAAATCAAAATTTAATATAGAAAGGAACGCTTTCAAAACGTTTTTATTTACTAAAAACAATCGTTTTAATTTTTATTTCAGGGCGCAACATGGCCTCAGAACTGCTACACGTCAAAACACAAAGCCAATTATCAAGTGAATTCTACCAAAAGCAAAAAACTGATAAAAGGCAAACAAAATTTTCGCAAGGTTTGCAATCAAAGAGGCTTCCACTATCAAAAACAAGCAGCAGCACTTTCAAGCCAGCACTGCTATCATTTGAATCGAAGGAAGTGCGCTGGAAGAAATTCTCTGGCTTCAGCAAAATCATCCCAAAGAATCAAAACATTTCGAGCAAATGGAAGGCAACGTTTCGAAGTAGAAAAATCTTGTCTGATGCCATTCGAAATGAGACCACAACAGGCAAGGGGCCCAGTTCAAACCTTCATGCTGACACTCTTGATGGCCTCAATCACTCTAACAAAGACATCAAGGGTTCTAATGATGACCCTAACGATTTCAGCCACGATCGCAAGGTCATTTTTTGTAATACAGGGAGCTATGAGCGATTCATTCAGAAATCACCGATCGGAGCCCAAGCGGGCCCAGGATGTTGCATCAGCGGTAGTTTTAGCCATAAATCAGAGATGCCCGACACTGAAAACAGCTGCCAAGCGAATTTTCTTGATAGTTCTGATGTCAATATACATGCAAATGATCCTAGACGCTTCTTATGCTGTCCTCACAAGTGTTACCTTCGAATTTGTTATGAGAGTTTTAAGCCGATCACCTGCCAACCTAAAACGTTTTCTGTTACTGCCAGTAGTAGTTGGCCAGTACTATCACAATTATCATCATCCGAAGCACTATCATGCTCAAGAGACAAGAACTGCCAAAGTGTGGTACACTGTTACTCTGCCAGTTGTAGTAGAAAAGAAGATGACCCAAAGCAGCGCCAACGACAATACTGTACCATCTCACGACGGTTTACATCGAAATTTTTCGAATGGAAGGATTCGATTGAAACGAATGCGATATACGCTTTTAACGATCTTCAAAAGTTTTTACGCGCTATTCTACCGATTCTTATTCTCTTCAATATGCTGCCATTACTTTATGCAGGTAAGTGCTGTAATTGTAGTATTTACTAAAATTTATATTCTTCTGTGCAACAGTTCCAATGCAAAAATGGTATTTTTATTTTAATTCAAATCTAAGAATATAAAAATAATTTCTAGACTGATTAGATCTCTGCACTCATACCTACCTCTAAGTTTCTTTTTAATTCTGAAAAATTACTTTAAAGATTTTCTATCCGAAACGAGAGCGCTTTGTAGTATGATTTACCTATATTGCTTCAAATATTTAAATAATAATAATATTGCAAACTTATTTTACCTTCCTATAACATTTCAAAAACCTCGTAAAAGTAGAAGTTGTTGGTCATTCCTAAGCATTATTTTTGGTAGTCATACAGCCAGAAATTGTTGGTCTTAATTTTAAACAAATAAGCTTCTTACATAACAAATATAGCGACTCTACTTTTTGTTCAAATGTTATAAAATTCTGCGTATTATTCGATGTTATTTCTGCTTGTAGTACATGAACAAAAATACGTCTGAAGGTGTAAATAGAATTTAGGTCGGGCGAGTGTGGGGGCCAATTCAAAACTTCTGGCTTTGAAGCCAATTAGTAGTTCTGTGAGCTTTGTTTGTCGGATCATTATTTTCCTGGAAGATAACGTCCAAAGCATTTTTCTCCCACTGTTCCAGAGTTTCAAAGAAGTTGTCCGGAAGGATATCAATATAGTTTTCTACAGTCATTCTGTCAACAATCCTTCGACACCTTCCAACCCCCCGTAGTTCATACAACCCCAAAGTATGAGATTGTCGCTATGGAACTTGGACGTGGCAATTCTAAAGCCGTTCACCCTTTTTTTCGAGGTCCATTATGGTCCATCTGACCCGCATCGACTTATTTTGGTCTCATCTGACCAAATAACTTTCATCCAGTCTTCCACAGTGAATTTTTTATAGCGTTGAACAATAGCCAAACACAAACATCGATGTACCTTCCGAGATTACCTCTATGTTGTGGAATCTCTGTAAGCTGCAGGTGACTTTTACAGCATTGTCACATGGATAAGCAGAGGTAATAAGTCTTAAAATTATTCGCTGAAAGAAGGTGTTAGAACAGCTTTCCTTTCCTGGTGAATTTTACTCAGCTTAAACTTAACATATTTTATTTATTTTTATGTACTCACTATTTAATTTTACACTTTATTTTTTCCCTTAGTTTTTATACTATTTTTTTCAAGAAAACTCACAAAGATACGAACTCTTTAAATTTTTAAACTCAACTAAACTAATTTTTTATACGACTTTAGCGGGATCAAAACAACTTTGTACCATTATTCTGCAAAAATGTTGATTCTCTACTTGCAATCAAATACTGCTTACCATCTCCCTTAAGTAGAATAACATTTCCAGTCATTCTTATAAATATCATTTGGAGAAACCAAGATCGAAGCAAAATTTATGTTGCTTGTGAACAATTAGTTGACTCACTGTAAGTCCACAAGGAACCTTTGTTTTTAAATGTTTAAAATGAGAAAATTCCATAAGTTTAAAAACTGCATTTAAAATCTTCCTATAATTTAAAACTAAAACCTTACATAATTAAATATCACTAATATAACTAATAAGTTTCATAGAAATTTTAAATATTTTTACCTCCTTAAAGCTTATTAATAAAACTTGGACAGCCTACAATGAACGGAACAATGAATTGTAAGGATGTTTTCCATACTATTCACATACTAATAATATTAAAGATAGAATTTCAAAACTAAAATATAGTTTCCTCCTATTTATAATCAATTTTAGATTAATTTGCTTTCAAAAGAAGTTTAAATTCTAAACTATTGAGACCAATTGATATATTTAGAGTTTACCACAATGTGCCATCACATGGTGATAAAATAATACTGCCTGTTATACATACAGTCTACATTTAATAGAACATAGAAAGTACACATATATCTTAATTTTTATATAGGCTTTAGTCAGATAAATCCCCAGTGAATTTAGATTTATCAAATATTTTTTTTAAATCTTATTAAACAGTTCACACTTGTCAGATTTTTGTATTTAATATTCAAACAAGACGCTTATAAAATTAAAAATACACCTATTTTACCAATTCAATGCTTTCATATTCATGGTCACTGCATCGAATAAATTCTGCATCTTAAAGCTTTTCATTTATAGCTACGGTGCAGATTCCGTAAATCATTAATTTTCCAGAGTGGAAACTCTTAAGCCCCAAGGATCATATCTTTTCAGTGTTTAATTGATTCATCAGGAAAATTAATTATATTCCCCTTTTGCTTGGTTTGTTAGAATTTGCACAACTGATGGGCTTAGTGGGTGTAAACCTTAGAAGTTTGTGGTTATTGTGGGAAATTATTCTCAATCCGTTGTACTTCCTCTCTTTTACAACATCCGATTAATTTATTAGAGTAATTACTAGAAAATTAATTACTTGCTTGTTAAACACTGTGAGTGTCGTGCGACAAGTTAATTTTTTTTTTTTAAGTTTTTAATTACACTAAAAGAGTGATGTTTTACTTTATACTCACTTTATACTCGTATGTTTGCAGAATTCAGTTTATAAAGATGAAAATGAGGAAAATTCAATTAATATGTTAATTACCATAGTCTTGATTTTTAAAAAAGAAAAAAAATTTCAATTTCCTTAAGTTATTAGAGGATATGAAGAATTCCTTTGAATATTTTCTCAATAATAAGTTGAGTAGCAAAGAAGGTTTAATTATCGGTCAATTTCCTCAAGTTATAGCAGGATGTTAAGAATTTGAGTGGGAACGAAAATTTAATTACCGGTCTTTTAATCGCTTAATTTCCTTTTTCTTTTAGGATTCAATTAATATTTCAAGCCCTTGAAAAACTGCCGTAATTAAACCTTTGTTATTGGTTATTAGTTTCTCTACTCTTGACATATCTACTGAAAATGTTAACTTGATTATAGAAAAGAAACCTCCTTTTTAAAAGAAATGTGCTTCAAGGCATACTTATGAAAACTTATACCCTTACTTATGATTAAATTCATCAGCGATGTTACTGTTCAGGGAAAAATTTCAAAAAATAATAACAAATTGTTCTTATAATCGTTTTGTCTGCTTGGATACAGCTAAGATTTTTTTGATTGATATTTAAAAATAATTTTGCATATACATATAGTCGCCTGTTTGTTGATATTTATTTAATTTTAAAACGATACTCCGAATTGCCGAGGGCAAGAACCCTTTTTTTTCTGATTTAGAAACAAACAGAGAAAGGTTCAAAGCAAAATTTATACTAAAGAGAAAAAAGGAAACTTTTGAAAGCATGTAAAGCAGGACTTAAAATTTTTTCGAGTATTCTGATCTCGTGGACGAATTTCCCTTGAAATCTGCTTGATGAACGAAAAATTAGGCCAATGAAAATCGTCCGAGATGAGGGTGGATGTGCCGACTGTTTACTTGCTTTATTTGCAAAGGGCAAACAATTTTTGGGCATAGTCGCAGGCAGCTAAAGGAACCAGGACAAATGTACTTCTACATAAGTTTGGCCCTTTAGTGCGACATTTTCATTTTATGCGAGACGACAACGACCACCAGCCATCTGCCTCCGCGAAATGTTTACTGTAACTCATGACCCAACATAACAGGTAGTGAGTGGGACATGTGTGCATATCAAGTGGAGCATAGCACGCTTATGTGCTGTTTTTATTCTCCAGAAAAAAAAAAATGAGATAATATCTCCTTTTACGGCCGTTCCGGACATGCAATTGCGCTGGCTTTAAGCGAGCACCGCTTTTAAAGATAATGGAAATTGTTGCATTAAGTACAACTCCACTTTTTCGCTGCCCCAGCAATAAACCTCTGTCCCTTCATTTACTGGGTTTTAGTCAAAGAAATTCTCTTTTCCGAGGATGGCCTACGGCCGACTCCTAAGTCAGATCTAATTCATTGCATCTCACCCCAGGCTGAGTTTAATTCAACGCAATCCCAGAGCTGGATGGAGGCAGCAATCTTATTTTATGAAGGCTAAAATAGATGCGACACCGAATGAAATTCCTTTCATCGACCACCCAAGCCACTACTTTTCCTTCCAGAAAATATTTCATATGAGGAATGCAAAAGGGTGCAAAAAGAACATCTTAGAACCATCGTCTGTTAACGACACTCGGCTCTCCAGCAACTGAGAAATGTCAGCCTAGTTTTTTTTTTTTTTACTCACCCCCGCCTGGGGCATCTGGTACAGATTGACCGACCTAGAAAACTTTACTTTAAACATTAATTATTCTAAATATCTGGTTATCGTAGGCGAAAAATCGCTTAATAGCTACCAAAGGTGAAAGAGATTTGTAGGAGCGTACGACGGATCAATAATAAGTGAAACATTCTAAAAAGTTTACATTTTTAAATAAACATTTTATGCACGAGCTGCTATTAAGAAAATTGTTTAAACTCTTTCATAGGGAAAACATTTGCAAGGCTTTGAAGTGGCCCATACAGTTCACGAGTTAACCGAGCCTCTTTGGCAAACTTTAGAAAAAATATATACTTTTTGTGGAATTTTTATCAAGAAAAAAGGAAAAAAAAGGTGTAGAATATCCTGCATACTTGCTACATAACTGTATTCAAAATTGAAAGGCATGGTATGGTAATTTCATATAAATTCCGCCGCCATAAAAATATGTTATAGGTTTAGAGGACTTTTATTTTTATTTATATATTTTTGAGGAATTTTCCTCGCTTATACTTCACACTTGGTCTTTGAATCGTTGCATCTGTGGCAGGGGCTCAGACTGTAGCCATACTGACGAGATTCAGGCTGGTGCTCTGAATCAAAACGTTGACCACTTTTTGGACTCGAATGCCTCGACGAACGAACAAATTTGAGCAAAATAAATATTCCCCCAAAATACAGCTCAAGAAAGGAGAGGAGGATAATAAATATAACATATGTACCATAAGTAGTGCATATTTTGTAATTTAAGCTTAAAAGTAAGAAAATTGGCTTTTATAATTTTCAGATGTACAAAATTATTAATTTCAAGTTATTAATGCCACCGCACCAGTTTCTCGACCTCATTAAAAATGTATCCCTAATAAAAGAGAGATAAAGCCTTATAATACGATATTTTTAAGTTTGACTTGTTTTCTGAAAAGCATTAAACTTTTCTGAGTAAATTCGCATTTTCCGGGAAAAACAGGGTATCCAGAATTTATTGAACGCTCAATGAGTAGGCATGTAGGTGTTTAAAGCTTAAAATACTGAGTCCTAAGGCAGTTATAATTTGAAAATGAATGTAATGAAAAAATCCTTCGTAATATTTAACCACTCTAAATGCTGCTGTCATGAAATACGGTCAATAAAGTCTAAAATGTTAAAATTATGTACAGTGAATGCTCATAAGGTTTATTAAAAATACTTTTAATTTTAAATAAGAGCACTTTAAGGTGCTTCCTGTGCTATGTCTTTTAATCGAACGTACGCCAATTTGGCTAATCTCAATTCACATTTACCATTTCAACGTAGGAAAATGATTTCTTCCTTAATATCATCTTATGCTAATTTTGTTGAACTTTGTAATGATTTTCTCTTTAATCAAAGCGCACTTGAAGAAAGAGCAAAAATTTTCTTTTCATTGTTTCTGAATTTTTCAAGGTCTCGGATAAAGTTTTTTTTGTTGTTAAGCACTTGACCTGAAATGGAAGAAAATCTGCTGAGTTGTGCACGGTGTACTCTAAATCGCTTTGAAAAGCACACAATATGAATAAAGGCTTGATTTAAGTCATCTACGAATACTACGAAATGTTGTTTGAATTCCATAGGAGATATCCAGTATTAGTGTCTTATTATGCAGAATATTCCACAAACACTGATTCGATATCACATTTGATTCTATGAGTACTTTTATGTAATTCAAGTTCTCTTGGAAATTTATTTGAAGATTCATATTAAAAGCATTCTTTTTTGATATATCGATTATTGGTATGTAGTGGAAATCTCAGTTATTTTTAATTTACAAAAAGTACACCAACCGCATTTAAAATCGAAAAAGTATCAACAAAGTTTGGTTTAAGAGCCTATGATGTGAGATAATAAATAAAAGTTTGTAAAAGGACAAATTCTATTAAATACATTAAAATAAATAAATAATTAAATAATGATTTACTTAAAAAAATAATTCTAATATACAAAAACACAAAAACACCGTTTTATATGATTTACTATCACCCAATGAGTTCGAAACTCACCATGTTCAGCAGAAAATTGTAAAAGTGTCCAATCATCTTTAAGTAACTCTATAATAAAATTATGAAAAAAATTTATACCCTTTTTCAATACATTTAAGCACGCAATTGTAAACAGTCAACGGACAAGTCATAAAAAATGTTCCATTTGATCAGAAATTTTGGGAGTCTTTATAGAGAAAGGGTTGACCCTTTTATGGTCGAATAAGCCAGTTGAACAAACTGAAACAATTCCTTCCTCTTTTGCAGATAAATAACAATCTCAAAAAGATCTAAAATCAAGGAAGCTAGCAAATTTTAGGAAAAGGCTAAAGCTGGTCGAAGTCGAGTTTATAGTTGCTAGGGAAAGACGAACTTTATGGTGGATTACTTAAGGTTATTGGAAAAAGAGGGGCGAAACTTTTAGTTTGTTTCAGAATTTATTTGAGCTTTGTCCTTGTTAGTTCAGTTACGTTACGATCTCTTCCTTCTATTAGTTTTGTATTTTTAATGTGTCTCAAAATTATTTCTTAAAAGTTTTAAATAACCATCAGTTCGAAAAATCCAATTACTTTGATGTATTTTACTTTATTAATGTTCTTGAATTGGGGAGAAACACATTTTAGCAAAGGTACCAAACAATCGTAACAAAATCAGTAAAGTAAAAAATAAGCTTTTCGTTTATTAAATTAAACAGTCAAATAAATTAAATATACATCAAAAATACTTTGAACTCATTTCTAGAGGCCCACTAATAGCATGATTCCTATATCAATTTTATTTGATCATGGTCATGATACCGGTCATGGTACAGCTATGGTTTGGTCATAGTGCGGTACTAGGAACACTTCTCGTAAGATTTGTACGTAAACATTTCGTTGAAGACAAACGTTCAATTTTAAATTTTATTTTGGATTTGTCAGCTTTTCATAGATTGCATTTTTAAACAAAAAGATTTTAAAATGTACAACAGAGAAATTAGTGGGAAAAGCATGTGGTGGTGTGGAACAACAACTTACATGCACTTTCGAACCCATTCAACCCATTGAGAACACACTGGAAATTAAAATTCGCCAAAATGTTTATTTAATCAAAGTGGAAAATTAATTAAAATGGAGTAGAATGGGGAAAGCGTTTATTTATTGACATGGTAGGTAATTGTCGCTTTCCCACCGTCGGCATTTCCGGGGAAAGGTTGTTTGGTTCCAGGTTTCCCAAAAGTAAATTTGCGCGTAATTAATTTGAAGCGTCAGAACCAACCCCATCGGCAACTGATGTTTACGAATTTCTTCGAAAGTCGCAACTCGAACAAATGACGCAGTTTTTTTTTTCATATGGGTTCCTCAGTTACTGAGGGCCTCTATCTGAATTTTATTTGATTAATCGACCAAAGCTATAAACAATTGAGCTAGCCTGTATTTATGTGTATCACACAACTGTTTACATTCCGCGGGATGGGGGCGCTAAATTGATCCGGCTTTCCCAGAAAATACCCACTCAGCTAACTGAAACAGCTCTGACAACATTCTGTCTTTGGGGAGACAATATATTTTGTTTTTTGTTTTTAAATGCTTTTGAGGCACTCTTTTTCATGGCATTCTGAGATATCAAGTCTCAAGTATTTTGAAGAAAAAGAGGAAAATATTTGATTATTTTCAATTTCGCACATTTCCTTTTAATTTATTTGTTCACAACTGTAAAAATTGCTTAACTCAATTCCATTGCTTAATACTTATAAAACATTTTTAATACAATAATCCCCCGTTTACCACGGATTCGCTTATCCACTGTTCGAGGTTAAATAAAAAAAAACCATCGAACTTACTCAACATAACGAATTTTTTGTTATCGGTCTAACAACTATCAATCCTTACTCCATTGGATTCCACGATACCAGTTAAGGGTTAATTCTCATTTTTAAATTAGATCCTTTCTTAGAAGAATGTTTGAAGCTGAAAAATGGCTTCAAGGGCTTAGTAAAACCGTACAAAGAAATAAAAATAGAATATGAGAAGAACATGTATAAAATCCTTAATATTTTCGTAAATTGTACGGTAGGTTAGCGTAATAAAGTTTTGTTAAGGAATTAATAACTTAAGTTTTCAATTTCATATACTTCTTTATACGTATTTTTGAGAGAAATCCTCGACAACCACAGCCTTTTTGCGAAAGTTAATCCTCGCGTCAAGCAAGGGATTATACACAAATAAAAACAGCCAGTTTTTGGATTGAATTTTTCGAAGGGCCTATGAACGATTTTTCATTTAATAATTGCAAAACAGTATAAATACCTAGGTGAAAAATATATGCCTGAAAGATGCTGAAAAAATTCATTTGAAGTCGAATGGAAAGTTATTAAGGACCGACAAGAAGTCGAAAACACGTTGATATACTTTTCAGTTTTTGAACTTAGGGAACTAGAAAAATTTAAAATTCAGGCGTATTTCGAATATATCCGCGTGAATTTGACCTGCTTTCGGTCAGTCCGTATTTCGACGTGATATTGAATCATTTCGGTTCGTTGTTTTTTAAATATTGGCGTAAATTCATTACGATACGTCGGCTAGTTTTCGACGTATCCTCAGCCTTTTCTAACATTTAAAATGCGTATAAGCTCAAACAGCACCGCAGTTCTTTCATTTTTATAATATGTAGGTATATACCCAAATTTTTAAATCAATATTTGTGTAGTCAATGTAATTTAATGAAAGGAAACACGCTGCTTGTTATTGAACAATAATTTTTTTTAATCTTTTATCAAAATTAATTTCTAAAGACACGAAACAAGACAATTCGTTGTTGTATCCCTGAATAGGTTTTGTGTGGCTATTATTAGCCTCGAATGGTTATATTACGTCTTAAGAAGTATGGGGGGATACCTCCAAAATGAAATTGAATTATCTGTCCAAAGAACGAAGTCCATTTTTATGAGGTTTCAGGGTGTCGTGCGGCAAGCACAGCAGACGAAGTCTATTCAACATAATCAACAAAACTTCTGAAATTCTTTTGCCCTTGCCAGAGAAGTTGAGATAATAAAATTAGCCCAGATAAAAGCCGCCCCACAGCAGCCCATCCTTATGACGCCCCGGCGCTTCCAATGGTCGTCTGTGCAACACCCCCTCATAATCGCCCTATGATGAAGGGAAATAATCCGAAGTCGGTAGGAATTGTAATTCGATATTTTCACGCACGGACTGAGCTCTCGGTCAGGAAATTCCCCAAATAGACGGACGCCTCGGACCTATTTTGTCTCCATTATTGAAGCACTATTTCCTACCGGTCGGGCGGCGCGGCGTGACGAGTCCTTTCTTTTCCAGATTGATATTCCAAAGTCGGAGTTTGAAACTGTTATCCCCTTGATAACGTGTAATTCTGGAACCTTTTCCCGACGAGTCCCCCATTCAGGTGGCCTTACCTTCGGTACCCGGCGAGAACATTACGCTTTGGTCCAACGACATGAAAATCGTATTCTGGTCATGCTTCCAGGCTTTTCATTCAAAATTCAAGGATTTCATATTGACTCCAGGGGTACGTTAGGCGGACTGGGTAATATATAAAATTAGCGAAAATCCCACTGAAAGATTCTCGTCGGACACGTTCAACCGACGACATGAAGCTGTATTGAAAATAGAAAATCCTTAAATTTGGCTGGCAGGACAATATTAAAATGAATTGGAAAATGGTACTAAAAAAAATCGTAATGAAAGGCCCAAAATAGCAAAAACCAAAAAACAGAGTTACACTCTACTAAATTCAACTCAAATTTAGAAAAAGAAATATCTCTTGAAAAGAAAATTGATTGTGGAAAAATAATAACAAGGCCTAAATTATTTAAAACAAAAAATAGAGTTTCCTAAAATTTAGTAGATAAAAGTTATATTATAACTTGAACTGTTGTAGTAAATCATGATTCACCATCAAACTTAGTCTAAGCATTCAAGAGCAAAATAATTAAATTGTAGCATGTTACTGCATTATTATGGTAGTATATTTATTTTAAATTTTTTTATCCTGAATAAGAGAACCAAACATCTTACGGTTCTCGCAGGGCAACGAGATTAACAGGGATGACAGATCTTCTATTAAGGTACGTACAATGTACCGCATGGTCTAAGTGCTGGGCTACTATAACCGCCTCCTGTAACCCACATCTACATCCTGAATAAGATGACTAAGAAGTTAGGGTCTATAACTCTTACGTAATATCTTAATATTTTATTTCTAATATTCCAAATACCACCAAATTCAGGATCTCGGTCCTTTAGAGAGAGAAAAGTTATTGTAAATTTGGCAAAATACATATATAAATTCACTATTTTCTAATAGGAAATGGAGTCATAGAGAATTTTCGTAATTCAACGGTAGTAGCATTTTATAAGTTGTATTTTTAACACGTTAAGGTCCTTAGGGACCGGCGCAAGACTTTCCGTTCAGGCCTCGCCGGTCCTCGTTCGTGTCGGTCCTTCCGTACTTGTGAGACTGAAAGTTTAATTTACCATACATCGGCATCGGTTTTTGTTTAGTTAATGCTTTAAGGGAAGCAATATAATACTTAAAAACATTAGTGTAATTTATTAAAATAAGATAAACAAAGGTGAGGGCTACGATTTGTATGCAACTGAATATTCGTTACACGTTCGGGTGTCATTAGGCCCCACTTTTTGGTTTTTTATCTTCTACCAAGAAGAAGGGACTATAAGGATATAAACAAATTATATAGACAGTATTTATTGCGATTGGAAAATGTCAGGCGTTCGAGTGCATCTCATCTGCAAGTGGAGAGATAAATATACCAAGCCAAGCCCCGGTTCTCAACCCGGGTCATGTTACTCAATATCTGCTTATGCTCTGGCTCGCCCATCGACGAATGACCCGGCAGGACCCGCCTGATGGCCTGTGACGTGAACGGAATGGCACGTGAAATCGGCGTAATGTTAATTTAAAATGTAAATTTTACAAATTAACACTTTGCACTGTAAGAAATCAAATATTTTAATTTACATTGATTTCGTATGATTTTAGAATGCCATTTTTCTCTGAGTGCTTATTAAATTAAATTTAGTCGTTAAAATAAATGCGAAAGGTACTTTTAATGAAACTGTGAAGCTCAAAATAGGGATAGAATCGTTTATCCCTTTCAGTCGACAGAACTGGCAACCCTAGCCTCACAATGAATTTCCATTGAAAGTTTTCCGTACATTCGGGTTCATCGAGTTTCCGACTGTCAGCTTTTCCAGCCCACTTTTCGCGAGCTTAGAAATTCCGGCAGCTTTTCCCGATATAGGGGGGGTGGAGTCTGACGAATCGCATTCATTCATTCATGACACCCAAAATTTCCCCAGAAATATTTCCCTGATTCATCCAGAACTCCACCAACAAACCGATTGGATTCATCGGGATAACCGGACCTTCGGAAAAATCCGTGATAATTCACGACATCCGCGGAAAATGTGAATTCATTCAGGAAAAACTTCTCACGTCGTCAGTCGATTCGCGTCGGCCGAGATATTCACAAGTCCGCGCCAAACTCAATTTCGGCAAATTTTTGTTTTGTGCACATTTGCACCAATGTAAGGCTTCTGCTAAAAACAAAATCTTCAACTGTCGAAATTCACGGTTCACTTTTGCTGCCGCTTTGACGATAGTCTTTTGCTTCTGTTCGGTGTATCCACCAACAATCGCCGCCTCTGTCAAACTTGTCGAAGTTTTTGTTCGTTCGCGATTTTCTTTTTGGAATAGTTTGCTTCTTAAACTCTATACCCTGTCCAAGTGCTCTATCTAATCCAGATCATAGCAACTCTTATATTTGTCCGAAGTGTTGGTAGACGCAGAGTCTTACAAAGTGCAACGTATAACGTTACAATTTGCACCTGGCTCCGTACCACGGTAAATAATCCGTGAGTAACCAGCCAACCAACCAGTGCTCGTTCATTTAAAATTTATTGTGTGAGTGTTCGCCCGATGATAACATAAAATTTACTAGCTATTCTGCACCGAGTGATTGTGCCATAAAGTTGGGAATGCACATTTGAGATTGCACTGGAGGCAAAATCAAAAAGAATGATAAAGTGAAAATTGGAAGAGATACACCCTTTAATATACATGTGCAAAGGGTTGTACGTATATATGTATGTGTGCAACCCTTTGGATGTATGTCCAAGTACTGCAGATCATCGACTGAAGGATAAGAACCCTTGAGATTTTTGATCAGAAAGTGCTTTCCTAAGGAATTCATAAATTTTCTCCGAAAATTTTTGTATATAGTGTCCTTATAGAGGGTAGATGCTTTCAAGAGATGAATTCATAATTGACACCACTTCTTTTCCATCTTCATAATTTAAACTGCACTTTAAAATTTGATTTTTGATTATTACTTATTATGTACGCACAAATTGTTACTGATGGACAGTTAAAGTATATAAATTAAATGACGATGGGAACAAGTTCCATTGCTTATCTTTAATTTCAAATTTACACCTAATGTTACCCTTCCATTCGCACCTAACTAGCTTATCAGAGATTAGAAATTAGCCTCTATTAAATATTAATAATAACAATAATAATAATAGACTTATGTCGCATTTCTCACCATATTACTGAAAACATTCACCTAATTCTAGACTGCCTAGACACAGAATTTAGGCTATGTGGACCTATTTTTCGTATCCAATAATTTAAGTAACTAACAAAAACAAATCTTACACGTATTTAAGTAATATTATTAATTGTCCCTTTATTTAATTTTTTATTACTTTGTCGACATAACGAAAGTTTTAATAAGTCTTTTAAATCCTAGTATACTGCGAGCATTTCTTAATTCTTCTGGCAGACTATTTTAATAATCAACAGAAGAATAAATTGGACTACTTTTCAATCGATTTGTCCTTGGTGCAGGTAGATTACAACATCCCGTCATTGCTCCCCTTGTATTATATCCGTAGATCAACACTAAGTTGATAGATGATTTTGTTTGTCTTTTTGTGATGTTATAGATGACTTTAGCCTTTTCAATCTCCGTTAATTGCATCAGGTTAAATTTGTGTGGACCTTCATATAGAATTGCAATTTGAGTATCCCGACAATAATGAAGAACTGCTTTGATGGCTCTATTTAATAATTTCGATATAATTTGCAATTTATTTGTATTTAAAATCTTGAAAGTTGAAATCATAAAGAAATTGACTTAAATTAGGTTACACTAAATCACATATGTCAGTGTGCATATACCTACATATATAATACAAAAATTGTAACATCTTTCGTTAAAGCACAACATACTCCAAAAAGTGATGCATTTTTTATGATACGATATCATTAATTTTATTCTGTACTCAGTGATGTGTCGCTGATCCCTAAGTTGGCAACTGTCCAAACACTTTAATTTATTGCTTGTGATGGCATGTATAAGAACCTTATAGGGTAGAGTTTTGCTTAAATTTTTAACTGATGTTACGCACCACATCTAGAAATGTCGCCCAAATGAATTCAATTTCCCTTCAGTTATATTAATAATGCAGAACTTTTCGGAAACCAAATAATAGAAAATATTTGCAAACTTATAACTTTTGTAAAAATCATCTGATTTTAAATTTCCAAAAAACTTCTTTATTCGTTTTTAAGAAATCTGGTCACGCATTTTAAATTATTTTTATTTCATCCTCTAAAAACAATTGTAGTGGAATAAACAACAAAAAGTAGAAAATTTTGTTGGCTAAATGTTTACAAATTAAAACAGAATTTATCGATAGCAAATCAACAAGGGTCAGGAAACAAAAACTACAAATCATTTCCAACGTATTTTTCTATGTTGAATGTGAATTCAGCTGCAGAATTACTTTATCTATTTAAAAGTGCAGAAATCACGGTTTTTCGTTACTTTTTAAAGTTATATAACAAAACATGGTAGTTTTTAGCTATAAAACCTAGGTAAAAGTACTAGTCTTTCCCTTCAGAACCCACTTTGAATTATATCGATGTCGTTTTCTTTTCTCAAAAATATCGCAAATTGAAATTTATTATTCACCTCTGCATACAGGGTGATTAAAAAGTTCTAGTACGGTAGGATAACTGGAAAATTTCACGTGGTAGGGCGTAAGTTAAGTACTGGGAGTTAAGGATTTTTACGTAGCCTAGATTTGACTTTGACCTTCAATTGCATAAATTCGCCAAACTTATAAATCCCAATTTACTATATTTCGAAGAAATATCGATATAATTCAAAGCGGGTTTTATAGGAAATGATTACTACAATTACCATATCAGCTTTATGGCTAAAAATAACCTTGTATTTTTCTGCTTGTTGTTTCCTTCTTTTTTTGTTGTTGGTAGGTCTATATAATCAATAAACTTGAATAAATTAATAATTACCAACTAAATTGTGAACCATTATACTGAGAATATGTTACCTCCACTTATTATAACTAACTTAACTAAAAATCAAGAGCACATGACATCGGTGTTAGGCCATGATTAAACAAATCAGAATTAATTTTTATCCTCAGAAACTGAAATTAAATTTTTTATATTTTTATGGTTATTCTTTGCTTTCTAATTAATTTTCTTTAACTAATCAAGATTCTAAGATTTTAAAATGTTGAAAGGTTAAAAAACTACCT
Organism: Philonicus albiceps; assembly: GCA_963969385.1. NCBI lineage: Eukaryota > Metazoa > Arthropoda > Insecta > Diptera > Asilidae > Philonicus > Philonicus albiceps. The sequence continues at coordinate 8,039,084 of OZ017776.1, read as the reverse complement.
ATTGATTTAAAAGGCAGTGATGTTTCAATTTCAATATATGTCTTGTGCAAGAGTAGTAAATTGCCTGATTTTGTTAATAAGATAAACAAGAATAATTTATAGTATCACAGCCACAGACTTTATAAAGGGGTGCGATTATGACTGCAATAACCATCAGTGAAAAACAGGAATTTACCTAACATTGATTCTATAATTCAATCGAAAGTATTACAATTCGGGATACTTCTCGTAAATAATTCAATCTCTTGCGAAATTGCCGATAGCAAGAAGGGGTATTTTCCGAATAGGCACCAAAATGAATGGTTCATTTTGTGGTCGTATTCGGCTTAAGAACAATCAAATAAAATTTCGATTGTTGGGACTGCGTTATGAACCCAATCTGAAACTCCAGTCCAAATCAAATTGTTATAATTTATTGCTACCATAAGTAATTTCGATTTCACTGGAGCATTTTATTTCTGCACTCTGCTTGGAAAATTTATGGGTATTTTATGAGACGAAAAGGAGACGGCTGGGAAAATACAGGAGGCTCGTTAAAACTCCCTTGTCCATTATATCTGAAGGAACAATAATCGTAAAAGCATCCCAGAATAAATTATCAAATAAAATTGGGAAATTTAGGAAAATTTCCAGAGTTTGTATATAATTGCTTTAGTGAATTTATCAAGCAGTTTAATTTTAATTGATTCGTAAAAATCTTAATTACCCTTACAATATTAAACATTTTTTTATAAATGTAGATTTTCAAATAAGCGCTTTCAAAAGCTGTTAAGATAAATCGAATTTTACGAACATCATTTCCGGCCTATCAAAAGGGCCACATTCGCATGTAGATGGATACTAGAAAAACATATTGTAGTCATTTATAGACATAGTTAATTTTCATTTCTTAATCTTGCAAGACAGATAATATCACTAAATAGTGAATGGTTATATTATAAAACCGAAAAGTTATCCAATAATGGTGAAATATTATTGCATTAAATTTTTATCTATTGTACATTTATATATATGTTACTTTTGATGTAAAATTAATTATACAACAGATGGTGTAGTTTCTCAAGAGCAATTTAAATGATTTCTCAGATCTTTTCTTGGCTAGAAAGCCCAATGTACCAATTTCGTAAGAATATTCAAATGAGTAATTTTTGCCCTACAGTATGTCCATAAGTCGTCCATAATGTCCTTAATCACGTTAATAACTTTCTAAACTAATGCAAATTAGATATCCATTGCTTTATAATAACAATCAGATAAGTAGAGGTAGCTGATCCATTTATTACGTCGTAACGTCTTTACATAACGAATGAAGGCCAGGTATAGGCTATTGATTATTAAGAACACCTTTGTTCCGTCGTGTAAAGCTCAGTTTAATGGAACTAGACAAACACCGAAAGTCTCGTCAGTTCCTCTTATAACAATCTGAACAAGTGGACTAAAAAGGAGGAAGAACAGCAATAAAAGTTCACCATTAGGTGAATAATTAACGAAGGCGTAAAGTTGTAAATGCCAACTAGGTTCATGTCGCTGAGAAACGACTGACGACTGCCCTTGGTCTCTGTTACCAGTCCAGAACCATTCGAGTTTCTCCTGCTCGACGTACCAAAGCAATTCCCAGTGACTCTGTCTGTTATTGCTATGTCCTGGATAAATGAATGTCTTGAAGCTACGTTGGCGACGTCCTTCTGTCGAGGTCAACGTGTCTACAAAAGTCTTTCTCACAAAGTGATAGCACCCTGTTCTCTTTGAGTCGCTATCTCTAGAAACGGAAGGGCCACGAGGAACGATATTTATAAGTTCGCAACATTTGCCTCGGGGAACCATTTTTCGTCGAATTTGTTCCAGCACTATCTCGAAAATCCTCTTATTCGACTGATATCCATGACCTCACTTTACACGTAACAATGTGAATTTTTTTTCTTTCGATGAAACCACCCAAACCCTTGCTTCTCAGTCTTTAGCCAGGGCTATCGATCTTCCTTGAAACCCCATGTTCACCTGCGAAGAAGGTGCGTACAGAAGCACACTTCAGAATAAATTACACTTTTTCGGGGAGCCGTCCGGACAGTTAAAAGGACGTTAAGCTGTCTCGGTTCAGACTTACGCAAGAAATTCTCTTTTTATTAAAATGCCGGCTATTGTTTTGGTTTGTTTTACACTACTACAATATGTTAAGAATGTGATACATTGCAGTCTTCTTAAATCCTAACTATTTACCACTAAAATAAAACATATATCGCATTTTTAAACCTTATTAGACCAATTTAATTTACAATAACATGATCAAAATTAATTAAGAGATGATAAGATTATGCATTTTTAATTTGAACTTGTAGATACATATTTTGGGTGATTTAATGTTATTAAATAATTTAAAGGTAATCCTTTGTAACCAAATTTAATAATTGAACGAATAATTTAAAAATTTACATCTATTCGGGGTACCTAAAAAAACCCTGTCATTAATCGGATTATTTTTAATACTAACGATCATGCAACATGAACACAATTTAAGCATTTTATGATTACCATAGAATTGGAATCACTATGAAAAAATTCTAATCACATGCACATAGACTTCACAATGGATAATACAATTGTAGTTTTTGCTTCATGCTGACAAATTTCAAGAATAATAAGAATCCTTTTGGGTGGATGATTTATTTGGGATAGAATTAATTTTATTTTAAAAGGATGTTAGATTTATTAGTGGATAAAAATTCCTATAAAAGTTCAACTTTTACTTTAACTGCAACAATTGCGGTAGCAATAGTTGAAAAGAAAATTTTATAACAGAATTTGTTCTTAAAGAATGATTTTTACACTCTGGACAAGTATCTAAACATATTGGATAAAAATAATACTGGCAAATATTCGTTCGAAAATATTTACAATAAAAAAGTAAATAAAAATTCACTCGATTTCTTAATTTTTACGCTCAATATGTTTTGTCAAAAAATAAAAAGAAAGTTAAGACTATACTATTCGATTTTTATGAGTTTTAGTTTAGTAAGTGTTAGCACACTATCAGCGGAAAGGGTATTAAAATAATTAATAAAAATTTAGCTCTCTGGAGAAAAGATTTTATAATTGTTGATTATATTAAATTGTAACTTTGAAATAAGATCATAGTCCTAATACGATATTTCAATGAAAATATAACTTTATTGCACCAACATTTCATAAAGGGAATAGAAAACCATTTTCTAAAGTTTTTGGGGCATTCATGGGTGCCAGAATATATTCCTGAAGCGTTATATATCTGCAGTTTGAAGCAAACACCTAACAACCTTGAGGCTCCGCATAAGAATTATTTTTTAAACAATAGAGCCATGCTCGTTTTTTTCTCGGCTTAATGCACACAGGCCGCCTGGTGCACTTAAGTGCAGGGTGATTATAATGGCGCAATAAAGAAAAGTGCTATTTCGTGGCGGAAACGTTTTCTGGACGGGAACTGGCACCGGATGGTACAAGCAGGCACCTCCGTTTCCCTAAAAATTTCAAACTTTTTCATTAGAAAGTCCCACCCGCTTGTCCTGGTACAAGAAAACCTGCAGGCAAATTATTTCTGCTTTGTTTCACAGAGTCAGTCAGGGTGGCAAAAAACATTCATAGCCATCGTTCCCTTGAAACTTTATCGGATAATCCTGATCCGGAGCCTGTACGGCCACGTCGACAGGAGCCCTGATATTGGTCGATTCCATCAAATGAGACCCAGCCACAATCTCGGTCCAATTTGATGGCGCAGAACAAGTTCTTTGGGTGAAATAACTAAATGCTGCCAGAAATTTTGGGTAAATTCGCCACAACGATACCACTGTAGAGCATGTGGCTCGGAAACAACCTTAATTTTATAAATTCACTGGCCGGTCATTTTGGACACTATTCAAAATGATTTTGCGCCCGGTAGAGAGAGCTTGTGGAGAAATAACCTATAGCCTGCTGGGTGAGCTAATTTTATTCATGGAATAGTGAATTTATTTTACTCGCCATACGAATACAGTCCGATGGTGAAAGCGCTTTATTCCATTTGAATTCTAAGATATCTCTACATCTGCTTTGAGGTCTGACCTTTGTGGACTATGATGGTGATCTTGGATGTGCGCCATTGGACTCGATAATTTATTATTTTCTTCACAATTACCCTATAAACTTTCACTGTTTCTCATTTGAGGAAAAACTAGACATTAACTTTTGAAATCTGAAATAATCGTGCCAATGAAATATTTTAAATGAGATGGAACTGAGCCAACACAATAAACTGTTTATAAAAACGAGTAGAAACGATTTATTAGTTTCAATTAATTGAAGATACTACTGATTAGATTACTCTTATTAATGACAAAAATAAGTTATTTTAAAAAAAAGAACCTTATACATATATTTTATAAATATTGTGTATTAACTATTATGAAAATTATCCACAACTTTATCCCCATTATACGACAAGGAATTTTGGGTAAACTTTGTGTTCACTAAGTGTAATCAAAATAAAGATAAAAATCATTCGTAAAAACATATCAAACAAATAGGTAGATGTCTTTAAATATCTACAAATGTAGTTAACCCTAAGTAAAATTTTGATTATACTCGGTAAAGTAGTGTTTTTAAGTTATTTAACTTTTGGTATTTACACCAAACGTGTAAATTATTCCGCAATATTAACTTTAATATTTAATTATTCTAGTACCAAAGGGTCGTCATTGTTTAATACCTAATAATTCTGTATACTATAAACTCACGAAGAATCTCACTTAAATATGAGTTCTTCATTAAAATCACTACAATTTTTAAAAATTTCTTAGTAATTAGCTGGTCAGTAATTGGGTCTAGCTAATACTAGCTAGTACAAACAGAGAAACAGACAGACAACACTTTTAAAAATAATCTTTTTGAATTCTATTAGACTTCCTACATTACCCCCAAATCATATTTTCTATCTACAGGCACGATATTTCTACAGTTTTATTATTATGGATAATTACATTTTTTGTTTGGTACAGTAATGAAATATTTAGACATTAATGCTATTAAGCCTAAAGTAAAAGAGAATTAATTATTTTTATCATTCAATATGCATCATATGTTTTAACGTAACAAAACTATAGATTTATGTGTGAAAAAGATAATCTAGCACATAAAACTTGCAATATTACATTTGATGTCATAATTATAAGAAAATATAAGAAAATCTAATTAAAGTACTAATCCTACCTTTGTTTTATTTAGTATTATTTAATAACTGTATAAAAACATCTCAATATTAAGTAACAATTTGAACAATTTTTAAACTTTAAACGTTTGAGAAAGGAGTAGAGAGAGAGAGTTCAAATTCATTGCAATATGTGAAAGCTTTTTCAAAAATTTTTTTCTTCTTATTGAGACTTCTCATATGAGTTATATGTTGTGCATGTTATGGGTATCCATTATTTTATGCTCAAGATAAAATAAATCTTAAGGGTAGTATTAATATGATGGAACATTTTATTTCATAATTTCAATAGTAACAATACGCAAAAAAAAAAGAAAGCCAAAATTATAAATTACAACCTGAAACAATGATAGTATTAAAATAATAAAGACTTATCGATCTTGTAAGCCCTCGAAAAGAATTGTGTAAAACATAAAAACAGCATGATGATTTCATGCATTTAAGTGAACAAAGGAATTTCGCTTCACAGCAGGAGTTTGTTATTTTCACAAAACTTTCCAATAATTTCTAAAAATAGGAAAATGTTCTTAAGTACGTCTTTGAAATTGAGCGTCGTTGTAGCTGTTGTGGTATTTAATTGAAAAATTTTATCGATCCAACACCGATGGTGAGAATTGATTTTGATTCGAATCACTGAAAGTATCACTCTCCTTTCGTTCCCTACGTAAATTATAAATTACAAGCCGTGGGAGCTGTGACCAACGAAGTTCGCTTTATACGATTATAATAAAATTTGTAAATTGAAATTCTTTCATCAGATATGAATTCTGTGACTCCGCAGTGACAATTTGTACAGTCACATCATAGCTAAAATCCACTTGCTAATTATACGGGGCTCGGAGTTGGGACTCATCCGTTGCAGTTCTAATTACCCTCAGCATTGTGATTGGATCACAAAATCAAAGACAAACGCTATCATTAATATTAGAGCGCGAAATTAGGTGGAAGAGAAATAATTATTGTGTCCCCGATGCTCCAGCGGGGATGACAGTGTCACCCATGTAGATTTGGGGATCCTAGTGCTAGTCTCACGACGTCAAACACTTCTGCTGACGGGGTTTTACTGAAAATAACCGCGTTGATAACTGCCATCAAGAGGCAGCCAAATTTTGATATCTGCTGCTCCCCAGTCGTGTTTATGATAATCTGAAGGAGTCTTCACTTTGCAAACACAAAAATCGTTTTACCCTCATCGTCCTCGATTATGGGGGAGCAAAGCAGGGCTCTCAGGATTGATCACCAGCATCCGGGAGCAGCACGTCTGTCATATCCCTGTCGAGGCCCACTTGATTTGTACGAGAATTATGGAAGGGCAGGACTTCAAATGTTTATGCTTCCCATCAATCTCGCCGGGGGTTGTTATTGCAAACGTCGGCGGGATGGCACATTTCTCTGAATTACAGCCGCCCCAAGCAGCTGCTAATAACATTTCGAAATGGAATGGATTTCTGGGCGGATAATGGACAGCCGGCTGCTCCGTAAGACATCCCATTTCATATTACTTGCGTCATTTAATTAGGGAACACTGTGCCGTTGCCGTCGCGCATTTCACCTCCTAATGGAAGAAAAATTACAACAAAATTGCCACCCATAATTTTAAGTTATAAACTCGCCTCAGGGCCTTATTAATTTTAAAATCCTCACCCCTCGGAATCTTTTTGAGATAGCATACCTCTTCGGATGAGAAATTTTATCCTTTCTATCTCTCGTTTATTTTCTGAAGATCGCTTTAATGTTTTCACGTCAAATAAAAATGTGAACTCTAAGATCCGGTTAAAGCTATAAAATTTACTTAAATTTTTTTTGATTTCCCAAAGAAGTTTTACGGTTTTAGTTCAAACTAAACTTAAGATCTCAATCACGATTAGTTAGGTTCAGGTTATATTCCCATTTTTTCTATTTTATTGTAGACAACGACAAAAACAATAAATTTGACTGCAACAGCTTAAGCCCTGTAAAACCCAAAATTAGAAGTAACCCTCCTGTAATACGATAGATAAAAGACAATAAACTAGACTGAGCTCAACAACTTACCAATGAAGCAGCAGAATTTGTCTCAAATCGAGTAATACTGGATTTCTGGTACTGCAAGTAACGCTCTATCCTTTCATTTTCACTGAATCAAACTTGTGTTTTACGCCTTAATTACAAAATAAAATCAATTTCATGTAGTGTAGGTAATCCCCGAGTTTTACTTTATTTTTACTTAATTACAGTGTTATAAAATGGGAATTTCAATAACGCGATAGAACGAAACCGTGTTATAGGTTGCTATCTTATTCGAGGGTATCCTCAATCTTCTTATCGTGTAAGAGGGAAACCCTGTTATATAATGCTAAAAATTACTCTTTATATTAACGAAAATGAATATTCTACGTAATTTACATACTTTTTTAATATTAAATAAACAATGAATGAAATGTTAATTTAATAAATGCATATACAAGAGTTGAATGATTAAACTACAAAGTTATTCTTTAGAAACCTGAGTGCATTTCTCAGCGTTCAATTTCACTTTTCTCATAGCTTTTCGATTTAATGAGCTACGTGCAATGAAGTAGCGTCGCCTGGAAACAACGATGAAAATTGTGAAAAACGATCTGAAAACCCCTTTTAATTAACCCTAAGTCATTTGAAACATCTTGGAAACTTTGAGGGCCGAGAGAAGCCACTAGGATCCGTTCATCCTTTGCCTTTTAAATTGTCCCTCCTCGTGGAGACCTACGCTGCATGAAAAAAGACGCTAATGAGCTTCGTTAAAGGGAAAACATTTTCAAGGGATTTAAGATTTCCCAATTAGCCTGTAGGTTTTATCTTTGTCAACAGTCCAATTTTAAGGGTATGACCTGAGAATGGTGCAGGAGGTTTAATGAATGTCTGCATACTTACAAAAATTAGTGGCTTAATACGAAAGCTTTGTATAATGTAGCTGCAAAAGACAGTACTGCCCCATTAATCAAATGCCCAAATCCAAGAACCGCCATCAGAGTTAATCGATTCAAATTAAGAAAAGGGTGTTTTACTTGGACAATTTTAAAATATGCTGTTTTTGCAATGAAATCATGTCGAAAAGTAATAAAATCGACTCCCTTGGCAAAGAAACAATATTTCTGCTTCGCAATTTGACTTCTTTGTGAATGTTATTGCAGTCGAATATTCCGGATATATTTCCAATTAGGTAGAGAAAAAGAAAACAAGCTAACAAATAAACAATGAGGTTTATTTTCCTGTTTCCTTTTCAGTGTTTTGAGGATTTTGGCTTATAGTTCGAGAAGATGTTCTTTACCAGAAAACTGATTACGGAATTTTATTGAACTTTCCTAGAAAATTCACAACCTCTGTTCTGATCTGAACTCTAAAATTGAGTCCAGCTTGTGGTATGCAGTCCTAATGTAATTCTTAAGAAGATTTAGAAACTAGGGGATAATGGAAAGATAAATCTCATTTTATTCAGATGTTTTAGGTTGTAATAGTCGTTAATTTATCTTCTTATTCGCATTTAGTAACTCGTTTATGTGTTGTTGACCCAAGTTTAATTGCTAATTGGGATAGATAAGGTTAAAGTCATTTACGAAAATGGAAAATGTCGTAATTTCGCTTAAGTAATCCCAAATCGCATTTTAAAGATTTTAGAGGCCTGTTTACTGGAATAATTTATAAACTCATTTTAATCCGCACATTCCACTTCAATAAATCACATAATTTTAAGGTTTTTATGGCTGTGTTAAAAGCAATATCTTAGTAAATTTGTCTGATATCCTACCCTCACCCACCTAGAGGATACTTGTAATAAAATGCCTAAAATGCCTACTACCAAATTGAAATTGGAGATATCTTTTTATGCTTTATTTTATTAATCTTAAATTCTTCAATTGCTAGATAAATTTATTTATTCGTCAATAAAATAATTTGTTATCATGCATGCGGTGAAATCACTAACTTATTGCATATTTTTCCGAGTGATAAATGGAAAATAAAACGCGGAACATTGACTGGTTAAATTGGGGTTGATCTTTCCTTCTGTATGAAAAAACTTATTTTAAACAAAAGATAACTAAAGTGAACTTGAAAGGGTTTTACGAAATTTTTATCTAAAAATATTTGTATAAGGTCCTACCAGACAAGTCAATCATATTTAGTTTCTATTTGTATATCTTACGCATTCTTAATATAAAAAAGTACACGGCACTCTGATGGAAGCCAATTAATCGGTTTCTTTCCGCCCTCCATCACAATAATATTTCCCTACAGCCAAGTTGATTTTTGAATAAGAGTGTAAAAAGAATTTGAAAGAATTGGAAAGATACCCGAATACTTATTCCAATTTTACTGTATTTATTTATTCATGGATCGCCTATGTTAAACACCCCAGAGTTTAGTCAATAATACAAATTTATTTGAGCAGAGATTACCCCATATAAATGGACAATTGATGGGTCAATTAGCTTGTCGGTATATTTAAAAATAGCAGTTCTGTTCGTTTATTGGAAGGCCTCCTATAATTAACACATCACTCAGTGCTCGCTGGAATTCGTACTCATCACAGGTTGCAATATGCTTTTACTGCAACGATCGAAATCGTGTTTATGCTGCAGAGTAAACGTTTCCTCACCAATTTCCTGTACTTAATGACGCTATCAACAGACTTGTTGTGAATTTTGATTCTCTTACAATTCGATCAACACAGCAAACGGAGCGTAGTCATGCTGAGAACTTATTTTGGGAAAAACTCAGGAAATTTTATCAATTTCCACTTTAATCTTCTTAGTTTATTAGACTGCCGCAACTTAAATAGACTTTTAATGTAAAAACGACCTTACGTTATCATCAAAATTTCAAATTAATTCTTCCATCATCGCCACGTCAGCGAATTTCGTGTTATTATTTTGGAAATTATGCAGCGTTAGTCACGTAATTAATGTCGTGCTACCAACCATCCGCCCTGCCAATTTGCTAAACATTTTAATTTTCATAATTCCGAGACAGCCCTCATCCTCCTCCAGGCACTCGATGACATACCTTTAGCATTCTCACTCATTCCATCCGCATCTCGTGTTTTATTTTCCATAAAATTGCTCGACTGTTCTTACATAAATCAAGCCACCCCCGCACTATGCTGAAGACATTTACCGCCACGGAACCCTCCCTAAGCCTAAGGAAGTCACAAGTTGGAATGTTTTGCGACATTTTTCGTCCCATTAGGACTTCATTCACTCCCTGGCATTCTTCTAATTGATTTGGCATTAAGGTGACTGATCGGTGTTATCGCCGAGCCCCGATATTAAGAAATAAAATATGATGGGTCTGCACTTCATCAACTGCTGTCAGTCGCATTAGCGATGCGTCTCCCCCCGGACTTATACTCAGGAAAAGAGGGACCCAAATCCAAACTTTTTTATATCACGTCGTGTAGTATGCAAGTATTTTCCAGACACACTAAAGAAGCTAAAGATTCCAACACGCAATAAGAAAGTAACCCTCTTCGTCTCAGCTCGGCGGAGGACCGATTCTATCGCCTCCTTTTGAATTTCTTGCTCGCATTGCAAAGGGAGAAATCAATATTAATTAGTAGCAGAAGAGCACCATCTACTTGAACTGACCCTTGGGCGAATGAACGAACAGACATATGTGCTGGGTCAGGTCATTACGTCCGAGGAAAAGGATATCCGTGCATCCCTAAATTCGTAAGAGCAAAACAAAAGCCCAAATTAAGAAGGCTTATTACGTATTACTCGAACGGATTGTAGATGCCATTGAAGTTTAGCACTGCAAGTCAATTACCTACTTACCTTCTTAATATCTAGCCCCTTACCTTTCCAATTAGTTTTTTATTCTGGGATTACTGACTACATACAGTGGGTCCCCATCAATAAATAATTACTCGCATAGTGTTGTAGTTTTCTTCATCCTGTACTTAACCAGCAGATCTCACTTAACCAGACTCGAATGATATGCGGTTTTGTTCCACGAAAGGTCCCAATAATTAGTTCGGCTACTTCACCGAAAACCATTAAAACTTGTTAATTAGAAAGAAAGTTACAATGCAGAAGTAGAGAATATGTTTCCACTGCCGTCCATGCGGATCCGGATTGCGGTTGAACAAGGGAAATTTTCGAAATTATTCAGACTCGAATAGACCTTCATCTTTATAAATTATTTTCTTCACGAATGTAGTCGAATGAAAATTTCAAGGTGCTTAGATGCTTATAGGTGTTTTTCTGATGGTATTTAAACAATTTAGTGAAATACATTTGCTCCGAATCCGAAGTAATTTTATACCAGAATTATAAAATGATATAGAACGATTAATTTTAGAATTAAAGGATATAATATAAAAATTTCTATACTGTACAACCGTACAAAACGAAGCATGTTTAAAGATTTCTAGAAATATATATTTAACGAATTTTCATTGATATAAGATACATAAAAACTTCACTTTAAAACAACTAGGATTTAAATTTATTTAAACAATCAAAGTATAAATGGATTTAAGGTTTGAATTGTTGCGATAAATTCAGTCATATTTCGGCTCTTTGTCTTGTATCCTTTTTAATAATCACACCTACCAGATTTACTTGCGTAATTTATAAAAACCTATTTTGCTATTTGATAATAATAATAATTTTGTTTTAATATACTTGACTACACTACTACTGAAAAAGCGATTTTTTATGCGTTATAATAAATTTTAGATGCGTACTCGTCATAAATTTCATTTTTTCGGATAGGTATTGATAAAAAAATAAGGGTGAATAATCTCTTCCAATTTAAACCTTTTCTAATGATATAACTCAATTTTTTCAACGTAATTCACATATCTTAGGAAGGAAATGTGTGGTGTAGCATAATTTCTCGATTTGTTTGAATCTATAGAACAATTTACAGTGATGGACGTATAAACTGAAAAGAAATAAGTGAAGTGTAGTTAAAGGAAGTGATCAAATTTCTTTTCAAACCGTCTGGTGCAAACAGCCTTTGAAAATGACATGAAAAGAAGTGAAAAATAATAATGAAAATAGCACATCTGTCGCCGCTACTTCTACAGCTACTACTTCTTCTATTTTACATATTTTAACGCTTCTTCGCTTCAGTTTTTCGACGCTTGTCTATTTTCCGACTACTGTGTTTACAACATTTAAATTAACAGTCTATTAAGTGATAAAATTTGCTCACCGATATTTTTAAATAATTTTTCTAAATAAAGTGATTTAAAGTCGCTAAATAAATTTTAAAGGTTCTTAAAGTGCTGTAAGCATAAATAAGGTAACAGGGACACAATAAACAAACATAAAAGATAAATTCAACCAAATTTGTTGTTTAAATATTTGGATGAGCAACAGTGCAATGGTTGCAGTTGCAATTTGCTGCATTTTGGTCCTTTTGGCCGTTTTCATTGTCATCATCATAGTGGTGGGACAGACGATGGGTGAGCCCAAGTGAGATAAACTTCAATTGGGGCCCGGAAACTTTCCAGATGGATAGCAAAGGCCCCCCATTTGTTAGTTTTTGCATAATAACTTAGTGATTAGACTATCTGTGTACATTAAAATTTTAGTGAGAATTACAATAAAAATATAAAAATTTTACAAAAAGGTGAATTCACGCAAAATATACCATTTTTAGAGAAAACAATTTGATTTAATCGGTATACATTTCATTTTTAACCTTAGAACATTTGCATCCCTCAGACAAACAATGGTGGAAGTTCCAGTTTTAAAAATTAATTACAGACATCAAGATAATCCAATTAAACTACCCCAAAGAGACTCTGGCAGCTACAAATAACAATAGAAGTATTCCCCCATAAGAAGCCAATTAAATTCTCATCGTTGAATTGAGAAAACAGAAGGGTCGGAGCCAAAATGCTTCAGAATCAGATTTCGGTATTAAGGAAACGGAAAAAACGCAAGAAAATAAATGCATTTTGCACTTCAAGCTTCAACAAAATTGTATTCGCTGGAACAGTCTTAAACAATAAATGGAAATGGCAGGATGAGTACGAAACGAGGCAAGAAGTCCTTCTTCCTTCCTTCCTTTCCTTAACGACATAAAAATAAGCGAATTTCTCAAAAGTTTTACATTAAGAGATGTTGAAATGGTTCGAACCAACAAGACCAGCAAGGAAAAGACTTCTTTTTCACTTTTCCGTTTGTCGAATTTTCATTGCTTTCTGCAAAATGTGACAATACTATAGAAAAAAATTAAGCGAACATCCCTATTTTTATAGGAGGAATATTCGTGCTGCTACTTCTGTTAATGATGCTAGAAAACTGAAAATGTTTTTATATAAACTGCTGACCGAATGATGTTGCGTGACGATGCTGATGACAATTCTAACAATTTAATTTGTATTTTGAAGAATTATATAAAAATTTCTTCGGACTGATTGCAGCAAAATCGGATATTAAAGACCAAGCAACTGACATAAAAACATCTGTATGAAATTAAATGTGCTTAAAGAAAAAATTTATGGAGACTATAAATTAAAAAATAAATTTATTAGAATAAATAAATATTTGTGAAGATTATCATTAGGCTGAGAGATAACATAATGTACCCGAAAAAAACAATGTTTTTAAAAGAGTAAGAAAAATAAGGACAAAGCACAAGAAGTAAGTACCGAAAATATGGGAAAAGATACAGTCTTAAATTTATAAATAACTTCGCCGTGAAGTTAAAGAACAATTGCAAAATTGGCCAAACATTTTATATGATGTATGATAATTTTCCAATAACAACAAACATAAAAATCAAAATGAACTATTTTTGGAATCAGCAAACAAAATTTGTAGCAATACCTGAAATTTAAAGAAAGTACACTTATAAAAAATCTCAGAAAAACCAAAAAAGTGCCAAAAAATTAAATATTATATTGATACAATAAAAAATACTCCACCCATATTTTCCCGCAAGTTTGAGTTTAGAAAAGATAATGTGGATATGTCCAAGAAAGCTGTATGTATTTTATATAAGTGTAACATATCATAATCAAAAACATATATTTTCTACGATAACAAATTTTTGAAAATGATTCACAAGCTGTTTACAAATTGGTGTTTATATATAGTAAAAAATCAGCAAAAGATGCATGTAATTAAGAATATTTGGTAAACTAGTGTCGATCAGAATTAAAAAACATGGGCAACAATACTATCCCGGTTTTCCTATAATCTGCAATTATATGAACAAAGTTGATGTTATAAATGGTTACTGAAATCGAAAATAGCAATGAGATTCACTAAATTAATCCATATGCTATAATTAACTAGAAAAACATAAAAAAAACGTGTTACGTACTTCATAGGAGGATAAATTCAATTCATGAAAGAGTCGATCAAAAATTTAATAGAGCTACCGAAACAATTTGAAAAGTATGACTAAAACATATTCAATAATTAAAGAAAAATTGGACAGTAAGAAGCCCAAATTGTAAACTTTTTTCGTCAATTGGAAACTCAATTAAAAATTCATATCAAAAAGTTTTCCAGTATATATTACAAAATTTAAAACAAACCACAACTTTATCAGCAGTTATACAACGTACATTACATCGAAGCTTCGCAGAAAAATCAATTAGAACGATTTAACATATCGAAAAGGAATAATAACTAAAATGAAATCAGATAAGCAGACGATTATAAAAAAAAAAAGAAAAAATAATAATTGGACCAACATAAACGAAAAAGATAAAGCAATCGAAAAACGACACAAAGAATAGTACAAGAAAAAAATCTAAATGATAGCATCCTACTGAAAGCAATAATACAAAAAGGTATTGCGATAATGAAAATGTTTGCAAAAATTTATTTTTTAAATCAACCAATCATCAACAATGTACACAAGAGAACCAATATAATTTCAACATAAAATTAATAAAAGAATGAAGCCAACAGTCAGTTTTAATATTAGTTTTTGACTGTAAATACCTTCATCGCGAAATTCCGCATAATTTCCGAAAAGACTAATAAACAATTTCAATAGAAAAGCTGCAAAGAATCATGATAATATAAAAAATATAAAAACTCGTTGGCTGTTAGAATTCGTAAAGGAACACTACTAAATAAGGTGAAGATATTTATTGTAAAGTATACATAAACAAGAGAATACTTTTATACTCAAATTGATAATTTTTACATATAACAAAATGGGAATGTTTTAGTAGTTATAGCATGCTAAGGAGAAAACAATGGAATTTTGTACCAATAACTAAAAGTGCAATGAAATATGATTAAAGGAACCAGCACAAAACAAATGTTAAATAAAAATTCATATTAAGTGTTTTTCGTAGAACTAGCCACTATTACGTGTTGATCGTTGTGGTTGTTGTTGTTTTACGTTTTTGTACAATTTTCATGGTTACCCGAAAATGTTTCAAGGAGTACGTCTTCTATATAATCGACTTTTACGTAAATATTCAATGTGGATTTACAAACAAAAATGATAGCCTGCAAATCAGAGTATAAAAGATAAATGTAATATTTTATAAGAGTAAAAAATTCAGATACTACTATTAATTTTCTACCTAAAATAAGTGAACTAAAGCCTGGGAGTTAGTGTTTAGCTATAAATGTATTATAATTAATTCCAATAATACTGTGCTGCGAGACAAATAATCATTTCGATTGTGTAAATACATATTCAATTTTTATGTACAAAATGGACAAAAAGTGTTTACATGACATTGAAGTGTGTTTAAATTAACATAGTGCGAATCTTATGGAGCGGGAAAGATAACGCTTTAAATTAGAAACAATCAACCGGATCGTGATGGATTTTTAAGGTAAACACTTATGTAAAATTTACTTCTGTTTAAAAATTTAAACATTACAAAAGTTTCCAAAACAAACAAGAGATCATGCCCTTAATTTGCAAAAAGATGGTTTACTCTACAACATTTCATAAAATCATAATACCAACCACAGTTTTAGATAAAAAGTGATATATGACAATTTTTTTACTTAATATTATCTTTTCACGTACAATATTTAATTTAGATTAATAAAATTCACCACAACATACTTAAAGTTTTATTTTTGAAATTTGATAAGGGTTTTCATCATTTTTCATTTTCAAATCGATGGAGTTCCTAACGAAAAACGATTTTTAAAATCCCCATGATAAACGGTAGCAATTGATATACGTTTAAAAATATTTTAACCTCGTCTAATGTAGAATTTTATCTTCTGATCTGATAACTCTGATTACTAAACTTCCTGATCATTATATTTTACCCAAGCTAGAACATTTCATCTTTCTATCTATTACCACTCTTTTGAATTAGAAAAAACCAATTGGCCGCATATGCATACTATCCAAACTTCTTCCTCTAAAATCAGTAGAAGCCGTAACTATACATTGAAAATGTACTTCTATAATAAAATATAAAAATTCTAATGCAATATAAAATTAATTTAGAGAAGCCCATTTATTTGAGTCTTTTTACGTGATATCCAGACAACTAGCAAAATTTGATTTGGAACACTATTTAATTAATGTACTCGTAGAACGACATAAACCAAGTTAATGAATTTGAACAGTATGTCAGAGTTAATGAAAATAAGCATTATTTTTTGCTATTTAATTAATACGGTTAAAAGAACCTTGTACGTGATAAATTCGGAAAATTGCAAAATTCATCATCCTACTGAGTGAATCGAGTGAATTGAGTTTGGGCACATTATGTACAGAACCTCAATTATTCTCACGCATGACAGAGCAGGCGTCTTTCACCAGATGTAAATTGTACGCCTGAAAATTTCCATTTCACTAAATTTTGATTAAGGGATATGTCACGTCATATAAATTTCCATCAGGATCCCAGATATGAGGGGTAGTGAGAGTTTGATATTAAATCTTGGCTTATTATTGCCCTCATCTTACTAACACTTTAAGACATGTGTTCACATTTTATTTTCTTTTTAGGAGAGACCACTGCGAAATGTCCTCGGGGGGTTATATACATTCAAGAAAAATGATAAACGTTAAATTTTTGGTAACAGTCTGTTGATCACACAAATAAAATTTGTGAAGACGCAATAAATAAATATTTTTCAGTAGTCTGTTTTTAATATTCTATATTTTGATTATTTACTTATTTAGAGAAATGGACAGCAAAGATAAATAGAATTTTTATTTTAATATTTATTTCCTAAAATAATCGATTGGAAACAAAATTATATGCGTATATATTATAATTAGGAAGTTAGTTCGAAAAAATTAATTAATCTTATTTACCCATCACAGCGCCACTTACACAAATTGAAATTGATATCGTCCTCTCGTAACAAAAACATTCAATCTGCGGTTCTTTTTCTTCCTATAACTTTTGTAAAAATCATCCGATTTTCAATTTTCAAAAATCAATTTGTTCGTTTTTAAAAAATCTAGTGGCGTACATTTTTAAAATTTTTTTTTATTTTTTTTATTATGAGTTATGAGTTACCAAAGTTTTCTATTATTTGGTTTCCCTAAAGTTTAGCGACATAAAAGCGTATGAAAGTCAAAAATTAAAAGAATTGTTATACAATTGACTTTGTTCCCCTATTTTAAAATTGAAATATGACAAAATTAACAAACTTTATAGCCTTTCGCACACATGAAGTATCTAATTTAAAATTCTATGGCTATAAGCAATAAAACCCCCTTTACAGAACGAGGGTGAATTTGATATCGCTGCTTGAATGATGAACAATATTACAAAACCAAATCAGATTTACTGGTGTTTGACTTTGTTCACCCAGGATTAATCCCAGTTTATCACGCCGCAGCCGCTATTAATATAAATAATGCCTGGTGATTACCAAGAGTCTTATGGAGAGAGTTCCCTCGATTCCCATCACCCATTAAATCCAAAGTATATCTGGAATAAAGTACCCCCACCCAACCTTAGTCAGCGGTGATTTTTCGGTTTTTCCATTTGGTCTCCTCGCAATTAAAATGATTTTTTCTATCTCGAAAAGTGATGAATCACGCTGAAAAACTCAACGAGGAGCCCAGTACTGGGCAAACGGAGTCTTCATTAGCGTAACAATTTGATTCACGACTTCTGTTCCAGAGCTCCTCTTTGTGGGATTTTCCACCACTCAAAGCACAATGGTCAGGGCCCCCTTTCTCCATTTAATGCGGCCCTTAAAAACGATAAAGTTTAATTGCTCCGAGAAGAATCTGTCGAGGCACATTCATTTAAAACTTGGTCGGATTACATAGGAAAATCTGGTGGTTGCGAATGGCTCCGGGTGCTTGCCGAGAGTTCTCCTGGAGGCAAACGGCTTAAATTATCGTCGAATTGCGAGGCTCAAAGGTTTTTGGAGCTCAGCATCTCCGCTTTTGTCATATGATACTTCACATTATGGCGAAAACCCCCGCCTCCTAGGGTAAACTGAGCTCATTTTAAGGTATTGTTTCCTTTACACAAAGGCTTTGTGTCGACAGATTGGTCAAATCAAAGGATAATCTGAAAGAGCCCCAACGGCAACGGGACCGAGCAGTGACCGCCTACTCAAAGGAGCCATCTGAGTAGATTTATCGACCTCAGTGCTACTCGTCGCAGCATCCCGAGTACCACAACCCATTGGGCTGGAAACGGAAGATTGCGTTCGGGACAATTGATTGAGCAATTTTTAAAAATTGGAAGTCGAACAACTCGACTTCTGCTGAAAATGCACACTTGACGTGGCCTTTGACGAAAATCAAAAGTACTTTAGGTTTATTGGGCGCCAATAATTGAAGAGAAATTTTTTATACTTTTTTATTGGACACAATTTTCATATTTTTGTCCGACTTATACCCTCATACACTTTCAATATTTATTTTATGCCATGGGTTCTTTGGTTTCCTGTGTTCACCTGCCTAATCGGATTTCAGGCTAGTCCCGAAAGTAATCCAGTACAAACAATTTTCGCCTCCATACAAACACCAAAATTTGGGATAAACCCAAATGTTTACCGGAAATCCCAGTGATTTCCACTAATTCCAGAAAAATTCACATCTCACCTGAGGCGTGTTGACTTCTTTCAATTTGGCTGGGATACAGGCACCTTTGAGGGTTTAATGTGGCGCAAGCTTAACAACATCGTCTGCACCTTTTGTAAATATATTTTTTTTTCCTTCTTTATTGGGGCTTATCGGTATGAAATTCCTGAAATTCTACTCGGAAAAACATTTGACTTTTAGGTCAGGTGCTCTGCAACGTTACACTTAACATTTTGGAACGATTTTTTTAAAAGAAACAAAATGAAATCAACTCGAAAGTTGAAAAGAATTAAAGCATTACACATTTATATTTGATATGTTTATATAAAGCACGGTACAATTAAATTTAAAGAGTACATACCTTCTAAAAATTTCAATTTTAGTCTTTCCCTCCAAATAAAATGTTAACAACATTTTCGTATATTACATGTATCTCTATAAATTTATTAAATTCTTTACGATTATATAGTAATTTAAAATAAATACAAGTATAAAATAATTCTGATAAAGATTTATTGACTATAACCACACAACAAATATGGCATGTTTGAATATTTCCTAAACGGACTATGGACCACATAGTGGTTCTTTATGCGTATAGCTCTAAAAATTTAATTATATAATGAAAAAATTAATATTCGACACATTCACACTTGAATACTTGTTTTTAATTTCTGTTTTATGTTTTGCTTTGTGTTAATGAAACGCCCACGGTTTAATGATAATTTTTCAATACATATTACAATGCGTGTTATTTAAGTATTAATAAAATATTTTATCTTAGTAATTTCATATGAAAAAACCTCCCAACGCTCATAAATCTAAAAATCAAAATACTGTTGGTTTAATGAGTTCAACTAAATACTGCTCTTTAGAGTCTATCCATTAATTACGTCACACGTTAGAGGGGTAAAGGGTTATCTCAGATTTGTGACAGAGGGGTCCGAAGATTTCAAATATTGTGGTGTCACAAAGTTATATCTTTTAAACATATATCGATCGATCATCAGATACGTTTCCTATTGTACTGATAGTACTTTAGCGAATAGTGCATGATACATAACTTCTGTTCTAAATTCTATTTGTTTAAGTTAAGTAAAGCAATTGGAAAAGTAACATATTTTTATCCATAATAATATTGAATAAAGTATAATCAAATAGATATTAATAAAAATGAACTATAATTGAAATCCAGAAAAAATGATTTTATTATTTGTTTAAAAAAAAACGTATACAGAAAAGTTTTTAGAGCAATAGCTATAAAGCATTTTGTCGAAAAAAAAACAGAACATACGACGGGTAATACGAAAATTTAATAAATAAGCACAAATAATAGCGAACTCCTATATTTTATCTTATATTCCAAGATATTCACAGATCTGTTAGCAATATTATCTCGGGGATGTAATATAAAATAAATATACACATCTTCTAAACATTCCTCCTATATTATTTTGCAATTCTCCCAATATGTATTGCGTAAATTTATACATTTTTCTTCGTTATAAGTTACACTTAGTGTTACAATAAATTATTTATAAAGATCAACTTGAAACCCCTTATTGCTACCCCCTATGTCTACGACAGAGAAATCATTCAAATGAGACCGGTTTGGTTTCTTGGATAGAAACACTCATAATTTTTCCTAAATTCCTTTATTTCGATAGACGAACACCACCAATTCCATTTTGAAGTGAAAGGTAAAATTCAAAAAGCGATTATATAACGTATCTATATAAAATTATTAAAATAAACTTGGATATTGCCCTTGAAATATATACAACGAAAAGAGCAATATAAAATAGGTAGTTATTCTAGAAAAAAAATAACTTATGTAACGATATTTGTATAGTATTTTCGCTATATAACTTTCCCCTAATTCCTATATAAATAGTATGGCTTTCAAGACTATAAACTTGGCTATCATACATTATGGTATTTCCTACCATAAAATTTTATTATTACAAAATCGTTGATATATAGGTAAAGGAGTGAATCTATATAAACTATGGTTACTTAGGCTCAAATATCTTTCAGTGTACTACTCTGCCGAACAGTAGAAATAAACTTTAGATCCCAAAATGACCTCAACTCACATAATTCCCTATTGCGTATCCCAGATGAGCAAAATGGGTTTTCTAAAATTGAAATTCCGAATCGCGTAATTAAATCGAGTAACCAAAGGGCATAATAAATATTCAGAAAGCTAAACGAAACTCTTACTTAACTGCTAATAATTTATGAGTTGCCATAATTGTTAAACTCGAATTCATTATACATGAGCCCACCATAACAGTCGCTCTTTAAGTATTGAACAGGTTGTCCTTCGACATTAAAATGTATTAAGCGGCTGAACTTAATTAACAATTTTAAACAAATCCCGGAAATCCCCAGAACTGATCAGCAGATTCATTCGTATCCCGATTCGTGAACAGAGAAAAGAAAGATGTTTAATGCTGCTAAAGCAAATAAAATTTTCTCTTCCTCGAAATCTCGACGGGTTTTCTTGTCGTGAACATTGATAAGCCCTGTGTACCCGTGAGCCCGTCACTGAAATCCCTCTGTTCGTTAAATTGTGGTAAATGAGAAAATTTGGCTCTTCAATTCTCCAACACCCCCACCTTCAAATCGCAGTGAAGGACTCTGAAATGGGTCTTCCGCTTATATTAAACGATTCACAGCATCCAGTCGATTTACTCCCTTAATTGATTGATTTGCTCGTCGAAATGAGTTCACCGGGCTATAAAATTGCGTCCTAGTTATCAAAAACTTGTTATAGCACTCTAATAACTAAAGGTTCTAATTGAATTAGTATCTCATCATTCATCAATCTCGAGAATATCATGGGGAAATTAAGCGCAAGATCAACCATGAAACCACGGAAGAGTTGTTAAGTTATGGATGCTATCAAATATGGGCAAATATCGCCAATCATTAATTAATTACTTGAATATTAGCTTTAGCTGCGAGGGTTATTTAGCCCATATTGAATGATTTTGTGACCTACCTATTGATAGTTCTTATTTAGACAACTCGTAATTAACTGGGTTTGTTATTTTCTCTATTGCAGGTGAGTTCGACTGTGTATTTTTTTTACTGACGTTGGTAAGTTATTTAACTATAATTAAAATACACTCTTACACAAAATTAGTTTTTTTGATCAAACATGATGTAAAAAGGTGATGTATAAACATTTTAATAAAACATAACTACAGAATTTATATGCGTAAACATCGGTAAAGCAATATTTCGTATCGCTTAATTTTTATTTTTCGAAATTACCTTTAATCCAACTAAATTACCTTCGTAGGTATGTGGCAACTTCAGTTTTCTCAATAAACGAGTACGTCTTCAAAAATGCTAACACTAATTAAAATTGTAATCCTCACGATTTTTGGAATAGTTTTTAATAAATAATTTAATTTAATTTAAAATTAAATATCAAGAAAACGTTACTTGTTAATGAATTGTAATAATTGCGAGTGTTTAATAATCTATTTTAGTTAAAAGCTGTGTTTATCAATGTCCTATTAAACGAATAGTTTAAAAATTACGGAGGTATGATTCTCTAGAGAACTGAGATAGTTTAAGGTCATCAAAAATTATAAATGCCCGTAAAAGACAACTGGGCATGTGGGAAACTCATGATAAAATGGTAAAGTAATCAGCACTAACAAATGATGAGGGATTATTGTTATTATAACCCAGAATGAATATTTGTTATCTAACTTATTGAAGAAACCCATCAGATCATGCGATACATCGATGAAAATTTCATTAAGGGAATAGTCCGCCCTAAAAGTCGTAAAGCTGGAAACGTCCTTTCCTTTACCCAGAGAAAGAAGGTAGCGGCATCTACTTTCCACGGAGTCGGTCTTTTATTCCCTGAATTGAACGGTTACCTTCTCAAAATGTGTCGGAAAAGGAAAAGGGAACTCCTCCACACCCTTCTGCAACTCTAACAATAGGGAGAATTACTGGAAGAAGCTTGTCCGCCCGGTTCCGTTGAGTCTCCCCTTCCTACATTTTGGAGATGTGACAAAATCGATTTTTTTGGCTAGCGACCGGGTTCATTTCATATTCAAGTTCTCAGAAATGTAAGAAACTGGTAGCGACTTTTCGGGAGTCAAGTCAAGATATTGCCGCGTAACGGAGGTGGAAGTAGAGCAGGAGCGAAGTCGTTTACTTACTCCCATTTTTATTGTATTTACAGCAAATAGCCTTCACAGACCAATTTCCTTACGTTCAACTCGTACCAGGTGCTCTGTACAAGTTGATAAAAAAAAATGCTTTCCTGGCGACGAGAACTTTTGAAAATTTATAACATTTTCCCCAATGCAAATGATCACGTTTTGTCAATTACGCTGATAAATTGACAAGGGTAGCAACTTTTCAATATGTTCAAGGAATCAAAAGAAGGCCAATATTTTCCGAGACCTCCTGCAGGAAGACGGATTGACCATTTACTCCCGCTTCAAATCGAAAGCGTATTACTCTTCGATAAAATATTTGGTATCATAGTCAACATTCCATTGGGAATTGAGTCAAACGTGAATGAAATTTATGCCAGGAAGTTTTATTACTTTTTTATATGGAACTGGTTGATGAGCTAGTTTCTTATAAAACGATCAATTTATCACATTATTGATGGCAAACAAATACACATGGTGTTTCTGAAATAAAACCTATAAAACATAAACACAAACAAAATTTACAAATTGAATTATGTGAATTATGAAAGATAGATTTTTTGGCCTCAGGAGCTGCGGATTTAAAAAAGTTCTAACTTCCCCTATATTTTGTTATTTTATAATAGATAGCTTTCTACAATTAACGATAAAGTAATAGAAGTAATATGCACTATAATGCAAATTAATTCTCGATATAATACTGTCTGTACAACAAGAAAAGAACCGCATTTTTTGTTACTTATAGAAGAAATATTTATTTTTAATATTTTTACATACAAGTATACTGAAAGTACTACGACGCAACCAATTAATAAATTGAGTAGTCCCCATCGCTATCGAGAATGACCTGGCATTTTCTGGGCATCATTTCGACGAGTTTTTCCGCATATTCATTCGACAGCGAACGTCATATCTTCCGAATCACCCGTGTTAGGTGTTTGAGATTGTACACAGGCCTTCTAGCGATTTGGCTCTTCATAATACCCCACACATTCTCAATTGGATTGACGCCTGGGGATTGGTATCACCAGTCTAACGTTGTTGTGTTATTTTTTGCTTTCCTGATCCTGCACAGTTCACTCCTGATGACTCGGATCGTTAAGTTGCGCGCGCTGTGACGTTTCAAGCGACACTGAAATGAATTAGTATTGGCGTCGCATCCCTTCCAAGATAAAATCACTCACAGAAAGAGAGAGAAAAATATCTTTTAGCTTCCTATAATCATCTAATACAAGATGTAACACTCTTGACGTTTTTCCTTACCTTTTTTCGAGCTTGGTCAGCCCACCGGCCTCGCAGGTTTTGCTCAAAGTTAATAGGAATAAGGGGTTCATGTGTGAAGAAAGACAAAACTTTATGAGGAGACGGAACAAAAATTGAAACCACGTTTCGCCACCCAACAGACACGTTCGAATACTTTACGGCGCCTTTAAAAACGCACAGTAAAAAAAACATAAACAGCCCGCATCCTTACATATCCTCTAAGTGTGTCTTGTCTGTTTCCCTTCTCTGATTCAGAATTTCCCTATGACTGAGCATTACGCAGGGATGGTACTAACACCATGCATGGCATACACACACAGCACGGTAGAGACTTTACAGCGCCTTTAAAAATGCGTGGTAAAAAAACGCCAATATTTGGCTTATCTTATCTTCTTTCGTTATTATTGGCATTTAGATAAGGCATGGGAAGCAGTAGTTCTTGCTTTATCTAACGAGGAACATTTTTCCCAGGCTGTTTTAGAAATTGCATATGGGTTAGAGCTTTAGCCTTTTATTAGATGATTTTTTAGGGTGGTTATTTTCTGGTTAAACACACTATGAAATAATATAAATTTAATTAATTTTTTAGCTGCCTTTTCATGCAATTTATTTAAGCAAATTAAATTATTTTTAGCGTTATATTCTACGTACATGAAATGCAATTATGGCATTTTTTTTTTGAGGATTGAAAAATTACACTTTTCCATTAAACTTCAATTTTCCCAATTCAATTTCACTGTCTCAACTCGAAGTTGAACTTGAAGTTTAAGTCAGTATAAATTGTCTTGTTTATCAAAAAATACAACGGAAAGACAGCAAAAAACATACCTGAGGTATAAATAAAATCAATAAAAGTAATATAGCAAAACAATGTTGACCTAGTTGCGATAAAAATTCAATTTAATTGAGCACGATACAATTTCAAAATATTTCCACCGATTGATGTTCTGTCAGAAGCAAAAAATATTAAAAATAAAGCTGCAGATAAATGATAATAAAAATGTGAATAATATTGTTTAGTATGTATCTTTACTAAGATACATACATCATCGTTGAAGACGATGAAATGATTGTTTACAAATTTAATAAATTAATAATAAAATTAAAAGCAGAAAATTTCATAAGTTTCATATATATATTATTATATGAATTAACTTATTCTTATTCTACTTATTTCATAAGTTTTATATAAATAGTTAAAATTCAAATCTTAAAAGTTTAAATATTGTTGCTGGCTGGTGTTATCTCACACCTATGGAATACTTTCTTTGGCGATATGTGAAGTCACTCATCTATGCTAATAAACTATAAACGTTGGACCCACTTGGGAGTCAACATTCGCCGCGTTATTGCTGATATACGGCCTCCAGTTGCTCGATAAAGTGGTCAAAAATTGGACTTTCCGATTACGCTTCATTTGAGCCAACCGTGGCGTCTATATGATCGTTCATGTTTAAACACTAATGGCATGAAAATATTTTTTAAAGCAAAACTAACACCATGACCATTAACATTACTTTTACCTGTTTTATTTCATTTTAAATTTGTGTACCTTTAAAACCTACATAATTATTTAAACGACTGATTCTTAATTATAAATAATGAATATTAAGAAACTCTACTTTTTATTACAAATACGGATTCTATGCCGAAAATTCGTAACGTTTAACTAAAACATTTTGTTTTGATTCATAAATAAATGGTGCTTTATTTTTAAATCCTTAAAGCCGATGACTTTCTCAATTTAATATGTATTTTATTCTATTACCAGGATATTTAAAATTTCCTTTAAAGGATAGAAATAAATTAAAGTAAATTCGGATGTTTCAGTACTTTAAAAACCTCTGTAATTGTATCATTTGGCTACGATATCTATGTAATACATGTACATTCTAATTGAGCTATACTTCATTTATAATTAAATTGTGATTTCGCTTCCTTCAGCGCAAACACATACCACAAAGATGCTCGTCGGAGTGAAAATGTACAAGTTGTCTAGCAAGCAGTTCGTATTCAAAGCAACAAGTCGATTCCCTACTAATTGCTGCTCCTCTGAGGTTTTCCACTCCGAGCGAATCCTAAGCTTAGTGCTATGGATAACTCCGGCTGGCCAATTAATCCAGCATTTTGAGCTGAACTTAATTCCAGCGGGAAACCAGCGAGAATAATTAGTTTGATCACAGCTGGGTGCCTTTGATAACTTGAGTGTGTTTACGGAGCAAATTGCGAACTCTCAGGAGCATTTCAATGACCGGCAAACTTTTCAAGGGGGACCCCGCATGTACCTACTGCGAATCAGTAAGAGGCGGAGTTGTGCTCAGCTTTAAGTTTTTAGTTTAGCTCCCAGAAATGTGGCTAAGTATCGTTAAATTCGCTCAACCCTTCTCAACAGTGTGAGCTGTTGATTTATAGCTGAAAGATACGCCTTTCGATTGAAAAACTGCTTAGTTTATTGCAAAACTAAATCTTCTTGTCTATTTTGGGTCCAAGGACGTGGTCGTTTCATCAAATACCTCGACCTGGACATGCGGAAGGGTGCACTGGGTATGTTTTATCGCACAACGCCCACCCCCCAGGAAGCAATATCCCTGAGTGCCCCCGGGCCGTAACGTGCTCAAAATCATCAAGTTCACACATCCGAATTAGGTTAATAGGTTAAAAGTTTTCTGATTCAATTCCATTTTACCTCTTTGATGGTAAAGAGCGCGCTACGCCGGGAAGCCGCAACATCGCACTGCATCCGACACCCATGCCCCACGACCCATCCCCGCAACAGAACGCTGTTTTGCGCGACCGAGCTCAAATTTGAGTCTCAGCCAAATGCACTTAATGCAAATTTATGTGGCTTTTTACACGACGATTAGCGGTCGTGCGACTCAATTCATGTCGTGAAGGGCTTTCGAGGGAATTTTCTTGTGAATTCCCCCATCCTTCATGCTCGAGTGGGGCTCCGTGCACGTGTGGGGGACCCTCTCCGTGCGGGGGATGTGAAAAGTCCTCTTCCGTGCGGCCGGGCGATAATGGAACAGTGCTTAGCTAAAAATGGCAAACAGGGGAGTAGTTTTGTTGAGTTACGGCATCGAATAAATTGAGCCGATAATTCGTCCATTAGGCGGAGATATGCACATATGTAAATCCCTTTAAAATTCTCCGGAAGTTTTTGCTATTCTATTAATTTCAAAAAAAGTCACTAGTGGAGTAGCTAAAAATCATAGCTATTATGAAAATCATTTCATTTAAAAATCGTATTCTACAAACAGAGTGACTATTAATCAATGGAAATTATATGATATAGCCAAGGTGACTATCAGAATTTTAAAGAGCCTTCTCAAACTACTGAATTTATAGATTTAGAAAGTTTTTGTTATTTTTTATGTTTTTCAGAAGGGATCAGTTAATTTGGATATATTTTTCTCTAACGTGAAATCCTAATAATAATTCGGTAAATAAATTAAATGTCTATTCATGTTTAGGTTTAATCCCAAGACAAATTCTAGAGTTCCGCAAATATAAGTCTTTATAAATCTTCTACAATATATACAAGCACTTCTTTACCCTACTTACCTACATATGGCATATACACAAATGAAGGGATCAGTCAAAATTTTGTGATTTTATTAAATTTCCATGAAAAATCAACGAATTTCAATGAATAATAATAATTCATTCGAAAGTTCGTACTTTCTGACTTTTTAAATCGAAATTCTATCCTCACGGCTCTTTAAGGGATGATAAAAAATCAGAAACCCTCGATCATTTTGAACTGACTTTAACTAGTCGTTAGCTGAGCGTTTCAATGTACATCTCGTATGGGTACCTGCAAGGCCAATGAGCTGGCTAAGGTCGGCACTACCTTAACCGAATCGGATATCACTCACCAGATGGGTATGCCATGCAAATTAGACCTAAAAAGTGCTTCCTTAACTGTTGCGAATAAACGTTGGCAAGCAAAACACACTTTCCTGATCACGCGGCTGATTTGGCCTTCCTTGAACCTAAAGCGATCGTAAAGGCTAATTTCGCTCAGACACACGTTCATGCCAGCAGACTGGGCGTACCGTACAACGACTTCTGCCTAAGCTGTCTGGATGAGGAGGAGAAGACTGTCATCCACCTCCTTTGCCACTGGCCAGCCGTCTTCGGACGCAGAAGACATCTTCTGTGCTCCCCCGTTTTCGGTGACCTCAGCGATTTAGGATCTGCTGACATCAGAGATCTGGTTCAGTTCATCAAAGAATCTAAATGGTTCAGCAAGGGTTAACTGTGGGGAAGGGAACAGCATCCCCCTTCTTATGGTAATACAATGAGCCGTACTTGGCCTAAGTGTGTCTTTCGGGCAACCATTGCAACCTAATCTAACCTAACTAGTCGTTAAACTAGTGGCAATTCATAGCAACCGCATTTTAGCAGGAGCTATAAAACCACTGCGAATGGCACACTCTCATTGATAAAATACAAAATAAGTTCAATCGACGTATTTAAATTTTCAAACCTTTAACGATTATATAACCCTTAATTGTGTTCGTAGTAAGATAAGTTGAACAAATTTCATCCAATTCATGAAAATTAGTTTAGTTAGAGCAGCTTAGCTACCAAGCAACATAAATATATACATAGATACTTTTATAAACGAATTTACGAATATCCCACACTCCACTTGACCGCTCATGTAGGTCATGATTATGAGTATCCTTTGTACACGGATTGTGGTTCCAGGAATTGTAGTCACATATATTAAAAATTGAACAGTCGGACAACCAAAGCCGAAGGTTCAGAAGAGATATTTATCAAAATAATTTACATTTGGCTGGATTTGCTTAACTGGTATGGGCAGTAACTGATGTAACACTATGCAATAAATCTCCGAGATGTACTCGTACCTAACTGCAGCAGATCTACGAAGTGTTCTACATCATACGCTGTAGATGTCAACCTATGACGACCTCATCTACGTGCACATAAATTTCTGCATCAGAGAACATTTCGCAACTAGATTTCAACATCCCAATGCTATGCTTCACCTGAAAGATCTACTTTCATTCATAAATGAAACAACTTTCGACGGAATGACGGGCTGGGATAGGAATTTTTCTGTAATGGTTTTATTTTTGCCTTCGGGCAGGTATCACGGAGAAAGGGGTTGGGCTGTCAGCTGTTCAAAATAAAGGGTGTAATTTACGAGAGTACTTTCGGTCTCTTTAATCCAAGCAAAAGGAACAACTTTGCAAACTATTTCAATGAAAATGTCTTTTTATTTATGAAGCACTCAAGATATGTTAACGATGGCTTAAAGTTGCTGTTGAAAGGATTCTTAGCTTTACCGTGGATTAAGGTGTATATCTTTTATGATTACAAATTAATTATACCCTTGGAGGATTAAATATAAATAAAAATCGAATACTGAACATTCAACAGCACATGAATATTGTCACTTCCTACAGTACATTAGGATAGAATTAATTACCATAAATTATAATCGGATTTCTTTCTTTATTTCTTATTTTCGAAAATGATATAAATAGGATGAACTTAAAAAATGTTCTAAAAACTCTTTGTACCCTTGTACCAATTTTCACCTTCGAATTTTTAATAAATGACACTTAACATGTTAACTGCCATAATTTTTAAAGATGCTTTCGAGGGAAAATTGCATATAAAAATGCATTTGATGAAAGAAAGTTTTCAAACGCCGATCATAATTGACTCTCACGGCATTTAACGTGTTAAATAACATTTTTAGTTTTATAATTATACGAAAATGTAAAGACATTTCAATTTATCAATTTTGAAATTAAACTAATAATTTCTGATAGATGTACGCATATTTTATTGAAAGCAATGCTATATAAAACAATATGTGCCAAAGGTTTTCCAACTTTATCCTACGCTTATAAAATATAATTTAAAAAGAGGGTCAACAACCTGATAAGCTTGTGTTATTCCAAAATTAAAAATTTGCAAGTTGTATAGATTCGTTGTAAGAACACTTTATTTAGGTA
Source organism: Philonicus albiceps (assembly GCA_963969385.1). Classification (NCBI taxonomy): domain Eukaryota; kingdom Metazoa; phylum Arthropoda; class Insecta; order Diptera; family Asilidae; genus Philonicus; species Philonicus albiceps. The sequence goes on along the minus strand of OZ017776.1, from coordinate 8,008,446 downwards.
ATTTCGTTTCCACTAACTTCAGCTACTTTAAAGTTCATTTAATTTTCGTAGTGCATCATAAATCATAAAAAATTTAGAGTTTCAATTTAAGCTTGCACTCACTAGTAGCTAAAAACAAGTCGTGCTAGTGTAATTTTTCGTTGTAATTAGATGCAATATATCTTGTTCCAGCTGAGAATTTAAAAATTAAAGTTTTGGTGTATCTCAAGCTCACAGTTGTTCCCCAATGTAGACAGAAATTAAAAACCATTTCTATTCATCCCAGGGATATGGTACTCCCTGATTTCCGCATTTAGGACTACAATGTTCAGTCTAGAGGCCTCATTCTTTCAACCACTCGTGAAACTTAGCGCCTGGCGAACAATGAAGTGGATGCATATAAACATCGCATGGGGAACATTATTCTTTGTTGGAAGCAAACGCGGAAAACAGGATATGTACTTAATTAAAGTTTTAATGGGACTCATTTTGGATACCGAGCTATCCCATAGACATGAACACACATAATACAGTCGCCCACATGCAATTCTAATGATTAAAGGTTTGGGACGAAATTAATTAGGCCAAACTTTCATCATGCTGCAGGATGTTGAAGCATATCAAAAGTTTTATGTAATCTGATATAAAAAGCGGAACTACCGCAGAGCATCAACTAACAAATTTATCCTATCCCATTATTATGTAGTAAATTTTATTTCACGGAAATTTTCCCAAGTTGGATATATTGCCCACCTCTCCGTTAGAAAAGTATATAACTCCTCTTGATTACATTATTTTGGACAATACCCCTTTTCATAACAATTGCTGGAATGAGAAAAGGCAAACATGAAATTGTGCCTCTATTTTTGGAGTCCTTGCCCTACTTCTGAACATTTCAATTTATGCCCTATATTTGGGGTGGTGATGAAACCCTACATACGTCGTGTCTTCGTAGATTACATTTCGACCAACACCTAAAATGGAGGTTAGCTGAAACACAAGGTGAACTTTTAAAATCTTCATCTTCTGTTTTAATCCATAATTTATGTTTATGAGCAGCGCAGTGCATACTTTAATAGTAGTTTTGAAATATTTCTTGCTCTCCTATTGCTTTCTGTAGGCTTAATTTAAACAAATTCTATTTGCAATGCCGAAACATTAACAAAATGTGAGTGAAACTAAAAACAGAGTGAATAAATTAGAACAAAATCAATTTGTTTGCATTAGTTTTAAAAACGCTAGGGGCGTTTAATATAAAGTTGTCCAATCCATACTAATAATAAAACTGTAAGAGTTGGTGAGTCTAATTCACCAAGATTTCTAAATCGTAATCAATTTTATTGAAATTTTGTAAGTATGCGGAACTACTAGTTAAAGGATATGTGATATATTATCCGGCCAAAACCAAGGTTAAACAGAACTTAAATTGACTTTACGTTAACTTAACCCGGCTTAAGTTAGCTTTAGACCAAACTTAAGAGTTGGGGATTAGCATTAGACCCTTAAATATGCAAAGATCAAACTTATGGTATTGTAAACATTGAGAATTTTAAAGAATACTGATTTCGAATGTCAAGAATAATTTCTGATTCAGTACTGAACCTGAAGAATCTCTGAAATCCAGACCAAAATAATAGGGAGAAAAGCGCAAGTAGAACCAGGGTCTTGAGTTTTCAGTCAGTCAGTGAATTAACTCACACCTTTCGTGAGTAACAAATTTAAAGACATTCAAAATTGGTGTAAAAAAGAGCATCATCTTGTATGATAAATTTTTGAAATACCATTAGAGTTTGCCTTACGTCACGACATTACAAGGGTTGATATATTAAAGTAATATGGTTTTTGTCATCCAAAAACGTCTTACGTTTAGCCATCTTCAAATTAGAACTAAATGTGCTGTGAACCAAATGTTCTCGGAATGAATGTTGAATATCAAAATACTTCAAATGGACGGAAATGTTGTCCCAAATGAACTATCTGTTTACAGAATCGGATGGGACCAGAATTTAGAAATGTTTCGCGTGCGGTTCCCGGCTAAAACCTATTTGTGCGATTCAACATGCAAAATGAGCTCATGATTTGCATGATTCTGCGAACGATCAACGAGTTTGGAGGCTCACAAACCGCGGAAATTTGCGTGTTCAAAATAGCGTCAGTGGATGCGCCCACTTCTCCGTGCATCTGGGTCAGTGGCGTCGACCAGAGCCCCCTCACGACCCCGCCCTTAGCGGCATCAAAACGATCATAAAGTTTTATTCCTCGTAATATATTCAGCCATTAACGCAGATTTCATGTTTATTTTTCGCGGCTACTTGTTTACCTCTAGCTGTCGAAGTGTTCTCTTTGAAGCTCCAAGTACCAGCGGATAGGAATCGGTGGGGCTCCACCATATCAAGCCGCCTTATTGCCACCGCTTATTCTTCCGGGAGTCGTCTCCCAACCTGGAATACTCGATTTTCTGGCTGTGAACTGAATTTGCGGCGCCTTGACAACCACCCGCATTCCAGCCGCAGACCAATAATCTAGCCTTTTTCGAACGGATAGTCTGCGGTCAAAATGTGGAGATAAGCCGGCGCTGGTTTGGGGCTCCTCCACAGAAAGTGAATTATCGGTTCGTCAGAATGAATTTCACGACTGCCAAGGGAATTTCTTTGATGACCACTTAATGGTTCAGTCATTAAAGTTTGATCGTTTCACTCACAAAGGAGTGAGTGGAACTCGAAAAATCGTTTTATTTCGGGGCGGGTTTCATCGAACAAATTCAGACCGATTTGTTTCAGTTGGCACCACAGGGGCAAATTGAATTTCTGACGAGTTGTTAGTGACGTTATGGCGATAACAAAATTTCTGTTGCCTTAATACGCGTAAATGGATTTGTGGAACCAATCAAAATCTTAGTCCTAAGGGCAGTGGATGGGGAGGAGATTTAAGGGCTAATAAAACCAGGCAGCTGACAAACTTGTCATATTTGATGAAGGAGAACGCCGCGTTAAGGGCTCATAATTGTAAGATTACTTGATGTAAGCATAAATAAGCTATAAGCCCTTCACCATAGTATAGTCTATGTATAGAAAGTAGCAGTCGACGATAATTTACGATTGCAATACATCTGTAGACTATCTTGTAATTTATTAAAGTAAATAAAAGCATTACACCAAAAAAATAAAATAGTACGAAATGTTTGCTGTATAATACATAAAAAGATTTGATTCGAATAACTGAGAGACGAAGTAGTTAAATTTTCTTTACTATTAAAGTTTAACATTCTCTAGATCTATACAGACAATATCTTTGCTCATTTGAATCCTTATTACTCACATTTTTAGAGACTGATTTGTAACCAACTCTATACGTTGGCTTTCAGTGAATTAAACGTAATTATCATAACAACAGTAACACTGCAAAACAATTCTAAAAAGGCGTTTCCTATTTTAGCATGTATTTCCCAAAGTTTTCTAACGATTTCGAACTTTTTATACACTAAAATGGTATTTGATTATAACGTGCCGAAAGCCTAAACAAATAAATGTAATTAACATATGTAGATATCTTTAAAATTCGATCACACTTTGTGCTAACTTAGGTGAACTCGAGCTTTTGATTATAATTAAGCAATAATCGTTGTCTAATTAATTCATGGCATCGTGTGGCAACAACTCTAAAAAGTTTATACCTGGTCCTGGTGAGTTTACAGTGCAATTTCCGGCGCAATATCTGGAGAAGGCAGCTGAAAATTTACTGAACAAATTCTGCCAGCAAAATTAAAGTTTAACAGAAGGAGCGCGCAACCTCATGTTCGAGCGAGAATGCCAGCGCTATTCAAGTGAATAATTGATTTGCAGCTCTGCCCAGGGGCAAGGGGCAAATAGCGCGGGGCGGAGCCCGAGTATTCACTGTACATACAGAAGGCATTGGGAAGATGATGGCATGGCAAAAGGAACCCCTTCGCCGGGCTTTGCTTCACTTTCAGGCAAATCTGAATACGAGACGGTCGGAGCTGGCTGCTGCGGGGGACAAAATCAATTTTCCCAGAAACTAGATGGTTGCTCCTCCTTAGGGACTAGGTGTACTTGAAGAGCGCCCCCTTACCCCTGACCCGGGCCAAGCCGCACGGATTCCCCGCATTCGTGACAAAAAAGACAACAGGGAGATACTGTGTCAAGTGGAACTGAAAGTGTTTCCTTGTAGCCCTTTTCTGGTTCTTATTGTTCCAATGCATCTCTTGTTCTCAAGGCACCCGGATGAAGCACCGGGAGTATGGCATAAACTGCTGATTTTATCAAGAACGAGTTCTTTGTTACCTCTTTTGTGCACAGCGATTTGCAGCTCCGCTACCATAATGAGGCCTCCCTTGGCCAATTCAACACTTTGGAACATTTTGATAACCTCCTTAAAATTGTATATAGCCTTGGGCCGCTTTCTACTCATCACGTAGTCATGGCTGAATCAATTAATTTAATTAACGAATAGATTATATAGGCGCATAGTGTGGGACCTCCTAAAATCTATAAGTAAAGGGCCTATTACGAATATCGTTTTTCATTCGTATCGAAACCGAAAACACATTTTTGAACCTAAAATGAAAGGCAAGTATACTCACACTCGCCCCTAAGTTTGAGGGCTCTTCAGGGATTTTTATGGAACTCCGCAAAAAAACTATGAATAAAAACTGGTTCCACCTGATTTATCATAAATCCATGAGCTAAGTTAGAAAAAAAATGTTTTAACTCTGATCTAATTAGATTTGATCTAAATTTGGCTTTGAATTCGTAGCGTGATTACTTTATAAAATAAGGAACTTTTATAATAAGCTGCATTATTAAGATATTAAATAAAAATTAATTTAAGATATTAAAATAAAAACTAATTTTTACAATAAGGATTTACAAACAGTTTTTTCAGTATATAGTATGAACTTTCGTACAGAATCACCCGAAGGGGAAAGATGGAATAGAGAAATAAAGACGAGATACTTCTTTCCATTCGGATGATTCTACATGAAAGATAAATTCTTATTAAATTTTATACTTCTTTCGCTTTTACAATGTTCAGAAATTGTGTTAATTGTGTTTACGAAATGATAATATTAAACCGCACTTTACCCCTTTGTGTAGGGCAAGATGAGTTGATGTGTCATATCCAATAAACTGGTAATCGAGGGTTTAATCAATAATAATAGTAGTATTTTCTTATTCATTCACTGAGTCTGAGCTAGATAAAGTAACCTTATGACTTTTTAAATCAGGGATCAACTTAATTAAATTCTTTAATTGTGTATAAGATTTTACGATATTTTGCTTTTGTACATTGGGACCCTGGATCATTGACACAAGTAATATGTGACGGTAGCTACGTCCCCTGTCTCGAGACCTCATTTTATACAATCACAATATTTGACTACATCAACCACTGGTATTATTCAATGCAGCGAATTTTCTGTTATTGTTTATTTGCATTGGATGTAATATACTTACAAACATTTAACAGGATCTGGTAAGATAAATTCTTCTTTCTCGACCTTTTCTTTCTGCTTAAGCGCGTGATGAATGATGTTTGAAAAAAGTATATTTGCGTAATCGTAATAGTACATGTCCTTGCATTAACCTAAAAGCATACTTTACGCTACACCACCACGCATTCATCCTATGCTCCATCCCCACGGGTGTGATTATCCTAGGTACGAGGGGTGCACACTCCGTGGACTAATTTCGGGGCACGTCTTAGCCCTCGGAGCCCATTATGGAGATTCCCTCGTCCCTTCGAATCATTACGCCACCGAAATTTCACGTAGGAGGTGTGAAAAGAAGTGCTTGAACGTGCTGGAAGATTTCTTAGCGAAAAACAAATTGACGTAACGCTGAGACGAATTGCCAACTAATGCTCTCGTCGACATTGATTTGCATAAGCAATTTCGCTTGAAAGCTATTAAATACCGAAGTGACTATTTTCTCCCATAAGTTTGACAAGAACGCACCTGCAGCACATTTCCCTGTTTTGTAAGTGCACTTAGTAACAGGACAGTAAGTAGAAAAATGATATTCTCGTAAAATTGAAATTTTCAAATTACTTCTTTCTTGAGATAAATTTGCTATACAATCGATTTCAGCTTTAGCGGAAGTTCGTCTGTTTTGTATGGTACTTGTACGAACTAACTTGGTACGGTTTTTGTTTTATACCAGCTTAAATACCCTCGTTTCCTGGTCCTTGCGAGAAACTGAGTAAGCTTAAGTCAATCTCATGTAGTGTTCTTGTTAGAAGTGTTAGCTTTTATATGAACGGAAGATTAATATTTTATAAAAGTTGGCATATTGAAATGGAACTAGCCTTGGTATAAATCGCTACTTTTGTTAATGTTACAATGAAATCATAAAGCCATTAGTTTCGATTGATTTTCGTTGATTTGATGCAATATGTAGATAGCATCGCTTGGTACAACATATCTGTTATTACAAACGAATATGAATATTGCTTGCAAAGTACACTGGTATAGAAATTTTGCTTTTATATGTTTTTATCTGAATTTTATAGAATTAAAACAAAAATATAAATTCAAACATCTAAAAACTTATTTTATCATAAAATAGAGCAAGATCGAGAATAGGGAAAAGTTATTTTCGAATCCAGCGTATTTCGTTAAAAGCAACAAACTTTTGAAACTCTTAAATGGCTCCAGTAAAGTACGTTTTATCTCCAAAATAATAAACCTCTGAGTTGGTAATATTCCAGAGGAGTAGGGATGGATCCAACAAAATTTTATGAAAACTTTCAAAAAGTTATTCCACCTAATAAATGAATTCTTTGCCTGGCATCCGCAAATAGCGTTTGCGGTCATTCCCTGCATTAATTGGTTTCGAAGGGTCTAAGTTGAGGCGAAACTCCCTTCATTCTTTCGGCAGCCCCAGCTGGTTGGATAGTTTGCTCCATTTCGAGTTCCTGGCTCTGATTAGGACTAATGATGACTGAAAATATTTTAAAGTTGAATTACCTTTTATAAGTTTGGAGGTAAAAATAGGTTTCAGATTGGAACCCCCACTTGCGGTTTTTCTGCTGAAGACGCAAGTATTAAATTTTGTATTTCTTTCTGCGGTTTGTTTTGTGCGTATGAAAGGTAAATACGCGTAATACGGATAGGTTCACAGTTCCCGGTTCCCACAGGAACCTCTATCGATTTTCTGTTGCTCCTGCGAATGTCATTGCTCGAAGTTTACGACACTCGTATAAGAATATTTTTGTCCCTAAAAGGACTTTTCCTTATTCAAAGAGGCCGGAATATATCTTCCATATAACCGCACTGCCGCGCAACTCCCGGGGAGAATCTTCACGGATTTGTGGATCCTTAAGAAATTGGGGAACCCTGGGAAGATAAAAAACGAGGTCATGTTATGAGCTGGGCGAGGCACTCCTTAGGGATGGGGACAAAGATGAAGTTGTTGATTTGATTGCTTTCAGACATGAGTTGCGTCTTCTTATCTCTCCGAAAAGCTGACTCGTCACTCCCCGAAGGAAGGTGGAAAATAGCTTTTCAATTTGTTTACAAAGAACTCTGCTGAGGGAACAATATTGCGTAAGGACACGATTTGCGCCTTACATCCATACGTACACGCATGTTTGTCACCCAGGGCTAATTGAATCGGTTGTCGACTCACAGGGGCTTGTTTCCCTTCTGGCATTATACAAAGCTCCATTCAAAGGGCCCCAGTGGGAGTTGATGATCCCCGAGGGCCTGCATACTCTACTCTGATCCCACTATATTAAGTAGAGTTTAGTAAGCAGGAATCACTCGCAAAATTGTTCGCAGGGATTAGTAAACTGATAAGTTCTTTCCTCCTAATCTGATTCGGGGGTTGTTTAATTTCCTCAAAAGGCCAAAACTCAAGAGTTATTATGGCTGTTATGGTCGAAAGAATGAAAAAACTTTTCAATCCCGGAGATTTCCCATATAGTCTGAGGCCACTATACGTGAAGCAGTTCTTCTGGGAAATATAACTTTTGCCGCTTCTAAATCCTGGATATAATCAAAGAAATATTTCATCTTGAAAGAGCTTGAGTGATTACGAACATGATTGGCAGAGTCAGTAGAAGTCATAGTTGAAAACAATCCGTCTCAAGGGATGAAAGGATTTATTTTAAGTCTTCGATCAAAGTCAATCTTTTAAATATTTGATAAACTACACAACTTCGAATTCTGATGGTTCCAAATAATCACTTGTAATTCAGATTAGTTTAGTTTATTCCCAAAAGAACGCATCAGTTATATATCAATACTTTAATTACGAACAAGTGATGTAACATAGGAACATATTTAATGTGTATTAAAAACATAATTTTGACAATTTTTATATGTATTTATAAATTTGTTAAAAAGTCCCAGTAGGAACTTCTAATATAGCTCAGATATAAATTTGAATCTTTCGCAATTATATCAGCGAACATTTCACACTTACTCAATTATTCTACAAATTTTAATTTTTTCCATTAACCGACTACTTCATACGGTTGATAGTAAATCACAACTGGCGCACGCACATGAAAAATATTAAACTTATTTTCGAATATTAAACTTATTTTCGAATATATTAAATTTAATTTAACTCAACGAATTTAACAACAATATTCTTGTTTGGAAAAAAAAAACAAATTACTTTTAAGTGATTTTTGCCATAAAAAATATAGTAAAAATTAATATTTTGATATAATCATAGTTCGGAACAAACCCATATATGCTAGGAATATGTGGTTAAAATTTCAAAATCGATTGAGTAGTTTCTGAAAATTCGGCAACGTAAGGCCAAAAAACGTAAACGGTTTAGCTACAGCTGGACTAATAGAGCGCGCTCAAGTACTCATGTTTAAGGTATCGGAAAGTATAGTTAGAATGTTCGGATCATTCTAGAATTATTTTTTTTAGAAGTCTTTTCTGAAAACCTTTACTTTCGAAAAATACAAAAAAAAAAACACATTTTTTTAAGTTGGTAAAGTAGACTAACCTCTTAAACTCCCTAATCTATCCAATCTTTATGGAATCGAAATAAATTAATGGAAATTGGGAAAAAATTTAAATTCAACGCTCGCAAATTTTCAGATTTCCGCTTCCCATCACATTAATTTCGTTTGAGGTAGGCCGCATTCAGTTCACACCGGGACCAACTTGAGCAGGGAATTTAAAATGTGACATGGTTTGGCACATCCTTCACACAAGCTGAATTTATTTACTCCTAAAGGTGGTTAAAATTTTATTTATTAAAGTGAGTGCGAGATCGCGTCCATAACGAACAGAAACGACGTACATTGAAATGCTGAAGCAAAACCTTTTCAATTTAAGTACTCGTGCATAAAGTAGAGCATGAGTAACCTTTTGGCTTTTGTCGCTTTAAAAAAATACTCGAAACCTGGCGATATATCCAGAAAAATATGTATGTTCGCGAATATAACATAGCACCTTTCTTTATGCTCGGAATATTTTCTGGTGAGATGTTTAAAGAGTCGCTGCTGCTTCTCTCGGAGGTTCTTTTAAAAGTTGCTAAAACTTTCTGACCCTACTCAGCATACGCCGGAGAACCTGCCAAGGAACAGTAATTTATTATATCCCGAGAACTCCTCCCCGCAAATGCAGCCTGGACACGAGCAAGAAATCTATTATATGCATATGTGTCTCATCCCGGTAGATAATTAATAGCTGACGGGGGTGTGAAAAATGGGGGTGACAAGAAGATCGAATGGGAAGCATTAATAAATGCTGCCTGTGGTTTATAGAGCTCATGATTCCCAGTCTAACTAATGAACTCAAATCAGGCATAACACAGTTCACGACAGTAATTTATTGAAGATATACGACACGCCCAAAGAGACCTCTCAGAAAGCCACTAAGGACCCAATCAGTACCAGTAAAAACCCTTGTGGTTTAAACTTGTTATATAAATAAAATTTGTTAAAGTAACTTCGTAACAGTAGCAACACAAAAACAGCAATGCTTAGGCAAATTGAAGAAAATCGAAACAATTTAATTTTTATAAATTAAAAAAATGCTTCGTCGAAACATAGTGTTCAAATATCTTTACGTAGCCCTGATAACATTTTATAAAACTATAAATCCATTAGTACTTATTATTAATAAAAATTAATTTCCAAAATTAGGTAATACCACTGTCTGCAGCTATTGTTGAGTTTTTCTTGAAATCACATTTGAAAAAGGTATAAAATACACCGATCGACCTAAAAATTTATATCATATAAATTTATTTTAAGAGCTTCTTTTTGAAGGTCAAGGCGTTTCATATATCTAACTAAATGTAAAGAATTTAAGGTAATCTCTCAGTTTATTTTTTAAATATTTATCCCATATTTTTAATTTTGTAAACAACGATACTATGTCAAGTTTTATTCTGTTTACGTTCACTGAAAAAAGTTTAATAACTTTAGGTAACTTAAGCAACTTTATGTCTACTTCGGTCTGATAGTAATGATTTTCAAGTTAAAAATCACTTTTTCTATAAATATAGGCTAAAATTTTGCTCAGTTTTTTTTTAGAATATGCGCTACTGTGTTTAATTTTCTTTCTTTAGTTCTTACTACAACTTCGCATTAAAATTAAATTTAAAACTACTGAATTTTCTGTCGACATGTTTTTCTATACACAAAATAAAATTTAATATTTCGGTAATATCCTGGGACGTTGTTCATTTGCCAAACGAATCCAATGTGAAGGCTCATTAAAGTTAAAATATTCTAATATATTTTTTTTTTTTCGATTTGTAAGTCAATTTTGGACCGAAACTAACTCCCTAAAAAGACCTTTTTCTTATAAGTCCCCAAACAATAATCAAAATAATCAAAGTAATTGCCATGAGTCGTTAGGCGAAGCCTTTTTTCAGCATAAAAACAATTTATTTTGGGGAAAAAAAAATTGAAAATAATGAGGAATTGAGGAAAATCGGCTTAGAAAAACGCCGGTCAATGTTGCAAAGACGCAACACAACGCAGAAGAAGTGCTAGGAAAATGTTCAGATTTTCCGCCGTTGAGATATTTAAGTGTTCCCACTGGTTGAGCAATTTCCAGGGCTCACAATAGAAGACGTTCCCTTCGCAGTTAAAAGCGGTCGCAGGAGGCTGCCTTAAAACCGGGTAGCCCTGGAGTTAGAAAGGGAGCGGAAGGCGTTTACCTTGAGTACTTCTGCATTTTTAATGAGTTTCCTGCTCCGCGCGTTCTCACCCGTGATTATAAACCTTTCGGTCGTCTTAACAGTCAAATGTGGAAAGTGAAGGGCATAATGCGCCAAACGAGCCCCTGGATGATGATTGGAAGGCTTCGGATTCATTTGCGTTCTGTTGTTGTTTTAATGCTCCCTGGGACTGGATCGTACTACACCCAGCTCCCCAAACAGTTTAACGGCTGGATGGATCTCAAGTTCCCGTATGTCGTTTTATCGAACCTTTTACTCCAGCATTTTAAATTGGAGTTCAAAAGCGAGGATATTCAGATAATGATGTAGTATCTGTCTGTCTGTTTATCATAAGTACGATTCCGTTCCGGAGGTCATTACGACATAAACATATAACGCATATCGGGAATCATCCACAACTTATAATAAGAAAAAGAACGACCTTTTTACCCTTTTCACAAAGAACCCTGCAACGGTTGGCTTAGCTTAAACCAAACTCGTATACTATTAAATTTACATAAATACGATGATCTTATCGAACTTCTCGTTAAAAGTTTCTTTGACAAAGCTTAAAAATGGTAAATATTTCATCAAATCATTATTTTTGGAACAACCGCTTTATAAACATAACTCTTTAACAAAATAAGGGTCGCAACCAAAAGTTTTTAATTCCTAATCCGAAAAAAACGGTTGTTATATGGGTAGCGGTGCGTTTCTCTCAAACGACCGATATTTTTATTTTATTATTTGATTTTATAGAATATACCAACATGGAATAATATCAACTATCAACTATATATTATTAAACTTTTATTCACACTACTTTAACATATGTACTACCATATATTATGTAGATATCTCTTATTTAGCTACCATCACCCGTCCACAATGGTTTTTACACATCTAAAATGAAAATTCCATTTTGCTTTTACTCACAAAAATATATACTCAAAACGCAAATAAATTCTAAACAGAAATATCAAAATTTTTTGCAAAAATACCAAAGCATTGAATTATTTTAACTAAAGAAAATTTTGTCTATCTCGGCAGTGGCGTCGGATTTTGACGCCTCTGAGCTAAGAGGCGGCCCATACCCCGAACCCCGTCCTTGGATACCAGTGGTGGCATATCTGGAACCTCTGCCGAGACCGACCAAACTTCCAAGTATGTTCAAATAACCTTTATCTGGCAAAATAGTTTAGAATTTTAATTCTCCCTTAGTTGCTTTTTATCATTTATTGCTATGGCTTCAGCTAATTGAGACAAGACAGAGCGAGGGCTCTATATAAATTTTGATGTCGTTAATTGAAACATAACTTTTCTTCTTCTTTTTTCATTTCAGAATGTGACCAAACATTCGTTTCGCGCGTTGGTGGACCCCAAAACGGTACATTCACGGCCCCCCTGCTACACAATCCCACGAACCATTCGAGGCAGTGCCTCTACATCTTCCTAGCAGGCCCTGGGCAACGTGTTGAAGTAGTTTTTACCAAGTTTAACTTAAGAGGAAATCCACCAGAGTAAGTACTTCGCCCCCTCCCTGCAGTTTGCACTAAGACTCCCCATTTTTTTATTTTTATTCCCGTCCTTTTTCGTACATTTGGATCCCCCGGAGCATGTACTTTTGAAATTTTAAATAGTCTTAATATGTTTCACAGAGATGGCAAATTTGCCTGCTAATTTCTTCTCCTTTTTCCGTTTCAGTGGATCCGCCGTTGGTGAACTGCCAGCGTAAGTATGCTTGTGTGAAATGATGTAAATAGAAATGAAATGGTTACAATTCTAAGAATCAATTTGAAAACAAGTGATTTCATTTACCTTTAATGCTTAAAAGACGTCAATTTTCAAATATTTCTTCTTTTGCTATGACTATAAATAAGAATCAAGGACAAACACTGTCTTATGTAGGAATAATTTTATATGATCCAGTGTTTTCTCATGGTTTATAGTATTTAAATCGTAATTTAAAAAGCATTAAAAATTAAAATTTAAATTTTTAGAAAGTTACCCAACGATATGCACTATCATTAAAAATTCAATTGAGTTATCTTAACACTGCCGTTTCCGTTGACCTTGAATTTTATTTAACTGTTCAGTTTCAAATTTAATGCATTAAATCAAAAAAAAAAAAGTTCAAATTTTGAATTCGATTAAAAGAGTTTTATTCAAATAATTCAATTTATCTTTTATGAGAAATAATAAAGCTAACTAATTTGCATTCTATGCACTGTCGCCGATAGCATAAAAATTTGCTAAAAGCCCCAAATAAGTTAAGGCAAATTCGATTTATGTTTGCAGTGCCTGCTTTCGTAGCTGAATTCACGGTGCATGTGAATATGAACTTTAAAACAAAAGAAGGGGAATGCAACAAATTATGCTAGCAAAATTGCTCGCCCATGAATTTCCAAACAAATTTATAATAAAAGGTATATGAAACCTGAAATTTTCTATGACAGTAATTGAATGACCGGAACTAACACAAATTTGTGAGGATTTTTAAGCTTCTCAAGCTGTCTCAATAAAAATTAAATAAACATTTTAAACTGTTTTATATTATTCCGCAATCAATGGACAATTAGAGTTATTTTGTATAATACACAAGCGATAATTGTTACCTTTTCTAGATTGATAAAGGTTTAAAGAACGGTTTCCTTGGAGTTGGATAGAATGAGATCAAAAGAATAAAAAGGCGAATTATTATTTTGTAATCACATAAACATATTAATTTATGTGTACTTAAACATTTCCTAATTCAAATTACTTATCTCATCTCATTTTAATGTGGAGCTAAATACATTTAATGATACATACGAGTATATCCAAAAAAAATTAAAAGAAGACTACTGAATTTCTTTCATTTCTTTCTTTTCTACGAAAAACTCCTCCTCAAAAATAAATTCTAAAAACGTCGAAAAATCATACCAAAGAATAGAAAATCTTCGAAAAGCTGTTCCAATAAAAACAAATTAATTTTTATTAGAACAATTTTCTTACAAAGCATAACGTAATAACATATTTTGTATATAATGAATGATCGTGGGATTCTTTCACTTTATTTTCTGGCATTATTGAACAAAAATGTTTCATTTACCATTATTTCTTTTAGAGATATTAAGACCACAATATATTTTTTTTTTTTAGAATTATTCCTAATAAATCAAGTATTTCAAAAATAAAACTAAGTTAATTAATTGAATCCAAATTTTATTAGCTAGGCACCTGTTGAACAAATTAAGAAGAATTATTTCAAATTTTATTGATTAAAAAGTGACCCAGAATTGAGCATAATAAAAAATTATTATCACTCTCGTTAAAATATTCAAAAAATAAACTTTATAAGTTTTATTACGAAACTTTTTTGTCATGCAGAACACAAATAAAAGAAGTTATAAAATTAAAGTATTGAAAATAAATGTTAAATACGTGTCATATCAACTTTGTATAATTTCAGTAAAGGAAAAAGTTATTTTTTTCTTTCAAAGAAGAACCTAATCAAAGTTAAAATAAAATTTTGTTCAATTTGACAAAAGTAACAGACATAAATCAAAAGAAAAATGTTTTTTCTCCTTATGAAACTTTGAATCAAGGTCGTCGTTCCCGACAACTTTTTTAATCTTAGAAGTCGTTCAACCTTTTACAAAATTTTCGAGAATACCTTTAGTAAAAGTTTTACATACGAAAGAAGATTTGCGATGTCAATACAAAACATCCAAAACTGCACTATGCAAGGATATATTTTCTGATAAAACTTTCGCAAATGATATAATTTTAAATATATCTCACCCGAATGTTGGAGAATTCAGAGTTACAGATGTAAATTATACTTCAGTAAAATAGGGCATTAGAAATTTCCTTAAGTTAGTAACCGCTTTTTGGAATCACTTAGGAACATATCCAGACCAACTTGAATTATTTAGAAAGGGAAAACTTTTCGTTGCATTAATTTTGAATGTGTACAAAACCTGTCGTAATCGCCGGTCCTTGTTAATCACCTCAAATACTGAATTACTTTCTCAAGTGACTTAATCCCCGCATTTGCTGTGGATAATCTTTCTCGCCTTTGCTCAATACACGGCAATTGAGCTCAAAATCTTAATTAAAACTTACTTATACTTCTTAGTAAGGCCTGAAGCCTAAAAAATGTCTTTCTGGGATCTCCTAATCATCATCATCAGCAGCAGCAGCAGCAGCACCAGCACCACCAACAGCAGGGCTTTAAAGGATATCGCTCTCCGCATTCACTGCCTTAAAGGAAGATCCTATTTATTTCCTTTTTTTAATTTACTGGCCGGAAGGAAGCGAGATCTCCGCCTGAAAGCTGTCGATGAAAAGGTAGAAAAGTTGGAGAAACTTGCTACACTTGCGGATCACAAGTGGCTGCTGGAAGAGTTCCAACTTTAGATTTTGAACTAGCTGAATTGAATCACAGTTGGTGGGCGGGCGAGAAAGCAAAAGAGGAAATGAATGACTAAATCACTTGCCTTCGATAAAATTAAACTTCTGTGAAATTAAAATCTTTCTATTTTTTTTTTTTTTTTCAACAATACACTGGGGAGCACTGAGTAGCAGAGGATACTTTCAATTTAAATGCAATTTTAGATTTCCCATTTCCCCCATCCGATTAAAATCGCTTTGCTTTAATTTCAGTTGTGTTCACGAATACATGGATATATACGCCGAAGTCCAATCATCGGATCCAGCAGATTTAATTAATTCACCATTTGGTGGACGCTACTGTGGCCCAATTCCCCCGCGTCGTCGAATATCAATGTATCGGGCGATAGCGTTGTCATTTTTTACGAATAAAAATACATCAGCGCCCGACATATTCGAGGGACGATATACTTTTAAAAATGCATGTAAGTGACGACATAAGCCACCCGCACCGCAGGGAGGTCGTTTCAGTTGTTCTCGCATCAACTTTCTTCCCATTAATCTTTTACAGCGGAATATGAAATTGGTATACCGATAGCCGGATCACCATGTTCCTACACGGTCACTCCTAGCATGAGTATCAATAAAACAGGTGCTTTAATATCGCCAACTTATCCAGGTGCCTATCCAAAAGATATGTCGTGTACATATCAATTTCTTGGTGAATCGAATCAAAGAGTTAGACTAGAATTTCGTGATTTTGATCTATTTTTTGGCGGACCACAGTAAGTATTAGAAATACTCGTAACATTTTTCTTCCTAAACTCCTCTCTAGGTTAATTGATCTTAAGCCATCAAAAGGTTCAAGCAAAATAAATATGATATGACAAAATAGACTACTTTTGCTATCCTAGACTATAATATTTACTCTTTACATTTTACAAATATAGAAAATGTGTTCTCAATTTAAAACTGTTTTGCCCTCATAATTAAATGAATCTTATAGCTATTTTTCTTGACCCTTCCTAATTTGCCTCCAGATGGACTAAAACATCAAATTTATATTATTAATTATTTTTATTTTCAGTTGCCCATTTGATTTTGTTAAGGTTTACGATGGTCCGGATAATTCGTCAGCGTTAATTGGAACATATTGCGGCCAGCAAAGAAATTTAGTTTTGTACTCAAGCGAATCGAGTCTTTTTGTTCATTTTTTTACATTACCGAGAACAGCAAATACACAAAATCGTGGCTTTAAAGGAATTTATGAATTTAGCGAAAGTTTTGTTAAATTAGAATTTATACGTAAGTATTAATAATTAATTTGTTTTAGAAAAATAAAAACGAATATTATATTTAAATTTAAAATTTTACGTGAATAGGACAAAATGACGGCATTCACATACGTGGCTCAGAATGTGATCAGAAGATTTTATCGAAAAAGGAATCAACAGGACATGTTTTTTCTCCGAATTATCCTTACCCATATATACCAAAAACTGTTTGTAGGTATGTAATAAATTGCGTATATTTTTGAAAAACCAGATATTTTAATTAGCATCATTTTTCAGATATTTTATATACGGCATGCAGGATGCACAACATTTAGAACGAGTTCGTTTAGAGTTTTCTATTTTCGAAATACCAAAAGTTGAACAGAAAGATAAAAGCGAGTGAGTGGCCTAATAATGTTACCCCAGTATCGAAAAGTTATTCACTTTCCCTTTTAACACAGAACAAACTGTTCAGACGGCTACCTCAAAATATACCTTAAAGGTCAAGAAACTGCCGATGCTTACGATAAATTTGATTACGAATTATGCGGGAATGAGACCACATCCGTCGTTAGTGACGGACCCCGCCTTGCGATGGTATTTAGCTCCGGTGAGCTGCAAGGACGAGGCTTCAAAGCGAAGTATACGTTCGAAACGGAATACAAAATCCCAGGGACAGCTGCTCCGGACGGATCCTGCAGCTTCACCTACCGGAGTACGTCTAAGAAAAAGGGGGAATTTAACAGTCCACGATATCCTTCCAATTATCCATCCGATACGAATTGCTCGTACGTTTTCCTATCGCAGCCAAACGAGCAGGTGACAATAGTCTTCGATCACTTTAAAGTTAAGGCGGACAACGTGAACGCCACCGGCGGAGCCTACGGGTGAGTTTGAGCCACTATTTTATAGAGTGGTATCATAGTATTATTTTAAATTTACAGCTCCTCCGTATGTTTCGAGGACTGGTTAGAAATGTATGTGATCTACAGAGATGGGGCTGATCGCTTTCTTGGTCGATACTGCGGCTTAACAGCCCCCGGACCAGTTGAGAGCCCCAAGGGGGCTGTTGGTCTTCGTATTTTTCTTCATACCGACCTAGAAAACGTTGCCAGTGGATTTAAAGCTCGCTATATATTCGAAGCGGTTAAATCCGAATTTGGGGACTGTGGCGGAAACTATTCCGGCCAAGATTCGGGCATTATAACATCCCCGAATTATCCAGCTAATTATAAGGGTCCTGGCAAAAATATGGCGTCGAATGCCTGCAACTGGTACATAACTGCTAGGGCAGGCTACAAAATTTCAATTAATTTTGAATTTTTCTCCGTCGAAGGTGATCCAGCCGGTAAAAACATAATATTGCTTATTTACTTTAATAATAATAAATCAATGATCTTACATTTCTATACAGCTCGCGGTTGTCCAGCTGCGGTTCTAAGACTTTGGACAAACTTAGAGTCTGAAGCGCCTCCTATTGAGTTATGTGGCGAAAAAGGTGCCCAAGAACATTGGTTCTATATTTCTCAAGGACAATCGGCTAGAATAAGCTTCACAACCACTGATAAAACTATCGGTGCACAGGTAACTTGAGTTTCTTAATTTAATGTCCTTAACTAACAATTAATCCAATTAATTCCGGAAACCAAAATCCTTAACGACAATGTTCTGAAATATTCATTCAATGCGCAAATGCGTGCTTGTCAGTAAATTTTCTTGCAGACAAGTACGAATTTGTACTGTAATTTATATTTGGCTTAGGATTTTGGGCTTTCTGGCACTTCATCTTCTTACTTTTGAATTGTGTAATAACTAAAAGTACTAACAGGAAAATGTTGTTGTCGTTGCCAGGGCTTCCGAATTGTATGGACTGAAATTCAAGACTCTGGCCCTGGGCCGCCATCTT
This sequence comes from Philonicus albiceps, assembly GCA_963969385.1. NCBI lineage: Eukaryota > Metazoa > Arthropoda > Insecta > Diptera > Asilidae > Philonicus > Philonicus albiceps. The sequence continues at coordinate 7,989,754 of OZ017776.1, read as the reverse complement.
CCATAACACTGCTGTGTGAATCAACCTACCACTTCCAATGTAATTCAGGTTATTGTATAGCTGACAAACTCCGCTGTGACGGTGTTAAAAACTGTGGCCCTGGCGATGATAGCGATGAAATGCACTGTGAGTCGTGAGTGAGTCGAACGGTTCAGTTCATTTTTTTTATTTTTTATTACTTTTAAGTTAGATTTAAGTTAATTTATCAAAAAATCAAGTTTTGTTTCCTTGAATATTTCATTTAAACTACCCATTGGCTGTATACATTTTATTTTTAAATTTAAATACTTTTTTTCCCTCCTTTCGTTTTAAATTTAAATTGTTTTTTTTTAATATTTATATTCTGTTTTATGTTTTATCTTATGTCTTGAAACAATGAATTACAAGAGTAACATGAAAACTTGAACCCGACGAACACTTGTTTATACTAAATTTAATAAATAATTCTTGATATTACTTTCCTCTATAAATGCTCTTTACTAATTGCAAAATTATAACTCCGCCCTAAATCTATACATTTACCTATATATACAATATTTGGTTACGAAATAGTAGCACGCAGCACGATGATGCGTTTACATTTATTTATAATTCTTTAAGTACTAGGTGTTTTCATCAATCTAACGATCAAAAGCACTAAACAAACCAAAAAAAGAGTCGTGGTCAAAAGTATTAATTTCAAATGAAACCTACCTTCCAATTAGATTTATTTAGCGAAGTAACCTTCTAAAGCCCTTTGTCATTTCTGCGACCCTTTCGGACAACTTTTAATGAAATTACTAACAAATTTTTGAAGCACCTTTTGGTTTTTATATAAAGGACTTTCCGGAAGGAGCTTAAAATATAAAACTTGATTTATTTTAATCGAATAGAACTCTCCGCCTTTTTCAACAAAAAGAAATTACCTTAATTTTACATTATAACTTTTTTTTTTGTTTTTTATCCGAATCCCCTTTTCGAAAACTCTTCACTTTGACACGCTTGCCTTAAGGATCAATTAAAACTTTTGAAACTTGATTAACAATTCGAGTTTTTTTTTTGTTCGACAGTCTTGTTTATTTACATTTTGATCACGACTTCTTTTTTTTTTTAATGAAGCATAAGGCGGCTGAGTAAGGCATGCCTGTGCCAGTTCATATCAATTTTCCACGTTGTAACGTAATTCTATGCGAAAATAAATTATCGGGGGATATTAAAAAGATTTTCTCAAATTTTTTCTGCGTAATTTCCTCAGATCGTATGGGATTACTTCGTTTAGTTCTTTTTTTTCATATCTTATACAGCAAAATTTGAAGAAGTTTGTTCAGAATTTAATTAAGAGAGTCGTTTTTTAATCTTCTTATACGTGGAATTACCGATAATTATGAATAATTAAAAAAGGATATTTACTTTAAAAGATATTTAATATCTTAGGTAAAAATTATTGTTTTAATAAGTTTTTTTAGATAATTAGAATAAATTACCTTTAAGTAAGTATAGCATCTAACAATGTGCAGTAGTAGATTCTTGAATGGCAGTAGTCGGTTTATAATTTTAACTTCATACTTCCAACTTGTTTGCATTAAAGTTAAATCTAAACATAGATCAAAATATCGTAAAATAATTGAAAAAGTCTAGTAATCCTGTAATGTAATGAAAATGAGATTCATTAAAACCGAAACTTACATACAATTTATTTTCGTATAGAATATCGCCTTTAAACTTATTATATTAAAAAATTATATTAAACATTTTCTACATGTAAAATATTGTTAATGTTGATATATCTTTCTCTTTCTCTTTTATTTTCATTTACCTGACGCCCACCAGGTGACGGCAGTGGTGTTTTGTTGCCAATTAATAATCAACTCCTGGTGCTAGCATTTTGGGCAACTGCATTCTTCGCACTATTTTGATTAAGTCTTTTATTTACTTTTTGTATATTCTACTTGTTTGGTTCTACCATTATTTAATATGCAGCTGAAGGAAGTACTGTGGTTTTGAAAAATATATACAGATCCTTCTTATCATTTGAAGTTCATAGTGTTATTATTTAAATTTTTAATTATCTTTAAACTCCTTTAAAGGAGGTATATACATATCCACTTCATTATACTTCTTTCGTTCTACGATTTTTCATTTACTTCCCGACCTATTATACTTCAACATTTAACACCCGAAACATTCTCCCCTATGAACTTCAAATGATGAATAGAATTATAGTTGTTCACCAAAAATTATTTGGCAATTTATAAGTCACCTGGTTTTCAATTTCCTTTATACGATTATCAGTTTAAATTAGTTTTATTTAAAAACGTTAGATTTAATTATTTAAAAAAAAGCCTTATTTCTGCCTTGCATTTCTCATCTTTCTACTTCTTTCGTCTTTTCAAATTTTTTATAGTTGATGTAAAAGTTTTGTTTTGAAATGTGCAAGAACAAAAATAATAAAATAAAAAAAAACAGAACATATGTAAAAAAATTATGATGAAAAAAAAAAAACAAGTAATAAAAAAACAAAAACATGAATTAAAGACATTCAGCCTGCATGCTGTGGCGATGTAAGACGACTATCAGTCGAATTAATTATGAAAATAATATAAAAACAGAAATCCGCTCAAACATTGTTAATAAATTACAAGTGAGTTACAAGAATCGTTTATTATATAAAATTACTTGTAGAAATTACACTTGTTCTAGTTGATTGCCCGATTTTAGATGTAGGTGAATGTGTAGAAGTGTTTTCTAGCTAACGACTTTTCTGTGAAAACGATAAAATAATTATGAGGGTAAATTTATACTGTACTAGTAGTCCCGGGCAAACGTTGTCATGCCACAGACCGCCATAGAAGGTCGCAGTAGTAGACCGCATTTTATGTAGACCATTTAAATCCGCATTGAAAACATTTAAGACGTATTTTGTCGATGTACAGTCTGTTTGATAAGAACATATCACTCAGAATTCAATAATTCCAAATTCTTTTCTTATTATTAACTTTATTTTCTTTTACGCAATACATTTAATATTTGGTGAAGTCACCGTTATTTTCTATTATAGCTATTCATCTATTGTTCATATTTTCAACTAATTTTTCAGCATATTCTAGTTGGAGATCCTTCCAAGCTATCTTTACCGATGATTTAAGTTGTTGCATAGTGAAAACATTTTTCCGCTGCAACTTTGCCCTCATAAGGGCCCACACATATTCAATTGGATTAGCATCAAGACTTTGTGAGAGTCATTTCATGGCATTGATATCCTCTTGATCTTCCCATTCCGTACAAAGACGACGTCTGTGTTTTGAGATCATTGTCTTCTTGCAAGACCCACTATCGGTTTCCTGTTCCAAACCAAGAATCTGTAAATTTTAATAACTCGTTTTTGTAAATTTGCAGTATCATTTCTGCATTCAGATTTCTAAATCCTTGCGAACAGAAGCATCCCCAAACATGAACTTTTATTGGGTGTTTTACAGTACGTATAATGTAATGCCGTAATTTTTTTAGTCCTTTAGATCCTTGATATGCCTAAAATGATGATTCGTCAGTTCAGTCAAGACAACGTTTGTCCAAATTTTCATTAGCCCATTTCAAACAGTTTTCGATGTGCTTTCTGGATAAAAGTGGTTTGATTGTAGTACTGCGGTGTTTGATGGAATTTTCCCGTATTCTTTGGCATATGATATATAGACACGTTGATACATTTTTCCGCTAATTTTCTCGCCTCAGCGTCATTTGTGGATCCTTTTTAAAAAGCTTCAAAATAGCGATGTTTTCTTTTTTTGATGTTTTTCTTGTTTTAACTCTGGCAAGTCATCGACGTTTTTTTCCTCAGAAAACTGCTTACACCACTTCCTTACAAAAGACGCATTTTTTTTTAATATACCTCGCTGTCTGGGCATAAGTCCATTTAGGTCCTCTCGGATGAAAGCAAAGAAACACAGCTTTAAAACGTTTACAAAATAAGGCACTCATGTTGAAAATCGATCTAAACAGTAGAAAGTTCAACGCAAAATGAGATTTTAAGCAGCACTCATCCCCCCTACTTCAAATATTTCTACCTCTTTTACTTTATGAGAAATCGTCGATACGCTCCCACCAAACAGACTGTATATCAAAATGAATTTCCGCGCTATGTACTTAGTTTACTGGAAAAAATATTCCTTGAAAAAATACATAAACATTTTTAGATCTCGATAACAGACCTGTCGGGTCCAAAAGTATTTTTTAAGTTGGAATCAACCATTCCCACTCACAAAATTTCATTTAAATCGGTTGTGCGGTTTCGGAGATCGGCGTGTACGAATACAGTGGCACGTGATTTATATATATTAAGATTATTTATTTATATATTTCAATATTCCAATTTAGTGTAATAGCTATCGTATCGTTTAAAATCTTTTAAAAAAACAAATATGTATTTTTTCAATTCTAGTAAATAATTTAAAGTAACTTTTACTTATAAGGTGGTTCCAAATTAGTCAATATTTTGGCGTTGACAATTTTTTTCTCATTCAACAGGCCGACCCACAATCTTTGTTTTTGCAATTCCGATTCTTAAACCAAATAGTTAAAAACATTAATTTCTGTTTAAATATGCGAAATATTTCGAGCAGTCTTATTATTTTACTAATTCCTTATTATTAAAAACGATTTACCTTTTATAAAATTCTTAAAGCTCTTTATAGGTAACTTTCATCTCAGTCAATGCAGTCGTTCTTCTGTTTTATTATCTAAAACATTAATTCAAAGTTCGAACACTTGGTAGAAATGTTGAATTTTCAAATTTATATAAGAATTTTTAAATTTGAAAATGACTAACTGAAATTCCCGACCACAAAAACTCCTGAATACAGATTTTCGCATTTTAAATAAAATACAACCTATGGAAATCCTTGCGAACTGTTTACTTTCACTCTGATAGTATAAAATATGCATATCGACATATTGCAAAAAGAATATAATTTATTTATAATTATTTTCCTCCAGCTATTTCAGAAAATTGATTATTGAAATACATAAAGAAAAATATTTAATTATTTTTTGTATCACGCTTATAAATGTACAGGTCGCGACTTTTTGAATTCCATGGTTCTCTGATTAATAAATTAATTAATTTTAAAGTCCTGGAACTGACTAGTTCATTAAAAAATCGTTCTCGTTTAACTTTGTCGAAAATCAATTAAAAAAGTTATAACCCTGTTCGTCTGATGTTTGGTGCAGAAGTGCGAACTGCGCTTTTCATAAATCACTAAACATTAGTGAAACTTGTTCAATCGGTGCACAGAAAAGTCGTTAAAAGATATTTTTCACAGACATCATCAATCATCCACAATCATCTTCAGCCCTGTGAAACGTATATTTAGTGCTACCATCAATCATTTAGACTGGTTATCATTAATTGAACACTCTGAGTGCATCCGTAGACTGTCGGTTAGTTTTCCAGTTTTCCAGTTTTCTATGGAAATCACATAGCAGCGGCTTAGTAACATCCCTGTTTGTTGCAGAAATTCAGATCCGCTAATTAAAATTTCAACTTCATACGCTTGCTTTTCTTTTCTTTTAGAGTTTCAGAGCACCAAGTTTATAGTCGCTTGAAATCATGATACATTTCCTCTTCTTCTCCGCCAAAAACTTTGTGCAGAGTACACACATACAGACATTAATTAATATGAATGAAAATTGAAATGTTTACCTCCAACGTACGGTCTCTTGAGTTAATTAAATTCTCGAGCTGAAGGAGTAAAACATTTCCATTTCTAAATAAACCCGAGAGTATAAATCACATACGCATAATGTTTAAAAATAAATTTTTAACAATATAACATTATATACTATACATATATGCCCGCAATAAAATAAAATATAACACAATTCGCATCATCGCACAAAAGCAGACAAAATTTTACACAAATTTATTTAGCCTGCAGAGACCTCGGCCAGCCCATTAATTTTCGTCTATTCTTCTCTTTTTATTTATTCGTTCAAAACATCCCCCATCGCTAAAATCTATGATCCAACATTGGCCAAATGCGGACTTATAAAGGTATCGTGGAAGCGCCCAAAGAGGATCACGACACCCTCATCATATGCAGTCTAATCGCCGGCTCGTTCCTAATCTGTCTCCTATGCACACTCTATCATCGCAAAAGAAAGCGCAGACATCATAGGCAGTTGGGGCTCCATCGGAATGCGGCTCACTACGACTCCACGACGAGTGCCACAGGTAAGTTAAGTGCAATACGCCGTCCCAGTGGGACAATACACGAAATCGATCCTCTAAAATTATAATGACCCTAGTGGCCCAGTAAGTGATCTTAAAGATCAATATATTTTTCTAAAATTCGTTAGAGGAGGTACTTTTTCACTACTGCTACTCCACAACTAATTCTTTCCGTCTGGCAGCGTGGAGCACCGGTGGCTCACATATGATAACATAAGCAAACAACGAATTAAACAAGCACAGCCAGAAAAATAAACAACAGACGTCGAAAAAGTGCGGCAGATTGAACGTGTTAAGCAATTTTGATGCTATCAAACAAATAATGATAACATACTTACCAAAGCCTAGCTTTTTTCAAATTTTAATTCTCCGATGGTTTGAATTTAAAGAAATCATGATAGACTCCAATTCGATCCTCTGAATCCTCTGATCCTCTGAAATGTCCCCTATGAATTTATTCTTCTTTTATTACGCACATATTTGTTATTGCGTATAGGCGTTTCTATGAGCCCCACTGCAAAATAATCTTTACGTTGAATAGCAGAAAACGGACTTAAAAGAGACAGCCAGTACGGTAGATGTTTGTGAATTTTTTGTTAGAGAGGAAAATAAATGGATGTAGTGATTCCAAATATTTTGGAAATTGCAAATTAAAGAATATAGGCCCAGAAACAATTTTATGATCGCTCAGTCCGTAGATAAAGAAGTTTAAAAAACTTACGAGAATTGAATGTGTGAATTTGAATACGCTTGAACTATCACAAAATTCAATTTAGAAATTTGCAGGATGTTCATTGATTGGTATAGGTTTAAAGGTTTTTTATATGCCAGTAGCTTCGAAAAATTTCTATTAACATAACCAGAGTATGAGTAGAACGTGCTGGTTGCGACATTGTTCGTTTTCAGTTAATTTTTTAACATATTCGAAGGTATTAAATAATACGCATATTTTTACCCATAACATCATAACGTACTGTAGAAAAACGAGACATTTTGTGTTAGGCTTCCTGTGGATCGTGATGGAATAATAAAACAATTTTGTGTTTCGGGGCTTGCCTCCCTTGGAATATTTCCATCACTCATTTATTAAAAACGATGTAATTTTTTTCTATTTTCGCCGATTTCGAATTTTGTCCCACTGCGCGACGCCCTGTGTCCGTCCCCTGGGATCCAAGCATCTCACGAACTCATCCTTAGCTTTAAAAACTTTCACAGGTCTAAGCTCCAGCCGACGGCACCTGCATGGTCCCGGAGGAGGGGGCAGTCTATCGGGGAGTCTGCACGGCATCAACAGTGGGTCCCTCTCCATACCGCCAGCTCCACTGCCACCCACAAGTGTTCCCCCGCCCCCGCACATTTGCATAGCTGGCGCTGGCAGTGGAATTTTGAATAGCGGCGACGACGATGACGACGACGACGACGAGGACAACCAGGACCTCTTCATTAACGATGTCCGATTCGACGACGACGATGACCCCAACAATGGTGAAAGTGTTTAACAAATAGCAAAAACAATTTTTTATGCGCTAATCAAAGACGTTTTTTATTTAATGAGAAGAAACCTTTTTATAAGCAAAGTGAACTTAGAACTACTAAAGGAATTTACACTGAAATTAAGTGAGTTATGTAGCTAAAACCAAGTGGACAATTTTTTCACGAAAACAAAACAAAAAATCAAATAACGAAACATCTAAAACTTAGGCGATAGTTTGTAAAGTGGTTTTTAAGTTTTACTATGATTTTAATACAAAAAAAAAAGCGAAATTTAATGCAACATTACGAGAAGCCTCCAGAACTAAAGAATACAAATAATTGAAATAAAAAATAAACGTATACAAAGTGACATCAGATATTTAAAATATTATTAAAGTTGTTGGTTTTTATATTTGATACGATTCTGAAATTGATAAATAATTTATATGATAAGAAACATTGTAAAGGCAGAGGGTGAAGTTAGCTGATATTTATAAAAAGAAAACAATTTAGAATGTAATAGACATACAAATTTGATTCCCGCAAGGATAACTACGAGGAGAGAAAAATAATGCAATTAAGCAGGCACATTTATAATCCGCAAGTAGGTGATTTATTCAACCATTTTTCTCCTTTTTATTCCATAATCTCGTGCATGAACTATGAAATGGTCCATCTATTTCCGAAGATGCCACTATCAAAATTTCTTTACACCGCAAGATTTCTTATCTTAAATACTTGATCCGAAGCTCAATATTCAAAAAAAATGTAATGTGTAATAGTTTTAAATATTTGGTTATTCAGGTTTTTGCATTATTTAAAAATAAGATAATTCAACACCACTGGCACTTTACTATCTCTCCTAGAAAAATTATAAGTTTTTAAAATAAAATATTCAATTCCTTTCTTCGGAAAATAATGAGGCCCTATTATTAAAAATGTTCCAGTCGAATCGAAAGGATGTTAAGAAAACCCCTTTTTGGTTAAAAATTCCTTTTTTAATTTTCATAAATTTATTTTAGTAACCTTTGGCTTAAATTAATTCTTGCGCTCAAAGTGATAAAATAATTCAATTAGAAAACACCAATCGAATTATTTTAAAGTAATGTGCGAAAAAATTAATTAAAGTCAAAGTTAACTAAAATGAATTTTAGGAACTTTATTAAGGATTTTTTATCGAAAAAGGGCTTTTATAAAACTGCTTTCGATTTGATTGGAACGTTTTTAATGATAGAGCCTCTGATTTCTTTTTTAAGAATTAACCACTATTAAAATAACATTGCAATTGAACTTTAGAGCCTTGTCTTCAGAGGATTCGTAAGAAAATCGTAAGCAGCACACGTTCTTTAGCGATTTAGTTGTTTAATTTTACCAGAATCTAATAAAAATTTGCTCCCATTTATCTGGGAAAAATTGCTAATGTTTAATTTTAGTTCGCAAAATGTCGCCAATGAATTAGTTAACATTGTTGGATCATCTCCCTGATAGAACCGAAAATTTAATAAGTTTAATTGAAAATATAACCACAGAAAGGAATAAAATACAAAATACCCAATATTTTTGAGAAATTCGGTGATTAGATCTATCACATCTGTGAAACATTTACCATTTTTTTCATTTTTTCTTTATTTCTTTATTTACTTATTTCTGTGGCTCTATCTTAAATTTGCATATGGTACAGTTCTAAATAAACGAAATTTATATAATAAAAGGAATTGTGAACTCTTAAGCTCGCGCCTAAAAACGAATTGTGATAAGTTCCACTGACCACTGCATAGTTCATGCATTTGAATAAATTCAAACTAATTTTAAATAAAAAAATATCTGCAATCGTAAGGACATTAAGGTGAACAAAGATATTATGCTTAAAAATGTATGTTATGCCTTTTAGTTTTCTTTGAGATCTAATTTTCCCAAAATACAACGATCACCAACAGAACTCATCGCCTTTTTAAAACGCAATAATACGCAGTACGCTTATTTAAAAATAAACGTGATTATGTCACCTCCCTGAAAAGCAATATAAAGTGAGGGTCGATGTCTAGGTAAGAATGACTTTAAATATAAAACATTTCCAATTTGAATCACTTCATGTCTGTACGGGGCCTGAGAAATTAAAATGAATCGAGTTATCAATTACAGTTAAGTAATAACTAATAATTTAAAATTTTACCGATGCTAATTCATAAATAGATAAATGGTGGGATTTAACGATATTTTCAAATGATTTCTAAACTTTTGTTCTACAACTTTAAAATCAATTGAGTCAATTGTTTCTTTTTTTTATACTTTAATTCGAATCTCTCTTGCTATTTCCTATAATAAATAATTATTACGTGATTATGGATTAGAGAAATACTTCACAACGAATGAAATGAAACATTGAAAAGAGCAATTTAATAAGTTCCAAAATCAAAAGAAAAAAGAGCTTATATTTTTAAGGAGTCTTCATTTAAAGTGAATATCCATTTTAACTGAAACTACCCTTGGTGTCCTTTATGATTGCTTTCGAGGTCATAAATAAACAAGTGTGAGAAAAAGTGATGAAAGTGAAAAAAAAGTGAAAAAGAGAAAAAAATGTATTATGAAAATGCTCAATAATTAGTGACTATCAAAACTGCATCTTCCAATTATTAAGTAAAAGAAACAAATTACTATATTTATAATGATAAATGATGATAAGAGCTAATAAAGTAACAATTTAACACAAAAATATTTAACACATACTGGTAGTAAAATAATACTTATTTAAAAAGCATGATATAAATACGAAAACTGCAATAATTGCGAATGTAACCCCATTTGAAATCTTCAATATTTTTGGTTTTGTGCTGTTTGTGTTATTTCAATGATCAATTCTAATTACGTTGCTCATAACCTGATTTGATTAAGCAAAATTTAATGAACATTTAATTTTCGTCAATGCAATACATCCTCAAAAGGATATATTTATTAAAAAACAAATTCATTTACAACATTTTTAAAGGTATGGAGCATTAAGCAACAAATCCTAGTAGTCTTTTCATAACTTCTTTAAAGCAAAGAACTCACTTAAATTTAAAACTTACTGGCAATTATTTTGAACTTAAGCAAGAACCAAAAATGAAGAGTACATAGTTAAATAAAAATATTAAAAAAAAACCGCAGATGCTGAGTACATATAAAATTATGTTTAAATTTGCAATTTCCCAAAGTAGGTACATTTTAAAAATTTAAAATCAAACGAAAACTCAATGACTAAATTAAAGAAGAATGAATAAAAAATGCCACTAACAAAAGCAAAAGTAAAACTAAATTTAAACAACGTTTGTTAACTAAGCCTAAAGAGATAGATTTAAATAAAAGGAATGATATAAATAAGGCATAGGTTGTAATTAAAGGAAACAAACACGCTAAAGTTTTGTGTAAACACTTTTATAATAAAACAAAAGGGAAAAAAAAACAGAGGAAAGAGGCGTAGAATTTTTTTAACTGACTACTTTATCGAATTAATGCCTTTTTCGTTCTTTTGTAAGCCATGGAAAGCATATTCTAAGTAAGTAAAACAAAAAATAAATAAAATTTTTAATACTAACAAAACACCGTGACCGGGACATTTAGTTTCTCTTTAGCGCCGATAATGAATTTAAAAAAATAAAAAATATAAATAAATTAGAAATTAATAAATTTAAGGCATTTATATGAACGAGATGATTATTGGTTTCATAGAGCACGTAATATTTTTTAATGAATCAGCGCAAAATATAAAAATATAACTAGAGAAAAGTTAATAAACTGAAACAGTTAAAATGAAAATGGAAAATAGTAAAAACCTTACATAATAAAGCGCGATATATGATGAATTTAATAAATATAGACAAGCCGAAGGAGGTTAGGTAAATAGGTAAAATGAAACTTAATCAGTGAATTACTAAAGTAAAAGGAAATATTAAAACAAAAAAAAATGAAAAAAAAAACAAGAAAATGTCAGTTGTTTGGAATATTTAAAAAAAAAATGTATTTGTTGTATAGAAAGTGAAATCAATGAAACAAACTGAATAAATAAGAGTTTCTGTTGTTGTTTTAGTTATAAGTTAAGCATAAAGGAGAAAACTTTTGTAATGTTTTGTGTTATAGCAATAATGGCGGGTAACTCCCACTAAAAACCACAAAAAAATGAGAAAAATCGGAAAAAATAACAAAAATATTTATATATTATATATGAATTGTTTAGAGGATGATTGAAAGTAACAATAGTGATGAGAAGGTTAGGTGAGGCGCAAGGAGCATTTAAAAGCGACGTCGAGGATGAATAATAACTGAAGCAACACCTACTCAATTCAATGTTAACATAAAGTAAATTCAATACAATTGAGAAGAATGTTCTAAGGGAACGTTTTTATTTCTATATTAACCGTATATACATATATTGAGAATAGGTATATATTATTAATATGAGGCATTATTATTATTTGGTTTTAAATAAATGAATTGTAAAAATGTCTTCTTTTCATTACGGGTTGTGGATAAACCTTGAAGCATTCCTCCTATGTTAAAATGTTTAAAATCTGGATGTCTCATGAAAGTATATGCACAATCAAGGTAAAATGGGCAAACAGAGATTTCAGTTCAGCTGATTCCGTATATTCTAATAAAAGGTGGTCTTTACCATGCATGCGAATTACCTTAATTCAAAACATCGACTCCAAAAACCGATAACCGCAATTTTGTATAGTAAATAACCCTCGCACTTTACATTTGAGCAATACATATGGACATTTCGGGTTTTTAAAAAGGTTCGTACAGTAAATTCAAAAATCTTAATTGAGCGTTATTAAAAATATACCAATCGAAAAAGAGGATCAAATAGGAACCGAACCATATTCAACTTACCATTGGATGCACATTCATGAGCAAGTTAATTACTTTTAAAAATGCACATCGAATAATAAAACCCTTTCATTTTACATACAATAAAGATCGTTTATTGCCAAGCATAGATGTAATTAATTACACATGAACAATTTACTTGAAAATGGGCAGTATTATAACAACATTTTCAAGGGCAGAATAGTTGGAATCTGCCAAAATACAAGAGATCTAAACTAACACAATTTAAATTACGAATTTAATTCTCGTTCACATGTTCTGTATGCGACTCCTATACCGAAGCCAGTGCCGAAAATTAGAGGCCATGACCTCCTTTTGAAGAAAAGCAAAGAAAACACTGAGCCGAGTACTAGGCCCGCAGCTGAAAGTATAAAAAGAAACAAATCTATAAGTAAACAAAAATATGTAAAATTATTTATTTTATGTATTTTACTATTATTAACAAAATTTATCAATTAATTGGTATAACACACTATTTTAGAAAAATTGGAGAAAAACCCCCAAAATGTTATCACTCTAATTTTCTAACATTGGCTCATACAGGGAGACCTAAAAATAATGTTTCCTTTGGTAAAAATCGTTTACAAAGCCGAAAACTAAAATATTAGATACCTGGGAAAGGTGAAGTTTAGGTGTGTAGAATCCCATAAAAGATGCCCATACCAAAGCTCCTGATATAAATAAGTGCATGGATCTACTGCTTCCACTTATTTTCCAACATCTTGTAGACGTAATCGCGCTCTCTAATACGGCTCTAGCCATTTTAATGAAATTAACAGAACAAAAGTTTTCGGTAGCAAGAAATCGATTTAAATATTCTCATCTCTTGTTCAGCTTAATTAAACGAGCTATCGTGATAACTTGTGACCACGTTGAAGACGGTTGCACTAGCCTAAAGGCATGATTTTAGACTTGAAAACAATTTGTAGGCTAAGCTTAAACCAGCTTAAAACAGGCATAAGCTAAGCTTGCAGTAGTATTAAGCTAAGCTCAGCTTAATAAATTCACCTTTAACTCCTTTGGATCAATAAACTAAACTAAGTTGATGATGCCAAATAAATCTCCAAGTTCAACGATTGAAGGCGAGATGACATCACTTATTTATTTTAGATTATTCAAGGAAACTGAAAACTGATAAATGTAAAGTGATAAAAGGAGCAAATTATTAGAAATGTAAAGGGAAAATTCGGAAATATATTTTCCTAAATGCACTTCGCACGGAATTAAGTTTTTTATTTCTTGTTTTAATGAACGAATCGAGAGCTACGGGAACTTGTCTCTTTTGGCTCACAGATTTCTTCTGCGGTTCGCGGTCTTATTATGGAATAAATGGGAAGCAAGGGTTTTGTATCAATGTAGAGAAATCCTCCAGTGAAAAATTATATAATACGAGTGGAGCTACTCACATCCTTTGATCACAGTGTCCGTTAGGCATCTATCCAATTTCTTTCCAAACTCCTCCTCGGAAAATTTAATATCCGGAATAGTTGAATTTTTCTTTTCTTCCATCTGCATTCCTTCGATATAGGGCCAATTTAATTTAAAATAATCGCCTGCCAATTAGACCTCCGGCTCGAACTCCAAATTTTGACAACTGACAGCTAAGTAAAGTTGGCTGTGCTTATATTGTTTTTAAAAATATTAAATACAAAAAAATATATGTGTATATATTTAAGGATTGTTTATTTCAAACTAACTTTACTTAATTTCAGTTGTTTTCCACAAATTTTGGAAGACAAATGAAGTCTTGACAATTCAATGTCATTCGAAGTTGTCGAGACAAAATTTTTCAGAAATTCTTAATATATATACAGTACGGTTTAAATATCAATAAACTGCGTAAATTTATTTATACGATTCGTAAGGAAAAGCAATAAAAACGATTATTTTAAATTTAGCTGATTTGTAACTAAAATGTCTAATTACTAAAAAAGAAAGATGTTATGAAGTCCCCTAAGAGTCGCCTTCAAAACGGTAATGTCAAATTCTTAAATTCTCATTGGTCAATTTTAGCCGGTTGTCACTGTCAAATAAAAATCCAATTGTGCATCTCTCTCCTTCCGATGTCCTCTCTTTCACAAGGAAAACCTTTTCCAGGAGTTGTCATTTGCCATCACATCAAGAAACAGGGAGGATTTGGAAAGAAAATATGGCAGATGCTGAGGTAAACCACATTTTACTGAATTAAACGTTGTGACTCATTCTGTAAAATCCCAAATTTTAAATATTGCTTTACAGTTATCGAAGGCTCTGCGAGATTTACCGAACCGAGTCCTCAACGTTCCCGTCGAGGAGAGGCATGTGCTGTTCCAAAATGTATCCGCGGTGCTCACAAATCCAGGTAATTTACCAAACCCGTTTTAAGTGCTCCCGTAAAGTGAGATATCGGCGATCAGCCGCCGGGGATTTAAATTATGCTGAGTCGATGAAAAATCGCTTCTCCCCCGAGTGCTGACCTCCGGATAAGAAATACCCAGCGCGAATATATTGATTTTTTGTTTTGAAGATATCAGATCAGCTCGATTTGCGACTCCTTGCATTAATAATTGAAGAGTCAAATTTCCTTGTCTTCAAGACTTTTTAATTTCAGTGAAGGGGGTACATCTTTCTGATAACACCTTTTTTTCTCAGGAAATTTAATAGCATTAAATGCAACTAGCATAAATAGCTGTGAAGCAAAAATAATTCTATTTGAAAATAGGTTTATTTTTCTAATAGAAGGAAATCTTTTAAAAATAACCTAGATTTTCTATAAAATAAATATTTATTTGTTAATTAAAAACTTGGAAATCGCCTGTTGTATCTATCGCGACTGCTTAGGATTTAAGTTTAAAATAGCTTGAAACTGGATAATCCAAAATCAACATTTTTATGGTTATTTATTTAGTAATCTATTTTCTGTCTATGAAATGTGATTTTTAACATAATGACGCTATAAAAAATGAACTCCTTTAATCTCCGAAAAAAACGAAAATCAGAATAATGATTTAGTTTCATGATAAAAAGGAACATATAAGTCAATGACCGTTCGTACCTTGCAAAATATTAGAACCTCATTTTACCAACAATTTGTCTAACATTTTCGAATTTAAAGTCAAAACTCAAACCTCATATTTTGAATGCTATACAATCATCTTTCATTTTTCACGATTTGTTTTTTTTTTTTTATTATTCCATTCCCCATGCAAAGTTTGAAGTTTTAGTTAAAAGGTTACTATACCTTTTTATCTTATGCAATTATTTATTGCAGGTATTAATTCCCAAATAGTTCGCGGAATATGTAGGGTAATCGGGACCACTTTAACCAAATACAAGGATCCAGCATCTCAACTCCTTGTCAGAAATTTAATAGTGGATCTTTTGAAGGCTCATCCTGATTTAACAATTGAACATTTCAATGGTGTCTTCAAGTCGCTTCTAACGAAAGAATTGGTTAATGCTCCGCCGGTGAAAGCATCGAAAGCAGCTATAATTGCTTTGGGCTGGTCAAGCCTCATTGCCAAAAATTCCCCCGAAGGCATCAAGAAAAAGGATGAATTTTCAAAACTCGTCGAATTCCAGTCCATGCTGTACGAGGTATCACTTAATAGTGGTAATGCAAAATTAATAGAAATGGCAGAAAAAGTTCTATTCGACCTCTGGTCGCAAGAACCAGACTCTGTGAATAACTTATTCAAAATGTTCCTTGAAAAAGATCCAGCAGGCAATGTTGTCGTATTTTTGTTATTAATGGCTCGATATAGAGCAGAGAAATTTGAAGATAAATCACTGCTAGATAACAATAAAAACAAGCTAATCGACCATTTTATTAAGGGCTTGATAACTGTAAAAGTAAAGCCAAATTCGAATAGCATAACTGCTTGCAGATTTTTACTTCAATCGATTAACAAAAGCGAATTTGAGGCAACAATTTATGCAGCTTTGCAACGTTCAATGTTGAGAAGTCCTGAGATTATTTTGGGTGGTGTCGGGGCAATCGTCCAACAACTTCAAATTGAAATGGGCGATTATGCAGTTGCTTTGGGGAAGACTTTAATGCAGAATGCCTATTCAAAAGATGCAACCGCAAGGAGTGAATCTGTGGAATCGTTAAAACGAATCGCTTTGAAGTGCACTCAATCGAAACCCATCGAAGAACTTTTGAAAATAATTTTTGGAATATTAAATGGGTCGGACGGAAAGATCACAGTGGCAGAGTACAGGATGAATATACTGCAAGTAAGTGTTCTTTTTTTATTTACTATTTTAAGAAATCACGATAAATCAAAAATATACAGCGGCGTCCACACAAATAGCACACCTACTATACATTTTTTATTCCTCAATATCATGAGAGTAGTAAGTACCCTTGAATGAAAACATCTAAAATTAGTTGCAACATTATTTGGGAATATTGAGCTTTTAATATTTTGAAGAAAATTCCTTTACATCAATTACAGACCTGCAGCGATGAATCATTAACGACACTATCCTCTGACAAAATTCTAGAGGGATCGCATACTATACTAGGCTCTGGACTCCAGTCCAAAGATGCTCCTTACAATATTGCTGTTTCAAGTTCTCAATTAGATCTAAAACGTGCTCTTCGATTCCATCCAAAGTATCACTGACTTAGCCGTGTGCTTGGAATCATTATCGTGCTGATACTTCAGCGGCATTTCCCACTCTGAATACCAAAGCAACAAAAATCATCACATTCCGATATGGAGCTTCGACAGTAGTTCGAGGTTCAATTGTAAATAGATTTGTTTTAGATCTCCAGACCATAACAGCGCTGATCCTAAGAGTAGTCTTTCGAGGGCGAACTTTATGTGTTTTACTTTAAAGAGCTCCAGTTTCTCGAATAGCGTTAATAACTTTCTTTCATTCAAAAGATTTTTTTACTTTTCACACACCCACAAAACTGATGTCGCATCTTGTCCTCACCCAGTATTGCTGTGCGATTGAAGATAATTATAATAATTGAGTATTTAATAATGACGAGAGAGAGAGAGAGAGTTAATGTCCCAAATAAAATGTTGGTTAAAGTCACAGAAATAAAGTTAATCAAAATATTGCAGAGATTACATTTCGGAACATGATAACACCTAATTATAATTAAGATGTATTTTTTCGAGCAAAGTATTCTATTGTACATAGATGTGCTATTTTTTTGTAGCCACTGTAAATATAAATAAATTAAATTTAATGATACAACAGAAAAATTTTAAATATGATCCTTTTGAATGTTAAATGAATATAAATGTTTTTGAGAATTTTTTATTTTGACAAATAAAACAAATTTATTCTAAACTGTTTTTGAAAAATATCTGGACAAACCTACCTTTTACTGAATATTTCCATCGTAAATATGCGCTTTAAATGCGCAAAGACGAAGTCTCTTTAAAAAATGAACGCTCCATCTCAGCATGACCATAATAAAGTTTTCCCATCGCAAGCATCGAGAAATTTTCATTTATATTTTTTAAATATCAGCAAGCTCAAATAGCATTGGCATTATAAATTTTTGTAAAATAAAAATTACTAAACTATAATAATGACGATTCGACGAACTATTTTTGATTTTCTAAAAGCAAGTATTCTTGACAGTGGAATATATTATAAAATGAATTTGAACAATCCATTTTCCGTTGAAACATTTTTGATTATTTTGGAAAACAGTGAACCAGTGATTATTTTGTCTATTATTTTCTGTCGTTCTAATCTGCATTGCTTAGCTGTATTTTTATATTATTAAGTAATTTTATAGAGCATGTGAGCTATGGTTCAGACATTTATTCGTTCTGAAAATATATTCAAAACAACTTTTTAAATTTTAAACCAACAAATTCATTTCCAGGGTGCAGGGAATCTTAGTTTCAACGCAATTGTGAAGGAGGATATTTCTCCAATACTAACGACTGTAACAGAGCTCTTTACAAAAGTTTTAGAGACCGAAATCCAGGAAAAAGTACTATGTCATGCATTAGAAATGTTCAGCTTATGGTCACTTAATTACAAAGGTCAGTTGCCTCAGCGTATCATAGACGTTTTTAAAAAAGGGCTGGAACTGAAATCGACAACACAATCTGTAAGAATTGGCTATTTGCAATGGTTACTTGCGTGTTTGGAAAATGGAGAGCTGAACAATTCCGATTGTCTGACTTCGTTGCTATTAAAAGTAATCGAAAAGGCCAGCCAAAATGCAACTCAAATTCCATTGCTATCCGAAGCGGTATGTGCAGTGTGCATTATCTTGAAAACCGAAAATACCTCTTCGGATCAAAGTAACCAAAAGTTGCACTCTTTCTGGAATATCATCATGGATATGGGGAAGCAGATATTTGTTTCGGAAAGATTCCTCACCTCAGCACCCAGCGACTCTTTGTGCTATGTAACATTGATGTCGATTAAAATTTTAACTGAGCATTTTACCAAGATTAAGGGAAGTCCTGAACCCATTTTTAAAGCTATCATTTATAGTTTAACTTCGTATTCTGAAAAAGTAAGGGGGTATTGTCGCCAACTCATTCCAGATATTATTAAACACAAGGATGGCATAATTTTTGCAAAGACATTGTTGACTGAATTAACAGCGTACATACAAATTGCAAAGGTTGCTCTTGAAGGCGAGTCTGCTGAAGATAATGCCATTCCATGCCATGCCTTTTCAGAGGCAATTCAACTCCTCTGTTCTTTTGAAAATATTTCAGCAGTTGATGGACAAATTTTGGCACTTAGCAATTTGTTATGCTGCCATCATCCCGCAATAACGAACAACGAGAGCGATTTATGGGAAAAGATTGTGAAGGATCGTTTCAAATTAGATCCAAAATCATTTATTGCACTAAATACGAAACAAATTAAAGAAATCCTTATTGATGAATACAAACCGAACAAAATGTATGAAAACGCTGTATCAACAATTGTGCGTCTCAGCCCGGATATAGCGCTACCTGTTTTAATTAACAAAGTTATTTTGGATCTGAGCGATCCTGAAATGGCTAACGTAACCGACGACGAGTACTTCACGTATCTAACTCCAGAAGGCGAATTGTATGATAAAAGTGTTATTCCAAACAATGAGGAAATCTATCAAACAGCAGGTCTTAAGCGGGAGAACAAAGTTTATAGCTATAAAGAACAGCTTGAAGAACTACAACTTCGCCGGGAGATTGAGGAAAAGCGTCGCAAGGAAGGTAAAGCTAAACCGCCTAAATTAACGCCAAAACAACAAGAAGCCATCAAAAACCAAACAGAAAAAGAGAACCAAATTAGAAATCGCCTTCGCATGCTAAACAATAAACTGAACGAATTGGTCTCTTTAATCCAGGCTGCTTGCAATGGAAGTCCAAATCAGGTGTCCTTACATTTCGCCAAATTACTTAACTCAATTTTACGTGTTCTAAAGTCACCTCTAGCTGCTCAGCCATTAACGGATTTGTACTACTTCTTAAGGACAACATGCTTTAGCTCTAAACCTGATCTTGGTAACGCACTAGCAATAACTACATTACGAATGTGCAAGCCGCATTGTGATTTGAAGGAAGATTGGATAACTCAAGATTTGAGTGAAAGCGTAATTGATGTCCTTATAAAATTCCACAACGAGATTGTTAGTAACATTGCAGAAACCAACGACATTTTGGAGGAAAAGCACCTTTTAAGCGCTCCTGCTTTCTGTTTCGCTTTTGAATTTTTGAAACGCGCTTTGAACGTAAAACCTGTAAATGCTGACGAAAATATGCTTTTAATGGGAGTCCAACTTATAGAAAAACATGCACAACTTCGAGGTGATACTATCAATGGAGAATTATCTGACTATAACCATCCAAAGTACATGCCGCGCACTGAAATGCTTCGACTATTAACTCAACTTATAGGCAACCATCGAGGTCGGGTCCAAACCCAAGCTGTTGCAGCTCTTCTCGATGTTGCCTCGAGCTCATCTGGAGAAGAATTTTGTGCTTCAGCTAGCAAGGATGAAGTTGATATACTCCTCACTGCGTTGCAACACAACTTAGAGGCAGTGCGTGACGCCGCTCTTCGAGGGCTAACAATTGTAGTTAACACCCTCCCATCAGTCCAGGACAACTACGAGTTTGCTCTAAAATTGAATAGACGATTTTGGGTTGCTAAACACGATGTATCGGAAGAAAATCGACATCTAGCTGATGATCTATGGCAGAAAGCTGGTCTTCAATTACCACCTAACATGTACTCAGAATTGATGGCAGACGTTATTCACCCAGAACCGTGCATTCAAAAAGCAGCCGCCGCAGCTTTTGTGTCGATCTTAAAGGATAACACTTCACTTGTTCAATCCATCCTAAATCAATTGATGGAAATATACCACGACAAGTTAACAATGATCCCTCCAAAATTAGATCAATTTGATCGTGAAATAGACCCTGCTATCGATCAATGGGGACCTCGCAGAGGAGTGGCCATCGCAATCTCTCAGATCGCGCCATTTTTTTCAGTAGCAGATGTGAATAGAATTATGCAATTCATGGTATCGCATGGGCTTGGTGATCGCGAAGAGATCGTCCACAAAGAAATGTTGGCAGCTGCGCTTGTTATCGTCGATCTTCATGGAAAGGAAACAATTGCAAACCTACTTCCAGTATTCGAAGGCTTTCTGGATAAAGCGCCAAATTCCAGCCGTTACGATAATATTAGACAAGCAGTTGTAATTCTAATGGGCTCTTTAGCAAGACATTTGGATAAAGATGATCAGAGGATTCAGCCCATCATCAAGAGATTACTTGCTGCCCTCTCAACTCCGTCGCAACAGGTCCAAGAGGCTGTTTCGAACTGTTTGCCGCATCTAATGCCATCCGTAAAAGAAGAGGCTCCCATAATGGTGAAAAAACTACTTCAACAACTAGTTAAATCTGACAAATATGGAGAAAGACGGGGTGCTGCTTATGGCATTGCTGGAATTGTAAAAGGATTGGGCATTCTGTCGCTGAAACAACTAGACATTATGTCGAAACTTACCACCTACATCCAGGAAAAGAAAAACTATAAATCTAGAGAAGGGGCACTGTTCGCTTTTGAAATGCTTTGCAATACTCTTGGGCGGTTGTTTGAGCCCTACATAGTACATGTTTTGCCCCATCTTCTACAGTGCTTTGGAGACTCCTCCCAATACGTTCGTCAAGCTGCCGATGACACCGCCAAAGTTGTTATGGGTAAGCTATCAGCTCATGGTGTTAAACTAGTCCTTCCATCACTCCTTAATGCTCTAGATGAAGATTCTTGGCGCACTAAAACCGCTTCTGTTGAATTGCTTGGAGCTATGGCTTATTGTGCTCCAAAACAACTTTCCTCTTGTTTGCCAAGTATTGTGCCCAAATTAATTGAAGTTTTAGGAGACTCCCATACAAAAGTGCAAGAAGCTGGTGCCGAGGCTCTTAAAGTTATTGGATCAGTTATTAAAAATCCGGAAATTCAAGCAATTGTACCAGTTTTATTGCGAGCACTTGAAGATCCTTCGAAGAATACGTCGGCTTGTCTTCACAGTCTTTTACAAACGAAATTTGTACATTTCATCGACGCTCCGTCTTTGGCCTTGATTATGCCAGTCGTGCAGCGAGCATTTATGGATAGATCGACTGAAACAAGAAAAATGGCTGCTCAAATTATTGGAAATATGTATTCCCTTACAGATCAAAAAGATCTTACGCCCTATCTACCAAATATCATTCCCGGATTGAAGACATCTTTGCTAGATCCTGTTCCAGAAGTTCGAGCTGTATCCGCTCGAGCTCTAGGAGCTATGGTGCGAGGAATGGGCGAATCATCTTTCGAAGATCTTTTACCTTGGCTAATGCAGACACTCACTTCGGAAACCAGCAGTGTCGATCGCAGTGGAGCTGCTCAGGGACTTTCCGAAGTTGTTGGAGGACTTGGTGTTGAAAAATTACACAAACTCATGCCGGAGATAATTGCAACAGCAGAAAGGACAGATATTGCTCCACATGTTAAAGATGGATACATAATGATGTTTATCTACATGCCAGGAGCTTTCCCGAATGACTTCACAACCTACATAGGTCAAATAATTAATCCAATCCTAAAGGCCCTTGCGGATGAGAATGAGTATGTAAGGGACACCGCTCTTAAAGCTGGTCAACGGATAGTCAATTTATACGCAGAATCAGCTGTAGCTCTTTTACTTCCAGAGCTCGAAAAGGGACTATTTGACGACAATTGGAGAATTCGATTTAGTTCAGTGCAGTTGCTTGGCGATTTGCTTTACAGAATTTCCGGAGTATCTGGAAAAATGACCACAGAAACTGCTAGCGAAGATGATAACTTCGGAACTGAACAATCTCATTCTGCTATAATTAAATTCCTCGGCGCGGAAAGACGAAATAGAGTCCTTGCTGGATTATACATGGGTAGAAGTGATGTCTCCTTGATGGTTAGACAAGCTGCTCTGCATGTGTGGAAAGTTGTCGTCACTAACACTCCACGAACATTGAGAGAAATCCTACCAACCCTCTTTAGTTTGTTGCTGGGATGCTTAGCAAGCACAAGTTACGACAAAAGACAAGTTGCGGCAAGAACTTTAGGAGATTTGGTCCGCAAACTTGGCGAGCGTGTCCTTCCTGAAATAATTCCTATTTTAGAAAGAGGTCTAAATTCTGATCAAGCAGATCAACGGCAGGGCGTCTGCATAGGCCTTTCGGAAATCATGGCTTCTACTTCGAAAGATATGGTACTTACTTTCGTAAATAGTTTGGTTCCAACCGTAAGAAAGGCTCTAAGTGATCCTCTCCCAGAAGTTAGACAAGCAGCAGCAAAAACATTTGATTCACTCCACTCCACAGTCGGTTCCAGGGCTTTGGACGATATCCTACCTTCTATGCTGGAAGGTCTTTCGGATCCCGATGCAGAAGTTGCTGAAAGTACTCTTGATGGCTTGAGGCAAGTAATGGCAATTAAATCACGAGTTGTATTACCCTATCTTGTACCACAACTTACTGCCCCACCTGTAAATACAAAAGCTTTGTCCATTCTGGTCTCAGTCGCAGGAGACGCTCTTACTAAATATCTTCCAAAAATACTTGCTGCACTGCTACAAGCACTAGCAAACGCTCAGGGAACACCAAATGAAAATCAGGAGCTAGAATATTGTCAAGCAGTTATTCTATCGGTTAGCGATGAGGTAGGTGTTCGAACTATAATGGACACATTGATGACTTCAACTAAATCTGAAGAGTTACCAACGAGAAAAGCTGCAGCGACACTACTATCCGTATTTTGTACACATTCGCCTGGCGACTACTCTCAGTATGTGCCACAGCTTTTGCGTGGTCTACTTAGACTTTTAGCAGACTCTGACAAAGATATTTTGCAGCGGTCATGGGATGCTTTAAACGCGGTCATCAAAACTTTAGACTCAGCCCAACAAATAGCCCATGTGTCCGATGTTCGTCAAGCTGTAAGATTTGCCGCTGGCGATTTAAAGGGAGAGGAACTGCCTGGATTCTGTCTTCCGAAAGGTATAACTCCTCTCTTGCCAGTATTTAGAGAAGCCATCCTCAATGGTTTGCCGGAAGAAAAGGAAAACGCTGCACAAGGATTGGGCGAGATCATATCCCTTACAAGTGCACAATCCTTGCAGCCCTCCGTCGTCCATATTACAGGGCCTTTGATCCGTATCCTAGGAGATCGGTTTAATGCAGGAGTTAAAGCAGCCGTGCTAGAGACCTTAGCTATATTGCTCCATAAGGTTGGAGTTATGTTGAAACAATTCCTTCCCCAATTGCAGACAACCTTCCTCAAAGCTCTGCACGATCCAAACAGAAGTGTCCGAATGAAAGCTGGCCAAGCACTGGCCGAACTGGTTGTAATTCATACAAGGGCTGATCCACTTTTCATGGAAATGCACAATGGAATAAAAGGTAATGACGACAGCGCGGTGCGGGAGACTATGCTGCAAGCCCTTCGCGGTATAATCACTCCTGCAGGCGACAAAATGACCGAACCTCTTCGGAAGCAAGTCTACTCCACGCTCCTCTCAATGCTTACTCATCCAGAAGACGTGACCCGAAGCGCTGTGGGGGGCTGTCTCGGGGCTCTCTGCAAATACTTAACACCAGAGCAGTTAGACGACGTTCTGAAAAATCACATTCTAAACGAAGACACTGGCGACGATTGGACCCTCCGCCATGGAAGGACAGTGGCTCTGTTCGTAGCTTTGAAAGAAAGTCCAAAGACTGTTTATACTCCAACTTACGAAGCAAAAATTGGAAAAGTAATAGTATCCTGTATAACCTCCGACAAAATGCCAATTGCTAGTAACGGAGTGCGGGGCGCAGGTTACCTCTTACAGTACTGCATGATGAATGAGATTGCTGTACCTCAAACAGTCCTCGTTCCGTTCGTCCGGGCAATGAACCACAACAACAACGAGGTCAAGCAGCTGGTGGCCAAAAGTTGTACCTACCTGGCCAAAGTCGTTCCGGCGGAGAAAACCACCCCAGAAGTCCTAAAATCCCTCCTGCCCATGCTGGTCAACGGGACAAAGGAGAAGAATGGCTGTGTAAAATCAAATTCAGAAATTGCTCTAATCGCAGTGCTACGACTGCGAACAGGTGAGGAAATCTATCAAAGGTGTCTTCTACTGCTCGAGAGCGGCGCCCGGGATTCGCTGAGCGAAGTCGTTAGTAAGGTGCTTCGAAAGGTCGTAATGCAGCCAATTGGAAAAGAAGAGGAACTCGATGATACCATCCTGTCTTGATCACCATCTGCCGAAGGTAACGTCAGCATTTACAGTAGATTCTTTAATACTACATTTGTCTTATTTGTTTGCGACTATTTTATTCTTGTGTTTTGTACACAAAGTTTTTTCAACGAACCACAGCAGAATTTACTTTTCCCACGTGAAATAAGATTTTTAGTCAAAACATATTTTAGAAATATGTTATCAAACCTTGTTACTTTTACTTTAATACATGTCTTGTACAAAAAAAAAAATTCGTTTTTACTTAACTATCCCAGTTTCCTTGTTCTCTTTTTTTATAAATAAATAACAGCCAGAATTTACGAGTATTAAAAACAGAGTTTGGCATTTTTATCTCATAAGCAAACGAAAGAAATACACTTGAAGTATATCATAAAAATAATTTTAGGTCAAAGTAAAACATTTTCCAGGGATTTTGCAGCAACTTTTGAATTCAAACTTGAAGCATTTCACATAACACCAATTTCATGAATGTTATTTTTATTTCTTAATGTTTCTATACAACACTATAAAATAAAAAATATTACCGATTACTGCTTGTCCCTTTAATTACACTTAATCGATTAATATATGTATGTACCTTTAAAATAAAACAAAATATATAAGTTTACCTTTTGGAAAAAGTAGTAACAAATAAAATTTGCTTCTTAACTAAGTTAATCTTGTGCGAAGTATTTAAAATTTATTTAAATATCCAATTACAATTCTAAGATAATAGGCTTAGAAATAAATAAAACAAATTAGTTTCCATTTATACAAGAGGGTATATTTTTTAAAAAAATCGCAACAATTATAAAACATAACCAAATTTGGCTACCCAGTCTAAGCCAGCCTCAGTATTCACCTTGGGCTTATATTCGCAACCTATCCAGTCGTTGTATCCGACTTCGGCAATAGTTTTAAAGATGTACCCGAAGTCCAGTTCGCCTGGTTCTCCTGGCTCATGTCTATGAGGCACCTGAGCAACTTGAATATGACCGATGTAAGATTTTAGTTCCTTCAGCGTGTAACTTACATTGCCCTTGATATGCTGCAAATGGTAGATATCGACCATCAACTTGATGCACGGGCTATTGACCGTGTTTAACACATCAATTGCTAAATGAGAAAATTGTTTAGAAAATCCGACGGTGAAATATTGTCGTCCAAAAACCTCTCTCATAATTATTCAAAAAGTATCCTGGTACTGCATACTTGTTAATGGGCTCGATCACCCCAACGAGGTTCTCCTTTTCGAAAATTTTAGCAGCATAAGTCAGATTCTTTATGTAAGTCTTTAAATTGTCATCAGTAGGTTCATTTGTAAATGTTCCAGCCATCAGATGAATCCTGGAATAATGAAAGTTTTATATTAAATTTATCAGCCACGGTCGGTTGCATTGATTGGCATTACTTCTTGCAGTTTAAGGCCTTTGCGGCGGCTATAGTCACCTCCAAATTCTGTTTAAATTGTTCTTCTCCGCCTGGCAGTGCAGCACAGCCGAACTGCATACCATCAGGACCCTCTATAAAAAATATTTTCAATTTGAAATGCAATCAGTGATCCTTCTTGCTTCGAATTGTTTAAGGGATTATTGCCTTTTAAAAATAAACTTAAACACAAACCTGTCGAAATGTTCATTAAAACATGCTCCAAACCAGTTTCCTCCTTTACCTGCGCAAGATCCTTCAGTTGAACTCCGGCAGGGAATCCAGACTCAACGCCTCGAAAGCCGGCTTTTCGAGCTAAACGATATTTCTCAAGAAATCCAGCTCCGTTTTCGGTAAAGAGAAAGTTCAAGTTTGCACAGAATTTTAGCGCCATTTGATTATTCAACAATTAAATTAGATCTTTATGCAAAATCGAGCCTATTTACACGTGATGTCGACCCTATCGCAACTCAGAAAAATATTTATCAAGAGCTCGAAGTGTTTACCCTTTTCTGACAATTGATAGCAGAGACTTTGGAGGAGTATAACAGTTTAAAGATACGCCTGATTTCAGCCAAGACATGAGCCACTATTTAACCTGCTTTTAAATAAAAACATTTCAGTTAAATTTGCGACTCAAGGCCTCAATAAAGTTCTAATTTTTAAGTTTGAACCTAATGTAGAAATAGAATGTCTATAGTACATAAATAAAATAATAAAAATTAGATTTTGTATCAATTAAAGAGATGAATTTATAGCTTTCGTAAAACCGTGCAATTTTTATGATTAACTTTGATGCGACCTCTAAACTAATGCCAGTTCTTTTTGCCTTGATTTAAGTAAAAGAAATAAACTCAAAAATACCTACCTTGCTTCGTTTTCTAAAATGTTTTCCCTTGAATTAGCTACTACTAACTAAATATAAAAGTTTGCATTAATCTCTGTACGTTAAACGATTTTTAAAGATCTTATTTTAGACAAATTGAAACTAAAAATAGTCATGATGTGTGTAGAAATTTTGAAATATTTGCACTTAACTGCCTACTTACCAGATTTTACTTTTTGTATAATTTGGGTATTTTATTTTTCCAACTTGTTTGCCTATTGGATATATCTGTAAATAGTTTTTTGTAGAATACTATGAACAAACTCATTTTTATTTTTACTTGTTTGTTTGGGATTAAAGAAACAATAATATTGTCTTTAAACTACGATATATTTACAAAAATAAAATCTTATAAAAATATGAATGAAATAAATTCATTAATATATAAACTTTCACTAATCTTTTATCCCAATTAAAACAGGAAGCACCTGAAAGTAGAATATAAAAATAATCAGTGAATAATGCGCAAAATTCTTCATTAATAGACTTAATTTGTAACATTCACAATCAGTGTGATCTTTCTGATATTGAACTTTGTTTCAATGTAAAATTAATAAATTCATAGCGAGCGATAACTAACGAAAATTTTTACTCAATACATTTTGAATGTTTTAATTGGCTTGTGAAGAAATCGATTCAAATTAGGTCATATTAAATTGCATGCAGGTGTGTCTTACCTACACAAAAATTACATTGGTCCACTAATTTGAAACGTTATTAATTTCTAAAAGCGTAATAGGCCATTTGCACAAAGTCCTTGTAGATTGCGAGTCCGCAAATAAAAATTTAAATGAACTTAAGTCAAAATCTATTGCGTATAAAAAGTTTAATGCGATATTATGGTTTTCGTTATGCAGTTTAAAATAAGCAAAGTGATGAGTTTTTTTCGTCCGAGCCATTAAAAAGATGTATGAAATGAAACGAGACCAAATTAAATTAATTAAATTTTGATTCATCACATCTCGTAATAAATAGATTTAAAGAGTTAAATATTTTTTATTTATTGGCATTTTAAATTCCTAAGAATTTCGGAATAGAATCACAGTTAATACAAAAAATATGATTTTTAGTGCAAGTATTTAAAACTTTAAAGAAACTTCTTAATTTATGTTTCCTGTTAATTTTTAATATTTCGTATTCTTATTTATTTGACTTTAAAAATAGAAATAAATTAAGAAAATATGTCAAAGCTAAATTGATTTATTCATTTTTATGGCTTAAGACTTGATTTGAATTCACTTCCACTTCTTGGGTAGAATTGATAAATTTCATCAATCAAAAAATCATTTTTAAATTAATTTTTAGCCCTATTTTTTTCCAAAACGCGCTTTAAATGACCATTTTAATTTGCAAGTGATCTGCAAGAATCAGAAATTACCTGCCACTTGTTTAACTATAGAATTGGTGTTGGCTAGTGTAATTTATGAATGAATGAAGGATTCAATTACCTTATTAACTTTATCACCATACACTGCATTTTTGCGCAGGATTCATTGGAGATCCCACAGGGCAACTGAACTCTCTGGCGAAGTCATTCGAGTTGGAAAGCGTTCCGATTACCCGAAACTTTCCAGGACTGTGCACAGCAGTCTTCAATTTATTTCGGGTTGCTTCCGGCCTCATTGCCCCGCACCAAACCTGGGCGAAATTTAAAAAGAAGAGCTGCTTGCTAGTCATATTGAGCCCCGGAAGAATTTCACTCTGCTCAACATCCGGATTGTTGTTCTTCTCCAGCCAATTTTGGTATGCGTGAAATGCCTGCCGAATACCACCATTATCAGCAATATTTTCGCCCTGGGTGCTTTCTCCGTCGATCGTGATGCCTACTTCAGGTACTGTATAATTTCCATACTGGGAAATGAGGCACCTGGCGCGCTCGTGGAACCCGTTTATTGAGTAATCACTCCACCATTTGTGAATGTTGCCGTCGCGATCAAAGAGACGCCCTTTGTCGTCGAATCCGTGGGTCAGTTCGTGACCGATCACCACTCCGATTCCACCGTAATTCAGCGATCGAGGGAAGTGTCGGTGGTAAAAAGGCGGTTGTAAAATTCCCGCAGGGAACATAATTTGGTTCTTATTTCGACTGTAATAAGCATTCACAATCGCAGGAGCCGTTTGCCACATCGTTTTATTAACAGCTTCAGATAGCTTCAGTTGCTCAGTGCGTGTCACGTGCTTTAAAACATTCAGCGTATTTTCAAAGTACTTCTCTGGGTCAATGTCCAAGCCTTGGTATTTCTCATTTAAGTTTTCCCGCGATAGGATAAAGTCAGGGTACCCGATCTTGAGGGACATTGAGTTCACTTTTAACTCTGCTAAATGTTTTGTTGGAGCATCAAGCCAATCAGTGCTATTCAATATTTCTCTAAACGCTTGCTGCAACTCGTGCGTCATCTTTAGAGTATCTTCCTTGCTATTCTCGTCGAAATACCTCCTAACAAACATTGCCCCCAAGGCCATTCCCATGTTCGAATTAACTTGACCTACGCAGTTTTTCCACCTTGGCGGGGACTGTTCCCGCCCAAACAGAACATGAAAGAATTTCTGCTTTGCCTCCTGGAAGCGATCGTCGAGGTTGTTGATACGATGCCGTACAAATCTCCAAATTAAGTAGTTGGAAACAGTCTTCGGACTTGATCTCTCGAGAAGTTCAACCAAATGACCCATGTACTCTACAGCGTAAATTACGATGGTTTCATTGTCAGTGACACTCCTCTCCTGGATAATGGACAGATACTTGGTCCAGTCAATTGATGGCACAAGCTGACAAAGATCGTAGAGGGTCATTCGTTTGTAGAGAACGGAAACATTAGCGCGTTCCTCAGCTGATGATGTAATTTTGGCCAATTCGGTTTCAAAATTAACAACTTCGTCCGCTGTTTTTTTAGCGAGGTCTTCACCAGCGCCCAACTGGTGCATGATTGTCGTCATAAATTCTTTATACGCGCTAAGATATTTTGCGTTTGATTCATGGAGAAAATAGTCTCTAGTTGGAAGTCCCAAGCTTGTTTGATCCAACTGAATGACATTTTCATCAGAATTTTTAATATCGGGTCCGACCCACTCAACAATAAAAATGTCGTTGTTATATTTTCTAAGTTGAGCCGTTAAATTCAACCAATCGAAATTTTCCTCTGACCAACTTTCAGATAGAACTGGCCAATTACCAAGTTGTTCCAGAAGATCTAATAGAGGCTGAATTCCTCGCTTCTCAAGAAGGTCCGAATTCATGCAAGACTGGTATAAATATTTTGCTTTTACCTCTGCATCGACTTCATCTACCCTTTTTTGCAATCCAATAATTTGTCGACGACGT
This sequence comes from Philonicus albiceps, assembly GCA_963969385.1. NCBI lineage: Eukaryota > Metazoa > Arthropoda > Insecta > Diptera > Asilidae > Philonicus > Philonicus albiceps. Next base: position 7,958,856 of record OZ017776.1, on the reverse strand, counting down.
CTGTTTATAATTTTCGACATTTTATAACGTTTGAGGATTTCTTCCAGCACATCACGTTTTCTTATTATTTTCTTTCTAAGTCTAGCTGCTTCAATTACTTCTTGGTACGCAGACTCTGAATCTGTTAGCTTAGCTGGTTCCTCTGCCGCTTCCAAATTATTGTCAACAACAGGTAAACCTTGCTTGCCCTTATCTGTTAGTAAATCTCTTAAAACAGCATCCAAACTCTCGCGTAACATTTCAAAGGTATCATAACCGGCCTTGTCCTTTGGAATTGGATTTAGCTTAGCCCAATTACCACAAGCAAACTGATAGAAATCGTCACAAGGATCGGTGGTGGTGTCCATGTACTTTTTCATTATCTCAGCTTGCTTTGCTCGTATGTCTTGAGGAGTACCTTCACTTCTCCAGAAAAAGTGGAAACCCATCGACATTGCAGACTGATCGTCTTCCTCAGCATCGCGGGCAATGCCGCGATCGACGCTTTCTCTTCGGTCTGATTGCTTCTGAGAAGATCGCCTCTGTCTAAATAAAAAATCCATCAAAAGCATCTCATCCTGTCTAATGCTAGCCTCTGCCGATGAGGCCAGTTCGTTACTTTGTGTAGCACAGTCTGGAGGAATAACGACAAAATCTGGCGGAATGAAAGACGTTCGCACATCCTTCAGCAAGTCTCTGTCCTCGACTTCGACCGTCTCAGGCATTCCGAGTCGCACTGCAATACATCTTGAGTCCCGGACGATGTTGTTTATATTGGACTCTATGCTGTTTTCAAATCCATAGATATCGTCTTGTGAGGAGTCCGACAAAATCCTGTCCATTCTTATCAGTAAGATTAACATTAAGATTATCGGTAACATTGTAACAGGTATGACGAACAAAAATTTACAACAGCTGCAACCAGGACACCACTGCAATCGACCGGTCTTTTGATTAATTCCTAAAGCACACTTGAACCGACTATCAACCGATCCAGTGTCATTATTCCACTCAATATGCGTTCTCATTAGCAATATTAAGATATTTATTTATTTTATACAAGTTCGAAAAAGAAACAAATGCGATCTGCGATCTTCCACTCGCGATCAGTTCTGCTAAGACCGTTTGCGCATTTTGAACTGAAAAATCTGTGCTCAGCGAAGAAGAGAATGGGGGCTCCCATTAAACTCGAGTCTGACACAAATTTGAACTCGTTGAACCAATTTAACTTAATTCCCCAGCATCTGAATTGTTGTGGGGCTATTCTGGGTCCACTGGAGCAGATTGACAGTCGTTCGCTACCACCACTAGAAGATACAAAGATACTTACGGCAATCACTTCAGCTGCGCCTCGCTTTATGGTGAGGGTTGCTTCATGATGAACATTCAACCAACCAACAAACCAAATAAGAAATAGCACGACAATCGGATAAAAATTTTAATTAAACTACCCACGTTGCGGCTAGTTCTGATGATCCTCGCTTGCAGGGGATATCTTTAGTCAGGCAAACACTTGGAACGAATCGTGAAAAATTATTAATTTAATAAAATTTTCAGATGAGTGACACTTAAAACTTGCGTAATCAAAAATTATAGCTATGTCATAATTGGCCATAAAGTAAACGTGATTTGTAATAAATCAAACTGAGTTGATAGTCTAACGAGCATAAACAGACTATTGAAGCTGTATCGTCTGAGCATGCCACTTGAATTTAAGCAATTAATTATATTTGTACATCCTCCTTAAAACTGCATGTGCATGAAGATTTTGTTGAAAAGCTTAAATATTAAAATCAATAGACAAAATAAAACAACAACTTAAACACGACTATGTAAAAGAAGGAAAAACTTGTCGCTAACCAATTAATTACGCAAGATATTAACATATCAACACAGAAGATTGCATTTTATTATTTCTCTTAAGTATCTACTATCACGTGGTATACGACACTTGTTTCCTTATTTAAAGTATTTGGGCTTTATTTTTTCCATTTTTATCATAGTGAATCATAAAATGAGGACGCTTTTTACCCAAAACTGATCCAGATGAAATCAAACGTTATTCATAACCAAATATATGATTAGTTGAAAGTCTTTTTTTTATATGTAATGAATGCTACATATATATACCTATTTCCGGAAAAACTATTTTCATCCTTTTAGCTTTAAAATTTACGACAACTTTATTTAAAGTATTTAAAATCTATCTAATTATTTTTATCTGATAGACAAAAATTGGTAAAATACAAAATTCACATTTTTGCAAAAAATATGTAATGCAGGATATCAGATAAATATATAACGTAGAATATCGGATATGCACGATAATTAGTTGATTTTTTACCCTTAACATGGTCACGGACGATTTGAATTAGGATGATGATACAAAAACTTTCAATTCATTTAAATTTTCTAATAAGTTTATTTCAATATGCTGTGAAAAGGTAAGTTACATCAAATTTAAGCTCAAAATCGTTAGCATATAATGTACAACGAGCAAATTAAAATATTGAGGCTTACACAAAAGCAATGACCGCAGTTGAGTCACTACCTTCAAGTGCGTCTGATATTCCATAATATATTTTAAAAAATATGAATACAATATAGTTCTTTAACCCCTTCAATGTTCCCTAATTAGAAAAACAAAACTTGGTCCAACATTTTCTGTATATAATACTCAACTTAAATAGTTAATGTCTGTTTAAGAATTTAAATTACATTAATCTGTTTTCTATTAACCAAATCCCCTGTTAGAATAAAATAGCAAATATCAAAATAAAAGATAGATTAATCCTAGAATTCAAGGACAGTCCTTAAGCTCTTTCCACTTAGCAAATTATCAAAGGCCTCATTAATCTTATCCAACTGCATTGTGTGAGTGATGAATTCATCTAACTGTAGCTGTCCTCGCATATACTCCTCTACCAACTTGGGAACAGAGTCGATGCTCTTCCACCCTCCGAAGATCGTACCCGTCCATGTCCTACCCTCCATAAGCCTCAGAGGTTTTGTCGAAATTTCGAGATCCGGTGAGGAAGCACCAATTATGACTGATCGCCCCCACCCGGCATGGGTGGACTCCAGTGCTACCCTCATGGTATGAATATTTCCTATACATTCAATAGTTTGATCAAATCCCCCATCGGTCAATTTTACAAGAACATCCTTCATATCTTGGCCCTCGTAATCCTTGGGGTTAACAAAATCGGTACATCCGAATTTTCGGGCAAGCTCGAATTTACTGGGATTTAAATCTATGCCATAAATTTTTTTGGCACCTGCTTTACGACATCCCATTGCAGCTGCTAGACCAACAGTACCAAGGCCCCATATACCGCATATACTGCCGGGTTTTACCTGCAATTAAAAAAATATATAACTTCTTTAATGAGCAAAGATAAGTTCCTAAATTAATTCACTCTGCATGAAGCAAGAACTAAGTGGGCCTTTTTTTGACTCTATCTTTAAAATTATTATAAATAAAACAAAATTTGGAACTTTCTTTATAAAATGCAAACAAATTCAAAATGTCTCTAATATTACGAAGAATTGGGAATCAAAAGCATTAAGGAAAATGTAAATATTCAATAATACTGTGCTTCAACTACACTTTTTTCCGGGAAGCCTTTTTTTTAATTCATGCAGTTATATTTAAATTATTTTATGCTTAAAAAGGCGACTACAAAAATTATTACTTTCGGGATTCAATATTTAATCAAATATCGAAGCATTAAGCACGATCATACGATCTCATATGCTTCTATATTCACTGGATGTTCCAAACACCGATTCTTCATTTTTCTTTCGTCCACATTCTCATAAAATCGATATACAATTAAAAATTATTAAGGCCACGATAACTCAAGAGTTATGACCTGATATTTTTCATATCACCTTTTTACATTGTTTGCGAATTTGCTTCCTAAGCTCTAGAGTCTGCTAAACAACAATAATCTTTATTGCCGTCTAAAAATAAATTTACCTTAGTACTTTAGATTACAAATTAAAAATGTGTAATAACAAATATAGGGATATACACGATTTGTTGTATCATTGTGAACGATTGCTGTGAAAAACACTCTGTAAATACAAACAATTCTATAATCTAGAAGAAACACAATGTAAAATATAAAAAATAAAAAGAAGTAAAGTTTCTTCCACCTTAAAAGTAGAATGAATTAACCTTTGCATTGTTGATTGCGGCACCATAACCCGTTGCAACTCCACACCCAAGAAGACAAACTTTGTTGAGAGGAGCTTTTTCATTGATCTGAAAAAAATAGTTATTCTTTTTTAATTAATTGAAGAAATCGCGCAATACCTTGCAAAGTGAAATATCTGAAACTACAGTGTACTCTGCAAAAGTGGAACAGCCCATGAAGTGGAAGATCGACTGGCCCTTGCAGGTGAATCGGGTGGTGCCGTCGGGCATGAAGCCCTTGTTCTGGGTTCTTGCGATCTTCAGACAGAGATTAGTTTCCGGATGCTTGCAGAACGCACAATCGTTACACTGCGGCAAAAATAGCGGGATCACGCGATCGCCCGGCTTGAACTTAGTTACATTCTTCCCAACGCTCTCTACGATCCCTGCACCTTCGTGTCCTAAAATAACCGGAAAATTCCCTTCAAGATGGTTGTGGGTGCCTAACGTATGATCGGTGTGGCACACCGCGGTTGCGACGATCTTTATTCGGACCTCATTAGCTTTCGGCGGAGCGACCTCAACGAGTTCTATAGACAAGGGTTGCTTTGCATCCCAAGCAACTGCTGCACGACATACAATTACCTACGAGAAAACTCAGCTTTTACAGAGAATATCTAAAAATGTATCTAGATGAAAACAATCACCTTTCCCTGATCTGATCCAGACATTTTACTTTTGCTTTTAAGAGTCTTCCGCTTAAACTGTTGCGCGTCTGTAAATGTTGCACTTTACTAACTTCTTGACTTTGTATCTAGCGGATAAAAGATCCCGCAGTTTGCATCACTTTCATCCGGAATGAGCAATCTCGCGCATTCTTCAATAGAACCATATAATTACATCGTGATATTAATGATACTGATTCGCATGACAGAGTTGTTTGCAAATTGCTTTCGCTTTTTCTATCTTATCTAGCCCTAGCCACTGATGCACTTGTTCGGCTGATGCATGTGTAGGATTAGATTTGATTGCATTAATGAAATCATAGCTACAGAAGGCCGCAGATTCTCGAGTTCGACCCTAATTGACGAGATATCATACTTAGTCGTATTGCTGCTGTAGTAGATTATCTTCTCCCATTAGAAATTCCCATATGACCTGTATGCAGTCATGGCCTTGCGCATTATTTTTGTCTTTTCTCTAGTAAGATTATGGCATATATAGTTAAAAATTATCTAAACGAGGCCACTTACTACTTTGCAAATTAAGGGCATGATGTCTGGATTTAATGGACACCCACAAAATGCATACTTCAAATATTTTCTGCGTGATCTGGTTTCGCTAAGTAGATTTTAATACAGGACAAGTTATAATGCGTATAATATAAGATTTAAATGTTTAAATACATTTCTGATTAAAATTTAGTTTTTTATTATTACTAAATTTACATTTTAAAATGCTGAAATTCTAATGCCAAAAATAACTTAAATGATAAAAATCAAAACAACAAAACCTTTTTTGAAAAGGAAGTTTTTTAACTTAAGCAACATTTTTAGATTCCTTTAAATCAAATATTGAATTTCTAAAAGACATGAAACTTCGTAATAAATTAAATTTTTAAATTGTTAAACTTACACAAAAACACGCTACGATTTTACAAATAGCTTCTACTAAACACTACTAAATAAAAAAAAAAAATTAAATATGTGACTTCCATCTAAATTGACATGATAAATTACCCTACTTTTACCCAAGAAGACCAGGTTGCATTAAAACAATAAAAATAAGCCATTGGCATGTTCCTAGCAATTTGCATGCAAAGATTAACGTCCTTTAGAACAATCGATTTTAAAAATTTGCCTTCAGCAGCATACTTAATGCAACGAACATCGCAAATATTTGCTCTCAAATAAGGTGGCAAATGGATAAATAGGAGCTGGCGCAATTACTAAATTCAGTAAGTTGCAGTGCTGCCCTTTTGTAAGTGTCTCACAGTATAGTGCACAATATTCGGGAGCCATGTACAAAATTCCAGAGATACCTGAAAATGAGCTCGATTCTTCCCTTACATATGCCCTGTTAAGAAGGGACATGTCGACGGTTTGGAAAGTTGAAAAACACAGAAAGAATATCAATCACGCAATAGATCCAGACACCTACGAAAGAGATAAAGAAAGAGCTCGACGGGCCCAGCTAAAATCTACTGATGGAAATACTGCTGAAATATACGACCAGGTACAAGTAGAAGTGGAGGAAGTTTCAAATGCATCTTATGTTTTAATTACTTTAATAGTTCTACAGGGATCACAAACTTTTGCTAGTTCTGTTTCGGGCTTTAGCGGTGATGCCAATTCAAAGAAGCGCCCCAGGACGAATCACTTTCAGTTGGAAATCGTCGGCTACAATTTATGCAATATTTTTCTGGTCATTCATGACTGTCGTTGTTTTGATAGTGGGCCGAGAGCGCATTGAGATTTTACAAACAACCAAAGTTTTCGATGACTATATTTATTCCATAATTTTTGTCATATTTCTGGTTCCCCACTTTTGGGTTCCATTTGTTGGATGGGGCGTGGCCAATGAGGTTGCAAAGTACAAGACTATGTGGGGAGCTTTTCAGGTGATTTTTTTTTATATTATAGTAAGAATAAAATGTTTAAAAATAACTTAGGTCCGATACTTTCGTGTAACTGGCCATACACTCCAGTTCCCTCGTTTGAAAATGCTAATTGTGATTATATCCATTGGGTGCCTTTTATGTGCTGTTTTGTTTCTGCTATCGCTGAGTGTTCTACTTGATGGTAAAAGGTTTTTTAGTATTTAAAATATTTCAAATTTTATTAATATCAATACTAAGGGTACCCACTTTGGCACACTTTGGCCTATTATCATATTATCACCATGATCAATATGAACTGTGCTCTTTGGTACATAAACTCTAAGGCTATAAAAGATGCCTCGGATAGTTTATCTAATAGATTTCAAAAAGTACTATATTACTTCGTTACAAATACTGTTTATATTAATTTTAAATTTTCAACAGGACATACAAATCGACTGCAGTGCAGCTTTAATTTCCCAATACCGATTTCTTTGGTTAAATCTAAGCGAATTACTGCAATCTCTTGGCAACGCATATACAAGAACTTATTCAACTTATTGTCTATTTATGTAATATTATAAAAATTTATTTTATCTTTCGTTCGACAAATAACAACTACGACTTTTGAAGGTTCGTTAACATAACTATTGCGATTTATGGCGCATTTTCGGAAATGATCGACCATGGGTTTCAATTTTCCTTTAAAGAAATGGGTCTACTAGTGGACGCTCTTTACTGTTCGCTTCTGTTATATATTTTCTGTGACTGTTCTCACAAGGCCACTTTGAGGGTGGCCCAAGGCGTCCAAGACACACTCCTTTCTATTAATTTAAAAAAAGTGGATAACGCCACAAAAATGGAGATTGATTTATTCATTGTGGCAATCGAAATGAATTCAGCTGTTGTTAGTCTTAAAGGATATGCGAATGTTAACCGAGAACTACTTACTTCGGTAGTTAAATTATTTTGTAATATTCTTCTTGTTTAATTAATGCTTTTTCTTCATTTACAGTCTGTATCAACAATAGCAATTTATCTCATTGTGCTGCTACAATTTAAAATATCTCTCACAAGAGTAACAAAGGGGGTTTTGTAAAACCCAACATCCCACCGGATAATCTTAATTTCAGTTAGTTTCAAAATATCGTTATCTAGTAAATACCAAGATACAAACGAATAATAAAATTAAAGTGAATACAAATTAATTTATTTGATTCAAAAAGACAACTAAATTCAATCCATGAAACATATAAAATAAAATAATTAATGAGTTGTATTCCGACTGCAAACTCTGATTTTTTCTCGAAATTTTCTTTGTGCTGCTCTACCTCGAGCGTCTGCAACTTGCTTCCGAATGCCGGCTTCATAGTCCCTATAGTTGGTGTATTTAGAACACCAAGCATCTTTGGAAAAAGTTATATTATTAAGGATTTAATAATTAATGTGAATTATTATGTAGCGCTACCATAAAGAACACTTTTAAACAATTCCAATTCCCTCAAAGGGTACTTTCCCTTATCGCCATCCCAATTATATTCTGCTATAAGCTCATCCGTTAGTATTTTTACTAAACCTGTTGTAGCATGAGAGGAGTCCACTGGAACGCAGTCTTTTAAAATTGTTACCTAAGGAAACATTTTAAATGAGCCTTATTTTAATGTGAAATCGCTACCTGTTGGGACAGTTACTCACCAAACTCTCTCGATATGCTCCGTCTATGTCTAATAAAAGTTTCGTATTTGTTTCTTGAATCTCCTTTCTGTTTTTTAACGGAAATTGCACCACGTGTGACTTTTTTAAAAGCACAGCGTTTTTGATACTCTCGATGGTTTGTTCAATTGATCCAAGCCGTCTTGCAATAAACCGCATTTCTGGGTTTCTAACTGAGGAATTATAAATTATTTTTACTTTAGCAAATATAAAAGAATTGATGGTTACCCACGTTCAGATATATTTTGAATTTCTTGCTGTTCTGAAACTGCACCGTCCACTAAGTCGAAGTGATCTATTTCCGCCTTTATGTGGAAAGGTGTAGCCTTTGAAGATCTTAAGGATGATTCCACATTGTTCAGGGCAGATATATAATCCTCCTGTTGAAACAATCTACTCCTCGTTCCCGAATCAAGACTATCGCCTTCTAGGAAATGCATGAGTTTTGGCCTTTTGGAAAAATTCTCGTGTTCTACAGATAGAAAAGTATTTTGTACTTTTTATTATATATGAACCCTATAAAAAGTGTTGCATTTTTTACAACTTTGTTCAAGATATGCAGAATAATGATATTAAGTAGTTTTATTTTGAGAAATTATATGAACTAGTGAAAAAGTACTCTAGTTAAATAGTCCTAAGCCTTAAGAAAATCTTAATTCAAAACAATATTGGCATACAGAGAAAATATTTCCCAGGAAAGTATTAACACTTTAGCTACTAAAAATATGCCATACAAAACAAATACCCAAATATCTCAACTTTTCGAAGGATATTACCTATTTTATAGTATATTCTGCATATTTTTAAATAACAAAATAACTCAATTTTATAGAGAACTTGAGGAAACTTTTTTATATATAAAAACCTTGGATTTTTACAAATTTATATTAAATTGATATTTTGCAAATCCGTCGATATCAAGGGAGTGTCGACGGAGCCTTAAAATCAGTTGTTTTTTTACCTATCTCGGAGTTAAATTGCAACAGGTCTTCTGCAGTTTCTGGAAGATCAACGCCGTAATTTCGTAAGATTATTAGAAGCTCATTTAGCGCTGGTCGAGATATTTTATAGCGTACTGCCCAAGCCGCTAGCTTTTGTTTTAAATCAGAGAGATCCTGGTCCGCTTGAAAGTCCATTTCCGCGCAATAGCCATCGTCCAAAATCTCTGTTTTTATTTCGACTCCTACCTCCATCGTATCTTCCTTTGTTTATTTATTTGTAAAGGGACACTTCTTTCTTTAAAAGCCGAACATTACACAAAAAGCGCTCCGAAATATTTAAAAATACATTAAAAGTCACATAATTGGTCTGCTTTTTCAAAATATTCTTGCATTATTTCGCCGGAAATTATTACCTTAAGTTTAAATAACACTAAACGCAATTAAAAACATGAAAACACCTCAATTTTCAGGCCAAAGCAAATAAATTCCCAACTTGTTATTATTTTGATAACTTCAGATGAGAATTGACAATTTAAATTTTTGTCATATCGAGTTTTCGATTAATCGAAATTTTTTCCATGCATTCTTAACTCCATCGCGACGGAAGAGACATCTGTGAACGAGATAAATACACTATCGGTACAAATATAAACGAAATAAACCGAAAAAAGTGCAAATCGAAATGTGCGATAATCGCAGTATTAAATTTCGGTTTAATAACGTGCCGGTGGTAGTAGTTTTTTGCAAGTTCAATACACGATTAATTCCCCCCTTTGTTCGTAATTAAATTGTAGGGCTAGCTGCACCCACATCTTCAAGTTTAATTATCAGCAATGATACGCAGCTCAGCCGATCGTTTAAATATCAAAGTTCAACAATTCGCAATTAGGCCAACAAAACACAAAGCTCTGACTTGCAGTGGAAATGCGGTCCCCGGGCAAAGCAGCCCTGTCTGAGCCAACTCCGCCGGCGGAGGCTCGATCGGTGTTTGGCAGTGAACAAGAGGATCAATGCCTGGAGGCGGTCTGCTCGTGGCTGGAAAGTAATCCGCACATCAACGCCTGGAGAGACGACGCGCATCTGCTTTATTTTCTCAGAAGCTGCAAGTACGACTTGGAACGGACAAAGAAGAAAATTACCAGGTAAATATTTGGGCTCATTAAACTCTTCTCGTCTTAGCTTTGTGTGCTGTTCCCAGCCTACACTGCATCAAATTGCACTCTTTTATTTCCATTACCGTTGGAAAAAAATTGCATTGCAATGCTTTCTGAAGTGCACAGGCGCACTGAGCTCAAAAAGCTTCAAAGCTTTTCATTTTAGCTGCATACATATAGAAAAATGCACGTTTAGTTGCAGAAATCAATGTACCATTTCAATACTTTAAAAATAAAAACTCAACGATTGAGCTATTGCAGAATTATCTAAATTTATATTAGGGGTTATTGCGGAATCCGTCGACGTGACTGTGAACGCGGATTTCAGAATTCAAATGCTAAAACACTTCTATGGGCTTTTATCTAATACGGATTTTCAAAATCTAAATTTCTAATCATTCAGGAAAAAAAATTGAAATTTAAAACAGTTTTTTGATTATTAACATTAGACTCTTTTTGGTCATTGGTTTAATCCATGTTGTATGTTATAAAAATGCTCTAATAAATTTGTATTACGATATATATGTATATCCTTTAAATATATGTAAAGATAATTTAAGGAAATATGGCTCTAACTTTCCGGAAATAAATCAGACAGGGGTAAAAATAATAAAATGCGTAAAATCTAATTTTAGAGCATTTGTTTTAATTTTATAACTGCTTTTAGTGCTCAGAAAATATGAATTCTTCATTTCTCTGAATTAAAATCAAAATAAGTTGCATTCTTTAGCTCTGGGCACCTTAACAGCAAAAGAATAAACAAATTATCTGAGCAATGTTACCTGAAAAAACTGAAATAAAATTGAGTGATGGCCCATAGAAATAAATTTTGGTATCTTATTTCAACCATCTATACTGAGTAACTTCGATTATCTTGGGATTTGAGTACTTAATTATTATTTATATTTAATATTTTTTAATTAATTTCGAAAGCATGCTGTTTAAAAATTAATTCCCATAAAGTACTCGGAAATGAAAACTGTAAAAATAATAGAATTGCAGCCAGAATAATGTATAATTCCAAAATTATCTAAACGTTGTTCCAGCCGCAATTGTTACGCTTATGAAGATATTCTATTTTCTCAATTATGAAACGGTTCTTTTCTTTCCTTTATGAAAAGGAGAGTAAATGGGAATGCATATTTATTTTCTTTTACAGCTTCTACTTAATGAAAGCAGAACGGACCGAGTGGTTCACAAAACGCGATCCATTGCTTCCAGAAATTCAAGAGTTACTAGAGCTAGGCGTATTTCTTCCTTTAAAAGAAAAAGATGATAAAAATCGACAAGTGGTAGTTATTAGAACAGCAGCACATGACCCAAAACGCCACGAACAAAACGACGTATTCAAAGTAACGTTGAAAGTAAGCAGTATTTTTAATTCTCAAGCTATTTTTTTCCAGGTGGGAAAAATGATTTTAGATCTTCTCTTGACTATTGATAATGATATATCTAAATCTGGAATTGTTGCTATTTTCGATATGAAGGGTGTAAGTTTAGGGCACGGCCTTCAGATGAAACCAACTATTATAAAACATTCTGTGGAAAGTTGGCAAATATATCCTTGCAAAGTAAAAATGCTTGAATTTGTTAATTCTCCAATTTATATTAACTTCGTATTAAATACATTTCGGTATGTACATAAACAACAATATTGAGTTAGACTGATAAATTTAAATTGGAAATTGATTAGCCTTTTCATGTCGTCAAAAATGAAATCTCGGCTGATTGTTAGAAGTTCGACATCTCAAATAAAAGCAAAATTACCGAAGGAATTAGGTGGAAATGGTGACAGCTATGCTCAACTTGCACAATACTGGAAGAGAATCGTAGAGGCAAACGCCGAATTATACATTCAAGATGAAAAGTACAAAACTATCCTCCCTATCAGTTAATACATAATAAGACTTCGCTTGTAATGTTATAATTATTTTTTATAAATAAATTGTGCTATTTCTATGAATTTTTAGTTTTTGCTCGATTTGAGTTTAATAGTATTTTAAATTTGGAAAATTTTAATCGAATGGAATGTTTCAACGAAATGTAAATGACTCTCGAAGCAATCCCTTTAAGTTGCCACATATGAACGCTACCCTTAAAACTTTCAACGTCGTCAACCCCTATTTTTGTTTCCAATTTTTTATTCTGCAGAAATTGCATTAATGGTAGAATTACTAGACTTATAACTCTCTCATGATTTCAAACCATACGGAATGGTTGATTTAAATTTTTGCGACAGGAAGCAAAGCGAGTAGGTGTTCACATTCTGTTCTTGATACAAGTTTTATATGTTCCGAATGTATACCAAAAATTATGACAATTTTTATATCCAACCTTAAATGGTTTAGTGGTCCAATAAATTCTTCAAAATGTAGAAACATCAAAAGGGAAATAGTATGCCAATGTGAAGCCTTAATATTTAAAGTATAGCAGTATGCATGCATCCATTCTTTCTTTACGCAGAGCGATCAAATATAAAATAGGATTTATTTAATACAAACATTAATAACAGCCTATTTAAATTTATTAATATTGAATCAGAACGTATATAATCACAGAAATTATATATATTAAGTCTATTTGCAACATATCTTATAATTTCAGTTACATTAAGTAAACCTAAGCCACTACCGGGGCAGGAAAACATTCTCTTATTGCAAGTTCGAACCGGACTTAGCTAGCGTAACAAAATTCTATAATTTAAGTGTATGCTTACTAGAATTATTGCATTGTTCTCGTCAAAGAAAATAAACTTACCAAATTTGGCTACAATTGTTTTAATTATGTATCCATTATATGTATTTGTCTACGGGTATATCTTTGCAAAATTAACAATAAAGTACAAAAGAAAAACAAGGTTAATTACAATTCAGGTCAACTAAAACTTTACTTTTCCTATTATGATCTTGAAAATAACTTACAAAACTAAGAAATGTCATTTGAATATTAGAACATGAATTAATTAAACAAAATATGAAACTATGAAAATGTTAACGAAAACATCAGTGCTTTCCTTAAAATTAGGGCAGTAAATAATTTGTTAGCGAAAGAAATCAAATTTAAATTCGCTGCTATTCAATCACTATAATTTCATAACACAATATTTACGGGCACATTATTAGTATATGAAATCTTTTCTTAGCAGTTAGATTTTTTGATTTGCAATATATTTCAATAAAAGTATAAATTTATGGTAAGACTATTTTATTTTATTACTTATTTTAATTAGGAGTGATTTATTTACTTAATTTATTTTTAAAACACAATCCAGCTTTAATAAATAAGCATTCTCAGGTTATAATTGATAATATGGAGCTAAACACTTAAAAGTTACATACATTTCCCTGAGAAAAGTATAAGTATTCGTAGTCTTGTTACTTTGAGCTTCAAGTGCTTTAGGAATTTTACTTAATGCTTTTTCTATGTTGCTTTATGATCTATACTATTTTGGTTGGTGATATTATAACAAATACCAAATAATTAAAGTAAATTCAAAAATCAGTGCTTAAATAAGATGTTTCAAATGTAATTGAATTAAAAATTCACTTGAAATTAAACAAACAAACAAAAAGAAGGTAGGTCCTAAATTTAATTAAATTGAAAATAATTACTTTAAACAAGAACCTATTAAATTTTAAAAATAATGAAATTGCAAATACTCCTACATGCACGTCTTTACTTTTAAGCCCCTTTAGTGAAACAAAACACATTTGATACAGCACAATACGCTTAAAAACATCTTAAAATTACTTTGATAATAATGATTAATTTAATTTTTCCAGAATGATTCCATACTAATATTTTTTTTTTGTATTTTTACAATAGGTTTATCATAAAATGTTTGAGGTAGCAAAGAAAAGTGTTTCGTTGGTATTTTTTTCGATTTTCAAAATTACTAATACTAAATTCTATGCAGATACCCAATATTTTGTTGTAATTTATTTGTAAAACCAGCAAACCACATATTTCTTCGGCAAAAATTTTGGGTAGCAAAGTTTCAAGTTCTGTAAGTTAATAGGCTTGATATTAAAGTCATGATGTTGATCCTAAATGGCTTTTCTAGAAAAGTGCTCTTGATCTTAAATGACTTTTCGAGAAAATTGTGTTGTTTAACTGTTATTATACCACGTACACTTTTCGGTCTCAAGATTCTTATTCTCATGCATGTGCTGTTCAAATGTTTCTAAAATACGTCTAAATCAGGATTTTTTTTTTTATATAAGTTGACTCGTGCCTTTCGCTAAAGTTCCAAAAGCTGATCTGCACTTTATTACTTACCGGAAGTATAATTATACGTACTTTCAAATTTAGCGATCAGGCGAAAGATTCGATTCAAAACCATAGGACGATCGCAGCTTATAGTTCTCCCAACAAGAACGAAATATTAATATACAAATGTAATAAATATCTAATTAATATATATAAGAACCTGCTGACTGAAGCTATAAAATTAGATTAAATAATAAAAGCCTTGGGGAGAAACTTACAAAATTTTGAAATAACGGTCAATGTAGAGTGTCAACTTTTAACACGAGAAGTGCCAGCAGATTTTGCACCACTTAGCCTCTTTTTCATTTCATTGAGTAAGTCTTCAAATGATGATGCTGTTGACGGTGGCTTTTTTACGACTGGAGAATACGAACAAACTTGCATAGTGCCTGTAGCAGCTCCGTCTACAATAATAAAATAAAATAAATTTGTTACACATAAAAAATGATTCCACAGTTCTAAATATCGGACACTTTCAATTGCATGTTAATTCAATTTATTAAAGCCGAATTATCAAGTTTTCAAAATGAAAATACCCCACCAGCCCCTGGAAATAAAAATTATTGTAATTACCAAGGTCAGAATAAGAGGCTTGACAAAATGCTCTTCTTCCTCCGAAGCTTATGTCGTACATATTGATGTTTTGATCTCGCATTCCGTTATCAATTGCTGTGTAGGCGTCTTGAGCCTTTTCATAAGTAACGAAACCGTACTTCATTCTAAAGTACAAAATAAAGTTAAAATTTGTATAAAACGAATATATCTAATTAACCCACCCCGTATCCTTGTAATGAATTGTTATTTGTCGAATTGGACCGTAAGAAGCAAACTTTCTCTTGAGGTCCTCCTTTGTGGTCTCTTGTTCGATACGTCCCACATACACAATACGCCTTTCTTCCACAGCTATTCAAACATATATAGAATATACCAAAAAAACATAGATTGCTTTGAATTGTTTACCTGGAGATACTCTTCGTTGGTAAAGGGGCTTAGCTGAACATGGTCTACTACTATGATAGCGTGACTTAGAATCAGATCGCGATCGCGACCGTGACCTAGACAGAAAGCTTGATCGTGACCTTGATCTCGAACGTGATTTAGACTTTGATGAATAACTACTTTTGTCACTATCTCTGCTAGAATATGATGAAGTGCTACTATCACTGCTATAAGAACTTTCCGATCCGCTTATAGAGCATTGTCTCCGACGACTTTGCCTTTCAGACTTATCTATCGAAGGGGAATCTGATTTGGATGTACTCTGACTCCTGTAAGAATGTTTTCTTGACCGTGTACTTGAGAGTCGGCGTCGTTTTTCTGAATGTTTACGAGATCTACTTCTCGATCTCGATTCGCCTTCATCTGAAGAACAAGAAATCCTTCTTGAGCGATAACGCCTTCGACGAGTTCTTTCTTTTCTTGATGCAATTTTGTCGCTTTTAGACATCGTAGAGATTATTAACTCTAAAGGCGGAAATTGGGGTAACATATCTGTCTGTAGGGAAATTGTTCGAGTTTTCGGTCGTAATCTGTCCTTCCTAAGATGCATTATTATCTTATCTTCACCATGTTCTGGAACAGCTCTTTGTTGAGTAGTTTTTGAGCCATTACAAACGTCTGTTTGAGACATTTCGGGCTTTTTAGGTGAGCATTGACCAGGTGGTGAACCTGCTATATTAGGAGATGTAGGCAAAGTTTGCACATTTGATTTTAAGCAAGTTGGAGTGGCTTTCTTAAGAACAGTTTCTTGTATACTAGATATCAGCGAATTGCTCGATATTTTTACATGCTCTGACGCCTTAACTTTGTGTAAAGTATTACTGATGTCATAAATTAATGTGTTCGGTTGCAATAAATTAACACTTGTACAGCTTTTGTTCTTTACAAAGTCTTCAATTTTTACTAACGGTGGAATTCTTATTTCAGTATTACTACCTACTGACACAATAATAATTTCCTCATAGTCAGGATTAAATATCATGGTTTTGCTATTCTCCATCTTAGCACTATTACTGCCCTTCACAATCTCCTCCAAAGGTAGAATTTCTGTAATAGGACCAACTTTAGCAGAAACAGTTGAGTCAATTAACTTAGTCCTCGCTGCTTTCTTTAGTTCTTGAAGCCGCAAAACTTTGTTTTTGGCTTCTATGATGGGGTCGAAGAATTGCTTCTCCATTTTTATCAATTTTACTCCACATGCCTTTTCTGCTTTAACTTGGTACATTTCTGTTTTCATTGAGGTTCCTTCTAATGGAAGGAATTGAGCAGGTTGACTAGGAAAAGTCAGAACATCCTCAGCCTTCTTGGGCTCTTCTAACTTTATTTGATTTGTCCTGGACTGACATGCTGTTGCAGCATTTAATGAAGTCGGTGTTTTGCTCTCTGAACTTAATGAAATTGTTTCTCCTCTCCTCTTCTTATATTCTTCCAAATTTAATTTTTTCTTCAGCGGCGGAGCTATAAGGTTAACACTTTCATTTTTAACTTGAATTTCTGTCCCGTTGGAATTAAACAACTTCTCAACATTACTTTCTGATTTTATTTTAGATGCATTATCATTTGTATTTTCAGTACATGTCTCTGGAAGTAGTGCACTATTTGAGCTACATTGCTTTGACATTGTTTTGTCCTTGGGCTGGACTTCTACTAGCCGATTTCCTTGAATTTCAACCTCAATAGTTCTTTTCGGGGCTGAAATCGTTACTTTCTTTTGTGGTGTATTTTTCTTTGGGATACTTTTTACGATATGCTCTGGTGATTTTACTTCTATCTTTATAGGAGGTTCTGTGGCCTCGTCTTGGTTCCCATCCCCTTGATTATCTGAACATTCATCGGATTCTGACGAACTGTCTACCTCAGGTTTAGAGCACATTGATATATTTTTACCCCGTCCCAATCCCACAGTTTTCGGTTTTACTGGCGTTTTGTGAACATTAACAAGTGGTATTTGCGCCATCATTGTTTTTAATTTGGACACCTTTGTGAAAAAAAGAAGAAAATTTATTTTTTTACGTACACAACTAAAACGGCTTAAAATCCACCTAACTGGCAAACCGTTAAATCAATTCATAAAATACATAATATTAACACATGTCTCATCTAAGTTCACGAAAAATTAAAGATATTCTGAACAAATTGTTGTATTTAAAACATTGTGATAAATAATTTACATATATGTTAAAAAAGAAAAAAAACTCTTAATCACCAGTACTACATAATAAATAAAATACAACCAATACTTACAGAGTGAGTTCTGTTATTGCCTGCAGTATTACTTTTACTTGAATTTCGAGTACGAGGCTTTTGGCCCTTCTGTCCTTTTCCATTTTTAGGTACTGGGCTCCATGAAGGATCTTTAATGGGGTCGTCTTCAATTTGTGTTACAAAACTGTTGTTCAAATCATTGCTTTTGGTAATCACAGTATTTTTCCTAATTAACATTTCATTTTCATTTTCAACAGTTTCTACATCTACAATTATCTCAGATTCTGAATCTGGAGCTTCATAATGAGGTTCAATATATTTTGAAGGTTTTGGAAAAAAAGTTTTGGGTTGTTTAGAATTCATTGCAATATCATAATCATCTTGTGTTATGAATGCTGCTAAATCAAAATCTCTCATATCCATCATGCCAGCTTCAAAACAACTTAACCCATCCGATTTTCTGCCTTCTAGAGGTATGCAATTTGCTGCACTTGGTTCTATAAGTAAAGCTGAATTATCAAATTCTTCCCCTTCTAGCTTGAGGGTTATATCAGAATTTGTCGGAAAGTCACAGACATCTTTGAACATATCACAAGGCTCCTGTTTAATGTTAGCCTTATGAATGTACGATAATTCAGTTTCAAATTGACTATCATCACTTGTGTGGCTTTCATAGTCTGCTATTGAAGAACTTAACGTTCTTGTTGATCGACTACATCGTCCCGAAGATCTGCAATCGTAATCCTCATCTGTCTCATATTCATCTTCTGATATACTAATCGGAGAATCAAAATCACAATTGGGATCAACCGATATTATTTCTATTGATGGGGATGATGAATTCCGCGATACATTTTCCTCCAAATAATGTGAATAAATTGAGTCCTGCAAGATGCACTTTTATTGTATCTACTTACGCAAGCGAACTGATAACACAAATTCTTTTCATGCAGCAAATAATCAATCAATTATTTAAGTGCACTTACATGTTTCCAATTATCGGTCATACATATGTTTTGACCGCAATCTATCTCTTCCAATCGTAACGAATACTTGTGATCCATGTCACTCTCAAAAATTGGCTTATGTTCAGGAGGTGATAATGGCAATATTCCATCCAAAGCTTCTGTTAGCTGCAGGCCCAATGTGCTACACGATTAATTAACAATAGTAAATTTAACCGCATATGGACCAAAATGCTATACTTACTCATTTCCAGACGACCAGTAATTTGACTCTGTTTCAAAGGTAGCAAAACCACCTTCGTAGTGGTCATCATGGAAAGCATTCAAAAGTCTAGATTCCATGGATTCCATTTTAAATCTGAAACATTTTAAATGATTTTTAATAAAAACTAAATGATTATAATAAATTATTTTATTACTACAATAAAATGTAAGAACTTGACCCTTGATGCCCTTCGATTAACTCATTTTCTTTTAAATCCTTTGAAAAATATTGGCAGTGATTCGAGATCAGTGGCCTTTGAAAAGCCCTTACGTACTTATAGTCATTAAAAGCGACATTAAATATAAACAAATAATTTAATTTGTTTAATTTTATTAAAGGTAATTTTAAATTTATACAGGACAGTGAATGAAACCCAACCAATACCAACTGAAAAAAAAAACTTTATCTTACTTTAAAAACGCCCTATTTTAGTTCATTTTTAATATTTTCAAAATTTAAAATAAGTCACGATTTAAAAAACTTGTTGAATGTCCCCACACATAACCGCTTTTATCCAATCACAGGCCACCAATGAGTACGTATTTATTCTTCTATTAAAAAAAAAACAAAAAAATACCTGAAATAAATTATCAGCTTAAATTACGCATAGCTTTGGATAAAAATAAAATTTACTTCCAAAAATTGCATATCGCACTATTTAAACATAAATAAAACTTTCGTAACGTAAAAATATACTTTAGGCAAAATGATTAAATAAGATTTTTGGGTGCAATCTCTCTGATTCAGATTAAAATAAACATATTTTTATTATTAGACAAAAGGAAATTGTTTTTGATAATTCGGTCTGTAATTGTTTTGTCTCGTATAATAACATCTTTATGTGAGCTGATTAATATGCAATAGGCAGACAAGTTTTTAGTCAAACGATAAATTGAATCATTCAAAAGTATATCGATTAATCGAAACAGAATCATTATTTTAATCTTTGGATTAATCGTTTCTTTCTTTAGTTATAAAAGATCTTAATAATTACATTAACGTTCAAAGCGCACATCTGGTATGTGAAATTTTTTGCTGCTATGAAGAATAGAAAACACTTATCATTTTCATTTCATTACTCCAATACGGTGGTTTTAAGAATTTTAAAATGTCTTATCGGTTTTGAGATACCCGCAAAAAAAAGAACATTAACGCTTGATTGATAAAATCGTAAAACATGAATACCCACTGGATTCTAAAATTAAATTAAAGCAATCATATTTATAATATTCTTCCAATAACTTAAAAACAAACCTTGCGAACAAAAACGTTACCAAAGCGTTAAAAAAAAAAAAATACCTTTTAAGAAATTTTGAAGCTGTTTATGTCTTACTTTGTATTAATTCTTTGGACAGGTTAGGCTGCAGAATATATTTTGTTTAATATCTTATGCATCCAGAGAAACAACACCGCTGTTTATTGAGCATTCAAATTTTTAATTTCAATTAAAGTTGAAAGATTTATGCAGTTGTATTTCGTGCCTTGCCTGCAGTTATAAAACTGCACTCTTTTCGGGTAGTAAAAAACTTTTCACTGGATAGGTTCGTTTGTCGTGAGTATTTTCTGCCAGAGAATTAGCATGCGGTCTCAGCTAAATCACTTAAAAAACGATTGGTTCTCTATGAAATCTATCACAGAACACTCGGAGGCGGAAAACTCGTCACGACTTCTATCTATAATTATTCGAATTTTACTGCATAACGTCACTTCTAAGCCCCATCGTGGAACTGCGTACGCTGCTGCGTCCGCATGGGAGAAGTAAAAGTCAGCGGAAACCTCGCCACGTTGAATACTTGAAATTGCTGCGGGAGCAACCGGAATTATGAGAAAACAGCAAATGAACGAATCAATCTTATGGGCGAGCGGCAGCCAGGTAAAAGAAAAACGTTCCGCATGTCAGCCGATTCTCAAGTTATGTGGCAGACGAACGGTTAATTTTCAACAAGTGAAAGGACAGGCGTTGCCCCACAAATCCTGCGACGTCACATATTCGCGTGTCCGAAATCCTTGAAATTAAAAGGAGTAGAATAAAAATTTGAACGGGGCAAATATCGGACAATTGAAACGAAAGTATCTTGAATAATTGCCACATGGTAGGGTCGCAGGCACAAGGTACATTTAATTGAGCCACTTTAACGCAGTGCATTCGATAATTATGCATGAACGTAGGCCAAATATAAACATAATCTATTTATAAAAACTCTCTAGTTGTGCAGGTTATCAAATAACTTACTGTCTTAAGTAAATCCTCTTGTTAATCCACAGTAACGGGCGTTCCAAAATCTCAGAAAATCCAGTGACAAATCCTTGGTGAATTGCAGCCGAAACGTGTTACATTATAACCTCAAACATCGTCGATTATTTGAATCAATAATAAAACTCAAAGCACAATCACTTTTGTTTCACTTTATTTTAGAAACAACTATTCTACTTTTGCCACCAACGTAACGCAGTTATTTCACTTGCTTTATTTTCAAAATTCCCACAAAATCGCGACTTTCGAAGTACCACATGGACCGCAGCTCTGTAGCTGAAACTTTGAATTACCTAATGACGGCAAATGCATACATATTGACACAGTATTTCTTCGGCTTATACGAGAATATATGATGCCGCCTGAATACTTTCAAACGATGCCGCCGCGTCATGCACACAACTTCACGTTAGAGTATATGTTAAATGGCATTTCGCGCAAAACCGGGCGGCATATGTCCGTATATAACGCAAAATTCTTCCGATTAGAGCTGTGTGCGTAAAGGCGGCATTCCACTTTGTGTATATAAAAGCTGACAGCGCCGTAGCACGTGGTAGGTTTCTTAAAGTTGGTAATGGACTTTATGTCGAGAGTACAATTCAATTAAAAAGTAAAATATTTCGATTAATCAGCAATCGATTTTTACTGCTTTAAAATAACGTTAGCCGCCAATTGAAGGGTATCCTAATGCAACGTCTCAAAATAATCGAAACTTTGTTTTTAGTTCTTTGAATATAATTTAATTATTGATAGTCTGACAAGAAATAAAAGTTTACTAATCTTTTTTCCAACCTTGATTCAATGTAAAGCCAGAACTTAAGTTTTATCTGAAAATACAGAGTCGACATTTGGTTTTGGCAAAAATAGCACCCTGTCTAATTTAAAGATAGCAAGTTTTTTTTTTTTTTAAATTACTTCACTAAGGTTAGCAAAAAGATTAATTTTTACGCAGTTTTACTGCACAGAGACCCATACTAAACTAAGAGTTTGAGACCTTATTAATTCGGTAAATGCATTTTTCAATAACAAAACCTTTTTGTAGTAAACTTTTCGAAATTTGCAATTTAATATTAAATATTTTCACTTCTCGAAAAATTACGGAGTATTTAGGACTGTTTTTTTTTTTGTCTTTTATACATTGTAAATGTTAAACGCAACTGAAAATGAAATTCTTTATAGAAAACTGTTTTGCTTCCATTAATCGATTTGTTTATCCAAGAGATCATTTTAAATGTCATAAAGAAAATATCAGCAGCCGATGATCAGGTGCTGTAACTAAAGTAAAATCGC
The DNA here is from genome assembly GCA_963969385.1 of Philonicus albiceps. Taxonomy (NCBI): domain Eukaryota; kingdom Metazoa; phylum Arthropoda; class Insecta; order Diptera; family Asilidae; genus Philonicus; species Philonicus albiceps. Next base: position 7,936,082 of record OZ017776.1, on the reverse strand, counting down.
TATATTTATTCCGAATTAACAAATCTTTATCCTGAAGGAAACGTAAGGGATTACTATTTTAATAGAAACAATCTACTTTTTTAAAGATAATCTTGTGTATTAACGTGCGTAAACCAGTTAAGACTAAAGCCTTAAGTAGAAATTATAAGGGTACCAGCCTCCTTGCGAGCGTCCCTCTGCTTAGTGACGATTTGATTCGCAATTCTGTCTAAATCCCTCTGTCCCGTGGAGGTAAGTTTACGTCCACCGTCTGGGTGCTTTTCGATCAATTTTGCCTTCTCGAGGGCCTGCAAAGCCTTGCGGGCACAACCATCAGCGGACCGGCAAAAGTGGCTAGGATGCACTCCGTTGCGTTTCCTACCACCATAAATCTTCGTGATTGAGCCGACTCCAGCGGGACTCCTGTGGTACAGGTGGCGCAGGATGGAGGCGCATCTCACGTAAAACCAGTCGGGGTCGTATGGAGCAAGTTCCTTATACTTGGAAGTCTTGATTATGTCCATTTGTTCTGGGACCTTCAGTTTGCCAGTCCTATAAAAGGAAATTGAGTCAGTGCCCAGCAGTCGATCAATGATTGTTTTAGGTTATGTTGATTTTTTACAAGATGTAGGCACAAATACTTAAAACTTACTTCTTAAGGAAGACGGCGACTGCCTTCACAACGGAATGCTGGTCTATATCTTTCACAGTAACTCCAGGCATCTGAAATTATTAGAAAGTGTACTTTGCCATCATTTTGGTACTTTGTTTTCAGGGATTAGAGCACAGGAACAATAGAACTTTCTCTGTACATCGTGACACAAATTAATATCTCTATATAATCATCTTTAATTTGATAAATACAAGGGATTTCCTCAAAAAAATCATTATTTTCTCAAAAAATACGACAGCACTTACTTTGCTTGACAACGAGGACCGGAAGAAGAACTTGTTTCGCTTGAACTTTGCAGCAATTCAAATTGCTCTGGAATGCATTCGAAGATATTGTCATTTTCAATCAAAACGCATAGAAATATTTCCAAATGTTTTTAATGCTTACCATTTCGCAAAATCATTCTTTACATAATTCGGCTAAATTCCCTTTTTAATTCTCTGACAAATGCAACATTTTCATTACATTTTGGTTTGTACCGGTTACTTACAGTTCAATGGGGGATTTTTTGACGTTACCGGCCAGCTAAGCAAACTCGGCCATTTTGTTAAATCTCATAGGCATATGGGTGGTAGCAGAAAAACTCCGCTCAAACAAAGCTTGAAACAAATTTAAATTGAAAGAATAAATCAGAATTGTTTGTTATTTAGTGAGTTTTAACAGCAGCAAGTGAAAATGTCAAGATATATGCAGCGGCCGGAAAATGCCCTTAAACGGGCGAATGGTAGGCGGCCTTGCAGCGCAATATGGTGGAAAATAGCAAGTAATTTCTGTTTAATTCAATCGCAGAATTTATCGATGTCGGTGAGCCTGCTCGGGCACTGGACACCTTGCAGGAGGTGTTCCGCAGTAAAAAGTGGACTTACACTTGGTCAGAGTCGGTGATTGAGCCGATTATGTTCAAGTACTTGTACCTCTGCGTTGAACTGAAAAAGTCGCATATTGCTAAAGAGGGTCTGTTCCAGTATAGGAACATGTTTCAATTGGTAAGCCAGGACCACATCTAGCTGTTTTTTTTTTTGAATAAATAACCATGAACTTCGTAGGTCAATGTTGGTTCCTTAGAAAATGTCATTCGGGGTTACCTTCGAATGGCCGAGAAACGCGCCGAAGCAGCACAGCAGCAATCCTCTCAAGCGGTTCTTGATATTGATGATTTGGATGACATTGCGACACCAGAAAGCATTTTAATGAGTGCAGTATGCGGCGAAGACGCCCAAGACCGTTCAGACAGAACAATCCTGCTGCCATGGGTCAAGTTTTTGTGGGAGTCTTATTGCCAATGTTTGGAACTTTTAAGGGTAAATACACACTGTGAAACTTTGTACCATGATATTGCACGTATGGCGTTTCAATTTTGTTTGAAATACAACCGGAAAAGTGAATTTAGGAGATTATGCGATAAGTTGCGAAAGCATTTGGAAGATATCTGCAAAAATTCTGCCCAGGCGACTGGAGTTAGTATTACAAAGCTGGAAACTCAGCAGTTAAATTTGGACACAAGGCTTCATCAGTTGGACAGTGCGATCCAAATGGAACTTTGGCAAGAAGCTTACAAGGCCATTGAAGATATCCACGGACTAATGACTTTGTCAAAGAAAACGCCAGTCGCTAAAACCATGGCAAATTACTACCAAAAATTAGCTATGGTATTCTGGAAAGCGGGGAATCAACTGTTCCATGCAGCAGCTTTATTGAAGCTATTTCAATTAACTAGGGAAATGAAGAAAAATATTACGAAGGACGAAATGCAACGGATGGCGTCCCACGTTCTTATAGCTACCCTCTCAATTCCCTTACCATCAGCTCACCCTGAGTTTGATCGCTTCATTGAAACCGATAAGAGTCCCCTTGAAAAGGCTCAGAAGTTGGCGATTCTTTTGGGATTAAGTCAACCACCTACTAGAGCTTCTCTTTTAAAAGATATGGTGAGTAATTTTCTCTTATTATTTTAGTTTATATTATTTTTTTTTCTTTCACTTCAGAGAAAACTTCTAAGTATATTCAAAAATAAAATCGTTTTCTTAATAATTTGAAATAGCAAAGTGCAGAATATTTTTTACATTTTAAATGAGAACGCCAGGGAAATTACTTTGAAAGGAGAAATGTTTTGATGAAGACATTACATTTTCTCATATAAAATAATGACAGTAAACTATTGAACTTTTTGATGCGATAAATTCTTTTAACGCTAGATTAGCCTAAATTCACGTCAACATAATATAATATATATATATATATTTTTTTTTTAAAGGTACGCTTGAATGTCGTCCAGTTGGCTTCGGAACAGTTTCACAATTTGTATACATGGTTAGAGGTCGATTTTGATCCACTCAACTTATGCAAGCGTGTGCAGTCAGTGATAGACTATATAGAGGCTGACGAAAACAATTTACTGCGTCAATACACAGCCTCTTTACAGGATGTCACCTTAATGCGGCTTGTGAGACAAGTTTCTCAAGTTTATCAAAGCATTGAATTCACTCGTTTGTTGGAACTTGCGCATTTTACCAATATATTCTACCTAGAAAGGATTCTAGTTGACTGCGTTCGTCACAATGACATGCAGATTCGCATTGATCACAGAAAACGGTGTATTCACTTTGGCACTGATTTAACTGAAAGTCAACGTGAGGATCATCCTGATGGGCCCACTTTACAATCAATGCCCTCCGAGCAGGTGCGGTCGCAGCTCGTTAATATGTCTATTGTGCTACATCGGGCTGTTGCAGCTATTTATCCAAATAGAAAGAAGGCAGAGAGGGAGAAGATTCGCAACCAGATGGTTGAGCACTATCACGATAATAAGGAAAGAGAACATAGCCGAATTCTTGAACGTCAGAAGATTATCGAGGACAGGAAAGAATTCATTGAAAAGCAAAACATCGCCCGAGAAGAGGAGGAGATGCGCCGTCAGGAAGAACTTTCAAAGAAGCAAAAGCTTGCTGAGCAAAAACGTCTAGAACAAGAATTGGAGGAACGAGAGAGGAAGCGACATCAGAATGAAATTCAAGCAATTAAGGAGAAGAGCTTGAAGGAGAAAATGCAACAAATATCACAAACTGCTCACGGAAAAAAGATGCTCCAGAAGCTGGATGAAGAAGGCTTGAAGAAATTAGACGCCGAACAAATTACAGCCCGCGAAAACGAAGAATTAATTAAGGAGAGAAAAGAGTTGCAAACGAAATTGAAATCACAAGAGAAAAAGATCGATTACTACGAAAGAGCAAAACGTTTAGAAGAGCTTCCTTTACTGGAAAAGTTCCTCGCGGAAAAACAGGTCCAGGATAAAGAGTTCTGGGAGAAGCTGGAACAAGCTCGGATTGAAAATGCAATCGCCGAGCGAACGAATGCCGTTGCGCAACAAGAGCGACTTAAGAGGATACACCCTGACCGCGACGCTTTCTTGGATAAATTGCGTGTCGAACGTAAGTCCCTATATGTTGCTAAATTGAAGGCGTTTAATTCCTTCTTAGAAGAAGAACGGAAGAAGAGACTCGTACAGCGCGCCCAACAGCGTAGGGAGGAACGACGACAGAAGTGGTTGAAGGAGAAGGAGGAAGAAAAACGGCGTCTAGAGGAGGAAGAGCGTAAGCAAATTGAGGAAGAAGAACGGCTAGAGCAGGAACGACGTAAGAAGGAACGTGAAGCTGAAGATGCTAAACGACGTGCTCTCTTTGAGAAGCAAAGATTGAAGGAACAAGAAACGGAACGTCGCATTGAAGAAGATCGCGAACAAATATCTCGCATGGTTTCGAAGGAGAAAGAACGCGGGGATGCTTGGCGTGTTCCGCAAGAAAGGGGAGATGATTGGCGCAGTAACGCCCCAAGAGCAGGTGGTGTGGCAGAGCCTACAAAGGCAAGTGGGGGCGAATCTTCGTGGCGTGTGCGCCGAGATGAACCAAGCAGGCCTATGCCGTCAGCAGGTGAAAATAAGTGGCGACGAGCCGGTGATGATCGTCCTCGTCGTGATGAACGCCGAGATGAACCCAGAGACCGGGATCGTGAATTCCGCAGAGACGATCGTGACAAAGACAGGAGGGATGATAAATTTGCAGCGCCACGCCGCGAAGTCCCTAGAGATGGGCCACGTGGGTCAGCTGACAACTGGCGAGCGCGTACAGCTCCACGAGATGAAGATCGCGATAAGGATCGTGATGTCAGGCGGCCAGCTCCTCTTGATAGAGAACGCGAGAGAGATCGCCCAGCTGCTCGAGGGCCACCAACTAAAGATGGAAGCTGGCGCAGCGAACGTCCTCGTGGTGCTGAGAGGGATGAAGATAGAAAGGAACGCACCCCAGCTGCAAGACCTGATCGAGGTAGAAACCCTCTTTAATAAATTCAATCTTTGCTCATTGTTTTGGTTTTCAGAAAATAGAGACAGGGATGACGGTGAATGGACTAATGTTAAGCGGCGTTAAAGTCTTCTAGCAAAGTACCGGTTTCCAGCTAAATATTTTTACAATTTTATATTGACAACAATTATTTTAGAAGATTTTCAAATGTTTCTGTTTTCGATTATATATACTTTGAAATTTATATACTTTCACAGGACAGATGAAAATGTTCAGTTAGGAACAACGCCTATTCGCGAAATCTCTTGTATTTAAATTGCTAATTTAAAAGCAAAATCATAAATATTCATAAAACTATAATATATCCTTCCAAATCGTTCGGGCAGGTAGGCTTTACTAAACTGATGGCATGAACGCTATTATTATTCAACTTAAAAAAAACCACGCGTATTATCAATAATTGCATAAAATCTGCTCGAAGTTAAGGCGTATCTGCCACCTCTATAAGAGTAAACTTTTCATTGCATGATCCTTGATCTAGCGAAGTAATCCAAACGATATAACACCATTGAGAGATTATCATTCATTACCAAGTCTACCTACTGCTGATGCAACTAATTTTCCAATACGAGGTAATGCCGGTGTAAACAGGTACCCTAACCGCTATAAAGATTCTGGAGTACTTCGCCTCCACATACTTAAGTAACTTATGAGATATAAATAAAATTACAAAAGTGGAAACATCTTTCTTTTTAATAAATCCTGATCTAAACAATTTATTCATGAAATAATTCTGAAGATGGTTTTTTCGGCATTGTCCTAAATGGCATAACATTTTGGTGGATCATAAAGACGAAATTGACAAATGATAGTGCGGACTAGCCCATGGTATCTTAAACGTTTTTATTAACACTAGAACTACGCTACGCGCAAGTCAATAATTTTAATAACTTTCTGCAGATCTAATTTAATACTCTTTTAAATTTGAATAAATAATTATTAATGGAAAAAGTTTTTTGAATTTGTCGTAATTCTCAATCCTATTAAAGTTTGGCATAAATCAGAAGATAATTACAAAAATGTATAATTAAATGAAGGAAGGAATTGAGTACCAGTTAAATTGACTGGTTTTGGTAGTCCTAGTGTTAATTATCTTAACTGATATGCATCAATTAAGCTCTACAAATTTAAAATCCATGATTTTCATTTGTAATTAAATTTTTAAACTAATCTATCTGCGACTTAACATAGGATTTTTTCTAATAAAATGACATGTAGCAGTTTTACGAAAAATATGTCTATTAATTCTAGAAAAATAATATAAATATAAAATATTTTGCATCGATTTAATAGTAATGCAATTTCGGGTCGATTAATCGATATGCCAAGCCTACATAATTTTTTTAACAGCAAAAATCATTGATTTAAGTCTGTTTAAAATTCAAACAAGCCGTTGGACACACTGCAAAAACGCGATGATGCTTTTGAAAAAAGAACAAGGCAAACGAAGGATGACTTCTGAAACGTACAGCTGTTCGGTGATATGAAGTCGGTAGCATCGAAGTCGTTTAAGTGGTAGCTCTTTTCAAATTTAATAATACAAGTAATATCTAAGTGGTATGTAGTAGAAAAAAGCTAGTAATAAAAAAATATAGTTAAATAGCGTGCATTAATTCAATTTTCATTTTCACATTACCTATTTAAGCAGCATGCATTTTTCGAATAATTATTATCGGTTTTAAAACACATGGTCAAAATAATATGATAGCCCTCGTTCTATTAACTAAATTAATTTATTTAAATTAAAAAGTATAATAAAACCAATTTGACAACCCTATTTCAATCTTGTTTTTAATTTGCAAGGAAACTTGCTACTTTAAAACTTAAATTTTTCCCTAAATGCACTGACAATATATAAATAAATTTTTTACTAAAAAATAAATATTTTCTTTTCTACACTTCAAATAAAAATGATTAATACACATCTCTTTGTATAAAAATAGCTGGCGGTAAGCATACTTGAAATACTGCCGGACCGTTAAGGGTTAAGAACTAGACCAGGTTAGATTTTAGGTAGGAACTACCAAATACGAGGTGGTGCAAAATTAATCAGTATCGGAAGATGTTATAATTATTGTTCTTGACGGATATAATCTTTTCCACTTAACAGAAAAAATTGTAAAGGTCCAAAAATAAAGATTTCCATCACTCAAAATATTTTTTTTATTTAGTATAAAAGTTATACAAAAACAAAATTGAACGATTAATTTTGCGCTACCTTGTATTTTGCTCTATCGATCTCGAATATTCAATTTTATAAGAGAACTTTAAAAATTTAAATTTAATTATCTGTTAGGCTTATTGTTCTAATCGTAACGAGTCGTTGGAATGCTTACAGAGCTGTACTTTACACATGTTCTGAAACTAACTTAGCCGGTTTTGTTGTATGTTAGTCCAACAAGCAAAATATAACTTACTAGGGTAACTGATAGAGGCACGCAATGTCATTTAGAAATATTCGTGTTATTAAAATTTTAGAATTTATATATTCATTATTTTACTTACCAACAGTTTTACGTACTTTGTAATGACTCCTACTGTGAGCATATTAAGGACTGGCCGACTGGAATATGCACAAGCACTAAAGCTACAGAAAAGCCTCGCGAAATATAATCCGTCCGGAGAGTTTCGAAATATTTTAATTTTAACTGAGCACAACCCAGTGTACACTATAGGGATAAGGACGAAGGGTTACACTGTAGAACATGAAGAAAGATTGAAGAAACTTGGCGCTGAATTTTACCAAACTAACCGAGGAGGACTAATCACATTTCATGGTCCTGGCCAATTAGTCTCCTACCCTATTCTAGATTTGAAACAGTTTAAGCCAAGTGTGCGATGGTATGTCTGCCAGCTTGAGCAGACTGTCATTGAAGTTTGCAATAAATTTGGAATAAATGCTCAGAGAACATCCGACACTGGTATTTGGGTAGATGATAGAAAAATATGTGCGATAGGAATTCATGGATCGCGATTTATAACAAGTCACGGACTAGCTCTCAACTGCAACACTGATCTTGATTGGTTTGAACATATCATTCCATGCGGAATTGAAGGCAAAGGAGTAACATCTCTTACCAAAGAACTTAATCATAACGTAGATATTAATACGGCTACTCCAAAATATTTAGAATGCTTTGCCGAGGTCTTTAAATGTGACCTTCACAAAATTGAAGACAAAGAAACAACGAACATTTTAAATTGTATAAAAAATTGAACATTTATTAAAGAGCGTGAATATCTAAAAGTTTTAATATTTCTTAACAATGACATGAAGAACTTCCAACTATTAATTAAAAACAACCAACCCTTTCTCTTGTTTTACCCTAAAAGTTGAATTATAATAGCAAAATCAAAAGATCAGGAACACCTGTCTGTATTCCACGCTTCAGGCAGATTAACAAAGAAGTTTTCGTTATACAATAGCTTTGTGATATCGTATATTTCCGAGATGACTTCTTCTGTTTTGGGGAAGTGATGTTGTTCAACAATTGTAATGGCTTGATTTGCACATAATTTTACGTCCCCGTACTTTTTGCTGCTAGACACAGTCTTCAACTCTTCTAAACAGAGTATAAATTCCTGGTTGGGTTTCACCTCTTCAGAACTGAAATTGTAAAAGTGGATATTAAAATTTCGATCAAAAACTAAATTAAAAGGTACGGGAGATAAGCAACATTGTAACAATTCTTTATTCAACTTACCTTCTATCCGGAAATAGAGAAAATATAATACAGGATAGACATCTTGTTAAAATCTTTCGCCTAAATTTAAAATTATTCAATTTTTCTGTTTGTTTTCTTATAATGTAATAGTACTTATTGCTGACACTATCCCTTTTTATTCCAATTGCCCCCAAAAGGCCTTCACCCCAGCCTTCACTTTGAGCAGATATCACTTGGAAGTATCTGGCTAACATGAGAAGTGGCTTTTTTGCATTATCAGAGGTTTCAAGTATTCTACAACCGCAAGAAATTATTGCACCCCAAATAATTGCCATTTTAGCTTCCGAAGTTTTACTAGAAATAATAAATATTATACGCAAACCAAATATTTAAATTTACGCGGCCCAGAATTGCTGATTTTGGACTTCATATAGAAATTTACATCAGATTATATGATTCGTTATATACTTTTTAGTAGTAGCTTTTATGGTATTCTTACCACTTTAATTCTATTACTTACTTAGTTTTAATATTTTCCAGTAACTGGCTTAAATCTTGTAAAAATGTTATTCTTTCTCCTTGATCGGAAATATGACGAATCTTGTAAAGTATGTAACAATGTAAAGAGAGTAAATATGGTCCTTGAAGTAGATGTTGAAGTTGAAATTGTTCTACTGCGTTTCCTAGTTTTTCCAGAACAGCTTCCCACGTAGGTAAGTGCGTTTCCTTATCATGTTCTTAAAGATAGAATTTAATAATTTTTATGTCCACGGAACAGTTTATAATGACTTTATTTAAAAGATTGTAAAATTTAAATTAATTTTCTAAGAATAAGTCATCAAATAAATAATAAATCTACCTGAATTTTGAAAATAGTTGTATATGGTAGCTTCAAGTAAAGAATACATGCAAAATTCAAATGATTTGCACAAACTAAATGCATTTAAAGTTTGACAAAGAACAGGACTTCCTATTCTGCATTTAGACTGCCACACAATTAATGCCTCTACGAAAAGCCTGAAATACTCAAAATAATTTTATCTTTATAGAGATATTAAATAAAATATGATCTACTTAGCAACAGGAGCTCCTTGAGTAGGTAAGGACGTAATCACTTCCAAAATCAAATTCTGAGCTTCAATTTCGCATTCATATCTTTTCAAATTGCTTGAAATGGAGGTTTCTTCAATTGCTTGAACAAGTTCGACAATTGCATCCTCGTAGGCTTGAAGTCCCTCTTTAGTATTTATCAGTTTTTGATGTTTTGTAGCACAAGTTCGGAGTAAGCGAACATAACTTTGAGTAAACAGTATTCGTTTGGAACGGACAACAGAAGTGGAAGTAGTGGGCTTAACTGCAGGTTTCATGCCACAAGCGATTTTCAATAACCTAAGAAAACAATATAAGTATCTATATTCTTAAACCTCGTAAATTGTGAAACAAATACTCCAAAACATTTTTATCGATTTCGTTGCTTTCCGATGGTACTTTAAGTATAATGGTTGGCTCTACGGACGAAACTAGCCAATTAAAGATGTTCTCGATTCCTTGATATTCAACAAGGTGCCAAGGGTAATTAAAGGCATCTTTCAAAATTCTAGGCATATTTTTGTCATCATGTGTGTTAGGTTCAAACGAAATTTGTACAAATATTCTAAGTATAATAGCAGTAATATTCGTTTGCAATGATGGGTTCCATGTATTGAATGTGTCCTTCATCCACTGATTCCAGTTTGTCCGCAGAAATATGTGGCCCAAAAATGAGTGGCATTCTGGAAGGTACTAACGGCAACAATAATATGGAAATGTTGCTGCAATCCTTTAAATACCTCGTTTAAAATTGTTTGCATCATTTCAATGTGTGTGGGCATTGGACTGAAACGCTCCCAAGGTAAGAGTACGAGAGCTCCATGAATTGGTGACCTTATATGTTGGCTAACATCTTGTGTAGTAAAATGATATACATACCAGCTAAAGACATGCCCCAAAATAGAGCTCGAAACTACCAATATATTATGATAAATTTATTTAGTCCTAATTTCGATAGCATCTAATGAAACTAATGACTTACCAGGTAGACTTTCCAAGATGAACTGGAGGCTTTTTACAAATGAGTTTAGCATTATCTGAGCGGAGTCTATGTACAAATCACTCCAAGGTAGTAGCACTCTGCCATTTGCTATGAGGTGTCGAATCCAATTTGCTGTTGATTGTTGAATGTTTTGCCCAGTATATGTTACCAACCATGGGGAATACATATCAATAACTGGGGCCGATATCCAATCACAAACTATTTAAGAAATAAGACAATAATCGCATCTATTGCACAATGATCTACTAAACTAGAGGGAATGAGTTCAATATTTTCAACTTACTCTGATCAGCAAGAACACCTGGGTAAGCAATTATTGCTGCAACAACAGCAACCTGACTTAGTCCAGAAAACCATATAGACAGGGGAATGCAATATTTCTTGTGTTTTGGATAAAGTCCATGTAACCCATGTTGCAGTCTTTCGGTTTGAAAATGTCGTGCGAAAAGGATTATTGTGTCTGAAATCTTATTTTCCACATATATTAGTAACTTTCAAATTAATCCATTATGTACATACCTCTTTAAAACTAAATAATTGCTGTTGAGTAGCAAATATCGATATTGCATCCGATATATCAACTTGATTTGTGTTCATAGAGACCGATTCACAGCCACTTCTATTCAATAGAGAATTGAAAAGATCTAATAGAACTTCTGGCATGAGCTTCTGTTCGGAACAACCAGTCAGTACTACTTGAAGTACTTCGCCGTAATGTTCTGGGAATTCATGTTCAAAAATATGTATCAAATGCCTTCTAAACAAATCCTGAAGTAAAGTAGTTCCAGGCCGATTCCAGTTCTCCAGACCTGATACAACCAATTTTAGTAATCGGTTAATTTCACTAAGCCTTGGTCTTGCATTTTGAAGCCAATTTTGTAAATCAAACTTTAAAGTATATAAACGATTAAAAATTAAACAAATATTACCAGTTGAGGCATACCTTAGAAATTAAAACAAAAATTATATTGCTATCACAGCGTCTCAAGTGTGATTCTATAAGGAACTTATACATATTTAAAAAATACACTGGACCAGTGCTTGATGGGACAAATAAATCAGAGAGTGTTCTCAGAAGTTCTGGGCGTCGTAAGGCGGTGTCTAAAATTTTAATGCCCTGCGTCTCTTGATTGTCACGCATAATTATCTAAAAATCAACAGTTCCTTTTAATTCAAAATTACTGACATCATTCACTTACTCCGAGCTCCGATAGCAAATTTGAACAAAATTCATTTATTGGAGTGAATGCTGATATATCTTCATCCATTGATTTTATGATATCGAAGAAAAATTGAACAGCAACTTCAGTGATTTGAGCTGAATAGAATTTAGTTTCCTTGGAATCCATATGAAATGCGGTCAAACATCTGAAATATATGTGAAGATATTTGTTGTTTTGTGAGAAAAATTATTTTAACTGACTTGATAACGTGTTCTATATTAAGCATAGCCATTTCAAGTTTGTCAATTTTTTTATTCAGCAATAGATCAACTAATTGATCATGTCTGTTCCTGTTCAACTCTATTTTATTTTGAACAACTTCATTCTTTTGCGGCCTTTGTAACTGAAATAAAAAACACCATTTAGAAATTTTTAAATATAGATCAATTAAAGCCCCACAGTTTATTTCGTTTTTGTCATCAAATTGCTTCTTAGTCAAAGTAATTTTCTTTAAAATTGCATATTTGTCCTTTTGCATGCATATTTGAAAAGTATGTATCGTTTAGAATGTCTAGTTAAATCTTATGTGTCTAGACATAAATAATAAGCATTTTAACTATCTATTGATATTATGAATTAAATATTTACAATATTTTTATATCTGAGTTGTATTAACTGTACTCTTTAATATTATATTTTGCCTACATTACCTCAGCGTTAATTTCCGCAGGTCTTGCACAATTCAACATAGATTTCGAGAATAGAGACGTACATCGAATAAGTCTCAATTCCCTGTACCTAGCATTTACATACAGATTTTGAATAAGGTCTTTGTAAATTCCATTCAATGCGTTAAGTTCATTGAATATCAAATTATATTTTCTGAAAAGAAAATATATCTCATAACTTTTGAAAGCCAACAATGAGGAGTGTATTAGATGTTAGAAAAAAATTAAGTAATACTTACCTCGCTTGATCTTTTAATATGTTCATATTTTTTCCCAGAAAAACGAGAGTTCTGCTACCAACCTCATTGGGGAAGATCGGTTTCAACAGAACCACTTCACAAAATAATTTTGGAGCATCTACTCCTTTGTCATAAGAAAGCACATGAGTTTTTATTCTATCTAAAGGTGCACTTTTCTCAGTATTCGTGGGCGCAGATATTGTCCGTTGTCTGCAATTTGTATTTCTGAAACATGACTTAGACCATTTTAAAGCGGCTTCTTTCTGAACTTTCCGGATTCCAGGCAAATGTATAAACTCTGTCCAGTGTTGCTGGAACAAAGACGATATAACATTCTGATTCGCTTTCATAATTAAACTATATTTTATACCTCACTATTCTCAAAAATTTCTGTCAGCTTTGGTATATTGAATTGCGGCGGAAGGTTTATATTTTGGTCTTTAGAAATTTTGTTGATACTAGTCTCCTCCAACCATAAAAGGAAGGTCTTCATTATTCTGATAAGGAAAAAACTTAGATGAGGATTCACCAAAATATATATAATAAAAAGGATTACTTAGAAGATTCGGTGTAGCAGTGCTGTACATTGTCCTCAATTCGATTATTTTGTAAACCTATATAATACTCTTCGGCTTGTTTCAGGCGTGTTTTGATTTTTTTCATAAGGGATATATTATATTCATAAAATTTATCTGCAACTCCATAAACATGTTGAAATCTAAAAATAAGATTAAAATTTTGTAAGCTATAATATCATCACAAAGACAATATACTCATTAATTTTTCATAACTATTGCTGACCTGTGATTAAAACCAAAACCTACGTACCTTTGCTCATCATCTTGAAAAGGAGCCCGTGCTAAATATAAACTGAAAAACTTTTGGTTTATAATTACAAAGAGGGGATGTTCTACTTCCATTGAAGAAATAAGATTTGCATATTTATAGAGAACCAACTGCGACGCTGAAAATGTTCCAATGCCTAATAGGGAAGTTGTTTTCTAAAAGTAAAAATGTTTGCAGTTATTTTATATCTACCTTGCCTATTAGAAAGAATACCTTCATCAAATTATCCAAATTTGTTTTATCTGTAGTAAGCGCCATTTGCCTCAATAATTCAGGCCAAAGTCTATTCCGTTGTTCTTGCACTTCATGTTCGATTTCCAGGAGCAGCAGCGAAAGCCATATACAATCGGTAGATATTGGCAGATTCTTAACAGCTGGTCCGCCTAAAAACATTTTAAATGTTGATGCCTTGGGCGATTTCCATTCTATACAATCCTAAAAAGGGTCATACAAACAATTCGAAAATCTTTAAACTTTCAATCTTTTATTTAACTCACTTTATAATATTCTTGAAAGTATTGTTTGCAGTCATACCACGCTTCAGGAAATTGATAAGCAATCTTTAAAATAGTATCAATCAAAAATACAGCATTAGTGTTCTGCCAGTTATTAATATTCGTTAAAACTTGCATCCATAAACTAATCAGAGGTGCTGGGGATTGCAAGCCATATCTAAAAGGTATAAATAATTTATGAAATGAAGAACAAAAAGAAAATGTCTTCCAATTACTCCGCATAAAATATAATTGTAGATTGCAACATATTCATCAGTAGCTCAAGAATAGGCCCTGGTGCATTGGGTGCTATTAGATTTTTAGCCATCTTAATATATGTTCGATCACATGTTAACAGGATCTTCATAATTTCCTGAAAACTATATGAACAAATCAATCAATCAAATCAAATATTTCTCGTAATGCATTATTATATTTTTACCTTTCACATTTTGCCAAACTCTCGGGGCTATCCAAAAAGAGTGGGCATATTAATTGAATGCACCTTATCACTGTAGCATGTCTATAGTCGTTAAGCAACAAACGCAGCAGTGGAAAACCTTTTTGGCATATTAGCGGAATCGAGTGACCCCATAAACTTACTAAAATCGCTAAATACAAAGAGAGTGGACGATTTTCTGTGACGCCTTGAAAAACAATATCAATTTCTTTCAAATCAGGAATTACCCTGAGTTCGGTTGCAGGATCTTGAAGAATCTTTTGTACGAATCCTCGATTCTGATCCATTAAATGAATACGAAAAGTGGCCACCATATTCCAGCACCATGTTAAAAACTGTTCTTTTGTTGTTTGGCATTCCATAAAATTAGAAATTTGTCGCACACTCTCTGATATTCCAGACAATCCTATAACTTCAGGAGCATGTTTATTTGATGCCTCACAAATCAAACAAGCCATTCGTATATGTATGGTTCGAGGTAGAAAGAGATTGTTATCAGAATCAAAGCCCCATTCAAGTCTGCTTATAATAATCCTCGACAAAACATTTTCTGTCGTTTCGTAACTATAATTAAGTAACCAATATGAAATGCATTCAAAGCAATGCATCGTTGGTTTCCATATGCCTAAAGGAAGCGATTTAAATAAATATATTGCATTGTCGACCTCTTCGATACGCTTCTTCAGCTGATGCAAAAGTACTGATATTAAATCTGGATGTATCGAAGTTAGATTAATAAGTAAATCTCTGGAAGTCTTGTAGCAAATATCTCTAGTCGAAACGTTTATAAAGCCAATCTATTTTGAAAAAATTAAGTTCAATAAAAAATCATGATATCACAATAATCAGCCCTTACATTAAATATATGCGAGCTTATAGCCTGTATTAAGTCCCAGTCTTTGGTTCGTTGCCGTTCAGTAGCCATTTCAAAAAAAGCTTGAAGCAAATAGTATATATCTTCAGGGGAAACATCGGAAACAGCAACATTAAAATTTTCCATGAAATTAGGAGCTTCGAAGCATCGCTGGAAATCTACATTTAAAGGCAACAAATGTGACCTTAGAATTAATAACTAAAATTAAAATTGTAAGATTGTACAACGAACTAAAAATATCTTAAGTTCAGGAGACTTTTCTGCAGACAAAGCGTTGTAATAGTTTTAATATCTATCTACTGGAAAATATGCCTTTTAATTATCTACTGTCATCCGCAATTTCAAATTAAGAACACAACAAAATGTGTGAGATAACATATAACAATCTGGAAATCATTAAGACATTGACATTAAATCATACCAAAACATTTCGTTTAAAAGTGCGGTAGCTTGAACCTTCAGTCCGTTGGACAAATAAATACTATTAACAATACATTACTTACCTTCTTGTGCAGCGGGAAATTCATTAGGAAATCCGACATTTAAATAATAGAGCAATTGCCAAGTCGTTTCAGTACTCATTGCAGCAAAAGGTAGAGAAGAAAAATATTGCCATGTACCCAAATTGCGGGCTTTGTAAATATAACTGCACGACTTTAGTACATAGGAGTTGAATTCAACATCTAAGCGTTCGCATAAATTTGGATTTTTCGATTGATTGTTTTGCCTATTGAAAAAAAAAAATATTTGCATCTTATAAATTGAAGCTCAGCTAATACTAAAGTCTTACATGTAAAGCTCATAAATATCGGAAATATATTGAACACAGTGTCTAATTAATCTTCCTAAACGTTTTGCAAATTGTTTATAGCGTTCCATATTGTATGTTATTAGTCCCTCTCCAAGCAGCTGAACTAAAACTGAGTTGAAAGCAATTAATTTTAATACATAATTGCCTGAAATTAAATCCTTCTGGACTTTGTAGTCATTTCCAACAGTGTATAGATTAAGAATTGACCTGAGAAATAATGATCGTGAAAATAATAATAAATTTATTTAAAAACTTACTTGAATAGCGTTTCGAATGGTATTTGATTGAGTAAAGCAACGAGATCGCCTTCTCTTAATCCGGAATATTCCCCATTAGATGTGCTGCCTTCCTCACCATCCGAATCAATTAAAATCCATAAATCTTCTTTTACTGGATCCGAAATATCTTTGTTTGACTGAAATTAAAACGATATTTGGTTTAAGATCAACTAAGATGTATAAATGCAACTAACCCGCTTAAACGCCTCTAAAAATTCATTTCTCTTTTTTACGGGAAGAAGTAAAATATACATCACAGCTACACAGTGATTTATTTCAGGACTTGTAAAAATATCAACCGAATCCAATACTTCTGGCTTGGGAATTTGGAGGAATGCTGCTGCCCATGACGCTACACCTCCTGGACAACGTAGAATGTGGAATAATAAAAACCAATGATCCTCCTTGGTCGCAATTCTAATGTAAAGAGCAACTAATTTTGTTAGCCAACTTTTTACTTCGTCTAGAAATCCCTGTAGGTTGCAATTACGATTTGTATATAGATGTTTTTTCAAACCAAACAATCAACAATTACCTTGTCCGGTGTATGCTTCCTTGTAAAGCTAAAAAGTATTGAAACAGCTCTTCGTAGGTGCCTAATGCAATTTACAGTATCCGGATCTGAACGCTTTTGGAGAGTGGTAGAATTGTCCGAGGAAACTTTCGCAAAGACCTGGTATGATAAAATTTCCCTTACCATTTGCTCAATCTGAAAAATGAATTGGTTAAAAAATATGTATATATTTAATCAGAGATTTATAAAAAATGCGATTTTCGTTGCAAATTCAAATATAAAACCGCAATTAAATTTACATATTGTTTTTTAAAAAGCTGGCCAATTTCAAGATTTATACGTTTCCTAACAAATTTTACTTTTGAAAGTATAAAACTTCTTATAACTGAATATCGCAATGACTTTTTGAAATTGTTTTTAGATAAACATATACGAAATTAAGCCATTTAAACCAACTAGAAATCCAAAATAAGCATCTAAATTAAAAGAGCAAAACAATTGCTATTTTAAAAATATCAAAATAATGCATGGATGTAACTAAATAAAAATATGAAGTAAATTACATTAAATATTTATAAAATACGGTTAATACACCATGGTACCTTAAGCCTCAGCATTTCTGCACAGGCCAAATTATTGATGTATGAAAAGGCTAACTCATGAACTTGTCGTAAGTTGGAACAAGTTGTGTTTAACTCCCGGGCATCCACCTTCGTCACCCTGGAATATAAAAATGCTAATTCATAAACAAAATTCTAATGTAATCAATTTGAAGCATACTCGTAGGTTTCAGTACTGGTGACTGTAAGATTATCTCCGCAGACGCCAGTAAGCACGGTGGCCTCATCGTAAATCTTCCAAATTTTTTCCTGCATTTGAGGGAAACCCTCCTGAATCACCTTTATATCCATTACATTCACTTTAATTTTTTTCCTCGCTACTGAATATTGCATCAGTAAATTATACAGAGGATCAGCTGCGAAATTGTCCTGTAGGGCATTCGTCAGGAATTCTAGTTCAAACTGTTTGGCTAATTCTATCTCCCTACAATAGTAAATTTCTCGCAATTGGTTCTCCGTGAACGCCTTTAACTGATTAAGCTTCGTCCAGGTGCTTTCATAGGTGCCGGTTGTTTGCGATTCACTGGTGCGAATGTTATTAAGGTCTGGATACTTTACCATAGGTAAAAACTTTATGTGCTTGGTGAGGTTTTCCGAAAGAACAGGCGCAGAAGGTGATTCAATTTTGCATGCGATCTTCGGCATTTCACTTTGTTTTCTCTCTGCTACTGCAGTTGGCGCACTTTGTTTATTATATTCACTGCTAAGACAGTTTTCTTCCACCTGAATTGCTCGTATAGCGTCCACGGCTGTGTTTTCCTGGATATTGGATTCATCTTCTTCTGGAACCTGTGGCTGAAATTCTGCAGAGACAAAGCAGTCATGGCTGAGGATATCTTCGCATTTCGTTGCAGTGGACGAGAAGTCTAAGCTCAAAACCGATGGCGTATCTGTTTGGTGATTAGTTTCCCTTTGTTGCTTCTTTTTCTTTTTCTACTCAGGAGTTTCACGATTAGATAAATTCAATAAAAACGAAATTACTTGCCTTTTGAAGTGGCTTCTCCATGGTCGCCATTATTATAAAAGAGCGCTTGCTGAATTCGCAAGAATTCCCTTCTTGTTTACTTTGCTTATCTTAATTGACCGTCACTTTCTACTTCAATTTCAATAACATCGCAACATTTCAAATTAATGCACTTTTCAAAAACATATGTTTTACGGATGCTTGTTCTTGATTGAAACAAGTTCTTGTCCCATAAAGGGAATTGTTTTGTCAACTGCATCTGTGTGTTTGGTGGAGTTAAATTGACTTTGAGGTCGTTCAAAAGTATTTAGGTATCCTCTCATCAACTTTATACAATTTTCTAGAACATTTTGATAGTTATAATCCCAATTAATAAAGCAATACTATTTTTTTAGATTTTATGCGAATGTTTAGAATATTTAGATATTTGTGAAGTTTGGGTCAATTAGGATTTTCGAAATATTAAAATTACTAAATTTTCTCGATTTTGAATTATGTATAAATTTGGTATTTACGTTAATTACATTACTGTGTTTGTGTGTGTATAGGAAAATAAAAGCCAATTAGAAAATTTAGAAAAGTTTTCGAAAATTTATTTGTTGACATTATAATTAAATGCGTGTGGTAACACTAATAAAATGGAAGAAATCGCCCCCACTTTGTGTTAAGTGTTTAACGTCAGGCTATGTTTTTCATTGGTTTATTATCATTTGATGAGTCGATTGTGCGAAATATTACTATAAAACTAAAGAAGGATGGCGTGGTGCACTGTAGGAGATAAATATCTACTCGGCATTGGTACGTGATTGCTCAATTTTATAATTGTTTTTGTGCCTCCGTGCTCCGTCCAGCCCAGCAATTAATTCTGCCACCCAGAGGTCTTGGCCTTACCCCACAAACGTTTGTTGCTTGGATTGCATTTGAGTCACTCTCTGTGCGGAGGGACTCCTTAAAGCAAATTAACTTGCAGAGGGTAATTTGCCCGGCCGTCTCGGGGACCTGCCCTTCGTGTCGCCTTGACACCCAATTAAGGCCCCAGTGAGGTGGGCTCATTATGACTAACCCATGGCTCACTTTCCCATTTTTCTCCAGTGTACTAATTTTCCGATAACGAGTTTAAGCGGACGTTTAGCAGGCAACTTAAATAATGGGGGAGAATCAAAGCCGAGGCGTGAAGATTAGAATTGAGTGCTGCTTCTGTTGGGGGGATTAATGCTGGGCTTGTTCACAGAAGCGTTATCTTTCTGAATCACTTTGTGGTCTTGTATACGCCCGGCTGAGGAAGGCAAACATAAGGAAAACAAATTTGCTGCAATTATGTACAGCTGCCAGTATTTCCAAATGTTCTTATGCTTCAAAACTTTCTAAGAAATTCGGTTTAGAATAGGACACTCCGAGTATCCTAATTTTGTGGCAATTTTCCGATTGCACAGTGCCGCAATTCATTAGAATTAATCAATCAGTATCAGGAAGTAGCAATTTTACAGCTCGGATGAGGGTGAAATAAAAACATTTGCACTGAGATCATTTGGCTGGCTGCGAAATTCACTGGGTTTAGTTTAAATTGTAGCACACACTCGACTCTGGGCATTTGTAAAGTAGGACGTTATTATTACTTATAAAAATTTGTATTTTAGCCAAAAATAACTTCAGCCAGGAGGATAAGCCGCACAGACTCAGTCTAGATGTAGGCGACTCAGTGGTCATAATTAAGGAGACCACCCACTGGTATTATGGGTACAATAAAAAGTGAGTACTACTTTGCCTTATAACGTTCATTAATTTACTTAATTCCATTCATTCTTTCAGTAATAAAGCAATACGTGGCATATTTCCAAAAACCTATATTCAATTGTGCGATTGCGTTCTCCGAAAGAATGAATACTGCATTTTAAGAACTGATATTGTTGAGGAAGTTACTTCCGTCCTACGAGATTGGGGAGTTCTTTTTAAGAAGTTTTATCTGGTACGTAGTTATTTGAAAATGTTCCTTTTAAAATTTAACTATATCGAATGGGTTCTAGGGTACACATGAAAAATTCCATCCTGTAAGGCAAAAGATGTTTGAGTTGATTCGCTTAAGGTCTCTTCTGTTATCCGGAAATCTACCCACAGATGAAATGCGCGAAATTAAGCTTTTAGCAACATCAGAAATTGATATTGGAAATAGCATATTAGGTAAGGTGCTCCTAAATCACCCAGTGTTCAAATTGCGATACAAACACATCTACAAAATTTGTGAAATGAGGTTTTTCCGCAGTGGATTAAATTATTTGTTAGTTTCTTGCCTTTAGGCTATGTACAGCATATATATGAGTTTAAAATAACTTTAAAAAAAATTATAATACGGCATCCAAATTTTGCGCTTGTTGGAACTCCGAAGAAGTGTTCATATTTAAAAAAAAACAAATGAAACGATAATGGAAAATTAATTATTTTGTTGTTCACTAGGGTTAGACATGGTCGTGAGGGACGAGTCTGGAAGTGTTTTGGATATTAAATCTACTTGTACCACGGAACTCTATGAAAATCACTTGAATGCCATAGAACGAATACGGAAAGCAACAGTATGTTTTTGAATTTACCATCTAAGAATAGTTGGTTTGAAATGCTATACAAAGCAACAAACAAAATTCCCTTTTTTTCTATATAGTTTTAATATAATCATTAATGGTATTACATTTAGAGTCCCCAGTACAAGAGCAAATTAGCCAAATCGGTCAACAAATACTCGCACAACATTCTGTTAACTTTACATGCATTTGTTTGCAAATTCCAAGAAGATTCAGATCTTTTATTTTACCTATATGATCACGACCTTCAAAGGCCCATAACAGAGAATTACGTCGTAAAATGGGGTAGACAGGGAATAGCCCGGGATATTGAACATTTCAATAAAAGTCGTGTTATATTCACGGTAATTACACTTTTGATGTCATTTTCATTTCATATTTGTAATTTTTAATTTTTTCCAGGACTTGAGTAGTCATGACCTTCAGAAGGGTAAAGTTTACTTAGTTTGTTCTGCAGTACGAGTCGGATCAATGGAATTTAAGGAACTCGATTCGAAACGAGCTAGTGTTACTAGTTCCGTTTTAAATTCCGCAAATAAAAAACTTTCGCAAATTTCTGTAAATTCGAATGGATCAGTTAACGCAAATGAACAAATAAGGCGACCGTTTGGCGTAGCAGCAATTGATTTAACTCCAATCTTAAAAAAACCAGAAGACTTCCGAAATAATTTAGATTTACCTTTTATTTTGTAAGTATGACAATTTTAAGAATTTTTTTTTACTAAAGTAATAACATTAATTTTTAAGATGCGAAAAAGACAATTTGGATTCAACTCTGAAAAAACTTATTTTAAATAAAGACATTGGAAAAATAGAATCAAAATTGGCCATAAGTATAGAAGTTTTACATGGGGACTTGAAGCAGGTATGGTGCACGTATGTTCTTTAGATTTTTCATTCTATTCACTGATTTTAGGTAAAAGAAGAATTGCCACATTTAGTGAGGGGTAACTTTCCTTGTGCCAGAAAAATGGGTTTCCCTGAAGTAATTTTCCCCGGGGACGTAAGAAACGATTTATACTTAACGCTTGTGTCTGGGGAATTTTCAAAGGGATCAAAAAGTAGTGATAAAAATATCGAAGTTACGGTTGTTGTTTGCAACGAAAAGGGAACTGTTGTTCCTGGCGTAATGGCTATTGGGGCAGGCACTGGTGTTCTGGATGAGTATAAATCTTTGGTTTATTATCATGAGGATAAACCAAAGTGGATGGAGACATTGAAAGTATTCGATTGCAGGAACTTGCATTCGACCTTGTGTTTTGATTGATTTCATTTGTAGGTACAAATACCTATTGAAGAGTTCAAAAGTTGTCACCTACAGTTTACGTTTAAGCATCGAAGTTCAAACGAGCAAAAAGATCGATTGGAAAAACCGTTCGCATTGTCATATGTTAAATTAATGCAGGAAAATGGGACGGCTTTAAAGGTTTGTTTTCTAAAATTAATATTACAATAGCGCTAATTCTTGATGTCTTTTTTATTACACTATTTATTGCTTATCTCAAAGGATAGTTTTATCCGAGGTAATACTCGCTATGAAGACTTTAGATGAATTCAATTTCGTTTATAATTCTTCTGTTTATTTTCTGCTTTAGGAGGGATTTCACAAATTGGCTGTGTATAAAATCGACTACAAAAAGTATGACAAAGAATTTTCTTTGGCTTATATGGACTTACCATCAAAGCTGGAAGACATTGTTGGAAATAGTAAACCTACAGCATTGGGATTTTCATTACTTTCAAAAGATAACTTTATAATCGAATCGAATTTATGCAGCACAAAATTAACTCAAGATGGTAATTGCTTATAATAGAATCTATCTTTAATTAAACTTTCTGTTCCCTCTAAAGTAAGTTTGCTTGGACTGCTTAATTGGGCTTCTCACAAGGAAATGCTGGAAACATCATTAAAGGCATTAAATGATGTGCCTCCGGAAGAAATTGTTAAATTTCTTCAGGATATTTTAGATGCATTATTCAACATTTTAGTAAGTAATTAAGACTCCAATCTTAGTGATAATGTTTTTAGGATATTTATTTTGAAAAACAATATTAAGTACAAGAATTTCTATATATATAGAATTATATTGTACATTGCTTTATTATGAAATTTAGACTAAACCCTTAAACATATTAGAGTCTCAGTTATTAACCAAATATTTTAATCTATATTAGGTTTTATCAATTATTTGATGTAATGTAATAGGTATTGATTTTTTGGTATTAATTTTTATATTTAGGTTGAAAATGATGAGCCGGAGAGATATGATCCTTTAGTTTTTACTTGTCTTATACGACTTATTGAAATAGTGTCCGACTTAAAGTATCAACACTTTCAATCTGTTCTGGACATGTATATTAACGAAAGTTTTAGTGCGACATTGGCATACAAGTAAGGCATTTATGTAAAATTATTGAAAAATTATTAACTTTTGGTTTTTTTAAGCAAACTTATAAACGTTCTGCAAAGTCAAATTATGGATGCAATAAATGGAACTTATGAGAATGATGTCCTTGCTGCTGAAAATGAACGTTCTCCCAGCAATCGTTTATATAGAACGACAAAGTACTTGCATTATATAATAAAGTTTGTAATTAGATCGAGAAATCTTTTTGCGGCACTGAATGACAATAAGGATTTATATGAGTTTGAAAACAAGTTAGAAGGTTTGTTTCATTCAATATTTTATTTCAGTAATACCAAAATATATCTCATTTTTGCAACAGGCCTTTTAGAATCGTTTGTTAAGATGATTGCATGTCCAAATGATTTACTTAAGTCAGAGGGAGCCTTGCTGAAATACCTACATATAATTGCTTCGGACTTAATGCAAGTTTATGATCCCATAAAATTAAGGTGATTGAAAAGGTTTTATTTAATTATTTAATATTTTAACCCATTATAATTTAGTCATAGTATAGTGGACGTGATAACACATTTTCCACCTGGAAGACTGACACAATCTAAGATGATGTGCATCAAAGACTTTGTCGATACACCTTTGTTCCACCTGCCAGAGTGTCGTGCAATATTACTACCAGTATTTTGTAAACAAGTGAAAGATAGACTGGAGAGCAAAGAAGAGGTTTGTATTAAAACTTTTTAAACTAGCACTTCGCATGCTAATTTGTGTGCATTTACTTGTTTATGTGGATAAAGCACAGGGTTTTTGCAAAGTTTACTTCAGTTTTTAATTATTTTTTTTTTTTTTATTAAGTGTGCCATAAAATGTATGCATTTTGCCCGTTTTAAATATCATTTTGTTGATTATATGTGTCATGCACTCCAATATCTTATATGAGATAATCATTACATTGCAAAACATTACATCATATTAAAATTATGCTAAGACTCGACTTAATGACTTTAACCTTTACAAGTTCTTTACTAAAATATGTTTACAAAAACGTAAGTATATTAACGTTTTTCTTTTAATCATTAAAATGAATTGAATTAACAGCGTTTTGCTACTCGATTTATATACATTTTTTGTTTATGTTGCTATATTAAGGAATAAGTAAAATCGTCCTTTGCATAAAGGATAGAAAGTATTTTTTTTTTAAATTAGATATTCTAAAGTGGATCATCTTGTACCAACGATATCTAGAAATAATGAATTATCTTTAATCCTTTAAGCGCTGAATTATGCGTAGTTAAACGTATGTTGTGGACTGACTACGTTTTACGACGAATCACACGCAGGGATGCCGGATTTTTGCGATGGAGCGCATGCTGGGTTGACTATAATTTCATTGCAAAATATGTTGATTATAACAGAAAAGGCCTTAACTCTTTGAAGAGGGCTCAATGGGTTAAGATGAGTTATGTAATATTGGGCAAAATAATCATTATTATGTACTTATTTTCATTGCAAGCTTTCAAAAAATGTTCAATTTACAAAATACTGCTTGTGTGCTATTGGGAATCTAGTTGTAAGAAAATAATAAGTATATTCAGTGTTGTTTGTTTTAGGGGCATAAAATATTTGATTTTATATAAACTGCTTGGAAAATGTAGTGTAAATATTTTGGTGATTTTTTTTTTATTTTAAAAGTGTTTGAAACAAAGGTCGTGTTAGCAATAATAATTTGTGGGAATATTTCAGCTAGCTATAACGTCATAAATAAATATATCAGTTATATTCTTTTAATATTATTGTACTTTTCAGGAAGGTAATGCTAATTAAAAGCACATACATATAATTGTACATGAAACAAATTTTGGTCTATTTATATTACTTTCGGGCATGTAATTCTGATTTGCACGTAAAGAGAATATATTACCTATATGCGAAAAATATGAAATCATTGGAACTTCTCTTGTTCACTAACCATATTCATATCTCACGCATTATATGTACATTACACACCATTATATACAATCATTAGAAAAGTAATCAATGCTACAGTGTCTACTTTGTTATATTCATTATTTATAACGAAATATGTTAAAAATAGGGAGACAACAAATCCGATATTTGGCAGCAAGAAAAGAATCTTACAAAGGCAGCTAAGGTATTGGGTGAATTAAAATCGCAACTTCATACTCGTGAAACAACAGCCAAGTCGAAGGTAACAATTCAATAATATGCATTTTAGCGATTTCATGTGGTCAGTAGGTATTTCCATGCATTACAATTCTTAATTAAGTTTATTAAACTAGTGGGTATGCTGCGAATAAAGGGAAAGTTGACGAAAAGTTATGCCTTCAGAAAAAAACAAAATAAGAATGACAAATTAAAGGAACAGGACAAATATATAGAGCAGCAATATATTTACGGGAATATTCCACAAATTTTGTATCAGTCCGTAGTACATTCACCTTTTTAAAGTAAAATTTCAAAGATTGATAATATTAAACTAAAGTGCATTCTTTCAACTTTTCTCAGAATCTACTTTTAGGATGGTACATCTATATTAAAGTAATGGTAAAACGGGCAAAATGTAACTTAATTCGGCAACATTCGTTTCAATGAAAAGTGTGAAATTGCTAACATCACGCACGGAATAAATTTTCATTGAGTTGCTATTAATTATCAATTTAATTTTGTTATTATTATTTAAGTTTAGCATTTAAAGTAAGAAATACCGCAATTTCATTAGATATAAATTTAATTGCTGTCGGCGTAAATTTAACACTTCTGGACGATTAAAATCAGCTTATTGTGTATTTTCGTAAAGCATTAAGCATTTATTAAAACCCATTAAGGCCAATTCTAACAAGAAACATTGTCTTAAAAAATCATTTGTAAAATGTTTTGATACAGAACATAAAAAAAAAACGTTAATTTCTTATAGGTTTCTGAGTGCGTCAACATTATGAACAATATTCTAAAGCTTTTATTCCGGGATGATGTTGGGGCCGTAGAAAATGATATTCGTGATATAATGCTCATATTACTGAGAACAGTCATACAGACATCAATTGCGATGGACAGAGAGAATCCCTTAGTTGGAAATTTGGTAGCAATAATGCTTGGGATATTAAGAAAGATGACTACTCACCACTATGATATATACGTTAAGCATTTCAACACTCGATTTGATCTTCAAGATTTCCTAACCGAAATACTCTTAGTATTCAAAGATTTAGTATCAAAACCAGTATTTCCCACAGATTGGATGGATATGATAATGCATCAGAACACAGTTATTTTAGAAAGCCTCAGGCATTTGTCAGCTGTTATAATAAATTATTTCTTTAATCCTTTTGAGAAACAAGTGTGGTCGAACTTCTTTCAGTGTTCAATTGCGTTTCTCATTCAAACCCCTCTGCAACTTGATCAGTTTAGTGAAAATAAAAGGTCAACAATACTGGTGCGGTACAAAGATATAAGAAGAGAGACTGCCAATGAAATTCAAAAGATGTGGTTCCAACTAGGCGAATATAAACGACAATTTGTGCCGCAGCTCGTAGGACCAATTTTGGAAATGAGTATGATTCCCGAAATAGAACTCCGAAGAGCAACTATACCGATATTCTTTGATATGATGCAATGCGAGTATTATAGTTCAAAATACGTGGCAGAAGGTTATGGGGATACAAAACGAAATAACACCCACTACAAAGCTAACTTTAATGAATTTGAAACTGAAATGATACAGAAACTGGATATTCTCGTTGAAGGCGGTCGAGGAGATCTCGAATTTAAGGAACTTTTCAATGACATTATGAAGGAGCATTGCTTATCACATAATACTCTTTATATTGAGGGCGAAAGATTCGTTAACATAGTGACAAAACTTCTGGAAAGACTCCTGGAATATCGCTTCATTATTCATGATGAAAGCAAAGAAAATCGAATGGCTTGCACAGTCAGCTTATTACAGTTTTACTCTGAGGTGAACCGAAAGGAAATGTACATTCGTTATGTTTACAAACTGTGCGATTTGCACATGGAATTTGATAATTATACAGAAGCAGCATTTACTTTAAAATTGCACAGTAATCTATTACAGTGGAACGATACCGCACTCTCTTCTCTTTTGAAGTCGCATAGGCATGCTTATTGTAAAACTCATCGACAATTGAAGGAGGCTTTATATTATGAAATTATTGAGTATTTTGATAAAGGAAAGATGTGGGAATGCGCAATTGATATGTGCAAAGAATTAGCCGAGCAGTATGAAAACGAAATTTTCGATTATATAAGTTTAAGCAATATTTATAAGAAAATGGCCCAATTTTTTGAAAAAATTTTAAAGGAAATGAGACATGAATCTGAATATTTTCGTGTGGCCTTTTTTGGAATGAAATTCCCCGAATTTTTACGAAATAGAGTTTTTATATATCGAGGGAAAGAATATGAACGTTTAAGTGAATTTTGTACAAGAATACTTACACAGCATCCTGCTGCAGAACTAATGCAAACACTTACACCGCCTGGCAATGAGATAACGCAAGCAGATGGACAATTTATACAGATAAATAGCGTTGAGCCAATAATGGATGAGCAATATGGTAAATTTCAGAGTAACAAAAATGACAAGATTATAGCTAAAGAAATCGTCAAGTATTATCGCACCAACAATGTTCAAAAATTTAAATTCTCACGGCCCTATAGAGACTCAAAGCAAAACAGTTCAGAAGTGGAAGGATTGTGGCTAGAACGTACTATTTTGATGACAAGTTATCCTTTGCCGGGCATATTGAGGTGGTTTCCCGTTATCTCTTCCGAAACATTTAAGGTAAGATATAAAATATTGTTATTATAATTAACTAGGTACTTTCGGAAACAACATTGAAAATTCACTAAAAATTGTCCCCTCATCTATTCTATACATTTGATTGTTGGTTAACTGCTCTCACACTTTGTACGGTTTCTGAGAAAAATGTTCTTAGCTCAACTACAAAGTCTTCCCGTGTAATATATTTTTTAATGTTTGTTTATTTGATTTTAATACACGCAAACTGTTCGGTGGTTCAGACAGACAACTCTTTTTTTCTAATATTGCTAAAATAAAGTAACAATAAAGAAATTTTTTGTTATAATTCAATTAATGCAGACACCGACATAACACTCGGTTTACGTTAAAGAATAATCGGTATCAGTTTTCTGAAAGTTTCGCATTATCTTTATGTTTGAGGTATATCAAATTATGTAAATTATGCCCAATTTGGGCTAACTCAAAGAAAAGCCATTTCTCACTTCAATTATATCTCTAAGAGATTGGACCTTTTCGAATTAATTTCTGGGAAAAACACGCTATGTTAATGCAAATAAGGTGCCCGATTTGTATACAATGACATTCTAAGGGACAGCTTTAGTAAAAAAGTGGATTAACTGAAAACGTTATATTTAATGTTGTTATTTCTATAGATTTCTCCAATCGAGCACGCAATTGAAACGATGGAAAATACGAATAATGTCCTTCGTGAGCTGATAATCGCTCATAGAACAGATGATAACTTACCGTTGAACCCTCTAAGTATGAAGATCAATGGTATTGTTGATCCAGCAGTCATGGGAGGCTTTAATAAATATGAAGAGGCATTCTTAACAGCACAATACTTAGAAAATAATCCCGCGGATGAACCTCTTGTTCTGAAGCTTAAAGATTTAATAGCTATGCAGATACCCTTGTTGGATTTAGGTAACTTGTTGCTATTTATTTTATTTGAATTTTTACTGAATGATAGGATCGTGTTCCAGCACTTTCCGTACATCGAGTAAAAGCGCCTCCTAGTCTTCTACCATTCCACGAGCGTTTAGAAAAGTGCTTCGCTGAAATGCAAGCAAGTGTTGAAAGTAAATATGGGAAAAAGGTATAAAAATTGTCGAAATGTTATATGGTAAACATCTTTTGTATTCTTCATAGACAAGTGACCTAAAATTCGATAAAGACAACTTCGTTGTATTGCGTCGAAATGGAATCGTAACCCAACCTAGCGTAGACAGTTGTAACAGATTGTCTGAAACCAGTATTGGATCTTCTGAGTATGAATTATTTCTTTAAAATTAAAATTCGCCTAATTTGAATTTGATTTTAGTAGTGGATTATCTAAATCAACTCCTGGTAGTAGATCGCAGACAAGTTCAATAAAGTCAACCTTTGCCAGCTTTAATTTTAATGCTGCAAATTTGACTAGGTAATTAGATTAGAAATTCCTAAGTTAATGTCTTGAGATTTCTTTTATCTTTTTAGAACATCATCAAATTCACCAGGTTCGAAGGGGAAGATTAAGGATAAAAATCATAGCAAGAGACGGTCCTCAAAGAAAGTAGGATACTCATAGAGGGAAAATATGTCCGAATTTCTAATTTTTCTAATTTCTATTTTATTTATAGATTGACAGAGATGCTCTCAGCCTCCCAGTGTCAAATTGTCAGTGGTATACATCACCGCCGATAGAAACTTCTTCACCAGCTCCGTCTGTTAGAACTTCAACAGCTTTCAGTGCAGACGTTGCTGGAAGTTCTTCTTTGCCAGTGGTTGAATTGACTGAAGAGGTAAAAATTGTTCTAGACAGATAAAAACGTATGTTCCTTGTATTGTCTGTGCAGTACGTAATTTGTTGTATTTTGTCATTTAACCATATTAAATAATAAAAGAGAGCATGTTTTTGAAGAATATAAAATAATGGTATATTTTAAATGTATATAAGCTCGTTAATGGTTTATTAACAAATATATAAAAAGCACTTTTTAAATACGGAAATGAGGGAAGTGATAGTATATCGTTCGCATGCTTATAAAAGAAAATAATGATAAAGGAAATTCAATTTGGTAAATCCTTTAGCGATGGTATTATTTTCAATACTTACTTTTTAGCTCTTATCAAGTACGAAATCATGCTTGCATAATTTCGCATGTTTTCCACCATTTACTTATTGCACTTATATGATTCAAGTTTAATGGGCATGTTTATTTGCTTACAGATGGCGAGTCAGTTTTTCCATTTGAGGAATTTTCAATCTATCTTTCATTTATAAAATCTGTAGAGTGATAAATTTCTAGAAAGCTTAAAACAATTTCTTTGGACGATAGTTCAATGTGTATCACACAATTTTAAAAAATATGAATGAAAAAGCATGAATAAATAACATGTGAACCAAATATGCGCATACATTTGGTAAAAACTTTCATTTTCCATCTTATACTAGGATTGCATATAATTTTAATGCTGTAAAATCTGAAAACAATTTACAATAAACAGTTTGGCACTAAGAGTCCTTTCTGGAATGTTTCTATGTTTTAGTCCATCAATGCCGATAAGAATTTCTTTCCACATAAACTTTTTGATGAGTGGTCTATAATAATAATTTGTAAACTGTTAACAATTCCAGTTAACACCAAAACGCCCATTGCGATCCGAAGCAGAAAAAGAAAAACGAGCTTCTCGACCCGCTAGCATCGCTACACCCACATCTAATATCACAGATTTTGCAGCCTCAAATAATGTAATTTCTGGAGGAGAAAAGAGCAATCGCGATTCAATTGGTATGTAAATTAACATAACTAAATTGAAAACAGTAAAATTATCTGTTGCCTGTAGGTACAACTGATTCGACTGGGTCCGAAGAAAATTTGATACCACCACCCTTACCAGCAAAGACAAGAGATTCAGCTGATTTCAGTAGTTTGGGATTTTATGATATGACCCTAACAAGGCAAAACAACACAATAACTTGCATATTAAACTCTTCTTATGAGTACGTACAAACAAAAAGTATTGATGTTTCTTCAGATGATAAGAAGCGGCCTCCAACGCCGCCACCAAAACCATGCAAAAATGGTAAAAATATAGTCCTATGATAAAATGATGTTATATTTGCCATATTTTCTGGTTAAATTCCGTATGTACCAAAGCATGTAATCACTTTTTAAATACATTCATTATATTTATGTTTTAATATCGTTAGTAATCTCAATTATTTTTCTCGCTATCTAATTACATATAAACAGTATGAGTGCAATAAACTAGATTAGCACAGTTTTTCTTTGAATCTCTTCATAGATAGATTATTTTCTAGTATTGAAATTTCCTAAATAAAAGCTTTTTCGTTTTTATCTTTAGAATCTGCCCCTTTCATATCAAAAGCTGAAATCACAACATTAATTACTACAATAAGAATAGTTAGGGCAACGCTTGTGTTGTTGATTATATCCGCTGCTTTTTGTTCCTCAATTTTATTTATGTTAAATATAAGGCCCAAAACAACACAAAGGACGGCTTGAAAAACCTAAAAAAAAGGAAGCAGAAAATATTATCCCAATAAAGGTTTAGTGATATTTTTCTTACTTGAAGACATATTGAAGTGATGACTAAACCAAGAATCAAATTGTAGAAGTCGTGACTTTGTCCAGCTGAAAGTATGTACTTAAGCTGGGATGCGTTCGCTGATAAAAGTGCTAAATCCAAAATACCTTGGGCGAGGGTTTTCTTTGAAGCGTACGAATTTAAATTTAATCCAGCTATCTGCAAATAAATATAAACGCAAGATTAAAAATATTTTTATACCACAATTCTATGCCTGGATTGCTTTTTTTGATTGACCAAAATAATAACAACAATTTGCTTCCGTATCGCTTTGATTTACTTGTTTACCACTTCACTAAATAAATAATTTATTTTTGCCATGCAGTTTTATCAACACCGATTCACTGTTGATAAGTGTTGAGAAAAATATTTCACAATTTGTTATTCACTTATTATTAAAATTAGTAATGTTTCAAAAATAATTAGCAAATTTTTCATTTGGTACTAAAATGCAATATTGCTGAAACGAAATATTTTTAATATTTAATTGTTTTAAAATTACCTTAATAAAATCAGTTTCGACATCGGTATTTGCGTTAGGCTGCCTTTGTCCTTCATCGCTACTTGTGCTTGCTCTTCCCATTTTAATATAAAAATTGTTTCCACTAACCGAAACCTACAACGTGCTGAATGCGACTGATTTAAATGAATAACAAAATGTTCAAACGATAATTTTTAAGATTAGATTACCGTTCAGAAGTGTCCCTTATTTGATAACTAAATACAAAGACAATCAGTTTATTATTCCTCATTTGGAGCGGAGCTTTTCCAGAATTTACATTAACTTGATATTTGAGTCTCGCTGGGTCCCTACCCTAAATAACTTTGATAACTATTGCAGTTTACTTTTCTTTTGAAAACATTTTCGTAAATAACGAATGTTAGAAATCTGTAAATGGAACATATGGATACATATTTAACTTAAATTACGCTAGAATTAATCAGACGTGTAATTTTAAAAGTTCGTTGTGGACAGGCAAAAATTAATGGGGGAAAAGCAAAATAACTGCAATTTGTTTCCCATAAATGCATTTCCACAAATAGAAATTGCTAAGAGAAAGAAATGAAACGAAACAAAATTAGCTATTTCGTGTTTAAAATAATTTTCTTGCTAAGGGAAACCTGAAAGCTACCAATGTGAGAAATTCTCAATTACTTATGAATGTGTGTTTTCTATTTTGTTGTGAAAACGAACCGAAATCTTGCACGAAAAACTAATTTTGCATGCTCTCTTTCTCCAGAAACACTTTTCGAATAAATGTTGGCCGCAAGACTAGAACGTTGGTGGCCCATTTTTATAAGTAACATAGCCAAACCAGACAAATTGTAATGAGATTTAAATTGCCTCAATTACAATCGCAATGCTAAAAACATCATTATTATTAAGAGTCCTTCAATTTGTTCATATGCTTGTGCCAAAATTGCAATGTAAATTACAATCAGGCGGTATTCTAAATCGACTCGATAAATGCGGATAAGCTCATTCTTTTACATCTGCCTCATGTCCCGAATGTTCTCTTTGTTCTTTTACAGTGAAAAGAATGAGCAGCAGACGTGAAACGAAAATAAATTTTTCTTCGAGTAATCACAAAGAGAAGTTTTCTATTTTATGACACACATTAATGCAACAATGCGATTATGGAAGTTTTCTTTTGTTTCCTAAGACTGAATGATGGCTATAAGGTGTTCGTGGAGACAAAGGGTGGTAAAAATTGTAAGAAGGATTATCTCGCTGCTTATTCGTTGCATATCTATTCATAATTTAGGATTGATTTAATAGTCCAAATAAGGGAAAAAAATGACGAACAGATTAAAAGTAAGACTCTAGAATAAAGTAGATATGGTAGCGTTTCGGGATAGTAAGCTGACTCAATTGAGTTAAGTTAAGGCGGCGTAAACGAACCTGCATTTTATTTTGTTTTTGATTTTATTGTATTTCATTTTTAAGTTGTTTTCTAATATTTAAATTAATTACCTCCTCCCCCTAGATCATTATGTAAAAAAAAGCATTTATAATTTTAAATCGCTACTGAGGCGGAGAGCGTATCGTCGCCAAATTAATGGCAAGTGCGAATGTTTTTACATACTGGTGGGCCTTAAAAATCCTGGTTCATTTCCGTCGGGTTAAACTAAAGACGACATACATACGTTTTCAAGCCGGATAGCCAATATTTTAGCTAGAAGTCCCTATGCATCTGCGAACCATTTAATTAAAATCGGTTTCAAACCTGGCCTAAGTTCTACGCCTAGTCCAAGCTTAGCCCAATTCTAATTTAAACTGAATTGAACTGAAGTCTGCCTAAACCTTAGCTTAAGATAATACATAGTTTATCATTTGACCAATAATCCTTAAGGAAGTGTATAAAATATGATTAAAATCAGTTTAGGAGTTTAAAAGTTATGGCGAAGATATAAAAAAACAGCTACTGTTCCATTATTACCAAGGATTTTAATTTTTTATGAAGGATATCATAACGAAAATTTGGCTTAACAGACGCTCAACCATCTTTCTCTGTTAAATGTTAATATCAATTGAGATAAGGTAAGTTTACGATTTTAATAGATTATAAAATATCCCCTGGTAGGGAAAAGAAAGGAGACTTTAGAACAAAACGACCAATAAATGAAAATTACGAACCACACTAATTCAATCTTCGAGCAACACATTTTACTTTAATAAGCAAAAAAGAGGTAACTATAACATTTAATTGCATTCCTCTTTACCTCCACCTAGAGTACCGCACAAGAAAGTTTCAAGACTCTCAACGGCAGAGCCTTGAGAAGCAACAGTATTAATGATCAGATAAATGTGGCCAGAACCATACTTAAGTAGAAAGCCTTTCGGTTTTGCTTAGCATCGTCTTTCTGCTAATATAATAGAAATAGAGCAATTAATTTTGCTATGTACTTTAAATAGCGGCCAGGAATTGTTCTTAGGAGGATGGAACGTGAGAAATTCAATTTATATAGGCCTGCAGTACACTTCAATTTAAGCGGTTTCTGTAATCGGTGCGAAAATTTTGAACTATGCTTGCAATATGAGGCAATTTCATTATTAATATTTAATAATTATAATGCAATTTGTGAATTAAGTGAAAATGAAAATGATCTGAACATATTCTGAACGAAGTACAAGCGGTTGTAAAGAACAGCGCGAACTCAATAGAAATATTTGAAATGCTACTTTTGTTACACTTTAATAGCTTATTCTGGTGCAAACATTTAATTTGAATTTTTATCAAACAAAACTCGTATCTTGAAAATATAGATGGATTAAAAGTGACCATGAAAGAAAATATCGCTTCTGTTTAGTTGGCGCTGTGTCGTTACTTTTATAACTCCAAAATAATTCCAAAAGTCTTTACTGGAAAATTGAAATTTGAATGGTATTAACTCTTTCGGTACTGTGGAGTTAGCCACGGTTATATATTCGCTGTACAAGATAGTTTTCCACGAGAGTCGTTACACTGTTCGGCGAAAATGCTGCAAAAACAGTGTAAAGTTTTCATTCCAAGCAGCGTCGCTTATAGTGGACATCGATAGAAATTTTTAGATCCTGGTCAGCATGCATGGAAATAAAATAATGATGTAAATGTTAACAAAAGTAAAAAAAAGCCAAATAATTAGAGCAGCAGGCGACTTTACGCACAGAATGCGTACTATAGGGAATGATCATACCGAGAGAGCTTTCCGTGAACGCCTACTTTAGGCGGCGATTGTACCCAGAGAACATTTCGTGGGTGCTGATTTTACGCGGCGTTAGTACCGAAAGGGTTAAGTTATTTTCCAAAATTCCTTTTTCCACTAACCTTAATACCTTAAAGAATTATAATAATAAATATAACCTTAGTACCTTTCGGCGTAGCAAATATCCCTGTATTTTTTTTAGTTAAGTTGCTTAGTATTCAAATTTGTTTTTCCTCTTAGTCTTTAATTCTTTAGTACAATTCTTGGGAGTTAGAAACTTTTAGGTCTTTTTGGTTTAGTTACATTTACCGATCCTGCGCAATTATTGGGAAAATAAAAAATATTGATTGCTCTATGATGATTTGAAATGCTCATCAAATTTTATAACAAGCATAATAATAATGTGGAACGAATAAGAAAACAAGTGCCTTCGTTAAGTTTTTGAATAGGAGTCTACCATATTTGCTTTAAATAAGAAACGACTTCATTTCTAAACTTTTACCGCTTTTTTCCAAGAAATACTTCATGTTCCTTCACCTTAAAACATGGTATTTGAATAAGTACATTTAAAAATATGATTAACTTACTTCTCCTAAAAGTTACGAGTTAGGTACTGCAAATTCAATGCCCGACTGAAGTATAATTTACTGAAAATGAAATGCTCAACTTTTTAAGTGCTTCACTCGAGTTTTTCATAGAGTCTGGCAAATGCTGAGATAAAATAAAGTTATTTAAGGTGGCAAGTATTTCAGCGTTAATTGCTACTCTTGGTGGAAGACTTGCTTGAAAATTTTATCAACCTTCCATCTCATGGGTTGAGATTAAATTTTCCCATTCAGCATTCTTCATGGAAACCATTCAAAATCTGAGTGAACGTTAAATAAACCAAACTATAGAAAGTAATAAGTTTAATAGCTGCAATTTCTAGAGAAATACTCCTTTATATTCAAACTTAGAGTAATATTTCATAATGGAAATTGGGTTTTGGAATTTTCAAGTAAAATATTATCTACATAATTGAAATTTCGGCAACATACCATATGCACATCTATGGTCCATATCTCGAACATAATAAGTCCTTTTTAAAAATCATACTTGTTAGAAATGTATTTATTTACATATTTTTTGCAATTTTGGCTTGTGCTTCAATTTCAATTATAGACAAATTTAATTCATTTGATGATGAGGTCGAATTTTGTAAATTACAGCAAATAATAAAATGTATTTAAATTATTTTATTTGCTAAAACACAACATATTTAGGGTGAGAATAGATAGTTCGTTTTTTAATTCTTCAATTCCTATTCAAACATCTCTAAAGTGAGTTCAGTTCTCATCAGAAGCCAGATTTATTCAAAAGAATTATTAACTGGTCATAGTAACTCAGCGATGAGAGCATTGAAGCTCAAATCAGAAAATTGCAGGTTCGAATTATGCCTGTGTCCGGATTGGTGTTTTTCGAGAATTCAAGTGATTACAACTCGGCCGTATCGCTCTTTTTCGTGTGTAAAGATTTTAAATTAAAAACAATTTCGTGGTAAACATGGAGAATCCGACATTTTCGTTTAATGTTTCAGTATTATTATGGTGGCTTTTCGTTCACTAAATTAAATTAAGGATAATTTTTAAGAACCCAAAAACCAGTTATTTTATGCAAAAATAATTTCATCATATTTTCTGTGTTCCACTTACGCCCCATACTGTTAATATGATGTAGTAGTAATTTCAGCATTAAGTTTGACCTAGACTTATGGAGTACTTGGCTTGTGTGGATTTCCTGATGCACATTTCCGCTGCCACAATCAACAAATTATGCTTCTATGCACTTTAAAAGTTCTACACCACCTTGTGTTCTACTTCATTGTTGCAATCATATCCTAAAAGTGCAACGCTATCCGGTTTCATAAAATTACTATTTAGTGAATATTTTCACTGTTTGCCACTGACACACAAATTGTAAGCGACTGAAACAAGAAGTGATTTATTTGTATTAAATTAATTACTTCCGTCACATTATTACCCATAAATGCATCATATTCATATAAATCTGTAGGTTAAAAATAAAAATAATCGGTTATCGTTCTTGGAAATGGAAAAACCTCGTTAGGGATGGCAACAAAATTATAATAATACATAGTTTAATCAAGTCATACTATTCATATCATTATTAAATTGGTATAAAATGATCGATTAATTCAATATATCGAATTTCAACCGGAAAATATGTTGATATGGAGTGGATACAATCCATTAATCGAAAGGCATAGTTATTCGATTAATTAAGCATAATTAATCGATTATTTTAATCCTGTTTTAATTAATACTCGTAGTACATATATATATATATATATATATATATACGAATATACGAGAGTGTATATTAGATAGCATTTATTGTTGTGCACATGAAGATTAGAGAATGTTAGCAAAATTTAAGGAGTCACAAATAGCCTTGAAAATTGTGCCGTATTTTCGTTAGCTCGAAAAATGAGGAATCGAGAAAGACAGAGTTAGAAATGCATTAGACTCCTTTAACCCTTGTGTTAACACCCAGTACCCGGGTGCCCACCGTGTTATATTTGCATGCAAAAACTGAAAGAAATGAAAATTTGATATTGAGATTCCAAATCCTTGTTATTTAGCTCAAAAGCAACCATACTCGAATCATGAATTTAAGTTATTTATTATTTATATTTTTTTAATCCGGTTAACCTGCGTACTCATAAAGTTGGGTATTAGCAGAATGGTTACGAGAATGGAAATGAAATTTAAATGAAAGATACTCACGCTGTTGTTTGTCTATTGTTTTCTAAACATTTTACTAATTCTACAAAAAAAAGACAAATTCATTTTCATTTGCAATACCATTATTATTAACTTTTACATTTTGTGATTTTAAGTCAATTCTCTAGTTTTTATCATAAAAATACATCTCATCAGATACTCACACTATACATTCACTTCTGCTGACTAGCCTTAAATGTTATCTGCAGTTAGTAGTATAAAAACAATTATGTTTATCAGGGTGTCTGGAATATGTGACTTCTCTTACATTTAAAAACAATCTTAGAGTAAATATACCGTCTACTTTTATAAAACTTACTTCTTAAAACGTATGTAAACCAGATGGTATATGAAGATTTTTTGTTTTACTCTCAATGTTTTGTGATAGGAATCATTACTTTGTCTGATTAAATAATAAGTGAAAAAATTATTAAAATTATTTGTAAAAACAAAAAGCAATATTACGGATCATTTGAAATAGGAACTTATTCCAGCCAAGCTAGTTTAACTCAACGACGATATTTATGCATTCCGTTTGTAATTTTCGTAAAGCTATTAAAACAAATTTAAAATTTTAAATAGAAGTTGTCAACATTTTGCTATATAACATTAAAAAGGTTTAAATTTTCTGATTACAATTAAGGAAGTTCTCCGCGACCGGAGGATGGTTATATTTATTGTGTGGGTTCGGTTACACTTTACAAACAATTTTACATGGCTACTTGCAAATCATCTATACATTTAGCTAAACGGTAGGCTATTTTGAAATACATTTTTTTTTTCTTTCTAGTGTATGTACATACTTCGAAAAATCTCTTAATATTTTATATACTACATACATCGTAAAATGACTGGAACAAAATTGAATGACTTTCTGCATTCGGTATTTTTATTTTTGTGCCTTATTTGTGCTTCCTTGTAGAAAAAAAATTACTATTTCTTCCTCTATTGTGACGACCAAAAAAATGTACATCGGTCTCAATTCGTTTGTCTGAAAAACTCTCAAAAATTATGTAATATTTTGCTTAATCCACAGTAAATCAGTAAATCAGTAAATCATCATTACGTATTCATATCACGTTCTGGCTGCTAGGAGACAAAACGCTACCAAAGATAATTCATCTTGGGAGTAATTCGTATTTCAAAATCAATCAAAGTCGAACTAGGTATGATGGGGAACAAAAGTTAAATTGATTGCAGAGGAGGGATAATCTAGAAGTTTTTTGGAAGAGTCACTCATGATTTCATTCCATGCAAAAGAACTTCTTAATCTAATTCAGCAATTTATTAGCTTAGCACAGGTAAAGGTAGCACAGATGGTGAAAACGGAGGGATGGTTAATGTACGTACAGACGGCTTAATGGCCAATAATAGAAAACAGATTCGCTGGTGTTCGCTACATTTCAATTGAAGGTCTATAGGATGTAGAAGGTTCGAAAGAATGGGCTTTATTAGAAGATAAACTTCGTGCTCATTTAATTTTTAATGTTTATAATATCCAAAATTAATCAATAAATTTATCCTGTTTCATGAAACAGGTTTGCACAGAATCTTTACCTAACTAGAAAATGTAAAAATTATAAAATACATAGCCAAAAAAACTTTTAATAAATCCACAACAACGAGAAATTTAATTCTCTATCAAATCATAGATTTCAATTCAACTTTGCTATCTATTGCTTTTTTAGCTGCTAATAAAAAGAAAACTGCACCCAAAAAGTATAAAATTATTTGAATTGGAACATTTACTACTATCACAAATTAAAACCGAAAGAAATATAAGAACTAAAAACTGAAATGATAATAAGCCAACGGGCTTCAAATTTCAGAGTAACGACCGTTGACAACCTCGTTAACATCTTTCCAATTATTATTTAAATAGAAAATTATTGTATTGAAATCAGTTTTAGTCCTGTTCGTATATGCAATATTTTGGCAACGCACTAAATATTGTTTTCAAGATTATTTTGAGATTAATTCAAAGGATCATTTTTGGATATTATAAATCAAAACAAAAAAGTTAATCATTTGAACAGTTCATATATTTTCCCAATGAAGCACGACAAAAGTTCAATCAGTCACGATTGATATGGCTCTTATGGATAAAAACTGAGTTAAAACTCAGTCTCAATTTTTATATGGAAAAATTGAGTTCGATCTCAATTTGAAATCTTGTTTTCTATACAAAAATCGAGTGCTCAGTTTTTATGCATAAGACCTAAAATTTCATATTGTGCTTGTTTTTAAAAAAATATATCAAACAGCACATCAGGAACGTTGTAGCTCTTGTATGAATGAGAATAATTAAAATATAGGAAATCTAAAATCAGTACTTTTTGTGTATGAGTGACATAAAAGTTTATCTTTTAACTAAATTTTATGATTTTAATCTGACTCAGAATTCTACAAAATGGGAATCTCAACAAAAGCATTTTGTGGTATCTTTATTTAAATTTCCTTTAGCGAAGTTGTGTTAAAAAATAAAATATAAATGTAGGTAAAGAATTTAAATTTAACATTATATAAATGTAAACATGATTTCAATATGTTTTATTTTAATAACGAACTTGAAAAAAAAAAACGAAAATGTTGTGTTTAATTGGGAAAGCAACTTTTTCTCGACTTAATGCTTTCGATCCCATACCAAAGAGTAGCTATCGTGAACTTAATTAAATAATTCCGCTAACTGCAAAATATATTGGAAATATGTGAGATTAATACTCGCTATTTAATTTTTAAATCCTTTGATTTATTTTCAATTATACGAATTTTTACCTTCATTGGATACACGCTAAAATCCAAATGAAAAATTTGTTGTTTGAATAAAACGTTGCTTGCACGACTTAGTAGATCTTGTGGGAATTTAAAAAAAAGGAACAATATTGGGAATATAATAATATCAAAATAATGATATGGATACAAAGGACACCATCTATTTTTCCTCACTTGTGCATAAAGACATTTCGCATTGAATATTATTTTTATATTATTTTAGAAATTCAGCTGCTTCTGATTGATGAATGCAGTGATCATTATTAGTCGTCTCAGTATATTTTGAAAAATATTCTCCCTAATGAAAGAAAGTGAACGATAAAAAATTCAAAAAAATTAGAGAGAGTCTCAACTATGTTCTTAAATTCCATTTATTAAACAATTCCGTACTTTGCTTTCGGTATGGAGCCCGGTGGTTTATGTGCCGTGTTGAATTCATTTAAGCAAAAAACTTGAATTCAACTCGTGCCTCGTTTAATCAACTTTTATTTGCTGTTTATCGTAAGTATTAGTTTAGATATTGCGTATAAACTAAGATTGCTATCTATTTAGATCTATCTAAATTCCTTTCATGCTTGAATTAAAACATTTTACCAAACACGAAACAACGAATATTCGAAAATATTTAAAAGTTCTGTGTAATGAGTACTGAAAAAAAACTGCTTTTTACTATAACGCTATGATTGTTACTCATTTATGTGTAACCCTAAATTTTTTCCTTTTTGAATTTTTTATCGGTCATTTTTATTTATTTTGCGGCATTATTTGAGATTGAACTATCCTCTCGGATTTTGGATAAAAAATTAAAAATTTTAGTCGGTTACTTGTATTTCCCCGAGATATATATTTTTAAAATTTAAAAAAATCTGTCGCAATTCTCTGCATATATCCACAAATTTTTAGTTAAAATATAAAAATCGTAATACTAGTGATATTTTTTCATCAAAATAAAATAAATTGAAAGAAAATGTTTGATTTCTTCGATTTACTATTTCACAAAACAAATGCGTGCTTGTCACCATCGGTAAATTGAAAAAAAATATTTCACTTTAACACTAGAACTACCAAAACCAGTCAATTGTATATTTTTGTAATTCTTTTCTGGTTTATGCCAAAGTTTAATAGAATTGAGAATTACGACATATTCAAAAATCTTTTTCGATTAACAAAGATTAACAAATTATTTGTTCAAATTTGAAAGCA
Source organism: Philonicus albiceps (assembly GCA_963969385.1). Classification (NCBI taxonomy): domain Eukaryota; kingdom Metazoa; phylum Arthropoda; class Insecta; order Diptera; family Asilidae; genus Philonicus; species Philonicus albiceps. The sequence goes on along the minus strand of OZ017776.1, from coordinate 7,893,548 downwards.
TATTAAATTAAAGACTTCCGCGCCGGTAGTTCTAGTGTTAAACATCTTTAACACACAATTCAAATATTTCAGGAATTACAAAAATCCGTGAGGAGAGCTCACACTCAATCTGTTCCATTTTTTGTTATTAATAGTTGATTAGATTCTAACTGGACACTGCAATTACGGAAGGAATCATTTAAAATGTTGACTAATAATCATCACTGTGTGTAATTTAATTTGAAAGCTAGCTGCGATTAGAATTCCAGTTTTGGAAAACGGATTTCATGAGTGTGATAGTTTAGAAATAGTTGACTTAGAATATTTCACTTACTTTTATTAATTAATTCACTTCATTGTACTTTTTACATACCACAAAAATTAATAGATCCATAATTAAACAAAACTTCTACAAATGTTTTTTCATTTTTATATTCAATACTAAAATTTAAAGCTTTTTTCAATGTAAGACTTCTGGAAGATATTGTTAAATAGGCCAAAATTTTCGACCTCCGGATAATGCTGCTGCAGTAAAATGATAAAAGTAAATTTTGTTACAAAATCTTCCGGCCCTACAAAATAAAATGTTTATTTATTTTTTTTTTACAATTTAAGTCTGATGACATAAAACTGCATCAGTGTAAATAAATATTAGGTCATGTAGCACAAGTATAGTTGAAAATTTATCACAGAGAATCGTGACATTGCTTACAAGTAAAGACTGATAATACCTATAACGAATCGGATATTGGAAATAACCCTGCTCTTTAACACTACGTACATTTAATCTTTACATTATGTTAACATTTAATTAACTAATATTCAGCTAGATTTTCTTTTTAAAATACAAACTTACTTCAGAGGAAGCTTTCCCTGGCCCCTTGACCCTCACAGCCGAGGACGACTCGCTGCGAGGGGGGCTCCCCGTACTGACTGTGGTAGAAATCCTCGCGCATCATAATGTTCAGGCTGGAGCAGCGGAAGTAGAGGATCTCTTGGAAGGGCTTCCTGAAATCGCGGTTGAGAGTCGCGTAAATGATGGGATTCAGCAGGGAGTTGGCATAGCCCAGCCAGAGGAAGAGCGACGATAGTGCCTCCGGAATGTGGTAGCTCTCCCTTTCCACGAACGGTCGAATTAATGCTAATATAAAAAATGGTAGCCAGCAGACTGTGAATGCTGACATTATAATTCCTAGGGTTGTCGAAGCCTTCCTCTCTTTTGCTAGTTGAAACCTTAATTTTTTTTGATGGGGCGACCCAAGGATCGCATTGCCCCCGCTGTCGCTGAGGATGCCACCGCAGCGAATTCCGCTCGTTTCCAATTTTTGTTCTTGCGTAGCACCATTTAAAGCGTTTTCTAGGCGCGTTTGCGCCCGTTTTTCGTCCATAACGATCCGCCTTGCCGCCCGAAATATTTGATAGTATACGAAAAGCATTACCGTCAGGGGGATGTAGAAGGAGCCGAGGGTAGCGTAAATCTGGTACCCAAAATTCTGACACACAGTGCATATGGGTTCGCCATTCTCCCCGGTATGCTCGTTTCCTAAGATTAGCAAGGGCGGCAGGGAGATGCAGGCCGCCGCTAGCCAGACTAGGCCTACGCACATCATCATCCTCCGAGGGGTTCTTTTGACGCCGTACTCTAGGGGCTTCGTTATGGCCCAATATCGGTCGACGGATATGGCGCACAAGTTTAGGATAGAAGCGGTGCAGCAGAGCACGTCGAAGGAGACCCAAATATCGCAGAAGAGCTGTCCGAAGCTCCACTTCTTTAGGACCTCGTAGAGGAGCGCGGTGGGCATGACAAGGATCGCCACGCATAAATCGGATACCGCGAGGGAGACCAGAAGGTAGTTGCAGGGCCGTCGCAGCTTCCTTACGAGGCATACTGCGACACATACCAAGACGTTCCCGACTACCGTCCCCAAGATAATGACCAGCAGGATTATGCTAACTACGATGGCTTGCAACGGCGGTAAGGCAGTGGTCTCCGTTGGCTCAGCTTCGACGCTAGAAGGAGTCAGGGCAGCGATCGTGTCGAAGGTCGCGTTCGAAGCGGTTGTCCCCGGGAGGAATGCGGCGCTGCTCTCAAGTACTTCACCACCTTCTATTGATGATGTAAAATTAAGTAAAAGTTGTTCAGTGAAGGCTTCATTTACTGTGGGTGGATCCATGCAAGTAAGTGGTCTAGGTGACGGGCCCTAACGTTTTTCGTTTGTTACACTCCCATCCCTTGGCTTATTAAATATCAATTCGGAAGTTTGCCGCCTTGGCTTGTGGCTTCTTTATTTTAAGTTTAATATCTCCTCAGTCTCGTCGTCTTATTTGATTCGGCATAGTAAAACTGCTTTTGGAAGCAGGCCATGCATGTAAATTATTCCAAAACACTTTAAAATATTGTTCTCATATTAAGCACATAAGCGCCGCTGTTGTTCATTGTAAAACACGCCTCCTCTCACAGCATCCTTCCCCTAAAGTACGTCCGTATATGATTGTCTTGAATCTGAAAAGATAAGAAAATGCGCGTTCATTTCTTTCATTTAAGTTTAAATACATGCGACTGTCTACATTTCGTCTAAATTGGAGATTTTTAGCGCGCAAAAATGTTCAAAGATCAATTGCTCGTTTGCCTCATTTATTGTTTTCGGCTTTGCGAATATTCAATGCCTTCAAATCCAACATCAAATGTTACGAAAAATCAATGAATACTATGCCGATTTTGTAATGCACATACATTAAACGGTGAAAACGGGAAGGGTTACCATACTTTTTACTTTGAACACATAAATTTGTATCTTTCATCAGATGCCAGAACTTTCATTGTCTTTATCTTTCTATCTCTAAAGCGAAACAATTGAATAATTTTGGAAGACCCATATAAAATTTTCTCTATGAAGACTTGAAGGTTTCATGAGCCTTGGACTCTTTAAAACTTCAATTCAAACTTGTGTTTCGTTTAAGTTAAAAATTGTATTTGTTAATAATGCAATAAAATATGACATATTCAATTTTTAAACTGCGACGCAAAAAGTACGGTGTTATAAGTGTGAAGCTTTTATTTGTCTGCCTGATTCTCTATATCTGCCAGGATACTTACGAAGTTTCGAGAGAACAATTTTTATTATAAGCAATAAAGATACACCTATGGAATGAATGATAACTTGACTGATGGATGTTTTCAATAAAACATTGTAAAGTGAAAGGACTGTCGAGTTGGGTATATTTTTACATATGTAAAATATTTTAAAAAATAAACCTTTTTCAGTTGTATTTCACGTATTCTCATCTCTAACATGCAGCTAAAATAGGTAGTGAAATTTCTAACACTGATATATATTTGCTCATATGTTTAACAACTGAGCAAAGGCTCAATCTTAATTTTAACTTAGAAAATTTCAGCTTAATCTTAATTTGAATGAGATAAACTCTGGGTTTTGTATATAAAAATAGAAACTAATCATTTGCTCAATTTTAAACCATATGTTGTTTTTACAACAACGTTCTTCTCAATTAATTGTGGAGAATAACATGCAAAATGTGTTCTAATCTGCGCTCAGCGGAATCTACACATTCATATTGATTTCAAATATTCGATTTTTCTGATAGGAATGCTTTCATTCGAGCGCTTACATTGAACAAAAAATAAATAAATGATTGCAAAAAGTACAAATGGAGCATATGAGAATACCATTACCATACCATGAACATAAAATTTGAGCCAAGCATTTTTCAGCATATCGAATCGGATTGGAAATAAGGAGCTTAAAACGTAATTTCTTCATGATTACTTATGCACATATACCCTATGTACGAGCATATGATTGTTTTAAGCATTCCAATATCAAATACAATATGCTTATTTTTTTTAAAATCGTTAACCAACCCTTTGGAAATATTTAATTCGAAAGAGACTCACTGTGGTTTTATTCCAGAGTCGGATTTAAAGGGCTCAGGACCCGGGGCAGTGGAGGATGTTGATACCCTTCAAATTGAAGATTATCTCTTAACGATTGTATTTTTACAATTAAAAAACATCCAAGGAAATAAAATTTGTGTAACTTTTTGATATTACTGTCCTAAATTAGTTTTGTGCTAAGTTTAATCTTGATTCGCTAAAAAAATGCGCTCTCCAGACGCTCTAGAGGTTCGAATCTAAAGAGTTTTCCTAAAGAATTTTCATATAGGTCATGAGTAAATTGTGTTAATCATGAGAACAGGAAAATTTTCTCAGATTATCATATCCAAACGATGTAAAATTATACGTTAATTACGTTGCTGTTATTAGATGACAATTTTGAACAGAATTAAAACATTAAACCATAGTCGAATGAGATGAAGAGTATATTAACTTTATTTTCTTTCTTAAATGATTTAGATAATCGAAAACAAAAAATTCTGGTATCCGACTCATAGTTTACGAAATATTTCAAAGAAAAGTCGCGAAATTAGTTTCTCTTTTATTCGTAGCGTAGCAGTATATTCGCTCTAAATAAATTTAAAAATCGATGAAAAATCATTTAAACTTATTTGATACATGCAACAAATTTAAATTTTTAATTTAAAAAACGATGAAAAATCATTTAAACTTATTTGATACATGCAACAAATTTAAAGTTTAAAAATTAATTTTATTGCAGTGTCTAGACAAAAGTATTTATCATATTTATCTATTTACCTATAGAATATACTCGTAAATGAATATATACGCTACAATTGGTACGCACTCAAGATCTGAGCCTATGCCGCTGGACTAAAGTTTTTATATGTCTAAATTTTCAAGTAACATTCTTAACTTGCTGCGTGATACATTTTCGAAGGTATAAAAAAGTGTTAACTATTAAATATGCAATGTTTTTCATTTATCAATAAATAGTTACTTTTGTCTTCGATTGTATTTCCAGAATTTCCTTAAATAAATCGGACTTCTGCTCCGGCTGCCTCGCGCTAAATCTGCGTCTGTTTATTGCCATTTCTTTACAATTATTAGGACAAAATTTCATATCGTCCGCTGGACAAAGTTTATCATCATAATATTGGATGTAATTTGAATAATATCAAATTTTTTATACCTGTGCAGCGTAATAAACATCCTGAGCATATAAAATAACATGGATAATACTCTAAAAAATATTTACTACTATTATTGTAGGCAACCTTATTATTTTCTGTTTTTATATGTGTAATTTTATACAATTGTGCAATTTTACAAGGTAGATAAGGGGAATATTGAGCATATACATATGTTGTAAAATATGTACGCTTTATTACGTAAAATTACGAAATTACGGTGAAATTACACAAACATTGCGTGTAATACATACGCCGTATTGTGTAAATTAGCTTTAGATAGTGTGATAAAATTAAGGCTTATCATAGCAATTTCCTGCCATATGCTGTGTATTTTTACACCAAGTAAGTATAAAAATGGCACTAGAGATGTTGTACTGTCCATCCTTCTCTTATACGAGTATTACACAAACGATTCTTATTGTTTCGATTTTAGAATTGAATTTTAACTAACTTCTGAAATTTCACAAAAATCTAGGGTATATGCAGTAAAATAACTTTCGAAAGTTATAGTATTTAAATTTTATAGTTACATTTACAGCTGAATATAATTTTCAGAGCGAATAACTGGAGTAACCTTATACATTAAATTAAATTATTAAAAATTCGAATTAAACGGATAAAGAGAAGAAAAGTTAGAAGGGTACATTATGTTGGAAAAAGTTTAGAATTTTTCATAACTTGAAGTACTACTTTTGCTAGTTTTGACCTTTAGTATGAAATAAAATTCATTTTTCAAAATTCAATATGAATATTATTTAGGTGAATGACTGAAATTCAGGCACTACTTGATATATAAGATATGAAAGTTAAGAGGTAAATTCAAAATGCTACGAAGGAGCACGCACATTTTGCGGCAAAAGGGAATGTGGTACAACTCATTTTAATATTTTTTCTCTGCATTTGAAAAAGTTGCTTTATTATTTTTCATTTATTTATTTCTTGAAATGAATTTTTTATTTCCTTTTGAATACGGAATGTAACGTGCGCATTTTCACTGTAAGAAAGCCAAAACACAAATGAGAACATGATGCAAGAATGCTTCCTCACACTTCTTATTGTGTGTATTTATTACATCTGCAAAATGTAACGCGATGACTACGCTTTTCAGCGGGAAAATTACGACTGCAATACTTAATTTACTTCTTTAAGTTTTAATTTTATATTTGTGATGAGAAATAATAGTCTTAGCGGTAAACAAAGGATAAATATTAATAAAGGTTAAATAAACAACAATAGGATTTTAAATATAAATAAAACATAGTAATTTTGCCCAAACTTGGTATTTATTATTATTATTAGGTGGTATATTTTATGTTATCTATGATTTAAATAATAAATCGCTCTTCCTCCAATGACATCCGGATATACCGATGTTCGATGATTCGGTGGACCATTTCAGGCGGTATAGCGCCAATGGTGGCTCGAATGTTGGCTTCAAGTTCATTTAGAGTCTTGGGTTTGTTGGCATAAACCTGTAATTTAACTTGGCCCCATAGGAAATAATCTAATGGTGTTAAATTACACCATCTTGGCGCCCAACTGTGAGGACAATTTTTCGAAATTAATGACTTACCAAACTTTCGCACAATAAATCCATTGTAACGACCGCTGTGTGGTAAGTTGCGCCGTCTTGTTGGAAATAATTATCGTCCGTGTCAATATTATCAAATTTCGGGAGGAAAAAATCGGTTAACATCAAAAGATAGCGCTCTTCTTTCACAGTTACGGCTCGTCCTTCGAAATTTTTGAAGAAGTATGTTTCGTTGATGCCATTATATCATAAACCGCACAGTGAGTTTCTCTGTATGCAATGGAGATTTATGAACCACTTTACACCACCACTAATACCGACAGTTTTGCTTATTAACAAAGCGGTTTAGCCAAAAATGTACCTCATCATATTTTAGACGAAATGCTCTTTGAGTAGCAACAAAACTTTTTGAATTTTGATAGACTGTTTGGATGATTTCCAAATGTTGTGTCAACGTGAACTTCTTCATGGTGAAATGGCATATTGGTAAAATATTTTTTGATGAAATTTAATATAATTGTTCGACATATTTAAAGGTTAAATATCAGACTTATTTAAAACTTATTTCCCTTATACACAACAGAATAACTTCCAAATTTGAGAATATGCTAGGAAAATAACCTGAACGCACTGGTTGAACTTAGTTCAATGAGTTCAAGCTCAGAAAGTTTATACATTTTGTTTCATTTGCCGTAATTTCAATGAGAGAGATCCTGAGTATTATAAGTAATAATTAGAATATGATTCGTTCCAAAAAAAATACTTCATTATTGTTAGATACAGTCTAATAAAGAAAAAAATTGGTAATTTTTATGATTATTAAATAGAAATAGCTTCAACCTACAACAAAATCTAAACGGCTCTTAATATTTGACCGGACGGTTAAGTGTTAAGTTTAAAAATTAAAAAGAAAAATTCTTACATTTTTGAAGCAGACTTTTCCAAATTAGTTGTAAAAATACTCCACTTTTAAAATAGTAATTTTACATACCATTTTTAAAGTGAACATTAGCCAATTGCCACAGGTAGATAGTGTTGTATTTGAATAATAAAACGCTATCGTATACAATTGAATACCCAAGCATAAATCATTAAAAAAGCAATATACAGGGCGGGCCATTTGTTAGTCATTTTTTCATTTGTAAATAAAACACACATTTTGGTATGAAAAGTCATTGAAAAGATATTGATAATGAAAGGTGGTTCTATGCCATTCATGCATGAAAACCAATATCATTCATCTGCCTACCAGGGCTTCGCCTACAGGCCTACATCCGAACATCAAAATTTCCGATGACTTTTTCCAATAAAAGCGGATCAATAACCTAAATTTCAGCTCGAAGGTTGTTTTTAAGTTGTTGAATTGTTTGTGGATGATTATCATACACTTTGGCTTTCAAATAACCAAACAATAAATAATGAAATTGTGATAAATCCGGACTTATTGGTGGCTAAGGAACTTCAGAATTTTTTGAAATTAAGCGGCAAATTTTGTTGACAATAAATGGAGTGTTGCACAACTTGTGTGGCATGTCGCTCCGTCTTGTTCAAACCAAAGGTCGTTGTTCGGTACTCAATTTGGACTACAAAAAACCAGTTCACATGTTGCTATAATGATCCCCATTCAATGATTCAATGATGCCACCAGCCTATAAACCACACCAAACAGTAACTTTTGGAGGATGCAGTTCTCCTTCGTGAATAACATGAGGATTCTCTGTTCTTCAAATTCGATAAAACGATCAATAATTTTGCCAATTGCATGCTCAGTAGGACGTCCATGTCGACCAAAACTGTCACGTAATTTACGAAATGCTGTTTTTTTATAAATGGCATATCTTTAGCTTTTCATATTTTTTTTCCAATTTTCCAATTTTCGTGGGGTTTGATTCCGTCGTCCTTTGCGGATAGTAACGAACCCCATATTTTCGGGTATATGATACAAAATTAAACCAAATAAAAACCCATTTCGGTTTAGAAGCTTTCTTAAAATGTTCTACAATTTATTACCTTATAAATATTTTAATGTAATTATTAAATACACTACATAACTATAAAAAAGCGCTGTCTTCTCTATTTATTAAACTGGGGATAATTGAGACGGCGAATATTAAGATCACGAATACGACAATCCAACCGTTTTCAATTATTTCTCATAATAAAACACATAACGATTTTAGAGTTCAAGAAATTCATGAAATTCTAGCTCGACAATTCAGGTATTTGAATTAATGTTATTTTGTATTTTCTCATTGGTAAAGCTGGTTCTTCAACTACAAGCAAAGGAAATTGAATTGAATTCTTCAGCTCCACTTGCTAATCCATCAAAACGATGTAGGTAAATGAAATCTTCCCTATGAATAAATTTCTTGTCCTTATGTGTATATTTCCGAAATAATTCTTGTCTTATATGAAAAATGAAAGATATTTTCCGCTTGTGCCCTTTCCTTGTGGTATTAAATCGATTTCAAGTCATTCATAATTTATAGCTCTGTCTTTTGTAATAAGAAATTTTAATCAAATGTAAATGGCATGGAATGTATTTTTTCGCCGTTTCATTTTTAGATAAAAATGTTGCCATTCAGCATTTAATTGAACGGGTCCGCATCTGTTCGATGTTATTGGAAACTATGTTTTGCATATCTTCCACCGTTCATATTTTACTGCTGATATGCGCGACACTCATGTAAACGCCCTTTTGTTTCTGGACTGAAATGCCACTTTTTAAATTACTGCGAGGTTTGTTTAAACAATTGTTTGCCAAAGACGCGCCAAATCGATTCTAGCACTGTATCGTGGCGTGTAGAATGGATGGATGAAAGGCCGTTAAAATGAGTATTGCAGTTGTAAGATAAGAAACAATGGGAACATTCAAAGTTCCTTTTCTTTGCCGCAAATAAAATGTGCTCAGTTGCCGTCGTTAACAACAGATTTTGCTTATTCGAAGAGAAATTTTTATGATACCCTAAGTTTTGCAAATCATTCGAAAAAAATTAGCAGCTTTATTTTTCTGTTCAATCAATCTTTATTCTTTAATTTAATTTTTTTTTTCCTAAAAATAATATTTAAAATTGAAAACAGGTTTGTATATATATAAAAGTTTTTTTCTTATAAAAAAAAAATCATGATTATGTTACAAAGCAATTTCATTTCTTGCCATTGAAGTTAGTAGAAAATTAGGTGAAGCTTTAATGAGTTACACCTGAAAAAATGTTCGATATTTTACAAAAGTGCTTCATATTCGATAAACGCGCTTATGAATTAGGGTTGGCTTTAGTATAAAAACGCACACGCGATTCTCTTCTCTATGTTGACACAAGTGTTGTGTTGACTGACGTTCTTGTCGTTGGCGTTCATCTATTTTTGAGTCTTGCAATTGTTGTAGGTGTGTTACAGATTTTATTACTTGAACATTAATTGTTTAATTTTGTTTTAATAAACGAGTTGACCAGTACGGTTTAAGTACAAGGTAAGCAATAAGTAAATAAGATGTACAATGAGGTAAAATTAACAGGATAGGAATTTTAGAGGACAAAGAATGAGTCTAATTAGATTAAGTTTTCATGAATTTTCCATCGAATCTGCAATTCAAATTAGCAAAGGGGTGACTTAAATATCAGGGATAATTATTATGTATTGTTTGTGAAAACGGAAGTCGTGAACAGATAGTACCTATACATAGTATTAAATTTTAACATATTTAATATTAGAACTATCTGCACCAAAATCGGTACTTTAAACAATTTTCTGCACCTTTAAATTAATACGCTTTCAAATTTGAATTAATAATAAATGGAAAGGTTTTTAAATATGTAGAAACTCACAATCTTATTATGTAAACTTTGGTATATATCTGTAAAGTATTTAAAACAAAACTATAATTAAATGAAGGAAGAAATTAAGTTCCAGTCAATTTGACTGATCTTAGTAGTTCTACTGTTAATCCCACATCGAGGTATTTTGCTTGAAAATATAAAATTTATTGAATGCATTTATTACATATGCAGTAATTCACGAAAGTTTTGGAATTTGTCAATATTTAACATACTTTCAAGTTTTTATTTTCAATAAATAAATTATATCGCAGGTTATTAAATATTCTCACATTTACTGTATTGCTCCTCCCAGCAATTGATCTTGTTAATCTTCCTTGACCTAGTTTTAGTTGTATTTGTTTAATATTTAAGTTCTTATTATATTTTTTATATGCTTGCATTTAGCGAAATAAATAAATAAAACACACTCTTAACTCTTAGGAATTGAACTACCAAATAAAAAGCAAATACTTATACTACTTGCTATTTTTAAAATAAAATTGAAAACTTTTGTAGTATCTGAATTCCTTCTCAGAAAAGTATTGGCACTTTTACATCAGAAATAAAATTATTTATTATTGTTATTAGGAGAAAATATTTGTTTATTCAATATACATTAACATTTTGTGGGGTATCCCCTTAACTTGAAGTCTTCTCAGCATTGATTTTGTTAACTTTCCTGTTTCAGAAGGTCCGAAAGTTGTCCCGGGTTGCATTTTCTCAATTTTCTTCCCAAAATTTACCATAAATGTTCTATAGAGTTAAGATCAGATGATTGTGGCAACCAGGATCTTGTATTCGCTGTATGTTACGGAACGTTATTATCCTGTTGGAAATAAGAATTAACAATTCCAAGATTTTCTGGTATGTTATTTTTCTGGATATCGATATAATGGTAATCGATTTTACCATTCATGAGGTGTAAATTTCCAGTTCCAGAAAGTGTAATAAATGCACCACCACACTATCAATGACCTACCCCGTGAACCGTGGAGCGTAGATGTTTCGGATCTAATGCCTTGTTTGGTTTTCTCCAAAACAATTGTCTACTAAAAGAGGTTTTCTCCAAAACAATTGTCAAAGAAAAGCTTAAAATTACTTTGAATTTTAACTAGTCCCAAAACTTTCGTTGAGTTACTGCAAATGTGTATTTGAAATCGTTTTATCAAAACCTTTCATTTGATACCCAAATTGGTGTAGGCTATAGCACTCTCACGACTAAGAACAATTTAATGGTACCCCATTTATTCAAATACATCAAATCGTTTAGGCTGCAAGACTCGTCAAAGAAACTAATCTACTTACATACTTAAATACATGCATATATAAATATATCCGTAAAACATTATCCTCCTTCTAGGATAATCGGACATTACATTTTATTAATCATACTAAGAAATCGTCAAAAGATCTTCTTTTTACTTTACGCGGATGTACAAAATTGTCTCTATGCAACACTTTCTTCAACACTGCTCAGATGAAAGGGTTAATCCTACTTTCTACTTATTTCTCTCTTATATTAACAGAGTTCGACATGGCAGCATGTATAACGTTTTTGCTTTCCATTTAGTAATGGCTTAGTGCTGTTGTTTTAAAAAGCATTTTTTATGAAACACTACTTTACGGATTTTAATTTTTAATTCAGCATTAGAGAATGGAAATATGCTGGATTGCAACGTTGCACCTCTTTTGTATCTTTCTTTTCGATTGAGAGTACATTCGAAGGAATGCTATGGTTGGAACCAGTTAATATAAATAAATAATAGACAAAGTTTCTGACAGTTTTAAAAATACAAATTCATTAAAACTTAGGAGTTGTTCATGCAAATTGTGAGATATTATTTTAGGACTGCCTGAAGAAATATTTCTGGGATTCATAACGGAAGGGTTTCATAATGAAATATGTATTTGATAAACAAAACAAAGTGCCGAAACCACACACAGTAAAGCATTTCAGTTTATCTAAGAAAATAAATGGTGCTATGCGGCAAAAACCTTAATTTACTTAGTCCAATAAGTGCCACTATTGATTACACAGAAGCAAAACTCCAAAGTTATTTGGCAAATTACCGAAATACGCTTTTAGATAAAGTTGAAGAGCTCAACCGAAATGGAAGAGGTAAAGTTTTCAATAGTTTTCCTCGAAAGTACAAGGGCCCTGATGTAACTTTTCAACATCTAGGGAGCATCCAAAATTGCACATCTTCAACCAAACCAGGGCAAAGGTGAAATCGTGGTGTGCACTTGACGGTGGTTTACTTATCGATTTTTTTCTTTCGAGGTCTCGAAACGAAAGAAGAAACTATTTTGTTGGAAGTGCCACCTGCTTGAAGTACCTTTCGGCGTTTACATTGTTCGGAAAGGTAATTTTTTTTTTTTTTTTTACGTACCAATTATCCGGCTTCCTGCGTGCTACTAGTTTCTTAATATATGTACAATCTCAGCCATTTTCTGGCTTTTACGATGGTTCTTGGCAAATATTGGTCATGCGTGTCGTTTTATCGAACAAATCAAATAAGTTTACGTACGTGACTAATGGCAGTTTAGAAATATTTATTATCTCTACCGAAAACAAATGAATACAATAAATTGTATGTTAACAAGTTGCCATAGTTTATTATTAATCGTGCTCCAAATGATTTGAATTTGAAGAAAAGGATACGATTTATTGGCTATGATTTATGATACCTTCAAACTGAAATCTAATAGCCGTTAACAAAAATAACTTTGATAAATACAAGAGATTCTAAAAATATGCTGCGAGGCTATTAATTTAAATTATGCTATAAAGGAGGTATTATACTTTCTAATATAATTAAATATTGTGCGTTTTCGCATGTTATTCCAAATACTTATAAGCATAGTGTGCCTTTTGTTTTCTTTATCGATTACAAAAATCTAAGAGAATGAATATTTCATATGAGTTAAATATTCTGAAGGAAATAGAGAAATTAATAACAAGAATCGTTGACAAAATTGCAAAAATTAGTTATTTACACATTTGTTCAAAGTAACTAATAGCGATAATTATTAAAGCTCTAGTATTATCTTGTTCCGTAATCTTTACATATATAGTCTGTTTGGTAAGAACTTATCGCTCAGAATTCAATAATGCGATAAAAAGTTAACTAAATATAATTTTTTGCTTATTATTTACTTTATTTTCTTTTACGCAATACAATTAATATTTGGTGAAGTCACTGTTATTTTCTATTATAGCTATTCATCTATTGTTCATATTTTAAACTAATTTTTCAGCATATTCTAGTGGTAGATCCTTCCGGGCTTTCTTTACCGATGATTTAAGTTGTTGCAAAGTGAATGCATTTTTCCGCTGCAACTTTGCCTTCATAAGGGCCCGCACATTTTCAATTTGATTAGCATCAGGATTTTGTTAGGGCCACTCCATGACATTGATATCTTCTTGATCTTTCCATTCGGTACAAACACGACTTCTGTGTTGGACCGTTTTTGTAAACTTGCAGCATCCTTTCTGCATTCAGATTTCTAGTAAAAGCAATCAATTTTTCAAATCGTTGCGAACAGAAGCATCCTCACATATGAACTTTAATTGGGTGTTTTACAGTACGTATGATGTAATGCCGTCCTTTTTTTTAACCATACTCGTTTATCGATATGCCCAAAATGATGATTCGTCAGTGAGCACGACGTTTATCCAATCTCGGTTCAAATTTTCATTAGCCCATTTCAAACGATTTTTGATGTGCTTTTTGGATAAAAGGGATTTGGTTGTAGTACTGCGGTTTTTTAATGGAATTTTCCCTTATTCTTTGGCCTATGGTACAGAGAGACACGTATAATACCTTTTTCCGCTAATTTGCATCTAGCTCGCCTCAGCGTCATTTGTGGAATCTTTTCAAAAAGCTTTAAAATATCGATGTCTTTGTTTTACCTCTTCCTCGCAAGTCGTCGACATTTTTTTCCTCAGAAAACTTCTTACTCCTTTACAAAAGACGCATCCTTTTTAATATACTTCGCTGCCTGGCATTAATTCTATTTAGGTCCTCTCGGATGAAGGCAGAGAAATACAGCTTTAAAACTTTTATAAAATAAGGCACTCATGTTGAAAACCGATCTTAACAGTAGAAAGTTAACGCAAAATAAGACTTTAAGCATGATGCGCATATATAGAGGTAATAGTCATCTCCTTTACCTCAAATATTTCTGTCTCTTTCTCTTTCTTTCAGAGAAATAGTCGATACGTTCTTATCAAACAGACTGTATGAAAACCAATTGCTGTTTGTCTGAATTGTATAGATTCCGAAACTACTGGACCGATTGAGCTCAAATTTTGCCAACATATATGTTTCGAGTGATAGTTCAGGGTTAATAAAAGGCTTGAAAAATTTACATATGATAATAAAAACAAATCTTGTTTCGGTACAGCAGAGCGCACTGAGCATTGGCTAGTTATTAAATATAAATAAATAACAAGTGCTTAAAAGCATAATCATAAAAAGGAATTTCAAAATTTATACATAGATTTGAATATGATAAAGATTAGAATCAATTAATATCATTTATACTGTTCATGTTGTATCGTAACTAACAAAGTCTATATATGTCTAAAATCCTATCTAAAGTTAAACGATAGCTTTAACTCGAATTAAATATGAAAAGTACATAAAATATTCACACTCATGATGATATGTTGACCGGAGCAAGAATTCCATTTCCGGTTAATGATGCTAAAATTAATGTAGACGAGATAGCACTAAATGAAAATGAGTCCATTATTTTAGCTTGTTAAACGGGCACATACATCCAGAATTTTAAGCAAATGATTTTTCTTATTATTGGTTATAAATAAATGTTATGCTTTTAAGAAAGAATATTCAAAAAAAAATTCCATTTAGTAATGAAGTTATAAGCCTCGCAAGGTACTGGCTATTGCAATCTTTAAACTTTAAATGCGCTTTTTCTGGAGACAGAGTTTTTCGATATTTTATTCTTAAGATTTTTAACACATCGTAAAGAACGTATTTTGTGGGGAAAAACTGTTTTCTTTCCATAACATATTTCGAAACTAACAAATCTATTTGGACAGACTATAACGACAGCGTTACAAGAATCTTCTTGAAATATTCGGATTCATGGATTTATGTTCTAAAAGTAGTGTTAGCCATGAATTTTTTTTAATTAGTATTATTAGTATTATTATTATATACCCGAAAAAAAAACTCCAAACAACGTAAAAATATGCGCTGATTAGAGTTATGTATGTGACCACATAAATGTTTAACGATTCATTCTAGAATTTCTAACTGCGTCACGGCATTAATTGCAAGCTTATTCAAAATTCTTGGAAGGCGGTCGATCGATAACTGGAGAAATAATTGCTGAATACAAAACAAAATCAGGATATTAAAATATGGTTGTATTATGGACTCTTTTGAATCAGCTTTAGCTAAAATTAGTTCGTAGTTGTGAATTGTTCCATTTTAATATTGCTAATTATTTCCACAGCTTAAGTGTTCATCCATCCTCAGTAGCTTGTGAGAGAAATACATCGATGATGATAGATAAAGACTTTAGAAATTAATTGGTATTCGAACAAACATCCAATTTGAATTTATACAAAACGACATCGTCAGAAATCGATTGCTTTATCTGAAGGTATATTCCATTGATTCTATAGAAAGTTATTCATTTGAAAATTTTAATGATTTAGAGAAACGATGTTTTTCTGGAAATATATGTTTTTTAAGTACGGGTATTCAATTACCTAAGTCATTATTGAGTAAATAATTCTATTTCAAGTTTTCCGTACCAATATCGGAAAATATAATATAAACAAAACATATAAGATTTCAAATTTGGCGCATTTATAGTACTTTCAAAAGCTAAGGTAACTAAGGTGACGGCTCATAAAAAAATAATGCATTATAACTAAAATCTTTATAAAACTATTATCAAAAGTTAATAGCTGAATGGGTTATTTAAGGAACCATATAAGTTACGGAACATCATAAAATTCCAAAGGTAGTATAAATAAAGTAAATGTAAGCTATTGCTATTTATTTTTCAATTCGAACTTTATTCACAATCAAGCCATGGTTTCATTTGAGTTAATGGTAACTAAAAGTTTTAGTCAAATTTCTTATTTTCTGGAATGGTTGAAACTGTGATCGTTGGAGCACATTTTATTTTGTATATGTTTATACCTATTGATAATATATAATAGCTGCATATTTAAGCCGTCCATACACTCAACCGGAGAATAAATAAATAGTATTAATGAATTTTAGGTATTATTAAGCATACTCTAATTAAAGACACATTACGTCCCGAATTATATAATACTTTGTACTTTTGAGCATGATTTGCAGTATTAGTTTTTAATATTGTCCTATATGTATAAGGAGTAGAGAACCTTTTCAGATAGACATTCGACCTTCTTTTCCTTTTGATTAATGCTATCATTAATGCCATGTATTATTACTAGATCTTCTAGTTAGAGTTGGTTAAAAGCAAAATGGTATATTATTAATTTGTGTTGTTCCACTCTAACCAGGCCGTAATACGTTAATATCCCTTTAATCCCGCTTCGTAGCGTTCTATTAATAAAAGCAAAATAATGCAAAACCCCAAAACGTGTTTATATTGAACTCTACCACTTAAGAAGCTCAGGTCTTGCTATGAGATAAAATAATATTTCCTTCGTTTGTCTACTCTACAAGATGTATTTATTGGGAGAAACGTTCTTTTTATCTGGCAGGTTGCTGACAGGTGTCCTCCAGGATCATCTTAACCAGATGTGCTCGGCCAATTTGCCGGTACGGAGTGAAGTCAAAAAGAAAAGGAACCGAATAAAGTCTTGGGGCGTCACCTTATTGCATCCATACAAAAATATTTGTATAAATTTTTAAAATTGTCAGCAATCAATATCACTTAAAATATTTTGCTTCCGTAAACTGTTGAGTTTTTCATGTTCATTAATCCACTTTTTAGGAGAATTCTTAATTACATTCGAATCGAATCGAAAGGAGCATATAAAATTTATTTTTGGATAAAAATTCTTAATAAAGTTCCTTAAATTCTTAAAAATTCACTTCAAATACCTTTGATTTTATTAATTTTTCCGCAAAAAAAAAAAAACTTAAAAATAATCCGATTCGATTATTCAATCGAATTGTCTTTAATCATTTTGAACGAAAAAATAAATTATCAAAGGTAACTCAAATGAATTTGCTAGAATTTTGAGATTTTTATTATGAAATTTCAATTCAAGAGGAGCTTTTGTAAGCTATTTTCGATTCGATCCGAACGGATTCAAGAATATGACCCATTTATTTCTTTATTAAAAACTTTTCATTTCAAAATAATTTTATTATAATTAGTCCATTTAGGATTCCCATTAAGTTTTCATTCATTTTAAGGGGCTCGATACATCGAAGTAAAAATAAAAGCATAGCAACTGTAAGATCACTTCGTTATTTGAAAGCGTCACTGATTCATCATCAAAACGTATATAAGATACTTTCCGTTGACTTAGAATCTTTTAAATAAACACGTAGCAGCAATAATATTTTTCGAATTTTAACTATATAAAATGTGGTGTTATCAACTTTTTCTTTAGATAATTATAAAGAGTAATTATTTATTACGCTTTTAAGTCTCTGACGGAATGAGTCCTACTAGCACTTGTCCATTTTTATATACTGTAAAGATACACTTATTGCTCAGTTGGCTCTCGAGCCTTTTTGTTCTTGAAAAATGATAAGCCGCCTTTAAAGAAAAAGTAAAATTCGTGAATTATTTTCTAAGAAAATTTTAGAATTCTAAGAGGATTATTTTTCATTTAAGCTAAAGTTGTTGAACCTTATCTTTTACCATTTTCAAGATTATTTTAATAAAGAGTCAAATCAAATACGCTACCAAAAGCAACATTTTCTTTTAAGTTTCACTAAAACATTTTTGGTTAAAAATGGGAATGGATAATTTAATCATTACTTTTATGTCGATATAAAAACAAAATGTGGTGATTCAATTTTGTAGGTGTAGTAGGATGGGTCTCTAGTAACTTATTTATTTTGAATATCATACCCCCTTTAACTTTTTTACTCCACAATTAAAGTAATTGTATAAAAAAAATAATTTATTTTTCTGTTTCAAGTCATCTAATTTAAATAACATATATATATATATATTTTTTAAAGAGGTATAGAGTTTCTGAAATGTCACTGTTTTCTTTAGTCATCTTAATTCCCAAGAAATTAAATTTTCTAAGTCTATCGTCCGGTACTGCCTGATGTCCCTTTTAAGCGTAATTTCTTTAAAAAAGTTCTTTGCATTTCTTGAGTTCGTTACTTTTATTCTGGCCTAATCTTATTTTTGTTAAACTTTCTGGTGGCAAATTTCTTTCTAAATTTCTCCAAGCAAATAGAAGTGGGAAAATGAAAGAAAAAAGTAAACAATTATCTAAGATTTATGGAAGTAGTTTTTAACGTCAAAGCAAATAATTCATTATCTGTCTGACCATTATAAGTTTTTCCAGAGTGTGTAGTACGTGTGGAGGTAATTAATAATGTTACGCAGAAAAGTGGGAAGGTCAGAAGCCAACTTGACGCTACATCAATCGTGTTAAATTGATTGTAGTTGCGAAACCTTTATTTTAATAAGCATAAAAACGAAACTACTGTGCGCAGAGGGAATAAAAGAATAAATTTCTAAACGTACTTTTTTTCATTTATCCGAAAAACATACTTTAACGAGTGATTTGCATAACACGTGAGATTTAAAGATAAACACTGTTGACCTTGTCACCTTGTCGAGTATGGCAAATGACTAATCTAGGAAGCGGCAAAAAAACTTTAAAAAAAAATCATTTGGTGCTATTTATAGAGGTATAATCTTCATTTTTGGTATCGGAGGAAGTGATATAAATTGATTTGATAATCAGTAGCTCCAAAACATTTATCCCCAAACAATGGGCCTCAGATAAGGTTGTTGCCAAAATCCAACAGTGCTCTTATCAGGAAGTGCCATTTTAAAATCATCAAATCCCACCGTTGCGATATTTTACTCAAGAGGAGATATGAAGAAAAGAAAAATTGCTATTTAAGATGTCTTCTACTAATTCCCCTCATTCGTCCATCCATCTTTATTTCATTATCATACTGCAGACGAAATTGTACGCGGAGGCTTTATCTTCAATTGCGATGTTTTTTTATGATATTCCAAAAGACGGTTGTTCTGAAGCCCTTCCTGTGTTTTTATGCAAAGGCTATAACCTTTTACTGAGTACATGTTCAGGACATTATATATATATATTCTTTTTTCTGCTTCATTCTCTTGCTCCAACCCTCTAGAGCTCAGAACGAACGGACAAGTGGGCGATATCATCTAGATATTCAGATATTCGAACTTCTCCAGTCGTTCTGGAAGATTTTACATCTTATTCCGCGCGATATCGCGGCTGCTTTCTTTATGACTTCACCAGATTTTCCTTTTTATTTTATTAAAATCCTCCTCCGCTTACAACCTGGGCATGTTTTCTTTTGTGCAAATTCAGATATGGGTGGAACATGAGGTCGACTAAAGGAAAATTAAATGAATGGAAAGGAGGTCTATTTCATTCTTTAAAAATTCTTTCCGCAGACATACATATGCCCGAAGGAATGTACACAAATCGTGGAGCAATTTGTTCTATGATAAAGATATATATATATATAATCTTGAAAGGAAGATTTGCTTAATATTGGCTCAACGTGGATCTGTCTGCCGACGTTCCGTGAGGTGTTAATCTTAGGTGAAATCAAGCTGATTGTGTAAGTCGGCTTGGGCTCTTTCCTTATCCTCTTAACATAGATACACATACCTGTAATGGGATTTAGAGACATTCACGTTGATGAACTTTCCTCGTGCTACGTAGTAATTTATCTTGTGACTAGTCAAGAAATTTCTACACAACGATTCTCATTAGGTTTCTCATATATGTTACTACTTACTGACTAATTTTTATTAGCTCTGTTATGAGGCATGGTCATGCAGGCAATTACAGTCGCACAATATTATTTTTGTAACATTTTATGCTCTCCTATACTACATATATGGATTACTATAGAATTCAAATTAATGCAATAAACACACACAAATTATGCATCGAGCTGTGAGTTAAATTTTAACGTGTGGGATTACCACAATAATCGTAATTAGGTTTTATTTTATGAGTTCTACGGTCAAAAGGGTTATTCAATTACCAGAAATCATGTTCACTTAACATCGAAATATTCTACGGCAATTGCACTTCCAATTACCAAAATAATTTCAAATCTTTCCTCCTGGTGAAAGCACCAAATGATGCTTGTTCGCCTTTGGGCAGCTCTAAAAATAAATCACCCGACCAAATGTTGGTTGGAGTACGTTCAAATTGGATTGAAAATCAAAATGTAGTGAAAAAAAAAATGTGATTTATCCCAAAGGCGGGCCAAATATTTATTTTTCGAAACCGCTAAAATTTCCTCATGAAAATTCACGTTTATATAACCACTAATAATTAAGGAAAATGTCTTCTCATCCAACATTATGCACGCTTTCTACTATCTTAAGATGCATTAGAACTTTATGGCGAGGAGGCCGTAATTTATTTAAGTTCTAATAACTGTCTTGATTAACTTCAGAACCATTAAATTGCTAAATCTGTTTATTGTTAGTTCATTTGAGGTTCTAAGGATAGAGTTTTGTAGCATAAACAAAAAAACACTTTAGCGGTGGATTTTGTGAGGCGGGTAATTGCAAAAATAAATCATTGTCTAAAAGTAGATAGTGCTGATAAATAGCAGTGCGTTTATTTAACTCCCTGTCTTCAACGCTGATGAGGCAATAAGGCTTAGGCGCTATTTCTAAATTAGATGGCTCAGTTAGCTTACATAACTCTCGGGCTCATGGAGGCGAAAAACACATAATTTACCATTAGAGGGTTTCTTGTTTTCAGCGAATAGCGATGATTTTGGCCCCAGAAATTTAAATAACCCAAAATCCTATATCAAACAGTTTTCCTGTTTACTGCATCTGTCGGCCTTCTCCAGGACAGGACAAGGACAAAGGGATAATTCAACTTTGAATAAATTATATAGCGATAGGTAGCATATGCCATGCGGAGACCCTTCTCGTCAATCGTTCCTTTAATGCGGAGAGGTGGAATTAAAATGTTTTAAAACGCAAGCGGGTTATGTATTTGCTTAAAAAATTCATTCCCACTGCCTCTATAATGCTTGATTGACAAAAACATCTGTTTCTTAAAAAGTATTAATGTCAGGAAATGATAAACATCTTGAAAATTTCGTGGTTTTAATGTCAACCCTTTTCTGGGCTTTTCCATGAATTTTCATAAAATCTTTTGCCTCTTTTAAATTATTTATTAAACACTACGAATAAAAGAATCTAAATCTATTTTGCAAATACATTTTAAGATAATAAACAATAAATAACAAATACCTATTATGATAAAACTTTTAAGGGTACCTTATGTCCTGTTCCAGCCATTATATGTAATATCTATCAAATTTATTATAAGTAAAATGATTATTAAGGCGGTATTAATCAAATATAAGTAGTACTTGAATATGTGCTAATTATAAAAATGAAACACTTTGTCGGACATAAAAATTGTCATTTTTTATGCGGAGTTATCTTGAAATAGGTACAATTGCACCTTGAAACTTTCCTTTGCCAACCTCAGTATGCGGCAAATGGTTTCAGTTACATAGTCATTATGGATAATGCAAAGCGATTATGTCTAATAAATTTGTCTATAGTATATATAAGTAAGATTACAAGTAGTTAGCAAACTTTGTTTAGATTTGTTTATTAATCAGGTTTTCTATGAACCAATTTTCTCTATAAATCAGACTTGTAAAATAATGAATCGCATTGATAATAACTACTTCTACCATTACCATTCAAGTAATGAAAATTTCTATAATTACCATTATTGGAAATAAAAGTAATGGAAACTTAAATATTATTGCGCAATTAAAATAGTTTCATTCGAATTTCAATTGCAATGTGTAATGATAATTAAAAAAATATTCAATTCCTGGTAATGGGAATGATAATTGTACTGAAAGTGATAATTAAACAAGTCTACTATAAAACCACAAATATTAAATGTAATATTGTAATATTATGTGGTTTATTAAAGTACCTTACGAATAATCTTAAGTTTTAGCTCCGATGTATTACAGAATATTATTTGTATGAACCTTTTTTCATTCGTAAGTATTGAAACAAAATACGTGATATCTTTTGAAAATATTGACTTATTCCTGTTCTTGCTGTTTCAAAGTGGTTTGTAGGGAATATTGTTTTCTTTTGTAAATAAATCTCTTCTCCTTGATGGAAAAATTTGCCAGGAAAAGATGAATTTAAAATTGTTACCAAACATTTTCATTGAGTACAAATTTAAGTACTGATTTTTCATAGATTTTGATCGAAATTCACATGCACGCAACTACAATTTTGAATATATTTTGATATATTTTGATAACTAACTACGTGAAAGCAAAATCAACTAATTGAAGTACCCTCTGTATGTAACTCTAACCTTAACCCCATTGAGATTTTATGGAGTAGTTCTGAAAGTATTGAAGGCGACTTATTCATTCATCAATGCCTCAAACAATTTTCGAAATGATTTAACGTAGTAGTGAACACTATTTATGCATCTACCAGTGGTATATTAATTAAAAAATTTCTGGAAATTTTTCTCAGTTTTAATATGAATGAATAAATTACGAAATACACTGTATATTGTATACATAATTTTTGTTTTTCAGCATTAGAACTCAAAAATACAAAAAAAAAAAAAAAACTACTACGGCTTAACTTAATTGAGAAATTTATCAATCATAAAATAGGTTTACGTTTACTTTTATGTTTTTCAAAATAATTTTATATGCATTTACACATTTTCATTTATTAGGGGTTTAAATTCTCATACTTCTCTGGTCCTTCACCTAGCTGTGCGCCTGTCTGATATTAATAAAAATATTTGCGGTAAAAGGCTGAAAAAATGATAAATTTTTGTATATTTGTAAAAATATTCTTTATATATTTATTTAATTTTAATTACACCCACAAAAATGTGTGAGCAGCGATGTAAACAAAAAATTTATGCACATTTTTCATAGTACAAAAATTCAAAGAGTATTCCGAGAGATAATGCAAATCCATGAAAAGGCATTTTGTTTAAGGAAAGAATGCTTTTCATTTTCGCGGAATAAATATTTCTCGAAATAAAGTAGATTTCTTGAATGCAGGAAGGTGGAAAGGAGATTGAAAAATATAAGTTTTACGCCTCGTAGGTATGGGAAATTTACTACCCGCTCTGCTTGAACGTAATTTACTTCTTTCATAAAGGACAGCCTGCTTAGGTTCAGTATGCCTTTCTGCGTCACCCTTGACATTTAGAAGGATTGAAATTTTATTTGAAAAGCTGCTGAAGTTTATGGATAATTCAGCATAAAAGTGTAGAAGTACTTATAACATCATAAAGTAAAAATACCTTCAAGCCCCCATTTTGCCAGCTTCTGCTTGTCGCGGTGTGTACCAATTTACTGTGCGTAGGTGCGTTTCGTACCGGGGGTAATGATTTGTTAAATTATTGGCATCTTAATCTAAAGCAGACGAGTGACTTACCTCTTGTAAATGTGATGTGCTTTAAAATGCTCAAAACGCGGAAAATCCCCCAAAGCAATTTTTCTGCTTGAAGACGCAGCATTGTGACATCCTAACAATATGGGTTAGAATGGGCAAAAGACTTAAAATATATTTACCTACCTTGAGCACTCATCGTTTCGATTACTTTTCCTACATTCCCTTTATATGCTATGGGCTGGATACCTGCCAACTTTAGTTGTCGCAATTTACATTTACAAATCGTGCTCTAAATAATGTAAATGTACCTGAAATAAAATTAAATGCTTCCGCAAGGAATATAGCAAACTTGGTCCTTGTAATGTTAACGTTGCAGCGGAGCATACCAAAAAATTAACTTTCAGCTCAAGGTAATAGTTCCACTAACCGACATACCCTTTTGCTCCCACCAACCACTAATTGAAATTAGATATCCAGACTAAATGGGGGCGTTTATCAAAGTATTTTATCTAGAGATGCATTAGCACACCAGAACCAGTTTTACCCTACTTTCGGTGTCTACATTATCACTGAACATATCGCGTTAAATCTACGAGTAGTGTTTGCCCATATCATGGGATATTCCCGAAATTGCTATAACCTTGCGTTTTTATAAAGCCATTAATAGCAGCCCTTTGTTCATAAAATGTAATTATCACGATGGATGGTTTGCGATCGATTCAATTAAAAATTTTTCGATATTGAATTTCAGATCGGTTAAGTCTATTGTAAGCTTTATTTTTATATTTCACTACAATACGATTATAAGTGAAGCTTGGTGTGCTCATTTAAATAAATTACGTTAAAGGTATAAATTTCACCCCAGTATAATCTTATATATATTCATGAAGTTTTCAACTTTGTCCTCGACATCAGCCCTATTAACAATTAAAAATACATAAATTCTTCAAACACAACTTTATCCAAAATGTAAATAACAGCCAGAAAATTCTAAGTACTTAAAAATGTATTATTACTCCGTTAAAACAATTGATGTAATGGTACAATAAAGAATAATAATCAGAATAATAGGACTATCCTTTATTGTACCAAGTTTTTACTATTGAATCGATCAATACCAAACAAATCTTGTCTGGCGCGATCGTTATAGGGCCGTCTATTAAAGATACCCAAGGTTCAGAAACTTCTTGGCGACTCGAGATAAGAAAAGGGTGGCTGCAGGGTTAAAAACAAGTAAAGAGACTGCATGATCGCAGGGAACTTATAATTTTTAGGATATTTCTAGTGAACATAAATACTCGTATACTTTTTCAAAAACGTGTTAATAAGTTGAGGTAAGCCCTTTTCTGTACAAATTAATATGAAAAAATGCAAACCAACCACATATTGTAAAAGAAATTATAGAAACCGTAATAAATTAGAGTAAACTACGATCTCTTCTCTGATCTCTTTCTTTGATTTTCTTCTGCTGATTTTGCTCAGATTTTAATCGTTATTTAAGACAGAAATCAACTGTTTGGAATAAATGACCCGTAATCCGACCAACGAGTCTAACTCGTCATATTCAAATTGTGACCTCGAATCAGACTCGTCATTGTTAAAGGAGTTAAAGGATAAGTAAGTTCGATTTTAATCGTTAAATTAAAAGGAGATGACCATTGATAAGGTCGCGAAGTTATTTCATTGCGCAACTCTGATAAAAATGCTTACAAATTCCAGATATGGTGTTAATCCTGTGTGCTAAATAAGAAATAAGTACAGCGTGGAAAAAAAAATAAAGAGTGAATTTCAAAAAACTAATGCAGTAACCCTATGATTAAAGCAGTTAATTGGTTAATTAAATTGGTGCAGTGACACCTTAATCCAAGTCAAAAAACTCTGCGCTAGTCAAGCGTTTAGAAAATTGCAGGATTCGAGTGAGTGCGGAGATCGGTGAAGGAAATGCACCCCATTAACCTTATCCTAGTTAAAATGGTAAAAAAAAAATTTGTTCTATATTCTTTCCAAGTAAATTCGTTCCTATGACATTCTGGACTTACACGAATATCAAAATAAATGGCTCATTTGATGCTGATAACAAGGAGAATTTTACTCTAGCAGAGTGGATCAGAAGTGCAGATGTCTTAAAGGAAATTTATCTGTGGGTGGATAAGACCACCTTATTTAATGCTTTTTGTCATTTGCACAGAGCAGCGGAATTCTGGTTAGTAAGTAAACAATCAGAAATAAAGTCTTGGAACAGATTCACGGCGAGGTTAGTGAAGAGATTCATCTTGGTGAAAAATAAATTCTGCTATTATAATTAAGATAATGGCTCAAAAAAGGAAGGGAGAGGAGCGTGCAGAGAATTATTTCTATACAGTGACAATTGTTGGAAAAAAGCTATAATAGACTACATCATTTCCAGAGTAGGTGGTCGCACCTTGAAAAAGATTCCTAACACTATGCGACTTTGAGTCGAGTTGATAAAAGCATTATCTCAATTAACTTAAACTAATTACAGATTTCATTATTATAAATTAAATGTTTCCTCAATACCTTTTTTATAAAACTATTTCACTATTTGACCATGCTGGTTATAAGGAAGAAATTATATTAAGGTTTAATTGCTTATTAATTACAACCCTTCAAGCATTACAAGAACATTGTTTCCGTAAATATTATTTTAAGAACTGCTGATTGTATTTATTGTAAAAATATTAAATAGTAAGCTTTAAGATTATTTTCTAAAATGTTATCTCAAAACGGAAGAAAAAATTACATAACAACTTTTTTGGGTATTTTTAAAAAATTATTAGAAAATATAAGTTTGTAACGTAGCTTAAATGAAAGCCTGAGTTATAATCTAGGCATATCCAATATAATTTTAAATCTCTATTGAAATTTTTACAGATCTTCACGAACAAGTTTTTCATGAGAGTGTGCTTCGAAAAGTAAAACTGACTGATTATTTTGAATTGTTTTTAATGTTTTGTATTTTTATGTAATAAGAATAACTTAAGATTTCAGTTATAATTTTCCTTTATTTTTCAATGATTTTTTTAAAAATTCTCAAAATTCTGCTTTTCTGTATTTTATACTTCCATTTTCCTCGAAAACAAAAACGAATTGTTACAGTACCCAAATACTTAAAAATAAATTACAATATCTCTTTATGAAAATATATCCAGGGCATATTTCAGTTCGTGGATTACTAAAAGATTCCTTCTAAGGATTTTGCCTCCCCAACATAAAGTCAACATATTTTTGTTGAGTTCATCAAAAGCGGTTCGCGCTAAAGTATTGCTTTGATTAAAATTGTTTCCCTCTAGCCCACCAGTATATATCAAAAATGTTAAATTTTCTTATGCTATTTAGAAGATGTAATTAGCGTTATTGAATCTGCAGAGATTCCTCAATTTCTACGAACCTTAATCAGGAAGCTTAACATGATATTTAGGATTTCATGTGGACTCTTGAAAATTTGAGAAAGGATAATCAAGTTTAAATTGCTGATACAAGGAATTGATTCGAGCTGGTTCAGATAGTCCCCTTTCTAGGAAAACGGGAAAGTCGTAAAACTTCGGAGGTTCGCTTTGGTTCCGTTTTATTCCCCTTGAGGATGATCGGTATAAAATTGAATACATCAAATCAAGAGGAATCACTGGGGCCACTTTGCGATATATTGTAGAAAATATATGCGTTCGATATTTTAAAAACATTCAGTTTAATTTTGTGGTAGCTTATTCACAAGAAATAACAGAGAAATGGTCTTGGTACGGGGGAAGAACGGCGAAAGAAGAATTCTTGAACGAATTTCATAAGTGAGTAATGACAATGAGAATATAAGTCTTACTAAATACGATCGTAACATAAAATTTTCTTTATTTGCACATAAAACTGCCATCGGTCTAATAGCGTCTCGTTCTCAAAAGAAATTGTTAAGTAAAAGTTTCCAGCTCAATTTTCCAAAAGTTATGCGCGTATGCAGTGGGGGAGAAACTCACATTATCTCTCCTAAATTACACCTGAAATATTTTTCCATTTTAAAAGTTTTTTGAACCGTAATAATCGCGCAATACTGCAATTCCGTCAGCTGATATCATGCTCATTGAAAAATTAAATTTAAGCCGGGCAATTTTGGATCGATTTACGCTTCGGTGTCCTATTCAAAAAAACAAAAAAGCATTCACTCTCCCCCAGTCATGTTCACATAAAATTTATAAATTACGTTTTCCATATTTTTACGTGATAAAAAACATTATTTAATCAGAACATATTCACTTTCTTCTTTATAGGACAAAAAAAAAAAAACAAATAAATTATGTAATTGTAGGATTTGCATCAATAATTGCATGAAATTGTTACGTGCATCTTATGCGGGAATCTTTTATTCGGTGTGTTTGAGCTCGCTTTGTTATTTATAACATTATTTAAATGCATTGAATGTAAATGCATCGATTTACTGTTTAAAAATGATATTTTATGTATTCGATATTTTATATGTCTTTAACGGAGCTATTCCATAAAAACGATTATCATTTATTTCATTCAATATACAGTGAGTGGAGGTCAGTGTAGGAGCGTACTTATGAAATACTCGTTGAGGGTAGCTTTTAATGCCATCTTTCTCGAACACGTTATGTGATAGAACTTATTTTAATTTCGGATTATCACTCTATAGTAGTATTACCCTTTTTTTAGTTCAAGTATCAAAATTAAGATAATAGGAACTTAAAAAGCATAATTTAGTGCCTAATATGTAGTTGGTCCACTCAAAAGTTACATGAATAGTGATATTAAAAATACTTCTAGCCTATATACATAAGTGCATTAATTTTTGTATATGGGCTATAAACATTTAATACCTAAATTATTTATTAAAACTGTGTTCAAAGATAAATTAACGCACGTACTACCATATGTAGTGCGACGGCTGAAATCCACTGGGGAACTCTGTGACTAGTGGGAGTTATTTTGCGGTTAAGCTGCTTCTAACTATCGCAGAAAATTCTCCTAGCTTTAGTCAACATTTTTCGCACTCAAGTAAATCGGGCGAATACTTTAAAGTAATGAATTTAAGGGCATCTAGATTGCATTGCAGATAGAGAGATTTTATCTAGGTAAAGCGGTGCCTTTTTGGCCTTCGCTGAACGTCGTAGCTTTGACTGCTCTTGAGATTACGAGATCTGTTTAAAAAGTATCGCGTTTTTTCTGTATTTTTTTCAAAAAGTATTTATTTATTCATGAATATCTATTTTGTCCCCTTCAAAGTAATTCCCATCAGAATTCTTCAAGAAAAAGTCACAGGGGACCAGGTCTGGGGAATACGGTGCCTGCGGCATCATTAGTGTGTGTAAGATGGCATAAGTACTAACATAACGCCACAAAAACTCGAAAATCAAATATACGTAGCCCGCGGAAATTCAAAATTCGCGACTCTTATGTAGTTCAGATTTACTTATTTCGTTGCTGATTCTCAGTGGTGAAGTTGATTTTACTAAATAGGATCCGCTC
Organism: Philonicus albiceps; assembly: GCA_963969385.1. Lineage (NCBI taxonomy): Eukaryota > Metazoa > Arthropoda > Insecta > Diptera > Asilidae > Philonicus > Philonicus albiceps. The sequence goes on along the minus strand of OZ017776.1, from coordinate 7,864,037 downwards.
GCTGATGGGTTAACGTTCCATTTTCCTGATTTGATCTACATGTTCTATATATTTTTCATAGTTAAGCAGAACCCCGAGTAAAAATGTATAGGCCTGTAACGAGCCCATAATTCAAGAAGCGCCGAATTAGGCACGTAGCATTTTGTATAAGAAATAGGATCATAGCGACGCCTGTAACACGCCTGTTTAAAATAAAAATAAAAGTTCAAAATTTAAATGTTATCAAGGCAAGAGCTGTAGACTCTGTTTGCCTTTTATACCACAATAAATTTAATTTTTGACGTCAGATATATCCATGATGTCTTCTTTATTTTCACTTGATAACAATTAATCCTACTCGTAGGCTTGAAAAATTTAATTTTTTATCTCATAATATTTTTCATATCTTGCCAATCAATGTGCCTGTAGATATTTTGAGTGCGAGTGCCTACCTACGCGTGTATGGGCAAGCGGAGAAAATCTTCGATCCTCGCCCATAATATGCCGAATTTCCACTTATAATCTTTGTTTGTATAGATTCGCACTTGTATCTTGCCACCTATTTGATTCTGACGAATGTTTAAACGATTAACTGGAGTTTTATTTTCGATAATCCCTTTCCTTGGATCCAATTTTGGTTTTCTTGGAGGCGAAAACATTAATTCAGCAAAACTGACTGCAGTAGTACTATTAGGGTCTTTTCTTAGTTGCATTAGTAATTTACATAGATTTTCCTGAATGGATCCTTTTTCGTTCTTTATTGCTCGCAATCCTTGTTTTATAACTTCGATGTTCCGCTTGCTCATTTGTGGCTGTATGAATATTTTACTGATATTTTACTGATCAATAAAAATCATAACGTAGAAATAAACAAATAAAATTCTTTTTTATCTCCAGTTTACGAATTTTTCCGTTTTGTGAAAAATAAATTTAGTTTGCGATAAAATTCTTTTGCTACAAATAGGGGTCGTATTTTATTTTTGTTTTATTTAGAAACACCAAATCCGAGTCACGTATTGCCTGAGAAACAATGTAAAATAAATTGAATTAAAAATACCAATTTTCCTCTTTTTATTTTTAACCGATAGACGAGCACGGAATATCTGAATTGAGTTTATTAAATTACTTTTTTTTTTAAATTTTTATGAAGATTTTAGAATAGAATACTCCATCATTCTGAGTTTCTAGTCAAGCCTTTTAAAATGTTACCCAGATACCTAAAATCTTTCTCTGGTATTGAATACACAGGTTTACTTTTTTCTTTAAAATAGAACTCGTTAGGTCTCTTTGACACATATAGCGGAAAACAAAACTAAAGGATCGAACGATGGAAAACGATGGAAAATAATAAATTTACCTTAAATTGAAATCAAAAACAGCTCAATTTTAAAAAATAAATTTTATTTGGCAGATAATTTTAAGGGTATATACATAAAATTCGCCTTTCATCAGATAAAAGTTTGATAACTCGGCCCTAAATCAAGCAAAACCGGCAAGATATCCAAACACTCGATTTTTTGGCCTAAAAAAATCATGGGCTAACCCCTTGTCATTTTCGCGAAATCAAAACTATCAACTTCTACACCTTGTGGCTCAAAATATTCCTTCGTGACCTATCCTGATTTTATTTTTTAATGAAAGGGCAACATGTTCCCGTAGAGTGGGCAAAATTTCAGAAATTACGAATTTATTTTAAGGCCAGGGCAAAGTTTTTTACCCGAAAAAGGAATATTTTTTCTATACATACATAGGTCAAGAGAACATATATCACGTCTAAATAATAAATAAATCTTGTTACTTCCTGCCAATTAATTTAATTTGTTCATCAAAGTATCCAAAAAGTTTTCCTCATTAATGTTATACAAGAACAGAACAGAGAAAAGAATGTTTTATAATATATTAGATGTATGTCCTTCATTTCCTGATAGCATTGCTGTTTCAAAAATTGCACCACCAATTGCCTGCCAATAAGAATTTCAGAGTGTCTCATTAAGACACCAATTTACCCTTTTATCGCCCAATCAAGAACAGCCAAATGGGAACAATTAACTCGAGAATAATTTACATTAAAACACCGCTAATAATGGCTTTATGGCATAAAATTGCCATTTTGGGGGAGTCTCCAGATGCCAATGATTAAAATTACGTTCAAGAAGCAGACAACGCATTTTATTATATTAGAAGTTGATAGAGGATAAAAATTTCTCGTACACCATCAGCTTAGTCATTGGTTTCTCTATAATTTATAGTCCATGACATGAATATTTTCTGGGAGGGTTTAAATAACTTGGAGAAAGATGATTTCGTACTTCCTTGTAAGATTGATCCATTCAAGGGACAGAAAAATTTGTTTGCTGATTCTACTCACGTATAGAGTATAAAATTGCTGTCGACAAGAAAATATCGAATAAAACAATAGTTAACTATATTTTGTATGTATTTTAAAAATTGTAATTATAACCCTAAAATTTATATTTAAAATTTAGGTATTAAAAATTAAATAAGAGAATTTTACAAATGGTTTAGGTGCAATAATTCTACAGGTTCAGAAAATTTAATTTAATTTAGTTATTCCTAAACATCCTAATTAGATTTACATGAAAATTTAATAATAATAAATTCAATACGAAAGATTTATGATCCTGGAATAATCTTGATAATTTCATTAATTTACGTCACTTTTTCCTCTGGTAAACACAAAGTTAATAATTAATTAAAATCCTTTCAAGGATTAAAATAACTAAAAGCTGGTGGATGAATCAGGGTACGGGCTCAAGGGTACGAAGAACAAAGTCAATATGCCGCTTATTTGCTATTTTTGGTAGTTAAATTCAATCGAATAATACGACAGTTTTTATGTAAGCTTAGTGATGATAAGCTGTTTTTTTTCCAAATCGATTAGTTAATGGCTAAATATTTACTTATCTTGCATAGTCACTTCATTGTGACGGTTTTGTTGAAAATAAATCTATACGTATAAGAGCATCTATGTGTATAACGTGTGACAATAAACTTTTAACAGTTTTATAAAGAAATCAAGGCAAAATATATAATTAGACCAAAACTATTAAATTAATCATTTGAAATCAATTCTTATTTGATTAACACCCATTTGAAGGAATACGAGTACTTTGTTCTTAATAAGTTAAAAACATAAAACGTACAATAGCTCAAGAATTTTTCATAGATATCAGATTAGTATTATACTACTTGGATTTTTTTAAACACTAATTACAAAACTTTCAGTATTATAAACTGCTAGACTAAAATAAAATATCCTAGATGAATGAACTCAGATTCTAGCTAAAAACATAAGTCCCTTAATGTGTGTAATGTTTATATAGGATCTTTTGAAATAATTTTCTATTATATTTTATAAATAGATGTATATAATCTTTTAACGGTAACATATATTATATACATATGATTAAATATCCCCTATTAATCCCTATTTATTATCTGAGTCTAGTTTAACTTAAGTATTCTATTAATTGTTTTGTAGCTTGTAATAAGCGAAATGAATAAATGAAACTGGTTGTCTACCTGCCCAACCTCCTGACACACTAGCCCGACCCATTACGCTTTTGCCAGTTTATGTTATTTCCTTTATTTGCATGACTCTGTTTTTCTCTAGTCTAGTTAGTTTTAGTTTTATTTTAGTGTTAGATTGTGTTCTATTGTAGTTTGTATTAAGCGAAATAAATAAATAAATAAATTATTATAAAATGTTATGTTGAAACTTTAAATCTAATAACATAGCAGGTATGACTGTTCACTGTTCCTAAAGTAAGAAGTGTTGCCTTTTATAATAGGACCAAAACAATTTTTCCCAGCATACCTAACACAAGTGAAAAAATATTGGCTGTAATTTAATCTCTACAGCGACCTGGAGTCTAGAGAATAAAGTAAACAACCCTTTTCTGCAAGCAAAAAACAGTAACTACAAAAGTCGTGAAATTTAGCTTACTGAAATCAATAATCAATTCGGAAGGTCAATTAAGGCGTGTAAACACTCAACAGAAGCTGCTCTTTAAGACCATTCAATGATTTTTTTTTTTGCTTCATATTTAAGTGCAAAACGAATTCAGAAAAATCTCAAATACACATTTTATTGATTAATTAGACAATGATGAATTTTTCATGGCAATATATTAAATTATTTTTGTTAGAAATGTATAAAACGAACAAAACTTTCCTCTTTAAATATTGCGATCACTAGCTAAACACTAAAGAGGTGACGTTAAAATTATCTTAAAGCCTTACCTTACTAACTTACATTTTATCTATATAAAAATTCAGCGTATGTTTGCGCTCGCAAAACTCGAAAAGTAGTCAATTGATAAAACAAAGTCCCCCGCCGTGTCTGTGTCTATTTGTACGCGATTTTCTCCGTATCTCCTGGTGGGATTTTGTCCCTATTTTAACGATTAAATAAACTCATTCACGAGGAATGTTTACAAGTATAATTGATGAATGCTTTCTGCAAATTAATCGACTTATGACAATGAATATAAAATGTAAAAATGTAATATTCGCGTTCACTATGTAAACTACTTAAATAATTTGCATCCGAACTAATATCGGGGATGGGCAAGCTAGTTTGTAATAAGATTTTAAAGTATGCTTTAGGCAATTACACCAAAAATAGTCAAAATTAGAATTGGATTTATCAATAAAAAAAAATTAGTAGATTAATAACGGACATAGAATTTACTCTTCGAATTCAAAATGTTACAAGAGCTTAAGAAGAATGGTAGCTAATTGTTTTTATATACAGAAAAAATTGAATGTTTCTTAAACGTAAAAGATGATATATCAGTTAAATTCTTATATACTTAAAACATGATTTGTATTATATGATTTTTAAATTGTGAGAGTCTTTGAGCAAGGGAACGATATACATATTTAAAATTGTACAATGTTTTTGAATCATTATGGTAATTATTTAACTAACAATAGTTTTAAGCACATTTAACATTTGATAAAAACCTCTGACCCCCAACATACGGCACGCACTCCAACAAATATGACAGCGAATTTACGAAGTCGAGGTCGCAATTTAGCATAAAGAATTACGTTTTAGTCCATTCATTTAAGCGGTTGTTCAGAAAATAAATGAAAGGGATTATCCACAAGCAGTTGAACTGTGTACAGGTAATTCTCACAGTTTATGAATAGGATCAAAATCTGATGTTTTTGATGAATAATGGAGCTCAATTTCATATGAATGGATTCAGTGAACAAACAGAATTGTCGCTGAAAGTGAACTGCTACGCCCTTTCAAACAATAGTAATAATAATATTAACAATTGTGATAGTCCCCAACCCTACACATTTGTATGCAAATTCGTAATACCATATAGCCTCATAGAGAGAATATGTGTGTTTTCTATTTGTATTTTCTTCTCGATATCACCGATTGATTCAAGTTTTTACATGGACATCGGAGAGACTGTAGTATAAATAAACGTTCCCTGCACTTTTCTGTTATGCCAATCCAAATAATTTGATAAGCTTATAATTATCAGCATCCGTTCTGTACACAATTTCTTCTTTAACCCAAACTTTTTTTAAAGGAAAATTAAATTAAATTTGAATTTTAAGCTATGTACCACTCAATTTGCTGTTATTCGACTAAAAAATAAATAAAATAAAGAGAAATGCCAATGATTTATATTAGCAGAGAAAGCCGCCAGAATTTACTGAGATTTTTAATTTAGGTCTAAATAAAAAATGTCTACTAATTAATTTTAAAGGTTAAATTTTTCTGCACCCGTATTAACCCTAGAAATTTAATCAAATTCAGGTTTTCGTGAAGCATGACAATGATTCAATTTGGTATCCCTCTTTTTACTACGGGTACCGGATTTTTATGATTTTATGACTTATAAAGTTTTACTGTTTTGGAAGGGTTTATGACACGTACAGATTCATTTGTTTTCCTTGCGCTGTTGGGCAAGAAAAATCAGACAATTTACTTTTGGGTAAAGTATTAAAACCATGGGGAATGGTCATTTTACGATAACTTTTGCATATTACGCTGTATTAAATGTGATTTTTAAAGTTGTTACAAATTTTACGTTTGTAGTTAAACCTTATAATTTTTATCTAAAGCGGATTTTAAGGAAACTTTAATATATACGTACAGAAGCAGGGTACAAAAACCCTTTTAACAAGTTTATTAAAATTTCCGAACGAAAGTATTTCGCTTAGGTTTACTATAAACACGTCCATAAATCCCAAAAAGTATACGATCTCTGTATTTTAAATTAATCAAGAGTAACAACCTAGTTCTTATGTAAAATTTAAATGAGTCCTAATTAATTATTACTCTCATTAATTACTTTAATTAACCGTTTTGAAATTCAGTCCTGTATTAAGCTTAAAATAAACTTAAGTCTAAACAAGCTTGAACCTATTTAAGATAGGCTTAATGTAGGATGAGATCTGCAGCTTAAACTTCGTTGTCAAGTTACAATAAGAAAGTTGTCGGCTTGAGAATAGCTCAAAATAAGTAGGTGCTCGGTTATTTTCCCTCGATTTGTTGCCACCGTTCCCAATGCTAATAGATAATAGACTTAAATTTTTATTTACGATTATGTCCACTTTCGTGGTTTTTATTTAGTTCATATCATCGATTTTCTACTCTCAAGTGCAATTTTAACACCCATTTTATGTAAAAACAAAAGCAAAGACCTAGGGATTATGCTATATTTCCATTTTCAAACATTTTGAATTTCTGAAAAATAAACAGAAATTATAAGTAGTAGAAAAATGCACTACAGGTTGATTGTTTGTACATTTTACGAGAATAAAAGAACTTTTACAATTTGAAATATTTTCTTGTTCCCGGCCATAAAACTATATGTGATTTAATGAAGCTAGCTGACTTAGCGATCACATGTTAAACATTTTTTTGGGATTATCTATCTTAGGCGCCAATCGAGTTTTAGTCCTCTTATTCAGGTTATTGCCCACGTTTCTTGACTGCTACTTTGTCCTTTCAGGAGAACTGCAGACGAATAGATAGGGGCTTTGTCCAGAATTTACGAGTCATAAACTAAGCCGAAGGACTAGGAAACTTGATGAGATGCCTCCACCCCCTGAACATCAATCAATTATGCTATATAACAGCTTTCAATGGGAAGTAAATGGTGAAGAAAAAGTTAGTCGCATCGTCGTGAAAAGAGTTAGCAATAAAATAAAATACATCCTTATAATTCCAGAGAAGATTTAAACTCTTAAAGTTCTATCACCTAAGGCTTACGTAAATGTTTTTAAAAAGGGAAGCTTTTCAGTTGTTTTAGGTAGAATATTTTAAGAACACACTTAAATAACCGGACAAAAACTTTGTGAAATTAAATGGGAAAGGCATTCCTTTACTTAAAAAGAGGAAGAATAGATTTATTATCAGATATTTACTGAAAAATTAGGTAGTGGCCAGTAAATTACCTAAAAACCAGAAAACAAACCAAAAGTGGACCGCTTTACAATGACAACAACGAAAGAGGAATTTTAAACAGGAGGTATCGTATTTCTCTATTCTTCCAAAACAAAAAAAGAAGAGTAGTCGAACGAAACGATGCATAAAATGAGAAATCCCTAGACCTTAAAAGCCCATAATTAAGAAGACAACAAATCCCTTGGAACGAAATTGAGGAGTTTTCTGAAAATTGATTGATGCTTCAATGTTAACTTTGAGAAAGGAATTTATGTTGTACTCAATTTTCGTTAATTAATAAATCTAATTTTATATCGGATAATTGTACCTTTAGACTAGTCATATAATTTTATAGAACTTTCACTTTCAGTATATACATTTATTTTGCCTCTAAAAATTTGGCGAACCACTACTATAGGAACTTTTCTGTAAATTACGAATTCGTAAGTGAAAATGCTTCATCATATCACGTTTTTGAGAAAAATGACGGAGTATTTCGAAATGTTTTAAATCTTTTTGTATTTTTATATAAAAACTTAAAAATTCAACTATCACTTGAGCAACATTATAAGGTCTTGGATATATCTGTTATTTTTTAATGATTTTTCAAAAATACTCAAAATACGGCTTCCTTTAGTTTTTAACCCTAATTGTCTCGTAAAAGTGATGTGATGGCGTATTCTCATTTACGAATTCGTAATCTACGGAAAACCACCTATAGAAACAATAGAAATGATTTGACAAATCTTTGTAGATAAAATTACTGTTGACTATTAGTGTTATTAACTTACCCTTTATAAAATATCATTTCGTCTGGTTAAAGTAAAAAAATAATAGTCGCCCTGCACATTTTAAATGTTTTGAGTGGAATAAATCGCTAATCTTTTTCATATTTTATATATGACCATGAACAAAATTGAAAACGAATTAAATTGCATATATTTAAACAAGAGATTAATTGCAATACTTGTAATTGTAATTGTGAGGGAGGGGCTACCCGTATGGTCGGCACTGCGACTAAATAGTCTTTTGTGCCAAGTCCCCGATCCGCTACCCTAAGGAAAGCCAGAAGGTTACGCACTGGAGAATTACGGATCTCGGCTGAGTTTAAGAACCCTTTGCAAAGGTCTCACTTCTAACCCGTGCCAACCCGGATAGTCACATATAATGTGAGCTGTTGTTTCTCCGTCCTCTAGACATGGTCGACATTTCGTCACAACTGGCAGACCTATTTTATGAAGGTAAAGTCCTCCGTAAATAAGAGATTAAATATTTATATAAATTTTATTAAATTCAAATACAAATAAAAATTAAATTCTAAATTAGTAGAATTATTTAAAATAAAGTAAACTAATATAGTAAATTTAAGTTCCATATTAAAAATATTTACCATGGTTTGTATTAAAAGTTAGCAACTCATTTATTAAAATTCACCATTGTTTTTAACTCAATGTAAATTACATTTGTATTGATTGAAGTGTATCTAATGCATGTACCCCAAGATGATTTCATCTTATTTCCTTTCATATCAAAAATATTCCCATTCATTCATATTCTGAAACTTGAATGAGAATAAAACACGAAATATTTTCCAATAAATATTTTTAATTGAAAATCGAAACAATGTATATTTTCATTTGCATAAATTCACTTGCTTCACTTACTTTTGATAGGAGATATCATTGATGATATGAGTTTATTAATAAATTACGTGACATTCTATAATATAGAAATTTTTTATAAAGTGCATTTACTCAGAAATTAAGTTTAAGATACGCATTGCAGTTAGTTGGGGATATTTTTGTAGTGACTCTTTTGTGATGCCTTCGAAAACTCGCAATCGATTTTGTTTCCTTTGTTTCTATTTACATTAAAAATCCATATTTTCAGTTTTTATGTAACTAATTGACACTCTATGGGATAATGGTGGTTTTCTTCTAGCTGTTTTTAGCTTTAATATTGCAAGTGTAATCATAAAAAATTGCACATTGTTTTTCGCTTTTCATTATACAGAGCCCACTCAGATAGACGAAGATTTTTCATTAGTTGAGGTTTAGAGAATACATATTTAATTTTGGATAAAGTATTTAATATTAATGTATTAAAATGACTTTAAGAAGAATATTACCAATAATTGGACAGAATAATGTTAAATGTTTTATGAGTAGCAGGTAAGAAAGACTCATAATATGCGTAATACAAAGTAGCTTGACGAAAAACGTTTTCCGTATTGTAATCACCACTTTTATAATTGTTAGATTACATGGGATCAGAAGAAATCAACATTTAAAAAAACGGTGAGGAGTATGATTTAATAAACCAAAGAACACCAGAATCTTAGTGAAGTCGAGGTTTATTTAGCAAGTAATTTGGAATCATGTTATGTATGTAATATATAAAATGTTCATATCTGCAATATTTTTATTACATATGTTTAATTTAAAGAAATATTGAAATAAGCTTTAGTATCCCATGATAAATTTTTTCTATAATAAAAGCAAGTACAAATACCTTCTTTTGGCTTAAAGCACTAATTACCAACAAGTGCACCAAATTAATCCGTGCTTAACTTTTCGACTATAAATAAACCTCAGTAAATAAATCTTCATTAACGTTTGACCGTAAAACATTGAGGTGAATTGCTTACTTGAAGAGCTGCATGATGTGTGAGATAGAAAAATTTCGACTCCTCAAAATGCTCACTTCCGCTGGTATGCAGCATGCGTCGTAAGGTTTTTGCGTAAGCCATTTGGTTGTCAGAATGAATTTAAAAATAATTGAAGGCAAGAACTTTCTCATGGAAGATCATTCACATTTTGTCTCCTTAGCAACCACATTAGCCGGGGTGGATTTAAACGTCTTCCGCAGATTTCCTTTATTTATTAATTCCTTATTACGACAGCAAAAATTTGAGTTGACCACCAATCATGATAACCAGAATTAAACAGTCATGTTTGTTAAAATTAAATTCAATTAGAATAAAGTAAATAACATCAGTACTACCATATTATGAATTTAACTTTTTTAATGGATTTTAATTAAGTTAGAATAATTTATTAATATTAAATTTGACTAAACGAGTAAATTATGAAAAAGGAAACTTTGCGGAAACCAAATAATAGAAAATAATATCCAATTTTAAATTTTCAAAAACTAAGAATTGTATTTCGTATTTTTTTTTAAATTTTCTTATTTTATTCTCTAAAAATAAACTTGCTTAAATGTTTGAATATGGATTTTCCTTTCTTTACTTTATCATCAATAGAAAAAATTGTAAGTGGATGTAACATGTAATAAATTTGTCTGCATTCTGTGGCCTGCGTTATTCCACTCTAACTATTTTAAGAGGGCGAAATAAAAAAATCTAAAAAAGGAGTAACAAAATTACTTAAAAAGAAAAACAAATAGTTTTTGGAAATTTAAAATCAGATAATTTTTAGAAAAGTTATGAGGCTCTAGGTTTTTTCATTATATTGCTTATTTCGTCATAAGTATTTTTAGAGGAAGATATACAACAAAATCTAAAACAATGCTGCACAAGATTTCTTAGAAACGACCAATTTAATTTTTGAAAATTTAAAATCGAATAATTTGCCAGCGTTTTTTATTGTTTGGTTTCCGTAAAGTTCAGCTTCAAAAAGATAAGACATATCTACTTTGGGAAAGAAGTAACCAAAATTACAATAAAATTAAACCATTTTTTGTGTAATCTTATTACTTTCAAACAAGAAAACCGCACCACAATCAGAAGTAACAAGGGTAAATTATCAACGGCATAATCCTAGCCCTTAAAAGGAAGAATCCAACCATGACGCCATAGGGTACTTTGAAAATACCCCTACATTGTAGGTACCTATCTCTTTTATAGTTTCCATTTCACATTTTATGTAACTTCAGTAAAGTGGAAATATGTAGCGCTTCGCTGCAGCTATTGTCGTACAACACATCCCTGCATTTTTATTCTACTGCATATAAAAAGTTTGTGGTGTTTGCAAGCAATGAAATTCTTTCGGATTACAGAGGATGTCTTACTGCATGCATCGTCATTAAAAGGTCTTTATAGTTTTCGCTTCCTTATGAAGACCAACCATACTAATGACATTCACATTTTGAACTTTTGTAATTCCCCTATGCCCCAACCACTGAAAATATTTATTATACCTTATGAGATATCTCTGCTCACAACTTTGTGCGGTTTTATTTAAAAAGTGTCTAAATTATTTAAATGAAATCTCATTTGCGACAGAAATAGCTCAAGATCCATGGTTTATCCATGTGCGATTAAAATCTACTCAACAATTCAGTTAAATAATAAGATTTGTTATAGTCATTAGATGACGCCAACTGTATCCTTCCTAGTGGTTAGGGACTAGTCTCAGGTGCTGGGAGGTCATGAATTTAATCTCTGTGACATCAAAGTTGGCTGTGGGATACCGACCTACATCGTCTTAAAGGATACTAGTCAAGAATCTGATGGATACAAATGGCATACCCCTGATTGGATATGAGGTCGATATTATGGTTGGGACATAAATCAATTTTGAAATGTTGACTACTTGTCATTTTAAATAAATGCGGCAATATTTTAACAAAAGATGAGATTTCATCATTCAACTTGAAGACAGAATTGATTTTCATAAAAGTAAAACATTTTAAATTTAACTAACCGCAGATAAGCTAAAACAATTGTTTTAATCATGAAGCGACACAGGTAAAACTTATTCTGAAAATGCCAAGCGAAATCGTTAAAGTTTGAATTTATTGCCTTATCTTTTGAAGACGAAAGGAAAAATTTAATTCATTTTATATGTTAAGCAATTCCTTGAATACTTAACGTTGATGTTCGCATTTAGTTAAGCAAGTCAAATCCAGAATATTTGAAACAATTTGCCGGCAGCCCCGAGAAAATGGATCTGAGGCACCCTTCATCGACTTAAATAAGACGAAAATATCCGCCTAAACGTAGGGGAGATGAACAAATGGGTAAGAAACATCGACACCGACTAGTCAGTCAACTACCGCAGGCAATATGTTCTTTGTTTTTTATTGTTAATTTATACGCAAAAGTATACTTTGATGCTATCTACTAACTAAAGTAAATGAGCCTTGGATGTAAGAAATTCTTATTAACAAGAAAATTCGAGTTCGCCTTGAAACTGTAAAAAAATCAAAGCATTTCTGTAGGTACGTACAGATTTATAACATTCTGTGAAATCCTTTATCGTGGAGGAAGAATATGATTTTATTTGCGTTACTTTAATATTTTCTTTCGTGCCCATGTACTTCTGTTCCAGTTAAGTATATAAAAATGAGTACTGCTTTTAATAAAATTCCCTTCGAGCGTTGAGAAAAAAGAATGGAAATTCGCCAATATGTAAACCGAATCTTCATTAAAAGTTATTTCTTTGAGAAAATTTTGTTATTGTTATTTAAAGAAAAAAAAATATCTGGACCTTATGGGAAAGCAGTAAATTAGATTTAAAGGTTCTGTCCCCAAAGACTTTAAACGCAATGCAACTCTTGCATGTTCTTTACTCATATTATGAGGTAAATTTTGCATATATTTTAATGAAACGGAATCGGAAACGATTAAACACACACACATGCGACAAGAAAACATTTTGTTTTAAGAAGACGTTTTCGTAGACGTTTCTATTTAAAGTTTATGGTATCAGTCAGAATCAGTATTCATTGTTCTTATTCTGTTTATTCCTTCACTGACCACAGAAAGAGGACCTCAAATTATCCCAAAGAAATACGATACCATGCTTTTCTACCTATCTCCAACAGAAATTACATAAACTGTCCTCCCTATAATTTTCGACTTTTTCTTGTAATTCAATATCATCCATCGTCTTAGGGCAATGTAATGGACAGATAAATGATTTGGCATTATTATCGAAAGATCCTTGATGTCAGGTTTAAAGTGGGCGATCAAATGTTTTTCCACTTAGAGAAAACATTAAAGACTTTATGTAATCAAATAATTTGAGTAAGTAAACAATATTCTCATTTTTGGCTTTTAATTTGGGATTTTAGATTTCCCTCAGAAATTAAAGTTTAGGCACAGAGTTTATTGTTTAGGATATACTCAATATATCTGTAATGTGTACCTTGCCAAATAATCGATTTACAAAGAGATAACCTAGGGCGAAAAGTATCCCTCACAAATAACTTCAAGAAACATCGTAATTTTGTAAATCTTCTAAGGTTAGTACATGATACGAGGTTTTTGTTTACGTTAATTTACCTTAACTAACATAAATTAGGAATATACATATAGATGGTATCTTTTTTCAAATACGTATTTTTGTAAAAATATTAAAAATTTTAATGTCATTATTAAGTTAGTTTCAAAATATTACAACTATGAAAATCATCAATTTAGAAGATGTCGATAGCTTCTATTATTTTTCAATGATGTTGTTTTTTTCATTGTTATTATGAGGCTACTATCACAAGCGTTGGTGCCCAAGTAACCCATATAGAGTATAATGCATAAACTGGATCTGATCATTAAAATAAAGTTTATTTCTAAAAGTCCAAGTATATTTTACTGCCCATTCGAAGATGGAAGTAACTAAAAGCAAAATGAAAGTTAAGGGGAATGTGTCTCACCCTCATTTCATACTTTATTTCTTTATATGCAATGGGCAATATTTCATCAAGCACTTGTTACCCATTATTATATTATTTGACGTGAAATAATACACTACGGTTCATTCTTTTTACATTTGTCATTTTGAGTAAAACTTCCTTCATTATATCACGGGTTCATTTTTAACATTTTTCTTAAAATGCGTACCACTTTACACAAAAGTAATTTACCATTTAGCACGCATACATACAAAAAGCTGTAAATGTGTATAGTCAGTACTTACTTTAAACTCGGTTTCTACTTACATAATTCACAAAACTCAACCCTCTTATTAAAAATGGCATGTACTTTAAAACGTTTGCAAAGTACGAAGGACTGGTGCTTGAGATTTACCTTTAAAATTAGAATTCATATCCATGGCACCCTTTCAGACACTCTGTCAAAGCAATTGCTTTAATACAAAATTACAGCTAATACTTCAAGCTTTCTACTAAATGTAAAGTCATTTCTCTAACCATCCCCTTCCGGAGACTCAACCTCAGGAAGCATCTCAATTGTGAATGGAAAAAAAAATACCAAAAACAGAAGAGTCGACGAATTAATTCGCGGTGGCGTATTTTACATTTAAGTTTTGTTAAATGAGCCTCTTACCTTTTATACAAAATTTGTAGGCCTCATTCCATCGGCAATTAGCATCAACGTTGTAACCTGTAAATTCAAAATAACCCCTATTAATTCCATTGTAAAAAGTATGTGAATTGCAATATAATAAGGATTAAGGAATTAACAAGAGTCCACTCAAAAAATTACAGTCTAAAGTACATGAAATGCACTATTCCGTCTAATTCCCACTATCAATGAATTACGAGTGAAAATCAATAAACCAAACTTTGCCAATTGAACTTTGTCTAGGATAGCTTCATCTGAGTCTAATTCCTATACATGTACATAAACAAATGAAAACTTTTCACTGTTCCCACAGAATTCTTTAAAAGGGGGATACTGATAACTAAGCTTTCTCTTGTTAAATTATTTTAAAAGTATTTGTTGGTATCATAATTATGAATATACTAAACTTTGTCAAGCATGAATATTTAACTTCTTGAGGTGTGAATTAGGAAAAGGCTCAGCTTAATGTCAGGGAATTCTGTTTAAATATTAATTTCATGCTGTAATCCAGTTGACTTTGCTGTATTGATTTTTACCTCTTAATGGAATCCATCCAAAATTTGCAAAGCAAATTTTACATGGGCTTTGATCCTTTGATTCTGTTTCAACCAGATAATTTTTGTTTCGTTTGTAAATAATATTTTTTTTTTTAAAATCAGTTTGAAATTATTTTGGTCTCCAAAAATATTCAAATAATAATCTTTCATTCTCAAAATTAAAAGAACGTATATAAAATGCTTATTCGAAATTTAGATTAGATTCAATAGATTATTGAATGATGTCCTAAATTTATTTATATTTCTTAGCTTATATAGTGTAAAACTCTATTAAATACATTTCAGTTCATATAGTTTAAAGAGTCCGAATTATTTGAGTAATGATGGTATGGCATTCTTTTAAAATTCTACATTTTTTTTCCTAAAAAATATGACTTTCACCTCTTCGAATTTGTAACATATCCATTATAATAAGAAACAAATTTTTACCTATATAATAAACTTATCATCTACCCTGTTGGAGTTAAAAATATAAATTAGTTGGCAGTAAATTAGAAAGAAACGTTCATTTATTCAGAATATGCAGAGAATATGAATGGCATCTTAAACATTTTCATAAACTGATCGACGACACTTACGATAATAAGAAGCCATACTACGTTTGTCATACTATAAATACCTTAAGAGCAATAAAAATCGTACAATACTCAATAGAATCATAAAGCTATTATATTTACAATCTGTTTATAACTTGATATTAAAAATTGCGATTATTTGGCTACTTAGAAACTCATTCAATTTTATCAGTAAACCTATATAAGAAATAAGGTCTATGTTCATGTATTATACGTGCATACAAATGCATATGTGTTGTACTGGTTATACCGTAAAAATCAAAGATAAAACCCACAATAATTTTTGCCCAAGTAAAAATTATAACTATATTTTGTAAAGCTCTTTCGGCCAATGCATCTTAACCAAAAGTTCAATAGAAAGCAGTAGAATAACGAAATTTCGCCAATTGCTAACGAGCTAATAAAATAGCATCATAAAACAGTGAGGCAGCGATTGTAGAGTCCATCCATATAGACTGCGGTCGGGAAACGCTTTAATTTGGCGATATAATAAAATGTAAACGTTATTAGTTCGAATAAACAAAAGCGGCGGGCAATGCATCGCGAATTAATGTCGCGTCAGCCGTGAAATATTTTCTGTGCACAAATAGTTGTAAACATTTGCTGCTCGTTTTTTCTTTTTTCTTTTTTTATATCGATGGCTGCAATTCCACAAAATGAATATAAATAGGTTTGATGGAATTTTGCAGCAACGCATAATAGAGCACATATGAAGTACACATAGATATTTTGTGGCCATCCTGTATGGCTTTGCAAACACCGTGTATGGCGAGAGTGATTTTTGTATTCACGACCGCCCATAAAAGATGATCAAATTGCCTCAAATATTCAGTACATGAGCTCTGGTGATGTAGCGCGCGAGTATGCGAAAAGATCCCCTTTTTCAGCTGCCCGGCATTTTTCAACAATCGTTTAACGTAATTGGGTGTAATAAATCACCATAAGAGCCTTTCATTAGGAAACTGTTTTACTGTTTAGGTGAAAAACTTCGCCTTCATTCCCAGTTACCTCTCACATTTAGGCACTTGGGGGGCTGAAGGTCAAACTTATTGCTCGCCGTAATTCGTATAATGGTTGTATTTATGTCCTTGCAATTTACAACTTTAATTCTAGCAGTTATTGCTTGACGATTTCGCCAAAGCCAGTGCCATTAATCTTGAAATTTCCAAAATTCGCACCCCCTTTTTCCAGTTGACTTCACTTAACTCGGGATGTTAAGCCAACCCCCTCCGTCGTATGCTCTACGTTTATACATTTGAGTATATTCGTCTGCTTTCTTACAACTAAATCCTCCAGTCTTGCCTTTGTTGAGCAAGCTTCTTTTCCAGTTAAATCATATTTTAAGTATTTGGTATATAAGTATAACTCTCACCCCATACACAAAGACTAAAGCGGTCGATTTGGTCCTTTTGAGCGATGTCACTGAAGGAGTTTTCAACTGTGAAATATTGCGCGACCATACACACTCACCACATTAAAGTGTAGATAATTTAAAATAACATTTTATATCATTTTCAGACATTTCTATTAAAGCATTTGCTCTTGCCATCAAAAGAATGTACAGGAAGTTTAAAATTGATAAACTCTTTTATTACTCACTAACTAAAACTAACATAATAAATAGATAAGTAAGACAAAAGTATAGTTCCACAAAACTAAAATAATTAAATCTTAACTTTCTATCAATCTATCCTAATGATAATTATTTTATACATGGTTTCTTAATTTAATTTATGTATAATGGGAACAGAATTTTAAGAGAGGAGCACCCGCATTTCTACCATTCCAATCAAACTTTGTGCATTTAAAGGGTTCGTATCTCAGTCAAGATTGCAAATAGAATCTCGACAAATTTCCTAATTGGTCTCAATCAATTTTTCGTATGCTTTTGCGTATTGACAAATTAATTACAAATGGGATATGGAAATATTCCAAACACCTTTGAGGATAATTTAGCTAATAAAATATTGTTAATATCAATAACATGGTTGCTTTCAACAATTTCAGAAGAATGAAATTTCTTGCAGTGTAAAAACTATAAAAAGTCTTCTTTTTATTTATTCGAGTATATTAAAAAAATCCAACAATTTTTCCATCATAAAATAAATAATAATAAATAATAAATAAAGGGCATACGAGTATATTTCGTAAATTTTAAGCACTTTGCCGATTGTTGTAACTTGTAATACTATTGAATATAATTCAATAAAAGCATACTAGAGATATACACGTTTTTCTTTATTTCCTCATTGTTAAAGGTGTAAACTTATAGATTCCAATAAAAAAAAACTGAACATAAAGTCTTACTCTTGATAACTTTTAACGATAAAAACTATTGAGGTAAACAACTCTTCGCATTTCTAATTTTATCGTAAATCGTATGAGGACGAGATGCTAAAATCACACTTTTTAATATATGAAATTTACTAAAAATAAGTATTGTACCAGGATACTCAAAATAAAAGACCGTCCCCAATCAACTTTACTTCTGTTAGTAGTTAAGGAAAAGTTTGCTCATTAGTAATTAAATTTTTTAATATTAGGAAAGTACGTACACGGGAAATGTTCGATTAGTGCTTTCACGAAAAATACGGGAAAAGAGAAAAATATATGTACGTACATAGTATAAAAACAATTGACAAACTATTTTAATTAATCTATAGTAAGTAAAAGTAATAAAGCAATCTAATAACTGAAAGAGGAAGGAGAATAGTGGACATGAGATAATTAAAAAAGAAATTGATTCGAGGGTGTAAAAATCAATAAGTTAGATATAAACACTGAAATATTAAAAGGAGTGAAAAGGGCAGAGTTCGCTAGAAAAGCAAATTACAGACAGAAATTTCATCAACAACTCCTTGATTCAATAATAAGTCATTCGTGTCTTCGAGGGATACCTCCACCTAAAATATCGTCACTGTCGATGTCTATTTCAGCATCGGAATTAGACAAAAAGGGGACGAATTTCAGAAGGGTAATTTTACTGAAAGCAGGTTTCCTTAAGCTTAAAATAAGTGGATTCCATGGCAGCAAAAGTCGCCTAAATGCGTCAGCAATCCGACTCCGTTCTTCCCACTCTTTGGATGATAAGTGCGAATAAAACTCTTGAAAACTCATACTTTTGTTTAATGCTTCTGTGTGCTCATCCATCACTAAGGAATGGAAAGCCACAAAACGTTTATATTACGGAAAAGCAAACATTTATGCATGCAAGCCATTTAATCATTTGCACACAAGTAAATTTTTCTCCTTACGCTGCCATCAGTTAAAGCTTAAGAGGTTTTAAAATTATACTTTATTTTACCTCTTGGTTATAAATTAGTGCAGTTATAATAAATAAAAAAAATATGTCGCCACATTGGCGACAATCGACAGTAAAAGTTTAAAGTAGGAAAATAAAAGACATTGGCATTGCAGAAATGCTAGCTACACCATTTAACAGTGCTCCCTTATGTTTTTATACCACTTAATTTTATACGAGGACTAAAAATTACTTCGAGTAACATAAAAAACTTTCAGTTTGTATTATGCACGTAGAACTAATATACATACATATATACAATGACTCAACTTATTGATCAAATAAAGGAAATTTTTGAAAAAATCATGAGAGATGTTTTTCTTTTTTTGAATAACAAGTTTCAAATATCATTCCGTGGAGAAAATCATCAAACGGCTGCTCGACGAGAGGAAAACTTACCGGGAAATAACCCGCTAATTTAATGTTATTGTCAGCAAAGTGGCAAAATCTGCAAAAATTGCAGTATTTACAACATTTAAAAACCTCACTGGCAAGAAAGCCCCATCCTGAAACGGTGTAGCGATAAATATGGTAAATTACAATAGAGTGATGTACAGGATGGGTGAGGGGTGGCGATAATGCCATACCAATAAAAGATGAGTTTAACGGATAATACAAGTGTTTCGGTCAAAACCGTGAGAGACGTCCTTCGAAAGCATGAATTACACGACCGAGCAAAGATAAGAAAACCCCTTCTAAGATAAACGTCAACGTTAAGCACGTTTAAATTTCAGCAAACGCTGTAATAATTTTATCACCGAGGATTAGGGAAAAGTAATTTGGTCCGATAAGACCAAAATTAACCGAATTGACCCTGATTGTCGGCAATGAACGTGGAAGATGGCCAAAGAACCTCTTTAAGATTACATTAAGCAGGCGGTAAGATATAAAGAAAGAAAAATCAGGTTTAGAGATGTGAGATGATTTAAAGAATTGGACAATGCTAACAAGTCATATGTAGCATGACCGCTGCTTACTATGACAACATCCCCAAAATTGTTTCCTCGGCATTTAACAACAGTAGGGAAATGATGCTTAACGTCATTTTTCAACAAGAGTATACGATCCGAAATATACAACTCGATTGACCATAGAGTGGTTAGTAAATCAGGATTTTTTTCTTTTAGACTGGCCTCGCTGTTTCTTGATCTTAATCCCATGGAATATTTAGGAGTTGAAGTCAAGAGATCTATTGCTTTAAGATCAGAAAAAGTTAGGGCCCCTTTGAAGCCGATCGAAGGATAAAAACGAAATCTTTAGCTCGATAGCGTTTAACTTCACGTCACTTTGCTCTATCGTTTTTCATTCACATCGAGAAACTGCTGGAAATGAAAACTACTTAGACCATTTATAAAAATTATGATTTGTAAAATAATTTAAATTCGTCGCGCATAATTTGTTCAATATTTAAGTGTAAGCGTAAGATTATCAAACTTGCCCCACCTTTTTATGGGTTTTTTATGCGATTCATTACTATTGACTACATCTGCAAGTTTAGCCCAACATAACAGGTATTAAGTGTTAATAAAGAATAATTGAATAATTCAACTAATCACATTCTACCATACCGAAAATATTTCAGTAAAACCAGTTAAAATCCCTTACAATACATTTTTCTAAGATATTTTAACAACCTGAATTGACCTATTAATACCTAGTAATACCATACGCATTTGACTCGATTTGCTCGATGTGTCGAATTCCATGAAGTACAAATGATAGGCATTAATTCCCAATTTATATAAAATTCAAAATTCCGCGTGTCAATTCTCGGTGATTTCAAACATCTAGTAACATCTGTAAAATTCTGTGTAGTGTGTAATGAAAATCTGAATACAGATAACTCATCCCTAATTTACTTTATATGCTAAAATTGTCTTTGTATTATACTTATTATCGTCATAAGAATATATCTATACTATTTGTTTTATATTATAACTATCATGTCTTTCTATAAGAAATTAAGACCAGAATTTGTAAGCAATTGTAACAATCGGTAAAAATGTGATTTTGATTTAAACATTCTTATTAGAAAAATATCAGAAAATATATACCTACATATAAACTGATGATTTATTTTAATTCTTGTGATAAATGTAACTCGCTTTTAAAAATAAATTCACACATATTATTCATCTATCGATTTAGGAATATAGTGAAAGACCCGAGACCCAAAAACCAGAAAAAATCTTCTGGATTCGATTGTCTAATATCTTAAAAAAATATCTGTATATAGTTGAGGATTAGATTAGTTTCCACAACATATCCCCCCCATTAGATTTAAGCCAATTGCCTATTATTGTAAAAAATTTCCACTTGGCATAAAATGGGACCTTTATTTACATGAATAATGCACACACCACCTCGGCTTGCTGGAATTTTGTTTTATTTACATATTAATCCCTCTTTTCTTGCCTTGGTATCCATCCGAGGACGTGAGGACTTCAGAGAAGTATGCAAATAAATTTATTTAAGGATACACACAAAATCTTCACGTAAATAAAAAGTGGAAGACGAATAGGTCTGCTGGGGATGCTAAGCATCAGAATTACGCTGTTTATGCGCCCGCATATGCAGTACCTTTTTGATACTTCTGGGTGAACCGCACCCAATTTGCGCCATTAAAATTCTATTTTCCACAATGTAAAGAAGAAAACTTATATTATTTTGTTTAAATATAATAATAAAATTGCATTTCGAATGTTTAGAGTAAATTTGCGTAATAACATTTAATTAATAATTTTTGTAACATTCCGGCCATTTTCATTTTTGAGCGTGAACTCTTACGTCTTTTCTTGAAACATAATTTTTGAATTATTTATAGCATACCTACTTAAGACGAAGAGCCCTCTCAACCTTTGAAGTTTACAGTTTGCCCCATCTAAAGTGAAAGCTTTGCATTTCTTATCTGGAACCACTTAATATTTAAAGTGAAAATATTAATCAACATACTTCCCCAAGATTAAGGTAGCTTAAAGGTTTGCATCAAGCGGTCTGTCTAGATGCCTAGCCTCGGCCTAGCCAGTCCGTGTATAAATGTGTGGTTCCGAAAAACCCTACCCAGGACAAGCCTCGTTTGCCCAGAGTTTTTTTTTTGTTTTTCTTTTTTTGCTATGCGCCCCAAATTACTGGAAGTCGCTACATTTTCCATCGCATTTCGCTAGTGGGTGCGTTGTTTACCCTCGGTTAGACTCAATCTGTCGGATAAAGCTTAACGTAGCGTTTAACGATTGTATTCGATTTGTCTATAGCCCGAGGAGGCCGTGATCTCTAGGCATTTACCTTGCTTGAAGGGATTTGCCTTTTCTAGATACGAACTCCACATGAGGCAGAAAAGCAGCCTCTGTTCTGCTACACGCTTGCATGAAAATTCTTTCCTGCTTCTGGACGCTTTTAGTTTTAGTTACGCATTCTACGACCCCGTCACATAGTGCTTAGGTTCTCTCACCTACGTACAAGTCGATCAACGTTGGAATAAAATTCTTGTTAATATTCAAAGAATAACCCAAGCTTGTTTAAAAAATTAATAAATAACTGGGGGTATCGCTGGGGTAGGGTTCCACGTGCCGGAGCGAACGGAGCCTCTCAAAGTATTCTTTATCCACATTCTGGTAAATTGTTGGCAAAACCCTCCCGCAACTCGATTAATTTTCTAAACATTGGAAAAATATGATTTAATTTAATAAAGACTAAATTTATGGTATGAACATAAAAATAAAGACTAAAGACTTCTCTGTTGTTTGCATTTTTTTAAAGTAGACTCTACAATCGTTCGATGTTAAATTTTAAATAACGACAATTTTCGGAAACGCCGTGGTTTCATTTATTTTTTAAAAATATCTTTTGAGCCGTCCAAATGGAGGTGTTTTCCGAACACCTACGTTTATATAGTTTATAGAAAAAATTTTAAATGCAAAGTTACACTTTCCCTATAGATGCTAAATTTATAATAATTTAAAATCTTCGTTAATTTTGCATAAAAATTTATATAACATAAAGTCAATATATGCCTAAACAGTCTACGAAAAAAATTCTATGAAAATTATAATTTTTTCACAAACGAAAGTGATGTTTTTAAAGCACTTCTTATAATTCATTCTGATGTTTAAACATCTTCTTGAATGAGTCACTACATAGATAAACTTTCAACAACTTGCTAGAATGCAAAATATGTAAGTGCCTCTGTTGAAGTGCATTGATACCCTCTTTATCTTATCCACTTTAAGCAAAGATGTTAGTCATGAGGAAAATACTAATTAACGTTTTCAAGGAATCTATTGAATATTCATTCATATGGTAAGTTTGCTAAATTTACGAATATATTTACCTAGCAGTCGTGGTAATGCCTTCAGCAATTTTCACTTCACCTCTGCATGTGAGTAATTTTGAATATTTGTTTTACTTAAGAATTTTGAATTTTCTTGCCAAGAAAGTTTAACGTAACATTTTAATGGTTTACACCTTTCTTCTTCTTTGCCCTAATGAATTATGAACTTCATCCCATCTCGCTCTTTATCCTTGCTCCACATATTTGTTCATTAAAGCTATTTTTTTGCTTGTTTTGGCTTTGCTATTGAATTTCAAGTATTTGCTTTCTTCAATTAAGAAATTGAATTTTTCTACGTTTTAAGGATTGCTTCTGTTGATTAAAAAAAAAACATTTGATTTTGGTTTCATTGCTAAATTTATTTTATTTATTATTTGTTTATCTGAAGCAATATCTTTTAAAAATAATGAAGCCTTACCGGTTGGTGTATTTTCGAAATTATTTTATTTTACATCCTTTATATCGATATTATAGTTACAGGTATGATGGTAAAATTTATATTAAATGTTGCCTTATAGTATAGATTTTAAATTCTCATGATAAATATCCCAGTGTATTTATTTCATAATACGCCTTGGTTGCCCATGAATCAGTCGAAATATGAGAAAAAAAAAACTTTTTTAAAATTCAACCTATCTGTCTCAAGAGATTGAATTTGGGGAAATGTTTAATTGGAATCGAAAATGACGAATATGTAAACATTTTCTGTTGATTTCAAAAAATTACTTTTTGCCTTTGCTATTTCCACATATTCCCCAATGATTTCTCTGAAAATTGTGTAATAAACCCGAGTTTAAAGATATTTCTATATTTTTATTATAAAACTTTTCGCTATATGCTGTAAAATAAACGTATTAAAAAGAAATAGCTAGAAGAAAATATTTGTCGTGTAAATTTACAGATGAAAATGATGATAAATTTTCTTTTCATTTATTTATTTTCGAAATTCCTTTAGTTATTTACAAAAAACAAAAACGGATGTATAGAATTTTCCACAATTTTGAAACATGTTGTTAGCGACCCATAAACAATTATTGCAAATTCACCACTTTTGTACCAAGTTTCTTCCAAATCAAACTCAATTTAAACCAGACTTTAAGTAGTTATCTTTTAAAGAACAGAATTAACAAAGCTGTATTATATTGCAATTATGATTTATTTACTATTTTAGAAGAAAGCTTAAATACTCGTAACATTGATCAACATACAACCGTTTATCCTTAAAGGTGATATCACTGCTCAGGGGCCGTTCCAGTTTTAAGCTACGAAATAACATAGGACGTAAGGAAAACCATCTCGTTACGCGTTGCTTCAGTTCATTCGATTCAAAACTTTACGCATTGCTAAACTTGAACGGAAATGTGGTTATTCACAAATTGCGTACATGTGGATGGCCTAGACAAGAGTCACTTGTGTGGTAAGTAGATGAAAAGCCGAAGTTTGAAAGCCTATTTTCTAAGCTTAAATACCGTTTAAGGAAATATTAGCAGAAAATCACAAATGTTGCAGAAATTTATCATTTTAAAGCACATCCAACCGATGTACCATAACTCAAATCAAATAATTGAGAAATTCAAAATTTAGACAGATCTAACAAGGAAATAACGAGGACTATTTTAGGAGATTTGAAAGCAATAAATAAAAGGACAAGAAACTTGAAGATGCCTAAGAAAAGTTTTCAGACGGCAGAAAGATTAATCTTGAGGGTTACTCTTCCAACCCGATGATTAGCGTTTGCAGAACTCTAGGGTCTAACCGAAAGCGACATGGGGAAAATCTGGAAAACTTTGGATGATTCAAAATTGTGTAGCCACATTCGATGAAAGAATATGTTAAAGAGAAAACTTTACCCTAAATTTAGCATGAAAATGTTCCGACCGCAAAATTATATCACCCTGACAGAATAGTAAAACGAACTAAAGAAAAAAAAATTAACTTTGATTTCACATGACTAATTCGCATTCCTTTCACAATTTATATAGAGGGGATATAAAAGAGTAGATTATAGTCTAAAGGGGCACCTCGCCCTTAATAGGCAATTTCGGCTCCTGACGGATTCCACCGCGTCTATTGAATTATTAAAGGAACAGCGTGTCAAAATTAAATAAATTGAAACATCAAAGGACCACCACATACCAGCGAATTAAATTAGTTTACCTACCCGATGGAGTCACCCTGTCTGCAGGCAATTATTTTAACGAGCCTGTTGTATCCCGAATATGCGATTTTACACGCGCGGAACCAAAGGCATAGTATCTAATATTAATTCGTTAAGCGTTTTCGTGTGCGAAACCCCAAAAATTCCCGGTAGAACTCTTTAAGAATTGATGACACTTGCTCAGATTACTTCACGTATGAGAATCTTGGAATTTAGGAAGCTTGGCACGGTCACGCAACGTACCTTGCGCATAGTCTCTCCTGTAATTTCATGAGACAGTGATCTAATTAAATCTCTCCTTTTCATATAAATGTCAGGGAGACTCCGTGATTCAAACAATCAAATATTATTCACGTAAGTCATTTATGTGAATAAAGGCATAACGACGTGATATATAAAATTTACGAAATGTAATTTCAACTATTTCGTTTAGTTATTTTTCGTTATCTCCCTATTGCTTTTTAAAAATAGCTTCTAACATTTATGTCCAAAATGAATATTTTTACGTAGATACTTTAAATACAAAAAGGTAAGATCACGTCCCATCTGCCGAAAAAAAGAACTATTCTGAGCAGGTTTCGGATTCTTTCCCATAAATAGAATATTAATATCATACGAGTATACCCTTCAAAAAAGACCGAAATAGTCTGTTGTTTTAATTCATAAATGTACCATTCAAAAAATATGAGTAATAAACTTCTACTATAAATACAACATTCATGAGGGCAATGTTAAATCTTTTCGTTATGTTAAAATGTTACACGACATCGAAAAAAGGCTAGAAGTGAGTATGGCAATTTCCTTTCCACTACTCAATGTTAGTTCAACCTAAATGCTTATGCACGAGTCCACAGAAAATATTTCCGGGGAAGAGGAAGCTTAAATTTTCTTGAAAATTTCATAAAAGAATTTAGTTACATGCCCGGTTCTGACACAAAGTAAAGTAAGAAAGGATTCTTGTTGATGTGTGGTTGAAAACGTGTGGAATTTTATACATTCCTTTCAATAAAATTGCTTTGAGTTTCAGGTGAGAAAGAGTATCTCAAAAACAGAATTTCTGCTTCTTTTTCCTTAGAAAATCCCAGGTATATACACTTTATCTATTTTAAACGAAAGTTGAAACAATCACTTTCAGAAAATTCTTGAATAGAGTGGGCCACACTCCAACGAGTTGAGTGCTTTAGACACAACTTTTCATTTTGTCTTACATATTGTATTAGGATAAAAACAAAATGTGTCTGATAGATTTTGATTTTACTTTCATCAAAATTTTAAGTAAAACAGTTTTCCGGATATCAATGGATGTCACTCTTTGCGTCTACCATTTTCTTTTGTTTAACAGTTTCGCATTCAAATTTCAAGTCAATAAATGCAAAATATCTAAAATACGAAGAGATTACTCAAAATAATAATTACAATCACAAATATTTAAGAATATTAATATTAAAAATACTATCACTACCATTATACCATTCTGCGTTCTTTGTTCGAGAATTTCAGAAACCTCCAAAATGATATACACGTATCAATTTGTCAGATAAAAATTTTATAAGTAAAGGAGTATGTATTTCAAAATGTACACCGCAAGTGTTAAAACCAATCTATGTATATTCCTACTTTATTCGATTATTGTACTATATACCCCCTGTGTTTATAACTATGAATCAACATCAATAGTTCTTTTTATTTGTATAGTACGCCATGCTTATTTAGTAAAATAATTTCATAAATTGTATATTTTAGAAATACTAAAAATAACTAATAAACCCGTCACGCAGAACTATACTTTACATTGTGCAAAAACATTTAATATCTCAATGCCCATGCGTAAAAACAGGAGAAAGGTACCCAAAAACGGAAACAATGTTACGCCCTACGTTTTAAAATTTCATCGTTATGTCGGAAAACTTTATGGCAAAATTTATGTTTAAGTTTTCAATTATTTTCATGATGCACTAAAACACAAACACGTTGAAGTAACATAAATCAAGCATGCTAAAACATCAAAAATTTAGATGGTACCCAACATACCATAAATTCTCCTCCACTTTGAATTGATGTGAGCCCCGACGTGTGCAAAACATTCGAGTAGGACGAAAATTATTAATAAAAATAAAGTTGTAGCGATCGGTTAACAATCGTTTTACATTTAATTAAATTAGTATTACAATTTTCAAGTAATAGTGGCATGGTACTCAATAGTTGCAATAAAGTTTTGCACCGGTTGTTGGGTTTTTAAATTAAATTCGTGAAACTAAGGAAACACGGCCGGGATAAGCAATTCAAATTGAAGTACGGCGTAAAATCGCGGCACCCGACTTTTTGCAGGCATCAGATTTTGAGTGCTATGAGGCAATTCTGAAACGTATGTATGTACTTTATAGAGTACACTCGTAATTTATCTGGAAAATGTCGAGAGTGTCGCACCAGTTGCGTCGCCTCAATAATCCTTTGGATGAATATAATTTTCATTAAAACTAGATTTCGTTTTCAAATTAGAAATTTCTTCTTAATCCGTTTCCAAAATATATTTCGGAAAATAATCAACTTTTGACTCCACCTCAACTTTTGCAAACACCTTCGGATTTAATCGAAACTAATTTATTTTCAGTCGAGCTTCGTTTTTAATCTCCAAGCAAATCCCGGAAGGGTACTAGGAAGGCTCGCTAACGCGAGGTGAATTTCGTATGTATAAATACTTTTATGAGTTTAAATGACGTCATTTATCCCCAATAAGCATAAAAACTCCCTTTATGAGCATTAAAAATTAATATCACATTCAACTCTTGATAGAGGGACGGATAGAAAAGCTTAGTCACTGATTCACTGATTTCAGCGGTTTTCGCCTATTAATCCGAAGAGGTACCCTTCATCAGGACGGTGACTGTAATATTTATAGATTTACATCCGAAAACCCGAAACATTCCTTTAATTTAACTTTAGATTGCGAGTACGCGCGGTCATGCGCACCCGCGATTATACCTATTTTACCACTTTTTCATACGCTGAATTCGTTTCCATTAGTTCATTATCGGATTTGTTCTCGTATTACGTACTCAGGTGACTTGTTAAAATTTTCTTGAAATGAATCCATGATAGACACGTCTCAGTGTCTGCACCCTTTCACGCACAGCCCTTGTCCAACAATGTGAACGAATTCTATGCTTCTGAATATCCACAACTATAGAGAAACGTTTTTGCCTGATTTGATTTCCCTAGGGAGCACTTTTATAAAATTAAGGTTCAACAGAAGTTGGGAAAAAAAACGAGCTGTTTACGTATTTTGACCAAATACGTTTCCCCGAAAATCCTTTGGAAATGCTTTTATTAACCCTAGAAGGGTCGCCCTGACACATTTGATAAAACATTTATTCCGCCGAAGAATTTTTTAATAAAACTTACATTCCTCGTTCCAGCGGAGTTATCCAATTACCTCCAGTAATTACCACTCTGAATGAAGGAAATGGTGGCCCTGGGTGGTAATCCTCTTAATTCGTGGCACGTTTTACCATTAACATTTTCAATGATTTTCTTTTTAATATGAACATTTTCATTAAGCATTTCAACAACTTCCACCATTCTAAAAATCAGATGTAATTTGAAATCTGATTGCATTCGTAATTAACCGAAAGCTCACAGTCCCCAGGACGACGTGCATGCTTTCTTTGGACCAGTGCGTAACGCACGCTTTGGTTGCAGTTGGTCCTTTATTTTCGTCTTCTACTTAGCAACTTCCCCCCGTTGGCGCTTCCGGAAGGGAGGCGATTCAACAGATTTCTCACACTAAATTTTATATTCAGACTACTTGAATTATTCACGCTCGAAAAGGAAAAAAACAGAAAACTGAAGAAAACCGATTCGCATTTCGCCTAGTGCTTAATTACTACCCGGACCACGCAAAGTTCCATTTCTGACTGAATAACTAGACTAGCTCCCCAGAAACGGCTAGCACTTTTCCACCTTGTTTCTCTTATATTTTAACAGAGCGCCTCACTCATTGGAAGAGCTTTGTTTTTCTATGAAAGCTTCGTATTATTCGGTCACAGCTTCCACGATGAACAGAATAATTTTTCAAAAAATTTAACCATTTTCCTGATATTTTCCGGTATTATAAAATAAATTTATGAGATTTCAGCATTAAATGGTAACTATTGATTACTACCATCGGTATCCAGGGTTTAAGGGGTTTTAAAGCGACAAAGGTAAAGTTTGGAGTTAAGCGTTCTTCGTTGATAGGAGTAACCCATGGTGACCGTGTCAACTTATAGATTTGATGATATCATCACAAACAAAATTAAATACCAAAAATCTTAATATTTCTACCTACATATAATATGTAATGTGCCTACTTTAAGAAATTGTCTTTAACTCAGTTTAAATTTTTTTTTTACGTATCGAAACATTCATTGAAACTCTTGCAACTTTAATTCTTATTTAGTACGAAACAATTCAAGTGACAAACACAGTTGAAAAAGGGAAACAGTGCGTGGACTTTTGTCAACACAATAGTACAGATTTTTAAACTAATTTTCTGGCTTTATTTTTATTGGAATATGAAGCAATTTATCTTTATCTAAAAATATATACTTCAATTTTTTCAAAAGGTATATTTTGAGTGGAAAACTAATGCCATTATAAGTTTTTAAATTCTACTTTCTGTCTGAACAAATTTATGATTGTTTTTGCAAATAAATGCAGAACTCTTGCAGCATTAACTTAAAACTAAAAGAAATAAATCCGTGTTCTCCTGAATTTACCAATGTTTGAAAACAAAATTACGAAAAAATATGTAAGGATTACATACGAAACATGATACTCAAGTTTGATTTAAAAAAATAATTTCTCATAAATACTTCAAGCACTATGAGACCCCGGCCGAGTAAATCGTATCGGAAATTCGGAAAACACAGAATCTGATTTCGAGGGAAACGAAACCACCGGGTTCAACCGAGACTGACTGAATGAAGTATTAGCACCACTGAACCGTTCACAGATTCCAGGAGTGCATGGTAAATATTCTGTTGCAGCTGCATTTCTGTCCACAGGAAGTTCAATCTAAGCCCTGTTTCAATATTGATCGTGTAACCATAGATTTGTATGGATGTTACCTCTATGGGTTAGGAGTTTTTTGATTGAACAATTTAAATTTGAATATCAGTCCTACCAGGGCAAAACTTCAAAGCGACACAAAGTGGCTAACACGCAAACAAAAATATTGGACAACGTGTGAACAACTTAATTAAGCGATTTATAGCTTTAGTTAATTAGACCTTAGTGGTTTATCAATAGGACAGAAGCTATTATTTTGTTGGAGAGACATGCAAACAAATTTATTCAAATATCATTGATTGTGGTAATCAACTTTGTCCCCTTTATTTATTACACATCCAAATTAGATTACTGCGTAAACTTTTATATTCTCTACTAAATCTCGAAAATATTATACTTTTTATAATTAAGCTAAAATGACTACTTAATGTTTAGCTTCGATATTTACTTATTATTCCATAATTGTTAGCAATTAACGTTTGATTTTTTAATAAAAATTTGTTAATTGTTGTAAATTTATTCCAATCTTTGTACTTCTGTACTTATATCAAAATTATATTATACCATTTTCCTCGCTTTTGCTCAAGTGTCTTGCGAAAGCTAGAATTTCTCAGAAACAAACGAATTCTTTGATTTTTTCATAGGTACCCACATTAAGTCTTTAAGAGATCAAATATCAAGGATGAGTGGGACAATATTCTAATTGTTTTTATGCAATGGAGAACAGAAATCTAAGAGCAACTTTTTTAGTTTTTCAACAGGTTCCTTTATCGCTATTAAACACTATTTATGAAACTATTATGAAAAGTGCCAATTAATTTTTTTAATAAAAAAGATACCAGACAAATTTTAACCTGTAAGACTTCTGAGTTTTTAGAGATATAGGCAAAACAAAATCTTTATATAAATACAGTGATTAACATCCTTTCAGATTTACTAAAAATTAATTTTTTATAATTTTCAAATATTTAACCCTTTCTTTTATTTTAGGTACCCTCAATTTAAATTTACCATAAATGAATTTAATTTACTTAAAAATAAAAATATCCGAAAATCCTTACATTTTATGCAGGTTTATGCTTTTCATGAAAATATAAGTAAATCAGATATTTGTCATTGCTGTCTTAATATTTCCTCCCTTATAATTAAGGGTAATCTTGTTTTCATAGAAAATAATAAAAAAAGGAAAGGAAAAAATGAAATGAAGATATAATAAAAGACCTTGCAGCCCTTGGGGTACTGGATATTTTATCTTTAAAGTAATCTAAGCAAGGGTAGAAAAATATTAATCAATCTCCGAGCAGTCCTCTGAAAAGCTCCTTAATCTTTAAATACATCATGATAAAATTGAAATGCTTGAGCTTTGGGAGACGAGCCACTAATGAAATTGTTATGATAACAAATTTCATTGGCTTTATTTTCAAAATATTTACATAAATTAAATTTTTAAATTTACTCACATTATGTGAACGTTATTTACTAGATATAATACATCTATAGTCTTTCGGTTTTCCTCCCGTAACCGGTTTAATAAAAAGTGAAAAATAAACAATCCAAGGAAAATATAAATTTCTGTAGGCATAATTAAGATTGGATGTTGTAAGGTTCCGAGCTTTATTTCTCTGGAATGTATTAGCACCAGAATTTTAAATAATTGCCAAATAAATTATTCCTACAGTTCTATATTCTAAATTATAATTAATCTATAATTGAATTTCAACGTAACGTAACCGCGTCAAATTTCTAATCTACTGTTTTTCTTGCTTTAAGTATGGTGCTCTTATAAAAATTAACTTTTAGTCATTATCATACTAAAAAATAAGCGAAATCATTAAAGAAATAAAATGTTTCAAAAAGGATATTTTGTATTAAATAAAATTCTCAATCAATTTTATATTTTGTCCATGTGCCGTCTCCTAATATGTGTGTAAATCACCGGTCATCTACTATTATTCCCTCAATTCTCAACCCTTCAAACTCTAGATCAGTGTGATAATACTAAAACAAAAATCTTTTGAATCACTGATCATCAATAAAGTTTGTCAAATCGAACGTTCTAAAAATGTAGATACTGATAAAAATTTTAAAATTTATTACATTAATTAAATACCATTTACGACGTTTTCACCTTTTCTAAAATCATCTGATGAAACGACTTTCATTTTTCGTGATTATTTTTGATTTTATTTGCCAAGTGACAATTTACCTTAATGAAATGCTAGTCGTCAATCTTAATTTAACCTGAAATACCACATAATGTTGTTTCCATTTTATATGAAATGAGGCTGACGAAAAGACCGACCAACGTTCAATCTTTACGTCAATCAAACTGTGGATTAAAGTTGATCTATTCTGACAGATATGATGGAAAAACTTAATGTAGAAGCTCATTGTTTGGCTCCAGAACATACATATATGATGAATCCATCAGGGGTCTATGCTTAGAGAGAACGATCTAACAATATGATGGCATAAAAGAAGGGAAATCAATTTCAATTTCAGAACTGTAGAGTAGATACCTGTGTAAACTATAAGGATTTTAATTAAGAATGTCGAACTACTTCATCACAAATTTATGAAATGTTGAATTTCTTAAATACACTCAACCTATCCCATGGGAACTTATTCTGTTACGAAATGAATCTGCTCGAGAACGATATTCAACTTGTTTTTCAAAGAAGACAGCTTGTTGCAAAACTTGATTAATGTCGCACAGAGATAAGAATAATTTATTTTGTACAGCAAAACTCTACGATTTAAAACACTTGATCACATCACTTCCATTTTAAATTGAATACATTTGTAAATGTACATCCTGCAATAAATTAATGATGAATCCTTATTACTAAATGAAAAATTAATGGACATGGTTACTTTGAGTGCTCTCAATTTCATCTGCCACTAGATAGATAAATGGCACCTTTCGAATTCTTATTGAGTAACTTAGTTTTGCATATATTTTTATTTCAATTAAAAACTAATGGGATTATTTTTTAAAGTTATTTTTATATTTATATATATATTTATATTTAAAAGGTAATTCGTACTCTACTTCATGGACTTTTAATTTAAAATCCCAACTGAAAATTTATTAAGATATTCGGAATCAAAGGTTATAACTAAAAATTTTACATTAGGTAAAATGAGGAAATCTCTGTTTAAGTAATATAAAAAAATGACGAATCATCAGGAGGAAAGTACAAAGGCACTTACTTTTAGATTATACAACCTTACTTTATGTATGAAATGATTTTTTTTACTCAATCTTATCAATAAAAGTCGTAAATTTTAATCATAAAACACTCTCTAAAATATGCTTGTTGAGTAATTGGTGGTGTTCTTTTAATGTATGTATATAAAAATAAATAGTAAATTACTTATACTCGGAGCTGACATTAAAGTAAACGCCTTCAATTAATAATATCTGCCTTAAAACAAATCAATGGCCTGGCGTTTTTGTTTTTCAAAAGTTAATAGATTAAGTGCTGTGAAGGGAAAAATAGAAGCTAACAGCAAAGGTAAAGACAAGATAATGTTTATAAATTGGTATATTTTAATAGGAAATAATCCCCTTAACATCGAACGAGTGGATTTTCTGACCAATTTTATAGTCTGCCTTTACTATGATCAAATACCCATACCCAAATTATGGAAGATGTACTGTGAAAACGAAAACTTCCAGAGAGGGTGATTATTTCGGAAAATAAAAAATTTATAAAAAAGTTAATTATTTTGAAAGAGCTTTATTCATTTTTATCTTATTTACCCCTCGCTGTATACAGCGGACATGTTGTAAAAATCCAAATTTACTTATAAAATTTTTTTTTAAATTACTGAAGATGACGTTGTAATTTAAATATATGCAATTCTTTATTGTAATTAGTCTTTATTTAAAAGAAAATGTTTTTGTTTTTTAAGGATTAGCCAACAATTAAATTCTTTATAACATTTCACCCCAGTAAAGCCAAATTAATCTGTATCAATGCCGAGGATTACAGATACCATCAAATCAACTCACCCTCCTCCGTTATCGGAGGGATTAAATTTATTAAGGGAAGGGATATCTAAGGAACAAATTAAGCAAAAGCGGTTTGATGTCCTTTTACCAGGCGAACCTTCTGCTTCCGGCATTGTTTCGCTTTAAGGTACACACACATAAATACATATTTTATAGCTGTAGCTCATCTATCTGAGTACTTTTTCTTCCACTCCCCTCCGAGCGTCGAGCAAGATAACATTATTCAAAGCACTTGACCCATCTGGTTTCATTAATAATTTGACGAGTTTTTCTAGAAAGTTTTACGAAAGTCGTTGCGCAAAGTTTGAAGAAATTCCATTTTGGGCTCCATTTTAATGCTTCTTCATCATAAAAGGTAATATTAAAGAAATTTTGAAACACAACAAAACGAACAGTTGGCTGCCAAGGCTTCTGGGGGTTTTTGAGGGCTCCTAAGGGCTACTGTGGGTCCTTGTACTCCTTTTATTTTCCATTCCGCATGCTTAAAACGTTTTCATCATTCAAACTTGCTTCCCTTTGAAAATGATAATGGCCACATAATGAAGGGTTAATAATTAGAAAATTCTAAGGCCGTTCAAACATAGAAATTATCGTACAAGTACCCTAACTTCATTTTCGAGGAATTATAGTTTTAAAGGAGATTATAGCCTTCAAGGCATTATACACGTAACTTAGGTAATAGACTTGCAGCATCAAAGGTTTTTGAAAATTTAACTTAAAACAAAAGCTAGGCACGTATATCTACGTGTTTAAGTATCGATTTCTCCTTGAAACTAAAATCTTCAATCATTAAAGCTGGATATACCTATTGTAGGTATAAATTTGAAGCATTCTTTTCGTCCAAATCAAATAGCAACCTCCAATTCATGCATTTACATATTTGAATAGTAATAATCTCCAGCTGTGATATGCACAGTTTGATGTGCATAATGCAGTAAAGTGTTAAGAATAATGCGTATGAAGTGAATTAATTATGAGATATGCAGGATTTTATGCCTTTTGTCTTTTAATCGAATTGATTTTGAAAATTCATTGTACACAATACCCATACAAAATTTAAAGCTGCGATAAAATTACAAAATTCGATAATAACAATTTGTTCCATTTATTCTTCTACTTTCAATTAGTATTTCCATTTATAAAATAAATATAGTAATGGTAATGGAAAATTAAATTTTATAATAACTCATGCGGTATCAATTGTACAGGAATATTAAAGCAAAAAGTTTTGAAGCATATGTTATTAAAATATTGCATTTGCAGTTTAAAGCAGCAATTAGCAGTTCATATATTCACCAATTAAAATCATCTTGATTTTATGAATTAATATTAATTATTAAATATAAAATTAATAAATTAATAAATATTACCCAACTGCTATTCATACGGCATTAATCAGAAGAGGATCAAAAGAAGTAAACAAACCAATAATATATTAACGTGGTTCGCGAAAATATTACATAAAGCTGTTCCCCTTCTTATTTCCTTATACCTAAAAAACAAAAATAATGTAAAAAATATTACAAGATTAGAAGATTATAAGATTACAAGATTATAAGATTACAAGAGCACAGGAAAGAACTGCATAATTAAATTAAGGAAACTTCGCACAGGTAGCAGCCAACAGAAATGGATTGTTATTGATATGGAATAATTATGCTATATGACTTAATTATCCGACCGTTAATAACATTTTAAATTGATACTTTGCTGTTTTGGGTATCTAGAGAATGCATAAGAACAAGTTTTGGGATTTTAACATTAAACCCATTTCATAGTATTACAACTAAATTGTTAAAGTAGATCATCATCATGTAGATACATGTAAAAGATTTTATATATTACTTAAAAGCATATGAAATATGAAACCTTAATTTTTAAAATGTAATTTATAAAGCACCAGATTACGTAGAATGGTCCATTTGTTACAGAATATTATAAAATAAAGGACCACCGCAATAAGCTTCCCTTACCTCCACTTTAACTATGATGAAAGGTTCGAACAATTTTCTAGCAACCTTTTAGTCAATATTGTTGCTGTTCATCCTCATTTCCCTTGTACACTTGAATATTTCTAGAAAAGAAAATTAATTAAAACATTTGTCAAACTTTCCTAATTTTTCCCCCAAAAACATCCTTAATCTAAGAAGAAAGTAATTTTAAAGATAAATTAATTACTGATAGCATTTTATAATGTTGGTGGGACCTTAAAAATGACAGACAGAATCGTGATTCCTAAAGAAAATATTTTAAACTCAGCAGACGGCTGTGATCCCTCCTCAAAATAAATGTGAGGGCAGACAAACTGCCGGAGGAGGTGGAAGGATTTATTTTTCTGTGTGATTGGTCAAGCGCGAAGTAACCTTTTATTTATGGCTCTTTCGGGATATACCCTTTAGGAAGTAGCGTGGAAAGTTTTCTACGGTAAAATGATATGTGAAATGATTTAGTGCCACCTTCCCTTTGCACTGCATGCTACAAAAATGAAATATATTTGCATGATTTTATGTAACAGTTCATTAAAGAACTCAGATAATCTTTGGTTAATCAACTTTCAGAGATAATAAAATTTTTGTCAAAAGAACCACATAAACAATTCAAATACTTAATACGAAAACTTATATCAAACCTATTAAAGCATGGTAATAATGAATTTTACTTTATTATTAAGACACCACTCTGTCGTTCCCTTCTACTCTCCTTCTAATCCAGAAAATAATTTAAGGCCTTTTAGATTAGCAGGCAAAGTGGAAGGGCGAATTGTAATTTTACTAGATTTCTTCTCAACAATCTTTTTTAAAATAAATATAAAGAACTCCTTAAACTTTCCAATTTACCTATAATTTAAGGCTCAGGTATG
The DNA here is from genome assembly GCA_963969385.1 of Philonicus albiceps. Classification (NCBI taxonomy): domain Eukaryota; kingdom Metazoa; phylum Arthropoda; class Insecta; order Diptera; family Asilidae; genus Philonicus; species Philonicus albiceps. The sequence continues at coordinate 7,826,505 of OZ017776.1, read as the reverse complement.
TACACAGTTTTCATATTTATCCCATCAAAATTCGGAGATGCAGCCCTTGGTTTTCAAATTATATGGAGTACCTAAGAGGAAGAGAAATCAAAAAAGCCTACTCAAAGTATTATACACGAGTATATATTCTTTTTCCTTTTCTCTGAAGTGATATAAATCTCGGTCCTGCTCCACCATAATTCTCTAAGAGATTACAGAAAAATGATGATAGTCAATTGTGTTTTAATTTGGTGTGGAATAGTATTTATGAGTTCTTTTCCGATGATTAATTGAGGGAATTTCATTCTTTTGCCCTAGGCCATCACCAATCGTTTTGACAAATAAGTTTCGATCAAAGCTATTAATTGCCTGATTTTGATGCAAAATATTTGGGTGTGGAATAATTATAATAAGATTTCAAATTTTTAGATAATTTACGCTAATAATTTCACTTTTAGATGTTTAAAAAAGTAAATTATAAGAGCATCACTCAATTTAAACAATTGCTCGCGATCATTTAAAAATTAATTAATTTTTAAATTATTTTATGAACGTACTTTCAATATTAAAAGTAGAAGAATTCCACGTGACCATAGACAAGCTCAAAAACCTCATCATCTCATATTGAATTAGCAGTTTTTTTAAATAATCTTACTACCTCTAGAACACACTCCTGATTTACGATTTTGATGATTTTTACAGAATAAGGTTTTTTTGGGAACAAAAAATTTACCTATCTATAGTTAGGAAATTTCTACAAAAATTCAGAATTCAAAATCAATCCCTCTCAAATTTTATACTCAATGGATTTTCTTAAGAATTGGTACATGGCGGTTTTGAGGTCGATGATTACAATTCCGTTGTCAAAAGTTGATAGAACAGCGAAAACCACTCTGTGGGGGGGAGAACAATAACAAAACCCTTGGGGATTCATTCGTAAGTTTTTACTTTTTATGTTCATAAGTTTTTTATTTAACTCTTCCGATTTTTTAACAGAGGTATATTTTAACGGAAGTATCGGAAGGAGAAAACTTCAGGACTATTTTACAGCTGAACTAATTTAAGAGTACAAAAATAAGAAAAATTTACCCATCCAATGTTTGATGTGCATTGAGAAACGACCCAAGAGTCATTATTCCATCCCGATTTGTCCTGGAAAAGTAAAATAATGCTGTCAGAAACAAGAGAGGAGTAAAAACAGGACATTCAAGAAAGTGATTTTTAGAATCGAAAGTAAAAACAATGATTGCCACTAGGGAAATAGGAAAAGCAGTGCTTAAAGACGAAATGGAGTCCGATAAACTTTTTCCTAAAAAGTTTGCCTATAACATCCGTATACTTCGATAATTTTGCGTATGCACATCTTCGTATTAATACTAAAAAAATAAAATTACCCCTTGGATTCTCAGGAACATAGAACTGCGGAATGAAAATGTGCAATTTTCATTTAAAATGTTAATGGGATAAATTGATTCATTTCGCATGTTTTGCGAAAAACATGACCTGGATGCGGTTCCATAATGATTAAGCCGGTATGTGTGTTCGTGGTGTTCATTCCAAAATAATTAAAATTGTGCTGTCGTTTCCATGCATCTCTTACTCACGGCTATGCGAGGGATCGAATCATGTTCAATGGTTTCCACACATTCAATTCCCCAAATCCTTATCAGACATGCTGAGGTGTATTTCATTTCACCTGACCATTGAATACACTCCACATAGTCGTATCATATCGTTGCCGATGTTGATATCGCGCTCTAGTTTCTCTCAATAAACTTAATCAATGGAATTGGGCTTTATTCCCACAGGTCCAAAACTAGAAAGTTTCAAAGTTGTCGCATGCCAATAAGCACACGGTCAATCTGGCTTTTTCCCTTTCCAAATTCGGAACTTAATTTTGGACACGAAGGTTAATTTAACCTATGTCCCTTTTGCTCACCTGTTCGTTTAGTCGTCGAACTGTTCACCTTTTGAGGATGTATCCGTCCCTTCGACAAATTTAATGAAAGCAAGAGAAGTAATTTTCCAGCTTTGGATATTACAAGCTTATCCTTTTCTTTGGAAGACATATACTTGCTTCTAAGTCCAGCACATGCTATATGTTGCATAATTCTCAATAATTCACCTTTTCATTGGAAAATATATTTATGTTTACGAGTAGAATATAGCGGCATGAGTTTTTGAAAAGACGGAATTGAATTGAACTTGATGAAGGCATATCTGATCAATATTTAACTAGCGTGACCAATATTAGAACCACAAAGTTCCAGGATTCAAGTGTCCGTCTACTGTTTGCGTTTCTCCTCTTGCGTGCTTAAAAGAAGTAAATTCAAACAAAACTCAAGCACATCTTGTGCTGTGAACAAGTCATTCTTGCAAACGTTTTGATGTCAAATATTTTTCAGGAGACATTGTTAGCACAAGTTCATAAAAAGTTCGTCTGAGTGCTTTTAGACGGGTATAAATAAATCTTATGATTTCTTTCTACTCAATGCTTTCGTCCCTTTTTGGCATTCTAATTTGCCTTGAAAGGTTATTTTATTCCTAAAGACCTATAACAAAAATTAAACAAATTCTGATTTAGCCTAATTCGATAGAAAATCATTTTTTTATTGTTATTATTTTGACGAGCTTTTAATTTAGGAACGCTTATACCCTCAGGACAAGGCGTTGGTTTTGAAATGTATTGTCGTAATTGGCAAGATGTATAATAAGAGAAAATAATAGCGCTTTCTGGGAACCTTATAATGCTATGTAAGCAAGCAAGGACAATACACTTCAAAGTAATGCTGTCTTCTGTCCCCATTTATTACCATAATTCTCAATTTAATTCAATGATATTCACACATAAACCACCATCTCGGTGGAGATTTGCATATTTACACGCAAAACTTTTAAAATGCCAAGTCGAAATGAAGAGAACACGTCATCGGTGACCCTCCCAGACTGAATTCACTGAAAGTGAGAAATGCTTATGAACTAGCTAAGAACACCTAAACAAGACATTTAATATGTATGTTTAATTTATAATAGAAATATTCACTGAATAATTAATGAATCACTATATTTATTACTTGTTATGAATTTACAAAAATAATTTCTAAAATATTCGTTCAAAACCACCACATGGCATTAAACCTATACTAACCCTTATCTAACTGATCACAAACAAAACGAATTATGGATTTAATGCCAATGTTGTAACATGCTAATTCCTATTACCAAAAAGTATAATTTTATTGGTGATTTTTTATCATTGATACTTTTGATGTAAATTAAACAATTAAACAAATTAAAGGTCTTTACACTCATCATCAGCATCAGTGGAACCCTTATAGAATCGCTCGTACAAAATGATTAAATATTTTTTTAAATTTTTAATGGGTGAGTTTTACGCCTTGAAAAACATTTGATGTATCATATGAGATTTCAAAATGTGAAAAAAACACATAAAACGTTGAGATGTTTCGAAATATACATAATAACAAATTATTTAATTATGATTTCTTTTCTATATATCTTTTAATTATGATGCCCTGAGACTGGCATATAAAACACCATAAATAAAATCTAGAACCAAAGTACCTTTTAAAAAATAGGAAATTTCAGTCACTAAGTGGCTCTGTGTGGAGTATTGAAACTTTTTCTACATGTCTATATAACTGCGTAGTTCATATTAGAAACAAAATAAATAAACAACATTTAAGTAGTCTTGATTCACAGGATGTTTTAAGCAATATGATTGCCTTTATAAGTTTAGAACAAAGCTAAATATAAAACTACCCTCACATTTAACTAAAGGAAGTAATTTGTCTTCCATTTCCGGAAACCCAAAAGCAATTCCTCTTGCAAAATGAAATCATTAATTTAAAAAGTTTGATATATCAATTTTTGAGGCTTAGAAAGTTATCTCATTTCTTGCTCCTTTTTTAATTTAGAAAAACAAAGAAAAAACGCTGAAATTTGTTTAAATCTCGATGGGAATTACCCAAAAACGAGACATCATTTGTCTTCGGGCTCCCTGAAGCTCCTCAAAGTGAACTGCTTAAAGCCAAAGAGACATTCTTTCAACCACATCCTGTTAAAATAAAGCAATGAAATCTACCGCAAAGAAACACTAAATTTGGTCCTGTAATAAATTAGGTGTATCAAAAATTGATTTCACAAGAGATTGTGCTGGTTTTGGAGCAATAAACCGAATTCCCAGAAAACAAAATCCTCATAAAACCCTTACTTTGTAGTTTACCATGCGCAAATCTCAAGGATGAATTTGTATCTCACAATGGAAATTACGAACCAAACTTTTGTTTCAGTTCAGTATATTTTCCCTGGTTAGTTCATCGAAACATGTGCAAATACTCCTTCATTTCATTTCAAGCTGTGCGCACCCCTGTCGCCGTTGAGGACAATATGTTCAGTGGCAAAGGGTGAAAAGCAATAACCCTTTAAATAATGTGAAGATCTGTTGAAGGTTTACTTTCGAGAAGGCAAAGGCGTCACGTGGGATTTTAAAAACGAATTACACTCAATTAGAACTCTTCTCATTAGTGCAATGGATGTTCGCAAGCTTTACATAATGTTAATCGGCCGTGTAAAGGTGTTTCTTTAACTGAACATTACAACGGATTGGCGAGCGGGTTACATAAATCGCGATGAATTTTAAGCACTCCCATGAACGTTATCCCGCAGTTCATCATAGATTTAAGTCCTGTTTTTACCCCGATCAGTACGCAGTTGCAATGGAAGACGGGGTAAAATGTTATTTACGAAAGCTCCCGGGATGAATTTTCCGAACTTATTAGAAAGCTTACTAAATATAAATTGGCTACCTACGGGCTTTATTAAATTTAAGGTTTCGCAAACCTCTATCAAGTCCCTGTTTCTTACCAAAGCTTAGATTGCTGTAAATCGATTTATGCATGTGATTACCGTCCTCCTTATTTTGATAACTCTCCGTGCCCTCAATTGATAGTCATATGCATGAATGGAGATTTTAAATAGGCACATATAATAAATAGGGAGGGACACTTCTACCTTCGGTAATAATTTAGTAACCCTAATAACTTTGAAGCTTCCATCAAATCTGATATGCAAACCAATGGTGTACAGGCACTAAAACACTTTGTGCAAATTTACTTTAGATGGAATAATTAAAAGAAGACTTAAATTAGATACATTAACTACTAATAGTTGGAAAATTATAAATACACTTAAAGAAAAGTTTTTAATAATTCTGAAAGGATTACACAAATACTTAATGTTTTTTTATAATACCAGTAAAGGCAACATTTGTGAATTTTTAAATTTCAATTGTTACATCACTCTAAATCCAAGTTGCATTAAACAAACCAAAATCATATTTTTTACAATTGAAATTTAAAAAAGGGGAGGTTTATTAATTCCAGCGAAAATTGGTATGCAAGTAATTTGTGTGGATGAAAAAATATTTAATTTTGTAGTGTATAATTTAGGGACTAAATGAATTCAACCTATACTCTTGCGATATGACAATAAAAAAATAAAAAAATTGTAAATTTGATGACGGTAAAGAAACAAATTATTTTAAGTATAAACTTAAAAATATTTGTACTAGTTAGAACTGAAAAATCAAACATATTGCTAGAAGAAATTAATCTTTTCATGCGGAAGATATGATAATTTTAAAATCTTTACAATAAACACATTTTCTGCAAAATAAAATTACTTCATTCGGAGGTGCAAAATTTTTATGAAAGTATTGCACTTGAAAACTCTATGGATAAATTGTAATAACGTCTATTCCCAGAGTTGATTTATACCTGTACAGCAGTGCTTATTTCCTTTTGTAAATACAAGCTAAATTATTGAGATTTTTCAAGAATTAATATTTGCTCTGCTCCAGTTTGTTATTTGATATTTTCACGTGATAAAATAAACAAATAATCATCATCACTCACTAATTTCCTCGACCTTTAAATGTCTAAGCTAATCATATAGCTATTTTTCATTATTTAAAGAATTAAAGAGATATTTCGTTTCTTACTAGAATAATAGTAAGCGTAAATAAATCAGGATTTGTTTAATAGTTAATAATTGGCGATTCAAGCAAAATCGTAAATTTACGAACCTTGTATTGATTTCTAATCGTATTATCACGGGCATATACGTAAAAAAAATATTCATTCATTCGGAACAGATCATGAGAATAGCCAAGAATAAGTCCAACAACGGAACCCATATCACACTGAAAATACTCCATCCCAGTGTAAAGGGGATCAAATAAATTTTTCGCATTATCCGAAATTCAATTTTTAAAAATATATCTTTGAATCAGAATTTTCCTTCAAATTTTCCACGCAAGGTGAATACAGCATTTTCCCGCACAGTACGAACAATAAAATTGATCCCTTTGAAGGTTGAGATGCCTTTGAACGTCAATGATATGCATAGTTCGACTTCAGTCTTTCGTCTACAGTCAATCGGCACCTTCACACGATTCCATGAATTGCGGTCCTCGTTTGAACGCTATTCAGTTGGCTCTCTTTACAGATATACTTAATGTATATTGTTTTAAGGATTATATCGCATGAAGGCAACTTTCTACGTAAATGTATTTGAATGCAGAATGACGACACCGTTTGCAAATTTAAATTACTTTCTCAGTCTTTACGGCTTTATTAGAATTTTTTTCACTGTGATATAGACAGCAAAGTAACCTCTCCAAATGAAAGGGCGGCAAAAGTTGTTTTAATTCAAAATCATGCTAATGAAATAAGCAAATACAGATATTTCCATCATCTCCCATCCATTTGTTACGGTCGTGGGAAAGTTCATCTCTGGTGTACCGCAGGGACTACGAGGTGGAAACACAATTAAGTTTTGATGAATCTTATAATTTACTTATTTAGGCTTAAACAAATTAAACTCCTGTGGACGTCGCAATCTCGTACTTCATGTATCTTTTTCTTTTTATTTGTTCGGTTGCAGCCTTTCCTTTAAAATGTAGGCAACGTATATCTCCAGGCAATCAATTAAATTACTTTTCAAATTTTTAATTAAAGCAGTAATCAAATACTTTTAATTGATTTATATTTTCACAGGCAAGTTTCGGGTTCTTAAAATTTAATACCTCTTTTTTTTGCAATTTAAGAATTTTAAAAGATTTCAATTAATTAATTCTTCCGCTGAAAATTATCTACCAAATTAAAACTTTTTATTTTATTTATTTTTTTTTTATTATTAATCAATATAAAAGCTCATAACATTTAAAATTTTAACATAAAAGAATTGTAATATAAAAACTCTTATTCGGCCAAAAAGTCAAAATCGAGAGATTTTAAAACTTTCAAAGACTTTTCTCCATGCTCCTCAAGGAAAGCTTTTGTGCGTTCCAATTTCTCCTTTTCGCGTCTTTCGAGTTCTTTGTAAATTACTTGTGATATCTGGAAATAAATTTATTACGTTTATTGAGTAATGTTGATGCGACAAATAATTTATAAACTTCAAACATGAACTTTAACGTTTTCTTCAAAATATTCAAAGTCAAACTAAAGCGTATACGTACCATAGTCAGATACAACAAAATTTAACTAAACCAAACCCAATAGATGACTACGATGGTCCTCGATATAAGCGCGCATTATTAAAGACTAAAAATTGTCTAAATATAAGTAAACCAAAATCTCAGTTCATTCATTATTCCAAATGCTGTTCAATGAACTAGAAACATGTTATCATAAAAAAAATTAAAACCACTATTTTGTTTACATATCCATATGCAAATACATATAAGTGTAGTTCCCAGATTTTCTATAACTGTTTTTACTTTTATGTTAAACTCTGAGATGAACATATTTCTTCGGGGGATGGATATTTCTTTTTACTGTCTCAATTTAAAAACCTATGTCAGTGATATGTCTTTAACAATGAACGTAAGTATTTAGTGTAAAATTGCGGCACTGGCAGCAGTGCCTGAAGGACCATTCATCTTCAAGGCTGCCCCTTTTTAACTTAAGATTGATTGCCATTCATTTTTCTTGCATGAACGCTAGTCTTTTGTATGTTTATTTATCTACTGCCATCATTTCCTCTTTGAAGAAGGAAATATTCCAATAATTGTAAATAACTTACGTAGACATCTATAGCCGCATATAACTTCTGGTCATCGCTAAGAGGGATGACTTGCCACTGACTCATGCGTACCTTCTTGTTTTTATCTATACGAAGATTACACTGAAAAATTACTGTTAAGCTAAATTAATTCAAAAATAATTTATTATGCTTCTTACAATATATCTAACCAATCTTTCGAGACTCCACCGACCTCCTGTATCGCACACTTCGTTGCACCAAGGTCCCAGATCGACACATTGCTCAATCATTGCATTAACTTTGGCCACTTCTAGTTCGGGAAAGTCCCTTTTAAGCTTCCGAATATCACTGAAAATCGACAAACTCTTAAATATCTCAAAATTCGCATGAAATGAAAACTTACTTTTTTATATTAACGCCGTGCAGGCGAACTTTCTTGTGTGCTAACAAAACGTAGAGTGCGGCAGGGATCTTCTTAAGCCCCGACACCTGAAAAACATAGCAAGTATCCTCGTTGAGGCACACTTGAATCACCGACGTCTTTCCTGAGCCCGTTTTGAAGCTAAAAGGCCATTCCATATCGAAGGCAAGAGGGACTACCGCCTCCTCCCGCTTTTCGATCTCAGTTCTGCATTATTTTAAGAATTCTAAATCTCGAGCAAAATTAAAGAGCTTGTGAATTGAGTCACTTACATGAGATCATCGCAGGCGCAAGCAATATCCACTCCGTCCGTGAAATAGTGGATAACTCCCGTATATTTTATAAACTCTGGCTCCTTTACTTGCTCCTCCAGTTTATTCTGGTTTGTCAGTCCATTCGAATTACTTCGAAGTATTCTTTTATTTACAATTGTATCGTCAGATTTCTGAATTTTATCGGGTGCTGTATTTCCTGTAGGAGGCTATGAGAACATTTAATTCCAGTACTTATACGCTTTCAACCAACTTACTCTGCTGCTCAATGCACCTCTCATCCATGCAGGAATTTGCCGACGGAACATAACTTTCCTTCTTCTAAATCCTTTTCTAATTAAAATGTTGCGATCAAATTGAATTCCCTCTTTGAAATGTCAGTTTAACTTCTCATTTGCAATGCAGAACACAGAGGTCATCTGGATAGATGAACAGATTTATTTATGTTGTTCGCTTAATTTTAACGAACAAGAAAAACTGTTATTTTTACAATATTCTAAAATATGATTAATATTTGAATGTAAAAAAAAAACTGTTAAAAATTGCTTAAGTTGTTCACCAACGTAAAACTAAAAGAACCACTTCTCGACAGTGCTGCTAGATGTGAAATCTGTGAAACTCTTTTCACCCTTTTGGGAGGGAAGGGAGCAGAGCTATCATTATCCGTTTGCAGTCGATGAAGCACGCCGCGCACAGTTTTTATGTACCGGAATTTTTAGCAAATAAAGTTTTAAAGATTTTCAGAGTGCCGGCATTTTGCAGTGATAAGTATTAAAAGGGCGGAAGGATAAGTTAATTTTTATAATACGACTTTAAAAAGAGCTGGAAACATGTTTTGGGGTAAGCAGTTCAATTAAATGCTGAATTCCTTCTGCCACGTGCTTTGAGGAATAAAGTTTTCCCAGTTATTTTTGATTTTCTTCTTAAATATAAACTTGTTTTCGCAGGATTAGTTCTTAAAGCAAACAGGAAATACACACAGACCATTAAGAAGGGATTTCACTTGTCCCAAGCGGCTCTGGACGTGACTGGCGGATCAGATGAACCCGTCCAGTTGGTGCTCACCTCCGAGGGGCACAACTACATCCTGTGCACATTGAGGAAAAGCAAAATTGAGCAAGTCGCTCTAGATCTTAATTTTGCAGAAGGAGATGAAATCTCTTTCACCAGCCAGGGTAAGCATCTTCAAATTGAAGTTTTTTGATACAGTCTTTATTTCTTCCGCCTTTTGTTTAAGGTAATGGAAATGTTCACCTTTCGGGCTACCTTATACCAGAAGCAGACGATGATTTTGATTTCCTCGAGGAAAACGAGTCTGAGACGGAGGAGCAAACTCCTAACGTAAAAGGAAAGAAGAGGAAGCAGGAGGCGAGTGAATCTAGCGTCAAGAAAACAAGCCAAGTCGAGGAAAACGACGATGACGATGAGGATGAGGATGAAGACGATAACGACTTCGAAGAAAGTGGCGAAGATGATGAAGACGATAATGACGAGGAAGATGAAGATGAAGAAGAGTCAAGCAGCGAGGAAGAAATTGCTGAGCCAAAACCTAAACAACAAAAATTAGATAAAAGCAAACAAAATGGTCTAGAAAATGGTAAAATTACAACTAAGGAGAAGCAAAAGAAAGACAAAAACAACAAGAAGAAACAGCAGCAACAAGAAACCAAGGTACCCAAGGGGGGTGAAAAAACGATCCAAGGTGGTGTAAAAGTTGAAGATATTCGTGTAGGAAATGGCCCCGAAGCTAAGCCCGGCAAAAAGGTACAAGTTTACTACGAGGGCCGCCTTAAGTCAAACAACAAAGTGTTCGATAGTAGCAAACAAGGAAACGGATTCAAGTTCGGTTTAGGTCGTGGCGAAGTCATCAAGGGCTGGGACATTGGCGTCGCTGGCATGAAAGTTGGCGGCAAAAGGCGAATCACTTGCCCACCACACATGGCTTACGGAGCGAAGGGCTCTCCCCCAGTTATTCCACCAAACAGTACACTCGTCTTCGAAGTTGAATTAAAGGGAGTTAACTAGACTTAAGCTTGTCGAATTATTTTTAATAAAATCCATTTCTTTCAACCTTTTATTTATTTTAAAAATGTCAGTGAAATATGACTAGTTCTGTCCATTTTCCAGTTTGATTTCTATTTCAAAATGTACTAATAAAAATGAATACATAATAAATAGTCGTAATTGTAGTTCATCGTGTGGTTGCGATTACGTTTTATTATAATCTTCGTGGTAGTAAAAGGAACAAATTTTCAACTTACTCAGCCAGGACCAAATTCTTTGCACTTGTTTAGATTTCTATGAAATATTAATTTTAAGACGTATTTCCAGTATTCATCCCCTCAAATACAATTATGTATGAAATGTAGAGACCTAGAGCGTGCTCGTGGAAAACCTTGTTTAAGCGCCCTTGCTTTTATTTCCCGAAAAGCTTGCTCTGATATATTTCCAGGCTCAGAATGTAAACAGTTTTCGGAAAAATTACTCTTTCATTAAAGAATTCAGTTTTATTATTGCAAGGACAGCACACATGAATATTTTCAAATATACTCGTGCTAGCTATCATAAAAGTTCTATTCAAATATCCAAAGTAACTCTATGCCTTCATTCCAACAATTATATTGCCCGTGAGTAATTTATACCAGAAGAAAATGCATTTTTCATCGTTTTTATGGTCCCGTTGAAGTCAAACACAAAATTTTGTGTCACTTTCATTCGACATCTAAACGCCGATCTTGCTTTCGAATTTGAATGCTTGACTTGATTAAGTTTACAATATATTTAATTAAAACTATGCACATATACAATCTTTTCAAAATTAATTATACTTAAATTAACTGTCGCAGTTGCTGATTTTGTACTTCTAACGAACACTCCATTTCATTCAGGTAGCTGAGGATATGAACCTTTACCTCATTTTTGGTCCTAAGTGGGAATTTCTTTATTTTTTTCGCAATACTCCTGCAAAAGAGCTCATCCTCATCATCGGAGGCGTCGGCAGCGTCAGCGTTTTCTTGGAGTTTTTTAACATAGCTCTGTATGGATCCCATTGCCCCCATCAAGCCCTCCTCGATATGTCGATTTACACTTGCTTCCTGCTCCCGTCTTCTATTAATCTCCGTCGATTTCACAGTCACAGAACCGAAATTTTTAAAATTTTCGGGCGTCCTGAGATATTCGTCGCTTTGATTATTGTGAGGCACAAGTGGATCAACTTCAGTTTCACTGTAGGCTGGGCAAATTTCAATATTCGTTTCCTGGGACGTTGATGGGAGTCTTTCCTGGTCCGCGGTCGACGTATAATCGTCCTCCTCGTGTAATTGTTTTATCTGCATTGTATCATCCGATGCAAAAAGTGAACTAGAAACAATTCCTGCACGACTGTACCAACTCAAATATTTCAGATTTAACTTACGATCTAACTCTGAAGTGGCCCTCGAGAAATTGCAAATATTTCCAATACCTCCAAGTAGACTTCGTAGCCTTGCCAATCGACTTTTTCTCTTTGTTGTATTCTCTAGTGTACGAGTCCCGCAGCCATTTCCACCGTTTCTTTAAAACATCAACTTGTTTTGTTTTAAAAATTAAAATTAATGCCCACAGTTGACATCCGAGATGAGCTGCATTTACTCACCGTTCACCCCAAACTCTTTGGACAATTCCCGCCACACAAGCGTTTTTTGCCTCACATTTTTGTTATCCGGATGGGTAAAATCCCACAGCATGGGATGATCTTTTATTCTTCGTATAAATTTAATAACATTCATTTCCGTAGACATTTCTCACCACTCTTCGTATTTATAAATATTTCAACAAAATGATGCGCTTCAAAATGTCACCTTCATTTCATTTAACTTCATGTAACGCCTCAGCTACAGATTGCAGCGCTGTCAAAGGTCCCAGTGTGCGGTTGATGGACTTCGATTTCTGAGTTCGAATCAAACTACTTTTTCAGAAAACAACTTATGAGACTGGAGTATTATGTTCTCTTTTTGATTTCATGGTAGTCTTGCACAAATATAACGACTTTTAATATTTTAATTTGAAGATGATAAAGTGTACGCTACACTCATTCGGTCCATACAAATTACGAACATTTAATCGTTAGATGGCGCAAACAATAGCAAAGAGATAAACAAAATACGGGCGTTTCAACCGAATTTAATTAAACCACTTCGCTACTTCTGAATACGACCGAATAAGGAATATTCCAAACTTATTCACAATACGACTCAAAATACACGAAAGAAATGTTTATTAGAACATATTTTCAATAAAATAAATGGCTTCGTTATCGCACCCACAAACAACATTGAGTCCAAGGGAATCAAAAGAGTTAATGGCCTTTCGTATTCCAGTGATCAACGCCGTTACATTTATTTTGTTTTTCGCCCTTTCCCCATTGAGCCAGGGATTAGTGCTCTCCGTCTCCATCGCCTGTTGGCCCTGTGGCAGGGAGCTAAGAGCATCTTGATTCCATTGCCAAAGTTCTCCGTCCTCGGAAGCCGTAAACAGTTTCGTGGGTTGAGTCTTGTGAAATGCTAATTCCGTGATGGCACTTTTATGTGCGCTTAGATATGAAGCCGGAAAGCTCGGCTGTCTCAAATCCCACACGGTTAGAGATCCTTCTTCACTGCCAACAATTATCTAAAATTATACAATATCAGTAAAATTACACTTAATAGCAAAACAATGTAACTTACAACGTGCTTTTGGGTTGGATGGTGCGATATGCATGTCACGGAATTGGATTTCTTGTCATCAACGCAAGAAATTAGGAATTGTGTATCGGGAGATTTGTCAGATCGAATGTCGAACAGCCTCACCACCCCCATTCGGTTGCCTGTAATTACCTAAATTTTTTTTGCTTAGCAAAACATTTAAAAATTGAAATCGAACCTCATTGTGATTCACGTACGAAACTGCCATCAATGAACAACTGTCGACTCCCTTGAAGGCCTTGACTATGTCCAATGTCCCGCTGCTCAGAATGTTTAGTCTAAAGAACCAAATTTCTGTATTAAATTGCACAAAGATGCACAAGGAGTTTATTATTATTTACGTCCCGTCCTCCCCTACAGTGGCAATGCTTTTGTCGAACACTGAAAGTGATGTGCAGGCCGCCTTCTCACCAGAAGAGAACTTATGTATCGTACTAGTCCTGACCTTCTCTGAAAGTAGGGCTTCGTCTGAAGAATTCCTTACATTCAACATGCTAACGAAACCTGCAAAGAAAGAGTTAATCCTAAATGAGGCTGTTTGCTCCATTTACCATCGGCCAAGGAGACTGCGAGGTTGCTTGAATCGACAAATTCCACATTGTTAACATCGCTCCGGAATCTGATCTTATCTGTGCACTTGGGGACATATTCTTCTTCGTCTTCCGAATAACAATTTTTAACTAGTTTCCACGATTTTACAAAATTCTCAGCAGAACCCCATGCCCCCGTTACAAAAGTATCGGCCGCAGAATAATCTGCAGTATGTAGCCATCGGATGCTGGAAATTTTCTCCGAAACAAATGATCCGTACACTTTTGCGCTTTCCATTTTTAATAAACAAGTGGAAGTGTTATATCACTTGAATTTAAAACAAAAATTGTATAAACCGGCCAACCACTTTAAGCGCCGCGCCGCAAAACAAGTTTGACGGTTTACAATTTTTGACAATTCAAAGCACACTACTAACAGTGCTGCCATATCTCCCACAAAATATGTACTTGCGAACGATAATAGTAATCTCCTATAGATATGCAAAGGAAGAAGATTAAAGAATAAATACATAAAAATTTAACGTTAATATCTCTATAATTTATGGAATATTTAAACAATTCACTAGGATAATAGGTTTATATGAGGCAAGGAATAGAAAGGTTGCGTCACTAATCGCTGGTGAGCATGATGCGCCGTACCTACTGATGGATTTCTCCGAGACTGTGCCGTAATGAAAAGGTTAAGTATTTAACTCTTTCGGCACGACGGTAGACCCTAAATGGATTTTTTTATTCAATAAAATAGATTTGTCCATTCATATAAATTCGGAATTTCCATGAGTCGAAAATCAACCAAAATAAAGATAACCGTACTTAATTAGAATTCCAAATATTTCGAGTTACACCTTATTTATTTATATTTTTATGGATGGATCTTAGCCGAATCAAAATACTTTGAAGAATACTCCGGATATAGGAATAGGTCCGGATGTATTTAATTTATAATTTTAAAATATGTTTAAAACATACACGAACAATGTGGCATTCCTTTTGATACGTAAACTTTTACGAAAGCTATTCCCGTAATATGATATAAAAATCCTTTTTAAGGACATGCGTTCTAAAAGTTTTATGTGATAGTAAGCTTTGAGGATTTTGACCTAAACATAAATGAAGGAGCTTCTTCCAAAAATTGTTGTTAAAAGTGAAAATTTCCATCCCTTTAAATGTTTCCAGTGTCTTTCAGTTTGAACTGATTTTAGTCACAAATGTGTAACAAAATTTGGTTTTGCAAGGAACGTGAACCAGACTGAAAATCTGAGAGTACATATAGTTCGAGAAGAATTTATTCTGCGTGTAAAGTTACCATCTGGAAAAAATATTGATTATTAAACGTGAATGACTGCGTTACTCCGAGTATGCATAGGTCTGATAAAAAGCCTTTAAATTTTCATATTATTACACGAGTGTAAAGTGACGCAAATAATTTTTTATATATAATGATTCTAATTGCCGGCGTGGATAACTACTTTAATGGTAAATAAATATTATACAAATAATTTGGATTGACCTAGTCAATGTGAATCCCTTAAATGCTTAGGACTCTATTTATTTTCTGTAACTTTACAATAAGTACGCCCTAATTAATTTAGTGCATTTTTTTGACAAGCTTTTCTCCTTAGTAATTACACTTTACAACGCGATCATTAATAATTAATAATCTAACTACGCATAAACGTTGGCCATTTTTTCTAATTGGTGCGGGATTTTCCCATTTCTAACATTGTTTTATAAATCAGATAAGAATGAATAGAATCTTTAAGTGAGTGTTTTAATTGTACACTACATTCTAATTTTATTATTTTATTGCTTTAATAAATAACCGGTGATTAATCTCTTCTTATATCATTTCTTTTTATATTCCACACCGGCGTAGTTAATGCCGGTTAAAGAATCGGAAACGAAGACGGGACAAATTCTAATTATAATTTTAACGGACTTACTATCGATTATTGTTTGTTTAAAAATGGTCACCTACTTTGTGATTTCTTTACCGCAATAGCATAGATAAAAGTTGCGAGTTCACCCTTTTCTGAAGGTTAAGAACATTTAAAAGTGCGTTTTCATATTTCATATGAATATATAAAATTTCGGTAAAAATAAAATTGTTTTCATCCCTCTAATTTAATTTTTAGAAAAATAAAAACTAACTTTTATAAACAACAAATTATCTTTATTTTTTTCAGGGTCCGTGGAGGCGACCACAGTGTTGGGCGCATTATTGGGATTCGTAGCACTTTTGCTAGTTTTCTTCCTATACATAAATAGAAAATGGTGTTTTAACGCACATGGATTCAATTGTTGCGATGAAAATACCTTACCATCTAAATATATGCTTAAAATTGGTATTTCTTCTTATATAAGGAACAAATAGAATTCATTTTAGTAACTCCTTTAATATCCGTTAGCACGGAAAAGACATTATGAAAACACAAGCTCTGACTCGGAAGAGGAAATACTTCGGCGTTTACGGCTTCAGGAATCATGTAATTTGAAAAATGGTCAAATACCTCGATATGGCATCAATCACTTTAGTCCATTGTCGCAAAGTCTCAGCTTTAGTGGTTTACAGCATGTTACCATCACTCCTAGAGACTCATCTAAGGATCCTTTGACTGTTGCTGAAAAAGGAAAGATTGGCGTTCCCTCTTCACACAGCGAATCAAGCTCCAATGATTCAGTGGAGGTTTCTGCAGAAAGTAATATGGGAATTGTAACAGGGGAAAAGAAAGGTAAACACGCATAATATCATATATAATTATCTTACTATCTGTCCAAAATAGACACTCTGATTAAATTCTCTACTCTTCCATCTCCTGTAAAAATTATAAGTCTGTAAACGGTTACATTTCAGTTAATTTATTACTAATTTAATTTTTAATGTAAAATAAGAATAAGATTCTATTACCCGGATATCTATGGTATTTAAAAAAAATGAATATTGGATTCCCCACAAAGAATTCATTCTAAAAATTGCTATAGCAAAAAGCAGTCGCGTTGCCCACATTAAGTCGAAATTCATAAAAATTACCTCTTGGTACTGCTACATCTTTGGGATTTAATATGAGCAAAGAAAGGAAGTAATGTGGTGTGTTCATAATCTATTTATTACCAAATTTATTATCAACACCTCGAATACTAGTTTTGATATTTGTTTTGTACTAAAACAGTATAGCAGCTAAAGATCGTCCTTATAAAAATTTTTAAATTAAGATTTCAGAACTACACTAATACTCAAACTATTCCATTTTTGCAATATGGTTTTGTATATACATATATAAGTATAGATATTATTCCAGATCGAAAACAAATTACTGGATCCATAAAATCAGCAGAAGTAAATGTAACATCTATAAAGGAAACAAAGATAGACAATAGATCGGACAGACGCAGCAGTACGAATTCGACTAAGTACCAAAAAATGATATCCCATCAGAATAGTTTGGATGATGCACCAGATTTGAATAGCAACAACAATCAAGATGTAAGAATAAGATAAAATATTTACACTTACAATGAATCCCTTTCTTTTATGCACAGTGCATTGTAACACTTTCCCAAGAGCCACTATTCGACACAAGTGACCTGAAGTCTATAAAATCTGAAACTGAAACACGACCACAAAGTCCAACGTCGGTTTGTGGAAGGGGCGGGAGTATCGAGATATCGCTGCTGTACGATGCTCCGATGAGAAAAATGACTGTACATATTTTGCAAGCAAGAGGAATTCCTTCAAGGGATTCTGGTCAACAAACGCACACACAGGTTTTGAATTAGTGAGATCTTTTTGCGGTACAAATTAATAAATGTTGTAATTATTTTTTAGGTCCGCCTTCTAATGTTGCCGACCAAAAAACAAAAGCACAAAACAAAAATTCGTTCAGGGGAAAATCCCCAATTTATGGAAAGTTTCCTTTTGCATCGAGTAAATCCAGAGGAAGTGAATTCAATGGGACTGAGAATCCGTGTCTATGGCTGTGAAAGGATGCGAAAGGAACGCCTAATAGGTGAAGCAGTTGTCAGTTTTGCAACAATAGATTTAGAACTTGAAACAAATCTTTGGCTACCTCTCGAGCCGAGAAACAATACCTCGGTAACTTTTGTTTTACAATATCACCTATGCGGATATATCATTCATAAATTTGTTTTTAGCTGTTGGAATCTTCCAGTGACCTTTTAAGCCTTGCTAGGTCCGATAGTACTGGTTCAACAACATCGATGCAACATGGTGGAGTTCCCGAACTTCTTTTAGGACTTGCCTACAATGGAATTACTGGTCGCCTCACCGTCGAAGTTGTTAAAGGAAGTCATTTTCGTAGTTTGGCGTTGAACAAAGCTCCCGACACCTATGTTAAATTGTGCTTGGTGAGCAGTATAGGCCAAGAGATATCTCGTGCTAAGACTTCAACAAGGCGTGGTCAGCCCAATCCACTTTTCAAAGAAACATTTGTTTTCCAGGTAACTATTTTAGATAGTAGATTTTCCAGTTGTTTGAGAAGTACCTACACTCTATAGCTTCACGAGTTTAAACATAAGATATATCGTATTAAAGTCCCCTTAAAAATAAAAATAATAATGTCGTGTGGAAGTAAATACAAATTTATGGCAATCGAACTAATGCTTTAATTTGGAAAATAAAGGTTATTACGTAATTTAAATATTTTAAAGATTATACGAAATCCTAGATCAAATCTTGGCGGGAATATACAGACAAATGTATTCATAAAGCTTGCACAGCTCTTCTAATCGTTTGAAACAACTTTTGTGATTATATTCGTATTTTATAGGTTGCTCTTTTCCAACTTAACGACGTTACATTGATGGTCTCGATATACGCAAAGCGGAATATGAAAAAGAACGAGATGGTTGGGTGGTTCAGTCTAGGCCTGAATTCATCAGGACCTGAAGAAATGGCCCATTGGATCGACATGCGGGAGACAGCCAAAGGGGAGCTTCTTGCACGGTGGCACGTCCTGGTGGACTCTTGATTTGAATAGCTAGGGTTATCGCCTCGGCGAGGCAGTGCTACCAGTTTACTTGGATTAACTCGGGAAAAAAAGAAAACGAAGGAAAAGCGTAGTGGTTCCGTAGCCGTGGACATTTTGGAGCCAAACTTTGAACTTGACTTTGTATGAAATTGTCAAAATTTATAATTGAGTGTTGAAAGAAGGACATTCAGACTTATGTGGATTTCTAGTCCTATTTGTGATATTTGTAAATTTACTCTATTTTTTTAACTTTTTCAATGTAATAAATATCATCCTGTACTTAAGACCTCATACGCTTCGATTACCTTTAATATGTTTTATCGTCCGTAATTGGGCATTTTGTGACGGTTTTAAATTTAAATCACTTTTTAACGGCAATTTATCCTAAATGTGCATGCTCCATTACTTTTAGGTAATGCACCGCTTTATAAATTGCAATGATTTAACGCATAAAACCATCTTAAAGCAAGTTTTCAACTTTTGATCACTTGTTTGCATGAATAAAAAAAATTATGTTTAAAACAAAATTAAAATTTTGCACAAACATTTTGTGTACAGAAAGTGCTCTTTGTGTTTACCCATCGTCAAGTGAACAATTTGTGGTACATACTTTTATTATTAGTGTTACGAAAAAAAAAGCAATGCTGCTTTGTTTGGTCCATTTAGTACTATTGTATTGAAATCACGCACTTATTCGTACTTGTAAACAGTAGCCAATTTCTTACACACGTATACGGATTTACTGTTGCCGTACCAAGTGTTAGGTGTGCGTCTCTATTTCAAGTAAAAATTTATGAAAAAAACAAAACAAAAAAAAAATTGCAATTCTCACAGATTATTTTCTTTTTTAGTAATAAATTCTTATAAAAATTTTGTGGAACTTAAGGAAAAATATTGGTAAAATAATTGGTCTTTGTTATCAGCCACTGAAACAGTAACTATTTAAAGTCAAAGACGACGAATTTTTGTAAATGTTCATGCATTTATTCTTAACTAATAAGAGCGCTAAGTGAAACTTTAACTTTTGATATAATATGCACATCTCACTAAAATTTATTGATAACCGGGCTACTCTTCAACTGGTAGAAGGGAGCCAATTTTAAAGATGTTAAATTAATAGAAATGTGTAAATTAAAGTCAATCTCTTGTTGAAACCCTTTTACAGATAGTTTTACTAAGATTAAAACTAAATAGTTATTAGCAGAATTTGTTCTTAAAATTCCTTCAGTTATTTGGGAACTTAAGTAGCTATATAAATTATGTTTTGGGAAAATACTTTTAAATTTTTGAGGAAAGTAAAGTTGTCTTAGCGACAATAGTTGTATGCGCTACTGTAAAGTATTTAATATATTTTATCTAAAATATTAAATATAAAAACAAAAAAACATTTTCGAACACTTGGAATGCTAACAAATTGTTAAAACTAATGACGAATTATTACACAGGGTAGAATAACCCTAGAAATATGTAAACCTTAAAAAAAAATTTTAATAAATGACCAACAGATATTTGCTTGCTTATTTGAGTCTTAAAGGCATAAGCTACCAATACATTCTCTTCTTTGTTTAAACATGTTTGGAATTTTAAACTTTAAAGAGGATACTCCTATTCCTTGCAAATATCCAAAAATAATATGCATATATTAACATTTTTTCCAATATAATATTTCCAATTGTAACAATTTAAACGAATATATAAGATACGGAGACTGATACTACAATATTTAACATATATTGATATTGTTCAATGTAATGAATGTAGTAAAACTGTTTTCAGTTCAGACTTTTCGGTGGATTCCTTTTTATTAATTTCACACTGCAGTCATTTTAAAACCGTTGGGCCGATTCAGCTCATTAATTAACTTATCTGAGAAATATTACCAAAGTATACATACATATGAAAAGGTATTTATTGTAACATCGACATCTCTTTTGATAAAACTAATACAACAAATGATTCGAACCGACCTCATTGCAACTCAATATGTATATTACAATTTTCAAAGCTTAAGAAATAATGGTAATGCCATAAAATAAGCAGTTATGAAAAATTAGGAATATATTTTATTAAAAAAAATACAGCGTAATAAGAATATTAAAGAATTTTAAAATTCGCCGATCAACAAAGCCTAAAAATATTCTCTTTACTTTATAGCAAATCTCTTGAAAACTCAATAGAAAAAAATTACAATCTTTCATGGCTTTTGGTTCGAAAACAAAAAATACTTAACCCAGCGATTTTGTGACTCTTATGTAATAATAGTATTACATAGTATATGTATTTATATGTAAATATTACATAGTGTGTGCACGTGCATATGCATTTAATTATTGAGTCATTACTCCCTTTGATTAACTCAGAATTGAAGACTCCAATTTGGCTTTTATTAATATGAAAATCGCTTTTAAAGTGCCTATTTTTAGCACGCATAAATAGCATTGAAAAGTTTAATTAAAAATTTATAGATTATTGAAATAACTGGATGAACAATTTTGGAAACAAATACATGTTTTTCAGTGCTAAAAATAAAATGAAAACAAAATGTTTATATCCTTCGAGTTATAGAAATTTTCCCAATAATATAACTTGTATTGAATGTTTTTTTTTAGAAAAATGAAAAAGAATATATCGAAATTTGCGTGTTACATTGATTTTGAAAATACGTAAATTTCATAATTATGTTGACACTATCACTGAAATTTTAATCAAACCATGAATGGGGTTCAGGAATATAATATTTAATAATTTAAAAAAAACACACACATTGTTTCCAAAACATCAGAATCAATGCGATGTTACATTAATTGCAGCTTTCCATCTATCGATTATGTGGAAGCTTTGAATATTTATACAATGATGCAGAGAAGGCTCCTTTATTTGTAATAAAATGAAATAATAAATAACAAATAACTGGCGTGACAAAGATGCATTGGCGGTTTCTTTTAAGTCAATGGAAAAATAATTAATATGGAATATTGCTTAAAGATGACGGTATAACATTACTGGGATATTCAAATGACTGTTGTAAGTGTTCTAGGACACCTGACCACGTTTAAAAGCACAAGTAGGTATTAAGTAAAATAAAGCTATAAGTATCTAAATTTTTTTTACACACTTTGGAACTGAAAAACCTGTACCATTTATTACATCGCAACGAAGTTTTTTTTCCTCTATATCAAAATGAAGTGGTAAGTGTTGTTGAAAAGGTACAGTCGTATTTTCAATTACATGTTTAATTAAAACTAATTCAAAATTTGTATACAGTAAAAAGTTGAAATAAAACCTAACCATAAAAAAATTCCTTTTGTATGTGCATCTATTGTAGTTAAACCTTTCCACATATGGTAATTTTAAAAACGAACAATCAACGAAATAAAAGATACTTTTACTTGAGATTTCGAAAAACAAATTCGACCGAAGCAATTCAGAGCAATTGTTGTCATCCCTTTGATCCCAAGGTATTTGTTACTGACTTTGAAGAAAATATAAAAACAAACAGCCATCACCTTTGGCTTTTATTAATTAACTTTGTTAAAGCCTAGAACGAACCAGTAGAAGGAAGGACAGTTCAAAAGACCTTTAAACTTGAAATGTTTCCTTCGAAATACCTTCGTAAAAAATTTAAATCAATTCTTTCAATAATAGTGTTATTGTGTTTTGTAAAATCCCCTTTTTATTATACTATAAATATTTTTCTAATCAATAATGGATAGTGAAACTAATAAAGAAATCTTGGGATGTTAGCTTTAGGTTAAATTAAAAGTGGAGGATATTTTATATTACTCGATTTTTATAATTACATTTCATTTTTATGCAGAAAAAAGCGGTTCTCCGGGCTGTTTCCAATGTTCGGGAACATAGGGTAATCGCTCACTAGGGTCAGTACTCCAGTGATGAATTCGACACTTTACCTGAACTTTTTCCAAATTATTGATAGTTATGGTAACATAAAATTCCTTCATTTCTAAATTAAGATCGGGACCAGTGATTGCCTTATCAGGAAGAGTTATGCAGTCTTCATTGCAATAATATCCAGCTTTCCGCAGAGACGCTTTAACATGCCACTTTTCCAAGGTCCAAGGTACATCTTTATTCATAATAATTGAAAGAATTATGATTTGTAGCATGTTAACTGTCTGTAAAAAAAAATTAAAATTATATTTTAGTACCTCTTAATGCATAGAGTTAGGGTAAAAGCCCCCAATAAGAAAATTTCTAGGCATAGGTAGAATGTTAAAAGTGTAAATACCCTCTGAGCAAAAGGTGAACTGTGCTCAACTTCCTTTTTTTTTGGTTCAGACTGGGCATATTTCTGCATATTCTCCTCGGTTTTATAGACAGCTAATCCAGGCAACAGCAAATTGTTGTATACAAATTTTGGTTTCAGCGCAACTACATCCCCTTTATTCCCAATGCCCTCGACGTACGCGGTCAGGACAACCTCAAGATTTTTCTTGGGTTTAACGAGGGTATCTTCGACTAAGTCGTAGACAAAGTGCTTTCCTCGGAGTTTATGCGGTTTTTTGTTAATTTTGTGCAGGAGAGGCTCCCATCTTCTTTTCAGAATGAATGTGGTCTGAAAGTAAAACAATTTTATAAATATTAATAGGAAAATTCTTACAATACAAAAATAATAATTATTACCCTTAATTGTTGGAGTGTTACAGCTTTGGGAATTAGTGCACACTTCATTAAATGATTCATTGTTTTGTGAAGTATACTGGTTTTGTTTTATTTTAAACTGTACTCCCCCAACAAATAGAATAAATTCAACTAAATGCCCGCAAGGTTCCAGTGCCCGCACTTAACCAATATTTTGACATTTCAAAATCGGCTTGACAGTGCACACACGAGATAAGTCTGAGATAATTATCAACAGTTTATTTAGAAGAAAGTAATTAAAATGAAAAGAGAACAATTTAAATTCGCGCTAAAATGAAATGTTTACTTTGAATATATGTGATTTTATTATTTTAAATAAATGTCAACTGCATTGCATAACATGTGAAAACGTTCTAATGTTCCAGAAGTTCAATGCTCAAGCAAGAACAAGAAGAAGATCGCAGGTAAATAGTGAATTCATCTGGTTGCCGTACATCGTACAGCTACGTGTTGCTGAAAGAAATTAGCAATTACCTGAAATACCATCAGTTTAACATTTTGAAGCTTTGTGCCGAAAGTGGGGATACGTCGATGCTTATAAAAAACACAGTATGGCTGTAAGTGTAAATTCGACTTCAATCTTAAGAGGAGTGAAAGCTCGCATTCGAGTTAATCGAAATTTTCCCTGGGTTTCGCTCCCGTTATTCAAATTTTTAGGCGATGTTTGCCCGTGCAACTTTCTACCCATCGCTACTATACAATGTGCTGATGGAAAGGATTTCATCTCGGAACTGGTACGATAGAGTTGATAGTAATGTAATTCTGGGAGCTCTTCCGTTCCGCTCCATGAGCCAAGAGGTACGTTTCCTTAATTTTCCCCTTACAGGCCTACTTAATCTTATATAATAAATAATTCTCCAGCTCATCGAAAAGGAGAACGTAAAGGCCGTAGTTTCAATGAATGAAGACTATGAGCTGTGGCTCTTCTCCAATACTTCCGAATGTTGGAAATCTTGGGGCGTCGAATTCCTCCAGTTAGCCACAACCGATATATTCGAGTCACCTTGCCAGGCGAAGCTCTTGCGTGGTGTACAATTTATCAACCGCTTTTTGCCCCCTGGTAGTAGAATAACAAGTTTGACGTCAGAGAACTACTCGCCAGATTCGGGGACTATTTACGTCCATTGCAAGGCCGGGCGGACAAGAAGCGCTACATTAGTCGGATGCTACCTTATGATGGTAATTACGGAACATATGCCAATATTCTCAAACATTCTTATGGTAATTTCTCATTCAGAAAAACGGATGGACACCGGAACAGGCTGTGGACCACATGCAAAAGTGCAGATCGCATATTTTGTTGCACGGGAAGCAGTGGGAGGCACTGCGAGAATTTCACAGAACGCACGTGAATAACCCAAAGACTGACCCTTAGCACTGTTTATGCGGTTTTTTTAGTAATAAGGTTTTTTTTTGTAATGATAATTTTTAAATACATCCGGGTCAAAAGCGAAAACAGTTTTAGACTTTTTAAACGAATACACCAAAATAAACTACATTAAATACTATTTTAGGCCGAATTCGACCTTGTGTTTAAATTTTTTTGAACAGGACAAAATTCAGGAAGTTCCACTTGTTAATTTAAATAATTGAATTTCGCGGTAATTTCCCTTCATTAATGAGATAAATATAAATTTCTTTGTACCTTTTATTTCAGTAATGCATTCATTTATTCATCTGTTTTAGCCAACTCAAATCACTATTCAAATTTAATACGGTTGAAAAATTAGAGAATTCATCTAATTTCATTTAATTAGGATATTCTTGTTTTTGCAAAAATATTGTTTTAAGTTTAAGTTTTTGTTCATTCTATAGAACATTGCATAACGTACAATTTGATTTATTTATGGAGGATGCTTTCTTTAATAAAAACATTTCTTTTCCTACAATATAATGAATTTTTAAACTGCACATATGCTCGCATATATTTTTTAGGTTTCCTGCTAAAGTAGGCCTTAGTAATTTTATGACGCATTCTTAAAAAGAAAAAATTAAAACAGTTTGAAGTTCCCGAAATAAATATGTCCCTTTCACTGCTACGAAATATACCTTACTTAGGTAAACCCGAAATTAATTACTGGAGTTACGCTAATAATTTAATTCTTGTAAGGTTCTAAATTATTTGTAAGGCCACGGTTTCCATGCGTGGGACGAAACTTTGTTTATCTACCAAAACGAATCATACCAACCCACCAATTAAATGCAAAAGATGATGGATTGGGACCAAAACTAGTTTGTAGCCATCAGTTACTCTTGAAGGACATTTCATTAGCTCAAAAACGTTCAAGCCATGGAGGATGCCACAACATGGACTGGGTGGTCGAAAAAATCGAAACCATTAGTTTAGCAATATTGCTACCAGCTGCCTTTGCTTATTCATCTTTAGCACTGGATGTTATAGTTTCCCTCTTAATTGCACACCATCACTACCTGTGAGTATTAGATAAAGCCAACGATCCTGGACTTTGTATTGATACACGGCTACTTTTTTTCTTTGCAAGTTAGGTGACCTCGGCTAGATAATTTACAAATTAAACTGTCGATTTGTTCGTTAACTAAAACTGAGGGCATAAAATTACTTGAGTTTTTTATATTTTGCTTATTTAATTTCGCACTGAAAAATTTTTTTTCCAACCGCGGTTAAGGCCTTTGCTGAGCTGAAAGTCCAAATTTTATTGGGCCATCTCATAAGCTTACATATACTTTGAACAATGCCTAAAATTACTTTAAATTTAATTTTTACAGTGGTATAGACCAAGTTCTAACTGATTACGCTCGACCAGTGGTCGTTGGAACTATCGTTGCAAAATTATGCTCCCTACTCAACTTAATTACAACCTTCCTCGCTTTACTGGGTTTCGTCTTTTTTTCAAGACATCAAATGCACTTTGCAGATGGAGCAAAAAGGATCTGGCGCATTACACCCAAAAAAAAGACTGAGTAATGTTGTAGTGCTGTAATTATTTTTAAATACATAATCATGAGTTTTACTGTCCTTTTACTGCCCACAGCTTCCTTATTGCCTTCGCTATTCCAATATCATTGTAAATAAAATAGAACAGCCCACCGAGTGTTGCAACCGAAATTAATAAAAGTGCTCCATGAGCCACCTTGGGGACAACATTTCCGAAAATTATAGGTCTTACGTAATCAGTGACAATTGCCTCTAAACCCCTGAAAATAGTAAAATAGTTGCGGCCGCTAAAGATTAGGAAAAAGGACACAATACCAATGTTGGTGCATTACAATTGAAATTGCGAGGGCTGCATCGAGCCCTTGCGATGGGAACGCAAGTGCCACGGGAATCACTCCGAGCAGGCCCAGGGAGAGAGCTCTTTCGGCTGTCCATAGGGCGGTGTGGCCGCCAGTCCCAAATCGGCGAACTAGCGTTGTGTTCACCTAAAAGGTTTATTTTAATCCTGACATGCTCAGTTATTGTATTTAACAGCTGAGTCTTACTTCATTTTTCGGCCCCAAATTCGTCCGGACAACGGTGGTAAGAACTCTCGGTTTGAAAGTGTGCAGAGATCTAAAACTGGCTGCACCGCCTGAAAAAATTTCTTATGTAATACTTTAGGTGATAATTTATATTTTTTTGCACTTCACTTTGTAACCGACACGCATTCCGTAAAGCAATCGACAAAATCATTTCGGAAAATTAATAAGTAAAAAGTTTACTCCTAGCGGCTTTGGGGAGGAGGAGCAGATACTCGTGAAGTTATTTGCTTCTTCTTGCTTGAGATTTTTGCCATAAGCACAAGTAAGAAAATTACTAGGTATCTTGGTATGCTTGTATTACCGCTTTATACATATAAAAGGATAGGCACATATTTCGATTATTTTAAATGGTCGTTTTTTCTGTAATTTTACCTTCCTTTTCTGTTGATCATAAGCAACAAATAATTCCAAATAGTACCCATCTTCATGTGTTTATTAGAAAAAAAAAATACTACACATATTCTTTACAATTTTTTCATAAACAAAAATATTATGGACGGAATTAGTTCGGAATGGACACTTACATTATGCTTACAGTAGTAAATAGAGGGACCCTCTATTTAAAATGCTCCTTTGTTACATGTTAACCTTATCTATGCTACGCCTAAAACTTAACATTCAGACTAATAAAATTTTAATACAAATGCTATAAACGTACTTTAAAAACGAGATTTTTAAAATTCCAAATGACCTAACAAATAAATCTTGCTACACTAAATAATAAAATGAGTAAAAGTGGGAATACACTACAACTAATCGCATTCGATTTATAAAAGTCCCAGTCAAAAACTTTTATAAAGTTTTCAGTTTCTAGCCAGGGATTTTCACCATCATCGAAATGCATGGGGCACTGATCCCGTTCACGTTCGTATTCAGTCATATCAATGGCTACAGCTGCTCCCTCGGAATAGTTCCAAGATGTTACGTCCTGGTTTAAATTACAGAAGGCACCCACAGCTTAAAGAAGAAACTTTCACGATAGGAAATTTGTAATAATTACCAATCCTACCTTGCGACATTAGTACCCGATTTAGATCAGCTCTTTGATAAACCCAGCATCTGTACTTTGAAAGTGGATCCAATTCATCGTATGTAATAAGGTAAGACTTGAGATTCTCCTTCCAAAAGCCAATGCATTTCATTCTGTAATCAGGATCACCTATGGAAAATTTTTAGATGTAGTATTAAAAACAACTGAATCAATATTTAATTTGAATTCAATAATTTGAAATTCTCGAATCGTATAGTAAAATCCCTAATTTTGTAAATTCAGATCTGGAAATTTCTCCTATGGATTTAATTAAACATTTTTTAAATAAATTATTATAAATAATATCTTACTGTATATATCAACAGGATGTCCGTGATGGTCCACCGAAAGACAATAGTTTTCATCAATAGCCATTTCTTTCTGGTCGGTGTCGCAAACAGATAAATCAGATATATTTTCCTTGCAGTGTATATCAGGACGTGGACTCAAAGTTACACCTCCAAGAATTCTAAAAATAAAAACGTATTGTAAAACAAAATTTTGTAAAGAATATCCTTATTATTACCTGGTTTTAAACGGATGTTCTCCTTTTTGAGTAAAATTAAACTTTCCCGCAACTGGACACCTCACTGGGACAGGATTTTTAGCCACAAATAAATCATACCGCCAAGCTTCTTTGTTCGGAAATTGTACCCAAGAACAAACAGTACTGAATTTGTCGAATATAACAGCCAATCCCTTGCGGTATCGAATAATGTTGTGATTGCGCGGCATAAAATCGAAGCATACATAATCCTTTTGACTGTAAAAACAAACAGGATAAAATATCTCCTCTATTGGGAAAAAAATCCTTTTTACCATCCATCCACTGTTAATCTAGCCATCATAATACGAGTGTCTCTCTGTTCGCGGCATACATAAATTGATTTCCTGTATCGGGCTTTGTCGGGGTAATAAGTTTCAATTATATGCGTTTCATTAATAAAAACATCGGCATCAATGTTTGCTGTGTTCACCCAATCGCCGCTGAAATTTTGTGGAAGTCTGCAGCCGGGATAAATAACTTCAGCTTTTACCGGAGTGAGTTTCAGACGTTCTGGAGCTGCTTCCGGTGTCTTCAAAGTATTGCACTCTGCAGTAATAGATACTCCAATGTACAAATCGTCATCTCTGTTCTTCAAAAAGCATCGATACTTCTCGTCCTTTCTGCTCTCCTTTGTGTTCGCCACAGCGAAGTAGTGGTTCTTGCCGACAAACCAGTCTCCCAAGCAGCTGTACTCCACAATCCCGGTAAAGGTGCCCTCCATACCCTCGCACTGGTAGTAGGATATGTTAAACTTTTGGTTGGTGATTAAAAACTGACTTCCGGCTGTTTGGCATGATTGTATCCTGGCTTCTGGCCGATTGCAAACACCAGTCGACATGAACCGGTTCTAAATCCAACACTTGTGTAAGTATCAAAAACGGAAGGATTGTCGAAACTAAATAAATACCTGATAAGCAAATTGCCAAACACCTTCGAGAGATGACCGACAATTGATTGGGCTGTAGTTTTCCTTGAAGAGCGTGATTAATTGCTGATCTTCCTTTATACCCTCGCAAATATGTTCAATTGTAGGCTCCTCCTTGCCTGCCTCTACAGTTACACAAGGTCCCTCAAATTTTTCAAACACATTCCATGTGCGGGGAAACGTGTGGACACAGTGGTAGCAATTATTTTTGCCCTTAAACAGGAATGTGTAGTCAGCGCCTTTTTGATGGAAAGTGATGCATTTCCCTCTTCCAGACATTGAGGTAGCATCAATAACTGTTTGTGTTGGTCGTCCTACCTCCCATGAAAACCACGATCCTCGGAGAATTTGCGGCATAGAGCAGTATCCCGCAACTTTAATTAAAAGTTTTATAATTGTATTTAACTAAAAACTACAAAATTTTAAGGCGTGGCCTCAGTTTCATACCATAGTGTCGATGATAACCCAACACAATACTTAATATAATTAAAAGGCGCATTGTAATGCGAATAATTTCTCCTTAATTTGTCATAAATTAATTACCACTGGACAGTAATCACCAAAAAATGTAACATTCACAGGCGAAATGACGAATGACTGTTTGAACACAAAACTTCAATGTTTTTTTCGACGCACCTGTCTGTCATTCAAATGTTGGCACGTTCGAAAAGCCTTAAATCTTCTCTAAAGGAAAAATAGACAAAATATGTAACGGTGGTTTATTTTAAAATGTAGTACATGTTTTAGAATATTATACTACATATTTTTATGTATAAAGTGAAGAGTTTAAAAATATAAATTCTGTAACTACGAAACTGTGAACATCCATCGATGCGTTTAAGAACACAACCTAATTAACGTCAAATGTGAAGTATTTGTATTTAAATAATTTGGATGTTGAAGCCCTCGGTTCATTATGCTAGGAGACAATTGTGACTACACAAACGATGCAGTTTTTATTAACTCAAAGTTCAACAAGAACATCGAAGTATTCTTTCCAAGCACAGATCTGGAGGTTGTATTTAAATTTAAGGGCTCCTCGACGACGAGGAAGCTCTGTTCTTTGGTTGCCGAGAAGCTCGAGTACCAAGGATTAATAGTAAGAGAAATTAACATAATTAGATGCTCATCCTCATTTGTTTTATTCGTAGCAAATCAGGCTTTTTGAGAAGCACGACCGGGTAAAAATGTTCCTCTCGACAATTGATGCTCAATACTTTGAGCACCTCCGGCAGGATCAGTCCCTGCACGTTACTTTCTCAGGTTTCGTGGATAACGTCGTGGGGATGCTGAAAGACTGTCAGCTTGGCAAAATGAACATAAATATCTTGGAAGAAAGAGGAAAAATGAGTATGCAGTTCTACGAACATCGGAAATTTAAAAATTTGATACATTTATCTCTGCCTTTGAGAGAGGCTCCATTGCAACTCCTTTGCTTTTACATCAATAGGCTGCTGGATGACTTGACGGTAAGATTACGTTTTTCATTTATTTTCTTTCTAAAAAAAACAGCTTAAATTTTAGAAAGAAAACAGTTTAAAAGAGAGTCAAATTACACGACTTCAGTCCTTGTTGGAAAGAAACAATGAGGAGTACAACAAGATCGCTAGTGAAAATGCCCGACTTAACGCTGAAGTTGTGGAGAGGGAAAGAAAAGCCTCCGCCAAGCAGAAGCAGGAAATTGAGTGTCTTCATAGTAAAATAAATGGTTTGTTAGAAGAAAGGGCTTTAGAGGAAGCTCGGCACAAGGACAGCGTAGCTAATCTCCAGTACCAACTCGACCAGGTGAAGGCAAAGCATGCCAAAGCGATGGATGAAAAACTGTGAGCATTATGCAAATAATAAAGCCTTAATTGTTTGAAAATCTGATATATTTTATATATTGGATGCATTTTTAGGCAGGAGTTAAGAGCAGCAGATTCTTTGAGAGAGGAAATTTCATGCCTAAAGGCGAATACAGCCATCCTAAGGGAGCAAAACGATAAACTGCAGTGTGAGTTAGCTACCAAAAAGAATCTGGAAAGGAAGAACGAAATGCATTTGAAAGATTCCAAACAAACAATTTTTGAACTTCAAGAAAAATTAAGGAAATGTGAGAAAATGCAAGTAAGTTTCGTAAAAATTGTATGATTTAGTAAATCAGTAAAATTTTCTTTTAGTCAGACCTAAATGCAGAATTAGAAGCTGAAAGGAAGATCACATCGATAAAAAGAAATGCTTTACAAATTGCAACAGAAGAGATCGAGAAAGCTAATGATATTATCAGTAAACAGGGAAAGGAATTGATTGGTCTTCATAAATTACTCGAAATAAGGACAGAAGTCGCACTCAATCAAGAAAAGGCGATGAAGGAAAAAGAGATGGAAATCACGCTTCAAAAGCAGCAATTGGATGAACTTCGATTGGCATTCACCAAGTTCCAGCAACTATCTGAAAATTTCCCAGATCAATTGAAAGCGATGAAGAGTACAGTTGATCAATTAGAAGAAAAATACTCGAAAAGTAAGTTAATAAGGTTTTTGTTACTTTAATATAACGGTGACAAATTTCGTTAAATCGAAACAAAGTTGGCTTATAAAGGAGTACCGCAATTTGTGGCTGTCTTTTATCATCCGCTAAATTAATTTAATTCATTTCTCGTGTAAAACAGCCCAAGATCATTTCAAATTCTGGTACTCCTGTGCTCATCAATGCTACTCTGTGTAAAAACAAATTTTATATTGGAATCTTGTATTACAGGAATATCAGATCTCAACAGACAGCTGCACGTAAGATGAGGTTGTAATAAAAACCGCTAAGTGGTAATTCATTAATAAATAATTTATATTATACCAAGAGCTATTTATCATTTGCATTTACGACCTTTTTGTTAATCATTAATGTACTGATGTCCACTGTTTCTGAAATGTCCTGGTTTTCCTTTAATCTCTCTCTTATTAGCTCCGCGATGGCTTTTTGGGTTCTTTTTTCCAGCTTATCCAGTTTTTTCGATACGTCACGCTTCAAGTCCCAATCTGGCTTTCGCGGGGCTAAGCTGGCTATGTCAATTTCTTCTATAACCACAGGTGTTTTAATCAACTCCAACTGGTCCTTAATCACAGTTTCCATGTCTTCAATCGGCTCCTGGGCATTGGTGTAATCGCTTATAGTTGCATCTTGAGGCTTGTAACTCCGAAAGGAAGGTCTGTGGGAAAAAAATTAGTTTATTTTTTGTGTACTTCCATCAACTTTCTTGAAATTGGCAACTGAGGCTAGAATTTTGATTTTAATGTTTGGCAATTAAAGCAGCGCTTTTTTTTGGAACGAGATATTTAAATAATAGTTCATAGAAGACTATAAGAACTAATTTAAAGGCTTAGCTCTACTCTTAAATTTTATTCTATCAAGTTCTTACTTCGGAAACGAACCATCCTTCTGCGTACCCTGATCATTCTTCTTAATTTCCTTCAAATGCTTTAGTCTTTCTTTTCTTTTTAAAGATTCTTCTTCCAGCAAACCCACTTTATTTTCTGAAGACATTTCAAAATCAACAAAAAACTAAACAGATGCACAAAATTATTTTTGACGTCAGTTGAAACCACACGAGTTTTGATGTGTGAATAAGAGTGGTTATGATACAGTCTGGCAACAAATTTTAATCGAATTTTGGTAATAACACGTTCCGATAATTCAGCATAAATCAAAAATGTTTAGTCTATTTTCTAAATTTAAATATAAGCGATGTTGCTCATTAACATAAGAAGAGATTAATTCGATGCAAAATGCTTGTTCTCCAATGCAGAGATTAACTAACTAAAAACGAACAGATCATTTTACTGGATTACGTTTAAAGTGCAAGTTCCTGCCTGAATTTGCGATAGGCGGTTTTCAAACCATTATTGCAATTTGTACAGTAATTCTAGCCCAATGTTACAAACAAAGTTGAACATTTTCTCTCATACAAAAGTAGCAAAAAAATCTAAACGGGAAAATTTTCTTAGACGATATTTTGATAACCGTCTGGCAAGGGTTTGCACTTTACATGCAAATCGACAAATTGGTTGGTTAGTCTCTGCATTGCAGAACAGGCATGAGAGAAGACAATCGTAGGTCATTTCTGGTAAACGTGGGGTCCGGATGTAAATTGTTTTGCAACCGGCAACATAATAAATTACTTTAATAAAATTTGAACCCCATCCATAAAAAACTGCTGATTTAATTGTTTTAAAGACGCGCGATGAAAGGTCAAAGGTGGTAAGAACCACACCGAGGAAGCCCCCTTTTTCTACCTTTTTTGCTGGATTTACTATTTAGAACCGCTTCTTTGCTTTTCTGTTTAGATGCCAACAAGTTGTAATTTAAATGCTTTTTGCCCGTCAATTATATACACACAAATTTTTTTCTTTAACCATGTATATCAGTTACTGCCGACCGTATAACAGTTCCAGGCTGTCAAAACCCTAGTGATTGTGGAAGTCAGGCCGCAGTTGTCAGGTGGAGTGCGAGTTGTTTCCTTGGTTGGGAGTGATTCTAAAGTTACGAGTGTCTTTCCTATGTAATATACCCTTTGGTCAAATAGTTGATGTGAAAATATCGTTTTTACAAGTTCGTTTGTTTTTAAATTGAATTAAACTCCGCGTGTGCAAGCACAGATACTATTTTTATAGTGGTGACAAACTCGGCCGATGCAGTGGAAACAAGGTACTTTGCCAACATAAAATGTCACTGGGAAAATTAAGGAAATTATATAAGATTAAAATCGAAGTTAAGCAAATTTTTGGTATTATGCATGTAAAAGCAATGCATTAAATTGGTCGCGTGGTATCAGGAGGTTCGTAACTTTTTCTTTTTCCTTTTTGCTTGTTTCGTAATTTTTAATGGATGGAACACTTTCTCCATTCACTCTTTTTGTATTAAAAATTTCACATTCAAGCTGCAATTTGGCCAACTATTTCAAATATATAAATTGATATTACGTGAGAAAAATCGTTAAGCATAATGTTTTTCTCCTATCTGGAACATAATATTAAAAACCAAAAA
Source organism: Philonicus albiceps (assembly GCA_963969385.1). Lineage (NCBI taxonomy): Eukaryota > Metazoa > Arthropoda > Insecta > Diptera > Asilidae > Philonicus > Philonicus albiceps. The sequence goes on along the minus strand of OZ017776.1, from coordinate 7,791,822 downwards.
CGAAATGCATCTTGAACCTAGTTTTTTTTCCGTCACTCCCAAGTTACCGAAGTGCATTCTGTTTTTATCTAATGAGATTTGAAAAGAAAACATCTTCCAAGCTCTCTTGAGCAGAATTCCTAACGTTGGCTTCTTCATTCCCTCAAGTGGTGATCTCAGAATTATTAATTTTCAGTAATTTTTTTGCCGCCACGGTTTTCGTTTTTAATGCATATGGCAAATATACGGAGATTTTCCAAAGGACCAGAAAATTTCATCAGTTGTTCTAGAAAAAAATGTGGATAAGGGACTCCCTCCTGAGATCCTGATTGAAAGATATGGGCCACGGTGCAACACTCATGTGCTCTTCATGTGAAGTCATTTTTAGAAAATCCGGGTTTCTCCTGCCGCATGTTCTGAAACATGTAACAATGCAAATTGTTGATCTTATTGAGCGCTTACAAGGTTAAACAAATTTGAATGTTTATTTTTGGGTATATAAACAGTTTGTATTCAGAGGTGTACATAAGAAGGTAGCGCAGAACTATTCCAGCACGGAAATAGATCTGTCTCTTCTCCAGCAAGCGATAAGCAACAATTAGTTTGAATATTTTAATACTAATAAGACGTAAATTTAGAATCTTCAAAGATCCTTTAATAGTACCTCTAAAATATTGAAATTTATCTATTGGATTTTTGCTAAGTAGTTCTTTAATTTACTATAATATTGATTTTAAATTTTCGGTGAAAGTTATAATGGCTTCATTGCTCTCTCTTGTTTACACCTAGTGACCCTTTAAGGAGGTTTAGGTTTTTCGTTATTAAATTTGTATATAGTCTGAAGTTTTACAATGACGTACACTTTTGAGTTTGAGATGCGTAGTTAAGAAATTAACGTTCATTCCAACGTGCGGTTAAATGCACGCACGTATCGCGTGCGTGCTCTGGTAACAACATCTACAATATATTTATTCAAATTACGTTCAAAAGGGACATCACTCATTAGCTGGAATTTCCAAGTTTCAACGGACGGAATCGTTTGAGATTGTTGTTCACTTCGACTTATAAAATGAAATATTTATGTTAAGTGCTAAAAATGTTTTATTATTTTCATTGTTACCTCATAATAAATTTGAATTAATATACAATACGAAAAAATCAGTCAATATTTTAGAGAAACTTTTCATTTAAGGACCTTAAGTTGTCGGCTGTGTGGTATGGGTAAACGCGTAATTTTTGATATTTTCAAGTTGCTGGTAAGATATTTTGTGTTTTAAAGCAAGTTATTAAGAATTTATATTAAAATAGTTATATTGTGTGGAGATTTGGAAATCCGGTTCTCACTGTAATATATAATTACAACTACATCCAACTTAACATCCAGAATTTTATACAAATCTTGGATTTTTAAAATTAATTATAATTCTTTCATTTTTTATTTTGAGATGTGTTTAGTTCTATTTTTATAAACTAGGAACCGAACCAGTTATGTTTTTTTTTCTTTTTTTAAAAAGCTTGTCTTACCTGTTGCTCTCTAATAGTACCCCTTACTTGATCTTCTTTTTCCGCAAAAATTAAAAGCCAGCTTGGCTTTTTTATTTTTTTTTCGAACCAAAAATAACAAGTTTGGAATTATTTTTCTGGAAAATTTTATTTTTTAAAATAACTTTTACGTAAGAAATATATGAATAAAAAATGAAAAGCGTTCATTGATAAATCTGTTTTACAATGGAATTTTTGATTGGATTTATATATGAAAATAGAAATTCTCTTAATTTCACCATCAGCAATCAGCTGCATATTTGCAATATTTGCACAATTTTACTTATTTCTAACTTTTATGATTTTATGAAAATTAAGAAGAAACTCTTAATTTCGGTCCTTGAATATTAATTTGCGACAAGGATATACATTTGGATTTACAAATTTATAAGTGTATGATCGGAGAATAAAGAAAATAATTGTAATTCTAAGGAAATGAAGAGAAACCCTGATTCTGCTCAAAATAGAGTAGGAATTTCAATTTTTCATTACAAATTTTGGCCATTTTGGGATTTATTTTTACAAGAAAAAAAAATAACGATCTTCACAACTTGTTATTTTTAGCTCGAAAATATAAAAATCCAATCAAAAAATTTTTAAATATTTTATGTTCTTTCGTAGAATATTTTGATGTATTTTATTTTATGATATTACGAAAACTTCCCTCAGTTTTTTTGATTTAAAATTATTCTTTCAGGATAAATTAGGCCGAAATTTCTTTGAAACTCATTTTAAATATCATGGGGTTTTAGAAATTTTTTTTCTCAAACTAATATAGTTTATCAATACAAACTTAAACAGTTTGGCTATGTAATTCTAGATATATTATGCAGATGAATGAATTACCTAATTCTAGCACTAAAATGTAAACTTTGCACTGCTCATAATATGAATTTAAACTTTTTGAACAATAAAGCTTTGAATTGAATTGAATAATTTGAAATAAAGTCCTTAAAATCTCCAAAACAAGTTTATCACACTTCCTCTAAAATAATATCTAACCTTATGCCGTGCATATAACATTTGTGGTGCAGGTGATAATTAAAAAAATAAAACCACCTTTAAACTTGAAAATTTCTAAGGCCCCGCCTACTTTTAAAATTAATTACATAACAAATAGCTTTTCTACATAAAAATCTGGATCTAAAATCAAATGGCTAATGAAGGAGTTGTGGAATAGTCAAAAGATATAAATTACTATAAATGTACTAATTTAAATATGTTTTTATTATCATTTAATTTGAGGTGCGATCACATAGAATATTTTTAAATGTATATATTGCTTTGACTTTAAAAGCAGTAGTAAAGAAGCACAAAACGCGTTCATCCGTCGCAGCAAAATGCTAATATACGAGTAAAAGCAATAATGATTAAATTCGTTGTTTTTATTAGTTTTTTTTTTGTAGTGGGTCATTAATTGGGATCAGTGTTTATTACTACTTATTTGCTCTTTGGAGGGCTTTGTTAAAAAATAGGGGCTATATTAATCATTACGATTTTTAACCATTTGGGTTAATTTTTTTAATGTTAGCAACAATATTATTAATTTTAAAGGTTTTTTTTTTTAATCAAACATACATATATCTCAATTTTCCATGCTATTTTTAGTTTCTGTTTGATTTCAAAACCTTAAATGAATTTAGAGTGATTTATTATCCTAAGTAATTTTAAATTTCGGTGATTATAAACATCTGAATTCTACAGTCCTTAATTTTGCTTTTCTAAACAGAGTTGCATATAACTTTTTAATGGATGGTGGGATTTTGCTGGGAAGAAAGATAACTAAACTGAGACGGCGACTTTAAGTCGGTTAGCAGACGAGAGCATAGACGTCTTGCAATGTTGACTAAACAAATATATTTAGGTCAGAGACCGAATAGGAGTTTTCTTAATACACACAATATCCCGATTTTAACCTATATTATTATATATATTATACCTGTTTTGTAAGAACCATGTTGAACTCTAAAGGCTGTCTCTTCAGCCGAGTCTTAATTCGAGTTTAACAAAATTGCAAACTTTCAATTAATTTTCCAGGGAAGAGTTTAAGAAATTAATTCAAATAATTAAAACGCAAATGACTAATTGATGTTCCAGGAGAAGCAGGGCATTACCGATAGTTATTTAGTATGACTACACTTATAGTGTTTTATACTATAAGCTTCGAGTCAGTACCGTATATGTAGTACATTCATTGTACGAAGTAATGCAAAACTATTTTGAAATACATAAGTTCAATGTATTATGAATGTTCAACTGCTACGTGTTATGAACGTATTAACGCACGGAAGGAATAAATTGAAAATATTTTTGTACGGCTGATTATTTTAAGTTAAATAATGGTCATGAATCATTTTATAAATCTCAGAAAGACATAACTATTTGTAATTTAAGTCAGAACTTACGAAGAATATTATTAAGACGAAAGGACTGGAAAGAAATACATATTGTTGCCAATTAATGGGTGAAAAGAAGAAAAGCAAAACATATATACAAATTTTTAATCTTATGCAAACTTAACCGCGTTATGTAGCTGACGTCAAATAATTTTTCAGGAAAAAATAATAGCAAACAAGAGAAGTCATGATAAATCAACTTAAACAGGTTAAGTGGTTTTCATTACCCCTTTTTTGTCACCTATTTTTTAATAACTATTTGTAAAATCATAATTCACCAAAAAAGAATGAACAGACTGTAAACATTAGTTAAAATACCTCTCACAGTACTTAATACCAGTAATACTTGGATGGTTCCTTCAAATCGATAGGTGTTTGCTTTGCTTTGAAATACGAAATAGCTACGATCTTCAGCAAAAAAAAAAAATAGATAAAATTGAGGTAATATCGTCAGCAATGTTGTGTAAACGATTAAGAAGTGAAGGTCACCGAAAGTGAAACTTTTTGGTTCTGCTTAATTGATGAAAAGAAAGAGCAAAAGATGAGTTTATTTACATAAGTGTAAGAAATCACGTAATTATTAAAAACTTGTTTTCAATATGATACACTTTCCCAAGTTCGGTGGCATTGAGATCAATAGCTCTTTCTCTTATTGAATTAAGAATATTTGGGTTAGCCCTTTTACATCTTGAGTCGTTGAAGAGGTAAGAGAAGAAAAGTTTACGTTCGCTTAATTTTGTCCGATTACAAATCAGCGACAATGTGGAACTCTTTACCAATGGCCTTCTCATTGTAAATTTGTGTTGAAGGTAAATACTAATTTTCTTGTTGCGCAATTGGAGATCACCGTCCTACCTGAACAAATGTGCGAAATTAGTGGACATTAGCGCACTTCTGGGGACCTATTATTCACTTGAGGTGTTGTTAGGTCTGGCGAAATGATTTTTATTCAATTAGCCGATATTTTGTTTACTTTTCCCCTTTTATGATCGTTAAAGCCTTCTCTGCGAAATTGGCTGTAAATACAAAATATAATTAAAATGTGATAAGTTTTTGGCCGGAAATTAAATGAACATTTCACCTTATTGCAGGTTAACGAGCTGAATAGAATATTTTTAAATTTAAACAAATTGCTTCGTAACGGAACTGCTACAAGTTGTTAACACCACCAGCATTAATAATGATAGGCCGATTATTTCGAGCGCACGGAGAGTTTTGCGCTTCTCATCCTTGGGAAGTAATTGTCGCCTTACTAACCATAACTGCGTGCATGTTGACTGTAGACAAGGGAAATGATGGACGCATTTTATTTACGGCATCGGCACGTCACCGTCCATGTCAAGGCTGGAGAGATTCGTGCGAAGGAGTGGAGGCGGAGTATAACGCAGTAGATGTTATCCTAATGACAATCGTCAGGTGCTCAGCGGTTTTGTATTGCTACTACCAGTTTTGTAGCTTACATAAGTTAGGATCCAAGTATATTCTCGGTAAGTAGATCATTGATCATGTCTAACTAATTTTATTTAAGAATTTGTTTAGCGACTTCATGTAAGTTACGTCGCTATATAGGGTATCATTTGCTTGTAGCTCTTAATATGTAATTTCATATTTAACAGGAGAATAACTGGTATATTTTACTGGACAGAAATTTCTCCAGCCTAACATTATTTTGAAATTAATTTTCTTTTGATATTATTGGAACTCAAATATACGTTAGTTTTTTTTTCTTAGTTTAACTATAGGACAAAAACTTAAAATATATCTCAGCAATTTTTTGGTTCCCGTCGATTAGCAACATTAACTGGTTTTTATTTAGGCAAAACATATTTTTTATTTTTTGTAAGCTTATAGTATACGTACGTCTTGATTTTAGACGTGTAATTTCATTTGCTGTTCTCAAAAGTATAACTTAACCAGTTTACAGGTGAATATCTGTGTATTTTTTTTTGGGAGCTTTACATCACAAAATTATAAAAGTGAATGTAGTTGTAAATATGCATCAATGTTTTTTTTTTCATCTTTTCAGACGTCATAGCAATTATTTTGTTTTTTTCTGTTATCTGACAAAAACGATAGAACAAGATTTTGGTACTTAATGTGATTAATGTTGACAGGAAATTTTTGCATAAAGAATTCACGTGATTTGGAAGAAATTAAAGGTTAATGGCTTGGTTATTATCTTGTTTTTTTTTACTGCGACAGATTTTTATTTTTATTAATATTGAATTTAAAATTACTGCTTACATAAACTATTTAATTATATTTCTTTCTTGCGATCAATATTTATTAAATTTCTTTGAAGAAAGGCGATCTTTTCGTTATTCTAAATATCTATTCACCAATCTAAATAAAATATTCACCAATTTATTTTCGCATTTTCGAAGTGATTTAATGTGGATTTTTTTGAGCAAAATTAGCTAAAATTGTGAAGATCAATCAGAAGGATTGATACTCTTTGTTGTTATCTAATAAAGATAATATTAAATTTACTAGCTTCTAACAATAACTAAATTCACCATGTGTTAGATTAGGTTAAGTGAGGTTGGTGTAGCGGCCCATTGTGTTACCACGAACCCAAAAGACTTTAGGTATGCGTGGGATCCGAATCCACGGCCACTGGGATGGCAGTCAAATACGCTAACAATTGAACTACAGAAATAATATTTCAATATGTATAAATCACCATACCTTTGAATATAGTAGGTTATAGGAAATATACTTGAAATAGTAAAGAGTATTTTCCTCCAAATATTGCTAACTAGATATCATCTTTCTTATTCTACTTCCGCAGGCAGATATTAAGTTGGTTTATGTAAATGAGATCTATATACAAAGATCTTATCGAGTTGCATTGTATTTAGTTATTCAAAAACATCCCAATATTTTTACTTACAGACCACTGCGTCAAACCATTAATTATAATGGTAGACGTCTTTGAAAATTAAAAATATTAAAATCCAGACATACACATGCTTTCCTTTCGTGATTAGTATAGGACGAATGCCAAACTGGTTCGCATATTTGACGTAACTTCAAAGATTTTTTTTTCCAAAAATGCTTTAACTTGCGCACAGAAATTCTCGATAGAGATAGAAAATATAATAAACATATCGGGTTTTTTTGATTGACGTCACAAAACAAGATAGATTTTTTTATATTCTTTTAGTTAGTTTTCACATAGGCTTACACCCTAAAGCGGAAGTGCGAATCAGAATATGGTAAGGTCTATAAGGAGAGAAAAACTTGTTATTTTGTTTCATTATGTATAAATAAGGATAGCGATTATATTTTAAGAAATATGGGAATCCACCAGAGGGTTTTTTTGGAAAAATGTAATCCTAACCCTTTCGGGTAGAATTGACTGCGGTTATACATTCGCTGAACGAGAGAGAGAAAGTTTTCATTCGAAACAACGCCACATTGAGCATTGATAGAAAGCTTGAGTTTCTAGTCAACTCTATGGAAATAAATTAATGAATTTGTAGATAATAACAAAAGTAAAAAAATATAAATGATTAGAGCAGCCAGCGACTTTATAGGGAATGATCATACCCACAAAGCTTTCCGTGAATACCGACTTTAGGCATTGGTCGTACCCAGAGAACGTTTCGTGATGCCGATTAAAGGCGGCGTTAGTGCCGAAAGGGTTAATTTTAGTACATACTTCCAACAATTTGGAAATATGAAAACAACTTATTTTTTGAATAAGTATTATAATTTAACTTCCTACAATAACAATGATTATTATAATTTTTTACAGGGATAGCAGGACTATTCACAGTATTTTCCAGTTTTATATTCACAACAAGTATAATAAAAGTTCTGGGAAGTGATATATCTGACTTGAAGTATGTGCATTCTGTTTCTTTAAAGAATTTTTTACTAATACTTCATTCCTACAGAGATGCATTATTCTTCTTATTGCTTCTTATTGACCTCTCGAACTCGGCTACGTTGGCGCAGTTCGCACTAACTGGAACTAGCCAGGAAGAGGTCACAAGAAATATTGCTCGCGGAATGGAATTGCTAGGACCTGCTATTACACTTGATACTTTAGTAGAGACCCTGGTTATAGGAGTGGGCACATTATCCGGAGTGCAACGACTAGAAATGCTATGCACCTACGCTGTAATGTCTGTCGTGGTGAATTACATTGTTTTCATGACGTTTTATCCTGCCTGCCTTTCACTCATTCTGGACTTATCTCGAAATGGAATGGACATGTCTGTCGTGAAAACCAAAGCAAAAGATTCTATCTTGATGAAAGCTCTAAACGAAGATGAACAAAAAAATAATCCTGTAGTGCAAAGGGTTAAAGTTATTATGTCTACCGGCCTAATGATTGTACATGTTTACAGTCGACTATTTCTCTCTGAAAAGGAGACTAGTGGCATATCGAATTCGATTTCTGCAAAGTTACAGCAGCAAAATTTAAATAATGGCACCGATACTGTGGAAATAACTGACTACCTTATAAAGTAAGTTTGTAGATTCCTTCTGACTTAATAAATGATAATATATTCTAAATCTATTTTAGATGGCTGACGATGAGTGCAGATCAAATCGTAATTCTAATACTACTATTGGCGTTAGTCGTTAAATTCATATTTTTCGAGAACCGTGAAGAAATACGGGACCAAATGAGATTATCATCAACTAAGCCATTGCCGAACATTGTTGTTTCTCCAACCCATTATCATCAAGTTGAGAAAGTCGAAGTTATATGTCCAAAACCCATGTTCACTATTGAAGAAACGAATTTTGCGAATCAATCTACTCAAACTGATACTGAGTGGAATGAAGACGAGGCACAAGACTGTGCAGATCGTTCTGATTTGATTGTAGAAAGTCCCAGAGAACCGAGAAGTCTATCAGAATGCTTAGAAATTTTAAATTCCGAAGAAGGTGCTGCTAATTTAACTGATGAAGAAATTACACTTGTAGTAAAGGCTGGTGGTGGACACTGTCCTCTATACAAAATTGAATCTGTAATTAATAACCCTGAAAGAGGAGTAAAAATTCGACGTAAAATCATAAGTGCAGAGGCAAATTTACCTCTAGAAAAACTTCAGAATCTCCCTTACCAGCGATATGATTATACAAAGGTCATGAATGCATGCTGCGAAAATGTACTTGGATATGTTCCTATTCCAGTTGGCTACGCTGGGCCATTGCTGTTAGACGGAAAAAAATATTTCATACCCATGGCTACTACAGAGGGTGCTTTGATTGCCAGCACAAATAGAGGATGTAAAGCGCTATCGATTCGTGGCGTTCGAAGCTACGTCGAAGATATCGGTATGACGCGTGCGCCATGCGTGAAATTCCCCAGTGTATCTCGAGCTGTAGAGGCCAAAAAATGGATAAATGCTGAGGAAAATTATAAACAAATCAAAACCGAATTTGATTCGACCAGTCGATTTGGTCGATTAAGAGAAATTTTAATTGCGATGGATGGACCCCAGCTTTATATACGATTTGTTGCTTTAACTGGGGATGCGATGGGAATGAATATGGTTTCTAAAGGAGCCGAGATGGCATTAAAATTGATTAAAATCGAATTTCCTGATATGCAAATTATTTCATTGAGTGGGAATTTCTGTTCTGATAAAAAGCCGGCAGCTATTAACTGGATTAAAGGGCGAGGAAAGAGAGTAGTTACAGAATGCATTATACCAGCTTCCACATTGAAGCAAATTTTAAAAACAGAAGCAAAAGTACTGGTTGAGTGCAATAAAATTAAAAATATGTCTGGAAGCGCTTTGGCCGGAAGTATTGGAGGTAAAATATAATATATATATATAATATAATATAACAATGTTTTGTTTACATTGTTTAAAAGACATGTGGCAAAACAAACGTTTTTATAAATCATTATTAGTTTTAAGATCCATATTTAAATATTATTTTTTTGTAATAGGCAACAATGCACATGCAGCTAACATGGTAACAGCCGTCTTTATTGCAACTGGCCAAGATCCAGCCCAAAATGTGACGTCGAGCAATTGTTCAACAGGAATGGAACTGTGGGGTGAAAACAATGACGATTTATATATGACATGCACCATGCCCTCGCTAGAAGTAGGCACAGTTGGTGGAGGAACTGGTCTTCCGGGTCAAAGTGCGTGCTTAGATATGCTTGGCGTTCGTGGTGCAAATGCGAAAATACCTGGAGAGAATGCCCGGAGGCTAGCTCAAATTATATGCGCTACTGTGATGGCAGGGGAACTTAGTCTCATGGCGGCCTTAGTTAATAGCGATCTAGTCAAGAGTCACATGCGACACAATAGGTAAATTACTTTGGGTTGTCTTTTAATTTTATGGTTTTAACTCACAATTTATTCCTTAGATCCTCAGTTGCAGTAAGTGCGGGCTTCGTTGCAAGTTCGAGTTCCAACACACTGCAGCCACCGAGCAATACTAGCTAAAATACATTGAATGGGACAGTATTCCAATATTAGGTTTTAAAATTATTTTTACATCTTTATATCACATATATAAGATATTTGAATACATGCTCATATCAAAAGGATAAACATGCTTAATTTATCCATCGAAAGAGGTTCTCAACATATAGCATTTAATGCGTTAGGAAATAAGAATATTCCAAATACCTAGGCCGGTTGAAAATTGTTAAAATATATTGCACTATATGTTTCGAAATTTTCATCATTTCAAATCAATGTAAATAATTTGCGTCATCAATTTCAGTTGTATAGTAATATTGTTTATATTTATGCCAAAATCGTTAAAATATACTAAGAGCAAACTAACACTAATAAAAGATAGTTTTCTTTATCATGACGGTTCAGTAATATGTTTATACAAGTCTGAATTATTTTAAATGCTTCAATTTATAAATTAGTGAAGTATGGCCTATTTTTTTCTTTGTGCTTTACAGGTTATTCCTAAAATTAGGTACCTTGGTCAAGGAAATGCATAAGCGTTTGATAAGACTGAAGCAAATTCTTTTGATTAACTTGCATCAACATGTTGAAAATATGTTGGGATTAAATGACTTGATTAGATCTCATTGACAAGGATTTCTCACTTTTCCACATGGTCTATTATCTCTGTATATTGGATTTATTATGTGTTGAGAACTCACGTGAATCCTTTTAGCTTCTGAATAATCTGTGGAATTGTGCTCAAATACGCATTTGCCTGTTTTTCGACTTTATTATAAATTATCAAAGAAAGCTGTTTTAGCTGTTTACCACATTATGTTTACAAAGAGTCTTCTTTCCCAGATAATAGATCTAAGGTTTTATGTCATGCATCATTTTTATACTTAACAAGTTTTGAATGAGAGAACAGATTTGATATTTTGGAATATAATTAGGGTTTTGATCGCGCATTAGAAAACATTGCTTCAATTAAAATATGAAAGAAACTTTTATTTGTTTTCCGTAATTCATCCTACATGATACCCCTTAAAAATTTGAAAATTTACAGATACAATTTAGCTTGCTGCGCTAATTTTGGATTTTAATACAATTCGGCAAAGTTGCCCATTAGACTTCACAGTTGACTGTGCATTTAAATTTATTGCTATTGAAAAAAAATACGAATTCAAAAACTTTTTTTTTTTGTAGCACTCTCTTAAATTGCTTTATTCAAAAAGCTTCTCTTTCTGGGAATTCTCTTTCATTCATCTTCCGAGCAAATTTGAATTTGAGTGAAAGAGCCTAGAAGCACTAACTTTTAATTCTTAATTTTTAAACCAAACATTTGACATGATTTTGATAATTTATTAGAATTAATTAAGATCAACAGCCGGCTTTTTGGGACTCGGCTCATCAGAAGTTTCACCGCTGGATACAGAGCTCTTACTGTTGGAAGCGTCAGCGTCGATATTCTTTTCATCCAATTGCTTTTGGGCATTAATGCGTTGGTCCAATGCGTTATAAAGAGCTGCTATATCATCGGGCCGAGACATAGCTAGGAACACTTTAACTTGACCAGTATTATCCATTGCCGTTAGCCTTAATGATTTTGGGCTTGGTCGTTCAGCAACCATACCCGACCACACCTATAACGTTATGAACAAACTTTCAGATACCACTCTATGGAGCAAGAAATTAGGACTAATTTTTAATTTTTTGGAAGGTCAAAAGCTTGCAGATTAAAGTTAACCTAAAGGACAAATTGTTGATGGAAAACAATTATGTTAGGGAACATCTAAAATGCACTTTCGTTGTATGAACGAAGGCTTGATGTATTGAAATGAAATGGATAGAATGGCAATTAAAAGATTAAAAATATACCTTTGTATTTACTAAGAGTCGTAAATTGCCAGAAGTGCGGAACACCACTCTCGAAGAATTCTTTTCATTCTTTGAATCATTTAGTCTTAGGCTGCCTCGTCCCCTTTCCTCCCAATTTCTATTAACAAAAGCAAACAGCTTGCAACTCACCTAAAACGGTTGGAATTTAAAAACATTTTTCCGTAAAATAAATGTGTAATGAACTGACATCAAGAACATTCACTTCGTCCTCTTCTCCTGTAAAGGTTTCCACTTCTTCATATTTCCTCTTTTGTGCCCGGCTTTCTTCATACTCCCTTGCAATTTCGGTCAGGCTCTTGGATTCACTCTCTTTTTGGTTAGCTGCCTGATTTTTCGAGTTTTGTATAACATTTGAAAATAGCGAACTAGTCGATGTGCTCGATGTTGATTCTGCGTCCCTAGCTTCAACACTTTCCTTATTTTCTTCTGATTTTGATGTACTCTGCACGTTTTCCTAGAAATTATATTTTTATAAGAATATTAACTTAACTTTGAAAGATTTTACTATAAACTTACACCAACAACCCTTTCGTGAACGTTCTGTCCAAAAACAAATCCAGAACTCTCAGCAATTGAACTTTTTACAGTGGTGAAAAGGTTTGATTTCGGCAAGCCATTTTTCTTTAACAAACTAAGGGGATCTTCCTTCTGCGATTTGTACATTTAAAAACATAGCACAAGTTATATAGCGGGGCACTTACTTGGACTGCTTTTGAGTCTTCTGGATTCTTGGCGCTCCCTACCTCATCCCCTTCGTCATCCGCGCTATCCTTTAGGAAAGGATTTACTTTCGGCTCATCTGTAATGCTCGAATGTGCGTTCTCTGCGGGCTTCAGACTGGACCCAAACAACGATGGCCTCAACATGCTGGACTTCAGCTGGACGCTCGATAGGCTCTGTGAACCATTTCTGGTACTCGATTCGCATGTATCGTCTGAAAATTAAGCACACCAGCGTTTATTTTAAATTTTAGTTAGGGACCTTACTTCTGAACATATACGTTATCGAAAAATACGCTTATTTTACTTGCCTTTGCTATTAGACATATTTAAAAACTAAAGATTGCCAAATGACAACAGGGAATTTGCGGAAACGCTGTAGTTGAAAGTGTCGAATTCGAAATAAATGTCATTTGCTTGTCAAAGTATTAATCTCCAAGCCGAAAACCGTATTTTCTAGATGGCGCTGCCTATAAATGTAATTAATTAATTTTAAAGAATTTGTAAATCTCAGTGAACATAATACAAATGTTATTACATTTTTAATAATAAGGATATAATATTATAATAATTAAAAAATCATGTGTATCAGATGTTTTCGAAATTAAGTGCGAAACTGCCCAACTAAAATAGTATGTTTCGTTGCTCGAACATGCTCGATACAAATGCCAAAATAATTCAATATCGCAAAGTCACACACGGGGGACGCGTTTTTCTTTGAAATAATTTTATTAAAATGGCTACAACTCTTGAAGATAAATCAATTTGGGATGACGGAGAAGAATCTTTGGGGGAAGAAGTACTGCGAATGCCAACCGATGAGATAATAAGTCGTACTCGCCTGATGGATAATGAAATCAAAATTATGAAGAGCGAAGTCATGAGAATAACTCACGAAATTCAGACCCAAAATGAGAAAATTAAAGATAACACTGAAAAAATTAAGGTAAATTGCGGACCTTTTTAATATTTTATTGCTTTTTAATGGTATATTTTTTTTAGGTGAATAAAACTTTGCCTTACTTGGTTTCGAATGTTATTGAGCTTCTGGACGTGGACCCTCAGGAGGAGGAGGACGATGGAGCTGTGCTAGTGCTGGACAACCAGAGAAAAGGAAAGTGCGCTGTGATTAAAACTTCGACCAGACAGGCATACTTCTTGCCGGTTATAGGCTTGGTAGACGCCGAGAAGCTTAAGCCAGGCGATTTGGTTGGCGTGAACAAAGACTCGTACTTGATTTTAGAGACTTTACCTGCCGAGTACGACGCTAGAGTTAAAGCTATGGAGGTTGATGAAAGGCCAACGGAGCAATACTCTGACATAGGTGGCTTAGACAAGCAAATCCAGGAGCTTATAGAGGCAGTGGTTCTCCCAATGACCCACAAAGATAAGTTCAAAAACTTGGGGATCCATCCTCCTAAAGGTAAATTTTTTCTCTAGAGTAGCTTATGGCAGATTTTATCTTCAAATCCTGAAGGTGTACTTTTGTACGGTCCTCCTGGAACTGGCAAAACACTTTTGGCCCGAGCTTGTGCTGCTCAAACGAAATCTACTTTTCTAAAATTGGCCGGACCCCAGCTGGTTCAGATGTTTATTGGAGACGGAGCGAAATTGGTCCGAGACGCTTTCGCTCTGGCAAAAGAGAAGTCACCTGCAATTATTTTCATTGATGAACTAGATGCCATTGGTACAAAGCGTTTCGATTCTGAAAAAGCAGGTGATCGTGAGGTTCAGCGAACTATGCTGGAGCTGTTGAATCAACTAGATGGATTTAGTTCCACTGCAGATATTAAGGTAATTGCTGCAACAAATCGTGTCGATATTCTTGATCCAGCACTGTTGCGGTCCGGAAGATTGGACAGAAAAATTGAATTTCCCCATCCGAACGAAGAGGCTCGTGCCCGCATAATGCAAATTCACTCGCGTAAAATGAATGTATGTCCAGATGTAAATTTCGAAGAGTTGGCTAGGTCGACTGATGATTTCAATGGGGCTCAATGCAAAGCTGTGTGCGTTGAGGCGGGAATGATAGCGTTGCGAAGATCAGCAACAAATGTTACGCACGAAGATTTCATGGATGCTATCATGGAAGTCCAGGCGAAGAAGAAGGCAAACCTCAACTATTATGCTTAAATTTAATTGTAGGATGGTTGAGCTTGTGTACTACTATCTTTAATTTCTAGAATAAAACCATATTGTCAAAAATAATCTCCTTTTATTGACCAGAAAGCCCTGTACTAGACAGTGATCTGAAAATACTTTAGATGTAATGATGATTTTGATATTGTGATGAAGAAACTAGTAACGGAAAAATTCCATTTTATTTTTAGAATTTGTATATATTATATAAAGAGCTCAAAGTTTAGATTTCATTAAAATCAGTACATATTTGGGGTGCTTCAAGATCACTGGAAAATCTACGGTGGGCCCAATACGAGGACAATACCTTTAATTTATTTACATTTTCATATGCATAAACTTTTCAAATCAAATAATTAGCAACATGTGCAACGCCGAGTTCGATAAGCTAGTCAATTAAAGTCAGTCCGATTTGAAGAACAGCTTCAAACATAAAACAATTTTAAAATAAACAGACTTTTATTTCTTCGTCCTAAAGAATTCTCTTTGCAGTTCGAATAATTGATTTTCTGCCCTTGCAGGGTTGATTAGTAACTTTACTTTTCTTTGTAATAAAAAAAGAAAGAATATATATATAGCAGACGACTTCATTAAATTAGTTTACTACTGTATTTTCTCTTCACAAAAATGACTATATGTCAGACTACCGAAGATTTAGGTAAATCTATTTTGAATGCATCGCTTAACCCATAGAAATATCAATGACCTAGCGCAAATTTTGTATTTACATGCGCTCTATGTACAATTTTAATGAGATATATTTCAGTTCCTAGTAACGATGCGCTTATAAGCAAACAAATGTGGTATTAATAACTTACAAAAAAAAATAACGCTAATTATTTTGGGCTGCAGGTTGCTCGCGTTGCTGTCTGTCTTCTTGATTCTCTTGGTGCAAAGTTGGTCGCCTACAGTACATAATGATGCCCAAGAGAAGGGTTAAAATTGTTATTAGATACAAATCCCAATTGGATGCGATATTTTCGTCCAAATGAAAAATGAATTTGAAAGGAGACTGCAAAAAAACATTATTAGCAATGAAGAATGCAAAATAAGGACAAAATAATACATTTTTTAAGGTTTCCATCTTCAACATAAACTGCAATTTCAATAATGCGAGAGCGACTGGAACTTTTGCATCAGAATTTGTTTCAGCTGCTAAATCGTACAATCTTTTAGCTAAATGCCAATCCTTCTTCATTCCAAGTCCCTGCTCGTGCATGTATCCCAAGTTGAACATTGCCTGGGCGTTGTACTGAAGCTCTGATGCTTTTCTAATAGTAAGCAAATGTGTTATTCAACTCAATATAAATAACCTCCATCATACGAACCTGTACAAAGACGCTGCAGTTTCATAGTCGATCATTGTTCCCAAGCCGTAATAATAGTAATCCCCCAATTTGACTTGGGCTGCAGAATATCCTTGAGCTGCAGCTCTCTTCCAGTAGTAGAAAGCCCTAATCAAATCTTCATCCCTATCCTTAAACAGGACAATTTCATTTCGATCAAGGAGGAAGGCAGCATTGCTTTGTGCAACTTCATAACCCATTTCAGCTAGAAGGGCGTATTTCATAAATGATTCGTCCAAGTGATACGACTTATAATCTTGATAGGCATGCATAAGCTTTTCACTCCACCGACCTCTTTCAGCAACGTTTTTAAAGAACTAAAAATTTACAGTGATATTAGCACGCCAATATTAAATTTAAAGTAGTACTTCTACAGCCGCTGGGCATGATCTCATCATACCTAGCCCCAAGGCGTGCATAACACCCAAGTTGTAGTAAGCCAACACATGGCCAGACTGTGAAGCTAAGTTAAAGTACTTCATAGCTAGTTTCAAATCTATTTTAACACCTTCTCCAGCTGGAATAGTTTATTGTTTAGGAATATATCCGAAGAATAATTATTATAACTTACTAAAATACATATTCCCAAGCTGAAGTTGCCCATCTACCCAACCTTGATCTGAGGCTTGAGTAAAGTAGTTTAAAGCTTTAGTGGTGTCTTTTGGAACACCTTTTCCTTGCAAATACATTATTCCAAGCCCAGTTTGTCCGATGGGATTACCCATTTCAGCAGCTTTCTTGAAATACTGTTGATTTATTATGTTAAAAATTACTGAAATTATTTAATTCAACCATAAACCTTGAAGGCTGTATCGTTGTCGGCTTTCGTAAACTCACTGCCTTCTAAGTAAATTTTACCAAGGAACGCATAACCAATTGCGTTCCCTGAATTAGCAGCTTGGGTGAAATATTCCAGGGCTCTTTTGTGATCCGGTGGAGTGGTACGGCCGCCTTGGTAATATAGCTGCCCTAGACCTACCTGAAATCGATATTTTTTGTAACTTAATAACAAATATTTAAATCATATTTCGGTTTGCATTGAATCTTTTTCAAATTTCTCATATTGTTTTTTTGTTTGGCATAGAACTTTAAAAATGTTCATGAAAAGGATAAATCTTACCGCTGACTGGACATCTCCCTTATCAGCCATTAACTGATAATACTCGACCAAGTCTTGTTCTGGTTGCCCAGGATTTTCAATTTCATCCAGTAAACGAACCCGATGTATTGCAGGACCTCCAGCAAAAGTTACTCTCGCTGCCACCTTTTGAGCAACCTTGTAGTAGTACTCCAACGCAGTTTCACAATTGCTGGGCACCGTCAAACCAGATGAATACCGGTAACCTAAGGCCATTTGAGCCCAAGTGTTTCCTCCTAGCGCTGCCAACGTGTAGTGGAGCAACGCCTTTGGTTGGCTGACATTGAATCCGATTCCCACGGAATACAGAAATCCTAAACCCTGCCAGAATTTATTAATTACATTACTAGAAAAAGGTGTACAAAATAGTGGCACATTTATACCATGTGGGCTTCGGGCACTCCATGTTCTGCTAGAGCTGCGAATAGCTCTTTGCTGTATCTTATGTCCAGCTCGAGGTAGTAGCCTAATAAGTGAGCCCAAGCCAATTCTGCCATGGCTCTTTTGTGACCCATATCAGCGGATCGCTTTAGAATAGTGTACGCTACAGACTTATCCCCGCTGGTCTTGTTGAAGATGTTCAAAGCGGTTTCGTACAAATTTTGAGCTGTTTTAATAAAGTAAAATGAAAATGTTCTTACAATTTGATAGTCAACGGAAAGTTAACCTTCTATTTGGGCCTTAGTAAGATCATCCTTTTTAATGTTTTTTCGTATCTCCACAATCCTATCAATTTCCTCCGAGATTTGTTTTATTGTCATACCTCGGGTTTTGAAATGCTCCTTAAGTTTTTCTCTGAGTTTTTCAGTCTCAAAAATATCTGGTTTTTCTGCGAAAAGTTCATTCTGTTCTTCATAAACTTTCGATGATTTTCTATCATTTGTTGTCAGCGGCCGGGAAGTCGCTTGATTTTCAGTGTTTGGCGGTCCTTGCAATTGTGCAAGCACACGACATGTAACCAGTAAAATAATTGGAATTTTGTAATTCCAAAATCCGCAAAATGCAAGCGTCATTATTTTAGGAATTTTAAAGCGGCAATATAACAAAATTGATGAACATTGAAAAGTTTAGCACATACGTGTCCCTTAACTCTATCTCAGGAATGGTCTCTTTTGGAAATCACTCCGTATTTTTGGATTGCCTTTTATGTAAGAGATGTAAATAATTTGAGTTATAAATAAATATACATTTTGTCGTGTTAGAAATACAAATGATTGAATATTAATCCCTATCACCGATGCTTTGACTGCAAATATAAACGTAATGTCAACATTCTGTTCAAACGTCAGAACTTAGCAGTTGTGCCAACAACAAAACTTAATGACACATATACAAACTGACATCACAAGATACACTGCCTAACAAAATTCTATTTCGTTTTCACGTTTTATCATTTTTATCGGCAAATTGCCAATAAACATGGAGGATTAGATTAACTTACACTATATTTACTTGCACGTGAATTTTAAATATAATTTCCTATAGGAAAAACAGATTCCAAAGCCCTAAAAAATATTGCGTCCGAGTATGGAGATCTGACATCATATCAAAAAGTGACAGCTAATCGCTGCAGCGCGGAGAACGGTTTTTGGGACGTTTCGATTTCAAGTGGTTGTTTACCGACGTTGGTTTTTATAATTAGTCGTAGTACTTGCAGTAAAACTAGCATATTATTTATATATACTGTTTCTGCCTTCTCATGTTAAGTACAATTTGCCGAAATGAAATGTTATTGTACAGCAACCGCTTTGCGCTGTTGGGAAAAGTGTTTAAGGTTTTTCTTTTGCAGTTGTACCTATTTTCGTTTTGATTTTAAATGGAGTTGAGTCTTCCAATAACTGGGTGGAACCTCATGCCTGGGGGAAAGAAAATCAGAAACTTTCAAATGAACCTGGCTCCGGCCTGGAGGCCATTGATCCCAACACCTGCAGCAGCATCGACGAAAGAGTGTCCTTCACCTACTACAAGAAGTTGATTTCATTCGTCTTCGACCGGAGTAAATTCAAAGTGAGTTCCTTCTGATATTGCACTCGTAGCCTTGCCGTTTCATATATTAAAACAGTTGTTTTCACCAGATAGCTTTGTTTTATCATTTCCTGGTTTTAAATATTTGTGCATTTTCAAAGATAAGATACGCTCAATTGATTTTTATGATATTGCCAAATGAATGGACGAATACCTCCTTATGATGTAATTTTAGTAAAATGTGAGATGCAAATATTCAATTAGTCTTGAGGCGATAAAAATCCAACTACAGTAAAAAAGATCCGCTTTGACCACAACAAATTCATTTTCATTCATTTCACTTTTTTACCTAAATTTTTAAATTATATTAGATTGTCTCGCATCACGCTGAAATCAGTGAACACATTTTGATGAAACTTTCTCGTTCTTGTTACTAGATAACATTTTGAGAAAATGTTAAAGTTTCACAGTTAAGAGATCCGTACTATTCAGTCTGCTCTGCAGTGAGAGTATACTAAATTTTTGCAGTCAATTCGATCTATTACTATAATCACTTGCATGGATAAATAAATTAGTACATTATATTTTCTCTGTAGTATGATGAGAGCACCGGGAGGCTTACGCACGCGTTTGTAGTATCTCTTTCTGAAACTGAGCTTAATGTGCTTGCAACATCATTGGACCCCAGGGAGCTGGACTCTATTCTCTCAAATGTCCTTCCTAAAATAACGAATCTACGGATACCCAGCTGCACCCACGATTCATTGGGATTGTTTGAAAAAGTGCGAATGTTTTGGATAAACCTCTCACTGTCCGGTGAAGTATGTATGTTAATTTAAGAACTTTAATTATTTTCCAATATTGTTATAATAATTTCAGATGAATTTCATTTTAATGAGTGTAGCATTTGTATTACTCGGAGTCTATGTTCATAAGCGGTATGGTTACGGACTTCTAGTCACCTTCATTTCTGGATTTTTTTTAATTGGATTTGTACACACTTACTTGGACTGCAATAGGGTTAATAAATTTGTTTATAATTTAGATGAAATTATTACATTTCTAATTTTAGAAACTTCAAATAGAGCGAATGGCTGAAGCATTAGATCCTCAGAAAGATCCATGCTCAGAAGTTGAGCCTAAGGCAATGTGGAAATTTGTATCCTACTTCTGGACAAAATCAAAGAAAAGTGAATGTTTGGAGCACTTAAAGTAATTGGTGAATGTTTTATTAGTAAAATCATAAAGTAAACTTTTTTTTTTTAAGTAGAAATAAGCACAAAATTCAACTAAATTACTGCCGACCAGACGAGGTCTTTTTATCATATTTAAATGAAGTGATTTTAAATCAGTTCAAGTTAATCATTGAGAGATGTACGGAAATCATTAGATCGTGTACGGGTAAGTGACTTTTTCCGTTATTTTCTTTTATAATTTACAGTATATCTGTAACACGTTCTACTCGGCGTGGACCACCGATGGTTTACAGGCATTGCTTTCATCTTGCGGCGGTGGTTCATATATATATAGGATAATGTAAACAAGCACCGCCAAAAGAATAAACAAGTTATCATCTCGTGCACGTCGTTTATAGAGATGTTTTACATTTAATCTTCCTTAAATCTGTTCCTATTTATTCCATTCAAATAATAATTGCAGAAAATTAAGCCAAGTTTTTCTTTTTCAGTGGGCATTCCCTTCCCATTCAACATAGTAGCAATGATCATCTTTGGAGTTACGTTACTAACTTTTTTGAAAAGCATATTTAAATATGTAATATCACCGAAAAACTGGAAGGGATTTTTTGAAAGTTCAAGCAAACGGTCATCAGGACGAGAAACTGAAACTGATGATGACAAAAGGGATCGCATATCGGGAGAAAATCTTAGAACGCTATTAAGTTGCTTGCAGCATAAAATAGAAAGACCAACTAGAGAGAATTGTGGTCAGCAGATGCTGTTGGAAAACTCAGGTGTGGAACAAATAGAGAATGCTGAAGAAAGGAGTATTCTAAATCAGGAATCACTAACCGAAAATAAAGAAGAAAAATCGAAGGAGTCTATTAAATGCCAAGATCTTGGTTCAGAATCTTGAGGTTACACTATTTTAAAGACAGATTGTATTTAAAATGAATCGTAGCACGCTTATAGTATTAAGTTTAAAAGTCGTTTTTGTTTTCAATTTTTTACAAAGAAATAAACTTTTTAAAAGTATACATTTTTTTACTTTCATTTATACCTATAACTGTGTGCTGTTAATAGAAAATTTAAATTATTTTTATAACAAGTCGTAGTTGTCTCTTTTGATATTTTTGCAGAAAACCAGGAATAGGGAGCGCAGAAAAAAGAAAACCGAATAAAAGGGTGTTGGGCAGGTATTTGACGGGGTTCCATACTTGCTTATGAAAATGTTAAATGAAAAGAATTGTTAAATTGTTTGGAACTAGCATTTTATTGTTGAATAATTGTAATTCGTATATAGTATAACAATGAATATTTTATGCGTAATATTCTTATATATAAAATGCCTACTTTGCATTAAAATAAATATTAAGTTAACATGTTCATTACATGCAAAGTATTAATTTCAATTACACATTTTAATATCGAAGGATATCGTATTATTAACAATTTAAATAAATTCAATGTAAAAAGTAAATTAAGTTTTAATGTTGGACAAGGTGATAATAACAATTTTATTAATTGTAACAATAGTAGTAATATAATAATAGCTCTAATACTTACTCTTCGTTGTATGTTTATTTTAATAATTCCGATTTCGTGTGGACCAGCTGGTAAAATTTGCAGCTAACATGTACAATTATCTAATAAGCGATTCAATAAATATAAATCCCAAATTCCTTCAATGATTTTTGTTTTAAATCCGGCAATATTGCAATTTGAAGCTATTAATCATTCGTCAAACTCTTCTGGGAAGTTTATTTCAATTTGAGAAACGTAATGACGCAAATACACTTTGTCAAAAATTAAATAAAATGCCTAAATGGTAGTTTGGTTATTGAAATAATTTGAAAGTACTGTTTTGGCCCATAAGCCTAGATTATGCTGACATTTAATTTTGATTAAACAAAAAGGTTGATAACAATTTTTTTAGAAATTATGTAAACAGAGTGATTGTTGACTCATTATGAAAAGGTCACGAACCTTAATATAATTTGCGTTTGCTATCCTTCATATTTCCGAATTTTAAAGGACTTCTTTCTGTGGCAGGCGGCCTTCTTTATCGCTAATTCGAAATTATTGTAAACATTTTCCCCATTCGGAAATTTAAAGACAAGAAAAATAAACTTAATCGTTTGAAAGCAATTGCTGTGAACTTTGCAATAATGTTTACACCATAAGGTAAAGTTATTTTAAGATGATTCTTCAATAATCCAATTGTGCAAATATGTTGTGTAAAAGTCAATCGAAATAAGCGTGCATTTGTGAATTTCATGCAAATTAAATGAACAAATGTAGGATATTTGTGTAACAAATGTGTAATAGCTTCTTAATACTGTAGGAATTTTGAAGTATTCCTCTCTTTGTGGGATATATAAAGTATACCGCAACTAGTAAAATGTTAATGTCCATTAATCTAACAATAATTTTGTATATTTTAAGGCAATACACTGGAATATCGCTATATTATAAAAAATTTATTCTTGCTTTTTTTTTTTTTTTAATTTTCCTTAGTTCAACAAACTTTAAATATTTCAAAAGTTTTTTTTAAAGCTGTCTTCAGATCTGTTTGATATTATTTTTCTTTTTTTTCACTTATGAAAAATGCTTTAAGTAAACTACAAAAACTTGTTCGTTTAAAAAAGATTTTTCATATTTTTTTTTTTTTTTTTTTGAATACATTCCATACGATTTTTTTTTTGCTAACTAATGTAAAATGTTTTGTTAATTCATGCTATAAACGACCAAAGAAGTGTTTTAAATTTCACATTTAAACCTAAATACACAAAATGCGTATTTCATGTCAACACTGAAGTAACTCTTGATTTCCTTCATTTGCAGAAACACTTTAATTTATAAATTCCTTTTGAAATGATTTTAAAATGAATTTATTTATGCGTGTTTCTGTCTATTCTTAAAGGAAATATATTAATAAATTGGTCCACGTTTAATGTAACTAAATAAACATTTATTCATAACATTCAAAATGAAAGAAGCAAAATTTGCTCTACATAAACAGATATTCAATTTGTACAATTGTAATAATTTATATGTACTTTGCTTGGCAATTCACAACTATGATTTATGTTAGTGCAAATGAAATGAACAAATATAACATTTACGTTAGTAGAAGGGAAAAAAAAGAGAGTTATTAATTTGAATGAGATGTTTCTTTTAAACTGTCTCAATTTTGAAAGAACTTACATCAGTAAAACCTGATTTATAGATGCTTTTGCCCTTGTGTACTTATCGATATTCAATTTTCATTTGGTGATTCGAACTTTTAATTGTTTCTTAATTAAAGACTTTTTTTTTTTAAATTAATTTATATCTTTGATTTCAACTATCTAAAAATTATGGTAAATTAAAGAATTTAGTCAAATAATTGATATAACACTGATATCAGCTTGGTCATACTTTCTAAATTCCAACATTTATTTACTATAATAAATAATTCACTTGTAATCGTTTAAGAGTAAACCAGCGGCGGTCTAGCTTGATCAGCGGTTTATTTTACTGGCCAAAGATGTTATAAATTCTTACTAAAGATATGCGGGTGATATGCACTTTGCCTATGTGTCTCATTGTTTTATTTAATCCTCCGATGACTATGGGACTTGAAGTCCTGACTTAGACTAGGCACCAAACAAATTTGAATGAAGGGCGTATTAGAATTGTAAAATTTATAAAAGTGTGATCAACAACAAACTAAAAACAAATTTGAATAGAGAACTGGAATAAAATCTACATATAGGATAAAGAAAGATTTAAAAATTTGTTGTTCTCTTAGTACTTTCATGTTACAGTACTTAAAGGGTTTTGCTTTGTTAATTATCTAAGCACTAAATCCTTCTACTGAACATTGTAAAATAAGTTAAATAAATTAGAGGATTGCTTTGCTATGTATTATGAGATTTCACCGTGAATTGCCAAGAATTTCTCATTTTAAACTTGTTGTAAAGATCTTTCTTAAGTGTTTAATTATAAGTAAAAAATCGAAGAAGATAATCGCGCAAAAGTAGTACATTCAGCATTCATTAAAAAACGAAAACATCACAGAAGAATGATAAATATACATATATATGAGCATAAAGTGTCCCACAATTGTTATATACAATAATACAATTTTAGCAAATTTGTAACATTAAAACCAAATGCTATTGTCATTTAATAATAAAAATGTTTCATCTTAAGATAATTGTGGAGGTACGATTATATTCCCAAATGGCAAATATGCAAATCTTACCCAGTCTACATTTACAAGCGATGCCTATTAATTTTTTTACAAATTCATCATTAGTTGATTTTAAAATAAACACGCCCGGAGCATTAATTTAAAACATAAAATTGCTCACTAAACTCTTTTCAGTTGTACTTTCAAACAGTAAGGAAGGCCGCTAGAAGCTATGCATAACCATTCTTTACAATAAAATGCAATTTTGATGTTTTTTCTTTAGAATTAAAATTTACACAAAATTTATTTTCTTTGAATCAATTGTTGTTGTTGTTTTTAGCATTCTGCTATATTCAATATGCTGCCACATCATTTTATAGGTAGAAACATTAATTACATTAATATACAACTCATTATTGATTAGATAACAATACAAGCTGCATTTCCCACCATTCTAATTGTTAGCGCTAATGTTTTTTTTTTTCAAGCGCTGCTCTAATTGAGAATTATTGTAACGTATGAAATATTTCACTGAAATATTTTGTTGTAAACAAATTATTATTTTTGGAGTACATCTGATATTTATTTTTCGCAAAATTAATCCAAATGATTGGCGGAATACAAAAATAAGACGTATATTTTTTTTTCTTTACGAATTAGAAACTTTTTGTGAAATTTTTTCTAGCTAGCAAATACATATATGATCTTGGATGAAATTGAGTAGTATTGTAAATCAAGAAGTTATTGTACCTTCAAGGATTTGCTGCATGCTGTTTAATAATTAAAGTTTTGGGTATATTTTAATAAATCACTTGTAAACTTATTATTAATCTTAAAAAACAATTCCTTGCAACATTTTAAGCCATTAATTTTGAAAAAAAAGAACGTTATTTTTTTATATAAATTACGGAGATCTTTATTCCATAGAAGTCAAACTCTCGCTCAGATTTTCATTAGCTCATTACATTCTTGTTTTATACTTATCCCAAAATCTGCTAATATGCTTCTTATGCGATATCATACAAACTGTTTCTATTATCAGTACTTGAATATCGAAAATGTTGACTTCAGCTCCAGAACAGGATATATACGTAATTTATATGTATGTACCGCAGTTGTTGCCTTCTTTTATAGTGTGGGGGTTAAGTATTTTATACTTTCATTTTATTTCTGTATTTTTTAAACATTTCTTCTTTTCAATATCTGAAACATCTCTTAATTCTGGATTCTAGAGAAAGTCGATAATATATCTTCATAGCTTTTTGTGGAGTTAAGTGGAATATTTTATAAATATATATACTGCTCGAAAAGCGATATCTTTATTATATATTTATGAAAAGAAATATTTTAGAAATATCTATATAGAAATCGGATATTTATTTTGAGTACAGTACAAGAAGAGAGATAGTTTGAAAAATTCAAAAAGAACACATCTTAAAAATTTTGAAGGAAATTTTTGCAAGTAATTTCTTTTTCGGTTAATACATAGGTGATTTTAATTACATCAATCAATTAGGCGACTTATTTTAAAAATATTATACTCGTGTCACAAATTATTTTGTGAAGTTTCTATAAAATAGAGAACAATTTTCTTTTTTAATTTTCCTTTGGTTTTTGATGCGCTTGTGTTTTAATAATAAGTATAAATCAAATATTTAGAATGAAACATGCAGGATCTGAGTACAAAGAGTTAGGCAAGAGTTAGTATCGCAATAAATAGTTCGATCATTTTAAATATCGTCAAGAGGATTTCTTCTTTCATTCTGTTAACCCTATGCAACTCGCTCCGCATGCGTATATTATATTTTTAGCAAGTTAACACATTATAAAAATGTAGCAGGAGAAGCACAATATATAAAATGATAAGCTTGTTCATGTCTCGAAATAGATAATGATATGTAGCAGATATAATATTATCGGTGATTTGCCGTTCCTGAGGTCTATCAATCGCAATGAGTCGATTTGCAAAAACAGTTTACGCTGTTTGCTAGCTTATTACTTTTCTAATACGCAGTATACGCCACAATATTCCACCTCTCTTATTAATAAATAAATAAATGTTTGAGTACGTCTTATTTTTGCATGCGCTGTTTTAATAAATGAAATTATGTTATAATAAATCGTTTTGTTCATGGTAGAATTGCTCTCAAAATCATTGTGCGGACTTTCAAAATACAAAGCATTTTAGTTCGAATTTTTCAAAACCAATTGGCTGACGGTAAGAAGGAATTATCGTCTGCATTTATATTATCGTTAGTTAATATTTGTTCCCTGCTAATATTATATACATTTACATTTCAATATTCGTAGTCACAGATGACAGTGGAGTAACAAAATATAAAGTTATGATATGTTGATTTATAATCAAATTTTTGCATAAGTTCACTGCGATAACTTTATAATTATGCGCACCTAGAATATAGGAACTAAGAAGACGAACGTTTCAAGAAAAATGAACTTATTTGCTCCAGATTGAACAATTAATCCTTCAATCGTCCAAACTATTTCAAAAGAAATAGAAATGGTGCAAAGTGTGCATAACATAATTCATTTCTTCGATGTACTGTAAGTTTGTATGAAAATATACTATAAAAGTGGGATGAATAAATATCCCTGTCGTTCTACGAATAATTTTAAAATAAGAGTACAATATTTTAGTATACTAGAGAGGTGTCACTTCCATATTTCTCTATAGTCTGAGATGCGCAGTAAATATTGTGCTCTTCTTAAATTGATTAGATTCGAAAATATCTAGATTTATAATACAAATTAATTCCAACATTCGTATGTAGTGATAAGTTAAATTGAACATATTTGTATCAAGCTCACTATAAGCATCCAAAATCTTTATAAAATATATTTCATCATTTTAATTACACTGTTACGTAAGTAAAATATCATTAAAATTCATATGTACAACAGAATATATACAGAACAAATCCAACAACGAGGAAATGATCGAGAGCAGAAAATAAATTCACATTCGATTTCACTATCATTCATTTCTTACATTACGTGGCATTTCTCCTTGGCACCCCCGCTCGAGCCTTCCCCACCCTCTTGTGTTCCACTAACTGCACCATTCGTAACATCTTTATTTTTCTTTTGCTTGGGATTCTTTTTCTTTTTGCCGTCCAGTTGCAGCGATACACTTCGATTCTTCTCCATGTTTAATAGTTCCTATGGATATAAAAAATTACATTTTTATTTTGCGCATTGTAACATATTGTCGGAGGGCCGTTTCACTTTCTTCCCAAAAAAAATCGATATATTTTTAAATTAATAATTGCCCTCCTCCATAAGGTTAGTCAAGGAAATAATTAAATTTAACTGAATGAGTTTACGATGTTTCGTTCTCATTGGCAGAACTGGCTTTAATAATACTTCAATTACTGAAATTTCTCTTTTTTGAAATAAATATGAATAACGAAATAAAATTTATTTTGGGAAACAACGTAAGATTTCCAGAATGGTTGTTTTTTTTTTTGCGGAATATAGAAAAAAGACCCTATAAAATTTTGAGTTTGCGATGAAGGTAGTAATAAGAAAAAGTTGTTATTGCGAAAACAAAATTTAATTCACACTTTTCTATTTAAATTTAATACTATCAATCTAGAAAACCTTTCAAAATAAAAACTACTAGAAATTTATTTTGAAATGTAGATATAAAATATATTTCACCTGTGATTAAGAAACGTGCAATGAAGGCTTTTGAAAAATAAACTAGAAAATCATTGATACAATAAAATTATTTTAATTTAAAGGCATTTAAAAATCCAGCTATATACAGCTAACTTCGTTATTAAGTACGCTGATACAAAAAATCTTTAAACTCAATTCCAAGAGAAATGATATAACAAAAAATTTAATTATTGCAGTTAAATATAAAAACTCAAATTTTTGATTTTTTGAACTTTTGTTATATGACAGTAGAAAAATTCCTATATTAACAAAACAAGAGTAATTCTTATAACCCTGATATCACCGGAAAGAATAAATATATTAGAATAAATAAGCTCGTAGCATACACATACCTGAAATAGTTCTGTAACATTGTGATTAGTTTTCGCAGAAGTTTCCATAAAAGATACCCCCCATGCCCCAGCTTCTGCTTGACCTTCACTTTGAGTTACTTCGCGAAGTTCTGCACTTTCATCGCATTTATTACCTACTAACATTACTGGAATTTGCGTAATGTCTTGTCCCTAGAATTAGAAAATTCAGTAAAGGAATCTTGTGGAGTTTATAACAATAAATCCTTGATACTTAGCAAGTTTTATTTACTTATTGTTTACCTTTAATTCTTTAATTAAATTCCAAATGGGCCGCAGCTCTTCTAAGCTCTGCTTTGAACATACTGAATACACTAAAATAAATGCATGACCCTTTGTTATTGACAATCTTTGCATAGCTGGAAACTGATGCGATCCTGTTGTGTCCGTTATTTGCAACGTACAGATATTTTTATTACAGCTAATAACCTGCAATGGGAAACAAATATTTTAAATTTAATGATTTGCTTACAGCAATCCAAAATTATCTTATTAAAAAATATAATCCCTCATCAGTTTGCGTAGCGTTAGAATGATTTATTTGGAACCCTCAACGAAAAAAAAAATATATGCTGGTGTTTTGTCTTCGAGTTTTAGCTCATATGTTTATGTTTATACTCAAACAAGACTAGCAAAAATTTAAACAACAAAACTATTTATTTGAATATTTCTGGTGTAGAAATGCGCCCTTAGAAAATGGCAAAAAAATACGATGCATATATTAAAATATTTTATCGTCAGCACGTTTTTTGTTTTAATATCTCCGCACTGTACTCAGCTAAACAGACAACAATTTCCAAGAACTGCTGTTTTCGTTTCGACGTAATTTCTATTATACTTCAAAGCGATTGATTGTTTTTTTTTTAAATTTATTACTTTGTCACATTAATTTAAAGTTTTTACAGTATTATTGAGCAATGATGTACTTGAAAAAATAAATGTAGTGTCCAGGCATCATAATGATTCCTTAAGTTAATTTAAAGTCTATGTTGTGTTACTTTATTTCCCATCAGTTTCTTATTTTGTTTGGATTTCTATTAATAATATTACGACATACACCATTGGGAACAGGGATGTTAATAACTCGACTTATTTTATGTTCAGCGAAATTCGTAGGTCATTCACATAGAATCATGCCCACTTTTGTCTGAAACCTGGACGAACGCATCAACAGAGATGAGACCTACTACTTCATATGCAAGATTTTTGGTGTGCACTTTATTTTAGGGTTTTGGTGCATTTAAAAAAAAAAAAATTATGTATAAGAAACCTATGCATTTTAAAAGGTCTGTAGTTGTTAAAAAAATAACACTAATGAATAACAGCTGTGTTATCTTCTATGCAGTTCTTGAGGGTACGATAACGCCTATATTGAATTGATTTAAATAAAACTGTACGAAGATTCTTTTGAAGTACTAAGTATGCTTCTTTAATTTTAATCGTAATTTAATTTTTGCAACTTCCTAGACTCAAAATTGCCAAAATAAAGACACTTTAAAAATTTTAAGAAACACCTTGCCAAAGTAGTTAAGGGCCAGCATTCGATAGATCGAATTCCTTTAGTTTCTTAACCTTGATTCGAATCGGACCCAAAATTTTGTTTAAAGCGTGCCTGTGATTCCCTCAAGGACAAAGTTACACGAAACATCCTTCACCCAGTTATCTGAAGTGATTCATTTTTGATCTATCTGATTCCTCAGAGAAAGGTGTTATTTTATCTTTATTAATCTGTTCTTTTTCTTCAAGCCATTTAGACCAGGCACGTAGCTGATAGAAGGGAAATTTAAGACTATTGAAGGTATTACTTAAAAACTCAATGGTCTTAGTAAATTTTGTGGGCAAATAATGGACATTATAATTTAAAAATCAAATCCTACTTTGTAACTAAGCCGATTTACCGCCGTGAAGCGAAGTTTTGTTTGGTCCTTAGATGCTGATAAATCCCTGAGGAGCTGGTTTTTAGATCGGGGTCAGGGAAGCAAATGATGTGGGCGAAATGGGAGTAATTAAAAGACAACTCACCTGACGATATGTGTCTTCAATTGTTGGAATGTAGCTTTCGCGAAAAGTCCCCTTGATAAATCTGAGCACCAGGGAACTTTTGCCAACACCTCCCGCACCGAACACTACTACACGGTAATCGTTACTCTGTTCTGGCATCTTTTCAGTCGTTCACTTAATAAGCAGATAATTTGGCTGTGTTACAGGAATGATCGGATTTTTCCGAATTAAATCACTTTCATTACAAATGTTTTTCAAATTTGCAAAACTTTAACGGGGACAATTTAGCTCGATGATACATTTTTTTAACAAACGCCTAAAAGCTAACAACTCTTCATGTAATTTGGCTGTCGGATTTTCTTGTGAAAAGCAGCAAAATTCCGCCTCAATATAGTCTAAAATTCGTATTCAGTTGTGCTGCGACACTCTGGAGCATAACCAAGAAACGAATTCTTTGAGAAACACAAAACAAAAGGTCGAATAGAACGGAGGATGCAAGTCTGCGTTTGACATATTTAATGACATTACGGCTATTTCGATTCGGCCCAGATTTTGCTTCCCTTTCCCTTAGCCGGAGAAACCGTTGCTTAGATGAAGGGAAACTTGTGAATTGCGCGGGACTATTTAAAATTGAATGAATAAAACAAGTCAAAATTACTAATTAACACCTTACAACATTTCAAAATTGCTATAAATCGTTTTATTTATCTGCATAAAACCCAAAGTTTTTTTTATTCTTTTTAGAAACACCTGCCAAACAGAATCACTTTCCTTCTAGACTTTCATATAAACGCTATAAATTGTTGAATCAGCTTCTAAGCCACGAAATTTTTCGAATATCGAAAATCGTTTCATTTTGCTGTCAGAAACGTCAGTTTTCAGTGACGTGTAATTGGTGTCATATCGGTGCAATTTTGCAGTTTTTAGTTGAAATCTCGCATATTTGCTAAAAATGGGCTCCTTTCGACGCGATAAAGAAGACGAAGATGAAGGTACAGCACTAATTTGATAGATGATAAAGTGTTTTCGCTTTGCTTTCTGATGAGTTATCGCTGCGGCACGGAGGCATGCAAACTTAACCATTGAAGCGAATATGAGCCTTCTGCTTGCTGAAATATTGTGAAAATATTACATATTCCTTCTCAAAACAATGTATCTCTTTACTAGTCCTAAATATTCATGTATTTCGATAACACAAGGAACCTGAAATTACTATAAATGGGCTAAAATTTGGGTGGGATGTTTCTACCACTTTTAAGTGTTTTTAATTTGTAAATTATTGTATACATATAATATGCGATTATTTTTAAGAATAGGTACTCTTAATATTCTTATACACAAATTTAGACTACTCTTAGAAAGGCTCACATTGAAATTCACGGTAGTTTAATTTTAATATGTGCGTCAAAAAGGGTAAATTTTGTAGATGTTTGATTAAACAGAAAAGAACCCGGGAAACTTCATATAACATATATAATTTGATTTTTAGGATCGAGCAGCATATACCAGAACTTGGAAAAGACAGCCGTGCTACAAGAAACTCGGACATTCAATGAGACCCCCGTAAATGCCAAAAAGTCCACCATAATCTTAACCAAAATTCTGTATTTAATGAATCAGGTATAATATATTGGTCCGAACGTGTACAAGAATTTAGCTTAAACAAAATCTTGATTTAGGGTGAACAACTGGCTCCCCGCGAGGCAACCGAATGCTTCTTTGCTATGACAAAACTTTTCCAATCTAAGGATGTCGTCCTTCGCCGGATGGTGTATCTAGGCATCAAGGAGTTGAGCCCCCTTGCCGAACATGTCATCATTGTTACTAGCTCATTGACGAAGGATATGACTGGAAAGGAAGATTTGTACAGAGCAGCGGCTATTCGTGCGCTGTGCAGTATCACTGACAACACAATGCTCCAGGGAGTTGAGCGCTACATGAAGCAGTGCATCGTTGATAAAAATGCTGCTGTTTCGTGTGCAGCCCTTGTGAGCTCATTACGACTGGCAGCCACTGCAGGAGAAGTAGTTAAGCGGTGGGCAAATGAAGCCCAGGAGGCTTTGAATAACGATAACATTATGGTCCAGTACCACGCCCTAGGCCTGCTCTACCATATACGCAAAACAGATCGACTGGCTGTTTCAAAGCTTGTAAACAAATTGACTCGACACACTCTCAAAAGTCCGTATGGGGTTTGCATGTTGGTAAGTACTTTTATAATTTATTATTTTTAAGCGTTATATTTTATATTATTATATGATACTGTGCTCAGATACGCATAGCTTGCAAGCTCATTGAAGACGAAGATTTCTCGAACTCTGAGATCAGCGATTCTCCAATGTTCGCTTTTATTGAGTCTTGCTTGAGACACAAAAATGAAATGGTAATTTACGAAGCCGCCCATGCTATTGTTAACTTGAAACATACGAATGCAGCCCGCGTTCTTGCTCCCGCATTCAGTATTTTGCAACTTTTCTGCAGTTCTCCAAAGGCGACACTTCGATTTGCAGCTGTTCGAACGTTAAATAAAGTTGCAATGACCCATCCGGCTGCTGTGACTACATGTAACTTAGATCTGGAAGGTCTTATAACCGATTCGAATCGCTCGGTAGCGACTCTTGCCATTACCACTTTATTAAAAACTGGAGCTGAAAGTTCTGTTGAGCGATTGATGAAACAAATTTCATCGTTTGTTGCTGAAATTTCGGATGAGTTTAAAGTCGTTGTGGTGCAAGCCATCTGTGCGCTATGTGCAAAGTATCCCAGAAAACATTCTGTTCTTATGAACTTTTTAAGCGGGATGTTGAGGGAAGAAGGTGGTCTAGAATATAAAACATCAATTGTGGACACGATCATAACAATTATTGAAGAAAATGCCGATGCTAAGGAATCCGGACTTTCCCATTTGTGTGAATTTATTGAAGATTGCGAACACACCTCTTTGGCTGTACGAATTTTGCATTTGTTAGGGAAGGAAGGACCCTTTTCAAACACTCCCTCAAAGTATATTCGATTCATTTACAACAGAGTAATTTTGGAAAATCCAACTGTTCGTGCAGCTGCAGTTGCAGCTTTATCACAGTTTGGAGCTTCCTGTCCAGCTCTAATTAAAAATATTCTTGTTCTGCTCGGTCGTTGTCAAATGGATCCAGATGATGAGGTTCGAGATAGGGCGACATACTACCTTCATATATTACAATCTGAAAAGGCCGATCTATACAAGAATTATATCATCGAGCGATCAAGCTGCTCTTTGCCTCTGCTAGAAAAGGCTCTTACTGAACACTTAAATGGACCTCTAAACGCACCATTCCAACTGTCTGTTGTCCCGAAAACAGCATTAGTCTCAGAGGAATCTACAAATGAAGCTATGATTGTTAGTAACGGTAATAAGAGTTGATACCTTTTTCCTAATTAACAGAAAATCACAGTCCAATTTTTAGCAGCTCGTACTCCGAAAATAACAAGAGAAGAGGAGAGCGCAGAGCTATTATCCCAAATTCCAGGAATTCAGCGCCTTGGCCCAATACAGAAAACGTGTGCTCCAGTTCAGCTCACTGAAAGCGAAACTGAATACACTGTGCAATGCGTGAAACACATTTTTCCCAATCATGTTGTATTCCAGGTAAACATATTGTAAAGATATAATCGATCGGAAGTAAAATGTTAAATATTAAATAATTCATTCAGTTCAATTGCTTAAATACACTTTCGGATCAACTTCTGGAAAACGTTAGAGTTGAACTCGCCATTCCTGAAGGTTTCACTATCAGAGCTTTCATTCCTTGTGCCAAGTTGCCGTATAATGAAATGGGATCAAATTTTGTTATAGTCGAGTTCCCCGCAGACGTTCAAAGTTCAGCTGGTACAATTCAATAGTTAAATAGTTGCTCGCAATTGCTCACTATTTGTTATTTCAGCAACATTTGGTGCAACTTTGAAATTTACAGTGAAAGATTGCGATCCTTCTACTGGACTACCTGATTCTGACGAAGGATATGATGATGAATATATGCTAGAGGATTTGGAAATTACAATTGCAGACCAAATTCAAAAAACTAAAAAGAGCAACTTCTCTGCAGTTTGGGACTCGGCTGATACTGAGGGTAAGCGATTTGCATCCATTTCCCACAGGTAAATAATTTATTGAGTGAATAATCCTTGCAGAATGGGTCGAAATGGAAGATACCTATGCCCTCTCAGCTGTAAGTACTCTTCAAGAAGCTGTTAATACTATCATAAAATTTCTGGGATTGGGAACAGCCAATATGTCTGAAAAAGTGCCTGAGGGCACAACTGTACACGTATTACTTTGTTCAGGTAATTTTGTTTAGTTTTCTATTGAAAATAATAGAAAAATTATTGATATTTCTTTTCTAGGTGTATTTCGCAGTGGAGCTGAAATACTGGTGCGTTCAAAACTTGCTCTTTCGGATGGAGTAACAATGCAACTTACTGTAAGATCCACCGAATCTGATGTGGCAGAATTAGTGA
The DNA here is from genome assembly GCA_963969385.1 of Philonicus albiceps. NCBI lineage: Eukaryota > Metazoa > Arthropoda > Insecta > Diptera > Asilidae > Philonicus > Philonicus albiceps. The sequence continues at coordinate 7,756,408 of OZ017776.1, read as the reverse complement.
CTTCTGCAATAGGCTAACTAACTTAATATTGGTTACCTTTTGAGAATCATCTCTTATATGTTTATAATTTTATTTTGTTTCAAAAAATACCGCGAAGCTTGATTTATCTGTAGAAATAAATGTTTTCCATATATATATTTAGATATATTTTTTTATCTGTAAAAATTTTCCACAAAAAATACAATAGGCTGAAAATGTAGGAGCCTCATGCATCATGCTTTATGAAAGAAATTATACTAATTTGGCATACAAACTAAAGGGTTTGTACGATTTTAACACTGTCAATGTGCAGAGATAAGAATTTCAAAACATGTACATTTGAGTACATTTTTATCAAACATTTTCGCGGGTTTTTATTGTTTTAGCCATTTATGATGTTCTGGAAAGTTAAAAGAAAACGATTTTAGCGATTGGTCAAGTAAAACTTATTATGCAAGTGAGATTAAAAAAATAGTACAGAAAAACGGTGTGCGCAACATTTTTTATGTTCATAAAGATTTTTGGAATATATAAGGATTAGGTAACAGGGATGGTTTCACATGTTTTTGAAACATAAATTTCATAGCGATGGATAGGAAATCTGTTTTAATTTCTTTAAAGCGCAAAAACTAAGTCCAGTAAACGTACCTTGACTGCTTTATCTGTTTTTCTAAAAATACTGTAATTTTATTTTATTCCGAATTAAACATAAATTTTGCTGTGGACATATGTTTCAAAGTACATATACAAGTAAAATCAGACATTTTTGAGAATATGCTCAATATTAAACAATTACAACAATTATGTATATTTTCTGCATATTATTTTTCTAAATTAAGTAAATGTGATTATGTTGAAAAATATATTTATATGCAATAAATAAAAATCCGTCAAGACCACAAGGTTTTCTTGAAAGCATTTCATTTAATTAGCATCCGCTTCTGTTGATTAATACCTGCAGTTTTCGTCACTTAATTGAATTTCGCCGAACATATAAAAAACGAGCTAGATCACCTTGAACTAGCAGATATTTTTTGCGCTCAATTTCTTGGTAAAATTTAACAGCTTTTGCTCCTTGATGTTCAATGAAAATCAAAGCAATAAAAGCTATACATTTATTTATTTATTTTTCAAAATATGTACTATACATAGTTTTTAACTTAGAGTTTTTGGAATATACGATAGATTTCGAAACTGTTTAACGGTTTGATGCGTATAGTTAGATAAAAAAATATTGTCAGAATAAATCCGATATTGCGTTGCTCTCAATAACATGGATACTAATTATAAGTACTAACCATTGAGAGGAAAACCTAAAAGTATTTTTAAAAGTAAGCTCTCTGTGGCTTAAGTGAGCGTCATATTTTTATCACGATCAGCGGAAGCAGGTGTCTATTGGTGCTATTCATGAGAGTAACCCAGAGATCAAGATGAAGAGATTTGATACGACATTTTTAGGATTTTGGTAAGTATGTCTTCATCCCGTGAGAATTTATTGGAGTGATCTCGACTGATCGTGGCTGGTGATCATTGTAAGAAAGCAGTTTTTTTTTTGGGTGCAATGTTGACGCCTTTATTCGGCACAATGCGACTTGAGTGTGCGTGCTTCGTCTTCGAATAGCGTATCATTCACATGAGCCATAGTATGACCTTTCTATTCATTATGCTTCCCTGCCATTGATCATGTTGAACGTCGATTGAGCGGGTTCGCATGTGAAGGAGCCGCACTCAATTTAATGGCGTTCGAAACCTCACCCAGCCTCGCTCTAGTCTGGCTGCGTGTGCGAACGAAGATTGTGTAATATCAAACTGGCTTTTATCTGAAGCACTCTTCACACTGGCGCAGCGGCTTGGTGTCGATCAATTTGGATGAGCAAACTCTGGATAAGGTTTAGTAAGTCCAGGAAAAGTGTGAGTGGTTTATCTTTTTGAAGCAGTTGCTTGTTCATTCAGTCCTATTACGAAAGGCCGTGGGGTAGCGACTGTGTCGCTCGTTCTCTTGCGTTGCTCCAAAACGAAGAAGCATTTCGTAAAAAGAAATTTTTTTCTTAATTCGCTTCATTATAGTTTTAAAACTAGCGATCGGTAATTTTGGTTATTCCAAGATTATCTCATCAGGTCGCTCTAAAACGCATTGTTTTTAAAAGAATTGTTTGGGTTTCCGGAGATGTGATGCGTTTTGTTTACTTAGTGGGAATGTTAAATATACACACAAATGTGAGCATATGATTAATATTGGAACGTTTTTATCCACTGGATATATTGGATAAAGAATGCGTCATAGTTCACATTTATCTGTGCGCTTACATTGTAATGTATTCGCATGTGGGTAACCACCCGTGGTTCCTATGAAAATGGGCTTTTTGCACCCACAGGATTAAAATGTGTATTGTGATAAAAACAAATAGCTGCTTGATTCCATTAGTTTATATTTGGTGAAGATGCGCTAGGAAGGTACAAGAGAAATAATGGTGTTTACCTAATATCGTTTGTAGTAGTGCAATTGCCAGTGTGGTGTGGAAAATATAATTAAGAAAAGTTGATGTCATTCTATGTTTTTCTCCAGTTTAAGCGATAATAGCGAGTTTGGCAACTCAGATAGTATGATGAAAAGGTGACTTTATCTTCTTTACTATTTACTATTACATATGTTTGCAGAATATTCCAAATTAACATTTAAGGGTTTACTTACAACAATACCCTCATTATATGTTATGCTTCCCTAATTATACCGCAATATTAATTGCTTCCCCTTGTGTGGCACACGAGCATACACCCACCGTTTAATGACCCGTACCATCTTGATAAAGTCTTATTTTTTTGCCTGGTAAATATTTCTCCAACTTCCGACATTCTTAGGGTGTCCAACGGTTCTCCAGCATATGAAAACTTTCTTTGTACAGTAATTAACTGATGGAATCAGTTGAGCATATCGCGTGCTCTGCCGCAGCAGATGAGCTAGTCATTAGAGAAGAAGACGAAAATGAAGGCTGGCATAGTTGATCACTTGAGATCTAAGAACTAACTTAGGCAGAATCATGCGATTTCTTCATCAGGAACCGAATTTTTCATCTAATCTGGTACATGAGAAGAGCTAGCGAAATTGCAACTTTTTCATTCTTTTGTTAAATTTCACCGTGTCCGAATTCACAAACTTCTTCAATTACATCGAAATTACTGATCACTTTAATTCGATATACTTATCTTGGTCAAAGCAATCAACTTTTAAAAAAACATTAATTTTCAAACTGCACAAAAACGTTTCTACAAAAATTCTGTTATGATACTTTTTGTCGATATTTCACTTTGATTGGGTTGGGCTTAAAAAACGATCTATAGCTTTAATTGTTAATAGTTATCGTATCAGACAAGCAAAATGAAGAAAAAGAAATAAAAATATATTGGCCAATCTCTGAGTTTTTAAATTTTTCTATAGTGCCAATTTTCAACCTCACCGTTAGGATTATTAAAAAAATATTTCATGTGGCATCATCACAGCGACATTATCATTTTTCTCTCTTTTGTTGAAATGAAAACCTTTGTGATGATGGCATATTTCGTTTTCAACTTTTTCATTTCTATTGTGTCTTGTATTGAATTAATGAAAAAAAAATTTTGTTTTGCCGAATTTCCAATTAGGCGCATTATACTGCTGTGCTAGCGTAAAATTTCTTTTTTTGTCATTTTGGAATTTGATTTATCTTCTAGGAATTTTCTTTATCGCCAGAATTCAAAACCACTGCCACCCCCAACAGTAAAATTATTTTAATAAATTGAAGACTCTTAGATCAGTAAAATTAGATTTTGACTTCTAAAAAAGTATGAACAAGTTGAATTTTTAAATTTGGAAACCTTTATTTCGATGTTTCAAAGAAATCTTGAAAAGTAGTAGTAGTATTAATTAATTAACTATAATTTCTTTAGGGGGTAGAATGGAGTAAATTCACTGCACCGATGGGGATACATTTAAAAAAGTCAGACCATTACATTATGCCCACGTACTATACGTGTTGCTGAAATCGTAGTAGATTAACCTTAAAATCTTTTTATAGCGTGCCTAATATAATTTAAGGATGCTTGCTTCTTAAATTATTTCTATAGTAAAAACACTAACTAACATAAAAGAAAGTTAAAGGCATTTACTAATAAATAGAATTACTGTCCTTTGGATTAGTTATGCATATATCCGTTTGACCAACTATTTAAAAAAACGGCGGTAATCAATTGTTTTAAGATGAAATTCTATTGAATATTATCAGCATGTGTAATAATTAATAATAATTTGCTTAAAATTTCGTTTTGATAAGGAAGACATTAATTACCGGTTCTAATTAAACAATTTATAATTTACTGAGTTTAACCGACCTGTCTTACTCCATGTTGAAGTAGCTTCATATTTTATGTATGTGCAACGTTCAGTGCTTATTTTAACTTTGTGGATGTTGGTAGAATATAAAATCTGTACTTTGTTGTATGTAAGATAAATTCCTAAAAACTCTACTATAATTCATCCATATTTTATGAACTTTTCTATTTAATTTAATAAATAAAACTTTTGTTTACTTCACATTTCGATTGATTACAGCTTATTTTCATCAATGGATGATTTAAAATGTCCAATCCGAAAAGCAACAATTCTAAAACTAATGTAGTCCCGGAAATCTTCAAAGTTGTCCAAGATAAGACGAAAAATGACGACACAAACACTCTAACTGATAATAATTTACATTTTATTAATGAAGGTGAAATAACTGTTGAGAATATTGAGAGTAAAAAGATATGTCTCAAATCGTCAACGATATTACATGATTCTAGTCAGAAAAATTCATGCAATAATAAAATTGAAAATATTTATGGAACACAAAAATCAGACAAGATTTGTCATCAAAATAATAGTGCTAGTCAAACACAAATTTTAAGAGAAGCCAAATCGAATAAGGTCGATGGGAGTATTAATGGATCAAAATATTGTCGAATATTTAATTGCATGTCCAGTCAAAACGAAAATCATCAAATACATGACAGTGAATCTACCGATGAATTCGAAAAGAGGTCTTTATATATCCGGGCTGCAAAAAACAAAACTATGGCGGATACTAGGGACGTAGATGTAAAGGAAGGTAAGTGACCTTGATTAAGCCAGTTAATTCTAAAATATAGTCTTGAAATATTAGACCGGGCTACCTATTATTTTACTTAAAAGTAATTGTCGCAGTATGTGTACCTATTTCTTAAAGTTGAGCGGATGATGATTATTTATGGTCAGCATTAATGTAATCGTTCTTGTACTATAATATAACAAATATGTGGACATCCATTTAAAAACGTTAGGGATATTTGAAATTAGAGACTTTAAGTTAGTTAGGTATATTCGAAATTAGAGACCTTAAGTCTATTCTACTCTACTATTCGTATTAAAATGGTTCGCGTTAAGTTAGGCTCAAGGTGACTTAAACATGACTCAGTACTTTTCTATGTATGTATGAAATCAGAATCGTAATCTCCGACTCTAAATACCACGCCATACCATATTTCAAATTTTAAATATCCGTTTATCACTAAAGTAACAGAAAATAGCAAAATACCTAACATTAATACGTTGACTAGAAATTAAATATTCAAAACTCGAATCAATCGAGGTGGTAAAGTGGGTTCAGGGACGGTAGTCTAGCGCGCTAACAACTGAACTACCAGAGCCCGAAACAGGACTATTAAGTTTTGTTTATCTAGTCAGACTAAATCATGATAATATAGAGTCTATTCTTTGATAATTAGTCCTCTGTGTATGTATACAAAATTTAATTAAAATTGATTAAGGAGTTTAGAAGTTATTGCGGAACACATAGAAAAATGACTAAAATTGTATTATTAAGCTTTCAAATAATGAGAATTTTTACATAAACAAATTTAAAATGTTATAATAATAAAATTTGTAAATCTTCATTCCTTAATAGTTTAAGTTCTACAGTATAATTGTTGTTTAAATGGATTTTCCAAATTACATCATGCAGTTCAAGATACTTTGATTTAAATGTCTGTATTATTTCAGCCAAATTAAATGAATCGAGACACACGAAGCATTTGAATGGCGGCGTTGTGAGGTTAATCATCACAAATTTTAAGGAAATAACGAAAGAAAACCCCGACAAAATACCAGAAGCTGGTGTTTTTAGTAAAAAGGCGCAACAAGATGATAATCTTAATATGAATAAGTCGTCCCTTGATTGCGGCCTTGAATGTGATCTGGAACGAAAAAAGATGTGTAGTAGCAATGAAAGATCGCCAGAAAGTAACAAGAGTGTTTGCTTAAGTAATAAAATGCAAAGTGCTAGTGAAGTAATAAAGCAAAGTGGAAGTGATGTTAGCACCTCCCATGAAATACAGGAAACGAATCGTGACAAAGACGCCGGTGGAAGCAGTTGCGCCAAAATTTCATTGGAAAGTTTAGATGACGATCCTTACGACGAGTTGCAAGAGTACTTGGAAAATATTAAGGTAAGCAAAAGTTTGGTACGAAATGAAAATCCTTCTAACATAAGCTGAGTCGACTTTAACTTCTTCGTTAGATGATTTTTATTCGACAATATCATAACAATGCTGAATCACTTCAAATACCAGGGAGATCAAATGTCGTGTTCGGCTTATTCTGTGTAGTGTTCTTAATCACTCATAGCACTAACAATAGGTCCTCCTTGGGCTGGTAGTCCAAACAAAATAAATCAGTGGCGAATAGAAAAGGGAACATCTTCGTGCTAACTCCTTGCTACTGCAGTTATGCGAAATATTAAAACTGATAACTCCGAGCAATGCTTACGGGCTATTATTAAAAATGCCACAACTTACGTGAGCACAACTAGGCGTAATCTTTTGGGCATCCCACGAGAATGAGTCAGACCAAATCTTTATGCTTTCGAAAGTCGGTATTGTGTTACTTGAAAGTAAAATTGAAATCTGCATGATTAATGGAATCTGACGGTGTGATGTAAGAGATTTGCAGTGAACGATGTTTTCGAGGCAAATTATATTTATTGGGGTCTGGGTGGTGTCAAACTGAGTGCGGGTTTACAAATTATAGGATATGTTTTTAATATCATTTGGCCACTTTTGATGAGAATGTAATGCGTTGGACTGTTTGTTAGGACATAAGACATAACACTTGTTTAAAATGGTTTTCTTGTACCGGTGAGTCTGAAGAATGCCTTTTCCGTTTCGTACAACATTGTAATATTAAAGCGAATCTTTAATAAATGAAATATCGCGTGGACGATATAATGATAATTTAGTAAGATCGAAAAGCCAGGCGAAAATTTTGAAAGATAAGTGGAAGTGGGTACATTTTTCGCAATTCATATTGTAGAAATAATACGAATATTTTAAGAAAATTAACGGTTTTGCCTACTTTTCTGTAAGTAGAATATGTCGGAAATATTGTATTAATGTAGTATTATAAATTTCCAATTTATGTATAACCGAATATCTTTGTAGATATGTTTTTCTCGAAAAGAAAATAATGACAAAAGTTTTGAGATATTTCAATAAATTGCGGCATTCTACGTTAGAGTTCCTATGGCCTTATTCATAATTAAGATGATGAACTTTGATTTATAAGCAATTTTAACTACAAAAAGTGCTATTTTTATATATATATTTTATATTGTATTCTAATTTCAAGTTCGTGCAAAAATGTTAACAATAAATGCCTGTAGTTTTCTTAAGTTTTCTTAAAATCCCAGAAATCATATATTTTCAAGCGGGAGGGAAAGGGCATCATTAATATATTTTTAATGTTTTAATATCGATTCAAACTAATTGCTAATAGAGAACACACTGCATACCACTTTTTGAAGAAAATGTCTCGTAATTTTTGAAACCTGTGCAATGGTACTCTTCTCGATTCTTTCAGTAAATAGTTCACTCTTTTGTTATTTTTGATTTGAGTAACAGTGCAAGAGATTTTACTTCACTCCGACAACGCACCGGTGCATTCAAGCCGCATCACTGACCAAAAATTGGCTACGATTTGAACTACTTCTGTATTCTACTAGTGAATATGCAGTTATAGCCCTTTTTGACTATTTACCATCTATTCCTAAAACATAGAACGTTCATGGTAGAAAGAAAATTCGAGTCAAATAACGAGGTCATATTAACGAAGGAAACGAGTATTTTGAAAGCCCTCGAAAAAAAATTCATTTCCGTGAAGAAGTCGCGAAGCTGGAGAAACGTTGACCTTCGAGGGGATTATGCCGAAAAATAAAGTTCTTTATAAAGCTGAATTGTTTTCTTTAATATTAAATCAAGTTACTTATCAAACCACGCTCGTATCGAAGTCCTTTCCTTTTTGTCTTCATTTTTCAAGCCATTCATAAAGCGTTCTTTAAAAAAAATTCCGAGAATTTGCAATTTGTAGAGGAATTTTTAAATGGTATCCAATTATATATATATATTTTTTTCAAAGCTTTATTCTCGTGTTATTTAGCTTTAAGGACGTTTTCATTGTATCCTTGCCCCCAAAATTTTTAAACTGATGTATGGAAAAATTTAAAAGAAATCGTTAAATTGAATGGTTAAATAGAATTAGTTTCGGTTTGTTATAATAAAAATAAGATCCTACAGATGTAAGCAAACCAAGAATATTTGCATACATCTCTTTAGTAACTTTACGAAGTGCTTTGGCGCTCTATACTCATCATTTTGGAAATAAAGGAAATTGTGCCTTGATTTTGTAAAAACCAGAAACGCTGGTCAAATCCGTCTTAAGGCTTAAAAAATGTTAATTTATTAGGAGTTCCTGATTTATTCAATAAAACAACATGGTCTCAAAAATGTTCAGGTAATAAACCTATGCTTAAGAATTATTACGTTATCATATATCTATATAATTAAAGAATTTTATTTTATATTCAAAAATACCATCACACAAATAAATTTTGCTAAGGAAAATCAATTTTTGTAAAAATAAATAATTTCTTTTATTGAAGACTTTGACGCACGTGTCGTCAGCGAAATTTGTCGATGTCCAAGAATGCTATTAAATGCTAAGCAAAAAAATAACGACAACCAGTTCTGCAATATGTGAAATAAATTTTGCGTCATTTTATCCAACTACTCTTGGTCGGTGTCCATCGATGACATCATGACTGACTTGCAACTTATACAAAATAACCTTTTAAACTTTTTTTATTGTAACAATTCAATACATCAAAGGTTAAATCGGTCATAATTTTGCTTTAAAATATTCGAAACCGTCCAAACTGCATACATATCTTTTTGCAAACTGGTCAATTTTGATTCCGATCGATAGCGTGTTTTTGTTCATCGGATTGACTTTAATTTAAATTTTTAATATTTAATCAGGAAAAATCAGGTAAATGCAAATTACATAAGAAATACATGCACCTTTGTGCAGAGGAAATGAATACAATTTTTACGTGAACTTATAAATTTTTGGAATTATAATTGCAAAGTTATACGCAGTAGAGAAAACTATTCAAATTGCCTATGGACATTTGTAAAACCAAAAGATGTTTGGCCTGCTACTCTTTTTACTCGGTTTATTCTTACGTATTTCAAATATTGGATTTTTTTTTTCCTTTTCTTTTCTTTCATCTTAGGCGGAGAATGATTATGTAATCTGGTGATAACAACGTTTTTGTGATAAAATACTCAGCGGCTTCATTAAACTGAATATATCTTTTGAGCAAGTAGTTGTTGCTGGCAAAGTAGAGTAAAAAATTGATGGCTTACCTTTTTTTTCTTGGATAAAACCAATTAAATTTATTTAAAAATGTTGTGCAATCAAATAATTGGTTTTCAAAAAGATTAATTCATTATTAAATGGCCTTGCTTATCTTTCGGACAATTTAAATTTAAGGATAATACAAAGAACGCGAATTCGCAACTCGTTTTAAAATGAAACTAAGGATGTTTTGGTTAAGTGACTTAGTTGTGGTATAAACACAACAATTTGTGTCATCATCATTACCAAAGTAGGTGCATCAAAATCTTAAATGTATTGCAAAAAATCATCTATTCAATGGAATATGGTAAAACTAATTTATTGAAAACCAAATAATGCTCAATTTTCTAAATATTAATATTTTTATGTTTACAGCATAATTTAAATGTTTTAGAATACAAATAGAATTTAAACATTATAGAAAAAAAAAACGTTTTACAAGCTGAAAATATTCCATAGATAGTAGTAGCAATTAAAATAATTTAACCGCAATATTTAATTGATTTCTTCACATATTGTAACTCAGTTTTCTATCCCTCGTTATCATTAAACACTTAAAACCAGATTCTTTGCAGTTTAAAATGCGTTTGTATTGCATCCCATATCGTTTACCTCTATTGGGGAAAAATAGATCATCATACTTCAATATTTCACCAATGTTGTCTTTTTTCCCACGATTCGGTACGAATAGTTCATAATGATTTAATAAATCAGACAAAGTAGATTTGTTATGTTTTCGTCCTCTTGGTGGAATAAATGGATCATCGTCATCACGGCCTAGATTTTGAAAAATTTTATTTGTGAAAATCAAAAAAAAATTTGTTTGTGAATTGAAAATTACCCAATTTTGGATTAATGTCCTCTTCCCTTCGGACAAGAATAAAGTAAGGTTCTTCAGCATACAGTGGACCTTCCTTTTTTCCTGATAGATTTAAATTGATAGGACTATTGATTTCGGAAATTTCATCGATATATTGCTTATAGCATATGTTTTCTATTTGTTTTGCTGTCCATGATGCAATTACCGATGAACTCTGTTCGTCAATAATTTTCGCTAAAATTTGATACATTTTGTCGCAGCTAAAAAGAAAATTTAAATCATTAAAAGTAGCCTTGTTACATTTAACAAATTACGAATAGTGAAATAGCAATTCAAAAAGACTATTTAAAATGTCATCTATAGAAAGTACATTGATGACTATGATACGTTAACATAAAAAAAGAAGTAATATGTAATTAATTTAAGAATAATAAAATTTATTAAAATATAAGAAATTCAATACGAAAGATGCCGATTAGGAAGGAATTACTAACAAGAGCGTCCCAACATAAAGGGAAATATTTTCTTGTTACGAAGAAACAACTTTTTAAAAATGTAAAAATTAAATCTACACAAACTCTCTCTCCCTTAGTAAAATAATAATTTGAAGGGAACTTAATTCAATAAACACTTTACGTAAAATTACGTCCCTTTTAATAACACTAGTTTTTCCCATAACTATTGATGCTGAAGTATTGAATTTTGTTTATTATGCTCTGTCTTCTTTTGAAAATTGCGACGTGGAAAATTATTAAGTAAATAAAATAACATCTAAAGTAAACAGCTTTCAGTATTTGAACTACTGGAAGCAGCAAGCGATATTTTCTATAAATGTTTCATTCATTTGAAATATTGTAGTTTGCCAGATATGAGCATTGCAGTGTTTTTGATATTGCGGGAAGAGTTAGTTTCATTTTATCTAACTATGAAAGACCATGAAAAAGGCTTCGTTATACTGCACTAACTCCCCTTATAAGTCTAGATAAGCAAAAGTAAATAAAATATTTAATTTTAAGCAGAAGTGCCAAACATCGCATTAATAAATCGACGAGTAATATTCAGTGGAAAGTTGATTACTTGAATGGCGCCTGAATCCGATAAATTTATTCGAAGGTAAATTCCAGATAAATGAACTTAATTATTTATGAATGCTTACAAAAAATGTCTATACAACTTACTAGTACTGCTTATTTATTTCCGCGAAAAAAAAAAATCAGCAAATTAGATAATTACAATCGAAGAATAATTTATAAACAATTAAATAGTCACCAGGTTGTATTATTCTTCTTAGTATTAACTTTTAATGGGTCGTTATAGTTTCATATTGATTAATTTGGAATTTCATAATCGGTTCCAGATAACTACATCATTCCCAATAGAAAAATTGTTTACACATTCGTCATCAATTATTCCGACTTTACGTTCTTTTATAAATAATTTATGATAATCTTCATGTATCTTATCTTTGTTCGGTTTTCATTTAATGTACACATATCTCTGAGAACATTTTAATAGAAGATAAGGAACAAATTATGAATAAATTGGTTATAATCATACACTAAAATGTATTCTCAATCACTTCAAAATTTACGTATTTATATTCTAACATTTATGCCATGATGAAAAGTTTAGTTTTAGTTTAAAATAACAGTTTTAAATGTTGCGTAAAAACGTATCTGAAAATTTTCATTAGTTAGCTATTCAGATATATATAGGGCTAGAAAGTAAAATAAGTAGTACTATGAAAATTTTTTAGAATTTAAAACAACATAATAAAAAGCTAATTACGATTTGTAAGCTATTAAATGAGAACACGAAGTCCTTTGAAACATATTTTGGCCAGTTTTATAAATTTTTAAAGAAAACTAGCAAAATATATCAATAGAGGAGCTCGTAAGTTGATTTAAAAAAAAAAACAATTTTAAATTAAGAAATTCTATTAAATGAGAAACTTCATTGGATAAAGTTCCCTCTTATAACCGATTTCGTTCAGAATATCATCATATCTAATGATAGTTATGTATTTTCTACAGCCAAATTTGCATTGTGTGCTATGCACTCCTACGATGATTCCTTATTTTTTAAGAATTTTTAACGATTCCCAAAATATAATTTTTGTTGGTTTTTTAGCCCTATTTCTTTTACGGACTTGAAGATATGAAATATGTGATTAAATTTTATAATTTTTTATGGAGTTTGAAAACTAACACCGAAAAGAAATAAATAAATTGGACCAATCCGTGAATGTGTAAAAAGATCCAATAAACGATAAACTCACATTAACATTTTTAAACTTACTTTTCATTCTTTACAACACAGTTTGGAAAGCACTTCATCTGTTTCGTAATATATCTAATATGTTTTGCATCCGGAAAGGCTCCACTTCTTTCCGGCCTCTCAAGTAATTCTTTTCTATCTTCAATGGGATATTTCAGGAGTGAAAATTTAGGCGAATCAATTTGTTGACCACTTGAGTACTTCTCGTTAGGGAGATCAAGGAGAAATTTATCTTGGTACCCTAAATCACTAATATATGCCACGTTGATGACCGATAAATAAATTATTAAAAGACAAACCTAGATTCGATTGGTTGCACAATCGGTACCGAATATATCGTAGACGAAAACGAGATCCCAAGCCCGAATATTAAATATATTGACATATTTTTTTTTTAATTTTCACCTTTTTATAAAATCCGGGCAAAGCACAAGCCTTACTAAGAACTCCTATGGAGTTTTTTCCTCTTTTAAATAGTTTCTTTGCCAGATGTAAGGCCTTTGGGGAAAAGATCCTGCTTTATATGAATGCGGTAATCATAAATAACTGACCACTGTTGACTGATTGTGTTTGCTTTATCGACGAACCATGAAATTAAATTTTATGAGTTTTTTGATCCCTAAAGAAATCATTTTTTCTGCTAGATGATTTTCTTTCAATTATATTTTCTTTGGTGCGGGTGGCAGAAAAACCCATGTATGATTATTTAGATAAATAATAATTTATTTCCTCAAAATTATTTCGATCGATATACCTTCATATGGTGGTGGCGGAATTACAACCAATTCGACCTTTTCTGAACATCACCGGATTAACCGAGACTTGTTTTCGGTTAAACAAAAATAGTTCTTCTGACATGATGACCTTTTTTATTTTGACTTGATTAAGTCATACATATGTTGCCTTGGACGAGTTTTTCTTCCTTAACATGCCAATTTTGAGATTAACGGTGAGGATGTTATAGTTATTATTTTTGTAGTTACATATCTGCATCATTTTTGAATGGGAACGTTTTCGTTTTCCCCTAAAAAGAAATCTCTTTAATTTTAAAATCCGATTGTTTTGTTTCGGATGGTTACTTTTACTGAAATCACCTGCAGTGGTACTGTATGTTGCTGTTGGTTAGATATTGGAGTTTAGTAAGCCTAGTCTTTAATTTTTTGTAAAAAAAATATTGCAGTATAAAATTCATTTTTCGCTGATTTTTAACTATAGTAAATTAGTACAAATTTTTTGTGTTTTACAAAATATATATGCCTTGTATGTACAGATGTCTAAGTATTGTTTTTGTCTTTTATTTTATAGAGAGAAATAAATGAAGCATTCGAAAAACATCAACAAAAAAGTAATGAAATTCAAATATACGACAACATTGAAAGTTTGTCAGGTACAGTGAAATCATCGCCAGGACATATTTTACCCCAAAATATTAATAATAGTAGCGAAGATGGTGATGAACATTCCAATTCAAATAGCTCGACCAGAGGTACTCCAGATTTAAAAAAAAGGGAACAGACAGTTGAGGATCAAAATAGTCAAGATTCGTGTGATGTGAATTTGTGGGCACATAACATTTTAAAGGAATTAGACAATTTAATGGGCGCCAGCAAGGATGATTGTTCCAAAAATGATTCACTTAAAATGAATCAAACGAGAAATATTTTAAAGCCAGAAAAACATGTAAATTATTTTAAAAATGTAATTTTAACTTAGGTAATAATTAAAAATTATTTATAGGCAACCATACCTCTGCAATCTTTTAACCTCAATGTTTCAACAACAGAATCAAAGTTTTCACAACCAAAGATGCTTACTTTAGCTAAAAATCCAAAAACAAGTCCATTATTCTCAAATAAAAAACTCCCAATAGGAGAAGATGTACCAAAGCATTCACTTTCAGTTCTAAAGATAGAAGAAAATTCAAAACATAGAACAGATATAGATGTAGAATTGTTGGTAAACAAGACTTCATCAATCAAAAAAGAAAATGATAAGCAAAATATCTCACTTTTGAATGAAGTATCCAAAAAAGGATCGACCTCAACTATTTGGACGTCAGAAGAATCGTTACTTCGCAGCGCGGGAACAATTGATGAGGATAATAAGTACGTATTTCTTAAAATTTAAATAAATATTTACTACAATAAATAATACGTTAATTACAGATCCTCGTCTTCTTCGACCTGCGAGGAAAGATCAAATGCGTTCAGTTGTGGAAAATCTGGAAACTCTTTAGAGTCATCCGAAGTTGATAGCGAAAGAAATGAAACCGCTGATGATTCGAATAAGGATGGAAAATTTCGCAATCCTGCGTTTCGAGACGAAAATATCGATATTTATAACGAAGCAGCTTACACAAGTAGCGATGGCAAAGTTATTGATGATCCTGATTTATTAGAAGTATTAAGTCTCTGTGATGAAGTTAACTATGAAGATGACGATGATTCTACATATGCGAAAAATGTTATAGAAGACGACGATGAAATTATTTTACGTAATAAGCCAAAAGTTGGCGCCTTTCACAATGGTCCAAATCAATCACAACGAAATAGAAAATCTCGAAGATTTTCAATACCTCAAAGTAAGCTACCTGAATTTACATCAGATCCATACGATAGGAGAAGTAAGGCGAATCGTCCAAAGTATTTGCCCTTTACTCAAGAACCCTTTAGGAGTGTAAATAATTCAAATATTCGAGAGCTGCCGTCCCCCAGTAGTGCTTCTCTTAACAGTGGCACTGAAAATATGATTTTACAGGAGTTAACTACAAAATCGAACTCAGTTCCGATTCTCATAAAGAAGGATGCTATTAGCGATGTTTTTGACGGGCACAATAACGTAAGATTATAATTTTTAACTTTTTCAAATGCTTTATTTTAATATTGTTGTAGACGCTGCGATACTCACGATCTCAGAGCGATCGCTATTTGGCAGGTGAGTTTTTATTTTTAGTTTAAAGTAACAATAATTGCATAAAATTTGCTGTAGATATAATTGAAATTTTACGTTTTCCAGGATTAGAATTTAAGAAAAGCATTCCGGACGAGCATTGACAAAAACCATGTAGTAGTTAAGTGTTTTTTTAATAGTGTGATTGTTTTGACTGTTTTGTGACTAGAGATTTTCCATTTTCATATCTACCTGTTGGTTCCACAAAAAGTTTATTATTTTTTTTTTAACTTTTGCGGTAGTAAAGGCATTTGAAGGAATTGCATTAAATATTTGTCTTTTATATTTTAAATTCTTTTAATAGAACTTAAAAATGATTGTCTTAAAAGAATGTATATTTAAAAATATCTATTTTAAACGCATTTTTATTGTATCAAATTTGAGTCGATCAATATAAAAGAAAATTCTGAAACGCGAGGAATAAATGCATTAAAATAAGGCCTCATAAGTCCTGGATTAATATTGAGAGTATAGAAACCACGCTATAATCAAGAAATATACCAGCTTTAATGAGATATACCTCCTTCTATAAAAGTTATTTTCCTCATTTACTGACGATGATCGTTACTAATGTTTGTATGTTTATGGAAACAAAGTATACCTGCTTACTTAAATCCATACACTATGTATCCAATTTCATTGATTTAACAAGAGAATTAATCCAAAAACATTAAGAGATTAACCTGATAAACCACTTCTGTACGACCTGTTTAGATGAATGAGGTAGTAAATATAAATAGTAATGAAATAAGAACATATATACATTCATGAGGGTCATTTTACCTAGAATAAAATAATTGTGACTTTGAACTAGGCAGTTTGGAAGTAGAGAGAACGTTGAATTTATGCCCATTCCCAAATAGCATCATTCAGGCAAATCATTTCGTCACTAAGTGTAAGATTAAATGGAAATATCGAACTTTATTTTAGGTAATTTAGTTAAATGTAATGAAATTGGTTATTCGAAAATAATGCCAGGAACGCACGATTAAATCAGGTGTATAAGCTTTCTAGAAATTTGAAAGCTTAATTGGTAGGCAAAATTAATCCCATATCACGACAACCACCACCGAGAGTGATGAATCTAAAAATAATACGACAAACAGTGGGTCTCCTTGTTTGGAGCAACAAGTTGCCTCGGGGAGAAAACTCATTTTAAGGTAAAATGAACGCATGCGCTCCGTTAAATTGCGGAGCATCCATCCTGGAGGTACATAGCCGCTAGATAGAATAGCATAATTTAAAAAGATTTTTACAGGCCTCCTGTTCGATGAGCGGTTGGCTGCGGTGAGGGCCACTTAATCATATCTCCTCCATTAGTTTAGCACTGATCCGCTCCCGGTTCGCGGAGGTCGCGTAGCACTCCGTTGGAATTGGGGTAATCAGATTTAAAGTCTGTGGTCCTTGGTGCTTCTGTTGGTGCGTCACATCTCCTACATGTACCCAACCTCTGAATGAAAGGAAATGAAGTGGAAGCACGGCGGCGAAGTTCCGCAAGTAACTTCATAAACTTGAGTGCGATTTTATTAGTTGTGTTTTAAGCGCTCCTCGACGCAGAGAAATTATCTTGTTGGGATGTTTTTTAATATATCCTCGTGAACGGGTGATGGTTTCGTGCATTTTGTGAATTTGTGCTGTTGATTTATTTACATACAAAGTTCAGAATGCAGCGACGAATGTCTGTAACCATTCGGGAGTACAAATTCTTTAGGAGTTTCTCTCAAAAATTTGAAAATTGGCCCAAACGTAAAGCGGAAGCTCTTTGGCGGAAAATGCGTGAAAGGAAGCTGGCGGGTATGTTGGATTAAAGTGTGAAAACGAAAGATATTTGATATAAACAAAAATTAATTGTCTAAATAAGGCTACGAACTTGAAATTGTTGTAAAATTTCAATTTATTTTATACTGGCTACTTACAAAGTAAGAGATGCAAAATATTCGACAAAAGAACTTGAATATTTAAAGTTTTATACTCAATACGACGATCCAGTAGGAAATACAAAACGCCTCATATCTGTAGTTCTAAATAATTAAGTGTGCACTAACAGGAATATAAATTTTATTTTTATTTTAAAAATGTTTAAATTGCGTACTATAAATTTTTTGTTCGCTATTTCACCCACTTCAAATTAAAATTTTAAAAAATCGTTAAAAACGTCAAAAAGTTCAGCTCATCTAGTTGTTTTATTAGGGAAATTAAAAACTAGCAATAGGCTAAGTTTGATCTGCTTTTTAATACATTTTAAATAAAGGTTTCTTTTTATTTTACTTTATTACTTTAAAATATGACTTGCCAAAAATTAGTGATCACGGTTAATAAATCATTTTATGATCCGTTTTTAAAGTTTGCATACTCAATTTTATCATAATTATTCTCCAAGCTTAAAGAATAAAATGATATACGATGATTCTTCTCTTTGATAGTGCCAATTTTTAAAAAGTCTACATAAGTTACTGGAAATCAACCCTACTTCATTTAGCTAGCCTTGCAACTAGACATCGACAAATTTTTGTAAGAGGAGAAAGTGAGAAGTTGTTATTCTGGATTGACATGTTCAATTCCATAAAATGAAGACTAACTTTAACGTAACTTTATTTACATCACCATTATTTAAATATATTAAAACTCCCTTTCGATTCGTCAAAAAATCAAAGCGAATCAGTTTAATTTCAAATAACTTTTTATTTTAAATTAAAGATAGGTTTCAATTTGATCTTTGAACTTCTTTAAAATAAAATTATTTAAATTCTTGCAGACGCTATTGTTTAAGTTATAAATAGGTCTTAGCTCACTAGCAAATAAGGTAAGACAATAAAGTAAAAGACGTACATTTTCATTTAGTATAATAAATTTAATTTTTATTTAAGTATGCTGGTGCAGGAGCAGATTTAAACCATCTTCCATCAGTTCAATTCTGCTCTGCTTTGTATTTGTATTACAAAAGGCCTAGTTAAAGTATACCTTACAGTAAACCTGGTGGTTCTTACATTCAGTCAATAAATTAGTTCTGTTTAATTTTCTGTTTTTTTTATTAAGTTTATAATTAATTGTAAAAGGTCCCACAAAAACGTCTGTTTTTATAAACTGTTGAAATTTACTTCATCACGGCAATTTTCTA
Organism: Philonicus albiceps; assembly: GCA_963969385.1. Taxonomy (NCBI): domain Eukaryota; kingdom Metazoa; phylum Arthropoda; class Insecta; order Diptera; family Asilidae; genus Philonicus; species Philonicus albiceps. The sequence goes on along the minus strand of OZ017776.1, from coordinate 7,737,526 downwards.
AATTAGGACCATCTTTGTAAAAAATTAAACAGGCAGTATGTCTAATAATTTTAATACCATTAGAAATAAAATAACTAGTTCTAGAAAAGGTTCAGAAACGAAAACCAACATATTGAAAAATATTGTAAAGCATAAAAGAATATTATCAATTATATTTTTGGTCTCTGCAGTTTACTCAAATCATAATAAATTTCCATTTCTCAAGAGTATTTTCCAAAAGCTTCTTATGTAAGTGCAAAAATATGTTACATCTCAACACAAGTCACAAGTCACGATGTTATTGCTGGCTTTCCAACATAAACAAAAACTTTGAAATTTCTTTCAATATCTCCGGGCTCCTATTGAAATCCTTGTAGCTAACGTAAAACAATTCATTTAATGGACGACTGACTTGATTCCGGAACGAATTTAAAAAAAATTGGATCGCATCATCATTGAGATGCGCAGTTTCCGAAGGTAAATATTGAAGGGTTAAAATCGTCACTCTAAACTCTAAAATAAAACCCAAATGAAATCCTCGAAAAGGTGAAAATAAAATATCGATTGAGAGGCTTTGTAAGATGAAATAATTTAATATTTTAAATACACACACTTTTGGTTCATCTGCCATGTAAATTCCCTTTTAAGATCATCCATGTGTGAAATCCTGAAATGAACGTTAACAATTTATCCTTTTTGTAGCTATTTCCATGTGGTGCTTGTGGAGCGCGTTGATTTTCTAGACAGGTGGAAGGAAAATGAATCGATTTTATTGGCATCTCGGGGAAAATATTCTGTTAATTTAAGATGTTGTCCATGCTGCATGGAATGCTTTTTACTTGAACTATGCGGACAAATTTATCATATTAATATTAATCAAACATGTTCGTGTTTTCTCCTTCCAGAAATTGAGGCAGTTGAGGCTTGTAAGTGGCTCCGGGCAGCGGGATTTCCTCAGTATGCACAAATGTACGAAGGTACGTGTTTTATTCTTGGATGGAATTTCCAGAGCAAAGTTAATTGGTTAAGTTAAAAATCACGTCCTGTGCACTCCAATCAAATTGTGAAAGGCTTTGAATCGAAATTGTTTGATTGAATCTCGGCTAAGCACAAGGTTAGATAAATTGCCAATTGGTGGAATTGCAATATTTTCCCTTATGGAGATTAATTAATAAACAGCGGATTGTCTCATTGTCCATTTGTTCACCTATAAGGGTTAGATCGATTCCTTAATAGCTCTAGACTAGGTATAAATGTTATCCCGGTATATTAACCTGGAAAATAAATTTATCCATTGAATAGCTACGTTCCAGCATAATAAAAAAAGTCTCGGCAAAAGGCATTTTCTTTATAGTTTCCAATTAGATAAATTTAAACAATTTTTAAGTACAATATTTGTCTAGTACCGAATAAATTTTACACATAATTTTAAAAGAATATTTTTAAACAAATATTTGTTTCTGGTGTTTTCTTTTAGTAAGTATATGGAAACATTTGAAAGAAGGATTTGCCAAAAAATTGATTTTAGACAAAATAAAGTAAATTTTTGCTAAAAGGAATCCAAGCGATCACTTTGAAATTATCATTTAAAAAATAAGCTAAAAGGAAACGAAATTTTTGACGAGCTCATATTTAATGAAAATCATAAATTGTTATGTGCTGCATTTTTTTTCGAAATTGTCTCTTAACAGCCTACTATGATATTAAATTTATACAATAATAATTATGAATTACGATTTTATTCTCGATTAATTCAGATCATCAGTTCCCCATTGATTTAAGTAGTGTTGCTAAGGATCATCCCCTTCTTGAAAATGACCCCTTACAATCTTTATACAGAAGACTTTGCACTCTAAATAGATGCGCTACGATGCACATAGACAGTGCAAGGAAACATTCGCACCAGGTAAATCAATTTCTAATATACAAAAATAAATAGTTTTATAATTTGTAAATTTTACAGCCAAAAGATGATTCCGATGACGAAGGGATTGCGCTTAGTGAGAATTGGATGTTTCAACCGCAAATTCGTAGATGGTCGCGGATAGGCGAGGCAGGCTTAGAAATTCCTACGAAACATCTTCAAGATAAGGCTGAATGCTCTTCGAAAAGCTCAAGCCCTGATAGATTTCAGAACGATTTGCATATATCGGCAAATTTGGCATTTTCTACCCTACCCTTACGCCTCGATGGTAATACAAGCGATTCTGAGTCAAACATGAACCGGCTCCGCAGAAGCGGAAGTGAACGGTTCAAAGATGGTGCCAAGGCCCTTTTGCGACGAGTGGAATCGATAAAGACAAGCAGACGCAAAAGGCAAAATCGAGCTGGTCTAGTTATAAGTGGTCCTCAGGTTCTAGATCTAAACACATTAAATCCGAAAGATATGAAAACTGCGAAAGTTACTTTCTCGAATCCGCCTTCGCCCTCTCCTACAAGCCCTGTACATTCCTATCCGAGAAGTCCTCTTTTCGGAAATGAACTAAAAATCCCCAGTGAAAATGACAAGTATTTGCACCCAAATCGCATAAGTCCTAAAAAGATACTCCCTGGTCCGAGGTCAGCGCGATCAACGCAAGGGAGTCCTCTTCATTTCTTCGCCCACCCTATGCCTCACTTGATTGAGGGAAAATCTGATGATTCGTCGTCTTACTGCAGCGATAGTCAGGACTCCAATTGTGGGCATGTCCCAACTCATCGCCAGAGCTCAAGGTCTAGGAGATTCCTCCAGCGAAAAGGTAAAGTGGATGACATTGGAATACACTCAGACTCCGAATGCCATCAGCCGAATGGGATAAAAATGGTCTACGAAGACACAAATTCTAATAACGTTGAGGTAAGTCATTTATTTATTTAAGCTTAATACGAGCAGAAATAATAACAATGATTCTAATAATAAAAATTTAAAATAGACCCAGATTTAAACTAAGTGTAAATAAAGAAACGAATTTTATTTCATTCATTCCTTCATTACTCAGATCGGAGATATTATAAATTTTTAAAAAATAACGTACTTTTGATAATCATTTCCTTTAAAGCTAAAATCGCTCTAATTTCTCCAGACTTTTACGAGAAATTAGTTCATTGATTTAAATTTTTCAATTTTTAGATAAAAGTGAAAAAGTTAGTTAGGGGAGGATCTCTTAAATTGAGTAATGATTCAAAGAAGGCCAGAGGATCATTCCAGTCGAGGAGCTTTAGATCCCGATCATCAGTAAGGAAGAATCGCTTGTCCTCTGAAAGCGATAAAGAAGACAGTAAATTAAGGTAAATGATTTAATTTTTGTCCAATAAATATAGCAATTAAAACTGCCTTCTCATTTTATTAGTAAAAGTCCTGTAGTACGATGGCATAGCTTTCGGGAGAAAGATCACCTTACTGCTGTATCGAAGAAACCTGGAGGAGAAGGAACGTCGTTTGCTGCGATGTCGTGCGGGCAGCTACAAATTATTCGGAAGTTGGCTCTAGTCACTTTAACAGGTTATATGGAGCGGTATTGTCCATCACATAGGTCTGGATGGAACTGGGAGCTTCCCAAATTCATCAAGAAGATCAAAACTCCTGATTATAAAGGTTTGATAAAAAATACTCTCCGAAACAGTTCTACTTTGCTATTTTAGTACTTAGTGTCGGTTTGGTTTTTTCTGCTACTGTTACCGTTTTAACTCTTCCGAATAATTTTAATGTTAAACAAAACTGTTGCAGACAAAAAAGTGTTTGGGGTTCCTTTTCTTTTGGTACTGCAAAGAACCGGATATTCACTGCCGTTTGCTATTCGCGCAGCTCTAAGGTGGCTTAGGCGTAATGCTTTCGACCAGGTTGGCTTGTTTCGCAAGTCGAGCGTTAAATCTCGAGTAACCAAACTCAAAGAACTTATCGAATCCTGCGAAGATGATAGTATGGAAATTTACGATGCACATCAGGCTTACGACGTTGCGGATATGCTTAAGCAGTATTTCAGGGAATTGCCAGAATCCCTTCTTACTTCCAAAATGTCCGAAACTTTTGTCGGAATCTTCCAACGTAAGCTATTTTGATAATATTTTAAATATAGGCGTTAAATTTTGTTTTGTTTAGATCTGCCTGCTGAAGTTCGGGCAGAAGCTGTACAGGCTGCAGTTCTTCTACTTCCCGATGAAAATCGTGAAGTTCTTTACTGTCTTTTAGATTTCCTCCATGAAATTGCTGCACATTCACAATTAAATCAGATGAGCGCTAATAATTTAGCAGTTTGCTGGGCCCCTTCTGTATTTAGTAATAGTATAGCCCTAGGTCGGACAACAGCAGTTTCTCCGCGCAGGAGGAAAGTCGCTGGAGTTCCAGACGTTAAGGAACTATCCGAAATTAAGGCCTCTAATGAATGTCTCACCTTTATGATTTCTAATTATAAGGAGGTTTTTACGGTGTCGCATGAAAAAATGAAACACTGCAATTTTGGATATATGGAGGAGTCTAAACCGGTCCCTCTCGAGGCACTGGGGGAAGGAATGCAGTTCCAAAATTGGAGAGGGTATTTGTACGAATGCACCAGTGCTACAATAAAAGAAGGCCGCGAAAAGTATATTTAAAAAAAAAATAAGTTAGATTGGAAAGTCAGTAAAATTTTGAATGTTTTTAGGACTCGTGGTTGGGAATCGGTTGTGTCTTTGGATCAAAATGTAGAAATTGCGTTTAAAAAGGTTGGCGACGGCCATCCCTTGAGGTTGTGGAGGTGTACAACTGAAGTTGAAGCGCCACCTATTGAAGTTTTAGATTATATTTTAAAGGAGCGAAATTTATGGGACATAAACCTTATTAAAAGTCGCACTGTACAGAGGTTGGACGATAGAAATGAAATATTCCAATACACTTGTGATGGACAAATACTGACTGACTACTGTGTACTGAGGTGAGAAAGTTTCGCATAAAAATATTACATTTAATAAACTAACTCAACTATCTTTAGGTCTTGGCAATCGGAACTACCAAAAGGGGCTTGTGTGATTGTAGAGACATCCGTAGAACATCAGAATGCACCAATTATGCAGGGAGCAGTACGCGGTGTCGTGCTGGCCTCCCGTTTCCTCATAGAGCCATGCGGCAGCGGACGATCAAGAGTCATGCACCTAGCGAGAGTTGACACCAAGTATGATGGATCATAGTCTAGAGTAATAAAAATCGATTTTAACTACAAACTAATCATTTCGCAGGGGAAGAACTCCTGAATTTTACAACAAATGCTACGGCCACTTGTGTTCCCAATATTTAGCGAAAATCCGTACAGCATTCCGCCATGTGGCCGAGGGTCCTGAAAGCAAAGTATGACAGCGGCACTTATTGGAGTCGTTCCTGGCACAGCTCTAAACATAATAAAGATATGTGAAGCCGATCCTATGAAAATGCGTATTATTCGGCAGTAAATGAATACAATAAGATGAATATAAGGGCGCAATCGACAAGGTTTCAATTCCACATTTTAATGTATTTATTGCCAATTAGGGCGTTAGAGCATGAGTAACATTGCATAAAATTATTTATTTAGTTTTGTACATTAACAATTTATTGTTTAACATTGTTTTTGCAATATAAAATACTCAGTTACTCAGACCATGTTATTTAGTTGAGGATAAAGATAGATATATCACAAATTGTAAAAATTATGACTAATGTTATTATATTGTGCGAATTTTAAAAGAAATCCTTTAAACTAGTCAGATTATAGAGAAGCAAATGTAAGAAATATAAGCGAAATACAGGGTGTTCTATATGGAGCTTGGCTTATTTTATTATTTTATGACCAAAGTATGATTTAAGCATGGCTTTTAAAGCTCATAAAATTTAGTTTTACTTCGCTTTTGTGTTGTTGAGCGCTTGATCAACCTTTATAAAATAGTAATGATATTCATAAGGCTCAAGGTCGACGCAAGGTAGGTTCGGGGCGTTCGTCAGAACCCGACTCCGCGTTTTAACAGACCGTGCGGTCTATGAAAACTCATCAGGCATTTTACAGAATTCCCTGTAAAGTAGATTGAATATTCGGGTGTATTTAGAAAATGCAATCGCATAATCCATTAATCGATGGCAACTTCTTAATGAAATATTAGCTGTGTTTTTTTGATTTTCCTATCTGGTTTAGTTACATATAGGAAATTTTTAATTGCATTGTACTTGCGTGTAACAAGATTTTGAAATTTAAGAGAAGTGCATCAAATTGCCATGATATTTACCCATCCGAACTAAAAACCTTGAAACCGTATAAATTTTTGGATTCGGTTCTTGAGGCAAATTGTGTATAAATTCAGGCAATTAGATTTAAAATTGTTATACATAAATTTCAATTCAGTGCGAAATTTCCATCTTAACCTGGATCGAGAAGAAGTGAAAAGGAAGCACAGTTATTATCAAGACCTTCATTTACATTTGGAAGAAGACTTCGACGGAACTGAAATGTTTGAAGAAATTAAGATGTTCCACTGAATAACCCAATCCAATTATTCGGCTCTAGATTCGATGAATTATATTGTAAAAAACAATCTTTCGGAAGCATATTCAAACCTATTAATTGCCTAACAAATAATTTTAACTACGCGATTGAAATTAATAAAAAGTTACCTGCGATCGCCAATAATCCAAGAACGATTTACATCTCTGGATATTCTTGAACCCGGCCCCGCAAAAGGTCATGCCGGCACTGACTAGAGTTGTGTGTAAAACAACTCTTTTCACTTTAAAAACATCGTTTTCAAATATTATAAATTTGTATTAAAAAAACTGATGTGCCTTCATATTCATAGCAATCTAAAATAAGAGAGGTTTTCAAAAAAAAAGGAAAGTATAATTTCAATTAAAAAATCTAAGCCAATTTCTATAGAAAGTGAGCTGCGCAAAATAGTAAGACTACCTGTATAATCTGGCTACTCTATAATGAATGAATGCAATTTTAGTGTACTCGTATTTAGTCAACGTACACCCTATAAATCATTTTTTTATAATAATGATAATATGCTTTACTTCAATTTGAAATTTACTGTAGTAAGTATTTCTTTCTTTAAAGTGAAATTAGCAATATTATTGAGGGACCATGGGAAAAGAAAACTGCAAATTCAGAAATTTTTTGGGAGGTTGCTGTTTTCCTGACCTTCAAATTAAAGATTGCTAAATGTTAATGTGATTAGCCTTTGTAAAATCTAAATTAGTGAAAGAAATATTATTATTTAATAGAATATTAGCAAAAAGTGCGTGCATCAAACAATAAAAAGTATAAAGAAATAACCGCTCTATTATTCTTGTTGTAGATCTGGTCGTACCCACATATACTAAGAGTTTTGCTGAGATTTGTAAAGCACGATCGAGCTGCCAGTAGCAATAAGTTGGCAAATAATCTGCGAGAGAGAACCTGTCCATGCCAATTCAAAAAGAAGAACTACACCAAAAGACCCTTATTAAACAATGCACATGCTAAACGTTAAGTGGATTGGTGTAAAACGTATACAGACATTGGGGTTTGACTGCGAGACACTTGGACGGCTCCCGTCTGAACAATTTGATTCTTTATGTATAAATGCATAAACTAAAGTTAGCGGAGCAAGGTGACTATTTGGGGCGGCGTTTCATGGTACGGCTATACTAACGTTACATATTGAAATTGAATCCACAACAGCGGAATTTTAAAATCAAACATGCTACCGTTTATGGAAGGGGATATGCTATTACGAGGAGCATTTTTCCAGCAGGATAATGCCGGCCCACACTTTACTCCAAAGACATAGGCTTGGCTATAACATCGATCTCTAATTTATTTCTTTATTTATTATTTTATTTGTGTATAGAGACTTAATCTAGATACACAAAACTAATAGATAATAATACAAATAATGAACATATGGCGCACCGAGCAAGCAATAAATTATAAAATAAAAAATTCCTTGCGGTGGAAAAAGACATAAGTGATTACGTCTAATTAAAATAAGATGATATTCAAAAGGTTCATCGATCTTTTGCCATGGCCAGCTTGTAGTTCTTTCTTGAATATTTGGAATATTTTGGGTGACAGTGTTTCAAAGGGAACACCAAAAACGTTGAAGGAACTGAAAAATCTCTTGAAAGAAAAGTGGCGAAACCTCAACCCCTCAAAGTTGTACAGAAGCAAAAAGATTTTATTTTTGAGGATAGCTGTAAGATTTGAGTGGTTTTAAATTTTTGCTTAGCTAACTTTAATTAAAATTTGTTAATTGAATTTATAATATATTTTTTTTTTTGTGCGATATGTTCAAATCGAAATTCTTAAAGTGAAATTACTCAAAAAAACATAGGTAGTCTTAAAATTTTGCACACATCTAAATAAAAGATTTTCAATTTTGTGAGATGTTGCCGAAAAGTTATATCTACATCGTGGCAGTGATAATATTAACACGAAGCTGTGAAATTTAAGCAGGTTATTTTACTTAAAGCTCGTTTCACAGCTTCGTGTTAACACGGTCACGGTAGCTCAACGGTAGACGGATTGGGGCGCAAATAAGGCCACAGGTTTGACTCTGACCTTTATTTACGTATAATAAATTGTAATAGTCAACATTCTTTCATGAAGTGACATACCTCCAGCATAGGCATAGGTAAAAGTATTGTTAAAAATAAAAAAAAAAGCAAAAATTTTATTATCTTTATTAATTAGGTCTTTCAACTGCAAATTTTTATAATAAACTTACTGATTAACTCAGTTTTACCCAGTGTATTTTTGCTATTGCAATATATTCTCTTATTGTGGAAAATTCGATTTACAAAGTTTCGCTTTTACATTTTTATATTAAATATGAATATCCTTTATGTATTTTAAGTTGAGAAATTAATTCGTCATATTGGATAGACCTCTTTAAATTACGAAATTTTAATATTAAATTCATGAATAGTTCCTTCAAAATCCACTTAAATTTGTTAAATTCGAAAAATTGCCATATTGGATCCGTGATCTTGAATTTACAAACTTTTTTAGTAAATATTTACATGCATTTGAAATTAGAGTTATTATAATAAATTAGTTTCAGTCAAACCTGAAGTGTTTTCTAAAGTACATTAAAAATGAGTAGAGTTTTAGTTACAGTGTTGTTTCTATTGGTAAATAATTTCCTTTAACTACTGAAAAACATATCAAATGATACTAATGATACTGATTATTTTTCCCCAACAAAAATGTGGAGCAATTTGAAAAGTCTGGAAGTGCGGAGAAAAATAACAAGAGCAAGTGCGGTCCGAAGATTTAGTGATAAGTGGAAGAAAACGGCCTAAAGATAATATTTCTTCTAGAATTTTAAAAGCTGGCTATTTTAAAAATGTTGTCGGAAATTTATAAAGAGTTTTATGAGAGTAATCCAGGTATACATAATAAATTTTTCCGACTACATTTACCTTAGTCCTTTGCCCTTTTGAGCTTAATCAAATCAAAAAGTGCTCATTATTTACATTCTTGACTTGTACTTATTATTACTTGACTTGTCTCAAACTCCATTGGAATACCTTGAGGCAATTTCTTATATTTCATTGAATTGAATTATTAATTTTGTGCAAACTTGCCCTGGAATGATCAGTAATGTTGCTTTAATTTGCAGGAGGCATTAATCACAGAAATTACAATATACACTGAGCGCACTAATGTTGGCGACTAAACATAGTCCCGCCCATAAATCATTTTGCTAGCATGCAACTGCACCTAGGACGATATAATTGCTAGTTTGTCCAGCATGTAATAATTATAACCCGCATTATCACAAAAGCTCCGGAATTTCTTCGAATATGACTGCATTAATGGTCATATGTACATATGTGCGGTCGACATTGATTTATAGCAATTAATATTATTACCTTCTGCCTTCGTGGCAATTTAATGCGAGTAATTAAGCTGTCGCAGCTCCCGGCTTGTGGGTGTCCTCCGCATCCAATCCTGGAATCATGAAGCTACCTCAAAAATTATTGCCGATGGAAGAAATTTGTCTAGAGTTCGAATGCGACGTTAGGTCGGTCTCTTTTCAAACTCTGATTGCTCGAAGCCACTGCGGTTCCTGTTTTGCTGCTTTTATTTTTCCTCCATCGCATAGATCTTACAAAGAAGCATTTTATATACGAAGGGATCATGGCAAAAATTTCAGCGCATTGCGCTCCCAAACAGCGGGTCGCGGGGGAGCTGGTTGTATTGTACAGTCGATTTGCGCATAATTGTTAATAGTTGTTCGGTAATTAAATGCCAGATTAGCGACAAACTCGTTACTTGCATCCAAGTGTTTAATCAACAGCCAGCCGACCTTTAGGGTAAAATAAATTATGTGCATGTTGCAGTTATGCACTTGGCTACCTAAAATGGGAAACCCGAAGAATTAAAGTTTCGCGTTAATGGATTTCTTGTGTTTTCACACCACTCTACGCAGGCACTGGTAATCTCCGATGCTGAAAAGGAACTGTGTCTTGTTTACGTTTCCGTCTCCCCACAGTTCCTCTTCAAATGTATGAAACAAAAGTTTCAAATCGAGTCGATAAAGCACTTAAGCAATTTTAAATTGCATTTTAAATGGTGTCATATACCCCTCATGCAAATCTTGTGTAATTAATTAAAAAAAATGGTTAGGCTTTATAAAAATTTCAACAAGATTCCCACATTTCATAATCACTTACGTTTCCTAGCAATTTTTAATATCCTTCAAAATTACGAATATTTTTAAAATCCTTAATCCGATTTGGAATAAAATAAATGATTCAGATTTACCTAGGTTATTTTGAATGATCAAATTCAGTAATCTAATAACACAAAAACAGAAAATAAATTGTTGTTAATTTAAAGCTGGAACATTCAATCAACCCTAAGTGGGAATCGAACTTTGGAATATTGAGAGACAGTCCATCATTGGATTGATTTAAAATCGATTAATTTATTTTTGAATATTATTATATGATTTTCGATTTACGTTTTAACACTACTTCTATAACAAATCAATGTTACAATGTTACAGTTACATTCAATTTATATTCGATCAATTTATTTACTTAAATCCAACCATATGAATTTTACCATAATAAAGTTTTGATCTTTTTTTTAAGGTATAAACTTTAAATAAATCGCTATCGGCATATTTTGATAGGGTATGCTATATTCATTCTATTTGAAAAAATTAAACTATCTCCTAAAGCTTCTATGCTTCTGCAATTGATGCTGTTTTCACAGATTTAAAAAATCTTCCTAAAAATAACCATTCTAAAATTTTAATTCAATACAAAATTTGGTGTGAAATTTGATAAAGATCAGATCATTCAGAAAAAAAACCCAGCTATTATTCAGAAACTATCAATCAATGTCCAAATTACTGGGAATTTCTTTTCCTTCGACTTCAACTGGAGTTGAATGACTCCTATATCGAATTGTGGCGTGATAAGACCACTGTATGTAGTATCTTCGAATTATATCTGTATTTGAGGCTCTCTCCTTAGGACCTTAATTAATAACATTTAAAAACCACTTAGTTAAAGTTCAAGTGAGAAGATGTGCACTCAATTGTCTAACTAGTGAGAAGGGTATTAACTTTGAACTACGATATTAAATGCTTATTGAATTAAGAGAACTAGCTCTAAATAAGGTCGCGTTTAACTAATTACTCTGAAATTGCACGTTGAGATGCAATTTCCTCGTTTACTGGCATAAAAGCAATTATTACCCCGCTCAATATGCATGGCCATCATCATTAAATTATGAACAACATGCGTCGAATCAATTAGTAATTTGCTTACTCAACCAGAAGGAAAGTAAATGCATGTGCACTCCTTTGCAGAGAGTAACAAAATGGATTGCGTTTTCATCTGAGAACTTTTCACCCAAAATCAGTACACGTACAAGTTTTAACCGATTGTTGTTTACAGAGAATTTTTAATTAAACTAGCGTTGACTAAATGTGCGCAATCTTAATTGAAATTTCGAAACCATAAAGTGTGACTTGTGATAAAATTAATAACACATTAAATTACTGGTATCAATCAGAGTATGCAAATTTCATTTAATTATAAAAGCTATTGATAACATTCCATTCGATTTGAGCTGCAGCACCAATTCATCGTTGCGATCAACATTGCGGCAGGGTGATAAGCTTCAATTATTATTCCCTTCAGGGAAAATATGTGCTTCAGTTATCAGATATATGGGAATTAAAGCTTTCTCGCAGGGGAGTTGCAATGCAAAACGAGTGCAACCTGCAAGTACATTCTGTTTTGGGTTCTGCTTAACGTGCACAAAATTACGCCGCCACTCGTTCGGTCGGGCGATAGACTTTATTTCAGAATATTTTCTAACTTATAAACATACAAAATTACTACTTTATCAGATTTAAAGAGATTTGCATGCATTTTCCGTGTATTGTGGGCAGATGTATTTTAGTTTTCCTCTTAGAGTTACAGAGTTGTTAACTAACTACTTAAACAACTCCTCTTCAGCAATATTTTAAATTATTCTAACAAGAGAAATATTCACTAGATTATATTTCACCAATAAAACTTAAAACACTAAAAAGAGAATTAAAAGCAAAGAACGTAAAAGTTTAAGATCACCACCAATTTTTGCAACCTTTAAGAATTTAAAAGATCACGAATTTTTGTAAGACAAAACATATTTTTCTCCATATCCACAATAATTTAAAACTACAAACAAAATTGAGCTGCGCAAAAACTTAATACCACTTAGATGTCGTCGATTAACTGGATATTGTTTTACTGCTTAACAGTGGAAAGATGCAACAATATTTAAATATCTGCAATTTATAGAAAAAGATATGCAATTATGAGGAGCAATTCTCCACCAGGACAATGCCTGACCACACGTTGCTCACTGTACACAGGGTTGATTTAACGATTATAGCTTGTAGTCCTGGCTTGAATATTGTTGAAGCTATTAATTGAGTTTGTGGCAAATATTAACAAACATTTTCTGCAATATTTATCTGATTTTTTCGTTTAGCCATTTTATACAACAAATGTATGATTGTCGTCGCTGATAAATCGAATAAATTATTTGCTTTTAATTCGTTTAGTTTAAAGTTTTAAAGTTTTTAAGATAAATATGAAAACGTTATATTTTGCAGTATTTGTCATTGTTGATCATAAATGAATATTTTTACGTCGCTGTACTTTATTATAATATGGACCCGTCGTCAGTCCGCACTCATTAAAGACGTTGGCTTCTTGTGCTATTTTATTTTATTTAAACGCAAATTTTAAACAAATAGCGCATTTTAATGTTAAGTGAGTATGCGATGTTAAAAGCGGAAACGAAAACGTATCATTTGATGTTTGGTTTATTGAGTTTAGTGAAGTATTAGTGGAATAAAAGGGATGTTGATAGTATAAATAGTATATAAGATTACATAGTTCTGATATTTCAAAATCGAAGTTATTAAAGCGGAAATACTTTAAAAATCAATTGTCGTCTTACACTTTCGTGTACAATTGTAGTTGAATTCAAATATCAGAAGGAAAAATGTTTTATTTTAACGTTATCTGCAAAAAATAATTTTTTAACATTAAATTTTACTAAGATCTCACAAAACTGCACTGAATTTTAGCCCCAAAATGATGTCCTTATTTTATATGCAAAGGCAAAAAAGAAATACAAGGTGCCTGTATTTGTGACTCTAATCTCTTTAAATTTTTACTTATGCATTTCCTAAAGGTACTTTATTCATCACTTTTGAGACCTAAATTTCATCTTAGTATCAACAATTTTACCAAGATCTTTAATCTTCTACACCCTTCCGAGTTAGATATTGTTGATTTTATATATTGCAGGTATATTCAAATAAAAAACAATTAGTCTTTGATGGGAAGACAAAAATTGCACATTAACGTCTTTTAAAAGATAAGAAAAGCAATAAAATAAAGATAGGCTTAAGATGTGATATGTGATATTACGAAAGTGAGGCAAATTCTAATTTTTTGTGGATTACAAAGTCGAAATCGTAACATAAAGTTTAACGATCGGAAGAAACCAGAGATAGGAGAAGAAATAAGCGACTGAAACTGAATCATATCTACCTTCGTTGAGGTAAATTCCAGGATCTTTTGGTGCGATAAACAAATTTTTGCAATCTTAAGAATGGCATTTTTGTGGGCAATTTTTCGAAACCCTGTTGGCGAGCGAATGCACCACAAGTCCCCTAATCTAAATGAAGCACAAAACTCTCAATTTATTTTCCGTGGACGGGTGCATTCCTTCCGACCCGACGAACGATCTAATGCCTTCCTTAATCGCTCTTTTATTGCGTTTATTGGCCACTTCGTCTTTTTATATGGAGGAAGCTATTAAAGAGTCTTTTGAAATGATTTTATTACCGCTGGATGGATTATTTAATAATATAACGTAGAGCCGAAATAACTGACATGTTTCGGGGCTTTTATAGCTCGGGGTTGATTACTTTTTATGGCCGATGTAGTTCGTGCCGGGATTAATGTTTTACATTTCTCAGCTGCTACTTTGGTTGTTTGGTGCAGTTTCAAATGGAATTTTAACACATTGTTAAGTTAACAGCGATATGAGATCAAAAGACGCTCTACTTGTGTCATCCACTGGGTTCTCGGTGCGCCGTGCATTAAATTGGCCTCGGTGATGTTATGATCTGCTTTGCAGGCGGGATTTCTTATTCATCTGTGTATTGAACTTATTCAACCGGAGTCCGATCTTGTGATATTTACGAGGCAAACTTAAGAACATCCAGCTAAATGGCTTTTACTAATTTAAGAACGTCTGGATGATTTACATTAGCTGCTCGGCACGGGAATAGTACAATAAAATTGGTTAATTCGTTGACACTCGACTCGTTGCTGTATTTATATCTTAATTAATACTGTAGGAGGAATGTTGTATTTTATGTCCTATTTGTTGTGCTTAGTGCTGCAATTTTACCCCGATTTAGAGGTTTTATTAATATCAATAAATCTTATGTGCGATATGAAAGCCTTGTAGCGAAAGAGTGTACCTATATATACCATATAGGTATATAATTTCTTCGTTTACTATTTTATATTATAATACCAGAGTCGAATCTGAAACTTTCAGAACGTTGATTTGTGGTCAGTTACCAATTTTTTTGATTAATTCAGAGACATTGTAAATTAAGGATATGTTTCGTTTTTTGTTTCATATTATTTTAATGTAGTAAATGATAGATCTATTCGTTGACTGATCTAAATCGATCAAGAGATTCGTATGCGATGAGAACTGCCCTTTTCTGACCTAAACTGAACGCTAAACAGGTTCGTTGAGCCTGATCGAAGTTGAGAATTACTGATCTTTTCTGATCCACAAATTTTTATAGATTAAGTTAGATCAGGGCATTTAAATATTTCTCAATTTCAGGCAGTTAACAAAGTGGTTTGAAGTGTTCATTATTGCTTTAAAAATTAGTTTTCAAGTTAAAAAGCTATTTTTACAATAATTTACTTTAAAGTTCCAATATCTTTTACTCACAATCTAATTTTTGGGAATTTACACTTGATGATCTTAAATGATCGATTGCGTTCATTGAAACTTCTGATCGTTTTTGATCTAATCTGATATATGACAATCAGCTGTCGATATGTAAGTTAATATACTTGGATCTGATCTGATCGAGATCAAAGCTCAATGAACAGAACTATTATGCTCCTGTACATGAATATGAAATATGAATGCTTGGCCAACATAAATAATCTTCAACATTAAGGTCTAAAACTGAGAGTGCCTTTCTCTGAACTGAGGGAAGACTATGGAGAGTTTTTGTTCTATCAAAAACATCATAAGAAATATCAAAACGCATTGGCCGTCATAGATAAGCAAACAGTCTAAACGACGGCCTATTTCTCTCCTACAGAGCAAACAATAATTTAATTTTATGTTAATACGCTATATAAATTTAATTACTCAGGTAGTAGTAGTAGTACAGCAATCTTTTACTTTAACTAAACTATAATTAAACATTAGCTCACTCAAAATGTTTATAAAGAAAGAATAATTGCGAGTATATCTTAATAAGCCATAAATAAACAGGCAAGCAGTGCCCACTAAACGTTTATAGAGTGCAATAGTCTCAAAATGCCGTAACAATTCTTAAAATACTGTCTGCCGGAACAATAATATTTATCAATATACTTAAATGAATTTTACGACTAAAGGAGGAGCTTAATTTAAACCCGCCCCCCATTGGGTGGACATTTAAATTAAAGTCACTCATCGTAAGAAAGTGTATCGCGTTATTTCGGGAACAACTGTTTTATTACATTGCCGAAACACGAATCGAGTTAAGCCAAAATAATATTCATAGACTTTTACGTTTAGTTTAAATTTGACTTCATTCATTCAAAGCACTTTAGTATTAAAGTGCAGTAAAAATAATTTTATATATCAAGAGCTGGGAATGCCAACAATTTAATAACAAAGTGCATACAATTTACAAATTTTCTGTTTATATGATAAAGCAATTAAATTTTATATGCTGTCAGTAATACCAGTAAAATCAACTTTCCTTGAAAATTATTAAATTATTTTATTTAATCTTCTGACACTTTGAAGCGTACCTCTACCAAGGATTTTATTGAGATTTTTTATTTCAATAAAGTTTCTTAAGTACCGCGAAATTGTTATTTATGTGAAAGCATGGCATTTTAAAATTTATATACTCTTGTATCTTTAATTTAAAGCAACAGGTTTTACTTTGTAGATTTTATTTTTTAACATTTCAAGATTTTTGCAGTACTGAACCTTAATCTCTTCAGATATGATTTTATTAAAATTTTTATACTAATTTTAGTCTAGAAAAAATTTATATTCAAATTTAAATTGATATCTCAGAAAATTACATAGAGGAAATTAAATTTTGGAATTCTGGTCTATTTAAAAATAAAAATTCAAATACGTTTTTCACTAAAAAGAAAGAGTGTAATAACTTAAAAGTAATTATTCAATGAATGATTTGCAGAATTTGTTGATAAAACTATGCTTTTAGTTAAAAAGTTTCAAATTTTTGAGCTTTTATTTTTATATTATCGAATATACAAAAGAAATAAAGAACTTACACTGTTGATAAATTAACGTATATAAGCAAGATAAATTCAGTGATATAATCAAATTGTTAAAACATATTACCTACCTAGTAAAGGATTTTAAAATTAATTAAAAATGTTGGACTGAATTTTAATATTGATCGATTTGAATATTAAACCTAATATTAAATTGTAATACATCGACTAACCACTGTTAATACATGAGTCTTACTATGAACATTAATTACTTACCCTTTAGTTGTTTAGACTTCTAATAGCTGACTTAGACTGCGTAGAATTCAACAATTGTACATCTAGTAGGATTAAGTTAATCGAGCTATAATAAGAAAAACCTGAAAAATAATAGAAAATATAAAACTAACTAAATAAATTCAGTTACTCTTGCGAGTAACTGCAACAACACTGAGTTTCTTTGAATGTTACACAATGGTACTCGGCAGAATACTCGCATTATATTTTAATAGTTTTATGTTACTTAATAACATAATAATCTAAGTTATATGTTAAAGTTAAACCTCTTTTCTATATAGAGGAATCTATAATTTCATAGAAATTCTTTATCTTGTTAAGCAGCCAACAGTTGAGTTGCTCACATCCTCCTACATATGAACGCAATCCAAAATTGAATTTATAATTATATTGTTGCCTACAAATTACAGATAATCGGTGTGCATAAATTCCCTGTTAATTGCGTACGACGCATAATTCAATTAAACAAATCAGATACCACTCAGAGAGCAATAAATCAAGCTCAAATCCATCGCAATTATTTCCTTGAGTACAATGGGAACAGCCACTTTGTGAAAAATGTTTATGTACCTAGGGTCTGGCAACACAGGATCATCTTTGCATCTATTACCTGATGAGCGAGTGCAGTGGCAACCTCCCTTAAATTGATTCAATTAATGCTAACGAATAATTGCCCCTGAAACAGCGACCTCCTGTGTAAACGGCAATCCCATAATTCACCCTGCTCCCCTGACCCTCCCGGTCCCTTCGCCTTTAAGGGAGGCAAGGTATTGCGCGACTGGGCATCAGGTCCCGCAGGAATCGAGTTCAGGATAGGCTGATGTGCGGGTGTTTGTAGTCCTGTTGAATCACGAGGCGAGGCAACAGCGGCTCGCCAACCCCATTCCCCGCAGTCCTAGGCCTCGATACATTCTATCGATTAGGGCGAGAGTTCAAATCGCTTATTAGAGTTAATGTGCTTACGTGGCTGGGCTGGGCCCGACGTAATGAGGGGCAAAGCGGCCTGGATGAATAACAATGTGAGCAATTACCGAGCACTCTAAGCTTGGATGTCTCCCTTTGTTCTGCTCAGGCTCGACGGATCG
This sequence comes from Philonicus albiceps, assembly GCA_963969385.1. Taxonomy (NCBI): domain Eukaryota; kingdom Metazoa; phylum Arthropoda; class Insecta; order Diptera; family Asilidae; genus Philonicus; species Philonicus albiceps. Next base: position 7,719,175 of record OZ017776.1, on the reverse strand, counting down.
CTATGAGAGATCCCGCGGGCACGCAGGGACCACTTATTCAATCATCGGGAGCCGCGCTCACCATCTCAGGCGCATTTACCAAGTACTTAAAAGCAATTTATAAATAGGTTTTATTCCTGACAAAATGCCCGCACTCAAAGGTTAGATTTTCTTGGCGTAATGACTCGTCTGTGTGGCCAGGCGCGCACCTACACAGGCACGCCAGAAACCCACCCGCACTCTATACGGGCAAGCTGGGATAGGGAAGAAGACGGGCGACGGGCGGCGGGCGCCAGGAAAGTGGAAATCAGTGAATGTCTATTTCATTTGTGGATTTAATTTGACCTCATGCATCTGTTCCTGTTTCTCTTGTAGACGACCAATTACCTCACTTACAGTTTCAATTATTTCGACTACAGTGCGGGCTGTACTTAGTATGCCTGCCTTTTTATTGTTTTCCATTGGATTACGGTCCAGTAATACACGGAGAGATTTGATAATATCGAGCTTTAGATGAAATGTGAAAAATTTGGAATTGTTATTAATTAATGTTGAATATTCCGAAATTGCGAAAGTCCTATTTATTTGGTTACTCATATTCACCAATCAACAATTTCATTACTAGAAAAATAATAGCAACCTAGCAGGAAATCAAATCATTACTCCATCAATGAAGTAAAATTTATGCATTACATTTTCACTTCTAAGAAATTTATTATTTCATTAATTTATGGACAAAAGTAGGAATTTCTAAATCATCTATGGTACAAATTTCCTGAAGTAAAGGCATCTATATTTTACACAATACGAAATTAGTATGTCTGCTAGATTTTTTCTGATTACTATCTATCGATTAACCAACTTCTAGTAAGGGAAAGCGGGGTAAGATGGAGTACTATTAAAATCTCTTAAAATAATTACGAGATCGGTTATTTATTTATTGTAAGTGGCCAATTTGCCCCTATCAATGATGTGAATGACATCGAAAGTAGAAGGTTTCGTAAATCCATAAGTTAGAAAAAATCTTTTTTGCTCTGATCTGATTTGGTTTGATATAAAATTAGCTTTAAATTCGTAGCCTAATTACTTTAACACTAGATTTACCAATAGGGTCATTTCGATCCTTATCAGTTTATTTTAAATTTATTCTCTCCAAGAAAGTTGATAGCATATCTTCTTAAAATTTCAAAAACATATGTAGGTAAATACAGATTAATTATGGTATTTTCATAAAATACGTCATGAATTTTCTTTGAGAGAATTAATTTGTATTAAATATACAGAACAGTGTAATTAGTATATGATCCGTTTCAGACAAAAATCGTTTACTATCGTTTTATAATGGGGGGCCTACGGTAGATCAGTTGTTAACGCGCTGGCCTACCGTCCAAGAGGCTGTGGGTTTCGAATCCCACGATAACCATGGTATTCTACTCTACGAACACAATGGGTCAATGAGTGCAATGGACAAAATATCTGAGCGCTCGAGGCTACACGTCTCGTCCACTCCAATAATAATAGTAATAATAATCGTTTTATAATAGCTGCTACTGTCTAATAAAGATATATATGAAAAAAATTGATAATTTTTATGATTATTAACATAGAAATTGCTTCAATATACAGCAAAGTCTAAACGTTCATTAATACCCGACCGGACGTTTGTGTAAATTATTTAAACGGGTATTTTTACCCGACCGTAGAGGGTTAAGTGTTAAGTAACGAAAAGCTATTAACACTTGAGTAGATCAATTCCAGTTTATATGCAAGGAACTCATTTGGGGTCCCGACTGTAATAATTCTTATTATCACTTGATGCCGGTGCCGCGCACCGTCTCATTCCCATCCCACACGAATATTTTCGCGCAATTGTAAACAGATTCCTGGCCTGAATGAGAGTAATCGTTATTTTTCTCCTCTTGCATATATAGTAATAATTCGCGGAGCGCCCATATCCATGCAATATTCGCATTAACCAGATAAATCCTCTGCCACCAAAATACGGGACGGTTTGGCTTTTCTCATCGACGTGCCTCCAATAACAAATCATACAGACAAGGGGAGCCCCGCTTTGCTTTGCTTTGCCACATTACTGGCCCGATAGAGTTGGTCAGGGGTCGGGACGGGATCGGGGGATGACAAGAGCAACAACACGCTAAGCGACAGTAATTACTGAGGAAGTCTATGGCATAGAGCGACTCGCAGCATCCGCAGCATCGCATCTCGTCTCATCTCGCCCGACCCTCGGGGACCAGAACTCGGGTGCTGCGCTCAGTTCAGTTGTGGGTGAGGAGAGAGAGGAATGGTACTTCTGCTGCTGCTGCTGTGCTGGATGGGTAGAAGTTTGGATGGACCGCGGGGAGCGAACCCCTAACGGGGGGTAATACACTCCCAAACCTAAGGGACGGGTACGAGGTGCTCTGCTGCGAGACTTTTGGGACCGGGATCGGGACCGGGACCAGGACGACGGTGCTGGCACCACCAATGCGATGGCAACAGTCGAGTCTAGCAGCACCGTCTCCGATGTTCAGTGGCACAGCACTCAGGCACTGTCTATTCCGGACTGGGTCTGGTCTTTCAGGACGGGAATGCGGGATTGGCGCGGCGCGTTCTAGCGCTCTTCGGCCGTGCTGTATGCTGTGTGCTACTGCCAGTCCTCCGCCGTGCCGACTGCCAAGCTCTGGCGACCGTCGACGAGCTGCCTGCTCCCGTGCTCCCGTGCTCCCGTGCCATCGCCGCCACCGCCTGCCTCTGTCCGCCGCCCCATCCGTGGAGTGTTGCGGGAGTCGATTAACTTTGTATAAATTGCTCTAAAAGTGTGCAGGACAGCCGAAGCCGCCATCCAGAGCTATGCGGGGCTCTGTTTCTGGCGTACACACCCGAGCCCCGAGCCCGAGCCCAGAGCCCGAGACCGAGCGAGCCGGGTATCTGGGCCAGTGTATGAGTAATGATATCTCTCTAGATACATATCCGCCGAGCACACGACGTTATGTTTGCTTTTCGAATGAGGAGGCAAATCGTTTCAGTTGTAAATTGACGTTTGAGTTAGCTGCCAGTTTATATTTATAACCACACAGCGATAAGTGGATAACACTCACACTCGCGCAGGCCGCTTAATTCGCGCCCGCCGCCCCGTTAGTCCCGGCGTCCAGGACGCGGCCTCCGTCGGTATTGGTCGCTTTGAATTGGATGCTTGATGACTATTTTGTGCTCAAACCAGCGGGTGTCAATAGCGTGCTAATTGCATGTGAGATTACTGTTGATCGCGGTGCGGGCCTGTAATTTGCGATAGTCTCGCCTTTATCTGATTGCTGTGTTTACAACTTTTGTCCAATATATTTATTACCTCAAGAACAATTAGGAGCGGCTCTGCTGGGGCGGTCGCGGTCATCCTCGTCATTGCCGTAAATCGGAATTGTTGTCGCCAATTGAAATCGCTTCGGTTGCAGTTTTATGTGAAATATACGAAAATTTGTTCATTTTCGATTCGTTGCCAATTGTTTTCAAATGCTAATTTGTGGTGCATAGTGCGGAAAATTCGTTTTGCGCTCGTGTCGCATCCCCCGATGAATTATGGATTACAATTAGCTCCGGCCCGCCGCAGAAATACTCTTTCGAAGGTAATTTTGCCCTCCTTGCCGCTTTACACGAATCGCTTCCGGACCGGAGGAGGCTGGGTTTCTTGTTCGCTGCCTGGCAAAGTTCTTTGATTCTAAAACAAATTCCTGATCGTGTTTTTGGAGTTTTCACAAATTAGCAAATTGCATGGCACATTTCCGTGTAAGAGAAGGGCAATTAATGCGCAATTAAGGAGTTGATACATTTTAATCTTAAATTTTTTGATTCTCAACTATTAAACATATTTTTCCTTTTTATTAACTACGTTCGGGCTTTTTTTTTATTCTTAAATTCGGAAAACATTCATCGAAACATTTATTGATTCAGCTCAACAAGTTTTTCTCATTTACCATTTAAAGGAATGCTAAAATATGATGTTACGAATTAAACTGACTAGTCATGGAATTTCTACAGAAAACACGTTTCAAGAAAAATTTGTTGAAAGTTACCTAAATATGTGTGGTGCTTATAAAACTAGGGCTTTCATTTGAAGCAATTCGGTACTTAAAACAATTAAGATAAATCCACAAATTGAGTTAATTTGTGAAAAAGGTTTATATAAAAGGAAGTCTTTTTTAAAAAATGTACAGAGATGCCTCAAAAAGCAACGACCGAAGAGTTTTATAAAATTGTTAATTTTTTGATTGAAATGGCTCAGTAAAATGGTTCTCGATCATATTTTTACTCACTTATTGCAATAGGTACTTTTTAGAAACATTCCTACAAGAAAAACACATTTAACACTAGAAAGACTAAATTTTAGACTACCTTTAGTTATCTCCAAATTGTCCGAAAGCGGTAAAAAACACTGCTTTGTGAAAGAAGAATAAATGCATAAAGAAATCTATTTAAAATTAATGTTTAATGTTATTAACAAAGATGGGGAGGAGGTAATTTCGAAATGACTTCTTTTTGGGCAATATAATGCTAAAATTGTATTTTTATTCAAAACTTTCATAACACATAACACCACACCTTTGTCAGAAAGTTTTGAACTTGTCGCCGGTACCTTTTACAAGTTTTGTTAAATATAAAAGCCGAAACCCTGTGTGCATCATTATTATTTAAAAACGAAAATCCGTACTTATTAACATAATTAACATGCAGTCTGTTTGGTAAGAGCGCATCGCTCAGAATTCAATAATGCGATAAAAAATTAATAAAATATTATTTTTGTCTTATTATTTACTTTATTTTCTTTAACGCAATACATTTAATATTTGATGAAGTCGCCGTTATTTTCTATTATAGCTATTCATCTATTGTTCATATTTTCAACTAATTTTTCAGCATTCTAGTGTTAGATCCTTTCACGCTTTCTTTACCGATGATTAAATTTGTTGCAAAGTTAAAGCATTTTTTCGCTGCACCTTTGCCTTTATGTGGGCCAACACATTTTCAATTGGATTAGCATCAGGACTTTGTGCCACTTCACTCCACTCCACTCTTGATCTTTCTATTCGGTACAAAGACGACGTCTGTGTTTTGAGATCGTTGTCTTCTTCTAAGACCCACGATCGGTTTCCTGTTCCAAATCAAGAATCTACAAAGACTTTAATAACCCATTTTTGTAAATTTGCAGCATCCTTTCTGCATTCAGATTTTCAGTAAAAGCAATCAATTTTACAAATCCTTACGAACAGAAGCATCCCCACACATGAACTTTTATTGGTTTAGCACGTTGATATGCCCAAAATGATGATTCGTCAGTGAAGACGACGTTTGTCTAATCACGGTTCAAATTTTCATTAGCCCATTTCAAACGGTTTTCGATGTGCTTTTCGGATAAAAGGGGTTTGATTGTAATACTGCGGTATATGATGGAATTTTCCCTTATTCTTTGGCGTATGGTAGACACGTTGATACCTTTTCCGCTAATTTGCTTCTAGCTCGTCTCAGCATCATTTGTGGATCCTTTTCAAAAAGCTTCAAAATAACGATGTATTCTTTTTTTATGTTTTTCTTCTTTGGAAAGTCGTCGACGTTTTTTTCCTCAGAAAACTTTGTACACCACATCTTTACAAAAGACGCATCCTTTTTAATATACCTCGCTGCCTGGGCATAAGCCCAATTAGGTCCTTTCGGATAAAGGCAGAGAAACACATTTTCAAAACATTTATAAAATAAGGCACTCATTTTGAAAATTGATCTTAACAGTAGAAAGTTCAACGCAAAATAAGACTTTAAGTAATATTCATCCCCTCCACTCAAATATTTCTGTCTCTTTCTCTTTCTGAGAAATCATCGATACGCTCTTACCAAACAGACTGTAACAATTTTATTATTCAAGAAGGTTTTGTTAAAATTAATATTTCAGTTTAGTATGATAATTTACAAAACATTTTGCAAAAATGCAACGAAACACTGCACGAAGAGTACATGAATGCTGGTTGAGCTTCTTTTCTTGGCAGCGGAGCATACTCGGCATGCTCTGTGGGGATTTTTTTATAAACACAGTGAAACTAGGTTCAACAAATGAAAAAAATCCGATAATAACAAGTATTATAACAGTTAATAGGGCGAAGTCACATCATTCAGACTGACCAAATGTGACTCCGGCTGTTAAAGTGTTAACACTAAATTTACAGACATTTCTCTTATGATTAATAGAAATTTTGAAAAGTAAGTTTATAACATATCTATCTATCAATTCGCAATGGGAAGCTCGAGACGTAAAAAATACAGAAAAGACATATTCTTGTGCTAAATGATAAAAATCATACTTGAACCCCTGTAGGGCACTGGGAGTCATATCTGGCTTTTCAGGTGTATAACTCAATTAATATGGTATAGGATACATTTTATTTACAAAAACCTATTGTTTAATTTAAAAAAATAATGGACATCAGTTAATTAAAAGCCAAGATATTCGAGCAGAAAGTCAGTTTGGTTTGGACAAAGCGACGTCCAATGCCCTTCATGGGGGGTGTCAAAAACATGTAAGCCCCGTAGGGTTTAAATTATTTGGCGTGTTAATTAAAAAAAACTCTCGTTTTAGTTATTTAAAATAAAAAGAAATGAAAATGATTTTTATTAACAAACAAATTTCCCGTGGCGTTGACGTATTTTCATAAAAATTATTTTCGACTGCAATAGTAATTTATTTTATATTAATAAATACTATAAAAATGTTTGGATCTTAATTATTAAAGGCCGTCTATGAGCAAGAGCACTCTGAAATTAATCGAAGTGAGTTAAAAAAGCATAGGTTTTCCTCATTCCAACTACCTTGCTCAAGTATTTCTAACCTTATCTAGAGCATACAGCAAAAATTTACTAAATTACTTACTAAAAATACGTAGTTATTTTACAATTCTAGAAATACTCCTAAAATATTCTATTTCCTCTCACAAAATAGTTCCTTAGAATCCCGAAATTTTCTTCCTTGATCGAGGCTTGGAATTCTTCTTCAAAAAGAGTTGAAAATAAGTTTTTCGATAGTTTTTCTACTTACCTTTCATAGTAGTTGCATATGTACAAAATTAAAGCTATTAAATTCTGTACGAAAGTGACTATAGGCAATATATTTTTTTGTCTATTTTATATTTTTTGGGCTTCTCTAAGCTTTGAATTTTCTATATAATTAGTTCTGACATTTTTATTATTCACTGCTGTGCAATTAATAAGCCCCCAAATCGGATAAATGGATCGATTATATGATGAGGTAAATTTTTGTATGTTCACATCTTCTAATTATCAATAGGATTTGATCCCACAAATTCATATTTTTGCCGTAACGACTCAAAATTTGAGTTATTAAATTAAATTGAAATAGAACTACTACTAAAGCACTGTTGGCATGGAGATCGTTGGAAAATTGGGATTTCAATTAGCTTGAAAATTGCTCTGCAAGTAGATCTTCGAGCCCTAAGAAGCTCCCACACGAAGATATGCCCAATTATGCCGTCATTTTTGGGAAAATAATTTTTTAAGTACTTTTTTCCAATAACGTGTGAGGAAAATAGGCCTGGTGTTGGGCGTTGATCTCGTTGTGTAAGGACCACCAATGGGGCTAATTTCCGGGAGGACAAACGATTTCCGATTGAATAGCAATTTTAATAAATGTTTTTTCAATAACAGCAGTCGTGGTATACGGCAAAGTGTTCCGCTTTACAATACATATAACCTCAAAGACTCAGAATTTTTATCCCAAATTAATGACTAATAATCTAGGAAATGGTAAAAATTAAAAGGAGGGAAAAGATTTTTAATATTCTAAAGGAATCTCAAAGTAAGGGAGCTACTTTATCATTTATTAAAGCAGTTTGACAAAAGACTCTGCAGTATGCGACATCACCAAAATGAGTGTAAATCAAATTTAAAATTGTAAAAGTATTCTACTACCGAAAAAAAAACCGTACAGCTCAATTTTAAAAACGTTTAATTTTAATTAAAACTATCGAAAATCTATTTCATCAGTTCTAAAACTTGCATTAAATGTTTCATGTTTTTCAGGTATAGAAACCTCTCATTTCTGACTATTTAAAAGGTCTACGACTCTTATCCTGATCGGAAAACTTTCTGTTGATAGAATTCATTTCAAGTCCGTCAGTCTGTCGGACTCCTTAATCTAAACATTTTATTTGAATAAGCGTCCAAATTAGGGTTGGTGGATAATAAAAATTTATTAGTGTAACGAATCAGATTTTTAATATATTCTTTTTAGACACTCGATTCTTAAAAAAGTAATGGAACTTTTGGAATATTTTTATGGGCTTTGGATTTTAACAAAGTCAATAATAAAATAAATAATGATCCAGAGTAAATTTCTTATATTAAATTTTAAAGACTTGCTTAGAATCATTCAGTTGTAAGAACTTTCCCTCTTTATTTAGCTTTATTTTCTGCACAAAATTATAAAATTATTAATGATAATACTTTCAATATTAAAATAACATTGTAACCGTTTTGAAAAAATGCAGAAATGATACGTGTATGAAATTAAAATCGATTTAAGAGATCAGCACATTTTAAACACAATTTTTGCGGTTTCTAGTTTGCTTTTAAATTTATTATAATTTTATTTTATTTTATATGTTCGAAGCTGTTTTATAGTGAAATGTGCACATATTCGTATGTATTTATTTTTTTATTTATTCCTCGTAAGATACATAATTAATAAGTTATTCTACCTGTGATGTACTCGTATGCCTAGCAAACTTTTTAATTTAATGTTTTGAAAAATTCATTTATATTTCAAAGATATAAAAACCTAAAATTTTTGAATGAATGCAATACTTTTGGAATGTCCAATTAATCGGCTTTCAATTGAAACAATAACACTTTTAACCACCTTCAGTTACCAATTAACAATTTTATTTATTTACTTTTGTTTTATTCGATCCAGTAATTTTTTGGTTATTCGAACCCAAGTTTGTCTTCCGCTGTATTTTTGAAGTGCTCTGGATGTCATATGTTTTGTTGAGGTGGATTTGAACTTAAAATTTTATACATTTTGCTCCAAAAATTGGTAAAAAGTCTTGTGATTTAAAAAAAGAATTCTCAAGGCAATTGTGTGTTGAAATAATTTTTAAATAATAAATTTAAAAGCTTTTGCGAATTGTTTGCCATGTTTTCGTCAACCCCAAAATTTTTATTTGAAAATTCGTTCAGGATTTGTAAATTGTATACGGCTTTAGAAATTCACATGGGAAGAAATTGACTCTATCAATTATCACAGATTGTACCTGCTCTTTAAAATCATATTAAAAAGTGGTGATAATCTTAAAACTGATAAAAATACCTACGTTTTCAAATTGCCTGATTATCCTATTAAAGCCAACATTTACGGCAAAAAAAACGTTTATCCTGCCTCTGTTTCACTAAATTAGACTTGTTAACGCATTTTTCAACAAGGGAGTAAAAAATTCCTGTATGACGGGGCACGTGTAAATTGTTGAAGCGAAAAAAAAATAAACGTTTAATCGACTTCAAGCGCAATTTAAATGCCCTTTAATAGATTACATCGGCTATTAGGATGTGGTTGGAAAAATAATTTGTCTTACAGAACGCTCAACGTATTTTCTTCGCCGATTTAGTACCTTCCGCATAATCAATCAAGTTTTGAACTATTAAATGAATCATATACCCAAGACCAACACTGTTAAGAAGTAACCCAAACGTAATATAAATTAAGTGGTAATTATTGTCCGGGACCCCTTATTTCACCTTACCCCCCTCCATACTCCGGCCTTGTCGTCCTTGTTATCCACTCAATCCCCTCGGTCGCACACAGTCAAGGCATCGCGACGCTCGAAGCAGTTGTTGGCTTCACTGTGTGGCTGCCGGGGGGCAGGGGCTGCAGCTGCGATTAATATATCATCCCTCGCATACCCCCATTTTTCCCTCTTTCGCTGAGTAAATTCGCTGGGTTTTATGGCACAGAAGAATAGAGACGAACATCCCTTCAAGAAATTAAATTTCCCATTTCAGTCATTCACTTAACCTGAAATGATTGAAATATTGTCTAGAGTAGGTCAGAACGACTTATTTACCATTTCTTTCTTGCCTCACTTCTTCAAAGAAATGACGAGTTCGCATTTGTTTTCTTTGTATTTATACAGCCCTATTCCAGTGGGGGACTTGCCAGAATTCATATTTTATGGATGGCAACATTCATACGTTATATGGTTGGCCCCCTCCCATTCCACCCACGCTCGAAACGATCACCTTCCAGAGTGTAGTCCTGTCAAATTAACCGAAAGGGAACTAAACGTGCGTCCCAAAAACCCTTAAAGGTTCGCACCGCCCAACTAGAAGACAGTCCACCTGAGGGATCATCCGTATCAATTATCTCTCTCCAGACTGTTTAGTGGCCATACATCTGGCAATTCTGTTAAATTGTCGTCACTAAAAGTATTTTAACTCAATTTTCTATCCAAGTTGATTCTCGGGGTGAGCAGGGAATACCCGCTCTACCCGGCCGGAGGGTATCCTTGCTACTTTCTGATGTGCCTGATAGCTCAATACATTTGCAGCAATAATCTCCTGCATACAGGCGCACCCACCACCCCCACTCCACCCCATCCCGCCTCGTCCCGCCCCTCCTCGTCCTTCGCCTAACCAAAATGTTCGTTTCACCGTCCCTGCCATTACATTGTATATGTCCTTTTATATACAATACATCATTTAAACGTCCCTTCTCCGTTGCCATAATTAGAACAACATCTAGCGATTTAAACTCGGGGTTAATTATCCCTTAAATAGGTAAGGGCTTCAGACAGGAGGGGGATGGGATTGGTGGGGCGGACGTTAAAAAGGCATTTCCTTGAGTTTTAAAGACTCTCCGAAATCCTTTCACAAGTGGTGCGACAGTTAGGTTTTCTAAAGGAGAGGAAATATGATGATTAAAGATTTCATATAATTTGTATAACAATGCTCCGCGTCGACCTGGAGACGCTATGCAGAGGGGGGGGTGGGGCGATGGGCGGAGGTAAATTCGTAATAGAGTGGGCGCTCAAATCTTGTGGACTGGGCCAACGCGGGGGAGTGGTTAATGGCACTTTAAACGTAGTTTCTCTGGAATCTTTGTGCATGGGTATTGGTAAGAAGCGCCCGTCTTTAGAGAGAGGATCTGTGGAGGAAAGGGCATGGGCTGTGCTTTTCTGGAATAATTTTACTTAGCACAGGAATATGCCCTCCCGGAATGAGTCAATTTAATTGATCTAACGATTACGAAAAGTTTGCCTAGCTATTTTCTAGACTTGGAATACTTGTGGGACATTCTAACATATTTTCATATGACGAATTTTCGCTAAAACAGCGGTTTGAGCTAATTTCTAGTATCTCATGACAACGTCACATTTAATTTAGGAATGTTCTTATATAAGTACAGGCATACACTACCAAATCAAATAAAATTTATAAAATTAGTAAAGTGAATAACTTTCTTATGATACTACAGTATAAGGAAAAGAGGAAGATACACTTGATCCATTTTTTTCGTTTTAAACTCTACTTTCTCATTGTCATATTTCAAATAACTTGGTACTAAAAAAGATCGATTTTAGATATTTGCCCTCAGTAATGAAATACGGAAAGAAATATCAAACAAATTTTGGTGTAAAATCAATCAAATATTTTATTGAATTAAAGTTTATTTTCTAAAATCTGAAAATGCTCTAAAGACTGATAATCTAATAAAATAATTTTACTGAATTAATCATAAATAAGTGATAAGTAGTAAAGAATTTATAAAATTATTTATAAATTTTTACTGAAATTAAATAAAACTGTAGTAATATTAGTAAAGTATTTCCACAATCAATTCTATTTTCTTTACTAAAATCATGGGTTTATGGTTATGACGTGGAAACCAAAATTTGATACAGATTCTTTGATCCATTTTTTGGAATAGGCAAAAATCGAAGACGTTTAATATAATTGAGAATTACGACATATTCAAAAACCTTTTTCCATTAATAATTATTTATTTAAATTTGAAAGCATATTAAATTAAAGATGCAGATAGTTGTTAAAATTACAGACTTTCGCCCCGATAGTTCTAGTCTTACAATACAAGAAAATAAAAAAATTTGTATATATTCAAACTAAAAAATCAACGATTGTGATTACGCCTTGCACGCGCAGATAAGGTTTTTAGGATTAATTTGGCACGGATTATTTTACTTGATAAAACGAGGATTTAATAATTTTGTTTTTTCTTTACAATCAATCCAATTTTTGTAAATTTATTATTACAATTACCAATTCAAGTTTGTTTTTGCTCTGATATTATAACATCAATCCGAATTTATATGTTTCAGATTTCTCGTAATCAATAGCAATTTTATCGATCCTATCCTAATCGACAGTACAGATTTACCACGTTTATATTCGTTCATTAAGCATTTTTCTGGGAACTATTTATAAGAATCCAACAGATTTTTGGTGCGAAGAGGTCCTCTCATCTTTCAAGCAAGTTTTAGGATTTTTCTTTTTCCCAAAGGAAATAAGTTTAGAACATTTTGCGAATGTAACATCTTTCAGAGCTGATATAAATTATTGTTATCGAGATAATTGATTCGCTTAATATACGCAAATCCTTAAATTCTATCCAAATTAATTAAATTTTCGAAAGGCTAAAATGGATAACTTCTTCATCGCACTTAAAACCTATTTTATCAAAAATGAAAAGAGATAAGGTACAAAAGGTCGGGCTTAAAAAAAAGGTAATCCTTTAAGGTTTCTGAAAAAATTATCCTTTATTTTCTGGACTAAAATGCAAACAAGAATCTTTTTCTGTTTACGCAATGATTGAAAAAGTTAAAAGTGTATGTAATTGAATAAGGTAAGATTCAGTTCAAAAGTTACAAAGGAGTCTATTGCGATTATTAAAAATTTTTATTCGAATCGAAACCATAGACATTTTTACCTTGGCTTTTAATTCGACTGCAAATTGATACTCGGAATAGCCTCCAAAATGGTTTACGTGTAAGTGCAATTCTTATACTCTACTCATTGTTTAATGAAATCCTTATATCGTTATATCATATAAGTAGTTTCTTAAAAGGGAAAATATTATAGATCTATGATTTTTAGATGTACTAGTGATGTACGAAGACACATAGAAAAATTTAAAATTCACACGTATTTAATGTTTTGGTGGTTGCAAACCGGATCAAAAAAGTGGTAGTTAATTTCATTGTATGGCATCTAAATTAAGATTTTTACATATATGTAGAGTTTTATCGAAATAAAAAATTGTGGGGTGTGGCTTTATTCTCATCTTAATATTAAAACTTTATTAAGTCTCTACCTTTAACCTTTGATTAGTTTTCTATTAGCGTTTAGGACTAATTGGATTTTTAAATTTTCTTGCAGCGCCTCTCGTTTTCATGGTTAGAAAATAATGCCAGAGATAGAACGTGATCCGGCACTAGAGAGTGGTTCGTTCGCACCCGTAATTGAAAACGATAAACACCTTAAGACAACCGCAGAGCCGTCGAGGAGGAGCAAAACCCCGCAAATGGTCAGTTCTTACACTTACCAAAGCCCGCTAACAGTTCCGCTCAAGGCCGAGCTCAAACAGAGGCCGAGACAGACGTCGATGACAAGATTTAATGAAGCGCTTGTGGAGCCCCAGCCGGGTCGGCCCTATACGGCGCCACCCTCGTCGACCGTTCGTAGTGACCTAAGGACAAACTCGGAGCCGCGACAAATAATAGGTTCTAGTGACTTTAGTGATAGGCTCTCCAAGGAGCACAATTTAAGTAAGAGTAGAGTTTTATCCAAAAGTGCAATAACAACCGGGGAGAAGCCCATCCCCAGGCCCGAGAAGGACGCGAAGCTGCATTTTGACGAGCTGAACGATTTAACACCTGTAACACATTTGGCGTCGATCAGTTCCTGGCATCCCCACGTCTACGCCAAGCCGCCCAATAGGCCCACCCCCCACCTTATCGCCGATATTCTCGGGTGGAGCAGGGGCAAAAGTGAGACTGAAAAGCCGAAGCCCGGCTTTGGCACCGTCATTCCAAACAGCCAAATGAAGTCCCCGAACACAATAATTAACGACTACCAGCAACAGTTTTCGAAGCAAATGCAACGCTTCGAGAATCTCGGTCCCCGGAGTGCGTCCGTGAGCGAGACTAGCGAAGATGACAACGGACTTAGCGAGCAGCCTCTTAACCTCTCCATTTCTAAGGAGAAGTGTAACACACTTGTGAATGGCACTTCGCGGCCCATCACAAAGATTAAGAAAGGTTAGTGAAAGGACCTCTACTTTCAGCTTTCATTGCGCATTTTGTCGCCCGTTGCGCATTTACAGCATTACATTTGCCATTAAGAGTAGACCACCTTAACAAAAATTGCCCTCAATACGCTTAATGATTTTCGATTACGAAAAAAAATATGAAACAAATTCTATTACGTATAATTTTTTGGAATAAACTGCAACTATTAATTATGAATTAACTAGCTAGATAAAAATTAAATTCATATTTGAAATCAGTGGCTCAAAAAGCCTTAAAGCAGTTGGTCAAAACCCATCAGGCCTTTCGAATTTTTACATTGATTTTCTGTATGTATCACCTTCTTTCCGAATCAGGGATCTTTTAAATTAAAAACAAACTTTGTGTTATATATATGTACCTACATCTATGTAAATCAAACAGCCAGAAGAATGATTTCAAAATATCTAAATGGAGTCGTTGCTGTAGCACTTTGTTTTTGTTTGATTTTTGACTACGAAAACATTTTTTAGTTAGTTTTAAAGTAAAGACATATTTTCATTAAAATAAGGGGGACAAGAATTAAATCGAAAGATAAATAAGATGATAGTGCGCTTATTTACTTATTTGGTATTACTGAAAAACTGAAATTGCATTCATTTAAGTATATTTCATATGAAATAAATACTATCGGTTGGAGCCTGTTGTTGGTACCTATTGAATTGAATTTCGAAAATGATGAATGAAGCCCAAATTCATGTTAGAGCTCATATACTTGGTTAATCGTTTTTGTACAAAATTTGTCTATATGGACTGATATTTCGGCTAACTACGTTAATGGAGAGGAAGGATAGGGGTTGGGATTACGTTAACTTATCTTAAAATAGTGTGAACCCGATATCTTTCGTATGACTTAACCACTATCAACCAAACTTGGCATATTCACAACATATCATTCTTAGCCGATTATTAGAATGATTATTAAGTGATTAAGTCAAGAGACTATGGGGTTAAAACCATTTAAACAAATTATTTATTTACCACGGTATCTATCGTATTTCTTAATTAATTTAATCAAACTTTACGTATACATTTATCGGTTCGATATAAACAAATTGCAGGGTTTTGGGGAACAGGAAGGGACTTTCATTTCATCATTTCTTAATCAGTTTTTATCAAACTTGGCTAACAAATCCCTTAATGGAAATATTTCAGCACTCAGAGGGTATCTGACCTATTTCTTAAAAGGAGCAGCATCAATTATTTTTGTAAAAATTATTTTACGCTTGTCCTAATGAATTCGATTAAATTGGTCCGATCAAACTATCAATTTTGAACGAAGGTGTTATGATTTTAATTCAATGAATGTTTATGCAAAATTTGATTGATTATGCATGATGATGATTTAATTAAATATAGAAGTTATCATGCCCCCAGAGCGACGAAGGGAAGAAAGTTTAGACCCTCATCCCTTTGACCAATTGTTTCCGAATTCGACTGATTGAAATTAATGCATAAATAAAATTTGAACAAAATCCTCTCTCCTTTTAGGAGGGCAATTTTATTCGTTGTTTAATGGTTTAAAAAACTATATTTAAAATTTTAACTCTATTCTTAAAAGACATGTTTCTGTTTGTTTTCAGAATCTCCCATATTAAAGTCCCAAATTAAAAGAAAAAAATCCTTTAGCACATCAGTGGAGGTGTACAGTGATGTATCCAAAGAAAAACATCATGAGACAACAGAAGATGAATCTGAGGATTCATCAGTGGATAACAGAAGAAAGAAGAAAGCACGAACCACTTTCACCGGACGGCAAATTTTTGAATTGGAGAAGCAGTTCGAGGTGAAAAAATATCTTAGTTCTAGCGAGAGGGCGGAGATGGCGAAACTGTTAAATGTGACGGAAACTCAGGTAAATAAAATTTCATTCAGCGATATTATTAAATAATTCTAAGCGGGCAATCGTTAATTTAAATACTTCGTCTCTGGTGCCCGCTCGTTCCACACTGTTCGGCGGGGGAAACACAATTTATTAAGTTTTGCAGCTCATGAACTAGCTGCGGAGAGCATCTAGAGCAACGGCATATTCTACGAGCCATCTGCAATTGAATCTTTCGCCGTTTATTTGAGCCTCTTTTATGGTTGCATGACTTTAAATTGGTATGAAGCTCTCACATTTAATGCTTCGCAAAATGAAATATTGCTAAGGGCTGGTGACATCCAAAGGCTTTGGCGGCAGTCAAGTGCTATTTCCGTCATTCTAATTGCATTATGCAGGGTGTTGCCGAACACTACGCATGGCGAGCAGATTGACTGATAGTTCGGATCATCCTCTAGAATTCGCAACGGTCTAATGGAGACGAATTCTTCGATTCAATTTAGAAATTCTGACTGATCTTTGAGCTTCTTTTAACCCAAATTGTTTGAAGAATACGCGGTGCAGTGACTTGTTGAAAAACGATAATTGTGCTCGTTCTTTCACTTGAGATCATTTTTGGGTTAATAGGTAATTATGTGACTCTAATGAATGTCTTTTTGACGAAATTATTTACACTCAATTTCTGAGATTGCTACTTTTTTTTAATTTTATACGAAAGAAAATTCTATCTAAGTTCGAACGGTTTCATGTTAGATTTTCAATAGATTTTAGTTAGAAGTTAAAAAAATCAGTCAATTCTTTTAAGGTAATCACCGATTACGAACGTCCTTAAAAAAGTAAACAGGTGTAAAATGGACGTAATTTTAAAAAATTGTTGGATTTCTCTGCAAACTGAAAAACAGAGGTTTTTGAGATCTCATTTTTAGAATGTTTTAGCAGTTTATGTTTCATTAAAATCGCAACTGGCAGAATATATGTAAAATACGTAGAATACAATAAAAGTTTGAATCTCTATAACAGTTGCTCTGTGCAGAGTTTCGGAGTTACAACTAATTAACGTTTTTCGAGAACATCGTTTACCCTGTCTGCAGAGCTTACCACTCATGGTAAATACAAAAAATTTTACACTTAGAATATCCTGTAATAAGAACATTAATTTTTTTCTTTAAATATGTATGATTCCCTTTAGAAAGACGGCTATAGACATCAAACGTTTCTATTTTATTTGTTATTCCAAACATGCGGGTTAATGAAATATTTCTAAAAAGATTTAAATAGGTTGTCAAGGAGCTTTTTGAATGAAAAACAAAAATATATTTTAGCTTTTAGATATAGACAAATCTCATAGTGTCTACGTGTGTACAAGTGTAGGAATCAGGAAAACGTTCAAAGCATTGTATCCGAATTATAATGAATTAAAATGTATATTACCTGATGATACTACCTTGGAAACAATTCAATTAGTCGAAATAATCAAAATAAAAGTAGCACAGGTAGACATTTTGCTTCGAAAGTTAATACCCTCGTGTCCTTCGCCAAACAACACAATAAACGAGCACTTTGTGAATTCGACAACTCGGCAACAAATCCTTTTTAACCAAAAATTTTAAGGGGGTAGGAGTGAAAATTATCTGTGCATCTGTATTCAATATGTACAGATGTTTCTAGAAGCGTTATCACCCCGTTTATAAATTCCTATTAATAAAGGTAATTTGGGCCCATAACTCTGCATTTAGTTATAACTTGCGGAAAGCTATTTACCTCCGGGCATACACAACGGCCATAAACAAAAAGCTGTCGAGATTATAAATATATGAGTCGCTATCAAATATCGAGACACAACCTTTAAATCGATAAGTACCATCACTTTGCCGGGAGAAGACATAATGGGGCTAAAGCGGTCGTTTAATAGAGACACAAATCATAAAATCAATAAAACGTTGTTTCAATTCAATTGTTCTCCATGGGGAGCGGAACGACCACTTTAGGGACTAAGCTCGTGTAGGATTGTATCGTTCTAGCATTGTAGCGTTGTAGCGTTTGTTAGAGCTGCTTCTACGGCTCTATAGGCACAAGGGGTATATACATAGGTAGCATTTGTAGCCGGGCTAAAAATGGGAGAGGCGGGTGCCCGGACCAATGTATCTACGTGCCGACAGTAAATAACTGGAGAGCCCAACTAGTCCCTACACAGGAACGGGAGTCCTTATGACTCTAAAGCCCGTGTGTAGGTAATTACCGGACTACAGCACTTATTACAGGTACACCGTGCCTTTGACATAGAACTCTTTCTATTAATTTTCACCTCAGTTGCTTAGTGAAGAAGTCTGAAATCTCCCAAATCGAAAGCATGTCGACGAGTCAATTAGGTAAATTTACATACATCAGGTGCAATCAGCTTACGACAGACTCTAGGGAAGTTGATTAATTAAGATGTAAACTATTTAATTTAATTTTTATTTGTTTTTGGATCAATACCCTGTAGACTGATAAAATCCATTAAACAACGTCAGCAAATTAATTTGAACATTATTGATATTATAGTACTTATAGAATCATGAATTACCTCATTATGCATTTAAATAGCTGGAAAAATTAATTATAAATATGGAAAAGTTAGCGCGTAATTTCAGCTTCATCACTCCTCTTAATTAAGTTATTTAATTATATCAGAAGTGGGATGATACAATGTTGCCTACTCAGTATTTATATAGTCCCTCATATGAATTTTACATAAAAATAAATCGTAGGCATATTCTCAAAGAATAATTATCCTAACAATTTGAGTTCCTTTCAGTAGTGCGTAATGTACGCCTTTACACACAGTCAATTAAAACTGAAATAAGGAGTTTCACTTGATTAAATTAAATCTGTTAAAGACAAAATGATTAAATCTTATATATTTTATGAGGCTTGTCAAAATTCTGATAGTTATAAAAACAACTTCACATAAATTAAATCTTTGATTGTAAATTAGAAAGATAAGTGAGATAGGCTAGGTTAAGACATCATAAAGGTTTTTCCATTAATTATTTTCCTCAACTCAACAACAACTCCTACAATATGTAATGGATTAATTGAGGTAATAATAAAAACAAAATGAAATTGAATTAAAAATGGATAGGATACTCACATTTAATTAATTAAAATAGTCATCGATACATTCGGAGGTAGTATAAAAATTTAAGTATTAGTTTTAAGATAGATAGGAACAGGTTAGCTAAATTTATAGGCGCCATATGAACCATGGACCTGGATCTTGAGTACGCGATTAAGTAGGATAACTAATTAATTATGTATTTTACTGGGAATAAATAAATAAATAATTATATCAAATAGCTAACTTATTAATAAATTATGTCAGGAAATTGAAGCACAACAACCTTCTTAAGAATGAGAAATAAATGTGACATAGTTGGAAGTTTACTTCATAATCGTACATTTTATTTTCCAAAATTATTGAATGGAAGAAAATTGACCGCAGTAAATAAACTAAATATAAATACATGTTATAACACTTAACACTTAACAATAAAATCTTCTAAGTGAGGCTTAAGTAGAAAAAAATTCAAATAAGATCATAACTAGAATTTCTAGAAATCATCTGAAAATGGCACCGGTCGATTACTACCTATGTTTTTCGAGTATTCCCACATAACATTTAAAAGTATTTAAATGCGCTGCGGAATCTTGCTGACGGGGTAAAATTATGGTAAATAATAATTAGTAGTGATTAATAAATTAATAGAATCAAACAAAAAAAAAAGGATGTAAAATGACGTAATTTTGCTAATACCACCAATGATAAATTTTTGTAAGCGAGTATGAAATAACTATGCACAAATTGTACCCATAAAATGCAACGAACCAGAGATTTTGGGATTTACATATATCTGGTTTTATGTGAAGGACATATTTGTAAGCCGTGTTTTAAATGATGATTATTTAAGTTATAAATGATTTTTGAAAGCCATAGTTATTACAGGTTATTTACAATATTAAAATTAGAATATTTTCTATCCGGTGTTCGTCGAAATACCCAAGGTTAGCTGGTGTAGAGCTAAGAAATCGTTTAACCAAAAAACAAAAGGTCTTTTTCTGGACGTGACCATAGTAATTCTTTAGAATTGCTTCAATAAAGTGTTAAATATCGTCAATTTATATTTTTCTAGCTCTAATGAATGGTTAAAAATGTGAATCATAAAATTACTACTTATAACCGCGAAATATGATTAGTTTTCACAAATTCGTTGTAAAATAATAACAATGAAGTAATTAATTTTAACAAAACCTAATGAATTATGAGTATTTACATTAAAATGTAAAATATATTAAGAATGGATGGAATATCGATCTTTCTTGGTTCATTTGTGGTGAGTAGTAAATTACGCTGTAATGAGGTGCTCTTAAATCATCACCCCTCCTGAGCATATCTATTGAGTTTTGAGATGTTGTTGATTAGTGCTGTTAAATCAAAAGTGAGCTTGGATGATTCCTTTCGACTGCTTTGCTCTTGTCGTTTTCATATTTAATTATCATCAATCATAAGCAACTATTATTGTAACTATTAAAAACTTTGTAGTTGAAAGTCTGTTTTCGTCATACAATTATTGAAATAGTTACGATTTAACCAAATTACTTTTCTAGAAATTTTAAACAAATCTGAGCATATCCAAACATGTATACTACTTATTCGTTACTTTACCTATCTGGCTTGAGAATATGCATATACAGCCATGGACATATAAGAAGCACATACACGATTAAATAATTAAACTCGAAATTCGACTTACAAAAATATTATTAATTAATTAAATCCATATAGGAACTTTACAACGAATTCATAGAAATAGCATAAGAACTTGAAATTGATAAAATCAACGAAGATGCATTGGATATATTAAATAGCAAGAAAAGAGATATCCTGAAATTAACCAACAAAATCGTTACAATTTGAGAAGTTTAATTCAAAACCCCTTTTAGTTAGTTAAGACTTGAATCCTACGACCCATACTTTCAACTAGCTTCTGAAACTTTTCCCTTGGAATACAATTTCAAGCTTATTTTATACCGTACCACAATTGGTCAAAATTTTTAAAACATTTTTGTGAAATCCTAATCTTAACATCATTCCATAGATCCTATAGATATTCAATAGAAATTTTCCCTCATTTTTAATTTTATTTCCAAAAGGTCTATATAGATAAATTGTATTCGATATGTCTAGACTAGGACTCAGGCTTTCATTTAAGCCACATTACACACACACAAACATTTATTTTTTAATGATATCAAAAATAGAGCATAGAAATTATTTTTCGTTTGTTTATAGAAAAAATAAAAATTAAATTTTTAAACCCCACTTGTTAGCATTTATCCGCCCCACCTTAGAATATGCACCAATTATTTGGGACTCTCAAAAATGTTTCCTTCGTTGAAGTGATCGGTGTAGTCTGCCCCCCTACCGAAAATAGTTTACTACTTTTGGGATTACAGATTTTTTCAAAACGTAGAGAAATTGCTGGGGTTATTTTCATTCATGGTGTCATTTCTAGCGCTATAAATTCTCTTCGTCTTTTAAACCTCATCAATTTTAACTCACGCCTGCAAGTAACAAGATGGCAAAACTTTTTATATCGTGTACACATCATAGAACTAATTATGGCTCTTTTGAATCAGTCTTGGTCAATTTTAATTGAATTAATAAATTTCTAATTATTGATAGATTTTAGTTATACGAGCATACAAAGCTTTGTAGTACCTGGGTGAAATCTAAATCATGATTGTGCTATAAAAAAGGTAGCAATATTCCGTAAATTAAAAATAACTCCTGTTCAGAGTCTGTTCGCTTTCAATCACTCATACGTACCATAAATGTGGATCGGAATAAATCCACTTTGTGATTGCAACAGACATCGGTGGCAGCAATTCCGCGGCTAGTCGAAAACATCAGATGACAACAATTTCTAAAAAGCGAAACGCAGCCCGCTCCCAGATAAGTTCTATCGTGTTAATCGTCTTTTACCAGCGGAAAAGCGCAAAGGAAATATGCGCCCAAAACATTTGACACTAATTACTCTGGGAACATGAGCATCAGCGAGAAATGTTCTGCTATGTGAAGCACTCGTGCAATGCAATTAAAAAATAAAGCGTGTCGCATACTGACGGTGTTGCCAGTGTCCCGCCCCCTAAGACGTTTTATCTTCTCTCGAAGCAATTTTTTAAGTATTCTTCAAGATGCACCGACGGCCAAGTTTCCATTGTTGGGAAGGGCCAGGGACTAAGCAATTTTGCCTACACTTACCAGTCCGGGACATAAATCTTTCTCGCAAATCGGGGGCCTTCTCGTTGGCGCTAATTGCCATTCTATTAATATGGCAGGACTGATGAAATATGGTTTTATAGTCGATGCTTATTCAAACGAAATGAAAGATAAATAAGTGATGTGGATTCTTTTTGAGGATTAGAACTGCGTTACTAATAATAGGCCATTAAAGAAAGTGACTCTTGTAATGACTAGCGTCCTCAGTTAATTCGTTCGTCTGATCTAAATTTGGTTTCTCGGCGTGCTTGGGTAAATAGACACATCAGGCACAGAGCCATAATTTGGGCGCTGAGCAATTAATAAATTTTGAATAATATATGCATGCGATGTTAAAATCCGACGATACGTGGTGTTTCTTTATGTTCCTCGGTGACCGTATGCAAACACCTCACGTTAGGAGCCACTCAAGATTGCGGAATATTTAATCGATGTAATTTCAAATGAATTTTTAGAATGCAAGTGGCACTGTACTGTATGGGATTGGGGGCTCTTACAAATTTATTTTAAACATGTGCAACATAAGAAATATTAACGTTGTTCGACACAAAATGACCAACGATACTAACGTTTTAGCGGTTTAATCTTTAAGGAGCAGTACTCACTATTTCAGGTGTTAACAGACCCCTGTATCAGAATATTGTTGGTTATTAAAAGACTTAGGATAGCAAAATAAAATAACAGAAAGCTAAATTTTGTATTATTTATAAACATCTTGAACTTAAACTTTTTGAATCTAGGACGATGAATCCTAACAATTTCAAAACATTCCCAAGTAAGAATAAAATATAATTTTCATAAAATTTTCAAGACCTATGTACGTCCATAGAAAAAGTATTAGCTGGCTAATATCAGGCCTATTTCGGGAACATCGGGCCCTATAAAGATTTTTTGTTTATTGACACTTTATTGCTTTTTTACGCAAGTATTATGCCGATCTCTAGCTTACAATATTTCAACTCTTAAATGTAGTAATTTTTACTCCGGTAGCCAGTGCCTCCGTATTTTGTTTTCTCACAGGTTGATCTTCGTAACTATTTTCATTTATTGCTAATTACTTTAAAAAAGTCCTCGAGATAAGTAGCTCCTTAAGTCACCATAAAAATGTTTAACTTGGCTATTTTTAAGCTAAAAATACTTTTATTGAAGTAAAGTTTATCTGTATTTTCCAGTTTTGGGTTTCCTCTATTTTATTAAGGTTTTAATAGCTCTCATAGTTTCTTATAATTCCTTATTTCCGAGAAATTAACGATAATTATGGGAAAACTGACTTACATACAGCTGGCATTAGCTGGCATCGATTTAGTTATTACAAGGTACATATGTTTTCTGCATAAACGACGAGGGGGAGTAATGATTGCCTTTTATTGATTTCCTGATTCTAATGATTCAATTTCATCATATATCTATATCTCTTTCTGCTATAGGATAGCAAATGTGTTTCGAAACGATGAGAACTAAATCGGAGGATACCCTGAGTGCTAATTTTCATAGCAGAGAAATGTGTCGATTACAAAAGATTTTACATAATTTATAACACAGAATTTTAAACAATTTTTATTAGAACATTTTATGGTAGAAGTTATAGTAAATGGACTAAATTACTATGAACCATTTTTTCTTACAGGTTAAAATATGGTTCCAAAACAGACGAACAAAATGGAAGAAGCAGGACAACATATCAAATTCGGAAGCTGCTGATCATAAGACCACAAATGCTAAAATTTTAGACAGCAAGACACAAACGAGCCTTTCGGAAGTATTGCCAAGCGCATCAACGAAGCGGTCAGGTGGTGCCCACAGTAAGCAGTATCGGTCGCTACCTTCAGAGATTTCCACTAAAATATCGGTTCGGAACACAATAAAGGTTAAAAACAAAACAGTCCATGACGATGCTACGGATGCCCCAAGGCCTGCAGAAACGCCTCCTCAGAACAATTGTTCGAGTTCGAATTTCGAAGACGAATCGGAAAGAGTGCAACCGAGCAAACTAATTCATCTCGACTGCGGTGCAAAGTTAGCCGCTTCGAAAGCCTCTGTACGCTCGACGAATTTAAACAAAAGTAGCCTGATCTCGTCGGATTATTGCCCTGTTCCTATGGAATGAATTGCGCAAAGAGACGGAGGCGTAACGCAGAAAAACAGTGCCAAGGCTTTTAGTTAGTGCAAACCATTTATAGAAATCCTTTACTTTTAATATTCAATCGGATCTCAATTAATTGACGTGTAAATATGTGTTTAATGTAATACCGAACTTTCAAAATCTGAACATCTCCTTCTAATTTTAAGGATACGTTTCATGTTTTTCTGTAATCTCTTCGACAATGCTTCCACGTAACAAGATATTTAAGTACATAGTCAGTCAGGCATTTTTGGAATATTTAAAATCATCGACGACCTACTCTAGCGCTTCTAATCCGTTGCTCTTGTGATATACTTTTACATGTTTAAGTTGCACCTACACTCACAGTGGAACCAGTATGTATTTTCTGCTAGATGTAGAAATTCAATACTATCAATTATTTCGGCGCATCAATAATTTTAATTACAAAATGTAAGAAAATCTGAGATAATAAAAGGTTTATAAAACACGTTTTCTTATTACTTTAATTAGAGGCAATCCTGGAGAAAACTATTGAAAAAATTCTATACTTTGTCTTCGAATTCTGTAGAATAGAATTTCAAGAATTTGATTTGCGTTAGGAGCAGAGCCCAACTGCGCCAACTTTAAACATTTCATAAAATCTTAGGATGTTTTAGAAAGAAGAAACTTCCCACTCATCATCACTCGGCGTTGTTGGCAGTAAAGCAAGTCAAGAGCAACATTTTTGAATAAAAAGGAAATAGAGGGGGCTTCATAGATCCAGGCTGAGTTGTTTTACCAAAGAAAATATTTCTTTTCTTACGAGTAGATCAAGAGTGAAACAACCTGAATTTTATCGTAGGAATTAGTGGAGCCTTTTCTTGTTTTAGAACTACCTGAATTCAATAAAATATCGGAATGAAATATACCGTACATGTTTTTATTATGTTCATTTTCAAAAAATGTAGATCATCTGGGGAATGGGGTCATGACCCCCAAGACTACACTGTAAAAATATTTAAGATTTTAAGTAAAGCTGTACAAACGGCATAAAAGGACCACACTTTAAACGTTTTGTTTGGGGCGTGTACGTGGTCGCCTTGTAGGACTATTGAGGCTTTACAAGGCACAGGTGAATAGAGGTCTCGTACATGGGCCCTTTCATAGCAAGCGCAGGTGTACAGGAGCCATTAAAATAAAATATAATAACATAAATTCTTTATTTATTAGTAATTTTGTTCGTTTTCATTTCGGCTTGCATTTCAACCTCGTACCTCCCATTATACAGCTATTTAGGCCTTTCACTAGAATTTGGGCTGTTGTACTATACACCCGAGGGTATAGCCTTTAGGATTTTACGAATCGTATACTGCCCTTGCACACCCAAGCCAAGCACCCTTTGGTCGAACGATGTGTATGCCCCCGCTGATCATTTTTATTAGGGAATTGCTTCTAACATACAAATCTCATTGTCGGTCCAAAATATATTTCAATCATTTTGTTGAAGATAAGCTCTTTCCAGTAAAAAGGCATAAACCTTTTTTATGCTTTAACCATATTTCAAGATTTCGCTACCACCAATTCATTAAAGGAAAAAGAAATATAGCAACATTTTAACAGGGAAATTATTCTTGTAATAGTAATGATATAATAATACTACCTCGATTATAAGCCTATACAATTTTAAATATCAGCTAAAAATACATGGAATCAAAAGTTATTAAGCTCCATGTGATGGGTTCCTCTAGAAATTACACTCTTTAATAATATTTCCCATTTGTCTGATTGTTCCAAAATGTATTTTAGGAAAGCTAGACTACACGGCGATTGATCATCAGCGCTTCAACATGTTCCGAAAAATGCGTAAGTCAGTGTCACTTTGTATAAAAAAAAAATAAATAAAAAATGTATTTGAATACTTGAAATATTTCTTTAAAAGACATAATTAGTTTTAGAATGTTAATAATTTTTATGAAAAAAATTTAGATTTTTTTTAACCTTCTACGCGGAGTGCTCTCCTTAAATACATCAGGGTAAGGATAGTGGGAAATTCAACAGTTTTTAATGAATTTATGCAAATGCAATGGAAACGGCCAATTTTGGTATTTTGATATTTTATTAAAATTAAAAGTGAAATATATAAAATTTCTTCAGATCCTTCTATTTTAGACCTTTAGGCTGCTATTAAAAATTCATTGTAATTTCTGAGCTTTCCTTATTCCTAACTTAAACCGTACTCTGCAGAGTGGAGTTTGTTTTAATAGCGATGACAATATTCTGATCATATTTGAATTTTCGGCTAGTTTTTGGCAGAATTTTGTTATTACAAAGGTTTTTAAAAGTGTTTTAACTATACATAAAACTAACTTCCACATAACAACATAAATTCATTCTAAATAGATGCAAAAACCATTTAACTAAAACCTACTGGACTTAATAGTTTGCAACAATTTAGAGCTAAACCATTGTTCATGTCTAAATAAAATACAAAAATCAATATTTATTTATTAACTGAAAATACAAACGATTGGTTCGTTATTAAAATGTGCAAATTAAAATAAATTAGACCGAAACCAGATGGATTTCCTAATCTAAGTCACGTAGGCTTTTTCAGCAGCTTCATCCTCAATTGATTTGCTTTGCAACTGCGGTGAAAATCATTGGATTTATTAAATTGTATTAATATTTGATTAAGCGCTTTGCCGATTTCAGAGGCAGATACAGTGAGAAAAATCCATTTTGGACTTTGTCCACAATTATATTATTCCCTCTTTGTTGTTCGTGGACGGATACAAAACTCCAGCCGGTCTCCTTTTCATCCCCACAAAAATCATCCCCAGTTTAAACGTATTTTAAAATTAATCACACATCTGCGTGTATATAAAATGGGCACGAATTAAATGATAGTCCATGCAGGGAAAGGAAAATATTTTATAGACTGACGTGTGCTTCCTGTATTAAATTAATGAAAACCATGTAGAAATCAATAACAGCCAATTAATTTTGTCCCTCTTACTGTAATTGAATCGATTTCACCCCGTCATTAAACATGGGCATCAATCCTTGTTGTATTAATAACAATGATGAGAAATAAATTCAATAAAGTGGCTTTTAATGGCCGTTTTTCAGATTTTTTTTTTTTATTTTATTTTATTGACTGTTAATTAACTTTAAATTAAATAGAAAACCTTTGCAGTGCACACTTAATAATCAAAAACAATCACGTAAATGCAAACAATTATTTGTAGGGATTTCATTATTTTTCCTGAATGGAACAAATGAACAAAATACGTCGTTTTGGAAAAAAAATATACGATATAAAGATTAGTTAAATACTAAATAACAGCCAAAGAGGAAAGTAACATTTAATTAATTTCAGTGACCATCAAA
The DNA here is from genome assembly GCA_963969385.1 of Philonicus albiceps. Taxonomy (NCBI): domain Eukaryota; kingdom Metazoa; phylum Arthropoda; class Insecta; order Diptera; family Asilidae; genus Philonicus; species Philonicus albiceps. The sequence continues at coordinate 7,691,231 of OZ017776.1, read as the reverse complement.
ATAATACACTGACACAGAAGATCAACTTATACGACAATACTTAAATTAATTTCGTGTTGAACTGCTTAATTAATATTTGTCGACTATCCGAAAACAAACTTAAGTACTTAAGTAGTTACTTAACAAAGTAAAGAGATACTATAGTATGGTAAAATGGTTTGCTTGAGATTTTATAAAATAAGTGTAGGGGTATATTTTGTTAGTATTTAAAAGTGCATTGACTATTATAAAGGTACAATACTAGCTTTTGTTGATAGTGTGAACAAAAATTATTATTGCTGTTATTATAAATATCTGATTATGAAACAACTGCTTTAATCAGAACGTTCTTCATAGCGAAAAATAACCGCAGAAAAGCCATAATCCATATTTAGAACGAAACCGAAAATTCGGAAAGGGGATTTTATCAATTTTCATAGATTTTAAATTTAAACAGGGTAATTTGCTAAGGTCAAGGAACAGAGATATGCCTATTAAATGATTAACGTTTGTTCGGAGACGGGAACCACCCCCCCTTTTTTTCCCCTTCCCCTAAAATCGGTTCTCCTTCCGTAAAATCGCAATTGAAAATTTGGAGGAGATCAAATTAGAAAAGTTATAAGTTCTTTCATAGACATCGTAGGAGACTGATTGATAAGTTAAGTTTTCTAACGCTATCTAACGAGCTAATCCATGAACATGAGTGAGCTTAACTTCCGTTCCCACATAGATCATTCAATTAGAAAGGCCAAAGAGGTTTCGTCCTCAACATTCCTTGAATATATATTTTAAATTCGTATAATTAAATTTGTCGTCCAACAATAGACTAGAAAAGGTTTATGTGAATTACTCATTTTATTCTTAAGACCTTCAGAGGACTCATATGTTTGATATCCATAAATAACGATGAAGCTTTTATTCTTTTGTCTTTTTTAAAGCATCACAAGTATTTTACAAAGAAACTTGCTTCTTTTTCGAATTGTTTGCAAACCTGTTGTTATTATTAACGAAGATGGATGATGACTTTTTTAATAAAAAGAAACAAATAGAACACAGAACGGTACAATTTTCAAACACGAATAATAACCGATGTGGTTATAATGGTAACCGGCTAAAATCCAGTCTCAGCTACCATAAATAGAATAAAAGTGATTCATTGACCACTTAATAACCATTGGTATATCTTTTTGAATTTCTATTTTAAATTAATTAATTTAGAATAGTCAAAATTACCCTAACACATCATAAATAGATTTTTAAACAAATCCGCACATCCGCGTATTATTTCATGGAATTACTCAGCTAGGGGAGTTTCTATTTTAATTGAATAGTACTGAAAATTTATCATCTTTCCTGAAAATTGTCTACACCAAAATATTTACAAATAAAAATATACTCGTACTATAGAAATATCGCAAACTATTCGAAAGATATCAATCTCTGCCGGTCAGAGCATCGAAGTTCAAATTTGAGTATTTAAGGACTGACCTGGCTAGAATTCATTAGTGATCGACGATCGAGTCTTTTCAATATATCTAATTAAAAAACAATTCCTATTACTTTTCATCTTAAATTTCTGAGTCTTTAATGAAAACCTTCAAATACTTATCCTATTACATCTTATATTTTATTTGTAGGTGAAAAAATTACAGTTATATAAGTAATGACCCAACAATCGGAATATCAAATTATACTTTATTTATGTGACTATAATGTCGATTAACTTTATTCATAACCCTTATAAGTGAGCCAGGGTCAAGATCAGAACCGGAACATACCTACGGCAGATCTTCAACGGTTTGTTATGTTTTGAATGACGACTATTCAACCGCAGCGAAGGGCTACCGCAGATTGCACAATCTTTGGCTAGAGGCTAGATCATCTAGCCAAAAGCAGCTCGAATCAGTATTTGTTTGAATCTAAAAGCAGTTCGATCTCGAGCGCTTTATATGTTCGCTGTAGGTTTGAATTTTGGACGATTACGATTTGGCAAAAAGATATATCTAATTAACTGAGAGTGCATTCTCATTCGCAAATCACCCAAAGATGGATATTTTAAAATCAGGCACAATATGAAAGTAGTAATGTGAAGGTTTATTACCGCCATTAGTTTCTTGTCACTGGTTAAATTAAAAGCCTTAATATTCGTAACAGTTAATGAAAATGGCTTTTTTTTTTTTTAGTTGACATTGGTGCAATTTATCAAAATCAGCAAAAATGAAAAAGTTACTTTCATAAAATATTTGAGGACGAATGGCAAGTAAATCGTTCATCGTTAGATTAAAATGAGGCACTTATTTGTCTTCCCGAAGTGTAACGAAAACACACAAAATCCATTTTAAATTATGTAACTGCAGCCGGTCTGGGGAGTAACCTGATACCTAAAAATTTAGTCAATGCCAAAAATAGACGAGGGGTCTCGTAAGTCAGGTAATGGCTATTCGAAGAAGTGATTTATATTAAATTATAAAATGCATCGCCACTTCCGGTGAAGAGGCGTATTTGTGAGAATTTGGAATTTGAATTACAATGGGAATTATTACGCATGTAAATTGATACCTTTTCTAGTGTGCTCTTTGGCGAGGCCGACAACAAAATTAATTTAAATTAGTTTTAGCCTGGGCAGGCTGTTCTTTATCAATTGACAGGGCGCTAGAACTGGTATACCCTGGTTCTAGACATGAACCCATAATTTACAACAAAAATGTTGAATCGGACCAGTTTCATTGCCAATTTATACAGTTCACTTTGTTTACCTGGTTGAATTTATTCTGCAAAATTTATTAGTAATATATACTTTGAAAATCCCCAACCTTCAGAGATATTAAATAATATCCCCCGGGGCACCTCATGATATTAAAACGAAAACCTTTCACTAGTTTTGGCGCGCTTTAAGGCTAAAAAAAGTGGCGCCCCAGTTGCACAGTAGCCGATCAGAGCCGTTCCGGAACTACATTCAATGTGATCGGTATGTCATAATCCGGCAAATTAACGTATTTTTTATTTTCATTTGCTTTCTTAATCAGATAGAGCAGAGGAGGCGGTCGGGTTCAACAGCCGAATTAAAAGAAAAAACTAGTTTTGACTAAACTTTCCAATCAAATCGACTGTTTATGGTTTTGATACGCTTCCTCGAATCTGAACTTGACCTCCTAAAGTAAATACCGTTTGTTTTCTCTAAATTTTTCTCTTAAACAGCTAATTTTTGGAAGATGATGCCACATATGACGATCAGCCTGATCACTGATCGTATCTTTCAAACACCATTGATCCCACAGAGACCAGACCTGCTTCAGAACCCCAAAGTCGCTGGTCCAGGACACAAACAGATCTGCGCAAGATTTATAAAGAAACTACAACCCTAAACCATAATTGACCTATGCATGCATGGAGCGCATCAAAATTCCAAACCGATAGGATCACCGCCTCCGCGGAATTAACTCAATTTCTAAGGTGACTTCTCCGTAGGAGCCATCAGCAGAAACTTGTTCTCGTTAGCCACCCGTTGTCTGGGATGGGACAAGCATCTTTTAAGAATAAAGACCTAGTTAAGGCTGTGAACTTATTGTCTACAGCAGATAGGCGTTATTTATTTATGTTACCTGTTTCAGACTTACGCTTTATATCACCAGAGAAGTCACTTTGTATACATTTTTTCCGCTGTTTTTGGGATTCGGTGGGTTTTTGCATTTTCTTGTATTTGGATCAAATATATAAAGTCGGTCTTCAGGCAAAGTGATCTCATTTTGTGTCGAACTTAGGCTAACTGACATTCTATTCAAAATGTGCAAGTGTACAGTACGTGGTGGGTTGTGGTATCCTTGTGATGTAATTTTAATAAATTCATATTTTAGGTGGTGTTATTTCTATTGGCACTAAGTGCTGCTGTGTCCTCGTACGAAATTATTCCGGTAATAAAGCACGATCAGGACTTGAAATTCGATGGAAGCTACTTTTATGATTTTGAAACTGCGAACGGAATCGCCCACAAGGCAATTGGTGACGCTGAAAGGGTTAAAGGCACGTACAGCTACACTTCACCTGAAGGTGAACAGGTTGAAGTAATCTATACCGCGGATAGCGATGGTTTTCAAGCTAGTGGAGCCCACATTCCCACAGTTCCGGAACATGTTTTTCGCATGCTGGAGTATCAGAGGACTCATGCGAGGGTTTACGATCCCTACAATCATGGATTATAATTTAAGAACTATTAAAGTCCAAAGTATTATTAATTATAGCGGATAACCTGTGGAGCTCCAGTGAAAACGTGTTGTGATACACTTTTAAAATAATGTCTAGTAGTGATGGAATCGTTATGTAAGTGACGCTATCCTTTGTAAATTGGGTAACCAGGGAGCTTAAAAAGTGGACGATTAGAGCAATTTTAATTTAAGAAAGGTACAATGTATAAATTTTAAATAAAGCATGTTCAACAGTTTAAAATATTTGCACTAAAGGTAGTGTCTGAGTTGACGGTATTTGGTAATTGAAGCTTCTATAATCTTGCTTGACTTTGATTTATTTAACATTGTTTTAAATTTGAAAAGTATTACTACGTTCATATTCAAAATTACACTCTTTTGTATTGAAAGGCTGACTCCTTATCCAGATGAAAATACCGAAAGATCTGTTAAAAGAGTGAGTTTGAAATAAAAACGTAATTTTCAGTAAGATAACGACCCCAGCAATTGGTGATTACTATAACTATTAAATTGTTAAAGTGATTTCCTCAAATCCTTTACGTTATCGAATTTAATAAAATAGAAAATTGAGCGACATAGATCTTCAAACATGGATATTTTTTTACCGAAATCTATACAAATTTGGAAGTTGTTTGATTGTAGATATAAAACCCGTGGACCTAAAAATACCAAATGTATAAATTCCATATCTCGATTTTCTATATATTTATAGTAAATTCAAAATCAGCGACATTGAAAATCCCTAAATGCACATTTTAATGATAATCCGTTCAAATTTTAAAAATGTCGGCCACTAAGTATTTTGAATCAACCATTTCGAATAAAATATGAAGCTTACTTTTAACTATAAAAATATTTACTGAAAAACTCTAATAACATTGATAAAGAAGGATATCAATCGTAGAGCTACAGTCTCTTTTAAAAACAGAATTTTAGAAAATTAGACTAAAAATTATAGAACGAAGCGCCTAAACACAACTGGATGTAATTAAAATCAAAAATTGAAATATTCGAAATTCTGACTTTTAGTTAACTGGAGCTAAACTTCAAAAAATTGTGTAATTTTTAAAATGTGATATAAATTTTTATAACATGCAATAAAAATGTACGACTGTAAGAGTCATCATCTGACCTCATACTTTCTCAAGGAATAAACTCTCACTATTGGCATCTCTAGGCAATTTCATAGCCACCATCGACCTTTGTAGAGGCTTATTTTAATCATTTTTATTGCCCATTAATTCTGGCCATATATTTTAATGATAGTTATTTATTTTCTACGTTAAACGAATAAACTTACATATTTATTTTTTGTTACCATTTATTAATATAATTCATTTACATAGCGGACATCTCCGATTAAATACGACAAATTCAGCGAAATCACTTTAAAACTACCTCTAGTAAATGATATATTTAATTGGTAGATACCTGCCTGTTGTATTCAAAACATTTCATTTCATTTCATTTCATTCGGGTAGTGATCTAATGATTGTACCAGTGTTACATATGAAAAAGCCGCCTTAAATATCTAAAAATATGATTTTTTTTTTGAATATATTGCTAGCTGAGTTATATAGTGAAAAACATCTTTACCATCATAAAAGTCTCTAGAGTAACTTCATAAAATCCAACACGCATTATTATGTTCCTTTGACAACGGTGGAGTATAAAAGCAATGCATTTTTGATCTTTTATAGACAACATATCCCAATTAGACAAATATACTGAATTACTCAAATTACAGGTCTGCCAAATAAAATATTTGTGTGATGTTTCATTTAATCTAAGCAGTTACATTAAAATCTTACCTCATTTTTTATAAGTTCACCCCCATAGCAGTACATTAGCATCTGAAGCATAATTACAAGAAAGAAAACTGCGTATACGGCCAAAAGGACAGGATTTGTAATATTCTGTAATATTTTCAATATACAATTTTTATAATATCCACAATAAAACTAAATTACCCTCTCAAATTGATAAACTATAACGCATATTTGCAAAGAAGCGATTAAGAATGAAGTAAATATGATTGGACTGTAAATTTGACGTAATTCTTTGGTAATACTGAACAAAGTATTGTGATGATTGACGAAAAATTTGAGAAAGCGCATTCCTTGAGTGCTATTAGAAAATTCGTGTTGTTCGAAACTTTTTCTCAAAATTTTAAAATAAGTCCCTATATTTAAGGTGATGGTAAGAAATATTCCGTCTAAAGCAGCAACGTAAAGCACTACAATATAAATGCACACAACTGTGTAAAAACTGATGAGTTCATAAATTGGGCTGTATGATGTATCAAAAGGAAACCTAAAATAAGAATTGAAAAAAAAATTGCATCTTTATGTTAAATTGATATGCTTTTCAGGTGTTTAGTGCATATTTTACAAAAAATTTAAAATATGCAATACTTACTTCATGTACATTGAAAGCTCCCGTGTAGAATTTCCATAATTTTTATTTGTTATTTTTGAATATTGATATTTGAGCAACGGAAGCAGAAAGAAATAATAACCACTGCATGCACCTCCCACGGTATAAAACTGCAAAATTCGATGTGCTATGCTATTGACTCTTTGTAATTCATGGAATTCCGCCTCGTCATCTAAAGGTCACGTATTTATATATATTTAAATCAATATAACTCCCAAATTCCCATTCGAATAGTACAAGTTCTGTTTTATAAAAAAATATTTAACTTACCTAATTTAATAAAATCTCTGAGATTTTTTATTATTTTGATAATCTTCTTCTTTTGCATTAAAAAAGTAACTATTTTTACAATAGACAGAAAATTCGTAAATGAAATACACAAATTCTCTGTAATCAATTGCACATCATTGATATAAGACAAACCATAGTAAAAAATAGGTAAAAATGAAGATGCCGCAAAAATAAATCCGATTATATGGATTATTTTAATTCCATCTTGAAGCTCACCACATTTAACTTTGTGTCCCACAAAACTTAAACACTTGATCGGAATTTTCATAAATTTAATGGTATCCATCGTAAAAGATTCCTGGTAACTGAAAGACAAAATGTTGAAACCTCCTTTGAGAAGGATCTTAATTTCAAATTACCTAAACAGTGTCGTGTAAGGTAAATTATTATAAATAAATAAATAATAGCATCAATTACATTGACTTGCGAATCTTCATAAAATGGCAACAGTATCGTTAAAACAAATTTACCTGTTTGCAAATATGTCACATTTGAGACCTTAATTATGTAATTTGAACTGTCTTTAACTATCAACTGAATTGAGAAGTTATTACTGTTCGACGTTTTGTCATTTTTGATTTATTTACTCGGTTTTTTACGTTTTCATTTACTTTTTAAAATGTGCCATATTTTCAAAAAATACTTCGAAAATTAATACTAGTAAAATAATTTAATTTTTAAATAAAAGTTCGCTATAAACAAAACATATTCCATACAGATATACATATAAGCAATTTTTAGTTATTAAAATATTCAAGATTTACGAGTAACATTACAAAAAGTTAAAGGGTAATCAGTCCGTAGTAAATGTAATAATGCCTAAGGGTCTAGAGGAAAATATATTTTCTACCTTAATATACATTAAATTAAAAATTCGGAATAATTACCAATAATTTCATGAATCGTTCAACATTACAGGAAAAATATTCCGAAAGTTAAGCGAAACGAGGATATTCCGCAAAGAGATAATTAATCAATTATAATTTTGTGAACGTTTACCAATTTTATGCCTCTTATGTTCCTCCCGAATAACAAGAATTAAGTTGTAGGATGATGCTATATCAGTTATTAAATTATATTTGTTTTAACGCATTAAATGAACTCTCCATGCAACATTTAATACGAACTTTTGACTTTAATTTAATGATCGGTTCTCTGTAAAAACAATTACACTATTCTGGGAGTTAAATAAATAAATAATATAATAAAACGAATTCCCATTATTGCATGTTTTATTCCACATTAATAGTAGAGTAAGATTTGAAGTGCGTTAAAAGATCAAATTTCACTCTTGTACTTTGTGTTTTTCTACATAAATTTAAAGTATACGAGTACTTTTCTGTGCTTATCAATTGCAAAGTGTCCTTAAAATTAAAGCTCTAATTGATCCTTAATTTTTCGCATTTGTTAGTCCTGACTAGCTCAAGACCCCGTCAACAAAATTATGGTTTCAATGATTGAAGAACTGCGACTGCAGACAATGCAGCATTAATTATCTAAATATACGGGTATAATAATAATTAAAACGAATTCTTCAATTTAAAATACCCACTCACATTCGTAAAAGTTTCTAAATTGCAATTAAATATTCCAAGTCCTTTAAGAACAAGAGGCTTCTGGGCGACTTGCATAATTATTAAATACTCCTTATTAACGGAAGGAGTACACTCATACCAAGGCAGCATATATATTTCATCAGATATTTTCAAATGCTTAAAATTTAACCATTTCCTAGTAGTTAATTCTCGACTATAATGCTAAACAAACCTCTGTAGTAAGTTCGGTAGCGAACCAGCAAAATATCAACAATTGTAAGATTCCAGCTGTGTCAAAGGTAATGAACATTACGAAACTTCTGAAATTGTTCTCGATCTATTTAAAATAAAAATTCAAGAGATTATGAATAGAAATAAGATTAACATGGCTAAGAAATGGTCGTTCCGCATTTTATTTCGCAAAAAAACACTTGAGTTATGATTAGTTTCAACTTGAAAAATGAATTTTTGATATACTAGTATATGACAATTATCTCTGTACAGACAAGTCTAAAAACATCGAAATCAATAGTATTTTTAGTTATGAATAATTGTTCTATACAATTTTATATTTAGTCTTCAACTACGACGTTTTTATTATTATTAAGTAATGCTTAAATTAAATTAAAACGATTATATTCAAGTGTATTGTAACTTCCTCCATGATACAATGGAATTCAATGTTATACAATAATTTAAAGACAAAAAATAGCTTCCGTAATTATAGATGATCTGATTGTATCTAATGCATAAAATATGAGGAAATGCACCTATTCTAATTGTTCGTGTTAAAAACTTTGCTATGGTATACTTACCAATGTAGACTGAAAAATGCAAGCACCAATTATAAAAATACTGCTGATAAAATGTAAAAATATTATAGGGCTAAAGCATTTTTTAAATTGTACGAAAAGCCTAAAAATGTTATACAGTAATAAATTCATGTTTATACATAAACATTCAGTAAAATATAGTTACTTCAAAATTGCAATATGCGGTCTTACTATCTCTGCACCATGATGCCTTTGATACTTCATACCCAATGTTAGTGCATTAGTTTCTTTAATCGATGTCGATATGATAAATCTTACAATTCGAATCATACCAACGAAATATATGCACATTGAACAGAAAAGCGTATCAATTGTAAGAATTCCAAAAGAAACAAATCCAACAGTAATTGATGATGTTAGATAGGTGAGCTGATATACTCCGGATATTGAATTGTTGTAGAAATATCTGAAAAATTACTTTTATAGAGTTAATAATAAAGAGAATTTAACAGTCTTTTGCAATGATTATGGTACACTTAATTCTGTTTTTACACGGTAGATACGTTCCTAAAACAAACCCCTTGTAAAAAATAAACCGTGTAAAAAAAATCTCGTGTACAAACATTGAAAAATAGGGGACATAATTAAAACATTTAATAAATAGATAAAATAAACGAATTCATACAAACACTTTATTAAGATCCATAGCGAACGAAAAACTTGTATAGGTATCTTTTTAATGATGGAGATCAATTTAAAAAAGGCAGTTTCAAAAAAAATTGATGAGCGAAGTGTTTCGTTCAAGACAATGAGCCGATCACATTAATCACCAGAAAGGACTGAACTTACTTTAAAATTGTAGGTACGAATTATATGGAAGCAAAATAATCTGCAAAACTCCATATATGCTGAGTCCGGCATATTTTGTTAAGAGTTTTTATAAAGAGCCAAATTGAATTAACTCAGTAAAATAACATATATAAATAACAACAAATTGGGACATTAAAAATTAAATTCAAACTTAATTCGAATGAAATCGTATTGAATTTATTTTTCTGGACCGTGTTATTTTGAAACCGTGTAAAAAGAGAATTGAGTATACAACACCACTACCTAACAGAATATGTTAAATAATTTTCACAATTCTCCTACATAATTTTTATAAATTAAATTAAATGTTTTTACGCAAAAAATATATCGTTAAGTGAAATGTTTACCGGTAATTGAAAGGATCTTCAAAAGTTTCATCTGTGTAGTTCCCCCTTAAATAGGCCAAAAACTGATTAACCATTGGCACCATTACGAAAGTTATCCATGTGGATGCAATTATTACGCTAAAGTTTTTTATCAAACCAAAACATCTTAGCTCAGCGTTACATCCCTTATCACTATTCAAATTCCGCTCAGCTGCAAATGTTTTAAAAAAAAAAAACAAATGCTTTTAACAGTCTATTAGAGGACATATGTGTTATTAAATGTTCGAATCAAATGTTTGTTTTAAAATAAAAAAACGTAAATATGAATGTTTCTTTTAAGAATGGGTTTGTCAAACAAAAACATTTCTGATTATCAAAATATTCGGTAAAACAGAATTTGGTGGAAATATTCTTCAATTTTTTATTATGATGGCACTACTTCTGAATTATTCTTTTAATTTTTGTTTTGAAGACTTTAGAATATACCTAGATAGTAATTGATATCTCATAATCCTTCAACATTTTGACGAAATAATTGTCTTTCGTTCCCTAGCTTAATAATAACGAATATGTACAGATTTTGGATTTCATATTAAGTTGCCTAGATTGATATGTTAAAAAGAAGTTGTGTAATGTTTCATATTAACACAATACATTAAAAAAAAAACACTTTGTATTACCTTCATCAAAAAATTCTGTTATTCCATTGCATAAAATTTGAAATTCAGTTTTATGATAAATTAAAGTCAAAATTGATATTACGAGGCACAAATTTCCAAGAAACAACGGCAATGCTTTTGTAATTTTCACAACATCTGTATAAGAAGTTTTTAAGAAATTAACCTGCAAGGTGAAAATATTATTTTTATTTATTATATGTAACTGTGTAAATTATGCATATAATAAGTTGTTAGAAAAGTAATAGTTTCAGAATATACAGAAAAAATTTCAAAGTATATAATCGAAAATCTTTTAAATTTTATTTCTTTCAAAAGGCAAATAATTTTATAATCACTTGTGGTATCACATTATACACAAGTAATGCCAAATAAATCCACTTTATTCTTCCACTCTGTTGATTTGGAGCAAGACCCATTTTGGACATTAGTTTCAATGAACTTTGTAAAGCCACCATCACTCCTTCAATTTGCCAAATAGTTCCGACGTTCATCATTTATACCTGCGAACTAAACGCTTGTTAAAAGATTTATTAAACTAAAAGCTCAGAAGTTCATCGCAATTTTAAACTGCTAATTGCCAGAAAGTTTGTAATTTGTAGAGAAAATAGCAAATGGTCTGATACTTTTAATTTGTTAATCATAAGCCATTTGCAGTGAAATTTCTCCTAAGCTTTAATTTGCATATTGGATGAATTTTATACTGTTTCAACATATATTCAAAAATGTTTTTTTTTTCACATTTGATTATGTTTCATTTTAGTTAAATTTTATTGAAAATTATAAGCGTAAAAATAGTAATTGTAAGTGAGAATGGTGCATTTTCAATTTCATATATGAAGACAGTAGATCAATTCGTTGAGCTCTGGTCTCAATTACATCAGATCCAACTTAGGTCTACTATTAAATAATTGTTAGATCAAATTCTATCAAAAGAGATCAAAACTCTCAACGAACGTAAAAAGATCATCATGTGTTAGTTCGTCAAAAGTGAAATATCGAAAAAAAATAAATTTAAAATTATCCGTCAATGGTCTTAGATGAGTTTTATATAAGAAAGTTTACTCACAACGTAATATTGTGATTCGAATTCGTATTCTTCTCGTCAAACCTTTTCATTTGATATCCAGGTTAAAGTATTAGAAAAATTAACTGCCAGATTATTTCCTCATATAAGCAAAACAGAATGTGAAGTTAAACAAAAGCCTGTAACAATTAGTTGATCAATAGAACAGACCTTATAGTTTCAGGTCTGTCCAAAATTTATAGTATCACTTATTTAATATGCTTGTCTGTTTCATAATCCCTTGATTTTCAAGATCAATTGCAGCTCTATATTTACTATAGACTCTATCAGTCATTTCCTATCGCTATTACTTTAGAAAGCGGAAATAACTTTTAAAAGACGAAAATGGATGTAGGGCGGTAGTTTTTAAATTTTTTAAAGCTTATACCTATAACTGTTGCTGAATATTTCACATTGAAACATTACTTAACGTTCACAATCACACACGAAAAACTTTATTTGCCATAAACCAATTTTACAATGCCGAATTTCAGTTCTCCTCAGTCGTTTTGAGTCTAGAAGGATTTATTCGATATACGCTCCCTCCTCAAGACCCTGCGGCGGGTGGGCGCGAATGTATTCAATAGCTCGCAGGATTTGGTCCGCATTGTGGATGTGGGACCCCGTTGGCTTGTAACCGTCCTTGTCCGCGGTGTAACTAGTTGCGAACTGCTCGCCCTCGGGAGACTCAAAACTAAAGGCCCCTTGCACAGACTCCACGTCGCCTGTGGCCGAATGTAAAATTCCATCGCCCGTTTCGTAGGCGAAACTAAACGAACCGTCCGGATGAATTTCCTGGTCATTCTTTACGATTGGTACATCTGTGGCTGCTGCAACGGCAACGAGGGCTAGGAGCGCAATCTGCCAATAAAAGTGCATTATATTAATTGATAGTGCATAAAATTAGTAATTATCAAAAATAACTTACGAAGATTTTCATTTTTCAGATTTGTTTGAACTGCTTCCGGTAACTGATGATGACAAAGTGTTGGTTGTGCACTTTTATAGCCGCCGTATTGTAGCCAATTTCTTAGACAAGTTATGTTAATCGGTGACTGAATTTATAATTAAAACATATTGTTATTTTAACAAAACAAATTTATTCTGTACTTTTGGCCTTTATTCTGACTTTCATTTTAAACGCCAACCCCTTGCAAGACTAGAAATTTTACGGAATGCGGTTATGCACAGACACAACGAATTTGGCGCTCAAAATGCCCGTGTGCTATTTTAGTTTATTTATTAACTATGTCAGAATTCAGGATTAGCGGATTAAACGTCATATCTATTCTTGCATTTTATTTGTCCTTGAATCTTAATAAACATATGCAAAAAAAGACATTATACAATAAATAAAAACGACAGTTAATTAATTATAACACATACCTACCTTACCTATATTGAGTTCGTAATAAAATGTTTTCAATTCTTTTGCAGATATCTAATTACAATGAAATTTCAAACCAATAAATTCCTTAAAACCATATTTTTATGTATACAGCTTAATTTTCACCCAGATAGGTACCTACATATAAAATTTCTCCATTCGCTCATATTTAAAAGCTTTTAACGAAAAACAGAACAGAGCAACCGTAAAAATAAAAGTAATTACGTTATTAAAATAGGAGTGGGGTTAGCTTATATATTTTAAAAATCTATAAAATACATTTTTTACAATTTACTGAATTCTATTCAGTTAACGATTAGTTGCTTTCATAATATTTGAAATAGCTAAATGTTAATACTACTGATATATTTTCAGTTAAAAGCTTAGAAAATGTCTAATGGATTAACGAGTATCATATAAAGCAGGTACATTCTAGGGGCAATAATTTGTTAGTCAAAATTTAACTCTTTGAAAGTAATTTAAACAAAACAGGACGTTTGGCACAAAGTTTCTTAATATTTTAGTGCTTCCAGCTCAAATAGGAACTATCGTTCCATTTTTAGAACCAAAACTGATTTTCTCATTTTCTTTAGCAGACCTATTCAATGTAGATAAGGATAGTAGTTCTATAGTTAAAACTTAATTTATTTTGTAAAAAATCTGGGGTATTATAACTCCTCCAGATGTAAATGTGTGCAAAAATATAAACAGAAAATGATAGGTTGATGACATAATAAAACGTATAAAAATCTGCAGTAAAATATTTTGTTTATTTTTGGTTTTTCCTTTTAACAATATATCTTAAATAGTACCAAATGGTTACAATAAATAACAGCATTATTACTACAGTTTACAATATATTTTAAGGACTAAAAGTTAGATTTGACCCCTGGTCTGCCCAATGAACGCGTCTAATACTTTCTTCATAATCAAAACCTTCTGAGGCTCTCTGTAAGGAGTGTCTATCATCTTCAAATTTCACCCATCTCTTATACCTTCTAACGAGATAGTAACATCCTATCATTAGAATTATTTGAATTATAGCCCAGAACACAAAAATAGCAATCAGTAAATTTTGATCGATGCACACAAGGCTGTTTTTAAGAATTCCTGAAATTAAAGAGTGAGATTAAACATTGCTCGTTATTTTAGATCTTACATAATGAGGACACACGAAAATTATAAAAATATAAGAAAATAAATCAAAATAGATATATTAAAAATGAAATCGATCCGATAACCTTGCAATTAAATCTGATATTCAAGAAGCTAGAAGAGGGTAATTTACCTACATCCGAAAGCAGAACTTGACCATTTTCTCCATATATTAAACTGCTCGGTTCGCCTAATTGAGAACTGTGTACATTTATTTTGTAATTTAGTGATACTTCCAAGGATTCAAGGGCATCATCCTGGAAATAAATACAAAATAAAATTTTCCTTTAATTAACTATCGAGCAGTAATGTACCTTTGTAAATCTATGTATGGGTGGTCCTTCAATGGGAGACTTAACATAATTTGTTAAATTTGGAAGTTCCGTAATAGAGGTAAAGGCAGAAGGGTACTTTATTTCAACCCCAGAATTTACTTCGTTTGAAACATTTCCATATAATAAATCAGTATTTCTTCTTTTTCGTTTTCCGTGTGATACCACACCATTTTCACAATTTGTCGGGGGACATAACGTTAAGCAAAAATGTATTTTAACATCAAAACTAACTAAGGAAGTACCCGCAAATTTGAAAGCATGAAATTTCGCGCGTAGAATTTTTTTATTTCCCTCAATTACTTTGTCGAGCCCGGGAAATATCATGGCATCCGTTGGACATCCTTGGCCATCTAATAAAGTTACTGAATTTTGTTTATAAGCCTTTGCTTCTAGGGATGTTGCACGAAAATCATATTCTGCATCAGCAGGCTCAGAAACAATTTGCAATTCAAGATTTTGACCAATTTGAACATCGTTTGTTTCATAACGTTTTCCTACTTCCAAAATTTGCATGTGTATTTTTGGCAACTTTGGGGAGTCGCTTATTAGCCAAGATCCCTCGTTTGGTAGTTCCCTAGAGGGAGGAACAAATTTTATTTAAATTTTGTAAGTATATTGTAAAAGAATGTTTACATTTGAGTGAATGCTAACGATGATTCCAAAGCAACATCATCAGGAAGAATACTTGAAAGGGATGTATTTGTGTCGTAAAGAATACACCCGACTTTGACCATACGATCTCCTTGAGTCTGTACGTTAATGTTGTTCTGTACGACGATTAAAGTGGAAATTAAAGTTCTATAAAAAAACATTCAGTTACAAAATAAATTGAAGGAATTGTATGCTTTTAATAGTTTACCTTTGCCTCTTTCCTTTCGGTTCGTAAGCCCTTAGTATGCCACATTTATTTTCCTTTATTTCATTTCCAATCGGAAGATGTAATACTGTTGGCCTAGAAGCAAATAACTTTCTCAAGAAACTAATAATAGTTGGGAAAATCCAAAATTTACTTAGTTTCATTTCCTTCTGTAGCACAATCTTTGGAATGAGAGCTCACATACAACTTTCCTCTGAACCAATTACTGGGAGTGTATGTAATGACCATTTCGTTTTCATCACAAGCCACTGAAACTGAGAGGACGGGGTCATTGCGAAATTATATTAAGATAATAATTACCGTTGAGACATTTAACACGTCGCATGTAAATTGAATTAGCTGATAAGACAAGACTTCTTGGCCCCATCGAGATGATATCTTCCGAATGCAAGAAACACTTTGTCGTACCGTCGGTTTCTGTAATGTGGGTTACTCCCTGACAAAAAAATCGCATCTCATGGGTGCAATTGTACTTGCACTGAAATAAATGAAATTATGCTTTCCTAAAGTTTTTGCAGTTGGAAATTTAAAATGTATCGCACCTCTCTTTGAGATATGCCATCGTACTTTACTTCCGAATACGTAAAACTGCTGTTCGAGTAGAGCTCATACGAACAATTTTCATTTTCTGCAGGACGAGTAGCGCACTGATTTTCAATATACTCCTCGTCCATTGGACCCACTCGGAATGCATCTGGTTGCATATTCTTGTCCCTATCACTTAAAACGCATTGTCCTAAGACTTCACTTTGGCTGGGAACATTTCCTAATCTGGAATGGAGAAGTAATTTAACAAAACTATAAAATAAAAAGGTTTTAATGTACATTAACAGGACCAAAACAGAAGGATAATTATCAAGTGCTAAATAAATATAAATAAGAATTGTGTGCTCCGTTTTAATGAAATTTACCAAAACTGGTGATAGTTGGATGAAAAAACAAAGAACGAAATCATAAATTTATATTTTATATAGTATTTTAGATTTTTATATTATTGCAATAAAGACATCCCAATTCTCTGTGGTATTATCAAAAAAATAATTAAATAAAAAGTTGAATGTGTAGCATTAAGAAATTATTAAAAAATTGTTGTTTATACAAAAAACGGCTTTTTTTTATAAATTATTAAGGGTTATTAAGTTTATACCTTGCGAAGTAAAAACGATTAATAAATATTTTCTGGAAGAAAATAGCGCATACTTTCAAAAATACACTTCTAAAAAGAATTAAAGGATCCCCCCTAAATGATGATTTTAAAAGTGCTGTATCTCCACTCAAAAATTATAGCAACCGATTGTTCTGGAGGTCATTTTAAAGCTACTACTCTGTAGTTTGCCAGTCATGCTTAACTTTTTTGATAATCTCCCTCTACTCTGTGTGGAGTGAAATAAACGTTGACAAAATTATCCTTTATGTTTTTCTCTCTTTAGAACTCTAAGGCTGTCGCTTCTCGTGGAAGTTTTGTTTTCGTAAAAGGTATAAGCTGAAGAAGTAAAATTATGATTTTCAACTTTAAACACTTAGTATAACTCCTTTGAAAATGATGACACAAAACTTTAAATGTAATTTTCAGAAAGTTAAAAAAAATTCTCTATAAATTCATGTTTTCCTTTTTTCTGTATTTTAAGAATTATGTCAAAAAACTATCTTTTCTTCATTTTTAACATAACTAACCGCCGCTAAAGCTTGGCAGAACTTTCGATGTTACGAGAATTACATTTTTTTTGGTCTAAGATGCCCTTCTTCTCCTAAAACATGCAACTTGCTGCAGTTTCTGTTAGTGTTCTGGACTGTAGAAAATTGAAAAGATTTAAGGAATCATTTTCTAATGTTTTTTGCAACCCTCAAAGCTCAAAAAGAGTTAAGCTTTAAAATAAGATCCGAACGATTCAAATATAATAATAATTCACGGAGATACAACACTTTAAAATTCACTTAAATTTTTGAATTTTTTTAGGTGACCCCTTAATTCTTTTGAGAAGTGTACGTTAATAATTTTGTAACCTAAAACGCCTAATATTTATAAAGTTATAACAAGTCAAAAAGATTCTTCAGAACCACTCTTTCTGGGCAATCAGATCATCCAACTTTCGTCGTACTTTTGTTTTCTGAAAAATTCTTTAAGAGCCATTACTTAATTCCCTCAGGTCCAGTCGTTGTTGTATTGTAGTCATTATCTGTTTTTAAAAACCAAAAAAAAACATATTGTTCTTTATTTAGAAATTAAACTTATAGAGAAGAACACCAATCGGCTTTAAGTAACACACTTTTAACATTGATTCATTGCATAGCTTATTTCAAACACAAAATCGTAATACGTTATAAAAAAGCAGAATCATATTTTTAGTCAAATAAATTATATAACAAAAATCAATGTTTGAAATTGGAAAAAGTAGATAAAATGTTATCCCTTAATCGCAGGAAATTTATCTTACGACAGCAAACTGTGCAGAGAAAAGAATAAATTACAAAGTTAATCTTAAGCAACGCGAAACGTATTTTAAAATCTTTAACGTACAAAATTTTGTTTATTTAGATCGAATTATGAGATAGCTTTAAGCTTAAACTTAAAAGCCGAAACAAAAATAAAAATAAAAAAATTATGTAACACGAGGAAGTTATAAAAGTAAAATTACAATTAGTGATACAATTAGCACCTTACGAATATATGAGGCCCCGAAATACCTTTTTAACACAATTAAAGTACAAGTATTATTTACTGTGTAATTTTAGTGGTGAGGTAGTCCCACTTGAAGCTGCTGGAGAAGAGCCCAAAACCACACAACCATAAATTAAGTCAGTTAACCTTGCGTAGTTGTTTTTATGCGATGGACGGAATGATGCCGAAAGGCACTGGAATTCACTCTCAAAAATACATTTTTCGGCACACTCACGCCTTGTAACCAATGTCGACACCGTCTTCTTCCCTTGGAAAACTAGACTGCTTCCCGGAATTTTAGCAATAGCCCATAATTTTGTTTTGCAATTTTCCGGAACTGAAGTTAATACAATATTTACAGATGAAAATTGTTAGGCGATTGCAAAAGCAAGAGAGAGGACTATTATTAAATATTAATGGCGAAAAATTAAAACTTTGAGGTAACTTACCATTTAGACATACTTTTTGAAAATAAATCGCATTTGGGTCCAGCATTAGTTCTTCGTCTGTTGATATGCTAGTAAAGTAAGAGGACTGTTGCAGCAAGGTGTATCCGAAGCAATCATTTTCTTCCAGTAGAAGTACATAGCCAATACAGTTCTCATCGAACTGACAAACCCTTAAGCAATCCAAATTTATGGGACCACTCCGATGCATTGTGCTGTCTTGCAGCAAACTTGTGGCAGTGCTTACATCAACAGGTGGACGAAATCCCAACACCTTTTGCAGATGAAGCTTATATGATGGACATTTCATCATAAAGGTTACTGAAATTTAAACTCGCTTCAAAATTCATTTTCTATTTAAATTTTTAAAATTTTAGGAAAAGAGGAAAAAAATCTCTTGTTTAAAGTTTTATAAAGATCGTGGGAACGATATTAAGATTTCAACATAGTCTAAGAACCCGTGACAAATTCTTACCCCCATAGAATATCACAATATCAATTGTTGGTATTCGTACCGAGATAAAAATCATTAAATTTCGTAAACTTTAAACACTTCTTTTTCTAAACTACTTCATAAATTTTGAATTTGTTTATCATACAATCATACAAAAGCCTCTTTTATAAATAGGCGAAATTCTGTTCTCTGGAAAAGATAAATTTTCTTGTTAGACTGCAAATGAAGGTTCGGGCAATTTTTATTCTATGTAACTTGAATATGACTTCAAAGCTCAATTCCATCCACCCACCCCTTCCCATTTCATTTTCCTTTACGCATAAATAATTAATGTTTGCTAAGACTGTTGTATCAAATATTTTTTTTGTTTTCAGAAAAATATAAATCGATCTTTTATTTATTTTATTTATTATGGGAATATTATTTATCATATCATTTAAGTTATGAATCAAAAAGACAGGAAGTGCTAAAAAAAGAATTTCGTAAAATGTGCCACTAACAGGTAATAACTCCAAAGTCAGACAAATTAAGAGGTATTCTGGAAATAACAAAAAGCCATAAATTTTACTTTTAAAAATTAATTGTCTATGCGTCATAAATTATTCATTAAGTTGTAAATTAGTTAAAACGAAGGTAAAGCTAGCTTCAGCTGTAATTAGAAAATAGAACCCTTTCGTTTTTGTTATTTGAAAATCAACTTCTTTTATTAATAACTAGGTAAAAACTGAATTCTAATCGGTTTGAGGATTAATTTCATTTTAGCATTATGCCGGTTATTGCACAATTTTGCATTTAAAATTAATCCGAACATACCGTAAAATGTCTTTATTGGTTTTACCTTAACTGTATTAAAATCAAGGTAAAAAAAATAATTATTTTTTAATTTATTCTTGGCTATCGAAAAAAAAGGAAATGATTAATTATTCAATAAGCGATGTCAGCATAAAACTTTTTTTTTTCAAGATTTCAACAGAGATTGCGCATGTGGCTAATACCAGTTGACTCTTTTAGTCTAAATACTTACAGATGAGTTTTGATTTTGCACATAATAAAAAAAGTAGGAATAACAATTGTTGAAGATTCATCATTACACAATCAGATTAGCATTTTAAGCCGTCAGATCCAAGAATAATTCCGATTCGATAAACAAGCTGCAGGTACACTTTTATAAACCTCCCCCGGTTTTAGAAATAAACTTCGAGAAAAAATCGTTTCACCCGCATTGCACTTGGCACCGTACCGCACTCAGAAGGTGTTTCGCAATTGAAAATTCATTTTTTAGATAATTTTTATTTCTTTTTTGTGTTTTCCTATTTTTTTATCTAAACGGAATAACTTTAAAGATAATAACTCTTAGGTTCCAGTCCTGGGGTGCATATCTATTATCGTTTCCCCTCGTCGTCTGGTATAAAACTGCTAATAAGATGTGATGTTAGTTAAATTTTTCTATAAAATTTTAGCTTTAAAGCTTGTACCGTGGTACTTCTACCAATTTCTGCCGACGTACCCGTCCAACGCCAAGCTTCTATTAAACTGTGACGGGGTACTCGCGTAAACGAAACTTGATCGGATCGCTTCATCGTAGTTTTCACTTGGGTGCATATCATCAGAGCTCTCAGAGTTTCGGTTAGAAGTGGGTAATAGAAAAAAATTACACCACCTGATTAAAGGCGCAAAAGAAAATTGAAACCATTTATTTCCAGAATTGTTCATTTCGACAAACTCAATTAGCATTACCGGGAAAAGGTTTTTATAAACACGACAACTTTTTAATTTTTGTTTTTTGTAATGTTAGGGTTTCATAAGCGAAGAAAATTTCATTCTCCTTCTCGTTTTTACTATTTTTATTACGTCAAAGAATGCCAAACTGTTAAACATGTAAAAAATTGTTTACCAAAGGTAGTTATAAATGTTAGCAAGAAAGTAAAGTAAAAAGTATTACGTCTTTTTGATCAATCCATGAATTTACTTTATGTTCAATCATTTTAGAGCTGTTGTTAAAGATTCGAAGTTTTAAAGAGAAACGACATTTTCCTTGCGAGATGTTATAAAATATCTATGCATATATTTCTTCAAAAGTCCACTCATATCTAACAATAAGTTATACTCGCACTTGATCAGTTTTCTGAATTTCTGGTTTTTAAATTCAATAAATAAATACGAGAAGTAACAATTAAAATTTGTGGATTTAATAGACGGGCAGCGATGGTTAAGTATATCAACTTGTAGATTCACCGAAATGATTCGTTAATCGCCCAGATAGGAACACTGTGAAACTCTTCCTTAATTTGGGAAACAAGGATTATAGAATGTTGGTAGAAACAATTACAGGGACAAAACACATGTAGCAAGCACATGACTATCTTAGGGATCATCAACGACCCAATGTGTCCTTCATGTGAGGAGGATGAGGACAGTACGGAGCATATCCTCTCTAACTCTCCAGCCTTCTCTCATGCGCGCATGACGGCGTTTGGAGCTGATGTTATAAGGTTGAAAAATTTCATTTCTCAATCTCCACATCTGATATCCTTAAGTTCATTAAGGCAACAAAGAAATACGGATAGAGTAGGGGTTGAATGCAATGGTCAATGTCTGAGCGCTCGAGACCTCCTGTCTCACCCACAACTGCAATAATAATAATAATATTTAATAATAAAATATATTAAACACGTTCTCTCCGGCATGTTCTACTAATGGTACACATCGGGTGGCTTGTAGCACGAGTAGTATATACACAGCAGGAGAAGAAGGATTTTTAAAAATCGAAATATCGAATATTAGCGCTGATACTCTCAAGTTGATTGCGACAGGTTTATCAGTGAGATCTATTTGTTTTTCTAAATTTAAAGGAAATAGCGCTGGTTAAAGTGAATGAGCGATATGCGATTATATTCATAGCAATGCCGAAAAGAATATGAATTAGAGTGCCGGCAGATGCCGCGAACTAAAAATAAGGCCGCCGGCAGGAACGTGTTAATTTTGTATTTCATGAATCATGTTTTTACTATTTGCTAAGATTAAACTTTATAACTTTCAAGTCACAGCAGGCCATAATGGCATGTTTTGGTATATTTGTGATAACAATTGTGTTGTCTGTGGTTTTTAGTTTTCTATATATCAAAAGTTTAATATATGCATACAAAATAAAGAGCATTAATGATAATAGATCTAGTGATATTAGTACACTATTCCGATTCAATATAGAGTTTCAGATTAGCAAAGATCGGGTTGGAGAAATTATGCACTAGCAATTGAATATGAGAAAAATTAGTGCGCGTTAGGTACCAAAAATGCTATCGCCGTTAGAGAAGCAGTCACCACACGGCGCAAGTTTCGTGGCAGACCCTGAGAAAATTCGAAAATTGAGCACCCACCCACTACAGTCCAGACTTGGCTACCAGCGACTATTTCCTTCTTTCTAATTTGAAAAAGGAGCTGAGGCCGTAGATTTGCCGAAGACTCTAAAATTAAAGAGGCTGTAGAAAGCCAGTTTAAGTGCAAAGAAAAGGAACATTTTTTTGGAGGTTTAAAAGCGTTATACGCCAGATATGAAAAATGTATTTCACCTGAGAGAGACTATATTGAAAAATAAAAATAAAATACTCATCACTTTTCATTTATTTAATGCCTTAGGCAGCGAACTTATCAGCTGCCCCTCGTAGTTTAATTGTTATACGTCGTCGATGGGTCGATTCTACTCCCATGCATAACTGATTGAGCTGCAATCAACGCACCCAGCGCCAAGAGAAGTAGCTAAACTGCGCCAACAATAGTCCATTAAACATGCATTGAACCGTGGGAATGATTTGAATCTGGCTCAAGGCCGATGGGCTCGCGACGTTTATCGAACCTGCGGTTGCGGCGGTAGCAACTTTTATCAAATTGTCTGAAAGCCAGGAACAGCACCCAAATGCAGAACATACCTGCCTGAGGTTCAGCGCTTTTATCATGCAATCACCCGTGACTAAATTTACGCAGAAAGGCGTGTTCACTTTGTGACGGTTCAATTACCTACCTTCAAAACTCGCTAATTGAATAGTACATGCATGTGAATTCAAATTTGTGTCGTTAAAATAACGTAGAAGCAGCTTCATTCATTTTTATTATACGATTTTTTATATGCTATTTTTATACCTTGATAGTTGTTAAGGTCAGCCCTAAAAAATTTGTATCGCTGGTTAGTATTGTTAAAAAACGATAATCATAACACGAAAAAATGTACAGAATTTTCACTTTATTTCAATAATCACAAATTTTGTATTTGTCGAACAAAAATAAGCTTAATATTATTGACAAAGGATTTCAAACACAAAGGTTATTTGACCGAAGAAATAAATAATTATACACCACTAGATTACTATTAAACGTAGTCGTAGAGCTGAGGACGTTATGCTTATGCCTAATTTTTTTTTTCTTTTTTCAGTTATTTCATTTATTTATTACTTTTTCTTTTATTTTTATGTCTAAATATAAAATGCATGTTGCCTGTGTTCGATGAGACTACATCGCCTCAAAAGCTGGTGTCGTTTACATAACAGATCTGCTGAACAATTAGCCGCTTTAGTCTTTGCCATTGGTTTTTATTTTTCTTCATCTAACTTTTCTTCTAGTTTTATACTTTTGTCAAATACTATATAAGCAAACTTTTCTAGCTTCTGCTGAAATTAAGTTCAGTCAAGGAAACTTAAATTCGACCACTACGTACATATATATGTATCTAAAAATAGTAAGAATAATGCACTTTTAAATTTTACGGGGAGTATTCCGTATTATTTTCATATTGCTCAAATTATAAATAAATTTAAACAAATTTTACTCTTTAACACAGTACAAACGAACTGTATACATTAAAAACACATAACCAAAGAGCATTGCTTAAAAACTTTTGTATAAATTGCACAAGTTGACTCTGCTAGTCGAGCAGCATCTACATTCATATAAATGTCTTGAAGTATCTGATTTCATTTTTCTTATAAATTTAGTTCTTGGTATCAGTCGCATGATGTTTAAAACTGGTAACGAAACGGTGAGAATACGCGTTTCTTTTATTCTAAATAAGACTCCTCCTTTATAATGCGTTCGTTTGATTTAATTGTGACTTAAGGAAAAATGAGTTCATTTTAATAATTTCTATTTAAGATAGATGCATAGTTTTTTAAAAAATCAACATTTGGTCTGCACTTCCCTCCACGCTGTCGTCATCATCCGTGCCGTCATCCTCATCGTCTGAAGTTAATGATGAAGCATTGTTTACTACATTTTCTGAAATAAGAGAAAAATTTATTACTTTATTTTAAAAACTTTTGAATTCACTATTACCTAATTATTTTTAAATAGGCTGTAGACAGCAAATATAAAATAATCAATTAAACAGTGAATCAGAGCAGTAAAAAGATACGGCACTGAGAATTTCAATAAATTAAGTAATAGTTAAATACAGGAAGGGATTCTTGCAAAGAAATTATTTTATTTCGATAACAACAAAATAGTTCAAAAAAATATTCTTAAATTCGGGTATTTCTTACGCAATTGTTTATTCGTCCCACCCGTCACGAATTCCTGTCCCACCCGTCCCAATATTTTAAGCTTCTCAAAAAATATTTGTATTAATTTTTTACTCACCTGTTTCTAAACAACAATTAGTGACATTATTTAGGTAGCTTAGTAAAATTCGATTAGAGCTTTAAAAAACCTATTTGATCTGAATTTTAAAATCGAGAACAAGTATTTAAAGAAAGGTCGAAAATTCGTGTCCCACCCGTCACCGATATAAATCTATGAATTTAACAAGATTAGAGCAGATATCAACGTTTTCTACTTTAACTTTTTTTAAAAAATATATTTAGAAATGCTATTGTGAATGAATGTAAAAAAATTTGTAAAAATATCCCACTCGCCACTATGGAATGACCCTTATGCTACTATAGAATTTTGAGAAAGTCAATTGGTTTTATCCTTGCGATACAGCTTAAAGTTTTAAACACAATTGGAGTCGTTTTCCATTCAAAACTTAAAAAAAATGGTTTTATTCGAACAGTTAAAACACATTTGATCTTGCGATCTTCACAGTTGAAATTTCAAGCACATTTTTTTTAAACGCAACTTTAATATTTCTTTTATGTGTAGACAACATTTTGTTTTTAAATTTCGTTCCAAAGTATAAAATTATTGAGAAAAAACCATCGATAGTTTCGTTTATTTGTTTTTAGCCAAACTTAACCACTGCACCAGTGAAATGTACTAGTCCTTGCATACTCACATAAACCTTTTTAACGTATAATGGGTATGTTCTAAGCGTAAAAAAACGTGATAGTATTCATGAGAATTTTTATTTTGCCAATTTGAAAATATCCCTCCATTTATGAGTTAATTAAGTAAAACTTGCAATAAAATCCTTTGATTTTTAGAGTGGCAATTAATAGTAAAACGTATAGTACTACCAAGTTTTTAGCTTATAGTGTTACTATATCAAAATTTTATTTTTGTAAAATTCATCCCTCAAAGATAATTTTACAAAATTTAATGAGGTAAATCCAAAAACCTTTTTTGGATCGCAAGAATCGGGTTTCCAAGATATGACTCCAACAAGAAAGTCTCTTTCCGGATGACCAGGATAGTGTTTTACGAATGGACCCCCCGAATCACCATTGCATAACGCCTGCTTTTCGCTTCTATCAGCAGCGCATATCATGTTATTTGTTACACGATATCCTTTTGCTTTCTTTCTGCACGTGTTGCCTGTGACGACAGTAAGATTTGCCTTCTTAAGATTCATTGACCTTGTTCCAAAATCATCAGTCCAACCCCATCCTAGAGCAGTTAACGTTTCGCCAATGTAGTTTTGATTATATTCGATTTTAATCTTGTTCACAAACTGATTAAAAACAAGCGGCGTTTCCAGAAAAAGTAGAGCAATATCATACTCGAAATATGTATCCTGGAAATATGGATGAAACCATTTGTGGGAAATTTTTGAAACCTGTCTCGGTTCACGAGTCCCGCCCCGGTACATCGTACCAGCACGAATTCCAATAATATCGTTATCGAAATTATTCACACAGTGAGCGGCAGTTATAATGACAGATTCATTAATTATTGCGCCACCACATGCATGACCTCCCATAAGTTCTATAGATGCCATGTAGGGATATTCTCCATCAGGAAGGTAAATTGTTTGACCATCACCTTCTATCACTGGGTTACCGACATTCTGCCCGTTTATAACACCTGCCTTTATACTTAGAGCTAACGTCCGAATGATGCTGGTATGTAAGTTGCACACTATCAAAATGGCTAGTAGTTTTCTCAACATCTTTGAATTTTCTGATATGCAATTTTAAAATTATTAAGCTTTTATACAAAAAAAATGCTATAAGTCTAATAAGATAGGAAATAAAAAACTCGATTAAAAGATAAGTCTGAGTAAATACAATTAACAAGTGTGTCAAATGTGTTTACTCAGCCGCCCATAGAATGAATAATTCAAGTCAATTTAATATGAAGATAAAGGCATATATGGTCTTGGTAACAATCTGCAATAGATAGCAATAAGATGAAATGTACAAAGTTATGAAATTCATAAAGTTTTTGGTTTGCTCAACTTGTTAAAAGTAAAACTGAAAAAGGAAATATTTTCCTGGAAGTTATATATTCATTCACCTTTAGTTTTTTAAGCTCGCTCTCAAAAAGGCAAATTATTTAAATATAAATACAATTTTCTGACGCCCAGATTAAATGAATTAAGTCTAACCATATCAGTTAAAAAGAAACCTAAGCAACTGAACGTGGTAAGCAGGTAATCCAAGTTCACTATTACAAAAAGCACTATCCGAATTTTATTATTCATTGAGGCTGAAGTAATGTTGCTCAATGAACTGAATATACCCGCACATTTAGTTATACAGCAATAAAATGACAATAACAAAAATTATTTCCATATCTATAATAGTGAAAAAGAAATGTTCAGAAATATTGAACATGCAACTCTAAACTTCACGCCAAAACTAAAATCATACCCCAACTAGGTCAATTTAATGTTATTCTTTAGTAGAATTGACGCTAACTACATCAACTTATGTCTTTTATTATCTCGGTAAAAAAATATTACACTCACCGACGTTAAATTCGTACCATAAAACAATTTCAGACTAAGAGTTTATTGTTTAACAGCGAGCAAAATTTGTATTATGCATATATGTAGTACATAATATAAAACCTTAGCTCAAATATTGTGTTACTGACAATACTGAGTCTATTTATTATTATGGTATTTTATATTATTAAAAAAATATATTTATTATAATATAAATATGCTCGGTACACATTTTAAAATAATTTTTGGGACGCAAAACGAACGTAATTAGTTGAATTAGTTAAAAACTAAATTATTAAGACACTGTTTAGGAACAAAATTATTTAAAAGGAAACATACCAGCATTATTTACTCATACTTTAGAGATTCGGATAAAATAAAAACAATATCAGCACAACACAAAACAATGTAAAAAGACCAACTGTTCAATATTGACGAAAATAATGAATTTGGATACATCGAAGAATAAAATTGTTAAAGTATAAAGACAATTGGTTGAATTTAAGCGAACAATTTTTAACCATTAATAATTTTGGTACTGCATGTATTATGAAGGTTAACAATGAAACTATTTCGTTATAAGTTTCAAATAGTCTTTACTTTTTATTTTATTCAATCATTTGGACTAATGTGGGGACATCATTGCACCAAAAGTATTAAATGATTTTTTATTCTTAACTTACCACAGTTTGGCTTTCCTCTGGTACGTGTATTTGCAAATTCGACACCATGTTTATCTACACACCAACATACGCCGACCGAATTATGGCATTGAGTTGGCTTGTAAAAGCCCTGAGCATCACAATCTGGTGCATAAGCTCCTGTACAAAAGTAATGCACTAAATTAATTTTGTTCAAAAATTTAAAATTTCCCTACCTAGAAAATCTCCGGCGATTCTTCTCCTGACTGCGGCACATGGCCTATCTGTCTTTTCAAAGCATCTGCACCATTCCCTTGTATTAATTGTATTTTCCTGGTCCAGATCACAGGTATCAATAAATGGTTTAATGCATCGTTCGTTTTGATCGTGTTCCAAGTCGTATAGCTCCTGCAGGGACAGTAGACCATCGTTGTTCAAGTCTAAATGTCCGAACATCCATTTGGCCTCGGTTTTACAAGCTGGTGGAAAATGAGCCTTTGATTTTTGACTATGCTGCCGGCGTTTCTTGCTATCAGCCATTATAACCGAGAACCAATCAAGAAGTCTATTTCCAATAGCCGTAAGTTGCTGTTGCTTACATTCGACCGATTTTGTTGGAAATCCTTAATTATAAAATTGGGTAGGATTTAGTGAATAAAAATTATTCATCTTACTTGAACTGGTACCTAAATTCTTTACATATTTTTGGGGCTTATCAATTACTTCATTGTAGCCACGAATTTTATGTTTATCATCTTGATACTGATTGTCCTGCAAAATTAAATTAAATTTGGTTGTTAAAATGTTGCAGTTGAGGATATATAAAGATATCAAATACTTAATAAAAAACATAAAATAAAAATAATAATTATGTTATCCACTACAAAAATATTCATAGCATTACTACTAATATTATAAATCTTATTAAATTAATTTATACTACACATTTTTACATTTTTAAAACCTTGTTTACTAATAAGAAAAATACATTCTATTCTATAGAGTCTAACTAGTTTATGTAAAATGCTGTATGCAAAATATGCATATAAACACTATTCAATTTTATATTACCCGGAAAAGCTTTGATTTAAAAAACAATCTAAAAGCAATCTCTATTTAAATATAAAAACCGGCACCGAAATGGAAGGTTACTTTTTAAAATACTTATCCATCAGAATTAGTACGTATTCAATTTAGAGTAGAATAAAGCAATAAATTTTATATAGGCTACTAGACTACATCATAATTAAGGTGTCAAAAGCCCGTGACATGATAGGTTTTGGAAACAAGAAATGTAGATGGTAAATATGCAGTAAACTAGCTCTACCACTGCAATATAAAATAAATTAATGAAAACACGCTGCGCACCTTTTTATAAGCAGTATACTTCAAGTACTTGTAGTGTTTGTTATCGTACTTAATATCCTCCGGTGTGAAAGTGAATTGAGAATTAATGTGATTATAATGCTGATTGTTGTCGTCTTCTTCCTATAAAAGCATCAAAAAAAATATATGTTGAATACATTAATTATGGATGCAGTATTAAGTATAACGTTATTTTAATAGATCCTCAATCGATATGTCTTTATGCAAAACCGTTTAACTAGTAAAGATTTAAGATGCTTAATTTTGATTATGAGCGAAACAGCTAATCAGTTAGAGGTAGGATTATATGCTAATTATAATTTCTATTTTAAGATACAACAAAGCGCTTCAGACGATATTAGAAGTTATTTTTGATGAACATTTTAATATTGAATTAATTTCATGCAATATCAAAAAATGCTACGCTACGAAAGAAAGGATCTGATCTTTCTTAAATTAAAACTTGACACAACAGGATTTTTGAATGAAAGAAATTATTGAGAATTAAGTGAAGAACTCTTTATCAAATCTAAAAATACCACAATGCATAACATTATTTTCTAAGAGAAAAAAACAAACTAGTTATTCGATGTTTATTAGTAAAGGCAACTTAACTCGATTTTAAATAATTAAAATACCTCTTTTGCGACTATGAAAGTTAACAAATTTTATCTAACAGACTTTTGTTATCGCAATAACCAAATTAAACAATTTTACCTGCCTACAATTCACATACTATTTTCAGTGGTGATGACAATACACAAATTCAAATTTGTTGGCTTGCTAACATGCCGAACAGTTTTTAGGGAAAAAATGAATTAAATTCGACTTAAAAGTTGGAACCTAAACTGCAGAAAATATCATAAAAATTGCCTATTAAAAGTTTTTTCCCTCTTTTTAATTTTTACCATTTCCGAGATTATTAGTCATTAATTTGGAACAAAAATTCGAAGTCTTCCAGGTTATATTGTAAAGCGAGGCACTTTGACCCACACCTGTTATTGAAACAATTTTATTAAAATTGCTATTCAATCGGAAATTGTTTGTCTTCTCGGAAATGAGGCCGCATTGGTCTCTATACAAAGAGATCAGTGCCCCACACCAGGCCTCTTTTTGTTACATGTTATTGGAAAAAGTACTTAAGAAATTATTTACCAACCTATATTCCTTCGTGTGGGAGTTTCTTACGCTTATATTTTCAAAAATGCTGAATTCGTTTCTAAGACTACCTTTTTAATTGTATGTTGATTGAATGAAAATAGAAGGGATAGTGAATTTAGTTTGAGAGCCGATAGATTAATCAATCAATTATTATTAGATCAGTCGAGTTAAACAAAATTATATGCTTAATAAAATAAATAGCTAGCTTTGTTGGCTATCATTCGAAAAAATGCGTAGAGATCTGCCTTTTATCTAGAGGCCAAGCATTCAATCTACACCTGAAAGGAAGAACTAATAATGAACTCAAAACTATTTTCAAATATATTTAAATTTAGCATTTTTTCTATTTATCTAATTTATCCTGTATTTGTATAATCATTTTGATTTCATTTCATAAAGAACAAAACCAAATAAAACGATTTTACTCACGTCTTTAGAAAAACGCGCCTCTTGTTCTAAAGTCTTTTTATATTTCGAATTAAAAGCGTTTATACGATCGATGCGTTGTAAGCTTTTGCCCTCTAAATTTTCTGCAAAATAAAATGGTATTAAACAATTTTATCTCAAACAATTATTTATTAAAAATTACCTCTGCATGGGCAAAAACCTTTACATGCTATTCGAATTGAAGTGGAATGTATACAATTATGATAATCCAGCCTGCAGAGCGACGAATAAGTTCTGTTGTCAGTTCCGCACAAAAAAGTTGGCTTAACTACTGGGCAGGTTTTACAATTCCTAGAAAAATATTAAAAGTTTGCATCCTTATAATTTACTGAAGCAAAATATTTATGACTAAAATTTATAATTAAGAAAATAAACTGGACTTACTCTTCATCTCTCTCATTTCCTTCTGTATCGTAGAAAACATCATCCTCTTTTGAATTTTCCTCTGATGTATTGTTGTCGTCCTCATCATTTGCTTCAACAGCCGCCTTTCTTTTAGCCTCCTCCTCAAGAAATTTCGATTTTGATATTATCTCAACTCTAAAATTTTATATTTTTTCCTTTATTATTCATAATAATTCGCTATGAATGAAAATGTTAAAATTTTAATTTATAATTAACTTACCTATTTTTATGAAGTTCTTTTTTAGATACACAAACAGCACTGAATGCATCCTCCAGCAAACAAAGTTCTCTCTTCTTACAATTCAAGGGTCTGCAAAGGTCACCTAATAATTGAGAATAAATTTAAACCATCATTAAAAATAAGCATTTAATAATTTTAAACAAACAAAATAACAATAACTAAACTTACTTGTTGGGTCATGAATCCATTTTTTACGCTCTGGTAGTAATTTTTGAGAGGACTGTGCACGTTTATCTTCCTAAAATTATGAATAATTTGTTTAATAAACAAGAAAACGAGAAATAGCAAATTGCTCGAAAAAAGAAATGTGATAAGATTTTATAAATTTTATTTGAAGCAGTTTTCAAAATTATCACTGTAGTAATTATGGTTATCACTGTACTACCGCAGATCTTGATTATCGAAACCTCACTGCAATCATAAATAGCAGGTAAAACAAATCTAAAACAACACTAATATTAAAACAGACTATCGATAAAACACACTAAGAAATATATGCTCAAAAGTTAAGATAATATCAAAATTTTAAAATTTAAATCATTCATATTTTTTTTTTGTAATGTGCTCATCGCAAATTATTTATTAAATCGAAATTGCACCTACTGATTTTAAAGTCCGCACAGACTTTATGTTGAGTTAATGTTGCTTTTAAAAACTCATATGATATATGTGAATTTAATTATGATGAGTTTTCTTTGCTCACAATCATTTTACAGCAAACAATTTACTGAGACAAGTTGCCGTAGGAGCTCAATTAATTTCACCTGAGATTAATGTTCTAAATAAATTGCATCGAGAAACTAGATCAATCTTGTTACACATTTCACCTCCAGGCAAAATTAAGGTTTAATGAGTGTTACACTAAAAATTCTATTATTAATGGAAAAGGTATGAGTGTGAGGTTCATATTCAGTCATATGTAAATTAAAATCCTTAAAATTTATAGTAAATTACATATTGTACCTAAATACAAATTTCATCCAAAGTGATATTGTATATTTTTGTTTTCAAAGTTAACTTGCTTGAAAATTAATCAGAACAGCATATTATCATTATTTAGTATTATTATCATTAGAGACCAAATGAATGAGAAGCCAGCTAAATCACTCTAGGAGGTAGATTTTTGAGAAAGGGTACCTTTAATATTTTTTCTTGATAAATCTTTTAGGTTTTTTTATACAAAGGTTTCTCGTAAATATTTGTAGACATCTTGAATACCTATCAGAATTGTTTTACTGCTTTATTTTATAAAACAAGTTTCGTACAGCAATAATTACAAAGGAATGTACAACGTTAAGTATGCCAAGATGTCCACAAACATGAAAATGTTATTTTGAAGCAATTGTTCTGATTGTTGCGATATATTTTATTATTTAAAGGTGGATTTTGAGCTAGATTCACCTTAACTTAATCTCATTATGTGTGTAGACTCACAAATATCTAAGTTATTTATATATGAGAAAGTGTATTTAGTTTATTTTGGTTTAACTAACGCAGGTTAAAAATTTTACGTATGAATTATGATATCATAATACCATTTAATTTTAAACGAAATTATCCACCTTCAGCCCTTCATTTCCGAATTAATTTTAAGTTACAAAAGAGACCACAGCCTATTCGAATACATAAAAGAGTTGTGTAGTCTAACAAACTATAAATGCATTTATTAGTGGCATTATTCTATCATCTTCGGCCAATTACTAGAAAGAAAATTGAATTATATTTGACCTGATAAATTTTAAAGATTTTATAATATTTACGCATTTATAACGAATATAATTAAAATTTAAAACATTTGTTAGTGTAAAACAATTGGTTTTTCTTATCGTGATCTTGCCCACATTTTTCATTTCACAAAAGCTCAAAGAATGGAATAATAACGAAATTTTTGTGTGATTACTGACCCGTAAATATTATGAATAATGAAGAGTCAAATCTTTGAATGTACAACGTGAATAGGGTTTGAACCCACCAGCACCTGCATAAGTATCCAAAACTTCTTAATTAGTTTAGAACCCCTTTACAAAACTATCCCTTTGATAAATTGGATAAGATTGGTCATGGCTACAAAACGGTTTTATCATTCATCATTATTTACCTACTTTATCAGGGAAAAATTATTTAAATTAAAAATAATTGCAACCAATCAAAAATTTCCAAATGAGTTATTATAGCAATCACGAAGTACCCTCAACACCCCAGTAACATACATTTAAATAAATACTGCAATCATATCTGCAAAAGGGCAAACATTTAATTTGCAAGGAGAGCTTGTTACTCAAATCTAGGCCTGCAGAGGTTTCGTATTTAATTAAATTATAGATTTCGTCTATAACACTTCGTCTAGGTCAAAATACGAAAAAATTTTCATGAAATTGGAACAATTTTTCTAGTTGAAAAGTAATGTTTAAGTAATGTGGGAGTATAAAAGTGTCTTTCTTGTTTGAGAAACATTCCGAAAATGCCTCGATCCTAACGCCCTCTGGCGCTTTAACCTTGTAATACATTCGGTCATCCAACGAACATTTCTTCACGGCTGAATTCCTTAAGTTTTCACTAGTTTTCTACTACAAGAAATTCTCAGAGTTCACACGAAAACTACATGCGGCAAAATAATCAATTCAAAGTACACTCACTGTATGTACCTACGTACACCCAGCAACAACGATACATCGGTAAAATGGTCAAAACACCTCGACTTAGTGTAACTTTGGAAAATCGATAGGGAATTAATATACTATCAGATATACACACGCCCGAGCATATAGCAGCAAAAGTGTGCTTTGCTGACACTCTTTCAATTAATTGCTGTAATTATGCTAAATTTTGATACGGATACAAGATACAAAGTGGTATCTTCCAATTACCCTCTATTTGGTTTTTACACCCTCGGGCTGGTGAAAAACTTGAATGCAAAATAAATAAAAGCAAAAAGGAAAATAAACTCGGGTCCCTAAAAGGTAAAATGAAATGAAAACAAGGAATATTTATAAATGTTTACTCGAAAGGTCTGGTAAAGTAAGATTTTCGTTTTGCTCTCTGTTCGACTTTATCCCTCTCTGGTAGATGACTTTCTCGTCATTATGTAACTCGATTTCTGAAGCTGACTTCTACATTCAATTGAATTTTCCCAGCCAATTTCTGTACATCCGATTAAAATTTATTGATTTGTTGCAATAAATGTACGTGTATTCTATAGGGATCACCTGAAACCGCGATATCGCACTGCTTACCTCATCCACAAACTCGAAATCACCTTCATATTTCTTCTTTTTGCCTTGGACTTGCACTGATATCATTAACACCACACACAAAGTCGTAGCAAAAGGTAAACACTTCATATTACCTATTTATTATTCCTCACAACTTATCAAATGATAGATTAAAATTTTTGTTCGCGAAAAACTTTTAGCCGGAAATAAGTGCGGCTAGGAAATAGTCACAACCGGAGGTAGGATCTACGGCCGAAATTAATGTCGCCAAAATGGGAAAAAATTAGCTAGTTATCGACTCCCAAACACAACTACCGCTGGTACCCGAATCCAGACTGGCTCTCAAGCAGTAACTTCTGTCGGATGCAGACCGAAGCAGAAAAATCCCATTTATTTACTAGATTTCTTTTGACGGGTAGTCTATCACTGAACACACCACGGAACTATTGAAATCGCTCCTTCGAATGTAGTTCGGACTTTCCTGTTCGCATTAATGCTAAAAAGTCACATAAGAAAAGGACGAATAGAAGGTTCTCGGTAAGCAGTAGGTACAGCGTACAGTCGACATCCGCAGCAAATTGCCGCTTTTAGTATTAAATTTTTTCGCCACAAACACACTAGGGTTTCCTGCGCACCAAGGGTAGATTTCTCTTTGCGCAATTGTACTCTCTTTCCAGACCCGACCAGTGTCCTCGATACTGAAGAAATCGATTTTCCTATGACACAATCCCTCAACACCCTGCACAAGTCGAAGAAAGAGCTTCGCAAATGTAACCAAAAATAAAATTCTTCACAGACTTAGCACTAACAGAAAATATAACACGCACTTTCGTTCTGAATCCTATTAGCAAACTTAGCCCTAATCGGTTCACCGCCGAAAGATGCTCTGAGACCAATCCAAATTATTAACTAATGCAAGTCAGA
This sequence comes from Philonicus albiceps, assembly GCA_963969385.1. NCBI lineage: Eukaryota > Metazoa > Arthropoda > Insecta > Diptera > Asilidae > Philonicus > Philonicus albiceps. The sequence continues at coordinate 7,655,272 of OZ017776.1, read as the reverse complement.
GTAGAGCTGCAAAGAGCTAAATAGAGGAAACATAGCATCAATAGTAAATTAATAATGCATCCTGCCATCAGCCTTTGAATGGCATTAGTGAACTCAAATGGTAATAGACTGAACAGACCTAGAAATTTGCAAAGCAGCCATAAAGCCCAGACCGACCATTGAATCGAATGTTTCTCTACGACAAGACAATGGCAGTGCTTAAGATACACCGTCCCTGCAATGAGTATATTCAAAGATTCGATAAGAGGGCGGCTCAAGTACACCGCAGATGAGCTGATAGCTTAGATAAATTCATTGTTGGTAATTACTTGAGCTAGGGGTAAGTATCTCCTCAGCCCGGCATTGAAAACTTGATTATCATGCTTAACAAAACAATTAACTTTAAAGGATTTTCTATTCCCAAGCCTGGTGCGAGTGCTTAAGAACAATTTTAGTATAATGAAAATCATCTTAGTGGTTTGAGATTTTGAACATAAAAATTCTGAACATATTGGGGATCCACATACGTGAGGCGGCTGAATTGAAAAAGGGAAAGGAAAATCATTGAAGCTTCAAAAGGTTTTCTACTCCTATACACCTCTTCTATTCTGTTTGAGAATCCTACTATTAAAACAAATACCTTTGCTGACTTGTTCTAATTAACTATTTTATAGCTATGAGCGATGTAGAAGCAAACCTAGCAATTTTCCCTCTTGTAAACAGAAATAGATAAAAACGTTTATTTCTAAATGAAAACTGCATCGAGACAATGTTATTGCATAGTAGTAGGATGTATTTATAACTCTAATTAAATCGGCTTAATTACTTTTAATACATTATTCAATGCAAAAAAAACTTGCATTTAAGAACCCGCCAAAGAAAAATCCTAAGCATCACTCGTACGTATTATAAAGGGCGATTTTGGCTGACCTTGAATTTCTAGAGCTTAGCAAATTGGAAGTTTCAATTAATGATGACTTAAATTGCTTTTAAAACCTAAACTGACTAAAAAATCAGTCAAAATATAATTATAATCGTATAGTTATGAATTTATTTTATTTATTTTGATTGACGAACATTTTTTCGAGGTCTTACATAAATTAACATTAACATTTCCGAGTATAGAGAGGAGTCATAAAAACTCAGAACTAAATTCAAATGAAATAATTTTATAGTATTTTAATATTTTTTAAAAAACAATTGTATAAAAATATCTTTTTTATCATAAATTAAAGTTTGTTTCATTTATTTCTTTTTCAGCAAACTGTTGTAAGTACTCAATTTCAACTGGGTGCAACTTATTTGAAGTCAGCACAAGAGAGTGTAAGGGAGGTCCTAAATCGGTTTCGGTCATTTCCTTTAGCGTTCTTACAGAAATTTTTTGCGTATCATGTCCTACTCTTGCCAATCCAACGCAAATTGACTCAGGTGTGATGAGACCATCGCTTCTTTGCTTTACAATTTCTAGCAACTGAGTGCAGGCCTCGGCAACACTCATAAATCGTGGTGGTTGATACTCTTTCTTCTTTTTCATCAAAGACTCCAGAGTAGGCTCCTTCACCTTTATATCGAGCAAGCAAAGCGTGTGCATGCCGCTAGCTCTATTCAGTTTTATTTTGTCGTAGAAACTATCGGGTCTCCACTGATCATCCCAATAAGGAATTGATACAGTCTCGCCGAAGTGGTACAACTGAAGTCCACAGCATCCAACAGCGTTCATTATGGACGCGTTGTGAATTACCTTATAAGGAATGCCCTTTTCTTTTGCGCGCAAAATTAAATCAGTGTGGGTTGTTGCTCCAAAGGGGTCACCGACGACCAGCAGAGCAACATCCACATCTTTTGCCTCTGAAAGGATATCATCTGCACCCTGTTCGACTAGATCTCGATCAGCGACCAGTAATGGTCGTCCGTAAAATTCTTCCTGGAAAATTTTTTTTGGCGAAATATAATACAGACATACAACAATAGAAAATTAAAGTCTAAATACCAATGCTGCTTGACCACAAGGAAGAATCGAGGTGTAAGCTTCCAAATAGACCCTTTCGCAGGCTCTTATTACCTCAAGACCCTTGACGGTAACATCTTTTGGATCTCCCAAACCCAAACCAATAATATAAAACATTTATGCAGTTTAGATCTGAAAAAAAATAGCTTTTATTTTGTATATGCGATTCTATTCATATAATAAAATCGTGATGAAATGCGATATTTTATGAGAAAATTAAGGGCTACGTGACGATATTTCGAGGATTTTAATTAAAATTAATCTATCATACTGGAGGGATTCGACTAACATCTCCGATAAAAAATATCACACCTAGGGCGTTGAGGACTGAGCAGTAGAACATCTGTGTACTAAACTCAGTACATTTAACCTGGAGAATTCCCACAGGTGTAATGGTAATTACTTGATTTTTATTTATTAATAAGCAGGGTTACATTACAATTCTAATAAAAAAATTAACCGAAGGGTATAACAAATTATGTTTTAAATAAATCGGTTGGTGAAGTGCTCGGAACAGGTACTAAGCAAACTCTTTTATAAGACTCCATACCTTGAAATGAAAACAACGGAAGCCTTATAGAGCCACCTGCTAAGAGAATCATTTTCTTTAAAACGACGATATCAAGTTTAAATTAATATCAAATGCCTACGGTTTACAACCTCATGGTCCTGCAAAACATTCCTGAGTGGATTAAAAAAATACGACCTTTCAAGCATATTTTTGTACTGACAAACTGACTAGTCACCAAAACATAAAGGATATATTTCACTTTGACATAGAATCTTAAAATTTGGAACGAAGGAAGGCCGCATGTCATAAGTAAAGGAAAAAGATCAAAAATCATTAATTTCTAATTCTGTGTGGAATTATTACGTCGCAAAAGCGGTATCTAACCCCAGTCATTTCTCTAGCACAGGGAAGAAACGACAGTTCTAATAGTTTTAACGGACTTTATTGAAGAGAAAAATGTAAAGAATCAAACGAGATAAAATAAATAAAAATCATATAATAGTTAGACCTCTAAACTACCAAGGTATATTCCAATTTTGGAGGTCGTGAAAAAGCATTAAACAACACTTTTAAGACAAAAGGATATGTGTTATAAGATGCCTTGAACGACGCTTAATAAAACCATGTGTTTAACTAGTTTCATTTATTTATGTGATCGATGTACTCTTTATGATAAATGTTTAACCAAGCAACAAGGGCTAGTTATGAATTTCATAAAATGTAAAATGAAATACATATTTCCTTTTAAAACAGGTAAAATTATGTGTTAAAAGTAGCAACAAAATCAGTTGTGTTTTAGTAGTTATGGATAAAATTTCGCCTAAACCTAGATCAAGTTTGGTCTAATTTAAGTCAAACTGAATAGGGTTACCAATCTCTGGGAAAATAACAATCAAGGATAAATACAATCTTTTCAAAGGTTTCTTAAACAAATTTTCTATGCTCCCCTTCTGGGGAAAAAGAAATTATCGTTTTATGATAGCTACTACTACGTTTTATAAAGAAATTGATAACTTTTATAGCTCGTAGCATAGAAATAGCTGCAATCTACAACAGAATCACAATGGGTATTAATAGCAGTTCCCGTTTATAAAATTTTATTGGAATTGGTTAAGGGATATAGAGAAAAAATAACTAGTTTATTAGTAAGGATATATTACGCCTATGCTAAGCTAAATTTTCATACGATCTTCCGGACGTTATCTTGATTGCTGAATATGTCTCATCGTCGTTGCTATTTTGAAAACGGTCAGTTTCATTATAAGATTTCGGAAATGTATATTGCAAAAGAAGGAAATTAATAACTATCTTTCTTAAAAGCATAAAACGAAAGAATAAGTTGCATTGCCTTGCAACAGCAATAACATCGCTTTATAAGATGTGTTTCAAAATGTATTTTATAATTGTTAATTGCATTTACAACTGGTACTGATGCTATCTGCTATAAACTTACATTTTAACAAGTTATTTAAATTCAAGTAAAACCAAAAAATATTATAACAAACCGGTGCGCACCACGCACTGGATGTCCAGAAGTGAATTATAACCTCAAGTTTCGACAGAATTGTCAATTGACTGTCAAAACAAACGATTACCCACTATTTCAGAGACTAGAACCGCCTAACAGCAAATTAACAAACCACACAGTTGCATTAAAACTTTGACAATTTTCAAAACAAGTCTGTCATTTTTTTTTTTAAAGTGTTGGTTGTACCAGTGGTTGGGTGAAGGAGTTGGGCTGCCTGCATTTAGCTTGTTACTAATCGCATTTTTCTCAATAATTTTGCAATTCCTGTGCCAGTAATAATTTGCTTTTTAGTCGCTTGCTACCTCTAGAATTTAATTAAGCAAAATTCGCCATGTCAAAGAAGCCAAAAGTTCTTATTTTAGGAGGTAAATCCCCTCTCGCTGAGTTTAGCTTCTGGAATTGTCTTAACGTTTTCCTTATACGTTTTTAGGGTGTGGATTTATCGGAAGGAACTTGGTGCATTATCTAGTCCACAATGAAACTGTGTCGACCGTTCGGGTAGTTGATAAGACTCCCCCGCAAATGGCTTGGCTGAATGAGGAGCACTCAGCCGCGTTCAACAGTCCACTGGCCGAGTTCCACAGCGCTAATCTAATTAATGCAGGTTGGTGGTAAAGAACTAGTTATTTCCCTTTCTTGAGTTCTCCGATGCGTTTTAAATAGTTAAACAAGTTATAGCTAGTGCAAAAATTGCCAGAGTTATCTAAGAAGTAAAAGTTACTGCTCCCTAAGCCTAAGAATGAGTCAATTTACTTTCACCATCTCGTGCATCTAATTATAAATAGACGTCGGAAGCTTAATTCAGCAGTTAAAGAAGGTGCATCGTTTTAGTAAAACCGATCAGACTGTTCTAAATTAAAAGCAATGCCCCTGAGGACGAAATTCCTAACTTTCTCTAAAATTGAGTCTTTATTCGGATGTCACGGAACTTTTACAAAAATCGTTATCAAAGGTCGAAGATATTTTCCCTCCAATTGTATTTATTATTTTTATTATACTCTAAAGTTTCAATTAATTTTTGGTTTCTCACACACGCAAATCACAAGATCTACCGATCTCGAAACCGTTTTCAAATCAATAACGACCGCAAAACGAGAAGAATAAAATGCTGCATCTCTTGCTATTCGATATTCGCTTCGATGTCGGTTATATATTCAAATTTTCTTCATGAAAATTTGCTGATTTCACAACATATCGAAACCCGATCGAATTTACTTCGAGAACTTTTTAATTGATCTTATTTTTCTTGCCGTAAAAAATAAATAGGGACTGATGTCTTAAAGAAAAATATCAGCTAATTAAATCTTCTATATATGTAAAATATTTCTTTTCGTAAGGAAACCACTAGTTCAGCTGGCTAAATTTTTCGGGAACTTTTAATATCCTAAAAGTCATATACATAGCTCTAAAATAGGGTAATAAATTTCTTAAAATTGTTTCGTTTCAACAGCATCCTGCAAAAATGCTTTTGATCCTGGAAATGGTGAACCCTGGGATGTTGTAATTAATTGTGCTGCAGAAACACGACCTAACCAGAGCGATGCTGTTTACAAAGAGGGTATACAAAAACTAAGTATCAATTGTGCAAAAGAAGCAGCAGCCTTTAAGGTTGGACGGTACATAGAATTAAGTTCTGGCTGCATGAACTCAAGTGAGAAACTCCCTCTCACCGAAGACTGTAAAATAGACCCATGGACATCTGTGGCTAAATTTAAGCACAAGGTTGAGAAGGAACTATCTTCAATATCGAAATTGAATTACACTGTTGTTCGTCTCCCCATCGTGTATGGTCCAGGGGATAAAAGATATCTCAGTGAGTGAACAAAATTATATTTAAGACTCCATATTGATTTATTTCATCACAGCTCCTCGGATTATTATTGCTTCCCTCTACAAATATTTAGGTGAAACTATGAAGCTTCTGTGGGATGAGAAATTGAAATTAAATACAGTTCATGTGTTGGATGCTGTGACTGCCATTTGGCAACTTTCACAGAACTCGAAGGCAATTGGTGAAATTTACAACGTTGTTGACGACTCTTCATCAACGCAAGGGTCGATTAGTAATATACTTGCGGGTATTTTCTCAATCAATATCGATTACTGGGGAGTTGTAATGTCAAGCATTACCAAGGTATGCAAAAAGAGGTTCAATTTCTAATTGAATGGAAATAAATCGTTAATTTTTCAGGTAAATATGGCTGACGTTGTTAGTGAAATCAACGACAAGCACATGGGACCATGGGCTGAAGTTTGCCAGAAGGATGAAGTCCAAAATACTCCATTAACTCCATATATGGACGAAGAGTTGCTCTATCATAAGCATCTAAATTTAGATAACTCAAAACTTAAATCAACTGGGTACGAATTCCAGGTACCAGTTATGACAGAGGAAAAGGTCAAAGAAGTTATCGATGATTACATTAAACAGAAACTTTTCCCACGATCTCTTTTAATGTGATAATTACGATTTTAATTGTAAACGATTTTAAACATGTGTTAAAGTAATCTTTAGATTATGGCCTAACTCGTTATATGTATTTTAAAAAGAAAACATATAAGAACACAGCTGTGAATTTTTATAAGACCAATCGCATTGTACTTAATATTGCTGGAATTATATAGAAAACCGTTAACTTCTCATATACAACTCATTTATTGTTTTCGATAGTTTCGAATGATATTTCATAAATTCTATATTTGGATAGAATTGTTAACATTTAACCTTAAGTAATATGAACTATTCCAAAACAATGTGCCTACTTTTCAAAATATTTACAATAAACGAATTTGCATTTCATATATGTTTTATTTTGGTTCCCCTGAGAAATTAAAAATTGTATTAGAGTTGTATTTTACACGGAGCATCCTCACTCACAGTGAAAAATCCGATATACTGGTACTTGACGAAGCTGAATTGAGCATTACACTACAAAAACGAGTAAAAGTATGTGATTCATTGATTTAGATTGAAAACAAGTTTAGTAGCTACCAGTTTTAAGAACCGATCTCGAATGCAACTTTCGACAAATTATTTAGTTTAATAAGCTTCTAGCTTTAGATGCAGCAATTGATATTTCAAATTTATCAGAACGAATCCATTTATTAATTATATAAATGCCTTTTCAAATAAAAACTCGAAACATAAAAGAAAAACTTTATTGTATTAACAATACAGATTTTGGACCAGGCTTGCGAGTCGGACAACAGTATTTTAAAAAGGATATTAAATAAATACACAACAATGTTTCATTACCATTGGCATTATGATTTTATATATTCCGGATCTAAAATGCTTTAAGTTCACATTAAGCTTATTCGTTTATATTATAACGTTACTCTTACAATGTACAGGTTTCCTAGATTTTAAAATTTCTGATAGAAATTCTTAATTTTCGTAAAAATGCATATTTCTTACTGAAAAACACTCACTTTATACTTATGGGGTCGAGTGTAACACGAATTTACATTCTTTATGCAGCGAGTTGGTCAATCCTGGCGGAGTATAAAGTACAAAAAAAAAAAAAACAACACTATCGTTTTCTCTTTAGTTAGAGAACATGACCGAAGCCTAGAATGCCAATCCTGCATCTCTATAAGTAGTGAAAATCTTCTCAATTGAATTGATGTAAGCGGCAGATCTCAGATCCAAGCCAAGATTGTACTTCATGGCAGTTTTCATGATGGCTCTAGCTGATCGCTCCATAGTGTAGTCAAGACCAGAATGGACAATATCCTTCTCTGATGCACCAGAAATGCGTTTCTGGAAAGATTCAGAAGGTGTCACTGGAATGCGTCCACCAACACGCCCAAATCGTCGCTCCAGGGATTCTTGCACGGATTCTAAAGGAAATATTTAAAATTAGATAAATTTTTAAGCAACTAATAAAATTTTAACATTAAAAAACGGTTCATGGAGTCTAAACCAGCGGAAACAATTACTCATTTGTCTTTAAACGGAATAACGCGTGGGCTAAACTACGAGTATTTAAATTCTGAAACCATAAAAAAGACAAACATGCGAATTCAGCAAGGAATTTTGGGTATAAAATAAACTATATATTCAATAGACACTGACAGAATTCTACTGAAATAATTTGCAATAATTTGAATACAGTTAGTAAGCAATTCACGGGAGTTAGACACGCATAAAATACGAAACTGTACCATCGAAAATAAATCTTTCGAGAGATTTCTGGACTGAGTCTGTAGTTGAGAGTAAAAAAAATAAAATAAAAACGAATTAAGAAAGCTTATTTTAATGCAGCTTGTAGTTAATATGTAAGTAGCTCATTAGTAAGTAACTCACCGAGGAGATGGTAATTAGATTCCCTTTCATATTTAAATGTAAGACGACCGTATGAAACATGATTTAAGTTCTTAAGCCATTCGAAGAAAGATACAGTCACACCACCAGCGTTGATGTAAAGATCTGGAATAACTAAGATATTACGATCCTGTAAGATTTTATCAGCTGCTGGAGTAGTTGGGCCGTTAGCAGCTTCAGCGATAATCTTTAAAATAGGAAAACATTAATTATAGGATTCCTCAGCTGGTTTTGTAGCATTACCTTAGCTTGGATCAGATGTGCATTATCACTATTAATAACTTTTTCTACCGCAGCGGGTACCAAAATGTCGCACTTCTCAAACATTAAATTTTCACCTTCGTATGCTTTGGCATGGGGATATCCTACAACAGTACCAGTCTCGTTCTTGTAATCTTCCAACCCCTATAATTAGTACATAAAATTAAAATGGTTATATCCACCTTGAGATGGACTTAAGTTTTAACAGGAACACTGATTCTATGCTTGAATATGCATGCTTAATTCGAGAAATATAAAGCACGTAATCGACTTACCTTTGGATCGATTCCTTCGGGATTGAAAATTGAGCCGTCGTGTTCAATAATACCAACACAAGTGGCGCCAGCTCGAACAAGATACCTGCAGGTGTGAAGACCTACATTACCGAAACCTTGGACGATGAAAGTCTTACCACCCCATCCCGGCGTTGTTCCTGAAGAATTTAAATTAAATAACCTATTTATATTTCAAATAATGAAGCATTTTTTCTTACCAATCATGCTCATATAGTTTGCTTCGTTAATGAAATTTTCTAAACCGTGGAATACTCCACGACCAGTGGCAGAGACACGTCCATGGATACCACCTTGGTTAATTGGTTTGCCCGTTACACAGGCATGAGCGTTAATATCTAAATGACCAATTGTCTTGGCGTATGTATCTGCAATCCAAGACATTTCACGTTCTCCGGTACCCATGTCTGGAGCAGGAACATCGACACCAGGTCCAATAAATCCCTTCTTAGCCAACTCAAGGGTGAAACGGCGAGTAATCTTCTCAAGCTCATGTTCGGAATATTCTTTTGGATTTATTTTCAGACCAGCTTTAGCACCACCAAATGGTACATCCACACAAGCACACTTGAATGTCATCAAGGCGGAAAGAGCCTTAACTTCATCGCGAGATACATCAAGGGAGAAACGAATACCTGAAATTAATTAAAATAAAACAAAATTTATTAAGATTTGATATGAATCTTTATTCTCTTTATTCAGAAAAAATTTTCCTTATTTTAAATTTTAAAGAATCTCCTTTTTAACCTTCTAAACGATTTTGAACAGTGTCTGTAGATGATAAGCAATTGCTGAATACGTGGCTAAATGAAATCTTTTGGCCAATATATAAATAATAAATTTTTATATATTCAGTAAATAAGAGACGGACAAAAAATTCCCGTCATATTACCGCCAAATTAATGAAGAGCATTACATCAAAATCATTCATCAATATCAACGCCCCAACCCTCTTCTACGACGATGAAAAACCATATTTTATAACGAGTTCATAAAAAAATGAATACTCTGGGTTACTGCATTCCACTGCATATTCTACATATGCAAGCTGACAATTAAAACATTTACTTCCACTAAAAAAACGAATCTCATTCCTCCCTGAAAAATCTCGAATCCATATTACCCGACCAACTATACTTCTGCAATTCACACTTTATTTATAAATTTGTATTTTCTATTTCGCTCATCCTAAAAAAATACTTTATGTTGATATTATTGTCGGTCGTGAACCTCATCAATGGATGGTGTGATTCTTTCTGTGCAAAAACACTCATACGGTCCGCCGTGTTCAGAATTGACGCGAAACATTTGGTTTAAAAACAATTTGCGTTTCTGCTATATAAAAAAAAAAAAAAACGAATCAGCTAAAACTATATCAGTTAATTTTGGATTAACCTTCGTAAACATATTTTGCCATAAAGGTTTCACATTGCCACAACTTTGCTCGCAAAAATAATTATTTATAGTATACGTATGGCGTAAATAAAAGATGAAAAAATGTTTGCTAAAATAAAATGAATTCCTTAAAATACCAACTGATATGATTACCTCCCATGGAAACATTATTCCCTCAAGAATATTCATTAAAAAAAAAAAAACTGCTGTTGTACATCATAAAAACTAATCAAAACAGTTAAATTTAAATTATTTATTTATCTTAATGACCGTTGCGCATGTAAAGCAATAAAGCTTATCTTCGCCTTGATCCTGTGTACATGTATTATCAGTAAAACATTACTCAGATAAGTAACTTTCTCGAGTTCTACATAGTTTCGCTCTCCAGGCATTGTAAATTATATTTACGTAATAATAATTAAAACATTTATGTCTATTGTGAAAAGAAAAACTGAGATAATCTGACGCATCTTGATAAAAATACAAATTCAAGTGTCTATCAGATTGCCGGCATCTTCTAATAATACCTGGGACACGCCCCTTTCTTGAACTGTTGACAAAAACGTAAATTAAAAATACGCATTTGTGTTGCTACACAAAGAGTTTATGAATTATAGGAAAGGGTATGGAAATTACAGCGAATGCAAAACCTTATAAATCTTACAAAACTATTAAAAATTCCAGTTCAAACTACTTTTAATATAACATAAAGTAGAAGATTTATTTTGAGACAATTTTTATAAGTAACCAGTTTCGTTCCAACAAATTGCAGATTTTGTCACCCCAAATTGTTTTTTTTTTCGAAATATCTCAAATCGAATAGGCATTTTCAGCACGTTTATTTCGCTATTGAAAATTGTTCTCTTCAACACGAAAATAATTTTAACATTAAGTAAGGTCTCTTTTCGCCAACAACTCTTGATAAATGTTTAAAATCGCACAGGTTCTGAACTATGTAAGTTTAAAAGTAGCGTAGGGTTGATTTAATCCCTGTGTGCTCGATTCACATAAAAGCAGGAGTGCACTACGCTTCCAGAATTAATAAATTTCAGATCTCGAAAATGTCGGCTCAATTTAATTTGTGAATTTGTGAATAATAAATACGACTTTTTATTGCTCATTCTGGTTTTTGTGCTACCGATAAGACCATAAATATAAATTACTTCAAAAATTTAAGTTAGTGAGCCGTTATAAAAATTTATTTATTGTGGTAATAGTAATAGCTTGAATTTATTATATTTGTTATTATTTTCCAACCCAGAGATAACCAGATATTCCTTGGAAACTAAAACCATTTATGTTTTTCCTGATTAGGTCTGGGTCAATGTATGTGGGTTTTTTTTTAAAGTAATGTAACAATTTTTTTATGGTGATGTTAGATAATGTCTGCAATTTAATAACGACCTAAGGTATTTTCATTTGAATTTTAAAATAATAATTAATACGAATTTTTAAATAGTAATTAATAAAATATCGGAAAAACTAATGAAAACTTTATATAACGTTTAGCTTTATAGTTTGCAGTTACATATTTTACTTTGAAGAACTTTTACAACTAAAATGCATTGAAAATTCCATATCTAATTACATAACACATAGCATTAAAGCCATTACTTAAAATGCAAATTTCAAGAGTAAAAACATTACAAAACTCGAACGCCTTTCAATTTGCATTTTTCATAGCATTTTATTTCGGTTCGCTCCCAGCACAAAGCAACCACCCACATCCATTTTACTTGTCTCGAAAGTAAACTAAAATCCGAGACGGAATCCCCTTGGATGAAAGGCAAAGTTTGAGGCACGTCTGGGAAATTGGCTTAATATGAGCAATTCAATTCAACATGTGGCTGCAGCAGTGCCCATCGACTCTGCTTATTTTTAGAGATGAACCCAATACAGAACATGCGAGCGCTACTTCGGATATCATTTCCCTTTTACTTGATACGTGTTAATAAGCGCGCGGAATAATATAAAAAAAAACAACAACAACAAATGGTATTCTATTAGTGCCATCTTTGCTATTAAATTAGGAGATTATTTTTATTGCCTTAAAAATGTTTTAGCACAAACAAAATTTAGCATCTCAATGAATCAGGTGATTTCCTGGGATCTGTGGTAGTAATGTCGCGTGATTCGCCACCAAATTGTTATTTTTACCCAAGTAATAATCGATGGATTGTGGCGTGGCACATGTATTATAATTTGATTTATTGCGCCTGATTAAATGATTGATATTATTTTCACTTCGTAATAAGGCTTTAAGAGGGCTCCAAATTAATATATAAAATGTTAATTAAAATTAAGCAAATTGTTAATTTTCCAATTTCAACATTTTTATTATTCATAAAAACTTTTATTATCTGCACCGAAAAGCATACAATATCAATAATAATCATTTTTATTAGCGCTCCAATTCTCATTTAAGTTAATTTAATAGGATCTCGGGAATGAAATATAATCAAAAATTCAAAACCTGTTTAAAAATCGCACTTAGCAACAGCGATAGTTCAAACATAAAACTTTTTCGCACAGTCGCGTGATACATCTGCAAGTGAAATACACAAAATTCTTTCATCAAGACTGATAGCACCTACGTTAGCTTATGTTATCGAATTTATAAAATACACAACATACCTAAAACTTGCTAAAGGATTTTCAATTTGTAAAGTGCGAATGACGTCGAATTATTTAAGAATTAACCGATAATCGCTGGGTTTTAGTTATTATGCATATCGAGCTCGTGCCGTTTATTGGCTAGTTATGTAACGAATTTAAATGTTATTTTGATCAGTTTTTCTTTTTCTGTTTTCAAAGGGCACCTGCGACATATTTCAGTCAAGTGGCACACACAAAGCTTCTTACTCGATCAATTTTCGAACCTGTTGGTTAAGTGATTTAATAAATTTTTTAAATTTGAGTTAGTACTTGATGAAGAGGTGGCGAGAAGCTTCGTGTACGCCAGCTGATTGGAAGCGAGTGGTGCTCATTCAACTTATCTAGTCTTATAAGAACCTTTGTCACATGTTTTTACTGAATTCAGGTTAACTCCAGCGATGATACAACACGTAGCATTGTTGGGAGTTGTTTATTTTGTCTATCTACTTTATCTGGTGTGGGAGATTGTCGTGTTCATGCGCGTTTTTTTACAATTAATATAGCCATTCTCGTAAGCTATGTTTTGCATAGTAAATCATAATTTTTATTTTATTTTAATAATAACTATCTCATTCAAACACTTTCTAAGTTTGCATTAGCAAGTTTTAGAAGTATCATTCCAGTAGTCTATGATTAAAAATAACATGATTTCTAAAGCATTGTCTGGCGAAGGAAAAAATCTGTTCTCGTATGCCCCCTGGGCAGTCTGTGATTGATATTTATTTTATTTTTGCAACCCGTAAAAAATTCTCTGCCGGCTGAAAGCAAAACGTGGATGGATTACACTCAGTCTTAAGGAATTTTTACTTTAGGAAATTTAAGATACCACAGCACACAGTTTTTGTTGTGGCTGCTATCTTTTTGCATTTTTACCTTTATCCTTTATATGCTGTCCGTCGCCTTAGCAAAAAATGAAGGTAGACCGCAACCAATTTTCAAAAATATTACTCTCTAATTAACCACAGTGTTGATTTTTATCCAGTTTATACGTAAGCATAAAATTTAGCTCCGGCTTAATTGACTTACATTTTTATTTTCTAGGGCCCCCAACTAAAAGACTGTTTTAAGTACTTCATCAGATTGACTCCCACTGTTTTTACGTAACTTACTTACGTAAAATTATAGTACTGCAGGGTTTATTTGAAAATAAAAACCTTTTTTTAAACATGAAACATCTTCTCTTATTCTATCTTGATTTCATGTATAATTCTTATACGATTTTAAACACACAATTCAGTCCAGTTCACGTACGAATAAGCAGCTTCGAATTTAAAATTACAATAGATTTCTCAGTTTAATTTCGAAATTCATACTCTCCTAAATCCCTTAATTACTATTCATGTAATTCAGCTATTTGCACTCATCTCAAGGTAATTGGAATTAAATTCCATAGCGCAACGCTTGAAGTGTGACTTATTTCAATAAGCCACAGCCCAACCCCGTTTCAATTTTCTTTATAAATAAAATTGTTTTCAAAAAGTTTAATTAAATACAATGAAAGCGCCCTACATCTTGACACATTTCTAAACACAATGTACAAAAGTTCTTTTATTTCATTTTACTCGTAAACTCAAAATGGCAAATCGACTGCAGACTTAAAATGAGTCTTCAAACGAAAAAGAAAGACATCTTTGTCGATTCGACAAAAGGCAAGTATAAATTCCACAGGTGTCTCTCTAAAGTAAAACAATGGTCCAATCAGTAAAGAGCACAATTATGAAAAAAGTGTGACGCATTTCTATACGTTATCGTGAAAAATAGAGGAATAAACATTTTCCAATGATCTTTTAGTAGATTTGTTTTTTTTAATGACTGAGATGATTTATAACGTATGCAAAACCAGTGGAACTAATGCGATATTGGCAGATTATATCAAATTAACAAGCGTTTCCCATACACGTTACATAATCCCACCTTTGAGAACATTGTTTAAAAAATACTTTCCCTAATCAAATTGGATCTAATTAGAAAAAGGGGGGGCTGAACTTACCTCCCTTAGTCGGAACTCGGTGAGTACTGTGCTGAGCGCGGTACCCGGTTATCATCTCATAGTCGCCGGAGTCTCGGCGCAGGGGAAATGCTATTTCAATGATGTGATCGCACGGTTGCATAAGCATAAGAATTCCCTTAACTTTCTTCCTCTTATCCTCCATAGAAAGTTTTCCTTTCATGTCCTCAATGAACTTATCTTCGGCGATTTGGCAGCCGCGATGGAAGAAGTACTCGACCATATCGAAGAAACGTGGATCTCTGGCTACGGGAACATTTCTTAAACGATCGGGAATCTGGTGATCAGCATAATTCCTCGATTGGACGACTGGAAGGACTCGGAGTAACGTTGAAAGATCCTGCTTTACAGCAGCCTTCCGAGCTAACGTTTTAAGATGATACATTTTCTCACTATCACGAATCCCAAATGCAGAATTCCAGACAGAGAAAACTCCGCGATTTCAGGAAAAAAGAAAAAGGTATTTTTAAGGCTGAAGACCCGCGAAATTCTATCTTTAGCCCACTTTACTGCTGCCAACCCAACACAGATCTAAACCACTTTGAAAAATTCTACTCGACTGCACCGCTCCTGCGTCAATCGATTTAACGACACCCCACGAATCTGAAATTAAAGCGTTTGACGTTTCGAAATTGCTCGGCTTCGAAGTCTCCCTAGCTTATTGGTACTGCCATAAATGGGACTAATTTTTGTTAAAAGGTAAAAACAAGAAACCTAAGTTTATTTATTCACAAAATTTCCTATAAATTAGGTAAAATCTCGCAAATAGTTTTGTTAGAAGATTATCTCGTATTTAGTTACAATAAGAAATATCGAAACTTTACTGATCGATGTCAGAAACATGTTTTTATTTGAAGAAAATAAAATTAATTTTTGTTTTAATTTGAGCTAATTAAATGTGCTTTTATTTATTAAAAATTAGTAAATTCAACATTCATTTGCCTAACTTAAAGAAAACTGTTTTTTTAACTTTTATCTTTAACTTAATTTCCTTAATTTTATCGATCCTAAATAAAAGAAATCCCTCTTTAAATTGCATGCCCGGTGAGCAGCGTTCGAATGCTTTCTGTTGAAGTGAAGTGAGTTCAATCAGCAATCAAGCTGTCAAAGTTATCTAGGCTGTTGGGATGAGGAGGCTTTTTGCCAATTTATTGCTGAATTCCAAAGGTTTTTAGTATCTGAAATGTAATCTGGGTGAGTAGTAATTCTCCGGAAATTGACTGTGTTCGGAATTAACAAATATTCTTTGCAGATACACTCAGTAGTGATCAACATTTTCTGTCATTTGTGTGGTTTATGAGTAGTTTTGTTGCAAACAAAAATTGAACGGATAAGAAATTTCAATTTGAACGAAGAAACATTAATGCAATAAAATGAAACAACAGAGCGGAACTCAAGAACGACAAAAGTCGAACAAGCCAAGTGTTCTTCTTACCCAAGAGGAAAATGAACAAGTTTTTGGTCTGCTTGGAAGAAAGTGCCAGGTGAGAGCTTCAAGCCAATTTGGCTTTTGGTGTTAAATCATTTTCATCAGCACATTTACGCTGGTTAAACGACCGGGGGCCTTGTTAATTTGCATCTTGGACTTCCTGGTGATCACTTTCCGTACAACATTTCAATTGGCTTTTTAATATTTTTGACTTTTAAAATCAGGTTTTTAGCTCTTTTCAAGCCCCTGATGAATTACTTTCATAAAACTTAAATGGTAAAAAGCGCAAACACACAGTAGTTTTTGTCTAATTCTATGAACGAGTTCACATTTTATAACCTTGATAGCTCGAGATAAAATTCCACAAAATAATTTTCAGACAATGTGCACAGCTATTGTGCAACTATATAAAACAGAAGGTTCTGCGCACTCCCACTGGAAAAAGAAGTACTCAGGTGTTCTATGCTTTGTAAAAGATAGCTGTAAAAGATCTTACTTCATGCGTGTTTACTGTCTTATAAAAAATGATTTGGCCTGGGAGCACGAGCTTTACGATGGCTGCAAGTTTAACAGACCTAGACCCTATCTTTTAACTTTTGAAGGACAAGTGAGTAATTTTCAATTACTAAAAAATATCGTCTCTTAAGTATTTATCGCTAAAGGACGGACATGTCGCTCTTAACTTTGCCTCAGATGAGGAATGTGAGAATTACTATAGAATTGCGGATAATACTACAGAAAATCGTAATAGAAAGCGTCAAGGTAAAACGAAAGATGTTTTAAGTATGTCGATAGTTCATAACCAGTGCTTTCCTCTACAGAGCGGAAAAGTCGACCGAAATCCCAAAACGCACCTTCAGCCCCACTAACCCAGGCAATTGATGTGGAAGATTCGGCAAAGGTGATTCTGCGAAATCCAAAAATGGCACCAATTCAAATAGGACCTCTGTTGAATGCTGCTCAGCTGAAATCACAAACTATGGCATCAGTCCCCCGAGAGAGAAGGCGTGGACAACGTCGATACACAAAAGCAGACATCAGCACCCCAACAAATTTTATCCACGTCAGCCACGTTGGGTGGAATGCAGATAAAGGGTTTGATCTAGCTGGCAACGAAGAACTTGATGAATTTAAAAATATCCTTAACAAAGCTGGAGTATCTCAGCAAGAAGTTAGAACAAATTAGAAAATATTTGTATTAATAAATTATATGAATTTTTCTTTTAGCTTAACGATAGACATACTAGAGAATTTATTTATGATTTTGTCAAAAGTTATAACGTCTTGGCATCTGTAAAACAAGAGAAAACTGAAAAACCAAAAGCACCTGTGCCACCACCAGTCCCAAGCAGACAGGTAATGAATTGCATAATAATAATTTCTCTTCTGTAAATTATCGTAATATTTTGCAGATTCAAAATGGCAGTCAAAGAACTGCACCACCGCCACCACCGACCAGGCAGCCGCCGCCACCTCTTCCAGCAACAATACCGCCAACAAGGGGACCTCCGCCGAGCAGACCGCCTCCGATCAATGTTGCAACCACTGTAACAGCGGTAATATTTATACATAATATTTTTCACGAGTGATTTTCTCACTTTATTAATGTTAGCCTCCCCCACCACCACCACCACCTCCTCCTCCTTCACAGCCTTCGATTGTGCCTCCACCTCCACCAATATTGGTGCAGGAGCCTGTAGCAAGCACAGAAAATAAAGCAACATTGCCCGTTGTTAACGATACTAGAAGTGCGCTTATGGAGAGTATAAGGAAAGGAACTACTTTAAAAGTGAGTCTTTTAACTAACGCAAAAAAATTATTAAATTAAATTATTTCCGAACATACCATGAAAATAGCTAGAATCGAATTATATATTTATTATCAATTCAAATGAAATAATGCTTTTGGTTCCGTTATTTATCATTCGTTAATAGAAAGTGGATCCTTCATCACTAAGCACCGGCAGTGGTGGGGACTCAAGAAGTGATTTAATGTCAGAAATCAGGCAAGGGTTTGAATTGCGACCAGCGTCTAACAGAGAACTGCCATCAGCATCGAATCGTACTAGCGACAGTGGAGGTGGCACTGATGCCTTAGCTGATGCACTTCGCAGGGCCCTACAGGAGCGCGGTCGAGTTATACATTCATCGGACGAAGACTCGGATGAAAGTTCTGAAAATGACGGGGAATGGGAAGATTAAGTAAAATTTTGTTTAGGCCTTCTCAATTCCATATCATATAATCGAAGTAAAAATGTGCAAAACATGTTGGCACGCTAAGCGTATTATCGAATAGTTGAACTCCTAACATTATTAAAATCATTTCCAAGCTAGTTTTACGTATTGTATAGACGTAAGACTAAGCAAAGTTAAGTAGGCCTATTAGTTGCTTAAAAGAGAAAATCAAGCGATTCCGACGTGAAAGATTACTTGCTCAAGCTGGGTTGAAAAAGGGAGTTGAAATTATTTCTAATTTTACTTTTTGTAAATATCTTCACAGAAATAATGAGTTATACCTTGAACGTAAATCGTTATATATTCCAAGTCACAAAAGGAACAATTTATTAAAATCATATTAACTAAAACATCATCAATTTTGATTGACGGTGCCGGTTTTTGCTGTTATATTAACGAATTAAAAAGTATGGAATTTAGGAATTTGGATATAAAAATTAAAGTAATATTATTTTTTTTAAACAATACGATTAATCTTTAAATAGCTAATGTATTTTCATTTGCTAATTTATTTTGCGTAATGGAGCAAATTGAGTTCAATAAAAGTTTAGCATTATATTTGGAAACTGGAAAATAGAAAACTTTCTTATCTTGTGTGCTCGCCGATGTAACGGTTTTTAATAAACCATCGTGAATGCATGTATTTTTGTTATAAACTCTATTGGATCACATTAATATTATCCGTAGATATTCTTTAAATTCTTACGCAGCTAAAATTGCTTTCAAAATAAAAAGTTATGGCTCTATGTTATCACACAAAGAGCCTTATTACTGCTGTCTACTCACAAAAGTGATAAATTTTGCCTTTTCAATAGCCTTATTTAAATTTACATATTGCTGCTAGTTTTGTAGTTTTGTCTTTTCAATCCGGAAAATAATTTTAAAACTGAAGTGTAAAGAAAATAGAGACAATTTTGTAATGTAAAATTTACTTTCCCTTCTCTTTTCATTCGATTCCATTATAAATACGGGCTATATGATCGAAAGATGCATTAAAAGAAATCGATTACTTTAAAAAGGCAGGTTTCATCACTTAAATTCTTTCAACGTTTCTCATCCTTAGCTCCTTCCATCACCATTTCCACACAAAGAAAAATTAAAACTATGAAATTTCAGGGCAATCGTATTTGACGCATGATAGATGGAGGAGTTAATTAGCTTCATTATGTTCAGCAGTTCTAATAACTGAATCAATGAAATATTTAGATAAAGTGTATAAAGTGCACAATAACAGTTGTCTGGATTTAAATAACAGAATTCTAAAATACAAAACGCGCACCTATAAAATATCTAGCAAACTTCCACTTACAACTAGCATAAGTTATTATTTTGTTTTTGTTTTTTTGGCTCGACATCGTCAAAGGGACGATAAGTAGAAAATAAGACCCGCATATCGTATTATAATTGTATTGCAAGGAAACTTTTTTATTTAATGTCAGCACTTTATTCTTGGAAAACTAGACAAATCGAATTAACTCCACTAAAAGATATTTGCCTAAGAGACCCTAAAAATGTTCTCAACAAATCGAGAGCGCATACGATGCAACTTATTGATGCAAAACTATCTGTTCAATCTAGGAACATATTTCTTATTATTTAAAATCATAAATCCACATTGTAAAAAGGAGTGAGTTCATGTATATGGCTCTCTTTTCTTTTTAAATGTTCTAAAAACAAAATATTTGTGACTTCCTCGTAATTCGTAGGAATATTATTTAAAATACAAGTAACCCTGAAGTGTCCTTTCTGCATATTCTTTAATAATCTGCAATTTTTTATTAATTACGCAGTATTACAAGTGAAATTAAATATATCCTCTAGTAAATTAAAATATTTATCACAATTTCACCACCAACATAGAATATCTGAGTAATAGATTACTATTTAAGTTTTAATTATTTTAAGAATTTCTTCATAACTGATTAACAAACCAAAATATTTCCCACTATTCAGAACAAATTATGATCTAGGAAAAGTTTTCAGATATAAATTGACCATTATAACTTCATTAATAACTATTGAATGTATGGCATATAAAAAGTGTATTCAAAATAAAATTAGATAAAAACCGAATGTCTACTATCTACGCAAATATAATTTATAGTTAGAAGAAAGTCACGTTAGTTGATCTTATTTATTACAAAGAATAACTAATTTCATCCGTAATATAAGACATAAACAAAAATTTGCTGTTATTTTTGTTTTTGTCCTTTTATTTTAATTTATACTCATTTAAAAAGCTTGCTCGATGCACAGTGTATCTAAATAAAACCAATGATTATACGGGTTGAGCGACGAGCGTTTGTAGAGGTGTAGTTTTACAGAGTCTTAAGACTATACATTATAAAATTCAAAAAGCTCTTTCCTAACGTATTACGCCTTGTGGAATAAAATAAAATTAATAATCGTCCTTTAACACAACGGTGAGAGCTCAATAAATTTAAGAAATTTCAGTATCTAAAAGGGATATGAATTGTGCCAAATTAATACTTTCGAAAACTGTGCCTATTGAATTAAGGTAGCATAAAAATTGTATATACAATTTAAGAAAGCTTGAAGAAACTGTAACAGTAATTTAGAACACTAAATATGAATACAATTTATTTTGTATAGAGCATGTGTAATGGACATAACATAAATAAATTAAATATAAAAATTACTTTGATTTCATTTCATTAACTAACGAAACCATCTTCAGCTCCAGACGAAAAAATCATATATTATGTTTTAATTTGTAAAGGTTTTGAAACATTGAGTTAACATCTTTTCAATATTCATAAAATTTTACAGAGCTTTCAAAAGAAACCTAGGAAAAACAATTCATGGACAAAAAGTTCTCAAGTTTATTTTTATCGTTTTGGTCTTTACATAATAAAACAATGTGAAGAATAATAATGCACTAATATTACTTTTTATTCCGTTTATTCATACACAATTAAGGAATAGAATAAATTTAATTTCAGAAGTCTGGATGATGCCAAACAATTTTACCTCTTAAACATCCAGTCACTAAGAGAGGATAGCGTGGACTGAATTTCGTACTAACGACTATATCCGAGTGGCAATCAATTTGTTTAAATTCTTTCAGTTTTTGAGCTCGACCTTTGAGCGAAGAGACTGCTATAGGCAACTCTGAGCACTCATCGGAAAATGATAATAGACGTACACCGAATCCATAAGGCGAACAGATAATGCGGCCATCAGATGAAAACGATGGCTCTTTTATAAAGCCCTTCCCCTTATTTGGCTCTTCTATATAGTAAAGCAATCTACGGACGTTTTGGTAGATTTGCCTGTTATAAATGGACATGTAGAATGGGCGGTCGCGAACCTCTTCTCGACCCGAAGTGCCTTCTAGAACAGTGCTCTCAAAGTTCCAGTCAGAGGAGGTTCTGTTAGGTGGTATTGCGATAACTCCGCTACTTATGGCATAAACGTACGCATAGGCGTTCGTAGTTGTTGTTCGAGGGCCCCGCAGAGTGCGGCAAGCTCGATCTTGCACTGTGACTTCAGCAGCCCAAATATCTGGGACAAATGCTTCATTCCTGTTGCCATTTCCACTCCTGTTAGAGTCGTTTGCAGAACTGGGATTATCTTCGAAATTGCTAGTGCTGTAGTTGCTGTTTGTTGTTGCTCCAGGCGTATTACTCGAAGCCAAATCGTCAGACTCACTATGTTTACGTTTTTTCTTAAATTCCCCGCTGGAATCCCCAGGAATGCCCGGAATGTCCTTTTCTTCTTCCTTCTCTTGGATATCATGAATACAGCTCCACTCAGACCCTTCATCGTAGCTTATATTGCGACTTAAAGCGCACCAGCCTTGGGGATGAATCTAAAAAATTTAATAAAATTAGTAATATTAATAGATCTCGTAATAGTACTCTAGCTCATACCTGCAGAGAGCAAACTACTTCAGCGTCATTCTGATCAGGGAAATCACTGATTAATTCAACACGATTCCTTTTTTGAGATTTTGAAAAAACATGATCAAATTTAGCTGCTTGCGGAATGAATTGTCTTCCCAATTGCATCAGGCGGTATATGTTGGGCTATTAAATGTGTGTGCAAAGTGTTATAAAGAGAACAATTTACATTGAGACTTTTACCCTAAAGCCACAGAGGTCCTTTGCAAGAGTTGTGAGATCAAGATCGTGAATTATAATGAGATACCCTCCGGTTGTACAGATAATCAACTTAGTAGCGTCCGGTGATATTCGACATCGCATCAAGCCAGACGTATGAAAGACTTTTTGGTAAATGAATCCCTGCTCAGTGTAAGAATTGATATCCCAAGTGTAAATGCTTCCATCAAATCCTGAAGTCACTAACAGGCCATCCTTTTGGGAATATTCAATATTTTTAACCCAATTCGAGTGGCCGTGCAGGCTGCGAATTTTCTGGCTTAAATTTCTTGTATCCCAGAGAGCGACAGTGGTATCATCGGAGCAAGTTGCGAACATGCGATTATCGAGAAATCTAATAAAAGTAGTAATTTTAAAAATCGATTGAATACTTATCATTCGGAGGTACATACTTAACACAATTAACTTTATCTAAATGGGCGTTATTTATCGTTTTGGTTTGCTTTGTCGTTATTGGATCGAAAAGCAATATGGATTTTTTCTCGCAAGCAGCCACCAGTAGATTCCTAAAAGTATAAACATTTTTAATATAGTACACAATTAAAAGTATAGTGAACGTATAATAAAATATAATAAATATATTCAGTTTAATAAATTGACGCCTTTGCTGCAGTGTAGTTTACGATTTTTAAGTGAAAGTGAAAGTGAAAGATTTGTTGGTGTATGTTTGACTTGTTTTTGGGTAGAATTTAAGAAAACACCTTTCGCCTTAGCACCTTTAAAAGCAGTAGCACCATTTTATTACTTTACCATGAAGGCTTGAATTATTTTAATCGCATTTATACTTCTAAACAATCATAGTTTTTATTTGAGTTGCTTCCATTGGCGAAATAAATTTATTTATCATTTCTGACCTTTGTAATTTTAGTTTTAAGGTCAGTGCAGTCGAGGCTTCATTAAATATGCTCAATAAATTCTTATAGGGGATAAAGGCATTTGAATTTTCTATACTTAATTAATTGCTTCTCGGGCGTTGTAATTTATTGCGGAAGTTCTACTTTATTACTTAATTAATAAGTATAAAAAATAATAATTGTATTTATGGTTCTTGCAATTAGGATTCTATTTAATACTAAATTACAGCCTACACAATTATTGAACAGCACTGGAGGCACGATGGACGATGGTACCTAAATTGTTTAATGCCTGCAAAGTGGCATCTCGGAAAGTAGTCACGCGATGTTATTTGAGAAAATTAGACAAATCAATCAAGCATTGAATTTCACATTAAGTTTTTGTGGCTTCGATAGTAAAAAGTTTCAATTAAAATTTGTCTCAATAACTCCCAGAAAATGATTTCTTCCTAAAAGCGCTTAGAAAAGAACCAAATGCAGCATTATCTTACCCGTCAGGCGAGAATTCCAGGTTGAACACTGATCCGTATTCCGATTTCATTTGTGAGCCTGCATCCCAAGTTTTGTACGGTTTAAGCGAG
The DNA here is from genome assembly GCA_963969385.1 of Philonicus albiceps. Lineage (NCBI taxonomy): Eukaryota > Metazoa > Arthropoda > Insecta > Diptera > Asilidae > Philonicus > Philonicus albiceps. Next base: position 7,631,067 of record OZ017776.1, on the reverse strand, counting down.
CTATAAATGCACTTTAAGACGAGATCTTCGTCGCCAATGCGCGACCTGAAGCCATGCTCTCTCCTCTGTATCCAATTGTAGAAGGTCATCTTCGTCAAGGCGAGTGTCTTTTACTTAGAAAGAGTCCTGCTGTTCCTTTAGCTCTAGATGCAAGCGAGCCCAAGGAGCATCACTTTGCATTACTATTTTTTTATCTTTTACAGCAATCTTCCCTGACAGAACAGCTGTGTACTTTTCTGAGTCACAATACGACTAATTGAGGAACAAAGCAGTACTGTTACTGCAGTCAGCCATAAATTAAAATTAGTAGTTTCTGGTGGTTAAAATTAAACACCCAAGCGTATTAAGGCTTGGTTTTTATTCTTTCCTAAATTCCCCAAAACAAGATCTTGGCAAATGTGACGTTTATAAAAAGGCTTCCGAATGTGGAAAAAATTCACAATTAACAATTTAATACTTTTGACAGCTGACGCATTGCGAAATGTTTAATGGTTTTTTTATTTACACAAGTACGTATTATTATAAAATATTGGAACAAAATATTCAATTTCAACACTTTTAAATAACAAATTTCAGAAAACAAAATTTTGGAAACTTTCTTAAAATTGTGTGCGGCACCTACATTTGAGAAACAAAACCCTTCCTGTAAGTTCCCTCGTATGTACTAAATAGAGTCCGACATCAAAAGAAGAAGAAGGCATTACAAACTTCAAAAATTCGTGTTGATTACTTTGCAAATTGTGTGGGGGCTTCAAAAATGGTTGTGCCAAACAACTCGAAAAGGGAACAGACTCTAAAACTTATGGAAGAAAAGGATCACATGGAACGCCAAATAAGCGATTATGGGAAAATCCTTGAAGCAGTTAATGACGAACAGAAAATCTTTAAACTTACCAATCGGAAGTTATTTTTCATTTTCAATTTATAGAACGCGAATGTTGGAATGACCGGGCCTCTGGTGGATGCGGACGGGTTCCCTCGAAGCGATATAGACGTGTATCAAGTGAGGCATGCCAGGCACGAGATAATTTGCCTGCAAAACGACCTGAAAGAATTGATGAAGAGCATCGAGAAGGGCTTGGAGGAAGTTCATGCGGAAGCAGCTAGCGCTCAGACCACTGCGAAAGTCGGATCGTTGAATGTCGAAGAGGAAGAGGACGTTGCTATTGCTCCTATCGTTAAAGTAAATCTCGTTAGCCCAGGATCTCCGGCAGAAGATGCTGTAAGTTTGTGGCAAAATTTGTCCCCATTCAACCTTGACTCCTTCCGGCTGAATTACATTTACTGAAGCAATTACGCTTGTAATTCAGCTATAAGGAGTTGCGTACGTTGAATGAAATTATACACCTTTAATAAGGCTCATTAAAACCAACCACTTTCATTTTTAAGGGATTAACGATCGGTGATGAAATTGTTGAATTCGGATCAATCAACTCAAGCAATTTCCAGAGTTTAACCACGATAGCTGACGTTGTAAATCACAAGAAAAACCAGAGGATTATTTTGAAAGTTAAGCGTGGCAACAATATCCTTAAGATGAATCTTACGCCCAGAACGTGGAATGGGCGCGGCCTTCTCGGTTGCAACATCGTCCTGCCCGATTCCATTGAACGCTGAGCAATTAACACTGTTTCGGATTTCTTTGGTAAAGCTAGATTCAACAGTTTTGATTTAGCAGATTCAAAGAACGCGCGAAAATTAAGTGTTTTATATGTTAAAATTATTATATAAAAATTATCTACAAGAGTAATCGGTCGGTGGTGTGGTTTAATTAAACTGTAATTTTCATATCAAAGCAATACATTATTTTTTTGGTTATCCGAAATCCGAAAAATATACAAATGGAGTTTCTCAAACTTATTTTTGATTTGTATAAACTAAGCAACTTATTCGACAAAGACGCTGTCCAAAAAATTATAAAATAGTTGGAAATTAGGTTTTAAATTAATTGGAATCTCGGTTATATGAATAAACATTTATATTTGAATACTTTAAAAATATAGGGAGTGCTCTTACACGACTAAAAATGCTATATAAAGTAAAATATGAAGGACTACATAACAAAAACTTTTTCAATTTTCGGATCGCAAAATATTTGTTTCGTTACCGGGCAGACAACTACTCCGTTCTCCTTACTAATTTCAGGTATTGCCTAAGAAGAACAAAAGTTAGGAAATAATATTTATTTAAAGAAAAACATACTCTTTCTCCAAATATTTGGCCATTTGGAAGCATCATTGGAAGATTATGTTCATTAAGAGGCAGACCAGTCACTCTGAAAAATTAGTGAGTGTATTTTACATATTTTTTAACTGTTGGGATCTTCAATCAATTTTTGTACTACTACAAGACTAAAGTATTTACGGAACTCTATACTTTTCAAACAACTTATGTCTTATTGGTATAAATGGCACTTAAATTACCTGCATATAAGACGACTCTGCGCACAATGTGAATAGGGTAGATTCTTTGCAATTTCGTTAAAATCTGGTTGACATACTGGACAATTTATATTCTTTGCTACAGATGAATAACACTGCGGTGTTTTCAAAGCAGAGAGGCCAACCTGCAAAATTAGTATTAATAAAAAGTAATAAAATGATAATTATAAAATTTTAGTAACAATATAGCGTTACTTTGAATTACCTGAATAGCCACACTTAGCAATGATTGTGTGGATAATTGAAATAGACGGTAATTTTCATTTCGAAAATTAAGAACCAAATCATTCCAACGAGCAGCATCGAAAAGTCTCTTGTACGGTTCGATGGCTGAAAGAAATATTATAATAATAAATAATGACTGGAAAACAAGCTCGTGCATTAACTTACCTGTATTAGGCTGAAATGCGAGTAAAGCCATGCATTCACAGATCTCTTTGAGTTGATCTTTTTCAAAAGCTGGGAAATATTTCCGAGCATGTTTAACAGCATCTTTCCTGTTGTTTTGGCGTACCAGCTCAACGAACTCCTGTACACGCAATTGAAATTCAATGGTCGAATTGATTTTCCGTAGTTTAGATTTATTATCATTGCACCAAACTGTGCACTTGGCGGTTTTGCGATTGGCGAGATCTTGTTCGACTTCTCTCGAATTCTGGAAAATATCTTAAATTCCACTTTAAAATCATCAGGGTGAACAAAATACAGTGCGCCTACCTAAATTTGTTAAATGCTTTATTTCTGTCCGGCGAGCTAAACGCTCGGCTGTCTCATAGTATCCAAGTCTTAAGAAGTGCTCAACGACCATTCTATCCATGCGAATCTAAAAATAATCAAATTTTATTTATGCAGCCAGTTGATACAAGTTGCTGGTATACCCTCTTCCATTGATCCACAGAAGCTTGCCAAACCTCGGTTTTTGAATTTGTATCGACCGAGATGCTTTGTTTTAAATGGTCAAGCCTGCGCTTGCAGACAAACGTAGCAGAGAGCTCGTCCGAGATGCTTTCGTCGGCCTTCCTCTTCAGCACATGAAGGCGTTCAACCACTCCGTCCAGCAATTTGTGTATTTCTGTAAGGGATCCCCCAGCCAGACCCTTTTCAAGTTCGCTCGCTGAATTTTGGAGCTGGTTAACCTCCCTGTCGAGAGTTTTTTGGGCAACCCGAAATTTCTTATTTAGGATTTCGTACGGAACCTGGAATGAGGCAGAACATTACTTAAATAGCTCAGCAGCCCCGCAAATCCGTGTGCAACCTTCAGAGTGGAATGCTCCATTGACTTCACCTCCGCCATCTTTTGAGTCGCACTTTCAAAACAGCAAGCAGTCAGTTCCTTTATCGGCTCCTTAAAGTTGCAATTTCCACCCGCTAAACGCACTCTTTAAATGTCCATTAAATTATCATAACACATCAGTTGCGAGCTTCCTTTTGTTTTATACTTATTCAGCGCATTTTTGACGACTAGCAAACTCTGCTTATAAGTGGTGGTGTTCGACTTTCGTCAAAAACTGCCGAGGGTTCCGAAACAAATTTAGCGATGGAATTTCTGCGACTTCTGTAGGCAGCAGAACCTTCGCTGTGGAGAGTTTTTCTACTAAAATTGTTACCTGTTGGTTCTTATTATTCCGTACGGTATTCGAATTATTTAATTATTTCTTTTTTGTCTTATTTCTGTTGAAACAATATTTCTTTCAGAATGTTTTTTTCTCTTGAAGCATGGCTACTAAACTACTTAAATTTGTAATATCCTTTGCGTTCGCATTTTAAGTTATATATTTTAAAATAAGAAATCCTCTTTTCTACTGCAAACAACAGAGGCTTTTTAACTGTAAGCGATGTACTAAATTTTTTATAACGGTATATAGTAATGGAGAAAATTTATAAATTTTAGAAGCTAATTGAAAACAAAAATTTATTTTTAATTTTCCTAATTAAAATATTTAGTTTTCCCATAATATAAACACAACCAGCAGGAAATATTCATAATGTTAAAAATAATATTTCACCAAACTAGGCATGAAAGCGAACGTAGTCTAAAACTATGGTCTTTTAGCGAATTTAGCGACACCTATTCATATTGAGAGTGCATAACGCGTCATTTTTGTACTAAATATTCTATTTTCCGCCATTTTGAATGCTGTGAGTGGGGATTTATGTTAAAGCGACGCGTTTTAAATCCAGAAAATTTTCCTTAATTTTGTTAAAGTGGTATGAAGAGAGCAAACATAATCATATTCGGATTAATTTAATGAATATTTGTAAGGTGAGTGCATTGGAAGATGTGCAAACGGAGCGGAAAAGTAAATTTACTTGATTGATTTCAGTGTTCACAATTGGCGTACAGGCAAGATAACAGAGTTTTGTAAATTCGCTGGGAGCTTGAAGCTAATCCCGCACTGGTATAATATCTACAATATTGTAGTGCATCACACTGGAGGTATGGAATGTTTTTCGAATATGCTATTTTCTATAGTTTGCGGGAAGTAATGAATTCCAACGCCATAACTGACATTGCATTAAAACCCGCTAGAAACTGATATTTTGTGTGTGTCATATTGTGAGGAGAAGTTTCTATGTAACAGTTGTAACTTATTATGTATATATGCACAGGGCATCGCCAATTATTGCAATCTCCCGCGCTCATGGAAATTATTGACAAATGTGATAGTGTTTGCCTTGCTAATTGATCGAATTTTAGTGTACACACTGTAGTATTGCAGTTTGATGAAGCATATGCATAATTAGACGATTTTACTGCCTTTGATGGGGCCCCCGACTGGGAGAAAAATCACAATTCACGTTTTCGGTATTCGCGAAAAATTGTGCACAAGTGACGTGGAGTTTACTTACGATTTATTTCACTCCAGTAGCACCCGCTCGACGCTTCTAGCGAGGCTATTTTTGCTCATTCAGATCTTTGTTGATCGCCGATGCCGCGAACCGCCTTCACTCAATGATGAGTCTTGTGTAAATTGGGGAATTGTAAATAAAATGGTAATGGTAAAAATGTGAATGCATCTGGATTGGAAACAATAATGTAGGAAAATCAGGGGATTGCTTGTGTTTTTACGTGTCGGGTTCCAGCCCAGAATCATGTTGCACAAATATTGCTCCGTTCGAGCAATTGTATGAAAAACAAATAAAATTTTTTTTTTATTTATTTATTACATTGCGGATCAGGTAGCGGCGCGCGCGTTGTATTAAGAATAGGATACTTTTTTTTTACCGGCGTTGCATGTTCTAAAAATATATTTTTCCGATAGTAAGATTGGTTAGACAAAAATTTATAGTAAATATAACCAGCTTTACTAAATGCAATGTATTTCTGATTATTTTTACATTCTTTAAGTTTATAACTTTATTACTTGAAAGCAGGTAAGAGAGTAATATGCTTCTGTCTTAAATTAAACGAAATGAAAATTGTTGAAAAATTCGAATAAATAAATATATCTTATATTTCATTCATGTATATATTTGATTTTGTTTGCTAATTTATTAGACCGTGATATTTATTTTATATACGAACTAAAACCATAAATTTATTGAATTATTTTTAAGATTGAATTAAACTCTTAAACTTTCCTATCACTTCTCGCGCCTTCGTCTCTTAGACCGATAGTTTTAAACTTTATTGTTAGTTTATGATGTTTGGTACTATTTAAATTCAGTACGTAATAGTGGGGGACGCAACCCTTCATGGGATTCTCAATATTTACAATGGGTACATCTAATAAAAATAATCCTGTTCATATATGTATACATTAAGAGATACCGGGATTCAAGTAACAAGTTCAATTTCTAAAGCTCTACTGAAATTACAATTCGTAACTACATTTAAAAATGAATTGAGCAAAATAATACTGCCTGCAACATTTAACAGTGCAGAGATTAGATGTGCTCTTCTTTTTTACTATCAAGTATATGGGCATTTAAAAATATGTTTATATGAATTTATAAATTATAAATAATTAAAGGTATGTATAACCCCATATCTCACACCAGCCTTTCCTTGCGAGTTCAACACACGTTTTTGTACCTATTTAGGTGAACATACGTTGTATAGGCTCTTGAACGCGAAATTCCTTTGTATATTAATTTTATTACCAAACACTAATCAAATCATAATTTTGTGGTACAAAATAGCCCGTTTTACTAGTGCTAAAAGAATTCTGACTAGGCTGTGTGAATCGCCACTTAACCCAACAAGTCAATGTAAAATTACATTACAACTTTATATTATTATTTTATAAGTAAAAATTGATACGATATTGGTACGTCTGCGGTGAACTCGATTTTAATAAGACTATTTAGGAGATTGTTTGTTTGGGCCATTATCGTCCTTTAAAAATATGATGAGGAAATATTTGAAATCAAAATGACTGTTTGCCCTCGGGAGGTTGCAGCACAGCACTTGGAATGAGGATAACTTCTACTACTCTTCAACCACTTTTATCGTTTTACATTTTTGAGAAAATTGAAGACACTTTTAAATGAAACTTCATGTTCTTTTGCAGCAAAAAAAAATAATATTATAATAATAATAATACACTAATGAATTAGAAACAAATAAGCAATTCAGTTATACGGAAAATAAACTAAAACAATTTTATTTTCGAGTCGAATTTCAAAGGGAAAGTCGGTTATTTCTTTTCTGTAGATCGCAATCGGATTGAGTGAGATCGGCTTACATTAGTAGGACCTAAGAATTAAAAAAATTTCTTTGGAAGCATAATGACTGATGACAAAAAGAGGAGGTACACTGGTTCAAACGTTACTAATAAAGCCACAAAAGTTATATATGCATTTACAGAACTGTAAAAAATAAATAATTTGACGATTCAAGTTCATTAAACACATTTTACGTAAAAAGCTATAATTTTGCTTTTAAAAAATGACCGTTTGGTATATCTGCACGGTTTTTATCTTCTTTTAATATAATCTCCATTTAAATCTAGGAGATATATTTTTAACTTTTGGCGAGTATACGCTCCCAAGGGTATAATAACCCTCAAAATTGCATCCAAATGGAATAACATAGACATAACATGAGATTTTTAAAGGAGAATTTTAATAGGATCTGCTGCAAAGTGAAGATTACTTTGAATAAATGTTTAGAATTAAATTTAGCTTCATATTAAATAGATAGAAATAATACAAGTTGGAAGGATGCATTTTGCTGAAAGCCTTTTTGATAAATTTATTTCTCTTATCTTACAATAATTGCCTTTTTCGTTCATTATAAAAAGCATGAAAATTATTTTGCAGTTGTAATAAGAAGAATTTTCTAATTCCCTTATATGTATAAGAGTTTTAATCCATATAATAAAACATAATTTACATTAATTTCCTGAAAAGGAAAATTGAAGGAGATATATTTTCCTGAAAATAAATGAATTATCTCATTCGACTTTAAATCTAACACCGATTATGTTTGCCTGGCATACACTTGAGGTAGAAAACGGTTTTCCTATCCAACTAGAGAACTTTTGAAGTGAAATGTGATTCTGATACGCTGTTTTATTAGATCTTGGGTTTTTACGTAGAAAAATGTCTTTTTTTTTTTTTCCTTTAATTGCAAATATGGGAAATTGTATTGTTAAAATGTCTATGTTTTGAAATATTCACATGATAGCTATCTAGAGATTAAGATTTAACAGGTAAAATTTTCAAAACACGACTCTCAATATAAAGAGGTATGTTTAGACGTTAATTTCTTAAACCATTGGGCCGATTTAAATATGAGAGTTGAACATTTTCAGTTTCTATATATTTTCTTGACATGTATAAATTATTACGGTGTCTGATTTAGGATCTGCTGTTGAAATTTAATAACTCAATATATTGCCTAAAATTATTAACTTCAAGAGATGCCCATGAATGTTGGAGATTGCGAAGATCCTGCCAAATAAATATTTCCAAATTCTAGGCTTTTTATATAAAATGGTCCACTTGGTGTTTCAGCTGAATTTAGAAATGGGCTGAAGTTTTTAGATGTGCGCTCATGATGAAGTCTTTCTCTGATTTTAATCACGAGTATATATGCATATATTTTAGTTTTAGTTTTAATATTACCTTGATACTGTAATTGCGGATTTATTGGCGGTGGATGAAATTCATGATATTGGGAGTTTAATTAGACCTACCAGCGAAAAATTTCAATTTAGATGGCACCTGCAAACATAACCGAGCACACATTTGTTATTTACATACTGCGTTTATAGTCTGGAGGGTTCATAAAATTTTATTGAAACATTCATTCTTCCTGCTTGTGGAACCTGCCCAGTTAATTTTTAGCAAAGTGACTGTTGTTATTTTAATTTTCCACTCTGAGAAATATTAAAGAGATTTAATGGGTTAGTTTAATTTAAGCCATAAACCATTAGTAACTTGTACTAAGCGAACTGAATAAATAAATAATTCGATTAGTGAAATAATTAAATTAAATTAGCCAAAAACTGTATTCAACAAAAGCACACGAAATTTTTATTTATTCAACCAGCCAGCAATTCGAAAATAAATATGAAACTTAGATGTTTTACAAAAATAAAGTGTAAATGAATGTGTTTCTGATCTAATAAATTGCATATGGGAAAAGTTATGTTATTCTTTTATTAAAGCTATTTAATAAAATCTTGTAATTTTTTTCTTCTAGATTACCATTGCGATAGTCTCTGGCAGCTATGGTATTAAACATTATGGATTAGAGAGGTAAATGAAGCTACATAGAATATTTGAAAAAAAGTAAATAAAAGTTTTTCGTATATTGAACACTTCGGAAATTTATGTTAACAAGTATTCATTTTAAAAAAAGTTGCAAATTTTGTCTCTTTCACTGCTAATTTTATAGTGGTAGGCTTTTGAGGAGAAATGGGATTGGTACTTTTGGTACTTTTGAAAAAAAAAAGTTTATTTAATTAATCCTCACTAAGTATTATTTTCATATATGGGAGGGCTTTGGAAAATTTAATAATCGTAAGATTGGATTACTTATTGCATTAAACAAAGACTACAGATAAAATATTAAAATAATTAAGGTATGGATACTTAATAAGATAGATCGAAGTAATCGAATTTGATGCAATAATTTATGTATGTTTTTTTTAGATTAAAATCCTTTTTAACGCTGTGTTTTAAAGTAATAATAGGAATTATATTTGGCGCAAAATCCTACCTATTTTTCTCATGAATAGTCAATTTAAAGGGAAGGGTCTAAATTTAGTGTTTGCGTTAATTTTAAAACAAATCTAACATAATTTTAAATAAATATGTGTTCTGCAGGTTTTAATTAACGCAACAATGAGGGGATCTGCTCGTGAGAAGAAATCTTCCTTAGAACATTTCTGAAAATAAAAAGTGTGGAATTGTGAATGTGTTAGAAGTGAAGTTTTTTACTTTTATTTTCAAACATTTTACTTTGGACATCAGAAGAGTTATTTAGTTTTACCTCCAGACTGTTTTATACATTTGACATATTTTAAAGAAAATGGATAAATCCATGATGTTGCCAAAACGTTCAAGATTAGACGTTAAAGGGCCTTTTGCTAATGGGCCCCTACAGGCTAGGCCACTTGTCGCTCTGCTGGATGGTCGGGATTGTTCAATTGAGATGCCAATTCTCAAAGATGTTGCAACAGTTGCTTTTTGTGACGCTCAAAGTACATCAGAAATTCACGAAAAGGTATATTACTTTATTTTAGATATATTGTTTTCGCGGATTATTATTTAATCTTAATTTTTAATAAAAAATCACTTTTATTAGGTATTGAATGAGGCTGTCGGAGCATTAATGTGGCACACGATAATTTTGACAAAGGAAGACTTGGAAAAATTCAAAGCACTTCGCATTATAGTTCGCATCGGTAGTGGTACTGATAATATAGACGTAAAAGCCGCAGGTGAATTAGGTATAGCAGTTTGCAATGTCCCGGGATATGGTGTTGAGGAAGTGGCTGACACAACAATGTGCTTGATCTTGAATTTATATCGACGAACCTACTGGCTTGCTAATATGGTTCGTGAAGGAAAGAAATTTACAGGACCCGAACAAGTAAGGGAGGCAGCACATGTAAGTAATAATTTAATTAATGCCTTGAAAAAATGTAATGAATAAATTTATAGGGTTGCGCAAGAATTAGAGGTGACACTTTAGGATTAGTTGGTCTTGGGAGAATTGGAAGTGCTGTAGCCTTAAGAGCAAAAGCATTCGGTTTCAATGTTATATTTTACGATCCCTATCTTCCGGATGGTATTGACAAGTCTCTCGGGCTAACGAGAGTGTATACATTGCAAGATCTTCTATTCCAATCAGATTGCGTCTCATTGCATTGCACACTAAATGAACATAACCATCATTTAATAAATGAATTCACAATTAAACAGGTATATTAATCCAATTTAAGTTATTTATTCATCTTATTTTATGTATTAATTAGATGAGGCCTGGAGCATTTCTAGTTAATACTGCAAGGGGCGGTCTAGTCGATGACGAAGCCTTAGCTTTGGCACTCAAACAAGGACGAATAAGGGCCGCAGCTTTAGATGTTCACGAGAACGAACCCTACAATGTATTTCAGGTTTGTATTCATTAAATTATGTATTGTTTAAATTAAGTAAAGTTACAATACGTGATCCTGTACGTTTACCACTGCTAATATATTCAAATTGCAGGGAGCTCTGAAAGATGCCCCAAATCTTATATGTACTCCGCATGCAGCTTTTTACAGCGAAGCGTCTGCAACAGAATTACGAGAAATGGCAGCAACAGAAATAAGGCGAGCGATTGTGGGCAATATTCCAGAAGTGTTAAGAAATTGTGTAAACAAAGAATATTTTTTGAGAACTCCTACAGCCGCGGCAGCAGCTGCTGCGGCCGCCGCGGCAGCTGCATATACAGAAGGTAAAACATAATATAGAATCCATAAATACAGCATAGTACTCTATCCTATAGAATGCTATAAAATCGAAAAACATATCCCCTCCATATTTTTAAGATTGTAAGAAAACATTACAAAGCTTTTGTTTTTTGTATTAATATTTCCTTTAATAGAATCACCCTAAAGGATTAAAATATCACATAAATGTATATTTTTAGAAAACAACACTAGAAGCAGACACTGCCTTTTTTATTCAGATTTTAAGAGATCTTATAGAAGAATTCAGAGTGAATATTCGGTTTTTCAGTCTGAATCTTAAAGTAATTAAAAATCGGCTTATTTGGGCATATAAAGTGACAATTAGCTCTACATAAATGCAATATTACTGTCTATAATTTTCTTTTACGTGTAAAAGCTTATTTCTATTTTTTATAAAAATTTAAAGATTTGCTATCAGAAACGTACAATAAGATATTGCGTGACAGCAAGAAAGCTATTAATTTATCAGTCTAGACAGAAATTCAAAATGTTATATAGTAAAAATAGAAACGCTATCTAAATAGATTTTGGTACTTTTTGGTTCCCAACTAAAAGATAGCTATGTAAAGAACTCTGAAAATGAAAGACATTGGAAAATATTCGCCGCTTGGTGAACTACAGAAATTAAATTTAGGCACGAAATGATATTTAGTTGTCGAAATAAATCAATTTCCTGTTGCCTTAATTCGTTCGTGAAAGAGGATAATGTAGTAATATACTGTAAGACAAACTGAACAATTGGTTGATTAAACGCTGGGCATTATAGGAGATCTTAATGTTTTCGGGGCAAATGCTTACTAACGTATTTTTATAATCTTTTTTTTTCATAACTATAGCTCTTTGTTGGGGTTACGAATACTTTTATAAGTTATTTTATTAACTTTCAAATTTGTGACTTCGTTTCGCATTTAATTTCATATATCAAACAATAGGTTAATAAAGGAGCATTTATAGCTGGTGTTGCCAAAATTGGGGGAATTAGAATACGTTTTCAAAAATATTGCTCTTCATATCGCTCTTAAGAAATGCTTATCTACTGTGCATCTTTATTATTTCGATTTGTGGTAAAGCGAAGAGTTTTTATGAAAAAGAAAAAAAATATTGCTAAAATGTATTAAATAATTTGTTAAGCACAATGTAAATAAATTACCACAAGAAAAGTGGAATCTGATTTTGCTGCTGGAGTGAAATTCAAGGTTTCGAAAAACACACAAATTAATAATTTAACATATTTTTTTTTAAATCAATCTGATTTGTGCCAATATATCCTTTTCGGCACTTCAAATAAATAATACGTTAAAATCAATACTAAAAAATTAATGAAAAAAAAGAAAAATATATATATATAATTATAAGATTAAAAGCTATGAATAATTTTCATTGTTTAAAAATAATAAGTAGTCAATTGATTGCTTTGGTACTCCTTGTTTCATTATTTTTTTGATATCTTAACTTAAAACACAGAAACAGTATTAAATAAAAAAATATCACCATCGCAATGATAACGCAAAACAAATCTACAAACAACCTAACATGTTTAATTTGAATCTCAAATGAAAGCTTAATGATTAAGAGGAAGGAAAAAAAGTGATATTTTTCGGGTCATGAAATTTAAAGAAACTTATATCGATGTCTGGCTGTTTTTCCAGCTAGCTTTGAGGTTTGCAATGACAGTAATAGTCTCTTGCATTTAAATAAGTTACTAGTCCTAGGTACCATCACCAGCCAAATTTAGTTTGAGTATTGATTTATCTCATTTTTCTTTGTCAGTTGGTATCACGAAACAAAATTCGAAAGGTGGCCAACGAAAATGATTCATCCAGTTAAAAACTGTATAATTTCTACATTGTGGAAAAAAATTAAACTGTGTTGTTCTTTGTAAGATCCGACGAATTTTGATTTGATAATCGTTGCTTATTAAAATATAATGAAATAGTCTCCCATATAATGTTCAGTATATGTACGAAAACAGCAAAAACACGGATTTTTGCCGGAGTTAATTCGTATATTGTCATAGCCGTATAATTAGTGATATATGTCTTTAATTTGATTTCCCAATACTCATTTCTCTACTTTATCGAATCTCTGTTTAAAATATTTGACATTGATGCCCGTAACATTAGTAGATCTTTTAAAAATTCGTCGGTTAATAAATAAGGCTTTGTAAAAATGGAAAATAGTTAAAAGTTAGTATGATAGAACGAAAGAGATAAATATATAGAATATTAAACCATTTTGATAGGTAGCAAATAGAAGGATTTCTCCCTAGTCTTATTTAGTATTACTACTGTGACGTCAGTTGAGTGTAGGTTAGAAATTATAAACAGCTTAGCTGTAATTAAGATATCTAGATGGATTGAGTAGCACTGAGGTGGAAGCGCAATGTAACATTACTTAGTTTTCAGAAAACAAGCTCCGTTTTCTTCAATACTAGGCAATTATATAATAAAATTTAGATTTGGTAAGTGCTTGGCACTTTGAACGCCGATTTTAATCAATCTTAAATTTCGACGCTAATAAATACGTTTGATAAAATTATCGTAGTAATAATTATTTTTGCATTTGTCGCGTTGTTGGATTTTTATGAGGGTTTCATTGTGCTTTCACTTTTATTTATGAATTTCTTCCTGAAAGGAAAATTGAGAGTATACAGCAGAGTTCCCTTTTCGATATAGAGAGCTTTTTAGCATTCCATTTTTCGGTTGATTAATGTATATTCTTATGCTGTTCAATAAATATTATATTTTTGTTTTTAAAACAATCACAGCTAATACCATACCATACCATTTATAATGGATCGACAAGATTATATTTTCACATTTTTTATGCCCACGCGACAAAAATTAATGCTTGTAAAGTGATCTCATCATCCAATTTCACAGTTTTTATCTTTTTTTATATTACAAATGTGAATAACAGCTTTTTTTACTCTTTTGTTAATTCAAGTTAAGTTACTAAATATGATGTTACAATGTACTTTTATATAAAAAAATTAGTTAATAAAAGCAAATTGATCATAGTTATTTGTCTTATATTTTCTTTTTGATTTTGCCAAGCCAATTGCAATTAATTAAAAATATAACAAAAGAGATGATGGAATCAAATGAACACGAAAATCGTTTCAAGCTTGCAATAGATTTCTTATTTTTTCGCTTTAATCGGCCGGTTTTTGTGTTTGTCTTAAAACTGTTTTTTTTTACAAAGTTTTAAATATATAAAAAAAAAATAGTTTGAAACGGCTTTCAGTGTATATTGTGGGTAATTTTTTAATTTTATTCATTATATCAGATATTGCCTTTGCCATGGGATTTTAATATCTATTGAAAAGTCGCACGCTTTATATTTTGGGTAATCGCTCTTTATTAATGTAGAAAAAATCAATTACAATTTTTTTATTCGTTGCTCATGTTAGGAAATTAAATATTTTTCACAAATTTCAATAGATAATGATGGCCTGCTTTAAATATAACAATATTAGGTAGAATATGTATACAAAAACCGGTTAAAAATAATTTAAACTACTGTAAAATGACTTACTTTCTAAACATTTTCATATTAAATATGATAAATATTTTCTAGCGGCAAATTCAAATGAAATTTCTTTAAGAGTATTGAGTATTAAGTAAGATATTGGCAGGGCACACTATGCATAAGTCAATACGTTCACTGCGTAGGTCGAAAGTGTAATTACTTGTAAATCCAGAGAGACAACAAAGAATTATTTCCTTTTGATTTAAGTTTACATTTTTGAATGTAATGGAAAGTGGAATTGATTGTGTTACCTTTTTATTCTGCATAACGTGTAGTATATTATGCGTTTAGTATCATTGATTCAAATCCGCAGGCAAAAATATAATGAGAATATTTTTCCTCATTATTTGATTTAAATTGTATTGCTCCCAATATTTTACAGAATATTTAACCGCAATATCATCTGAAGATTTCCTTTAATATTAATTTCTATATATGGTGCATATTTTCCATAAAGGGATTTTGATAATTAGAACATATGCCGAAGCGTTAATTGCTGGTTCAAACACTTTCGAACTGTTAACTGCTTTAAAATTCTTGAATCCGTTTTTTCGGATTCAAACAATTTAATGTAGTTTTTATCTTACTAATAAGTGAAAGAAATTTTCATCTTCATAATTCACAGTAAGTACCAGAATAATGTGGGTTTTTCTCCCCATTTATTTTCTAGCAAACTGTCGCTATTATTTATTCTATATTACATATAACCTTTAGCTTATATAAATTTTAAACATATAATTTAATTGGTTTCATGTTATTTCTGTCTCAACTTCGGAAATTGTCTTTTCTGTAGTTCCAATTCATATAATCCCGAATGATTTTTAAATAATCGTTGCGAAAATTGAAGTGCAATTATATTTGATGTCTTTTTAAGCAAATTAAGTGATCGTAAAAAAATCAAATACTTTAGACCAATATGCCTAGACAAATAATGAAAGGTTTATTTTTTAAGGCAAAGAAATATTTCGTTTGATATTCCTAAATCTGGAATTTGGAATATTCGGTTCTTAAATCCGACGGAATTGATATCCTTTTGAAACCTGCTTTAAAATTTTAATGATTCGATTCCGTTGTATAAAGCCCATATTTGTCATTTACCATTATATTTAAAAAAAATTATCTTTCACAGTGAACGTGTTAGACTTAAAATTATTAATATAATCCTTGTCACTTGATTTATAATCAGTTGGATAATAGACAGTCCTAACATGAGTGAATAGAAATGTTGCTTTAATATCATGTTAATATATTTTTTTTTCTGTATTTTTTTTTATTATTTTATATTTAATTTAAAATTACAACTTCAGCAGATTAGCTTACGTATAGTAAATTTCAGTAAGTCGATTTTGAATCACGTTAAGTTCTCGATATGTTAATTTAGTTCTATTTTATCGTAAATAATTCAAAATTGTTATCAAAAGAAAGTGTCTAAGGTTGGTTCAGCTATTTGGAGTTGTGACACTTTATTTCATTTTTTAAAATAAAATATACTTTTAAAATTAATAAAACAGTACAATTAATAAATCTGGCGTCACATTGAAGGTTTAGAGAAATTAAACAAAATGACATTGTTGTTAAAAGGATAACATCATATGTAATTTATTTTTAAAATACTAAAATGTATTAGGAGAAAAATATAAATAATAAAAAAAAAAAACTTTTGTGACGAAAGAATTGATCTTAACGGCTTAATGCGCAGATCACTTCAATTACATTTTTGCATTCACTTAGTATTCTTTATTTATTACATACATATTTGGATTCTCAATGTGTGTACTACAACAATTTCTCTATATTATTTTATATTGGAAATTTAAAAAAGTAAAAAATTACATATGTCTAAATTTGTTTTTAAAAAGTAATCATTTTTGAACTTTTACAATATAAAGGTTATGGCCTTGCCAAATATCTTAAATGCTAACTGTCTTTAAATTATTATTTTTTTCATGCGCATTAAAAATTTATTCGCTTGTAAATGAATAGCCAAAGCAAATTAGTTTTTTTCAATTAGTTTACTTTAGCTCTTAGATTTTGTTTAGTCGAATTATTTTGAGGACAATCACTTCACAACTTGTACTATATTATGTTTCTATATACTTATTTAACATATTTAACCAATTCTCTCACCATCATTTCACATAAGCGTGTTGTCGATAAGCGTTTTGAAAACAAATAACTGAATTGGAAATGTTACGTTATGCTTGAAACGCATCTCGAAGAACACGCTTGTTTGAAAGAGACTAAGCCATATATATATGTAAACTTTGAAATATGACAGGAATAAATGGAGGATATTATTCAGGCGCACTCCAACAGGCGCACAGCACAACACCTCACGAAGCACCGCATAGTGCAGGTGCGCACGCTCCGCCAGCAGTCCCTCCATCTCAGACCGTAACAGCGCCGCCAGTGTCAGCCGTTCCGCAGCCTCAGGTGGGAATTCAGCTTGGACTTGTGAGTAAATCGGTGGGTACCCCATTTTCCTAAGTTGAATAATTTAATGCCACATAACTATCAGTTGTTATTCGCTGTACTTATGGATTTAATTAATGATTTTTGTGCATAGGAGTAAATATTAAATTATCGTAACTTATTGTTTTGTCTTTTCATGTTTTAATTGGTTTCGTCGGTAAGAACAATTTGTTAAATTCTGTCGGGGGTGTTACATGTTTGGTGTAATCTTCTTTATTTGAACTCATGAATTAGTATATACATGATTATAAAAACGGTATTATGTCAAATGCTAATGAATGTGTTCAACAGTTTTTATATTCAGCTGGCTGAATTGTTTAAAATGGAACATGCAAGCATGATGGGTCATTTCTGTAGGTGTTTTAGTGAAGATTATGAATCCGCAAACGAAAATTTTAAGTTGTTTACATTTTCGCGTAAAATAGAATGCAAAGTATAGAAAATAGTGTTTTGAGCGTTTTTAGAAATTGTTAAAAAATTAATTATTATTATTAACTAGAAATATGAAAGAGCTTTAATATGACCCAAAAAAACCTGGAAAATAACCCATCTCTTGTAAAACTAAAAAACAAAAATCAAATTTGTTGGACTGTGAACTTCTTAATGTCAAAATTTTGAACATAATCAAACTTCTGCGAAATATATCCATTATAGAGCTAGTGGAATCTTTTTGTTAGCTGTAAATATAGGTTTCAAGTTTCCATTTGAATTAGGTATGCTATAAATTTCTATGGCGTTCTTTTTTTTTTTGAATCATTTTTGTTTAAAAAGCAGATTTCCCAACCTTATTTTATTTTTATTATTTTTCTTGAAAACTGGAACTAATTTTGTTTTTCATTATCACGCTCGTAGTATAAACAAAAAATAAATCATTTATATTATCTTATTTAAATACAAAATTGCTACCGACCTTTTTATTTCATTTATAAGGGGTATTCACGCTTCGATGCTATTGTTGCAAAAGATAAAAATAATTGGTTAATTTAGAAACATGTACTGAAAATCAAAATTTCGCAATTTTACACCGAATTCAAGAATGTAAGATCTATGCAATGAAATGTGAATATCCATTATGACAATGTTCTTCTATTTTATGAAGTTCAGAAACTATCTTCCGAAAATTAGATTTAAAAATTAAAATGACCCAGAACATTTCAACAGGGCCAAGGAGAAAGATGATACGGAATTTAACAAGAGGAAATTAAATTTAGCTTATCATATGCCGCATTCTGCTTTTGTTGGGTACACAAAGTAACATAATAATAGATCAATGAATTTACCACATGTCTTCTATGTGCAAAAAATATTACAGAAATATATAGATATTGGCTTATTAAAAATATCAACAGTAACATATAGATAATATAATAATTTAAGAATATATTGCAGGAAAATCTCGACTTTGATCAATGCAGCTAAGGTTATAATCATAGCGAGCAGGTTTAGGTCGCGATTTAGATTCAACCGATTGAGAAAACAATGCAAGCAAAAAAATAGGACATCACGCTCAATCCCAACATATTTGCATAAAAAAAAATGTAATTACTGTCATAGATTAATAAACAACAAAGATATTGCATTACTAACAAGTTTTCATTGTACCAATCTAATTAAAGTTAGGAAAAGACGAAAAACTTACCTGGAGGGCTGGAAAAAGTCATTAATTCTGTAGAAGAAATGCGCGGTATGTTACTTAATACAGAGTTCGGCAACTCTGCCATGTTGAACATGAACCAGAAACATCGAGCGAATTCGAGTTGAGTTGAGTCAGGAGCTCTAGCTCGCTAGGATGTAGCTCGGAAGTATCCATTGATCCATCCTCGCAAAATTATTTGCTTTTACAATTGGCATCTCTAATTCACTTTCTCCACAATTCAGCTGTCTAATACTAATAGTAATACTGCCTTAAAATGTTGGCACAATTCTCGATTGATAATCCTTGGCCCATAGGAGCAAATTAGATGTTGGCGTCAGTTCAGTCCGTGTCCGGGGATTGAACTGACGACAGATTGAATGTTTGACTTGACTTATGAACTGACCACAATATATCCAGTTTTCATCAAACTGAACTATCCGCCAGATTAATCCTTTAATCGGCTTCTAACTCGATAAAGTTAGCAAATTGGTAAACGGGGAAATGCGGAAGTTATGCACTCAGCTTATGCTGGAAAATTGATATTTTATGTATATCATTTCTGTTTGTGTAGAGTTCGTAGAAACTAGTGTTGTCTATTTTAATTGTGTATTTTCGTGTACTTTCGCTTAAGTTCGGGTGTATCCAAAAGAATTAACGTATTATCATATTTGAGTCTCGTAAATTTAGTGTAATTATCATATTTGTTCCCATAATATATGTAGCATCAAAGTTAGTTAATTATTTAACTAGATTCCTATACCTCAAATAATTTTTATCGCTTTGTGTCTGCTTTATTGTGATTGCTAGGTTTATAACTAAAGGTCCGTATGCAATAACAAGAGATAAAAGCTTTAAACGCTTTCAAGTGTTTAATGTATGGATAAAAATCAAGTAACATTAAAATTTTTTGTTTATTTTCAGCCCCTGAGTGCACCAGATCCTAACAATCATCATTCTACCAAACCAGAACCGTCGGAGGTACAATAGTTCAAAATGCCCACTCATGATACTACTAACACATAAGTCACAAGTAAAAAATATCGCATAAAATTTTATTTCTAAAGACGTACTTTAAATATGTTTATCATCAAAATTTTTTCAAGGAAAAGATCTTCTGTTGAGTCGCAGTATGATTTACACCCACAATATTCTCTACCTTAAAAGTGTAGGGAACTACAATTCTCCGATAAATTACAAAGAAATGAGATGGGCGCGTGGTGATGTAAGAAAGTTGAGCGTCTCACAAACATTAACAATTTTTGCACCCAAAAAAAAAAAGAAAAAAAAAACGACAAAGCTAATATCATGTGCAACAACTTGGATGCCTTGCAGCTGGTGAATAAGCCACTAAAGTAATCCTTGAGATCCACTGCAGATATAGTGTTGTAATTGACTGTATTATACAAGATGTTCTAAATTGAAATTATAAATAATTTATGCTTTTGACGTTCCACATAAAATTATTGTTTTCCTTCCCAAGACCTTTGATACTTTCTGGTGCTTTGTTTTTATAAGTACAAGATTCAATTGTTTCAGGTTCTGGACTGGGACTCAACATGTTGAACATCGCCACGCGCCCAATGTGAAAATTTCTAATGATTTGGTGTTGAAACTGCTAAAATGATTTTGATTTATATTCTTTATTTATTTAAATTTAAGACGATTCGTGAAAGTAAATTTAAGACGAATCGTGTCGGTAATTATTTTCATAATAAAAATATCAAGATGAATAGAAGCAGTACATTTAAAATTATTTGCTAAGAGCGCTTTTATATAAAATATAAAATTAGCTTGATGATTTATGAACCTGTATTATATCAAAGGAAGCGAACACAAAGTTTTTGTAATTATTTTCGATTATTGTTTCAGTGAATTCTTTTGACTTCATACTAGAGAAGAAAACTTTGGATACATATACGCCTAAAAAGTTATAATTCTTAGAGCAGTAAAAACCATTCATTCATACAGTGAATTGTGTCATTCTTTTAAGTATACCTGTTGCTTCTCTGGTTGTTAAAACATAAAATGTATAATACAATACATTAGATTTGGAAAGAGTTAGTTTTACTTAAAAAATAAAATATAAAAGGTACTTTCCTTCGGTGTAAAGAACAGCGAACTAAGCACTAAGCGTGGCGAAAATAAAAAGCTACAAAAGAGAATCAGAAAATTACAAATTTGATATATTTTAATTGTAATCATAGCAGACTGGAAATTACAACTTTTTGTAACATAAAATGTGATTGAATTTTATGAGACACTTCGAGGGAATACGTGTTTTTATTAATTATCATTAGACTTTCCCTTATCAAACTACAATATTCTTTTATAGGGTTTCTCAAAGGTAGAGAAGCGAAAAGATGAATGGAAGCTGTGGTCTATAGACAGAAAATAAAATTTTGAACAGAAATTCTATTTTGGAAGACGATAAACGAGACGAAGTGAGAATTAAACGCAAGTCAGTTTTAAATTTGTATTCTTTTTTTTTTTCGATTGCTTAGAGGGGCAATTGACGCCTTCTTTAGTTCCTTTGACATATTTATTCTTGAATCCCTCAGAGTTCAAACAGTGGAATAAAAAAGGGCTTTCAGGCACCATTCTCATACATTTTTTTAAATGCCTGCATAAGAGCATAGATTTCAGATTTCCGAAGCAAAATTGATACCATTAATCCTTGGCTTTTATCTTTATTGTAAGTAGTCAGCTTTTGACGACTTGTAAAGAAATAAACAATAACATTGAAATTAGTGGTCAGCCCGTAACTTATTCCAAATGTTCCGCACTTAAATGTTTTATGAAATTCCTAATTTATAGTAATACTTATTTTAAGAGGATATTTAAGAACCTGTTTCCACCTTGTCTTCACTTTGTTTCTGTCTTTTCGTCTTGTGTCGTTCATCATCTCGTGTTGAGAATAATGTCCACTTTAGACTAATCTTTACCTTTACTACCTTTAAAAGTAAATTTGTTAATGGTAAGATAAATTAAGCTTATTAATGATTACGGTCTCTTTTTATATTGACATACTAACAATAAGGCAACGAATAATCAAATGAGTGCAATAGTCGATAAAAGGAATAATCATGACATTTTTTCCTCTATTATTAATCGGGCATTATTCTTACTTTGTTCACATTTTTCCCTTTCGGAATGTCTCCCAAAAGACATGAGTTGTGGCCTAAAAAAAAGTAACACATTTTGCGCTTACGATTAATTGTACTTGTTATTGTGCTTCATTCGAGATTAATCGATTCAATCGACGCAATTATTCCAATTCGATTAACCAAATGAGTTACTTTCAATATTTTGCCATCTTTAAGTTTAACGTATAAAACGAAGATATGTAAAAAACATGAAACATTCCTAGATTTTCAATTTGATCTGGATTATCTACATAGTTAATATATACATGCCAGAATAAGGGCATGTATGAGAATAAAAGGTGATATTAGGATGATGTAACGATAGATTGATAAATGTTGACGCTTCTTTATATACTAAATATTATATTTTAACAATAAAAATTAACTAACATAAAAGTTACCATCATCTACTTCTAATCGAAAATTAATAAATTTTGATGATTTGCTTCTCTGTAAAATTTTTATAAAGTATATACTTGTTATTATGCAGGGTATGATAAAAACAAAGACTGTTTTTGTAATAACTTTGCGTTCATTTATTTTTGATAAATACAAGTAAATTGAAGTGACAGGTTAGTAAAACGAGTCGATGCTATTAATCTAAAATAAGCTAAGGTCATTAAGGCTATTTAATACCAGACTGTTAATGCAATAATTATTCGGCACAAAATAATCCTAATATCACAAAATCGTTTTGTTACATTGTCAAAATACTTTTAAAATATAAGGAGAAAAGGACTTTACCTTAAGTTACGCTGCTAATGCCTTGTAAAAGTATATTTACATAGCTGATGAGTTTCCTGAACCAATTTACGTTGACATCCAATGAGATTACACAAGCTTTTCAACATTTAAGGTATAATTAACTAAAATACTTTTTAGAAAAACTTATTACAAAAAAACATAACGCTAAAACGGCAATTCGAAATGATTATTATTTTTAAAAACAAAAGTACTTCTGCCCCTAGAGGGTGAATGATTCTGAGAATTGCACACTCCAATTAGTTAATACTTTCCTTATTCTTTTCGGAATTATATATGAAATGAAAATTGTCCGTCTGTAAAATGCAATAGAATTGGGGGCGGTGTGCCGTTTGCACCCAAATTACCAGCCCGCAAATCCAGTGCGTTATTTAACTTTGTTTTACAGCATTTTTCATAAAATCTCATTTCCTATTAAATTGAAACATTTAGCCTGAAAAGTAAATTGATGTGTACTTAAATTCTACAAAGACAATGTTTCTTAATAGTTACGGGCAAATCGATTTCTTCGGCTTTTTCAGCTCGCCATCATCATCCTGACGTACTTCTGTGTAACGTTCCCCTTTTAGAGAGACTATCTTGTTATCACGATAGCGAACTAGTTTCTTTGGCTCTACTTTTGGTATAACGGGCTTATATTCTTTAGATGTTGCATTTTTATCCACGTAAGAATACCTTGAAAGAAATTTACGTTAATATTATTGATATGATGACATGGGTTTGCAGACTTGTTTAAGCCGATGAGAATGGTTTATTATCACTTTAAATATGCAATACCACAGGATTGGGGAACCGAAATATATTTTAAATTCAATTTAAACTCATGGAATGGCATTAAGCAATCGATTCGGTAGGGATTTAGATGGACTGATTGACTACTATTTTAAAAGTTATCCTCTAGACCGTATCGATTTTGCCATTTTGTTTTGGTGATACATAGGAGCAATGGCCAAAAACAAGTTCAGAGGTCAGATTTATTTAAGATAAGAAATTCCTTGGCTTTGTCGCAGAAAATGTAAGAATCAAAGGTCAATGACCCGGAGGGTGAAATGGGCGGGTCGACGATGAGTTTTTAATTTCTAGAACCTTCAGTTATATTTCTAAGGTTAGCAGTTAAATTCTACACCAGTCCGGACAATGTTATGGATACAGTGGTAAATTAAATCAAATACTACTAAATTTAAGTGGAACCATCTATTGTCTGTGTATTACTTTTATAATTACTAAAAAAGGCGACATGGGTTACCGCAAAACAAAAGGAATTTATGGGGTCAAAATTATTCTGCGAACAAACAACAGCCAATGTTTATGTTTACTGAACTCAAACTTTTTGAAAACCTAGCTTCAATCTTTGTAGAGAATCAATTCTGCTGTAATGAAATATTAGCAATCTTAGAAGCATTGATAATTGTTTTGCTAATCGTCACAGTTAATATTGTGCCAATATTTGATTTGTTCCGTGCTTGTTTCTTTTAGTCCTAGAGCCGCTTTCCAAGGTGTTATATTCCGAATTGTTCAGGTCAGTACGACAGAAGCTACAAATTGCTTCTCTTCTTGAAATTGCAGGTAAAATGGTAACATGCTAAAATTATTGAATTTTTCTTATCCAAATTGTAAGACGAGAGCAAATCAAAGATGTCAAAGCAAATAAAATAAACATATCTACTCATATTTGTAAAAGTGTAAAAGAATTTCTTCCTGAGATACTAAAAATACAAGCTTACCGCGCAATAATACGATTTTTCAGTTCAGTATCGTCTATCATAACATTTTTCGATGACTGTACATTTGTTGCGTTCGGCAGGAGGCTCTGCCCAGTTTCCTGCCTATGTAACAAAATCTGTGTAGCGCTGTCGATATCGCCCTTGGCAATCGCTATACAGTGCTTCACCTGGAAGAGGAAACCAAAGTAGTTCACTCAACTCTGAACGGATGATGGTCTTACTTCTAAGTAAGAACTATCAGGAAACATTTCTTGCAGGACATCGCATTCCTCGGAAAAGTAGTCGCAATTGGAGCTATCCGTTGAGCCGCAATCGCTCGTTTCGGACAAATGCTTCACTCGCCTGATATGTGTTTGACTGGAGGTGTCTTCGCTGTTCTCCAGCAAAGCATTTGGACGCGCTCGCAACTTTGCTTCTGGTATAATGTCCGACAAGCTTAGAGTACTTGAAGGAAATCTCGTAAATACAAATTTAATATTTAATTTATTGTAATAATTACTTTAACGAAAGATTGTTTGTGTCTTGAGATTCGTTTTTTTCGAGAGCAGTCAATTCGCTCTCCAGTCCAAATATCCAGGAACATATAACACCGGGATCTATGCGGGAAAAGTCCGCAAAGTAGGCGCTCATCATTTCGATAAAGCCATCGACGTCGAAGCAAGGATCCTGCGAGGTCTCCTCCAAAATTGATATTATGTACGAAAGGACAATGTCATCGATTACAGTGAAATCGGCCCCGGGGATGTGGGCACTGACGAACCGCACAAGGCTCTTCTTCACAATTTCGTGCTGCTCCTCAATGTTAGTCATCTGAAATGGTTTCGAACACGAACGGCGATTGATCTTCTGCGAAGATAAATAAGACGCTTTATCACTGAAACTCTGTGGCTTTAGGCGCTGCTCACATTTTCCTTAATATTTGTTCATATGTGCACTTTTCCACTTAACGCGAAAATTACCCTTTGTGGCACAAGCATCAAACATACGATTTCACACAATCAATACTTCTCCGATACATCGCTCGGTTACACGGCCATTAAACAAGTCAGATGAAAGGACGCCGTGTAAGCTCGGCCCTAGTGTTACCCACTCCTATCGACTTTATCCGAGGCTAGTAACGGCTATCCGGAAAATAGTTTTAGTGTAAATAGTAAACGAAGTGCATACACAAAGGTCATTTTGATGATAAATCTAGTACTACTGCACCTTGGCTTAGCATAAAATTTTGGAACATTACTTTTGAATGTTTTCATTCTCAAACGGGCTTTAACTTTGATATCTGCTAGTTTTACAACGTTTATGTATATCGCTGTATTGCTTATTGTAATTGCGTTTCACAAAAACTTTGATTATTTAAGATCCTTTTTTTATGATTAAATTTTAATCCGTTTGTACTTCTCAAATTTCCTTTTTTCAAGGGCTTCTTCTACTATCGGCAGCAAACACCAATTTAAACAAAACGCTAATTATCAAGCTTTGCTCGATTTGAATAAAATTATATGATTTTAAAAAATTATTTCCTTTAAATTGTCTCGTAACGACCTCCCGGTTGTGAGTACACGGCTTCATGTAAAACTTGGCAAGTTTGAGCTGTCATTTGAAGCGAAGCCAAGGTACGAGAATATTTGTCAGTTTAATGAACTGTGATGGGGAACTAGTTTGTGTTGGAATTTGTAGTAGAAAACATCGAGTTTGTTCTATTAAGGGCTGCCCTAACCGGTAAAACGAGTGTTTAATTGGTGGAGTTATCTAACTTTAAACAAATGTGATCGCACCGATCTATCGCTGTAATGCTGTGGTGCTCGCTGATGTCGCTGGAAGCTATAGAATTTTTGTAATGAAAAAGTCTAGTTGATTTGGTCCCTCAGGAATTATTTAATCGTTCTGTGTGCCTTGTTTACAAACAGATGATGTCCAGTGTATGATCGAAAATTGAAAATCGGCCGCGGAAGGGCAGTGAAAAATGCAAGAAAATGCCATTTGTGCAACGTGTTGTCAGCCCTACCTTCTTGTCCCGTTCCTCGGATTATGGAAGGGTCGGTGGTGTGCACCGATCTGCGGCGGCCGCAGCGGCTGCGACTACCGTGGAAAGTGATAGTATGAGTGTTTCGAGTGCGGGCATTCGCGGCGTTAAATCGGAGGATCCTCATTGTTCTAAAGAGAGTGATGTCATCGAGTTCCGCGGGAAGAGGTTCGCCGCCAGTGGCGTAGAGAAAAGCGGCCAGCCTGTCGCCCGGAGCGAAGAGAAAACGGTTTGGAAGTCGGTCCTTTTGAATGGCCACGAGCTGGACTCGGTGATAAACATCACCTTGAGCAACACCCTGAGGCAGCTGGCGTCCCTTGTGATAATCGCCAACGATATATTTTTGGAGCTAAACGAGGAGCTCAAACAAGTTGGCGATCGGTCCAAGGGGATCAAGAGTAGAATCAGTGCACTGGAGTGCAATTTGGATGGCTTTGATCCAAAACAAGTGACAGTGCGTAAGTATTTTCCACGAGATGTTTATTCCCTTTAGGGCCCTTTACTTAGTCGCTCCCAGGTCAAGTTAATTGTGGATCTGCGATGAGGTTTAATTGGTGCTTAGGATCACTCTCTACCTCGTTCTCCGGTACGTTTCAAGTCGGTCTTGGTTTTTTCTCTTTCGCGTCTTAAGAAGTCATTTCCTGAACGGCGTCTGGCTGTGCTGGTGAGTGATCCAGACAGGCATTCGTGTATTTATAAACGACTTCTGATCACCCATCATTGCTGAGAAAGCATTTCCATACGATTTAGAAACTTGCCTTTGTTGGGAGAACGCTGCAATGTCGGCTAAAGTGGACGTCCGCGTCGAAATGGGCGTCTAATGAAGCTGCAACCCGTCTTCGCCTTTTTTTCATAATTTCACTTTTATTAACTGCGATGCTGGGGAAGAACAATAAACTGATTTTATTCCAACTGTTTGCTTTTTATTGAGATGATAACCTTGCTCCCTTTAAAGTTAGTTCAAATATTTACTACTGTTCTGATGTTAGAGTCAACCAGGCACTCTAAATCTACTGAAGCTCTTGTTTACTTAAAAAATTACTGTTTTTCTGGTAAGCACTTTTCTTGTAATAATTGAGAAATCTTTTATCAAATTGTGGTCTATCTTGCGTAGTTTTTATAGAAATTATTAAAACATGAAAACTGAAAATAAATCATCAGCTTGTAGGTAAGTGAAAATGGGTAATCTACCCATGACTGTATTTTCAGTTTAACTTTAAATTGTTTAACTTTTTAAATACACAAATCTGTAATAAAATCATCGTTTGCTAAACACATAATAAAAAATATTCATTCATTTCTGATTTCTATTTATGGAAGAGTAAGAAATTAATTTCAATGTTTCTAATAAAATTTCGATAGAAAAAAACATTCAGATCAGGCGGAATTGACAAAAATCGACCAGACATCAGTGGAGGGGTCATTGTTTTACAAAATTACGTTATAAATTGTGAAAATACGGTAATTTTCTTAGGTTATTTCAAGGATAAATGTAAAATTATTCAGAGAAACCAGCAAAAAACATCTTCAATTTTAGTATTTTCCACAAATTTTGCCAAAATATTCTGAAAATATGGAGAAGTCCCTCGTGAAAACATTCAGATTCAGAAATGTTAAATATAAATATATCGGGGAAATACAATTCGTTATTATTGATCCGAAATTTCAAGATTTCATCAAAGTTCGTGAGGAGAATTGAGACTCAATTTATGCCGAAACTTTTAACACAGACTGCAGAAATAGTACCCAATGATTTTGAAGATGAATATTTTGCGAAATAATCAATAAGTTAAATAAAAGTTCGAACGATACCACATCATTGTGTGTTAGAAAATCGAGAAAAATATAAATCATATCACGAATTTGCCATATTTCAAGATTCCGTATAAAAATGTAAAAGTCCGGAATAGCTATTGTTATATTGCTTATCTTTCTGTTTGTATATTTCAAAAACTCGGAAGTTGCACATAAATTACATATTATTAAAATATAAAAACATTGGAGAAAAGAAAATTTTTATATTGGAAAAGAAAGAAGGAATAACTCGGGTATATCAGATTCATTTTAATCTTCCAGAAATGTTTAGACTGGCGTACTCGTATACTGAAAAGACTAAGAACTGGATTCGGGAAGTTCACAGTCTCATAAATAGATAAAGATCATGTGTGTAGATATAATTAACTAAAATTGAAATTACTTTAAAAATATCTCGTGTATATAAAAAAAATCAAGTAAGATTTAGCTAATTTAAATTTACGCCAATCTTGCTGTTTCAGCGTTCTTATTAAAGCTATTTCGAAAGGAGGGAAAATGCCGTAAAGATGTTGTCTTCTTATCCATGCATGCTTTTGTTATTCAGCTCATGTGCCGACGTAGAGAAGCCTTGTCGATGCACTCACGGGATTATGCACAAATATAAAATTTGTCCACGCGGTTTCTGCCATTCTCCCCTCGTCGGACAGCGATATGCCTACTTATCCAGTCTTGAAGAAGCAAGTAACTGGGTGCCGGCGGGAGCCTTTATCCACAAGAACTGCTTAAGGACTCGCTGCTGTAATCTGATACGAGTCACAATGCAAAGAAAAAAAAAAATCCAGGACTTTTTCACTATTGGTACCCTAGAATCAGCTGGATGCATATATGCGGTATGCATAATTTACTTTTACAGGCACTACGCAACTTACAAGGATCTGGTAGCAGTTCCCATGAGTATAAAATATGAATTTCATCCGGCCAACAGTATGTTCCTCGAGGTGCGAGTAAAGTAAACATTATTTTAGTTTGCCAATAAATTGCCACCAAAAGGAGTTGCGACGGCACTGGTCATTAGAAGCCGACTTTTCATTGCTCAATAAAAAGTTTGGTAGTCGGAATACCAATTCATGGAATGTTCGGCTTCGAATCCCAGGCAAGTGCGGCGACAACATTTCCAACAACTCATAATTACGTGGTCACGAAACTGATTAACATCCTGTCCCAATATAATCATAAATAAATATCCAATAGAATAATAATTTTGTGTACCCTTTTTACTTGCGATTCCTGCGCGAACTTTTCTTAATGATTTCAGTTATGTGCATAAATATCTTGTTCAATGTTTTATGAGTCACTGCGAAAATCATAAGGAGGAAAAAAATTAAAAGCGTAAACCGCAGCGAATGCGGGAAGACAAGAACGAAAGTATCAGCCTGCCGATCCGATCTCTCCAAGACTTGAAGAAATCTAAACAGTCTCAAGAGTTTCCGAATTTTGCTGATCGGTAATTTGGCTCTAAGTAACATCTGGGGGATCTTTTAATTTTTACAGCCGTTAATTGAAAGCGAATTCCATTAGACTACATACCGCCAAAGTGTGACCTTGATAGCGTACATATGGAGAATTTTTCTAGAGAAGGCGGAATATAATTTTTTGTTTGCTCACTTAATGCTTACCGGAAATGAGTTCCCTCTTTGAATATGGGATAAATGTTAGTTTCGGCACCTTCAGTGTCGTGTCCCAACGATTTTTTTTTGTTCGAGCTGTTGGAGATAAATGAGTTTCTAGAATAATGTCTGAGCTAAAAAAAAAGGTGAATTGCAGCAATTTATCACGGTAAGACATTTCATGGAGTTTGTTGAAAGTATGATTTTATTATAACTAAAATATACTGAAGGAAAATTTCACTTTTAAAAGATCATTCTACTATTATGGTATTTTAAGAATTGTTAACTATCTGCCCTATCACAAAACCAGAAACAAAAGGAAATTGCAAACTTGTAAGTTGAATTAAAGGATCATTTTGTCCGAATTTCAAACGACTAATTCTATGCGATGCAGTCCAACAAATTTTGCGATTCAGAGGTCTGATCGAATTTGGGAGTCAAGATATGCAGGGCGATCCAGTTGAAAAAAAGTTGTCGTATACAATTCTTAAAGAGAAGAGGAAAAAATCTAGTGATAACTTTGTTAAATGTCCTTGGATTTCGAGTTCCATACTAAATTCAATTTGATGAGTTTAAAAATAGAGATCGATTAAATAAAATATTAGCACAGGATTTTATTATACAGTATTCGATTCGTTATGAAATGTACTACTATTAAAGTATTTTGCATTTCTTTTTTATCGACTGATAAAGCAGTAAAAATACTGTTGATAAATGTCGTAATTGATACAAACAAAATCGTTATCAACAGTACAACGTTGGGTTTTCAAAGTAATTGTTAAGCAGTTAGTTTAAGAACCAGTGATTCAATCTAGATGAAACATTTTGTATGCTATATATCTATAATATAATGCATCCTACAAATAAAAACGTTAATTCCAGCTTAAGTTAATATAAGACTGTAATAGATTACCATTTAAATGGTCGCTCTTCAATGATATAAACATTTTTAAAAGTGCCACTCTTAATAAATTTGCCTCTTGTGTATATTTTCTTAATCGAAGCATTTGCCAGGATGTTAATTAGCAAAATTAAAATCTGTTTTTGATATTTGCATATTAACTATTTAAAATTATCGAAAGACGGCACAAATTTGTGTGGTGCTGCGTCAGACTAAAGAGCAGGTGAAAAATTATATCTGCGAATTGCCCCCAGCTATCTTGGAAATTGAATTGAAGCGATTCTGATCTTTTTACCTTCACGTGCTATGAATCGTGAATCAAGTACCATGATGTGGAAACGGTAATCAAGTGTGAAGGAGCTCTGTCTGTGGTTCACTGCTGCTAAAGAGTTTTGCGCTTCTTTATTAAAAGAAAATTAGATTTCTGTGTAATGTAATTTCACAGCACTACGAGGCTCAAGGACAAATTGTGAACAAACTAAAACGGTTCGTTAAAAATTCCCGCTGAAATCATTTAATTTTGTTCGCCACTTGTTTGGTGTTCAAATCCAGGAATGATCAATTAAAAATCTGAGCGTATCCCGGGATGCATTATTGAAACGCAGTTACATGAAAAAACCGGAAGGTCAGTCTGATTTTTTAACCGTGACATGTTTCATTCCAGTGCCCCTGCATTTCTTTTATTCGGTAATGAATTTAAATTCGGTGGAGAAATTAACAAAGTTTTGCTCGATCATCAAATTAGGTTTAGTTGTAAACGTGAACTTAATTTTAGGTAATTTGACTTCCTTTCAAAGTCATATAATATTGTAGTTTAAAAACCAGACCAACGGATTAAAATATCTGATCCTTCGACAATTAAAAGTAATATCTGTATTACTTTGGTAAAACCATTTAAACTGCTCTCTTCTAAACACTCATATTCCGTGTCTAGAATTTAACCAGGTACTCGATTTTAGAGGCATTCAGTTAGGATTAAGAATTAAACTTGGTGTTTTTGGACTTGTAAGAGTGTCATTTTTAATTTGTCTAAATGACGCTACTTTATGTTTTTTTTAAAACCTCTTAGTCTAATCGTGTAATAGGTTAATTAAAAATAACTACAAGTCTGTCCTCGATTTAAATTCGTGCTTAATTAAATTCTTCCTAGGATGGGTTTAATATATTTATGTAATCGAAATATATTTTCATTAACTTCTTGGATAATAAAAAAAGCCGCCTATTATCGTATTTTAGTTTGAAAAAAATTAATTCACAGAAAAACACTAAAAATTTATAATAGTAGTAAAATTTTTAATTCAAGTACTAATAAATTTACATTTCCTATTTCTTTTCAGCTGAAAGTGATTTAGTTACATTTGCTCAAATTAAAAATCACTTCGTTTCGAAACAGCCTTTAGATAAGCAGCTATTTACAATTAATTCACGGACTAAGAATATTAAAGCTTTATATGATGCCGCCGCTAAGTCGCCTTTATATTATTGGGAATATAATAAAAATGCTGAAGAAGACACTTGTGATAGTATTTTCAAAGAAAAAACGAAAAAGCTAAAAATTGATGCTGAAATAGAGACTAGATTGGTAACTTTTATGTTTAGAATTTAATTGAGAAAAGACATAATCAAAAATTGACTTATTATAGCCTGCTGCCCTCGAAGATTTGCGCAGATGGACATCAATAGAGGCTCTGGGAGATATTACCGTCACCCCCGATTGCGTTAATCGTGTTGGTGTCAGCAGTTGCAATAAAACTATGCCGTCCACTAGTATTGACGAAAACTTTTCAGTTTTGTCGTCTGACAACACCCTGAACTCAACTAGAGTCAGTGATGATTTGCCACTGGACCACCGATTACCATCTCCGGAAGAACAATGCATCCTTATTGCTCAAAAGTAAAAAAAAAAAAATATATATATTCTAAAGTTATACATTTTTAACGACTGTTAAAATACAGGTTTCCTGCTGAAGTCGTTTCTGTTGATATATCTGGAAGACGTTTTGAGCGATTGTGCATGGCCAGAAAAACGATGGCAGGGTGTGGCCTTAAAGCTAAAGAGACCGAAGCACCTAATGGTGAAGAGTCCACTGTGAAACGACGGTCAAGATGCCGGAAACCGCGAGGACATCGTCGAAACACAATTGCTGGGATTGATCAAAAAGAAATCGAAGAGGTTGTTAGCGGGTAAGTAGTGTCCGTTTTTACTTTATACTTTTTTTTATAGCGCATGAAGATTGTGCATCTAATGTGAAGCAGTTTTGTTGTGATTAATTTCTAATAAGGATACAGAAGTGTGGAATGTTTGGTACTAGTTATTATGTAAACTCGACGAGGGTACTGAATATTTTTAATATTGTTTGGTTTACTTAAATTCTATTTTAAGCATTGTATAAACATTTATTTAATTTTCGGATTACTTTCTCTAACTTTTCATCATCCATCATGAAGGCGATATTAATGTAAGTACTATTGAATGGAGCAAGCCCACATAAACTCCAGTATTACGATTTGTTCATATTTTGAAAGATGTTGATTGTTGAAACTTATTATTTTAAATCACAATGTTTTTGAAGCCTTATTTAAAAATACGTTCGAATTTTATTCCATTTTCAATAACGTATGAGTCTTATGTTTTACCAAATTGTTGAATTTTTTCTTAAATAAGCTATAAAAACGGTACAATCGATTTATATAACTTAACTATGCAACTCTATCAATTAGAATGGAATTGGAAGATTCGAATATTTTACCTCAATTTTTTTTATATATAAGATTGCCTCGAATTTGTGCAATATTATTTCAAAATTAATAATAATATTATGACTTAAAAACATTTTATTATTGTCTCTTTTTAAATTATTATTTTTTACTTTAAAAGAAATGTAATTCAAATTCGGATTAGTGTTATACTTCAACTATTCCTGCACGTCGACTCCTCTAACTTTGGTAATTTAATGAATTCTGATATGAAAATTTACAACATTTTATTAAAGATTAAAATATTCAGACATTAGTTAGCTATTAAATATGCTATTCATGAAATATATTTGAAATTACTTTGTGTGGTGTCTAAATGATAGAATTGCGAACTACTTCCATTTATACTTATGTATATATGTACATAGTCGTGTGAAAAAGTATTTCTTTATTTCTAAGAATCTACAAGACTCCACAGCGCATGAAGTGTGTTAAATTTTTATTTTTTGGTGTTGAGAATACTCTGCTTTCAAACATGTTGCATCAAAATATCCCTGCAAAATTATGAATGGTAGCATTGTTCAGCCTTTTAATGTGAAGGTTCTTAATGTTATATTCTATATTACGCTATAAAATCCACTCCCATCCCCAAAGATGAGAATTTGTGCGAAAGCGGATTCTTAATTTTTTAAAAGGTACCCAGCACAATAATAAATTATTAGATAAATTGCAGCAGGAAATCCCGTGTGGGTTACGGCATGGTACTGAATAGTCCAGTACTTAAACTAAAGTTAAAATATTCAAAATCTTCCGATTTTTATATACTCGTACTTAGTTTAACAAAAATAATTTAATTGATTTGTTAAAGTAACGTCGTATTCAGTACCCTTTAAGAAAGATAAATTTATCTTTGCAACGGGTCTTGAGAAGGTTTTTATGCACTCCGGTTTAGTTAGTAAGTATGTACTAAAATAATGTTGATTATTAAGGTTACGCACATGCACCGTATACTTTTTTGATAATCAACATCATATTTTATCTTCCACGCAAAACTGTTTCAATGCGTCTGTAAACGAAAAGAAGACATATTTGTTTTTTTTATCGAAATGCTGGAGTTTGTTTTTATTTATATTTGCAATTTCTCCCTGTAACAGGAAAAACCTAGTTAAATCATCAAACGATCTGTCCGACATTGAAAGTAATGTAACAAGAAGCAAATCAAACGATTTAACCGATAAAGGACTCTCTCCTTTTACCCTTGATGTGGGGAAAACCAGCGCAAATAAAATAAATTCACTTAAAATATGGGGCCGTAATAGGCTCAAATTCATGAATTGGCCGTTTGAGAAACAAAAGAATGTTGAAAATTCTGAGGCAGCTATGCATAAAGCTAAAAAGAAATATCAAGAGCAAGAAAGAAAGGCATCTTACTCATCATCAGAAAAAAGTTCAGTATCGAATTTACAAGGTGTATCGAGGCAGGTAGATTGTCCTGCCTCTATAAATCCAGTAAAACTGAGAGAGCCATCATCCTTAAGGAAGCAACGTAGAAGCATTGTGGGTCATAAAGATGAGCCACATTCATCCAGTGGCAATTGGAGCGCTAGTTCCGAATCAGGAAGAGCCTCTGTTGGAAGTGAAATAACAATTCAACCAAAATCAAGTGCATCTAGCACATCGTTGAATCAGAGCAATTTGCATGGAAGCAGTGCTCCACCTAGTTCTATAATAAGTAGAAGACGCTTTTTAAATACTTCAGCTTCAAGCAGCGTAACAAGCGAAGGAACTGCTACTCCAGATCTTCAAATTCATGATGCTTCTTGCTATGATGATGAGACAAGCTCGGCTTACTCTTGCGATACTGAGGGCTATTACACATCCTTCCACGTAGATTCTGGATTGAAAACGTTAAAGGAAGAGGATACGCTTACGCCAATTCAGTCCACTTTCACCTTATGCAACACCAACTCCTTTGATAGTCCCTCCAATCAAACAATGCTAACAGCTGAAAATGAGTACGAGCTGTTTGGTAGAGGCTCCACGTCTACAACCACTAGCTCCGCAGGGACCGTTTGTACCGCTCTGATGGCAGGTGAAAGTGATAGGAGCTTGCTCAAAGCTCCAGATACTCCGGAGCGTAAAAGTTCATTGATGAAATTAACCCGGAGTAACAGCACCACAAGCAATAGCACTTTAGAGAGGAGCTACTCCAGCAGCACTGTGGGTAGCACCCTCGAGCGCACAGGCACTATCAAGCGAAATGGAGTGCTCCTGAGGAAGGAAGTTTCTGCAGTTGTCCACGTAACGAAAGATAAACAAGGTGTTGACGAAGGTAATCAACAAGTTTTGTCTGTAGATAGTGA
This sequence comes from Philonicus albiceps, assembly GCA_963969385.1. Classification (NCBI taxonomy): domain Eukaryota; kingdom Metazoa; phylum Arthropoda; class Insecta; order Diptera; family Asilidae; genus Philonicus; species Philonicus albiceps. The sequence continues at coordinate 7,595,040 of OZ017776.1, read as the reverse complement.
AGAGACTTCAATTCAACTCCAGACAGGAAGTAATATAGAGCGAGAAAATTCGTGCCCACCCAGTAATTCTGAATGCTCTGAATGTTCTGATTTAGAAGGTTTCGATAGGGTGGAGAGAATAAAGCAAAAGACCACTATCAATTCAAGTCGTATTCCCTCAATGTGCATCATTACTCCAACAACGAGCGATGATGAAAATACAAATAATGTTGTCATTAGGTCGTCTTTCAGAACAGACGGAAATATTCAACAAAATTATGCCAACTGCAACAATCAAATTGTTGAGAAAAGCAACATAGACAGGAAGCAAATGAAAAAGCCGACTATGTATCCTTTGAATAGTATGCTCGAAAAACTAAGGGGGGTTCTTCCCAATATAAAGAAGCATCCCGACAAAGAAAACACCCCCGTTGAGCTTTCTGATGAAGTGATTTACGATACGGCGGGGGAATACGTGACTATTGCTGATTTTACAAACAATAACAACGCTCTTAAGGCAGGCACAGGTGTCTATTATTCGAACGATGTAGTACGCCGAAATTTGGCGGCTGTTCTATCGGGAAATTTGAACCAGGAAACCGAATATGTATCTCTCAATGAGCTTCCTTGTAATTTACGAAAGGAGGATAAAAGCTCTGTCCAGAGCAACTTTGAAGAAAGTCCTGAAGGAGAAAAAATCAATAATGGAAACGAGATGACAGAGGCTCCTGGAACCAGTGGCAACACCACCGAAAAGCGTGAACGCTACAAGGGAGCGCGGGTAACGTTTGATGCGCACGGGAAAGTTATTTACAATTCGGATAGCTTAAAACGCCGTAAAGCATCCCACAGCACCTTCATTCCTGGTCCGTGCGTCAAAGAGCCTGAATGCAGTAGTGCGGCTCCTGAACAATTGAATTATTATACTTTTCCTGATTCAGTGGATAATGACTCAGAAGATATAGTTTATCAGAGTGATAGTCCGCTAGACAGTAAGAAAGATCTTACTGTGACGAGGTCTAGTTGTTTTCTCAATAAATCGAAATTCGAAGCCAGTGACACGACAATGAGGGAGGATGAAGTGAATTCTCCACTTAAGCAGCACAATGGACCAGGTAAGGGTGATGTTTCTTTATTATCCCCAGAATGCAAGAGGGTGCATGTAATCCCTAAAGTAAGTTCTAGCACTTTAACGAAAAAAACCGCGCTGCCTGCAGTAACTGATTTATCGATCGAACGTGTTGACCTTAATTCTCAGGGCAAGGAGAATCTCCTTAAGCGAAATAATAGCTATAGGCTTGCGAACAGTCTAGCTGTACATTCGCCGCGAAAGGACGAAGACGATTCTGATTCGTCTAGTAGTAAAACAGTATCCTCGGGCGGTATATCAAAATCTTTTGAACGATTAATCAATGACTTTTCCCTCTCATCCTCGTCGATAAATTCCTCATATTTAAAGAACAAATCATTTGAGAACATTGACCTTTCTGCAGATGTGAGTGATGAAATTTCGGCGTGTACCTTTCCAATTAATAGTCGCATTCAATCACAGGCTGAAGCAATTTATGAGCTTTTAAGACCTGACCGAGTTACTGTTCCTGCTGACCGCGAGCAATTTAGGGCACGAGTAATGAGTTTTAATTCGTCAAAATTTACTGATATATGGTAAATTATTTTTAATCACATTAAAATGTATATATTAATTAAGGGATCTTCATTGATTTGTTAAAAAGAAAATTGAAGTTTGTGGAGTGGTTGCAAGTAAATAAATTATGCTCCATATATTAGAACAATTTAATAACAAATTGTAAAATATTTATTTAAACAAGTTTAGAGACTATGTTAAAGTGCATATTTCTTTTTGCCTTATTTATTTACGGGCATTTGTTAAAGTTTTGCGGTATTGTAATATTCATTTCAGAGCCTAAGCAGAAATGATTTTGCGTCAAAAATTCTTAAATATTGGAAATTCAAGAATTTTGATAACTTAAAGTTGTCTCAAATTAATAATTCATTTCTCACTATAGTGTTAATGCACGTGAGCACAATTAAAAGTATTTTAAAAAAGTATATCAAGCATAAATTTAGGTTTTGTTACTTAGAATAGTTTCACTACCATTCCTACAGGTTTAATTACACAAATGTCTGTTTGGTTTTTGTCACTTTTAGTGCAAGAGAAAAACATAAACAACATTAAATTTTGGAAAAATTTACGTTTACAAGAAATTGTTCGAAACGGTTCGTTTGAAGGTCTTATATTGTAACGGTACAAAAAATAAGTCTTTTCTCGGAACCCCTAGTTTTTAAAGGACAAATTTTCTGGAGTTGCTTACGAATCAATAAAACATAATGTTTTATTTTGAATGTAATGTTTCAAATCACAAAGTAAAGAAACTAAAAGAGGGTTTCTACCTCTATGTATTATTTATATTTTCTGAGAGAATATATGGTGAGTGCTATAAGAAGCGAACATCAACGGGATTAGAAAAACGTGTTCGCCCAATCGAAGCAATTACATTATGGTATCAGGTCTGCAATAATTTATTGATAGACGAAGGGCCTGAAGGTTATAAAATTATTGTTCCCGTCCGTCCAATAGAAGGTCCCACCCAACGAAAAAATGGGATAGAGCAAAATGGTTCGTCTATAGGGAGGGAAGTATTACTGCGTATACTTCTAAAATTATGTCGGTAAATTTTTAAGTCGAAGCTCATAAAATACACAAAGTTAAAGTATTCGGGCTAAACGCATGTTCTTTAGGAATTTTGATTCGCAAATGGTGAACAAAACACGAACTTATTATTTGAGTAGACATATTTCAGTTCACAATTATTAGTTTACTTTATTATTTACCGATTATAAAAACTGTTGGATTTTCTGTTTTCAGATAATTTTTCTTTTTACTGAATGTATATGTCATCGTCATTTGTCTTCATTAGTTCGTTATCTATGAATTTTCCAAATAATTTTGTTGGATTAATACAGATTAGAAAAGTAGAATAAAAAAATGCATTATATTTAAAAAATGATAGTATATTCTTAATCGGCGATTTCAAAATCCCCCTGGTACCCATTTACAAGAATTTGGATCTATTGTCTATAAAGTATTGCGCTGGTATTTAAGAGTTGTCATGGAATAGATAGATAGAAAAAAAAATATTGAGATTATGTTAATTCAGGGGTCACAAAGGTTCAAGTCCGTTCCCACATTTTCTTTTGGTCCTACCTTGAATTCTTGGAGCACTAACTACTAATCAAAACTTTCTTTAGAGGTAAAGCGTAATAAAGTTTTTGATGTTATTGGTTCGATAAATCTGTTACTGCAACGTGTAATTAAATTATCTCCTTGCGCAAAACTGCCAGATTAAGTTATGTAAATATTTTATATTTATTTTGTGATCACCTATTAACAAACACTTGCTACATGATTAACTGATAAATTTAAGAATGCTTAAAAACTTTGTGTTTTTCGATTATTTTTAATTGTATTTGTAAAAGGGCTTTAATGTGGTTTTATTTGGTTTAGTCTTAATTTTGTTCTTTTGTGTTTTACACCAAAATACATATAAGTTCACCAAGTTCATTATACACATTAGAAAGGAAGTAAGCTTTCTGTCTTATGTGTTCTATAACCCATAGCAGGCCTTTTATGCGCAAAACATGTTACAAATTACATTTAATCACTTTATTATTTATTTCATTAATTATTAAAAAAAACACGGCTGCACAAAGCGTTAATCTTTTCACCACACACATTGTTAATCCAACTCACTAATTTTTGGTTAAGAACTATTGTAAATTTTAAAACAATAAATTATGTTGACCTGAAATATGTCTTTCAATAATCCACATCCCATAAGCAAAGGCATCTACTAAAATTTTAAAAGACCTCGTCTTGTACATTATGTTTTATTTTTTACCATTTATTTTGTACTAATGCTTTTTGCACCTTGTTTGTCTTGCTTTGTACATTAAAATAGTACTTAATGTATGCTCACGAAATCTTGCATGCGCTCCAAATCATCGGTTCAAAAATGTAAGGAGTGTTATATTAAGCCGGAACGAGTTATTTTGTCTAGTCTTAGGTGTGCACACGTTTATGGATGTTGACCTCTAGTTTAATATTAATTTGTGTGAAGTAAATGTCTTACTAAACATATAGCTTCCTTACATATAATTTCTTTCAGGGTATCAACATTTATCTTATAGTAAATTGCATTTTCAAGAAGGAAGTCCGCATATTTTAAGCAAAAATAATCAGATATTTTGGACGCTGCAGACAAAGCGAGGTTGTCGTTCATTAGACAATTCAACGAAGGACGATTTGAGCGCATTACTTGAAAATGATTGCACAAAATTTAATTCATTGACAAAAAAAATGTCTGGATCTGGTACTCCGATGTCTCCCTTATCAGACTGTAGTCGTGAATCTTGCAACCTATCGCCGATTAGTGCTCGTTCAAGTTCGACCGAACGATTTAGAACTTCAACACCCATACGACAAAGAACGCAATCTTCTAGAGAAGTAAATTTTTCTCGGGATTTATTCGGGGTTCAAAATGAAACACCTCGCTATAGTTCTGCCTCAGATATTCAATCTTCAAAAACGTGCTCTGATCGTCTTGGTGCTTCAAAAACTAGTCTTATGGACTTCAAAAAATTGTTATTATCCAAGTCGACTAAATCCAGTCCAACCAGCAAAGTATCAGCCGTAGAGATGCTAAAATTAAACAGAAATGAGGCAAATCAACCCAAAAGAACAGCAAACAACAATAGCATTAATATCCTTGAATTGAGTGCTTCGCCAAAAACATTTGCGAGCCGCAGAATGCTTAAACAGGGAATTTATGGCTCCCCATCGAAATCTATTATTATTAAGCAACGCAGTGGTGGGGCAGCTTGGCGAATGAATGCCACTAGAACCGATGTTATTTCTACATCAATTCCAGAAGCTAACAGCGAGGAAGATAACTCGAGTTCAGGAGGCTCAGTGGGTAATGCCGATGATAAAGTACCTGAAAAACAAGATAGTGGGGGAGGAGAAAATGTTAGCATTAAGGATAATATGTTTCTGCAACTCGATAGAAATAATTTTATGCGAGGGGAGATACAATTGAACTCTTCTATTAAAAGTCGTTTACATCGAAGCAATGTGGAAGAAAAACGTGCTCAGTTTTTTGCAAACGATGGTGAAAATAAAACGGAGGTGCACATTACAGAAAAGGTTCTAAAAGAAGATAATCCTTTATCAGGTAAAGATGCAATAGCTATCACCGGAAATACTGAAATAGATATCAAAAACACACCTGCCTTGGAAACTGCCCTATAGGAGCGTAAGATTTAGTTTAAGATTAATCTCAAAACGATTGTATTATTATATTTACAATTTACAAACAACGTAATGACCTAAGGACGACGTTTATTCACATTTTTTACTGTACGAGATTTCCTACATTGATCTATAAAAATAGCGGGGTGAACGCATTTTCTTATATATTGTGCTTTTTTTAGTACGGTTTGGATTTAAGACCTAAACAATATTTGATATCAGCTTTTAAGTTTAATAGTATTTAGCTCCTATTCCTATTCCGACCAATTTCTGTATTATTGCGTGAAGGTTATCCGGGAATAAATAGTTAAGATTTTTAAAAAAAAAATTACAGCAACTTGAATTGAAAGGATGATTCCTTTTTATATGGAGCATCTATTGTGATAAAATTACTAATGCATGCGGAATACCCTTGAAAAAGTCACACAGACTGGGCGTTTTATTTATTCAGTATTAAGCATTGTGTCAGAATTCATTTTCAAATCACTTTTATCGCGCAGTTGTTATTTCAGAAAGAGTTGCGCTCCATCTTTTTTACCTTTTTGTTTTTTTTTATATATACACATATAACTTACAAGTCTAAAAAGCGATAAACCTCCATGATTAACGACCACACCCTTCCAAGATGAGGCTTCAAGTTCGCCCCACCGGCACATCCGTCAATTATCTAATTTAGGCTGTATTCTTTTGTAACCAGAGTTTATGTTCTAATGCTTCAGCAGGTATCTTTTTGATAACCCCTTGAACAAATTTTAAGTATTGTAGCTAGCACTATCAGAGTAGTAAAAACATATTGAATTAAGTATTAAAAATAGTTCACTCGTAAATTGTTTACGACCGCATGGAATTTGAATAGAATGTATATTTCTGCTCTAAAATAGTGCTTAAGATAAATAAAGAGGCATTAGGATTTGGTATGTTAGATGCAGATTCAGCAAAATTATTGACTTTTTAATATATACCCTTTGTTAAGACTATTTATTTATCTATGTATTTATTAATTTAAATCCGACTGTTGTAATGGAACAAAAATAAACATGTTTTAAAAGTAATAATGTGTTTTTTTAGTATATGGCTCATATATAGTTGAACGCCCTTAAGGATTATCACATCACTCGTTTCAAATGTGATATTCGCCAAGAAGATGGTTTTCCGATTGATCTTATTTGAATATCACAATCGCAAATATGTGCAACTAAAATGAAAAATTTATTTCTTTTTAAACAGCCATTTTTTATTATAAAACAATATTTGGTTAAATGCATAAATATACATTTAAGTATTAATAAAAAAATTTAAATTCAATAGAGAAATTAAATATTTTTTATGTCTCTATCGGGTCAGAAGAGTTCAAATTTATCTCTATTTTTGTAAACCTGATTATTTCTTCAGTTTTGATACTGCTTTATGTAGTATAATAAAATACATGCATTTTGGCACAAATATAAGAAAACTTAAACCCCTAAGCTTGTTTGAATTTTAACTACTTAAATTTTATGCATTCAGAAGTTATTGACTGTGGTAAATTATAAAAGCAATCAAAAGTATATCTGCTTTTAAATAGTCAAAAAAACTGTGTTAACTCGTTCCGAGAAAATTTAAATAATTAAATATTTTTATTGTGTGTTATTTATTGTGTGTTATTTTATTGTGTGTTATTCCGTAAATGAATTAATTTAAACCTTCAAATTGGTGTACTCTATTAATTGTCACCTACTTTGAAGATACATCCGGGATCATAGGTTGAAAAATTTAAATATTTCATTTAAGAGGTTTAGCCTTGTTTTTATTGCAATTGCAATTACATTTATCTTTTTGTTCTAAATATAAAAACTTATAAAAGAGAAATTTTCCGCGAAAGGTAAACCTTATATCTAATTTAGACGAACATCATTATACAGTGTATTTAATGAATATATTTAAAGAAAATATTTTACATTATGTGACCTTATCTAGATAAAGACTCTCTTGACAGTGTTGAAATTGGGAATGATACTTTCACAAAATTTGAATTCGTAACAATGTCATCAGTTTTTCTGCTGAAGATGCCCAAAGTCTATTGACCACCATTCCGATTCCGATAATAGGAGAGCCAAAGAGTGTGAAACTGCTACGGTCAGCGACTAGTTTTTCTTCATATCATAACCCACATTCGAACACGAACACGAACCGGTTTGTTGTTAAAAACTGATTTTAAAGCCAGCAAAAGTTTCTTCGTTTGCGGATGTCTTCCGAGTAGCTTGCTCAGTGTAGCTTTGTAATCGTAGTATACAAGAGGTATTCCTAAGCTTTCCTTATATTCGTGATTTGTTAACATCTTAAGGTAAAGATTTATTGTGAGTACATAGAAATTGTGTGAAAGTGAAGAGTAAAATTATGTCAGTACTCGCATTCAACTGAGTTGTAGAAGAAAACGTTAAGCAACGATGATTTTCACTCTTGTTAAAATATGTTACACGTGAACAGTTGAAAAAGAAAGTTTTTGCAAACGTTCGTCAATGAACATTACGCGTAGTCGGTAATTTCCTAACTGGTTATGGAAGTAAAAATAACTTGATTTAATTACGTAGGACTTGCGTAATAATGATCTCAGCAAAATTGTTTATACTTTATATAAGTTGTTTATATCTATTTAAAAATCACTATTAACAAAATTAGTTAATAAAATAGTAACAAAAATAATTTCACACAGAAAAAATGGCTGTTCTTGACCTCAGTAATCCTTGGGTCCAAATTATTTTCTCATCTATGTCCATTGGCCTCGTAACAATATTCGTCGGTCTGAGACTCTATGCTTATCTTACATGTGGAGTATGCAAGACAAAGGTAAGTGGAGTTAATCCATCTCTTTAGCGTTCAGATTTTGTAATCTTTAACACAAAATAAAAAATAAAAAAAATACAGAATAGAATGGATGGAAAAACCGTTCTCATAACTGGCGCCAACAGTGGAATTGGAAAAGAAACTGCCCGCGAATTAGCAAAAAGGGGTGCTAAGGTCATTATGGCATGTCGCAATATGAAAACAGCGCGAGCTGCACAAGGTAATATAATTAAATCAATATCTTACTAATCCAAGGTTAAAATATTTCTTTTGCAGAAGAGATTATCAAAGAAACGGGGAATAAAAATGTTATTGTAAAAAATTTAGATCTTGGCTCACAGCGATCGGTAAGAGAATTTGCAGAAGATATTATTAAAACTGAGGACAAGCTAGACGTTCTTATTCATAATGCTGGTATGGCATTGGCCTTTTCGAAGGCAAAAAGTGAGGATGGCATTGAACTGACCATGGCCACCAATCACTACAGTCCATTTTTACTGACCCATCTGCTCATTGATCTTCTAAAAAAGCCAGCGCACGCCAGAATTATAATAGTAGCATCCGAACTGTACAGATTTGCATCTGTTAATATAAGAAATTTGAATCCCATTAACACATTCCCGCCAGCTTACATTTACTATGTTTCGAAATTTTGCAATATTTATTTCGGACGTGAATTGGCTTTGAGATTAGAAAATACAAACATTACAGTCAACATGCTACATCCAGGCATGATTGATAGTGGAATTTGGAGGAATGTTCCTTTCCCATTTAATTATGCTATGATGTTCCTTACCAAGGGATTCTTCAAAAGCCCAGAACAAGGTGCCCAGACAACAATTTACTTGGCAACAGCTGAAGAGCTACATAACACAACCGGAAAGTATTTTATGGACTGCAAGGAGCATGAATTATCAGAAGAAGCAATGAATGAAAATATTGGAAAATTATTATGGGAAAAATCTGTTATCATGGCTCATCTTAAAAGGACTGATCCTCAAATTCTATTCAAAGAAACTGGATTGGGAAAGTTACTTAGTTAGGTGACAAGTTATCTGTTTTCAAAATATTTTTGGTTTTTATATGTAATTTTTATTTAATGAAGTAAATCTTCATCTTCATCTTTGGTTTTTATTTTAAAATTTATCCTAACTTCCTCGTGGATCATCTTAAGGCGCCGATTTTTGGATATTTTCTTTTCCAATCGTGACTTTTGTGGTATTTAAGCATTGCTTAAAATATAGATGTAATTAGTCTTTTCGAGAAAGTAATAAACTGAAACGTTTACCGATTTTGAAATATTTACAAGTAATAACGCTTGTTATTATAATATCTAAAAATATTCTGCTAAGGGATCGCAAGATAAAAATAATTTATTATAACACTAGAATGACGAGAAAATCCAGATGGTAAAGGTAACATAAATTAAATAGTACTTATAAAATCAGTTTTCCTAAAATGTATGACTCTTTTTATTTAGTAACATAGAAATTGCGTATAAAAACAACTTTAACCGCTTGAGTGCTGAGAAATGATATTGCGTCCTTCTTTTGTTGTGCCAAAAGTACGGAAGGTCCTATTAATCGGTACACGCGATTAGCTCCGTATTTTTGGCATGAGTCTAGGAAAATCGTTCAGCACTCAAATATTTAAAGACATAATCTATTTTTTCTTAGCTGTGCAATCGCACCATGGCGTCGTGTTAAAATCGCAAATCAACATTATGTTGACCACTGTAAGTGGAACTTGCTCGATAGTTATTTTATTTACATCAACTATTTCATATTTAACTGTTGATAGTCCAGTCTTTCGGTCTCTCTTGCGAGTAACTTCCTTTTGATTAAAGCATTTTTCGGTATCCCTTTTCCGATGCTTCCGATCATGAATGTGTCTATAAATTGTATTGCTTTTAGATAACGTGAAATTATCCGGCTGGGACACTTACCTAAAAGTGTTTTCAATTCCCGTCGTTATGTTCTGTGGTCGCGAAAGAGGCAAACCTGCGTCTCTAATTCTCAGATAAAATTCGTCGTCCTCCAATCCCCAGCCCCAGTACTGGTTCGACATGCCATTCATAGCCTCAAAATGTTCCCTCTTAACTAAAAGTATGCCTCCAACAAAAGTTTTATAGTGGTACTTTGGGTGGAATTCAGGCGAGGCCACATGAAGCGGCCCTGTATCGGGGAAGGAATATTTTAAATTATCATTTAGTGGAAGTAGGTCTACGTCGTGCATAGCAATGTAATCGAAACTATTCTTCGTGAATAAAAACCCAATGTTTATTAAGGAGGCCCTGTTGAACCGGTATTGGTCTATTTGGTTGAGTATAAAGAATTGGTGCCTGATTCCCTGCCTCTGCAAGAAGCTGCCCATGTGCGGCGCAAATTTCATTAGCTCATCGAATCTCTCTCGAAATGGCACTAGCACCGCGAGTCTTTTTCCGCCTTTTAAAGGTGGCTCGTCTATATCTAAGGTGGATACGTCTGGACTCTCAATGTGGGGCATATGCTGACTACAATTGGGGCAATTGCAGCTGTCTATAAAAATCAAATAAATAAATTTGGAACAACACATGTTACGACGACAGGACTCACCTCCAGTTATTGAAATAATTCCGGCAAGCAGGGTGAGAACGAAGCATGTTGTTAGCCCTACGCCCAAAATTTTATACAATAAATTATTAACATGCATGTCACATAAGTCAAGTGCTTTTCAAGGTATCTAATGTGCAGCTCTGGTTGCTATCTTCGTTTCAACATTTTTTCCACGGAGGATTTTGCTTCGTCACATCATTGTTTAGGCAAAATATTTTGCCGCATTCGGCCTGAGACACCACTTTATATAAAAACAGCTGACTGGTCAGCACAATTGTCAGGATTTTGACATTAGGTAAGGAGTTATTTCAAAATAAACAGATGTCGCTCCATGTATGTGGTGTGTAGTAAAACTGACGTCATTTCCGGTGTAACGTCTTCTGCTGCAGCCTTTTAAATTTTGCATCGTTTCATCCTTACATTGATAAGTTAAGACCAAAGCCCCCAATATCCTGAGTAGCCACTAAACTTGTTTATTTTGTTTAATTTAAAATTTTTACTATTAATTTATAAATTTTTAAAAATTTTTAATATGAGAGTTATTTGCATTTCAAAGCAGATTGAGTTTCGAGTACAAATTTATATAACAAAAATATCAAATATGTATATAATTGTATTATAAAAATATCCAGGCGGTAAATCATTCATTTTGTTTAATATTGTGAATCCTGCATTAAGGATAAATCATGGACTCGAGTTTCTGCTGCACTTTGAGCTGCTATCATCTGTATATTGCCATTTTGATGAGATTTTTCCAAAATTGTTAAACTCCTGAAGTTTTTCAGCCTTAAGCTTTAAACAGTTTTCAAGATGTACAATCTACAAAGCTTCAATAACAATTAAACAATTCAACAAACAGTGTTTTTGTTATTCCACCTTTTGATTAAGAGATTTAATAATTGCATTTAAATATGCATTTTCTTCTTGCTTTTGCTCATATAATGAATATAAAATCATCTTTTGTGGTACTTGAACAAGTGCATCTCCTATTTTTTTAGTTACTTTCACCAGTAATACATCTCCTTTAATTTTAAAAGCAAAACATTAACATTTATATTTAGGTCTTTATTTAGTAAAAGAAAAGTTGGTAGAATGCATATAAAATTTAGAGTCTGACTCTTTTGTTATATAATTTGAAAATTTTGTAAATATAACGAATAAGAAGAATAAGTTTATTTGGAATTGTTTAATTTATGTATTTTTGTCAGATAACGTGTTGGTAGCATTCAATCGCGAGTTGCAAAAACTGTTTCCAGTCGACTTACAAACTGTAAGACTCACTTGAACTCAAATGAAATTGAAATGCAGAACTTTGAGTGTATAATCGACTGGAATTCGATTTCTGAAATGGGTCTCTGAAACATTCACACTCTCAACAATCTCAAAATCAGAATTGATTCTCAGCCTGTTAAAAAATACTTATCATAAATTACCCTCAATTTCCTCATCGTCTTCATCCTCTACTTTCTTTTTATTCCTTTCGTACTTGATAAAAAACATAATTTTATAAAGTAAAAGTTCTACTGCACCCGGGACCGATTCTGATAATTTCTTAATAAATTCGTTGGTCTGTCGCAACCCAATTTTGGTCAATACCTTTCGATTTAATGTCTCCCAATTGGCGTATTTTAAATTCGTTGCATTTCGGGGCGGATAATTATGCATTTCAATAAGTTTGGGAAAAAATTGTTTCAACAGCGTGGCTACTAAAACTGAAAAGAGCCGTTTATGCTTGAACGAGCTGTGGGTAAAAAAGAATACAATTTTTACCTCCATCTGAGAAATCCCTCGAGATTTTTTTATTCCGTCTTGGTAAATCAAAATTATTCAGCCATTCATTTAATTCCGTGAGCTTGTCCTTAGTAATTTTCAGCATTATTTTCAAGAAATTTTAATTGTTTCTAGTTTCCCCAGACGTTTTCGCCTCTATCAAGTAAATCATTTGTTACCAACGTACTACGTTTAAAATTTTAAAAAGTATACCTGTATATTTAATTTCATTTACTTCGTATCTCACATTAAAATTATTATTGTTATAAATAAAATTAGTTGGAACTATTTCACAAAGCGAATTACGGAATTTCCTGTTGAGCTATTTTTAAAATAGGTTCCACAACAAAATCCACTAATCTTACAAAAGTTTACTTAGCTAGTGCCAGTTCTTTTACAAAAGAACAAGACGTTTTGACATTGCGGCGTTGTTTGATCGTGCGAGGAAGGGTTTTAGCTATAATTAAGGGGCATATTTGCCGATATTTGGAAAAGAATTGTTGCTGAAACTATTCCTGAAGAAGCAAAGTAAATCCGTAAATTTTCTGAGTCTATTGAATTTCCAAATTTATTTGTATTCTGTTGCCGATTTGTGGCCCAGGAACTGATGGTTCCCAAAAAAAATTAGGAATTTTATTTTAAAGAAGCTAGTCAGTTTGAACAATTAGTAAATCGAACCTACAGCAATTAATTTATTTGCCCAAGATTTAATTTATTTTATTTACAGCTTTTCCACAATGCCCAAGTACTACTGTGATTATTGCGATACGTACCTTACCCACGACTCGCCTAGCGTGAGGAAAACTCACTGTACAGGTAGAAAGCATCGAGATAATGTCAAATTTTACTATCAGAAATGGATGGAGGAGCAGGCTCAACATTTGATTGATGCTACAACAGCCGCATTTAAAGCGGGCAAAATTACGCAAAATCCATTTGCTGCGGCACCACCAAAGCCAGGAGTTGCTATTCCGCCACCAACAACAATTGGACCACCACCTAGAACAGGAATTATGCCTCCATCAATGCCAACTGGAGGTCCAATGCCCCCAATGATGATGGGTCCACATGGACCAATTCCTTCACCAATGATGGGAATGCGGCCACCTATGATGCCCTCAATGGGCCATATGATGGGACCACCACCGCCAATTGGGGCGCTGAGCGGTATACGACCACCAATTGTTACTGGTCCACCTCCCAGTATGAAGCAAAATTAGTCGATATTGTAATTTGTAAGTTTTTAACAAATTCAATTTAATAAATTGTACCACATTTTTGATGTTAGTGTGTCATTATGACCTTAACTGTGCCACACACTCCTGCTGATTGAAGAGGTCTTAATCACATTTTTTTCAACCAACCGACTTTCAGAATTTAAAACTCTATGTGCGTTCAAGTCCTAGATAATGGTTTTAAATTTTTATATTAGAACAGCAGCTTTTTGGCATACACACTATGAAATGAGGACGTAATTATTAATGCAGACGTTTTTATTCTAATTTTTGAGTAGATCTCATTTATTCTTGTTTTTGTGAAGCTCTCCAATATCTAAATAAATTAAGTAACTTTAAGTCTATTTGTTTTGTTAATTTATTAGCCATCTCCTTTAACACTATTTAAACAATACAAATATTAAGAAATAAATGAAAATCTTAAAGTTGACGCGAAGAATTTGAATGCCTATTTATTTTTTTAAAAGTTGATAGAATGAAGAGGATAAACCCGCTAAATTTTTATTAAGCAGTGGTATTCTGAATTTTCTACGAACCCCCAATTTAAATATTATTTCAATCTAACTTGAATTTCTTAATTCTAGAAGAAGATTTTTATATAAATTGCACTACTTACCTCATGATTTAGATCTACCAACGAGTGAAATAAATTCATTTTCATAATTCTCCTCAAACGCAATAAGCAATCGCATTATATTCGGTCTGTTAAAATATTTAATTAGTAAAAATATTGGAAATTGCCGATTTGGCTTTAAAGAAATAATTGGAGAAAAAGTCTGTTAAAGGGGCAAAGGTAAAATCATCCCCCGTTGCTTGGCATTGCCAACTTGCCGGCAAAAAAGTCACAAGAGAATCGTTTGTTGAGGGTGCTTTCACCCCGGCTGAAGGGCTACTCACACACTTTCACCACCACCAATCAAACCCGTCAGATCCTTTTTAACCGCATAGAATTCTCTCCGACTTAACCTAAAAAAAATCCGCTCGTGAGGAAATTAAGTCCTTTTTTGGAGTTTGCCCGGCGACCACTATTTAATCCGGACGAAGCAAGTGCTAAAATTTGATGAGGTGTCCCTCCGAGCGAGTGTAGTTCGAGTGCAGCAGCTGAAGCGCCTGGAAGAGGGCCACGGCAAAATTTCTATTTCTTGCAGAAGGTTTCATAAACGGCAGCAAAATTAACTACTCAAAGTACCACAACGCTATGTCGCTTTCGGCGATAGCCAAGGTAAGGATAAGCTACTTTTAAAATTCGTTCATCGTTTCCAGAATACCGCTGAACAGAGCTAGTCGGAAAAAATTTCGAATGGGAAGCTCCGGTGCCACAGTGGTTTGAAAAGTTATTTTCTCGGCTGTTGTCAAGATAGCAGGCGCAGGTCCTGAACCTGACCATCCGCAACTTTATTAAAGTATTCCCAGCTCTGTTCTCAACTGCTCGCCTGCCTAGGGTCTGATTTCAGTTATTTTTAAGTCGCGAAGCGCCTCCGGGGCAATACCGGGTTCTGGTTGGTGCTTACCCTCCCTTGACATTCAGCCAGTCTTTATCACTTGCTATCGGGCTGTTTTTCGCCCCGGTCGCCGGCTACTTATCAATTCACTTAGTTTAGAAGAGTCGTCCGGCCGCTGGAATGACTTGAGAAATCCAAGTGGCAAGAAAACAGGTTTCCCGCATCAACAACCAGTGGTCGGAGAGGCGATTGAATTTCTGTATTTAAATTAATGAGCTCCCGATAATGTGATCAGTTTTGCTTGAGTCGCGTCAGGGACTTGCTTCTGTTTTAATTGCTGCCGCCCACACACCCTAAAATGGCTTCTTCTGTTTTAAAGCCGGTGCTTTATTCCTACTGGAGGAGCTCCTGCTCTTGGCGTGTTCGAATAGCGCTGAATCTGAAAGAGATCCCCTACGACATAAAGCCGATAAGCCTAATTAAATCAGGTGGGGAACAGCACTGCAACGAGTACCGGGAGGTGAACCCAATGGAACAGGTGCCAGCCCTTCAAATTGGTAAGTGAATTTTAGTCCCATTCCCCACTCCCCGACTAACAGGGCTAATTTTTAGATGGCCATACCTTGATCGAATCCATCGCAATCATGCACTATTTGGAAGAGACTCGGCCGCAGAGACCACTACTACCTCAGGATGTTCACAAAAGGGCTAAAGTTCGGGAGATTTGCGAAATAATAACTTCTGGTATTCAGCCACTCCAGAATTTAATTGTGCTCATTCACGTTGGTGAGGAAAAAAAGAAGGAATGGGCTCAGCACTGGATCACCAGGGGATTCCGAGCCATAGAAAAAGTCCTATCGACATCAGCTGGAAAATTCTGTGTTGGCGATGAAATTACAATGGCTGACTGTTGCTTGGTCCCGCAGGTTTTCAACGCTAGGAGGTATGTGTTCGAGCACCAACGTGCCTAGATTAAATTTGAATTCATTTTGGTATGCTAATTTTCATAGAAAGACTGCACGACTTTGTTTACCTGTTCTCCCAATCGTTATATAACGAGGCAGCTGGAATATTTTTAATGGGAACAAATTCAAAAATACTTATTGCTTTAATTGAATTCCACAAAGTATTTTCTAAAACCTTCTGCAATTATTTTACGTGTTCAAGTTTATTATTTCTAAGATGAAATGATTTACTGAACAAGTTTTTCTTCTTTCTGCTTTAAAACTCTTGGATGGAAAAAATTTAAGTTGTTTTCTCCTATAAAATTAAATCAGTCATAGCATTATTTATATTTTTATCTGTTGTCGTTTAAAAAAAAAATCTTGTTTTTTTCTCTGAATTTAAATTTACAGGTTAGGTACTAAAAAAAAGACCAAGTTCCTGTATTTTGCGCATGTTTTTAACAATATTTCTAGAGCCACATTTGCCTCTTTTAGATAAATGTTTCTTCTTTATATCTTTTAATTATATTTTGAAATATGGTATGAGCCAAAAATAATAGCTGTCCTTTGAAGGAAATTACAGGATTATAAAAGTTCTTTTGAAAGTCCAAACTAGACAGGTTCGAAATAAGTGTATGTGTTAAGTATGTGCTCTTCAAAGCATGCATACTTAAGAAAAGGGTGAACGAGTGATTTTATAGTTTATAAGGAATATTAATTGGATCTTCGTTGGGTGCAGTTAAATTAAAATCCCTGCAAATTAGTTAGGTATTGTGGCTAAAATATTTATTGATAAAACAAGAATGAAATGATCAAGAAATTTTTTTCTTTTTTTATTTTTAATTTAAAAACCGAATTATATTTATTCTTATTTATTTATTTATATAATTTTTCGCTGAACCTGCTCGAATCATCTGACTAAACCTGCTACTACCCAGTTTCCATTTCAGTTACTTTGATTGCATGGAATTTGTACGTGTGAATTTTGAGTGTTTTAGTAATGCTGTGCCTGATATAATCGACGGCCATCACCAAAGGACTTGAAACAGTCCAGATTATATTTTATTAATTTTTTCAGATTTCATGTTGATCTTCGCCCATACCCCATAATATTACGCATCGATCGTGAACTAGAAAGTCATCCCGCTTTCCGTGCGGCCCATCCATCGAATCAGCCCGATTGTCCACCAGAAGCTGCTAAATAAAGTGACTGTGACTTCATGGTGATTTATAAGAGAGCGAGCGTTATTTTTCTTTTAGAAAACAAAAAAAAAAAAGGGTTATACTCATACACATTTTTTTTTCGACACGTATAACGTGGTTCTATTTTATATTCTTAAGATACGTTTTGTCAATACTTTTATCCATATGTTTTCAATACCGAAAGGTCTTACCTAATTTCGTGCATGGTGGCAGTATTTTAAGCTTAAAGTTTACATTATAACTTTAGTATTAGGATTTCTTTAAGAATTTCAAATTCTTCTAATTTATACTCAAGCCAAAGGTTGGTGATGAAAGTGAAAGTGAAAATTATGTGTCATTTAAAAACGTCTTAGAGACAACAACTAAAATTCAGGGACATTTTTGCTATAGAAAAAAACTACTTTAACTACTAAAAAAAAAAAGAAAAAAATAACTATTTGCACTATCATACAGAAATAAACTAACTTAGCAGTATTTAATGCCTTTTAGGGTATTTTCAAAAGTGAAAAACAAAAAGATTATCTTTGTACATAAGTCTCCGTCTAATGTTAAATGGCTAAAACCAATTGCAAATACAATCTATTTTGGTTTCGCATTACAGAATTTAAACAAGTTTAAAATTTCTATAAGTGAATCCTTGTCGCACAAACTTAAAAACTTTTGGTGTTATCTTCTAGATTCTGGCATGTAGATCACATTTAGGTCTATATGATGAAGAAAGAATATCTAAACAAAAAATTTTATATACTTTCTTCTTTGTTAAAGCAGGAATTTTATTTTTTTATAATAGAACATTGTTACCATAAACCACTTTAACTGCCATTCATTTCATGAAAGTGGTAACATGCCAGAATGTTTAATGAATTTCACCAGAGAATATTTTTAAATATGGCTAATATAAAATATATGTGATTTAATTGGCATAGATCTAAATTACTTTAAACAATTTAATGGAAAATCACAAATAAAAGTTCCCTGTTAAGATGTTTATTAATGTACAACTAGTGCTATCTTTTCATTGAACGAAAATACAATTCCCAGAAATTTTATTTTTTAAGAAACTCAGCGTTTTATTCACTTAAATCAAACTCACAAACATTTCCATTATCCGTTTTTAGAATATGTGAAGAGCAAGTATATCGCATGTATTTGGAAACAGTGATGAAAATTATTGATTGATTCCGAAGAATTTTAAAAAACTGCTCTTATAGAAGAAAAGTACACTGAACTAATTTGCTGTAATACAAAGTACACAGTTCTCGACGTAATGGAGCTAATCATTTTCTAGGTAAGTCTTCATTAATTACTTTCAATAAATACTGTGCTATAATTAAATTCGTAAGGGTCTAAATAACCTGGGTACAATTAGGCTATTTACTAGGGAGCAGGTAAAATATTGAGCAACGCCTGCCTATTTTTGCGTTCTGTTTAAAATATTTAATATAAATTAATGCGTTTTTTACATTGAACGAAAATTTCAATGGCTCGTAGGGTTTCAGATCTAGAGAAATGTTTTTCTATTTCCTAGAATTCGAACGAATCGAAAAATTGGATCTTATTTCTACGAAATCGAATTCTGGGAAATTTAAAAAAAATAAATCAATTGAAGATTCATCGTATATTCGATTTTGTTGCGATGCGAGTCTCTAAAATGCTATTCTCCGACCTGATTGGTTTCGTTGTAGTTCGAAATTGTCTACGATTTTCGAAAACAGAATGCCAAAGTCCGAACAAATCAAGAGTTGGGTATTTTAACAAAATACCAAGAATACTAAGGTAAGGTTAAAAAATCGGGTTTCTTTTATAGGAGTTGGCTGAAAAATGTACTCGAGTGTTATTTCTGAAGAACGTTCATTTTCAGCTCTCGAAAGTGTTTCATTTTGTTTTTAATTAGCACGGTGTAAATTCTTAGGGTGAGCTGTACCTGAGTTTATATTTATTTTTGTTAAAGACACCCATATTTTTGTTAGGATTACATTTTCATATTTTGAAGAAGTCAATAGTCTTTAGCTTTATTACTTATGTCTTGTTGCGAAAATATTTTTTTTTCGAATGCATGTTTGATTTTGTTATAACTGATATGACTGATATTACATATGAGTATTTTCAATAAGAGAACGAAAATAAAACTAAGTTAGATTGGTCATGATCAGATTATGTTCTCCATGTTATAAATGTAAATAAAAAATTGAAAACTATGAAATATTGTTCAGAAAACTGTCTGCGTATGATCGTCTTTTTTAATGTGATAACGTTAGTTTGCTGTACAACTAGCACTTGTAAACTTCTGCGTAAATAACTTTAATCGCTAATATATCATCTATTCGTTGAAATCTAGCCCAAAATCTAAACCTAATAAGATAACACTTGAATTTTGTTTAACATTCACAAGGCTTGAAAAATATAAAAAGTTTTAAAAAAGTAGTAAAATCATAAATCTCACTTTTGGCGTCAATTTTCAGAAAAGTAGACTTTGCTGAAAAAAGATAAAAACTAATCCCATGCAATTTCTGATAACGACATCAAAATAACTTGAAATTGGTGCTGTTTCTCAAAAGTAGCTTATATTATTTATACATGTACAGAGTATATGTATTTGATAAGCCAAAAATGCCGTGCAAGGGGCGTCATTTATACTTTCAGTCCTATTGGTAGACTATCAGCAATAACACAGCACATGGCTCGACAAACATATTGTAATCTAGCATAGGGATGGGGAGTCTTATCAGTATCTTGAATAATATTTCAAAAATGGAAGATCAACAGTATGACTTGGCTCGATAACGACCAAACTGCTGGACGCCTTAATGAGCAATTTGTTTCATAAGTTATCAGTGCCGTTGCAGTTAACAAAGATTATCGTAACGACCGGATCGAAAAAAGTAGTTGAAGTCAGTTAGCCATGCATGCGTCCTTAATTCCGGGGGATGCTTCTATATTTGCTATAACATTTCGATATGCTTCCTTTATGTACTCTAAAATCTTCTTAACAGAACAGTAAGAATGTATTTTAAAAGCCGTTTGGAGTCACGTAGTCAGGTTAGATTAGAACAAGTCTGTTTTATCTTAAAACTGGTCATTACTTATCAGGCCCTTACTTTGGTGACTGAGGTTGAAGATAAGGAAAATCGGAATTATACGATAGCAACTGAACAACACATGTGTCGGTTTGCTTATAATCAACATAGCACAGTTTACACAGATGCATGACCCTGAGCGGCTTGGACAAGCATAAAGAAAAATTTGCTTAATGGGTGTAAATTAGAAATGCATTGAAGTTTCTAGCAGCAGCACATTGCTGATGGAAATATAAATTTTAAGTGCTAAGTGCTTGCTTCGCAGTAAATTGTCAGAAACATGCATACAAACATATGTAAAAATAATACATACTACAAAATCTTTAATACCAGAAGTAATAAGCTGTATTACTTCTATTATATCTACCATAATAATATTAGAGCGCAACATTGTAAGATAAATATGATAATATGTCGATAGGTGTTGTTAAGTGTTATTTATCTTATTGAACGCAATCAGAAAGGGGGGTTACATACACGCTATGGCTTATTGTATGCTTTATTAGTCGAGTAAAACGGACGGAAAAGCCTAAGTTTTATGGGTTGCCTACACATTGCAACCTTTTTTCCGGATCTGGATGAAACTAACGAAATGCAATAGTAAAATTGAATATAACTATAAATACCTAATGAAATAAATTTAACCATTTCGTTTAGTTTTGTAATTACACTTCGAATTTCATTCCATTTTGAATATATGTACGTTTTGCTATCCGTCTTATTTGATACGATTTCTCCTAATAATATAATATATATATAATATAATAATATATCAATAATATATTCAAAATTCTATATTCAATATTTTCAAAAAACATTAGGAAACAATATCCAGCAGCAAACAACAGTATATAGCAGGTTACTGAATTTTATAACCGATGTGTTTACGTTGATCAAAAGAGAATTTAGTAAAAATGCCTTGAACACAAACTAAACGAAAATGAGAAAATAATTAAATGCTTTTTAATCATATCCACTATAGGATTAAATACATAGAAACAATTGGACTAATATTAAATTAAATTGAATATCTAAACCTTCAATTTACACAGTAGAATTTTACTGATATTAAAATTTTTGGGTACTTAAGGTGCGACATCTTTAAAATGATACTTTTCGAAATCTTAGATAGAAGACGGACTAATTAATAATAATTCTATTATGTATATAATCACGGTGTCTGTAATCCAACCAAGTCGCTATTATTTTCACATTAACGAGTAATGAGGCGATTTGTAGATTAATGTATAATATTTATTAGAAAAAAATATCGTCTTCGCATTTTATTGGGTCATTTAATTTATTTGGAAAACGGTTTCGTTCAACCAACCAAGTCAAAAAGACACATTACATAAACGGTGTATAAGAGAACATAACTTGAGCTATTAGTCATTAGTACATAAAACAGTAGTCGTGAGGATAAGATCGTTTTGTAAAAAATTAAAGGTTAAACGTCCGTAAAGCTTAAAATTTATGTTGGTTTTAATTTAGACCCTAAATTGAATGAACCATAGCCAGGACATCCGTGAATGCAGAGTAGCAGTAGTGATGATTTCTACATTGAACATTTTTCACTCTTGGGGATCGCTTTCAATATAACTTCTCGTCTCAGATGAGTTAAGTAAGTAAAAAATAAAAAAGAATAAGTGCACCCATTTATGCTTTAAAAGTCCACCCAAAACAATTAAGGTATAATAAATAAAATTAGTAGCTAGCTGCCCGAATGAAATAATGAACGTTTCCCAAAGTTTTAATAAAAATTTACGTTTTGTGACTTTGCCGGTAGCTTAACTTCTATATTAAATTTTGTCATACTTCTTGGATCCTCTCCATTTGTCAATATGTGGCTTATAATAGATCATCTCTATTAAATTTATTTGGAATTAATATTCATTGTCTTATTGTGGTCTCATATGTATCTGAGAATAAAATATTTTGTATTTGTAGTCTCGGAAGTAATGAAGATACCAATTTTATGAGTATATGTCCTAAAATAATTTCCAAAAGCAATGTAATGTTGTATGTCGTAATACTGCTGCCAGTAAATAGAAAAAATCCCATATTACGGTTTTTAGTATCCTCAGTATTAATTAATTAATTTTATTAGCAGCATAATCAAATCAAAAGTGGTGTGGGTGAAAACAGTATAATTAATTTAGTAATGGGACAAATCAATCAGTAAAGACATAGAAAAATCCGTTTCACCTATAAAGTGTAAATTAAGTAATCATTTTTGAGGTTTCGTTTTGCTATGAAATTTAAATGGGATTATGCAAAAACAGTAAATAAAAAGTGTTTGAAACTAGTTGCCTGGTTTAAAGAAGTTAAGGAGCGGTTATCCAAACACATTTCCCTACCGATATGAATATGAACCAAGGAGCAAGAAAATAAAAATGCGTGATAAAACTTGTAAATAAGGTGATAACATGCCTTCAAATAAACTTTTTTTTTACCAATTATGCTGTAGGTGCGTGTACATACGCTAGCACCCTAAAATATTTGGATTTACTAGGTCAGTGTCCTTACTTCCTTGGAATATTATAGATATAGCTTTTCTAGTCGATATTCCGCACGCGAAATCGTAATTTCTCTTCCGTAAACCAATAAGTTTGAGACAAGACACGTGCGTTCCGCCCAATCAATGTAAATTTTTTATAAATATAATAACTGCTTAAATTTAAAAAAAAAAGCAGTCTGAAAATAAAGTAAAACGTTGCTCATATCAAGCCAAGAAGTAGTGCAAATAGCTATAGTGCAGAAAATTTACAGCAATATTTCCTTCCTGGTCATATAATATGAAAGAATATTATATGACGAAAAAGTCTCGCAAAATGTTGCTACAACAATATTTTCAATTTGTGGAAATAGGAGTTTGTTTGTTGGCGGTGTTTACCAATAAGCGCTTCCCATTCTGCGCCAGGTATTGATCTGGATGTAGTGTAGAAAGAAAACAGAATCTGACCTAAATCGGGCTGAACTGAAGGTGCACGAGGACGGGTGACCTATCCAAGCTATTCACGCATCCGAAGGTTGTTGTCGTGGAAGTTTCCTCACCACTTTACCTCGGATGATGGGTGGGCGGAGGGAACTTGCTGACGTGGTGAAGTTGGACTAATAAAGTGTTAATTTTGCTACTAGGCGACGAACTTGTTAAATGGTCGTATTTTTGTATCGATAAATTTATTACGCCCGATGGCAAGTATGTACTATTTTTTTGGCCACATATATTCCCTAAATTAGCAGCGACGTCTTCTTGATCTCTGATATGTGGCACAGCCTCAGCCGCAGCCGTTGTCGCCAGATTGGCTTATTTCCGCTGACGAATTAAGTAACAAAAAGTGATGAATTCATCTGAGGGTGTGTAGGTAACTGAATTAAGTAATTCGTATTCAAACAGATATGAGTAGCGGAAGCCAAAGCTAAATTGCTGTTATGCAGGGAACAAGAATTTGTGCTGCGTCGTCTCGACCCTATGAGCTTGCCCGCCAACAGAAAAACATCTGCACCGAGTTTCTCTTAAGATTTTTCTCAAGAGTTCCCAACATTATGGTGCAGAGAAAAAAGCTTTCCACGTTTGGCCTGCCCCATTTAATTTATCGTGCAGAAGGTTAAACCTGTAAGCGGCATAATGCTGGACTGGTGCATTAGAAACTGTTTCTGCAGTCCATATACATGTGGACCTATTGTTGGCGGCCCACCTATTATAGTTGCATATGTACTATATAGTGGCATAGTCCAACATTGGCAACACATGTAAAAGTTGGTGGCACAGCCATTATAAAGTAGCGCAATTCCGCAATCTTAATTGGACTTATACAGGCACGAACGCACGGCCAAGAGCCGATCTATACAAACACTTGCGGCCTAGGTACACAACTTTTCCTGGCAGTCGGTGTGGTAAAACTAGGTTAATAAAGCACGGGCACCTAAGTGAAAAGCGAGTTTTATGTAGTGGAATGGAAGAAATCTAGATATGCTAAGTGTTTAGCAATCAGCTGACTTACCCAAAATGCAGGTGTTAAAAACCTTTGGAATAAGGGGCTCATTTCCTTCTAGAATATTAGTTATGTATATATTAAAATAATAATCCTGCTGCTTTAAGCTGAGGAAATTACAAATCTAAAATTATTAGGTAAGGTCTATTTGATGGGTCGAATAAAAAAGATAAAATAAAAAGGTGTTATGAAACCTAATGGATATTATTAGCAGTCACGAATGTCTGCCACTTTTTAGATTGCATACAATCTTACGAAATTGAAGATACTCGTATATCTGATAGTGCTTCTCCAAATTCTTACCCTTCTTTTCGGTCTGGTCCATGGACCCAAATTGAGTAACTACACTCAGACCCTGGCCTGATAGTCAAGGCTATAAACTTTCAAAACACATGCTGAGATTTAAAACAAAAAGTCTTTCAAGATAAAATGATATATATATATATATATATATATGTGGATGGTGTTGTTTTTGCCTGAATTAGCTGAGGGACTAATAAAGTTCGCTCAATTCATTACGTTATAATTGCAATGATCTATCCGTGATGCCTCAACTGCGCAATCTGTGATCTTTAAACCAAAATATTACTTCATGCTCCACTGTATTATAGCCCCTGAAGAACTTTGCGAAATACCTAGTTTACTGTCCTAATTTATGTTTAAGTAATTTAAATTTAAAAGTATTGCCTTTAACTTCTCACTTTCATGGTGTTTTTTGGAGGTAAGTGGATCAAATGAAATTTTAGGCCCTAATCTAGATATATGGAATACTCTAAACTTAAAACATTTTAAAAAAATGTCTAAATTAGTTGTTTTCTATAATACCTTTTCTGGAAAAAGCAATCTAACCGGAATTTTTGTTTCCACATTCATGAAAATCGTCTATAGAATGATCACATACATATATATGTACATATTGTTAATAGGTAATTTTATAAACAACTGAATCAATTTGAATAATTTTGTTGATGATTTTGCTTTTTAATTCATTAGGAAATCTGTCTAATTATTATTCAATTGATCAGATCATGATCACGTGTACCGTAGAACTTTCAAGCGTCCATACAGCGAAATTAAATTTTTAATGTAATATGCATAACCTATTCAAAAAATAAATCTTGAGATATTAGTTCAGCAAAAATAAAATTGAGAAGTGTGAGATTTGTAATGCCTACAATAAAAATGAGGCAGTATAGTTTAGTTTAAAAATTTTACTTTCGTTTCTTTGTTTAAATAAAGTAATGGTACTTGTTAAATTATATTTCGATTTAAATTAATGAATATTTGATTTTAAAAAAGGCATGATTTTTCTTAGTCCTCCAAAATACACAAAATACACAAAAAAACATATTTTTTCAAATAATAAAATTGCGTCGCATGTGACTATATTCATTAATTGTAACAGTCGATTTTACCAATTTTAACCAATTTAAATAAAAATGATAAATTATACTGTACCTGGAAGCGGCAGTTATTGAGAAGTTCATTGTTGATTTCCTACTATTAAGAAATCACTTCCCAATTATACGTGAATATTTATAAACAAACCTGACAAAATATTTTCTTAAAAATTTTTTAAAATGAGATTCTTGATGTAAGGTCGACCGAAAACTGAGAGTTACTCCACACTGGATTGATAAATAGGTTACCCCACAATATAAGGGGCTAGATAGGGTTTTTGGGGGTGCTAATTAAAAATGGTGGGTCTAAATAAGGTAGTACCTATATAGGGGGCTTTTGCAATAAGGTTTTCCATACATCGTTCCGATCTGACTTTTCAATAGACTGATAACTTTATCTATAATAATAAAACTATAGAAACGCCGTATCTGTACATAGAAAATATTTACCAAAAATTGTTTTGGGGGGTAATGTAGAAAGATCATTTTGTCTGTCTATTTGTCTGTTTGTACGTAATACCCAATTACTGAATTTTACGTGCACCATGCAAATCCGGGTAAATCAGCTAGTTTTTTAAATAAAAAATCAATTTGGAACTCTATTTGTTAAAAGATCAAATAATTAATTTCTCTTTTTGTATTGCTAGACATTTACCCTGCAAATATGAAATGATTATCAGTTAAAATTGTGAGAGATTAAATCTTTTCATTCCTTAGCTCAGAGATATTCTTACTTGGGAACCATTCCGCCTATACGTTTTGGTGTAAGCTTTCTTTTCTGCCACGCACTAAGTGAGTGCAAACTGTATGGTTTTTTTTTTTAAAGAAATAAGAAATGTTTCCGCCACCTGGCGTACTTAGGGTCGTCAACAAAAACGGAAAACCTAAATATGAGCGCGCAATGCGCCGGGCATTTCGTTATTCTTCCCCAAAAAACGAACTCTAAGAATATTTTACATAATTTCATAACGTATGTATGGTGGAGTTGAGTTCATCATTAAATCTTGCTCATGAAATTATGTTGGTGTGCGGCGATTTTGGGGAGCGCGATGAGTGCAAGTTGCCGCCTTGGATGGTGTTGGGGTCTCTCGTGTGGCACCCGTTGGCACGGCGGCGGCACGTAACCTGCTCCCCGAGAACGTCCAGATCGATTACATAAGCAGATTCGCTAGGAATAAAAAGGTCACATTTTCGTCGCATGTATTTTCCGCGGGGAGCAGCGCTTTTGCGTCCGTATTTCTCACCACATTGGAACGCCGGCGGGGTGGCCGAGCTTGTACGAGGAAGGAGGGGGGTGGCAAAAGCTATTAATGCAGTCAAATTCAGGGAAATGTCCTCGTTTTCCGACGCCGAGCTTTCGATGAATGAGCCTAGCCTGGCGCGTAGCACGGCATGTGATTTCGTTCGTGAGATGAGAGCTGAGAGAGCTGGACGGTGGGGCAACGGGGACACAGGGCTGCGGCGCTTCGCGATGGAGCTTAAGAGCCCCGCAATGCCAGAAGAGAAGCCTCCAAAGTATTTGGCCCGAAGTGGAAAGCCGAGCGCCGAGTATCTCAAATCTGAGTATCTTTTGGTGGCTCGGCCGCATAGTGGTGTATGTTGGGCCCCGTGTCGTGTGGCGCGATAGCGTTCAAGCATTAACACAGCCAGCTCAGGGCTGGTTCTTTGATTGTACGCAGCGAGCGGAGAAGGCTTTTGGCATTTTCATCATTCGAGCAAGTGTCGAGGTTGTTTCGACTTCACAACTTTTTATCTATTAAGCAGAAATTCCCATTCACCTTCTTTTTTCAAAATATTTTGATACATACCGCAGTCGCAGTTTGAAAACAATATTTTCAATCCTTTGTTAAACGACGGAACACGCTTGAGCCGAGGTCTGACCGAAGATTGAGAACAGTCCGCAGTTCGATTATAGTTGTTGTGTTGAAAAAAAAAAAAAAATTGCATGCGAATTTAAAGTTTCGTTTTCTTGATAATAAATATTAAATTCGCTATCGGGGGGCCCCGTGTGCTGCATTGTGCTGTTGACTTGGACTATATTGGCCCAACACTAGTTCCGGACAGTGCTGCGTGATAGAAAGAATAGATTGCGACAATAACAAATGTGGAAAAGTGTGAATTAATAGTGCAAAATCATTATATATGATTAT
This sequence comes from Philonicus albiceps, assembly GCA_963969385.1. Classification (NCBI taxonomy): domain Eukaryota; kingdom Metazoa; phylum Arthropoda; class Insecta; order Diptera; family Asilidae; genus Philonicus; species Philonicus albiceps. The sequence goes on along the minus strand of OZ017776.1, from coordinate 7,567,099 downwards.
ATATATATATCGTTTAAAAATAGCGATACGAGAGCATAATATCCAATAAACTTGCCGCGGCTCGTTAAATGTGATAGCGAAAATTCAAATGAGAATTAGTGCGAATATTTGTAGAGCAAAGAGCGCTAGCGAAAGTAATGAAAAGCCAAATTGTATGAAGTTATAGGTGAATATATATAAAAGTTTTTGCAGCGCATCAGTTACCTAATTGATAATATATAGTGATTCATCTTGTTGTTTTTGTTTTTTTTTCTTGCTCTTGTTTTATATAAAATTCGGGAATATTTTGCCGTGTCACACACAGATATATATTAACACATCACAACCCATTGTTGCTGGCGATAGAGCCGCCAAAAAATCATTGTTTTCCTTCTCCACATAAAATTTATAATTTTGCCATCTCAACCATACCAGATACCAGTCAATTTACAATCTCCAAACACAGTCCAAGTCCTGAGGCTGATAGCACCCATTGCTCCCAGCAGCAGTCGAAAAGTGAGTGTTTATTATTCAGTATCTAGTTCATATTTAGAGTGCTTGCTAGTTTAAATAAAAAAAATATATATATAAATAAATAAAAGAAGAGTACCTTCGGTCGTTGTTTAGTAGGAAATTAGCACGCGCGCGCAATAAAATCCCATAGAAAAGGTACCCAAACCAGAGCCAGATTAATCTCTGGACTTCCAGCTCGTGTCGCGAACGAACTGTGTCACATGCAACCTCGCCCCAGCTGCATTCTAGCGACTGCCAGTGATTCGCATTGATTAATTTGAGAAATAAAAAAGGACTATATTCCCACTGTCCATTAGGCGATGGTGTGTCCCAAGACCAAAAACCATCACACCAGCGCGTTTCATACAGAACCTTCTATCGGTCAACACATCCATGTGCAATTTAGTTCAATTAATGGCTTTGATTAATTCTGAATATGCCCGGAGCAGTGTCGCCACGACACTTGGAACGGTGCCCTGAATCGCTGGAGGCACCACGGATTCAGCCCGCCTCTATAAAAATGACTGCAATGATCCCTCGCTCGAATGACGGGGTGGGGGGCGGGGGGCTTTAAAAATGCACTTCGCCCTCAAAAGATGCCTCCGTTTCCTCCTTAAATCGACTTGGCCGTGAAACAGCGATGATCCCCAAAAGGAGGTGGAGCAACCAACTATAAACACCCCGCACCGTAGTAGCGACTCTTATCAGCGAGAGGGGGCTCTGTGCGAGCGGGATGCAATTGGAGCCGATGCAATTAAGACCAATGATACCAAAATAATTGACGCGGACCAAAGAATATGAGCTCATACGCAAATTCCTTTAAAAAGAATACCTATTTCTTCAATTGTAGTTCGCCAGAGCCCCAAAAAGATCCAAAAGGGGGCCAGTTCAACTCTCTCGGTGCGTCTCTTGGACTCTGATATTTTTTTTTTAATGGAGGTGCTCGAATCCGTGCTCTCTTCGCTGCCGTCGACGAACCACTTCGTGCACATTTTCCGCTCCAATACTGCCGAATGCTGTTGAAAAGTTTTGTCACCCATACCCATACCCGTGCCTGGCCCCGTGCCTTGCATTTATCTTGTATTAATCGGATCCGCAGCCAACTATCACTACACGTACCTTAATAATGTGATGTTTTGAATAGTTTTGCTCGGATTGGCACATATACCCAGTTGTTTCGTAGACTTGTCGTTTTGGCAAGGCGACCGACAATCCAAGGCCAAATGAATTCGCCAAGTCTCTTTAACCAACGTTGTCGTCGTATTCATCGTAGTTGTTGTCGTCGTCGCTGGCTGGCACTAGTCTTATGCGGGTCAGCCTTCTTTCCTGTTCAGGAGGTTAACACTATCTACTAATAGCTTTCGTGGACACTTGGTTTTCTTGCAAACACACATCTGAAATTCCCTTTATTTCATTCTGTTTTAATGGGCACATTTTTAGTCCACCTACTGTGCCGACAAGGTATGTCTTACGACCGTAGACCTATATTCTGCTGGTTTAAATTGCTTTCTTGAATAGGCACATATAAAATAGCCGTTTTTAACAAAAATTTTGAATTAATTCGTATTATTAACTGTTTTACTTTGCGAGAGACCTAGTGTTCCTACACTCGTATATTTGTTTTTACCCTTTTATACGTACTTTTTTGTATATAGTATATATGCCTAAACAATATATATTACTAGATGTTTTTTAATATATAAACTATAAATTAATAATATTTTTGTATTTTGGTCTTACTAAAGTTCAAAAATGAGGACACTTTATCTAAAGGGTTTTGTATAAAATGAGTTAACATAATTACCTCTAATTTTGGGTATGTACAACTGATGTATGCACAATTTATTTATTTTATTTAGCTGTTCTAACACTATGATGCAAAACAATTTAATGATAGTACTAATTGAAAGTACTAACTTAACTCAACTACTCCGAATATTTTTAACAATTTAATTTTTTCTACGTGAATTCTTATGGTTTTTGAAAAAAAATATATATATATATGTAATGTTCGTATATTGTTTACATATCTTTTATACTAAAAGAAAACTGTGAAAACAAATTACAGAAATTATTTTATGAAATTTTTAAAAACATGTTCCAAACTTTAATTTTAAAACACATCACTTGGAAAAACAATTGAATCAACTGATCTTTATGCTTTTTAACATTCAAAATTTGGTAAATGATTTATTTTTATTTTTTATTTTTTAGTTTTTTTAGTTATAAAAACATTTTCAAGAAAATTCATGTTTTTTTGCTAATGATGTCACAAATGTATGAAATACAAGGGTCCTAGGTCACACAAATTATGGCCTTATTATGGTAAATGCGTTACATTTTTTAAAATTTAAGAATATATTGGACAATTTTGTTTAGATTTTTATGGCTAAAGATCAGTACATACATAAATTGTGTGGATTTTATAGAACAAAAATTAATTTAATCGGTATAGAATAGCCAATTAAATTGTAAAATTGAAACATGTAATTTTTAATAGTTCTTTAAAAAATATCTATGGTCGGAATTGAATAAACTATAAAAAGCATAACAAATTTAAATGCGTATTAAGTATTTTCTTTTTGTCTCAATTGGAAAAAGTCTAATACTTTACATTTAGACTAATTTTATTCAAAAATCTTTACAACTTCTCATTATATAAATAGATTTTAAATACGGCATTTTATCGCGCAGTTTTTGAATATGTTAGGATGAAATCAACGAAAGCGTAATTTACTAAAGAAAGTTAAATTTTGATATAGCAAAGAACGCTTCAAAATCAGCGCTTTCAACAAAAGTAAGGGTTTAATTAAGGCGGTTTCTGGAATTTATAATAACATCTGTTTTTGAAAGACTAAAATGCATTATTTATGCAGTTTTTGATTATATATATGAATAGAAATGGGTACCGCTACTGTTTTACATTCAAAGTAAATGAATTCTGCATTTATTGAAAAACAAAATATTTAAAAAAAAACGTAATCATTCAAAGTACTTTTAATAATTTTATAATGTTATTATTTCTGTTTCTCTGAATTAATACTGAATTTAAAACTTTTAATGGAGTTTTGGTTTTTATATGCCTTTTACCAGAAACCGCCTCAATTACTGAAAATTGTCGAGGTGTAAATTCCATGCAGTGTAAAGCCCCTCGCACACCATTTTTTTTTATTTTTAAGTAACAAGTTCCTGACAATCGCTCCTGCATGTTCGCACATGATAGTGTAAATGTTTTAATCGATTTGCCCAGAGTGGGAATTTGTATTGAAATTTTATAGGTGGAGAAGCACGAATTACTAATTAGTGAGAATTTGCCTCGTTTTAAAAAAAATAATTCAGCCTCGTTTTAAAAAAAATAATTAAAATTCGTGTACGAGTCATTCGAAAAAGATTTAAGTACCCATTTCAAACTAGATGATTGCAACAAATAATATAGTTTATCATAATAATGAAGAGTATGTGATTTATGCAAAACTAGATTTGCTTTTGTAATCTTGCTATGGAGTCTAAAATTTGTACCTATGCCATTTTGTGAAATATAGGACGGATTATCTGGATTTGAGTGAAAACAAAAAAAAATTTAATACTTATGGACTGTCCTGTTTTTAAAATAATTCATTACAATTAAAGTTCTTAGAATAAAAATAAATCCCATTAATTTGAGGGAAGTGGGCGAACCTATTCTCTCTATCCTTGGCTTAGCCTTGTTACGTTGCCGCATTTCCTTCGAAATTCTTTTGCCTTAAGCTCATTTCTTATTTCTTTGCGGATATGTGATTATTTTTAGATTTTCATTTATCCATTATTAAGTTGGGTATTAGTTCTACCCTATTGAATTGAAATTAAAAATTCTATATTTAATTAAAGTTTCCTTGAACTATGGTTAGTTTTTATCGCCTTAAACTTTTTAATAAAACGATAAAGAACTGGTTAAAATGATATTTTTAAATATTAGTATAAGTCTAGATGGAAAATAGGGAGGCAAAAGTTTTGTGATTTTGTTGTTGTGTCTTGCACACTATGGTGCAATAAAAACTCAGAAGTTAATAACACGATAAATTTAAATCATGAAATCCTAATAGTTATAAAACTAGCAAAGCCAAACATGATTTAAAGGATTTTCTCGCTATTTTCCAAGCACTTCGTTTTTTTGCGCGCTCTTCAAAGGACCTAATTCGATAATAAAATGATTCAATTCAATTTGAAACTTACGGAGTCTTATTTGAGTCCCATTTTGTAAAATATTTTCTTGCTTGTTTTATTATTGCATTACAACGATAAGTACTACATTTCGCCAGTTTCAATATTGTTTTTCAGAGATGGGCATTTAAGTGGTATTTATCATTAAAAAGTTAAATTTTCGCACTGAAATTTGTAATCGTAATGTTACAAATTATTCATTACCATTGAGTTTTGTAATGGTAATCGAATAAAATGTTCATTATAATTAAGTTGGTTCACGATTTGCTATATTTCACATTTTATCCATAGTACTGACTAAAATTTTCACATTTTTATGATGTGTCTATGAAACCGTCTTTTATTCTTAAAATACTCGTAAGTAACTTTTCAAAAGGCCCAGTTGTAAAATGTTGTAGTATTTATTCGTTTTGTGCGATCATCTACAACAAAAACAGCAACTACTTACATTTAGGATCACTGCCTTATATTGTAGCATTGTAATAAACATAATTTTTGCAAAATAGCATTGAAAACATTGAAAAATATAATGACAATGAAATTATTTCATTATCATTGATTTTTTCATTGGCAATGAAATTTATTTTAAATTACCATTTAATTGTTTTGATGTTTTGTTTTAATTGAAATTTTATTGGGGTGAATGTATTGTCGAAATAATGCAATGCATATCGGCATTCTTTCCGAATTTATTCCCTCTTTAAGCGACACATCAGTAACATTCTAACTAATTTTGTTTTTTAAATTCAGTTACAAAAAAGGAGGTGAGATTTTTGTAGTATTAAAGATTTTAAAAAGATACAGTAACCATAAAATGTCATAAATTGGTAATACTCACGTATAATTATTGAGTGCAAAATTATCGAATACCAGATCGGAGTGTCTGTACGTATTCTAGTCAGGGAATTCAATCATTTTATTTATTCATAACGCGATATAAGCGATTTTAAAATTCATTGATTCATTCGAGTTCAACAGAGTTCGGTTTATCGCTGTTTTATAAGAAAGCATTCAGCGATAAATAAAACACTGCAAACACATAAAACATAAAACTTATAAGACGGCTTCAAATTTTGGAGTTAGGACTGAGGCATATGTGATGGGCAAGTTCCACGATAATTTTTAAACGGCCATTTATTTATTTCGGTCATTCATTCTTCGTAGCAGTCATTGCTTTTATCACTGCCTTATATCGTGTTTTTTGCTTAATGTGGCAATAAATAGTAATAAAATAGTTTAAGATTTATAAAGGTAAAAACCGTTTATCAATCAATTATAGCTTCATGAGCAGCTTAAATATTTTTAAAATTATTTTAGCGACTTTTCTCCTTTTCTTTTACACACTTTTAAATGTTTCCATTAATCGGCATCTTAGTGTTGATAAAATTTATTCATTTATTTCATATTCTATCCTATATGCATTATTGCATTGTTTTTTCAATCATATTTTCAAAGAAAAAAAAAATTTATACATGGAGTGAATGAATGCAATTAAAAATTAAAAATTATATTGAATCGCTTCTTTCGTATTATTCGTAGTTTTTGTGTCACATCTGAGGGAAACTATTGCAGGGCTACTCAAAATTTTAACAAAACTTTTCAGCAGCAGCAAGCAGTGAAAAAAAAAACAAAAAAAAAAGAAAAACACTAAACCTCGTAATCACGCCGCACTTTCTCATAAAATTCTTTTCTTAGCTCTCATATATGTTGCACATGAGCCTAACAAACGAATCCATTCGAAGTAATATCTCACTGCCTTCGTATCTAATCATGCAATCATCCAAAGTCCATAAAACTTTTTTATTTGACTAAACTCTTATCTATCTTTCTGCAAGACAACACGAGCCGTGTCGCTGTACGCTTCTCAGTTGAAAACGACAAATAACGATTTGAAAATGTTCCGATTAAATTCAATGCAAGTGCGATAAAAATATTTTCACCGATTATTTGTCGTCGCCACTTCAGACTCATATTCCTACTTTCTGCAAAAAAAAAAAAAAAAAAAAATAATACGCCTGGCGAACCTCATGCCACTCTCATCCTGTGTAAATACTGTACAAAGACTTCTTTCGACATGTCTCATGAAATCAAATGCACACATCTAATACCATTGGAACAGTGCCTTCTATATTTTTGTTTTGCAATATTTTTTTTTGAATATTTTTGTTGCGCGCTCATTGCCCATTGGAGAGACACAGCCGCGATTCCTGACCGTAGTTATTTTCTATCGTACTCATAGTTTATTTTATTTACATCCTGTATTAGTATTAACACATTTTTAACATTATTTACATTTTACATATATAAAGGACAACACAAACGCTTATCATAACGATAGTTTCATAACGAGATAAATGAAAATGGCTGCCGATGCTGGAATGGATACTTGCCCTAGCCCAGAAATCGCCGACTCTAGAAAGAGGCCACGCGACACAGACACGGAAAACGAGGCGACAAAGCGTTCACATTTCAGTCCTGGTAAGTCCCATTCATATATTTTGAAATCATTTCATAATTACTTATTATTTTAAAAATGCTCTTAATCGGACCTTGCTCAGCATCTCTCTCCGACTGGCAAAATGAAAAAAAAAAAATAACATGTTTATTATTTTCACAAATGCTGCTCCTTTCTGTCTCATCTGTAAAATCGTTGTTGTTAAATGTTGTTGCAGTTTTGTGGTGGTTTTTGCTTTGCATTTAAATCATTATTGGCAATTGCCGTTCTTCTGTGTAATTGGAAAAATCACTATAACATTTTTCAACAGGAAAGTGCTCACATGCACCTGTCTGCCCAAGCAATTTTCACAGGTCTCTTATCTTTCAAAGTCGTGTTGTCGCTGAAATTTTTGCACTGAAGCACGTTATCACGGGGAAGCCACACAGGTCAACATTTCTCTTCTTTCTTATATATTTTCGAAGAAACACTACTTTGCATCATTTGTATTTTTGGCGATATCCTCGTACCGAAGTGTGAAAATACTTCTACTTTTCATTTCCGTTTACTGCTGTATATGAATATCGTGCACAATTGCTTTCCCCCAATAGGGATACATTTCATAAATCATATTTGAATATATTTTAATTTCTATTAACATTACAACTGTTACTAACTGAATGTATTTAAATTTTAAAGACTGTAACTCTGGGTACACAGTTTTTAGGCAAGCTATATAACTTCCTACAAATAAACAATCTGAATATTGTAGTACATATGTTGCGTACATATATCTCCAATTTAATTAAATTATAATTACATGTATACTCGTATATTTATAAGGTGTTCTCAAAAAAGTAGACTGTAAATAGCCAATCGATTCCTTGAAATGTTCTTATGAAGTATTTTTTCTAAGAAGCTGTTATAAGTCAAGACAACATTTAAAAATTCAACATACAGACTTACAAGTTATGAATAAATTTCAGTAATAGTAGTAATCCGAGAATAGACTAAAACATCAAAAATTGAGACAAACTTAAAGGACAAACAGACTTAAAAGCACAACATCCATGTCGAGAGAGATACTCGTACAATTAATTACATGTTATTATCTCAGATCCCATAAAAAGAATAAAGTAAATCGTCTTAAATGAAATTATAAGCGCCTTTAAAAATTGTTTATTATAGAAATAGTACTGCGTCACAAACATATCTCCGACGGTTTATTTAATTTTATATAATGACACGGTGCAAATTGTTGGAATACAAAATACTGATTAAATAGGCTTTTATAGCGTTTTTATTGGTTTTACTTTATAACCGGAAAAATGTTTTCTTTTATTATACGAGTATTTATTAAGTCCTTCCGAGGAATAAGAATTAAAATGAGGACATTTTCCGCGGGTAAATTATATCCATGCTCTTTTAACCCTTTAAAACATGATGGTATCCTACGTTACCACCTTCTTTGAATTTTCTTTGATTAATTTCTAGTAAAAGGATTAAGATTGGGGGTTTTTGCTATTTTCTGTTACTTTAGTAATTAAAAAATATGTAAAAACAGCTTATTAGACATAAACATTTATCATTTAAGCTCTATACATAAACAAATTGTTTTATTAATTATGATTTTTTTTCTGAAAAAATACAATATTGACGAAGTTTTTTTAAATAACCATTTGAAATTTGATATAGCATGGTATATTGGGTCACTTATTACGATTTATCTGATTTTCGTACATCATATTGAATCTAAAATTTTGAATTTTCGAAGTCTAATGATAAATTCGTAATCAACAACCCCAAAAACCGATGTATACGAAAGTTCATGAGTGTTCGTTAACTACAAAAATGTGTGCTACAAAGGTTAAATTAAATAATGAAAGGGATATGAGCTCTGGTTTATTATAATGGCCATTAATCGCACAAGGTTCTTCTGGAAGACTTCAATAAAAGCTAAAAAATGCCAATATGTCCGTATGCTCGAATGTGCATTCAAGCCAAAATATTTAATATTTATTTTCCATTGTACAATAATTTACATTGCCCAAACCATCTATAAGATGAATGTGCTAACCAGAATTTTACAACCTTTTATACATTTTTAATCTTCCGTTTAGAATAAGACACACAAAAATTGTTTATTAAAAGCGTACTTTTGCCCAGCTTAGGTAATAATTGAATAGGAAAGCCTAGTAAAGCGATAATAAAATATTAATTAATAAAAATATACAAGTTTCAAACACAACTACATACTTTTGATATGTTAAAGATGTAAGGAATAGATACAGGATTTTTGCATAATGTCATATATAAGAAATAGGTGTTTAAACTATATACAAGCATACGTATTTATTTTGTATTTAATTCCTCTATTTAAAAAAATATTCTTTAGTCAATAGTCGCTGTAAAAAAATCATCATATAGGAAAATTGTATTTAAAAGCAAATTATTGATAATTGCTGCATGAGATAAACTAAGACCTCGTACGATGAAAGTTTTTTTCCACTCTAAGCATTAAAAAAAAAGTAAATTATATATTCATATTATGTAATTGCTAGATAGTGTCCTTCAGCTCAGCTGAGCCACTCTCCAGCCCCCCACAACCAATAGTTTGTTTTTTTTTTAGACCAACCTATCGTCAAAGATCGATTGTTTTTGAAAATTAAAAAGTGAAACGTTTATGGCCCACATTCTTGAACTCATCTGAACTGTTCACAAAAAGGTAACAAGTATAAAAGCGGTACCATCTGAAAATAAAAAGGCACAGCAACTGACACGCACAAATGCCATTAGAGCTTTAATTATTCATTGAGTGCTTCCTTCGTGACTTTTTCAAGAAAACCGAACAGAATAAGAATTTTAAGAATTCAAAGTTCCTTTTGTTACCCTCACGAGTCCAGCTCACCTATATTTTACTCGTATGCTTTCATTGAGACATTTAATATCGAAATTAATTTGCGAAGAATCGTTGTTTCGTTTTTTTTTTCTCTTCGTTCTTAAGAGTTCTTGATTTAATTATTGAATTTCTGTATGCGTGAGAGAAGTTTTGTTTGCGGAAATTCAGGCTATGCAAAATAAATGTCTCTGAGGAGATATAAAACTCGCATTTCATCTGGAAATTGCGGTTTTGTCATTAAAGTCTGGAAATCAAGGTGCATATGGTATACTCGTATATTTGTATCTATGTGTATTTATTTAGAACACTGTAGCGATTGTTTCAATCGGATTTGGTTGAATTGAAAATTTTAATTGTGCACCATTTCCATTCCATTGGATTTTGAAATCTCTCTTTTTCTTTGAAAAGAAATACCTTCAGGCTTGTATTTCGTAGATTGGGCGTACGATATCTAGAGTTTCAGTTACATTTTGGATAATTGGAAATAATTTTAATCAAGACTTATGTTTTTATGGCGCATTAATGCGAAATATGAGTTTGTGGTAAAATGTAAATTTTTTAGGTGATAAAGTTCCTTTTAACTTTTGCTCGGGATTTAAGCTCAGGATTTAAATACACATTATATTTAATTAAGTGCGTGCACCATATACATTTATGGTACACACGAAGCCTCCTCAAACATATAATTCTTTTCATGGTATACTACCTTTCGTCAGCGCGATTTCAATTAAAAATAATTAACCTTACAAATTTTTTTCACTTACGATTCAATTTAATTTAATTTAATATTACCTGTAATAACACCTTCGACCCTAGCACCTTATTTACAAAGACTTAAGTTTAATAGTCATGATCATGAAACTTTAACGATTTTATATGTCGAAAATTGATAGAAAAGCTTTAAAATAAATTTTTCTCTGATACTTTCTGAGATGCCTGCAGACGTTTTAAAAATACAAAAGTGAATTTTTGTCTCCGGAAAATAGACTTTTTGTTTACGTAGCCACCATTTGTTTCTAATTAAGATTTTCTCAAAATTCCACAGGAGTTTTGCAGAAGATCACTGAGGACAATGACACACTTGCGAACTTTTTTCTTTCGCTCATGAATTCTTTATGTTTGCTAGCTTTTAGACTATATATTTTTGGGTTTTCAGATAATTTTACCAACCGAATATTCTGTACGAGCACAAACCGGAAGCCAAATTCTCTGCCGACATTTTTTCAACAAGATCTAATAGGCCAAGGCCAAGCATACTGAACCCTGCTCGAACCCGAATCTAAAAACCCCAATGTGTAGGGGTTAAGAGAACTGAGGTTATTCGGTAAATGTAATAAAAGTTTCTGTTACTTGCTAACAAAAGACAGACGTTCTATAGCTGAGAGAATATTAGTAACGTTCACAAACTATAATTTCGGGACGAATACGTATTTTTTTCTAAAATCTGTCTTAGAAAAGGTGAATCAATTTACGCCATATTACCATAGGCTAAGCTAGGTTAGCTTAGGTTGTCTAGAAAGGCACACTTAGGCCATTTTTGGCTCGATGTGTTATGCACGGAGTGCAGGGGACTATACGTGGGATTCGAACTCACAGATTCTGGGATTGTGATTTAGTGTACTACTATCTGAACTACCAGAGGCCCCGCATTGGGTCGCAATGTGCTGGAACATTAGAACATACGTTATCGATTAACCCTTTGCCCTCAAGGGTTCTAGAATTAACCCATTTAAAATATGTATTTAAACGCGAGACAATAAAAATAATTCTCAGTTCATAACATAAATACAATAAACAGAACATCTTTCTTTTTATGCGCATATCAGTTACTTTAATATATGAAATTATCCTATATTCTGTTGAAATTGTTTCCAATTGCTGTTAATATGAACGAAGAAAGCTGCGAGTGCAAAGGGTTAATTTATTTATTTATTCCTCATATTTAAAAAAGAATAAATTGAATTAATTCTTCTCAAAGAATACAAACTCAAATATTATTTTTCTCTTGAATTTTCTCGAAAATAGAGCTTCCCAGAATTTATTTGTTTTTTAATACATCCCCAAATACGAGCACTTAATGGGAGTCTACTGTATGTGCTACGCAAAATGATGCAGTTTTTCTATTATCTTTGGCTTAATTTATACTACACTCAGAGAGGAATGGCATTGTAAAATCGTATGAAATCAATGTAAATTAAAACAATAGATTTTTTACAGCGCAAAATGTTAATTTACAAAATTTACATTTTAATTTAACATTACGACATTTTTAATTTAAAATTTCATTGAATGTAGTTTTTTTCTATTAAGAGCTATAAAACTGCAATTTCCAATGTATTTTAAAAATATCAGAGGTAAAATTACAGAGCGAAATAAACAAATTTACATTGAATTAAAACGAAGGTTTCTAATCATTCTTTTGTCAAATTTTCGATATTCTTTGTTCCAGGCATCAAAAATAAGAATGATGTCAATTGAAAATGTTCATAGGTTTTGCGAGTTGAAAATTAATTTACACTAGTAAGTGATTTATGTAGATTTTAACTTAAATCTTTTAATATTAAATTTTAAAATCATAAATATAGAGTTTTACTTGTTACAATTTTGTGATACATACTATAGATTGGGTATGGTACTGTGGTGTTGAAATTGTGCACTAACTATGCAGACTATGCAGGAATTTTTTGTACATACATTTATAGTAGGTATTGCAATACTCTAATAATTTATTAACCTTTGTTACATCACAATTTTAATTTTCGAGTGAAAATCTATTTATAATACTAGCTAGAATCTACTTACTGCTGAACATGTTCAAATCTAAATAGCTACATGTGATAAAAAAATCATTTAGATTTACATTTGTTTCTGCAGTTCCTTTTATTATTTTGTAGTATTTTGTTATTAAATTTGTAAAGAGATCTTTGCATAATCAACAGTGTTTCTTATTATTTTGTATAGATTTCCATTATGATAATACAACTTGTAAAATGCCACTACGATCACTGTTAACTTTTAAATAACGAAAAATCTCTATGATTCTGTTTTGTAATGCAAAATAGTGAACTCATATACGTAATATGCTAAATTTACAATGAATTTTCTCTCTGTATAACCGTGATAATTTCAAGCTTTAACTTTAGAAACCTAGATTAAGGAGGGGCGACGTTTTATTCGTACATTTTGGATTATATTTTCAGATATTTTCTTAAATAACTTGAAAACTATTTATTTTAAACTTATAAAAAAAATGTATTTGAGACCCTCACAAGAAAGGGTTTCTAAAACTTTTGTTTAATTTTCTAATTTGCCCTTGTTTGGGTCACAGAAAGTCATATCGTCGGGGATAGTGCAAATCCGCGAAACTAGCATTGGATAATTGCGCGTATCTGACAAAATGTAGCCAATTGAAGCAAATCCGCGTAATTGTTGTAGGGCCTTAATTATTTACATATTAAATTGATATATTTTTCTAACAAGAGATAGAACACATTAATAATTACTTTCTATGTAAAAATGAGCTTAAAATTCATTGAATTAATAAAGTTATTAAGTTTTAACCTTCCTCTGTAAAACTGGATCTATTGCAGATACGCGGCCTTTACGTATGGTAGATTCGCGGATTTACACTATCCCCGACGATATATGTACCAAATTTTAACTTAATTGGCCCAGTTGATTCGGAGAAAAATTGCTGTGACAAACGGTCAGACAGACAGACAGACACATGAGTTAATTCTATAAGGGTTGCGTTTTTTCATTCGGACGTAAATAACCCCCTTTTTGCATGCAAAATGCCGATTTTGCGCAGCTAGCCCAGATATTTTATTAGCTGAAATAGATGGGTACAAATTCGTCGACTTCGTAACGTAACCCAATGTCTTCGAATTAGAGCAGCTCTTATCAATTTGTCCGGTTCGGTTAGACTTTGTGTGCGTCTTATCGCCCTGTCTACAAATCTAAGTAAGTATTTCTGAGTTTGCCTATCTATCCGCCATACGATGGAAGCCACTTTGTGCAAAAGAAAAAAAAAAAAAGATTCGTATAGTGCTTGTCTCAGGGCTGCGGAAGGAGACCGAGTGCACAGGGGACGAAAGAAGATTATCACGTAAGATAAATTGAAACCGCAAACAGGCGGTTTATTTATATTTTATGCCGAACATCGCGCATGCATTTAAATTGCCCCAGCTCGGGCTTCAGTTATGTCAAGCTAATGCAGCAAAAAAGATATTCGCTGCCATTGACACACATAGCGCCTTAGCATAATTAACTTTGGCTCCGTTCACCGTGCCATGTTGAGTGCGATTTAATGCGATGGTGTGTGCGTGAAACACGCACGTGTTTGATTTTTTGATACAAACAACATCGCACGCTTTATGCACCTTATGCCGTTGTGTGTCTCCATAAAACTGATTAGTTTAATTAGAAAATCTCCCTCGCAATGTACACAGGCGTGCACATGTGTTGGGGGGGAGGCGGAGAATTGCTACGGCATCGCTACTTAACAAGCAAATCAATGCTCGCGACATAGCAGTTAGGCACACAAATTCGCGATAAACCCGTTATTTTAAGGGAATGTCGGGAATCATGTAGTCGGGCCGAACCACTATCAAGGCACATCAGATGCGAAACTTTGAACGTCTCGCAAGTCGCTGCCACGAGCGACAAACGACGTGCCAAGGAGAATGGCGCTAAATTTCTTAAGGATATGACCGACCCCGTTAAGTGCAGCGCTTTCGTCTCCCTGGCGCGGGGTTCGATTCCAGAAAATTGCCTTCATCCTGTTTTCCGTGTTACGTGAACGAGCCTTCGTTCTGCTGCAATGCGCTCCGCGCGCGGTGCGGTAGCATAGTTGCGGCAGTCTATCGGACGCCCTTGAAAATTATTTAAATTGGATTGAGTGGCTTTTTCCTCGTTTGCTCTTTTCTTGCTTCTGGTCACGTTTAATTTTCACTCGTTTCAATGAAAGGTAATGCGCGACCTCAAAGACAATACCACTTGGCCGAGGAAGCGGGCAGACGTCGCGGAAGAGCAGTTAATTTTGGGTCAATTCGCGGCCACATACTTAAATATATGGGATACTTCCTATTTTAATGCAGGTTAACATAATTTTGCATTTGCTTGTTTATTTGGTACCCAGCCGAGGTCTCATTGGCAGAAAAATTCCTCAAACCCAAAATATATGAATAGCAAACGCATACGTTGGCTGGAGTTTCAGTATGATGACTTTGGTTTTGTTCTCTTCCGATATGTAGAAAGCGAATTGCAGCTAAAATGTTTACGCATTTGAATTAACTCTAGTGCCGAAGAGGATAGCTTAAATGCATGAAAATTTAATAGCAGATTTTATTTCGTGGGGATTATTTGAGTTAAAACTTTCGAAATGTCGATTGTTGTTATTAACTTAATAAATTCTATAGTCCTTCCGAAGTACAATGCCGCAGGCCACATGTCGAAATTTAAATCCTACACTCAGAAATATTATAATACCTAAAATTAAGCAAAATCGGGGTTTAACCCTTAAATGGTATCGTGGGTGAAATTTCACCCCGGGAAAATTGCTCTTCTGAAATTTGAGAGAGACCTAAATTTTTAACAGTGATTTTTTCTACATATATTTGGGCACAATGGCTTTTATTATACTTAAAAAATGCATAATCATATACCAGGTGTAGAACTTAATTTCTGCTTTTTCGAAAAATTAGCAATATTTGTGAAAAAACTGTTAAATATTCTTTATTCAAAGTATGCACCGTCATTAGATATACATTTTTCTTATCTTTCGGGTAACTTATGAATTCCCTTCCAATATAACTGTTCTGGTTTCGAAGCCAACCAGTCATCAACCCAATTTTCGAGTTCTTCATAAGTTTTGAAGTGCTGCTCTCTAAGGGCATGTGACATCGATAAAAGGAGGTAATAGTCGAACGGGGCCAGATCGGGTGAATACGGCGGGTTAGCTAGAATTTCCCAATTTAGTGTTTTCAACGTATGTTTTATGTTTGTTGTATGAGACGAAGCGTTGTCGTGGAGGAGAATTGCTTTTTCGTTGCTTCTCGCCCATTCCGGTCGATTTTTGAGCAATGCATTGTTCAAATTGATGAGTTGCTGTTGGTACCGAACCGTATTAACAGTCTCACCAGGTTTTAAGAGCTCTCGATACACTACCCCTTTTTGGTACTACGAGATACAAATCATGGCCTTCCTCCCGAAACGATTTGGCTTTGATGTTGAAGTTGATGCCTGTCCTGGACTAACCTACGATGCTTGGCGTTTTGAGTTCTCAAAATATATCCACTTCTCGTCGCTGGTTACTATGCGATGCAAAAAAGACTTTCCCTCGAAGCGCTGAAGCAAAGTTTCACAAATTGTTTTGCGCCTTTCCATTTGCCTATCAGTGAGTTTATGAGGAACACACTTTCCGGCCTTCAAACGTTTGCTGTGTAACATTAAGTTGTTCTGCCATCTGCTGTTGAGTTTGCGCGCTATTTTCTGCCAACAAAGCCTCTAACTCTGCATCCTTGAACTTTTTTGGTTGCCCAGGACGCTCCTTGTCTTTCACATCAAATTGACCACTTTTAAAACACGCAAACCACATCTCACAGGTGTTAATGTGTGGAGCAAAGTCACCATAGGTTTCGACGAGCAAACGCCGGCTCTCAGCTGTAGTTTTTTTCTGATTATAGAACAAAAGCAATGCGTGTCGCAAATGCTCTTTGGTCGGCTCAAAATTAGAAATATTTCGCTTGACACACAGAATGAATGTGTTAACAAAATCCACAGGAATTAAGTTCTACACCTGGTACTGTGGCGAAGTTTTACCTATGATACCCTTATCATAATTTTAAGGGTTATATCATGTATAAACGATAATTGTTTTCAGTCAAGCATAACAAGTTCTTATGTTAATCTCATGCCTGCTAATTCATAGTATATCTTATTAATTATGAAATGCATGATATAAGTCACAAAATCCTTACTAAAGTATGTATACGATGCTTAAAATTAATACTAAAATACTTGAAATACTTTGCTCAACTTAAGCATGGGATTCAAATAAGCATGCCATGGTAGCTTTAAAATGTTTCTCTTTTTCTAAGCATATGAAGCTTGAAATGCAATGTACTAATGCTTGCACAATAACATTAATAGCCAATATTTATCTATTGCAAAATATAATGAAAATTCTGGGTTCTAGATCTTGATTTAGGTTGCTGTCCCTGTTACACGGATGGGGATTTAATAAAAATCGAATTAGGCTATATTGGAATTTCACTGCATGTTTATTGAAAAAAAAAACTGATTTGTTTAACAAAACTGATTGATGATGATGATGAATTGATGATATGCAAGGAATGGCAGCACAATTTTTAAAATAATTCTAATTCCAGAGATGTTTATTGACACATTTCACTCAAATATTCATCTTAAGAATGAGTAAAAGATCAAAATACGTAGTGAAATATAGCACACGCAATGGCTGTGTAAATTTTAACCAAGGTATAACTTATGGTAATTAATATAAATTTTAAAAATTTTGAAATCTTCTTTCTAACAAATTTTGTATTAGTTTTAACTCACATTAACTTGTGGACAATCCTAAGTCTTTGAGTGCTTTGAACCGATCAAAATAAATTTTTGAGGACACTTTAACCCCTTGTACTCGAAGCATTTATTATTCATATTACCAGCAACGCGAATATAATTTCTTATATATGCGCATATCAGAACTTCAGAAAGACGACGTTATTACGTTTTGTTTATGCCTATGTTATGAACTAAAAATTGTTTGAATTGTCGTAGAGTTTGAAGACAAATTTAAAAAACGCACCATCCAGTTCCATCGTGTGCTAAAGGGATAACTACTACTGGGAAAATCAGAAATAGTTAAGCATATTATAAGTATTTTTGAGATTAATTTTACTTGCAAGAAAAAAAGAAACTTTTGAATTTAAAGGTCAATTAATTTATTTCATATTCTTCTAATTTCCAGTAAAGTTGATTCTCAAAGTCATTTAGTTCCACAAGGACATATGACAGAAATGTACCATTAATTTTCTTTTGCCAGTTCGTCCCACTAGAAAGGTCGACAATAAAATTATGACTATTTATCATGTAGCATATTTCACATTACTACCATAACTATGATATTAAGGATTTTAAACAAGCAATTTATATTACATAAATATAATAAGAAAAATAACACAGAAGTTACAGACCTGAGTGTAATTCTTATTAAAAAGAAACTATCTTTTATAATTGACCTTGCCTTTTAAATGTCATTATGCATAATTCAAAGACTTTAAAGACATTTATACCGTCAAAAGTCTTTATTTTTCCTTATTTCGAATAATATTAGAATATGCATAGGTCTAAAATCTATGCAAAATTCATTTATGAAGGTTGGTATGTGCGTATGAAATAAATTTCCATATCGTATGGTATATCACCTTATGAAAGCAGATGTTTGGTTCTCTTTCTTTATATGTATGGTATATCCAAAGATATTTTTATATCCAATATTTTTGAAAAATTTAATATTACATGAATTTATTTATTTAATCTCTAAAATCTATGTAATCTCCGTGGTCAACAAATTTAGGTACGTTGTTTCGTTTTTATATAATACATAAATACATTGTTTTAAGGTAAAATTATATAAAATTTAAATTTAATATGACCTAATGACCTAATTTTACTTGAATCTTGAAGACATTATTTTGGACTTTGGCAGATGCATTCTTTTTTTTTGTCAGTATAATTCTCAGTATATAATTATGCAGAATGGTATAAAAAATTTGACTGTATATTGGAGTGGTGCCCATTATCCGATCTGTTAACCCACGCGTAATTTTTTAATGCAAAAGGAGACTTTTAGAGATATCAACTTAAAAATTTTATCAGGTAGTAAACCATTGATAATTACTTTTTTAATAATACATACGCTTTTTTTTAATTTACTATAGTTTAGTATAATCGTAGGTAACGATTAATTTTATCAAAAATCATTTCCTGTGCAGTTTTGACTTTGTTACGATTTTATTATATAATACAAGATAATTATGAAATAACATAAAATGGATACATTTATCTAAAATAAGGTAAAACCGAACAATCAATAATTGAAAACCAAAAATCCTGTTTACTTTTAATAGACAATTGTTGAAATACACACTCAGTTTCTGGTCTAAAACGGTTGCCTGGGTGTTTCTTGTTCTATAAGTTTGACTTTACTTTATTATATATGAAATTCGGTATTAAAAAGTTACACCTTGACTCGCCATTATACAAGTAATAGAATTGCATATGCATGCAAACGAGACGTAGTCGAGTCGGCTAGGGAATAGCACAAAAACCGCAGCTCATCGATACTGGTAATAAAAATTTTTATGCTAAGCGGCGAATAAAACCAGCTTTACACTACGGAAGACAGCAAGATGTTTATCCAAAGCAATAGAGACATGATGCAACTTGCTTTGGCTGATATCATCGGAATTCCTTTGGATACATGAGGCAAACGCGAAATACACGACTCCGGCTCATTAGGGCACCGCAAGCTAGTTTGCCTTGGACTCGAGATAAAATGCGCGCACACTTGAAGATGTTGCAGCACTACAAAGAATAGAAGCATACATTCAAGGGGCATGACACAAATGATTTGACATCATTCTTCCAGATTCACTATTCATTCAACTATTTTTGCTCTTAGTTACATTTTACTGCGCCCAAAATTTTACGAATAGAATCAATTTTGAAATTGCGCTTTCTAATTAACATATTTACAAAAGAAAGATTTTATTATATGCGTCATAACTATAATTATGCTTAAGGTGGTTTAATAAAGAATGAAAGAAAGATTAAATTGAAATCCTTAAAATAAGCGGATTTAAGTCTCGAATTGAACTAAAAATTATTATTTTTATAGATTCTATGTGGACAACAAGGTTGTTAGTATCACATATCGCTCCTAATCATAAATTTCGAATTAAAGAATTTGAAAACTTCCCTCAACTGACATCAATAATTGAGCCCGCTTAAAGTTTGAGTTGAGCGTCTGAGTTATGTGTTCATCGTAATTGAGTTCACAAATCTTTTTCCTTAAACACAAAGCAGACATTTCGTTAACTGTTATTTTAAAATCAAGATCGTTTTGATAATAAAAGTTATCCTCATAAAGCAAAAGTATTAAATTAATTTATGAAAATACTCATGATCATTAGTTTTTCTGTATTTTCACTAAATTTTATTAATCGGCTTTAGTAATCAGTAAAGTTCGCTAATATCGTAAACTATCTTTAATATGTTTAACCTTTGCCATTCGTTCCAGGATGTGAACAAGTATTTCATCTTGTCTAATTCAAAGTTTAAAACGAATCATTTCAATGCCATTATTTGACACACTTAAATTAGTTCCCAGCTCCGGCTGAATCATAAATATCATTTTTCTCTTCTCCCACTTAGTAACTGAGCTCAGTCCTGCATAATAAGCTGCATAATAATTCAAATACGCTATACCGTTTGAAAAATGTTCGATGTAGCAGAGTTCGGAATAAATTTTACAAAGCCTCCAAAAATATGTGAAAGAATAAATCGCCCGGAGTCTGAAAGCCAAAAAATATTTCTCTTGTACTTTGGTGGCCTAGAGATAAAATCTGCATAAAGCTGGAAGCGAGATAAAGAAGTGATACATTCCAATCTATACATTGAAAATCCAATGTTTTTTTATTATCTCTCAATGTATATATAAAAATTTTTTTTTTTTTTTTTCGAAATCCACAGAGCCTTTCATTTCCAAAACTATTCGCGCAGCAAGAAAACCCGGAGGACACACAACTGTTGGTTTTTAAAAAAGTGGACACTTTGCATATTCATAAAGCGGATAAACACGTTTATCAACTCGCCTAATATTCGTATCATCCCAACGATGGGCCATAGACAGCGAATCGGAAATTTAGAAAATAAAAAGGCAATAAAAGAAAAAAATAAATTAAGTTGTGATTATATTTGATTTTGTGAGGAAATCAAAAACGAAGTGATGGGCTTCGGTGGTCTACAGAAAATTTCATCTATTGAAACCATCGGAAAGTGTGTCAATTTTTGTACACGAACAACTATGTCAAAGTTAACAGGCTAAAAGGTAACCTTCGTCTTGATGATGAAAGTCAGTTGATTCTAATCATAGTCAATTTAAATGTTCGACATATTTTTTGTTTTGATTATGAAATCCTTTGTATAAAAACGATACATGCAATTATTTAAGTGTTAAGAAAATTTAACCAATGAAAACAGTTTCTTCATTTTTAGTTATTAATGAAACCTTTTAGGGTTAAACGGTAGAATCCGAAAAATGTTTTAATCTTCAAACACAGCTAACGTTAAATTAAGCAGACAAAAGTAAATTTTCAATAATAATAGGAATTGTGAAGAATACTTGAATTGGGTCAACATCCACAAATAAGTTTTAATGGCATTTAACTTTAAAAAAAATTTGAGAAACAAAATTGGAGAAGAAAAGAAAGCGTTTTTTTTTGTTTTTTTAATATTTTACTTCCCTGTTTCATATATGAATTTTTAAGAGATTGCATGCTTTCGCGAGCAGAAAAATAGTCTATTTATAGGCTACATATACATTATAAGTATAAATTTATAATATTAGATTTAATTATTTCTTTTTAAAATATTCCAAAGTATTATTATATGTTTTATTTGAAATAGAATAGAAACTTTCGTAATTTTTATTATCAAGTCGAGAGTTTTATTTTCCATAGAATAGGATTTACAGAAATTTTCAAACAATTTTACATATTCATCTAAAATAGCGTTCATATTTACACCCTCTTAAGTTGTTTAAGTCAATTGTTAGTCAATTTTGATGATAAGTCACTCACAAACTCCAGCAAAAATGCTCAATGCAAAATTGTGAAGAGCATCAACGATTCATTATATTTTCTATTTTAACGTTATAAAGGGTTCATAAACTCTACATATAGAGTTCCCTTCGAAAAAATAGCTGTGTTCACTGAAATTGTGTTTACTATGTCCCTGTGATTTTATAAGATAAATGGATGATAAATTGGAAACCGTTTTCAGTGAACTTCATATATCACGCACAAACTAAAACGTGGTTATAAAACGCTGTCGCAATTGAGTTGTTAGAGTTGTTGTCAAGATCTTAGTTTAAAAAATTATCCTTTTATTACGTCTATAGAAATAATCAGCAAGTATTAGGAAAAAGACTTTTAAAGGGAAACTTGTTCTCCAGAAAACCAGCAAAAATACCATGTTAAGAAAACAACACGTGAAATTCCGATTAGATTTTTGCCACAGAACGTTTAAATTGGCTAGCTTGTAAATGGCGTAACATATTATGGTCTGATGAAACTAAAATTAAATTATTTTGCAATGATAGTGGCAAAAAAAATAGTAAGACTAAAGAACAAAGGATTTGATCCAAAATATGCGATCATAATGGTAAAACACGGCGGTGGAAGCATTATAGTGTGGGGTTGCTTTTCTTATCAAGGTGTTGATCCTATTTTGAAGATAGAAAATAGGAGGACAGCAGGTGATTACGTTAAAATTTTGCAAGACGTAATGCTCTAGAGAAGTTGCCGTTGAAATGGGTGTATCAACAGGACTATGATCCAAAGCATATTGCGAAAAAAACGAGAAATTGGTTTATATGCAATAATATTAATGTTTTACCATGGCCGGCACAATCGCCCGATCTTAATCCGATCGAGTATTTATGAACTGATTTGAAGAGAAGTGCGTCCAGAGCAAAACCAACTAATCTCAGTATGCTTTGGAACATTCTCCAGTCTTCCTGGAATGTCATACCCCTTCAAATATGTCAATCGCTTGTGGAATCAATTCCCAACAGATGCTCAACAGTTATCAGCATATGCTATACATATGCATATACTATAAATGCATTGTGATATGAAATTAAATTAGTAACTCTTTACTTGATATGTAAAATTAAACTCATACATAAACTATGGGAAATATTTTCTTCTACATACAAGCGAAAAATAATAATAGGGTAAAAAACGAATATCGTACTAACGAAGTGATACACAATTATTTTCTCTCGCAGATACGATGACATGAAATATTTTCCGTGAAATATTAATACAACATTTTTCATTATTGAAACGCAGATGTAAAATGGAAAAAAATACAAAGTATTTTGCATTTTCAATGTGAAAACAACAACATAAAAAATTATAATACAAAAACATGCAACTTCTACTAGTATAATTCGTATTTATGGACTATAAAAAGAGGAACGTACTTTCAATTTAAACGTAATTATTAATTCTATCTATACAATAAATAGATAGCTAGATATGCGAAATTAGTGCAAATTTAAATTAAACGAGGAGGTGTTTTGGCATAAGTTTTTGACAACAAAACGTAGAGATTTAGCTGAAAAATATTCGACAAAGAATAAATAAATCAATATTATGGTTGCTTTTAAACTAACAATAGGATGGCATTTTCTAACTAAACAAAAATTTATTCTGTTTCGTGGAGGTTAGCATACATTTAAAAATGTTTCCTCCTTTCGATAAGTCACGATTCGCCCACCAGTTTTTGCAAGCAACAAAAATGCAGGAAATTCATAGTGACATTATTTTTATAGTGAGTATTTTTAGCTATACGCCAGAGCTTAAGATATGGCATAATTATTTATATAAAACATAAAAGATCAGGAAACACACTTACCTGGGCTGGTCACACAATAATTTGAATTTTATATTTTATCCTGCAGCAAGTGATTTACATATTTTTTTTTTTAATTTCATTATTTACAATTTGAATTACTTCATTTTGCTCTTTACACGATAGTTTGAAAAGGTTAAAAATGAGTGAATAAAAAAATATTCTACACTTCCTATTTTAGTTTATAAAAATATTCTAAAAATTCAAACGTACTCGTATAATGGGATCTAACTCTTCATAATGCTTTAGCATTTGGATAATATTATCAAGTGAGAATTTTATAGATATTCACGCTTTATTGCATTTCCTGTTGTGTCGTATAATAATATAAATAATCAATTTGTGTAATTTTAATAAGCCTTCACATTCTCGCATTCTTTTGATATAATCAAGGAATCAAAAGGGCTATTAATAAAAAGGAGGAACTAATTTATAAGCTTATTATTATGTAGAAGAGAAATTGTTTTAAATAATTCTGTTAGACTTAATTAAAGCAAAAAAAGTACAACTAATTCAAATTTCACCATTCATTAATCATATTTCATCTTTTGTCTACTTCTCTTTCAGTCACTGAATCCCTTGACGAAAATAGAACGGAAACAGAACGTGGTAAGTAAAGGCTCCTGTGCTTCAAACCAAAACGATATGTGGCTGTGTTGATGTTTTCATAATATCTATGCATTGTATTTCAAAAATTAAGGATTTTCGTAGATGTGTACATCTGTAGTCTATAACCGTAATTAGTTGAATGTTTTTTTAATTAACTTTAATCGAATTCTCTTGTTTGTGCCAAAAAAGTACGCAAGACTTTTATATGCTGAATAAAGCATTAAATATTAACAAAAGAACCCAGGTAAATTTAATGAATTCTGATTGGTGCCACGTCATTATCAAAGTCGACAAAGGATTTATTGAGAAATTCTATGCTTTACACAAAATCTGAAATAAGTCCTTCGAATTTTAAGCTCTTGTAAATTGTAACGTAGGGTGTATCCAATCAGCCTTATGACTTAAGAAGGTATTTAAGTTTGGGATTATGTTAGTAAATTTATTAATTAAGAGATACCCTCAAAATTTGGAACAAATTAAATCAATTTTCTGCTGAAGTTTATGTTGTATTGATTGATTTTAGAAACATTATGTATGATAAAATTACATTACATTTTAACTTTTCACAATAACGAGAGTCATAAAACGAAGTAAGTTTTGATTATCATCGGTCATCAAACGAAGTAACTTTTGATCATCGTCGGTCATCAAACGATGTAACTTTTGATCAAATTTCAAATTTTATTAGGGGTATTCACGCTTTGGTGCAAATAGCTTTTACACCTTTGCATCCGGTGTATCGTAGCATGGAAATACAATGAAAATCGATATCGACAAAGCCTTCTTGAAAAGGTGGTATCCCTTGGAATAATCGGTTCTATGTCTAGTTCATAGTTTTTAAGCTAGTTACAATTTTAAGTTATTATTTGATTTTGTTTTGTCTTTAATTTAGCTTAATGCAATTAATTTTTTATAGTCTTATATTAAGCGAAATTAGAACAAAATCGACATCCTCTAAAATTACTCCTCCAACTTCAGAAACCTTAAGAGTATCTTATATATGTATGAATATATAATAAATTATACCGTCATTAAAATTTTAATCGGCAGTATCGTATATTAAATTATCAATTGCTTTTTGTGTTAATCAACTTACTTGTAGCATTTTAATGATTATACCATAAAATTTACTGCACGATGCTTTTAAATTCAACAAGTGCTCTTTAAGCTACGAGGTACAAGTATAGTGTCAGTAAAGTTGTAAATCTTCTGAATGTTACTTTTCACTTTTGAAATAGTAAAATTAAAGTGGCGTATCCTGAAAAATGATTCATTTATAAGCTTCCATTTATTTTTATATTATTTTTACGTACGTATTTTCTGTACACACCAAAGAAATCGTTATTAAATAGAAATAATTAAAAAGCAAAATTAAATGGTGTGTGTCCACATGTGCATGGTAAACATTTTCTTTTGTGAATTGAATTTCATTTTTATATTATACGAGCAGAAATGGCCGTTATCATGTAACAAGTGTACGGATCCGACAAAAATATTTGTATTTGAAAAATATGGAAACAAATTCGTTTTCTCGTTTATTGTAGAAGATTGGTAACTTTTTGAATAGGTTTTTTAAATCATATCAGTCATATTTAACATCTTTCAAAACATATAAATTCTATTTCAACTTATATATTTGTTAGGTGAGGCTTTTCTGGCTCAATAATAACTTTTTATCCCATTTTTAATTTCCCGATTTAGTTAAAATTTTGGATATTATGTATAAAAACGATAATACTACACTATTTATGATTTTAAAGTAAATGCTTGTAAAACTTTTAAATACTTATTTATAAAATATTAAGAATTAAGGGTGCAATTTTGAGTCTATTACTATTTTTATTATTTTATTATTATCTTTTATCAATTCCCACTTTGAAGTTCAGCAACAACTTATACGAGTAATTTATACAAAGGAAAGTTGTTTAATAAATGAAATATACCATTGAAAATAATTACGAACCAAAGATAATAACAGGGATTTAGATTGTTTAAAAGTTTCTCAATAATTTAATGTGTAAAACATTTTCCAAGGGTAGATACTTTAATGCCTTCTCGTAAACATGACAATGACAATGAATCTAAACATTGTCATACAGTTGGACTCCACTTTTCAAGTACTTTGTCTTGATTCCTGACAACCGATCCTTCACATAATTTTTAATAATGAACCATTCTTTTAAGAAAGTTCTTGCGGGCGTATTATTACTTTGTCATTATAGGGTATTTTATGCTAAGTTGGTTATTGCGGGAGTCGATCATAAATGAACTTTTTTAAAGGGCTGCTTGTGTCGTTCGTTATTTCAGAATACAATTAGTGCATAAAATTCTGTATTGCTATGCATGAAGTATCTGAAACAGAATTACCCCCATGTAAGCCTAGGTCAGTCAAACAATGACTAAAGCAGCCCTTGCGGCTATGTAACACAGCTTTGCTTCAGGGTATTTATGCTTTAGGACATTATGTTTAAACAATGTTTTTGCAGCCGGAGGACGATGTGACGTAGGTGCACAAAGGAAGGGTTTCTTCAATAGAACCCATTCTTGTTTAATAGTTATTCGATTTAATGAGGACGCACTTTGTATGTAATAAATGGATTTACCTTTTTAAATTTCCGTCCAAATTATGTGTCCGCTTGTACACATGCTGTACTGTGCGGTTGGAAAGGCCATTTTTATGCTAACTAAGTCTAATTGGTTTTGTTTTGTACGCAAAAGTGTAAAAAAGTCAATAAAGTTTCCACATTTAAACTTTTTATGGGAACTGGAGCCGGAAAACAATATGCTTCCTTCTTAAGAGCACTCACGCCGCCTTTTATTGACTAAACTTGGGGGGCAGACATTGCAAAAATTTTCATCTTTGAAGAGACAGATATTTTATAAGAGAATGGACTTGATGAAGAGAGCTAATGCTAATCAATGCTGATTTTTGCTAGATTCTGGTCTCTCTCCTTCAAGCGCTTTTCGGTTTCTCTGTATATTTCGATTTCAAGGAAAATGTTCAGTGCGGCTTTCTTGTCTTGTCTTGAACTTAACACTGAAGCGATTGCTGGCTATAACTTTCACTTGTTCCACACTTCGAGCAGAGTATCTTCTGGTTCGGTAAATACTTGCTTAATATTTCAATTACGTAACATTGAGCCATGATATCGTGCAGCACACCGTCGCTTAATGTCGGTCAAAGGAAAAGTGCTATTACTGGTGCTATCGTCGCCGAATCGTAAGAAAACTTGAATTCATTTCAGCTGTTTCGATCAATTCTATTTATTCTTTTAAATGGATTTTTTTTCCTCCCCTTCATGCCATGTTCTGTTTGCCCAAATGCAATATGCATGCAAATTAAATGGACCCATAGCAACATTTATTATTCATTTTTTGACTACCTCGACTCATTCCACAAGGAGGTGTTAACTCGTTTAATTCTATTTACAGCAAAGGCTTGTGCTAGGACATAGACTGATTTTTAATTGAAACTCAGCTCTGTCCTCAGTTTTTTTTAAACATTATTTGGTCTCTAAATATAATTCTCAAATTAACTCCAGGGGAGACTTCGTATTGTAGGGTTATGATTGTTTGTCCAAATAATTTTAAGATAA
This sequence comes from Philonicus albiceps, assembly GCA_963969385.1. Classification (NCBI taxonomy): domain Eukaryota; kingdom Metazoa; phylum Arthropoda; class Insecta; order Diptera; family Asilidae; genus Philonicus; species Philonicus albiceps. The sequence continues at coordinate 7,539,141 of OZ017776.1, read as the reverse complement.
AAGTTAATGTTGGAACATATTTTTTTCTTTTTTTAAGACAAGGTCATTGAATCGTTAAAGACAACTGTCCTGGTTTCTAGGAAGGGCACAGGCCTTTTAGGAGTTGTCGTTTTCAAGCTTTTCCATTGCAGCTGATGTCCGCGCACAGAATATCAATTTTCTCAGAAAAGTGTAAAAGTATGGAACAGTTTCCGACTCTCTTTTTACTACTTCAGCACAATGTATACAATGGAATTTTGTATATCCAATTTTACTCGTTATTAGTCTACTTTCCAGTTCCGCATTCAATTCAAACGATGGAATTTCAAGCAAACAAAAAATAATCATCAGTTATCGCGTAAAAATGTCCTATATTATCATTGTTTACTGCTTACAAATACCAAAGCTGTAGAAAGTCCCTAATGGATCCTTGAGGAGTACACAAAACTCAGGAAATCTTATATAAATAAATATATAGGGATAAATACACAAAGTTAAGGCGGTAATATTTTGTTTCATTGTGCCATCAGCTTCTTAATGAAATGATGTCATTAAGTTTTTAGATAGATACGTAAGGATATACCTGATAATCCTAATAAATAAATGTGCCTAATTTAAATTTGTCGCATTACAGTTCGTTGTTAAATATTTTAATCGAAATAATTTGTAAGACAACTTTTTTATTCACTTAGTATAAGCTATGAAAATTCGATTTAAGCAATAGCAGGGTCATCAAGTTGAGTCTAGTAACTAATTTTAATTTAATGTGGTAGCTCAAAAAAAAATCTGAATACATATGTTAAAAAATTATGCAATATAATACTTTTCCAAAAAAAAATATTACCTTCATGCAGCTTTATTGCAATAAACCATTAAAAAACTTAGTAAACATTTAGGCAAATTTTAATGCCCTGAATTGGGAAATAGCCTTAAAAGCATTTTTACTAAAAAAAAAAAAACATATTTGAGCTCCCCGACCTTTTAAGATTTCAATAATTCAATAAGCGCCTCAATGATTTTCACCTTTCTGAAACTAATGAGCCTTTTATGCAAAAGCCCTGTTACGCGAGTATTACAACATTTTGTTAAAATAAAGTTAAGCCGTTTTCGTTTGCTGCGTATCGGCGACCGAGCAACACACAAATATCATTAAAATGCCAGAAAGCAGAAGCTCTGCAAAGTGGCTATTTATAATCGACTTGTTTATCTGTATATAGCTGACGGGCTGACCTTTCTATTATTATGTCAAGCACTACTCGGATGTGACGGCAAGTCACTTATTAGCTGAAAAAAACATTCAAAATCCCGGCCTCACTTTCAAGTCCCGTGGATCTGAAAATGCTGCAAACTTTCATGCCATTTGTTGCCTTCAAGTTAATTACAAAATTGTTGTTTTTAATATTTGTTATCTATCGATGTGTGCCACTTTTGCAGTATATGAAGAGTAATTGTTTTTCATTTTAGCTTTATTATGTAACAAAAATAAGGAAAAAAAATAATAAATCGTGATTTTAGATAAAATATAATTGCGAATGGAAAAATAAACGTTTTTTTTAATGCTCCATTCTATAGTTAGAATAGAGATATAACACAAATACAGAAAATTATAAAAAAAACAATAGAAAATTAAATCTTGCATGTTTTACTGATAGGAATGAAATAAATTAGATTTGCTGCGTTTTCCACAAATCAACATTTATTAAATAATGTATGTATGTACAAACATATCCATTTATTTTAAAATAGGGCAAGTACATTTTAATAAGAGTAGTTATTTCATCTTTTATTAACTTTTATCTTGCACACAAAGTTATTTTTTAACTTGATTTTCTCTTCAATTAACTAATTAAACGTTATTTATAAATACCTTCTATTAATTTTAAAATATCGTTGAATTCCAGTAAGGACTAGGTTCTTTTTGGGATGATTTCCTAAATACAAAAAACAAACTTGCGCCAATAATCGCGTCATAAAGTGGCCGAATAATAGTTTTAGATGATAAGTTGGTTTAAGGCCAGAACGAACTATTCAGCCAATTATAATGTCTGACAAAAATTTAACAAATTACTCTTCTACCTTTACATAAAAAAATATCATCAGAAATGGATTTATTGTTCCACAAATCATCTGAAGTTATATGCAGCGCTTGCTCACGTTTAATAAGTTATAGTAAAACCTACATCTACATGTAATGTAATGGCCCTTCAGCGTTGAAATTTATTTTCAATATGCCTTTAAATTGCGATTCAGTAATTTGTAAAATATTTTCACTTGCACTATGCGACTTACCCGAATGCGATGAATCCTAACACAGCAGGAAACAATTTCTTGGATTTTGTTATCGAACGAGTTTCGGATATTAGAGAAAATATTTTCCTGATATTGGAAATTGTGGGCTAATTGAATTCCGAATAAATGAGGTTTTTACTGTATAAGTTGTACACTTGCCCAAGGTAGCGAACCCGGTCCATTTTTGTTCATTTTATTCATTAATGACATCACCGACGTTATTTAACATTTCAAACTTCTGGTTTATGCTGACGATATAAAAATATTTGAAGAACTTTCAATGTCCTGATAATTGTTCTTTATTGAAGGAAGATTTCAATCATTTTGTGAAATGGTGCGACAGCAGTCGTTTGTTTTTAAATGTTTAAAAATGTTATGTAATGTCTTTTACCCTCATATATTTGTTAATTCTAATTTAATTTTATCCTATCTAATCATACATCTGGCCTTGGAATTATACTTGACAACAGGTTTGATTTCAAGCTTCATATTGACTTCATTTTTACCAAAAGTAATTCTCTTCTGGGCTGTAGTAAACATTGGCCCCCAGAAATTGCTGACCCTTTTATTTTGAAATCTTGTACTATAATTGAATCAGTACAAAATGTTTTTGTTTCTTTGTCTTATTTTTAGGGACTTGCCATAGCAAAATCGGCTTGAATGACCGCAATTATTGGAGTATCGAAGGCTATTTTTCTACATCAATTACTGTCCACATACATAGATTGTCCTGAATTATTGTCATTATTCAATGTTAACATAAAATCTTATAATCTCCGAAACTAACACTTTTTACATAACGAAGCTTATCGAATCAATGTGTAAGTTGCACTACTTTTTTTTTAAATTCCTATAATAAATTTTCCCATATGTTCGATTTTAATTGTGGTATTTGGAACGTAAAAAATATTTTCTTCAAGAACATGTCCTAGATAAGTGAACCTTTTATGCTCTGTTGAGTATTTCATAACTACATTTGTAAAGTCAGAGCTAAATAAATAAATAAATGTGAAGGATCTTTGAGAAAATAGATTTTAATACGGTGGTGATTCTGTTAGTGTTCTGTTTTTTTCATATTTAATACGAATCACTAAAAATAATCTTTTTCCTATTGCTAGAAATTATATTTTACGCATTATTAACAATATTAACATTATATAATTATTTATACTTATTACAATCTTTTAATGTGTCTTTTAAATAATTCTTAGCCGATAGACATGAAACTTCTTGTATAACGTACAAGAACCATGAACCAAAAAACTTTTTAAATTAAATGGTGTCAGATGTTTTCAATATTTATGATAGTAAAAGTTTGATTGGTTTTGTGATTTTCTCGGAAACCATTGGTTGGATTTATGTATTATATTTGAAATATCCAGCTATTAAAACTTTATCAATAAACAGGCGCAATATATACATATATCTAACTATGGTAGAGTTTTTCAACACTTCACCTTTGCAGTCCGAGTGTTCAGCGCGCTGGACAAAGCTTCTCAGCATAATATGAAATGTAATTTGAATAATATCTAACTTTTTATAATTGTACAGCACAATTAACATCCGTATCATAGGATTAACCAATTGCATATATGTAGATAGTGCTTTGCATTTGAATAATAACACGATGTTAGATACCATTGAAGACCAAAAATGCTACGCTGAAATTTCAGTTTACCTTCCCTATAAAATCAGCAATCACAATTTTGTTCCACATTCTTTAGGTTTCGTTTTCTTTCTTAAACTTACATAGGGGGGGTTCGTGATTACATGGTTTACATGGGTTTTGAGAGCCAAAAAAGGGATATTTTCTATATATTTTTTTTAAACAAACTAAATTTATTATTTTAATTTTTGAACGTTTTTTGTTAATAGATAATAATAGCTCGTGATTGAATGAAGAATTTTGAAAAATAATAAAATTTGAATTGGCAGGGTTTCGTGCAAAAATTCCGATATTTGGCAAACATTTGTCCAGATATTGACTTGTAAAATAAGTTGTGGTCAATGAAAATAAAAATTCTTCATTAAATCACACAGACAATACAATTTAAAAGTAGTGTACAAAATTTCAGAATAATCAATGGATTCGTTTCTAAAATATCTTGCCCACCAACTATAAAAATGCGATTAAAGGTTGCGCGCCCGGCCGATTAAGCCACATAGGAAGAGTTTCAAAAGTCTCTCACTCCCATAGTTTTACTCGGATTGACTTGAAACTTTCAGGAAATATTCCTCTCATGATAGGCTATTATATAAAAAAATTATCGTAAAAATAGATTTTGTGAAATTTCAAAACCCATGCAATCCATTAACAAATATAAATCAAAAACAAAACCAACTATATCTGGAGCAATTTGCAAATATTTGGACTAAAGTCTATAATTTAAAATTAAATTATAACCTAAGAAGTTAAGTTAATAAGTTTTTTCTCGGGACTGAAGAGGATAAGTAACCAAATATTGGAGTAATTTCAATATAACCAATAAATTCACTGTACGCATACCCTTTTAACTATTGCAATATTGGCAAACTGCTGGAAATAGTCCAGCTTACGTAGATTTAAATGATTTAACGTGATCAAATAAGACTTAAGAAATTAACTCCACCAAAACTTTACGATTATTATTTATAAGTTTTATACCTAATTCTCATTAAGTTTATAGAGCTCCATGTAGCGCTGTATGAATGCGATTACATAATTGCAAAAAATACCCTGACAAAATAATTTCTCTGTCTGAAGAGCAAAGAGATCATCTTCAGTGCCTACCTGTCTACCTATTAATATGGCTCCAATCAATGGTTTCTATAGTTTTATTTCCTACCTGAGTTAAAGTTACTTCGGCATGTCTCACGACAGCCCGACGTTGTATAATATGAGGAAGGGAAGACGTTTGTGCACTCCTAAGTGACTTCAAAACCAAAATACTACTGATTTTGAATTTTTATTGTGTATGTATGAAATTGTATAACGTTCATCGATCGCGAAGTTCTCTCATTGGTTGGTTGGGAATGATTTAAAGAAAATAAACAGGGTTCTGCTGGATGGAAAGCTTTTGCGAGTTATTCTATTTAGCTGTTGTTGATGAAATGACTTCCTAAAAATCCAGTCGAGGAATTTTTTCGCGATCGTGCAGGTTTACGCCGACTTGGCGAAATTGATCAGCGCCAGTTCCTAGAACTCGGTTGCGATCACTTTCAAGAAAGAGCGTCATCTCCGCCACCTGTTGTGTCATCAAACTCCACAAGTGTGGCTATCTCAACTCTGCCAGCAGTCGCGATTTTTATTTAAAGCTATAAATTTCCCATTAGTAGTGATGATCATCATGTTGGGACTGGCTCGGGCTGCGCACACACGCGAGCCTTACAGCCGATTCTATCGACGTATCTATGGACATAATCGCGTTTTAATAAGAGCTTTTACCACGTATCTATCTATCTTCTATAGCGACTGCCACGCATGGGGCTGCGGGTCTCCGGGGCTTCGGGGCTCCGAGACTTATGGGAGTAGTTGGCGTTCGCTCCGCTCATGCTGAGGCAAATAGAGGCTACCGACAACGATGGTTTTGTGGCGGCGAGCACTGTAAACGTCGTTTTTAACTCTTTTTTGTTAATCTCTTTCCTTCCGATCGAACGAAAAAAGGAACAGCAACACATAGAGCAGTTTTAACACAATATTTTGCGATCAAGCGACGTGTCAATTTCTTGCATTGCTGTTGCTGTTCGTTTTTTGTCTGTTTGATGTGTTTTTATCTGTTGTTTCTCTCACCGTGGCTCTGCTGTCGCTGGCTCCACAACGGGGGCCCCAAGATCTATTACAGCCTCAACTCCATCACTCTCCGCCACTAAACATATTCAGTCAAACTTTCCGTGAAGCCTTCAAAAATTTTAATTTTGTTTAAAAATCCGTCTCCTTAGTTACATTTTTCGCTAAATTGCCGCCATCGCATTTCGTTCTCTAAAAGTACTTTCCTCGAGTGTATTTATTTTATTTATTTACTCTTTCCATTATTCGGTTTATTTGGCGCGTTCGCGATTAATCTTAAGATCGCGATCATTTCAAAGAGTAAGGTGCACCATACATAAAATATTTATTCATAATAAAATCAAGAAAAACAGTGGATATTTTACTTAAATTTTTGTGTGTATCGAGATATCGCATTGTGAATGAAATATCTGTGGTAACTGAGAAAGATCGGGAGTTCAAGTGGTGATAAAATAGTCGCGAGTAAAGTGCAATTTCGCATAATATGATTATAAAAAAAATCTTGTTAGTAACACTATCATAAGTTGTGGCCATGAACTGGATCTTGGAACGTGTTGTTGTTACCACTTGTTGTATGTTCAACTTGCGACCCTTGCACGGTGCTCAGTTGCGATAACTCCCAACTGTATCTGGAGAAATACTTACGTCTTACGAACAAGTTTCCCGCCTGTTGCTAATAAACTCGTTATAATTATTTCATCACTTTGCACAAGTAAAACGGCATAACAATTGAATCGTTTAAAGTAATTTTTTACTTTTCACGATAATTACGATCATCTTAAAGCTTAGAGTGTTTCACTTCCGTGTGAAAATTGCTCCCTTTCAAGATCATCGTTCAGGTTTGAATTTAATTTTCAAACATTAATAGGAAAATTGAAAATTTAAGATTTTACTTTATTTTCAATTTACGAAAATTATAATCACAAAAATACACATGAAACATATGCATTGAGCTTTTTATGCCAATTTCATTGTCATGAGAGTTTTGTTGAATTTATGTTTGCCTTCAACGCCTTTCTAAGGTGATCTCATTCAACTAATTCTCGCAAAATATAAATTTACACTGTGCAAGGTTTCGTTTTTTGGTTTGATATATCCCTATAAATTGATTTATAATAAATTAATTGTATTATTCATATGTTCGTAATGTAATCAATTTTAAATCGAGGTCAAAATATATAAAATTATAAATAAAAAAATCTTATAATTACCTTGACATTCTTGGCCTATGTTAAAGCGGCACACCTGTGCCAGTGCATCGATAATTCAAAATCTGTTAGGCAATATCACAAAAGATTGTTCGTCAAGAGTAAACCATCATATTTTATGAGAATTTTGTTAATTAATCATATGAATTTATTCCTTGAATCGTTTTCAATAATCAAATTCAAAAATACTATAAATCCAGCATATGTTATAAAATATCAAATATGCAAATGAAGCAAAAGAAAGAAATAACACTTTTAATTCGGTTGTTTTTTCTTTGTGCAATTATTTTGCTTATTAATTGAGTTCATAAGTGAGGTAATTGAAGACTGGCATTTATTCTGATAAAAACACTTCACAATTATTAAAGTAATTTGTTTTTCTGATATAAATAAATTTATTATAGCAATGAGCATGCAACAACGAAAAAAAAAATGTTTAATACTTTTACTAAAATTTTAGCAATGTTTTAGATTTAGAGAAAATGAGATTTATTTAAATCTTTTAGGCACATTCCTAAAATAAGATTCAATTTTACTCTAAAATTCTGTAAAGTTTTGACTGAAATGCAAAAGTTTAACGAATTAAAATGAAACTTAATTTCACATACCAAATTAAGTGAATGTGTAGTTATTGCGAAAACTTTCAGTGATAGTGATGATGATAGACCGACATTGAAATATAACCATAAGGAATTCGTTGTTTTTATAAATGTTGGAACTCTATAAGCGTTTATCTCAAAACACCACAGTTTAAACTTACATATACGAGTATATGATAAATACTTGTTAAATAAGTTTCAACAAAGTTTTATATGAAAACGAAAATGTAAATATTATCATTATAAATAAAATTATTTTCTGAAAATTCGTTACCATCTCAGAAGAGCCAAGTTCTTTTGCATTTTATTGCTTGTTTAAATTTTAAAGTTGCGTTCAAGTCCCAGCAGAAGTTGCTCCTCCTCTGTTGAGTGCTGTCTCAAAGTTTAAAGTGCATAAAACCGGATGCACTGTAGACTTAGCATCTGAAGAGCATCATAACCGCATTTCTGGTTGTGCAATGCTACTTAATACTTTGTCAAGATTAGGTCAGATGTAAAAATAGTTAGTTAAACAAATGTTATTCTCAAATTTAAGTATTTAACCTTTCCATGGACGTTTTCTTTTCAAGCTTCATTCAGGGCTATAAAAGATCTAAAGTGACGCCGGAATGTATTTAAATCAAAATATTCCTAATATCATTTTAAATATAATCCTCGGATGTTTTTTAGATTAAATAAATTAAAAGTTTGATTAATAGGAATTGCGACTCTGATTATAAATGTAATTTAATAATTTCTAAGGCGCAGTCAAGTAATAGAAATGGAAACATTTCTGATAAGGCAACATTTTTAGTATACCCTTATCAATTTTTTGGGGTAAAATTTATAGAAAAATGTTTTTTTTTTAAATACAATGTACGAATCATGTCTTGATTTATTTGCATTTATAATAAAGAAATATTATTTTCTTCTACGGTTTTGGATTTATATGAAAAAAAGTTGAGAATATAACACCGAAAAACAAATTTAGAGTAGTAGTTCTCAAATCGAAATAAAACCGAAGAGCGGTGATATTTTAAACATTTACAAATATGACCAAGTTAGTTAATAATAAAATAGTAAAGAATTCTAAGAGTCGGACTCTTCGTCGGAATTTATAAAATGTTTGCCTTGTCTACAAAGTTCTCAATAATTGAATCATAAAGTGAACTTTTATTTTGTTTGTTGGTTATTTATAAAGATTTTAAATCTTAATCAAATAGCATACTTCTAACATATGAGAAAGTTTAAAGTCATATATTTAACGAAATTCTCATAATTTTACATTATTCTCTACAAATTCTGAACTACTTTCTTTCAAACTTTAAATGCTTTTAATATTTTTCCCCTTTTTCTTTTAAACTCCTTAGTAATATTCCATTTTTACATGGAAAATCCTCTCACTTGATTTTCTTAAATCTTCTGTACAAACTACGTCTGCGATAGACCCTGTTTTTATAATTTTATTTTTGTGAGACTAAACAGATAAGATTTATTTATGCGATAAAGTAAAAAAAAAGAGTTATAAAAAGTGGCATCCATTAGAAACAAACATCCTAGGAAAAGTTGGACGTTTAGAAAATGATAAAATGTGAAAATATGGACATATATTAAATTTGTACGCGGTGTATACGTCTTTTACTTAAATATTCTTTGTAAATTTTCAAGAAATGTTTTAGTAAAAGACGATTTACCCTAATACGATTTGGTTTTTTCCGTGAATGGTTAAAGGGGCATCATCTAGATTCTAGAATATCTTACATATTTCCAAGCTAAGCGACCACATCAACCAAGTGATAATAGTTTAAAAGTAAACCTGTGGTAGTAAAAAATAGATAAATCTGACGAACTCAGGTCCTGTCCGCTACCGAAAGCATATGTGATAAAAGTACTTAAACGTAGACTTTAAGTTCAAGCTGAACGTAATTCAAATGATAAATAGCCAAAGTGCATCTGAACAAGACGACCATCTATACCATCAAGAGCAGCAGCAGCTGGGCCAAGAAATTGTTTCGAGTCTCCAAAAGAACTTGAACTCGTCGATAGTCGGCCTCGAGGAGCCATTGGCTAACGCGTCCGCAACAACGGCAGCCTCCATCTACTCAGACTCAAATGTGTACCGCCGGCACCGCCAGTTGACACCACCGAATCATGACAACAGTAGCGGACTTTTCTCGCTTAACGACTTGACTGCAGCCCTGCAGCAGGAGCAAATCCAAACATCCTCTCTACAGAAATCACTCCCATCCTCGTCACCATCAATTTTTGCTACTGCTGCTTTCACCAACAACAACCACAGTAACACTCCATCGAGCTCCAATCGCTTCTCATCCGTTTCGCCGCCATCCTCCAGGTCATCGAGCAGCACCTTAAATTTAGGCATTACATTAAACGGCTCCTCAGCTAGAATAAGTGACCATTTTCACCTGAACCTGCACCCCCACAGCACCCCATCCCGCCAGTTCAGCATGAATCAGTCGCAGAACTCTTCAGGTATGGCTGGTAGCGATTTCACCCTGATAAACAACAGCTCCGGCGGCTCCGGCGGCTCCAACTCAGAGCACTACCTCCATCAGCAGTCTAGCCAAATGCAGATTTACCAGCAGCAGTCTACAGTGCCGCACAACCAACTGCAGCGGTCGATATCTTCGACTTCATCCTCGATAGGTTCACCAACGTCCATGTCGCAGCAGCAGCAGCAGCAGCACCACCAACAACTGCAACAATTGCAGACGCAATCACCCACCAACCCATCGGCCTCCTCCTCAAAATCGTGCTGGTGCTTCGGTGAGTTGTCTTTGTCTTATATCTGTGCACTCCCATAGTACATAAAAACCATAATAATAATAATTGCTATTAGCGTCGTCGTCGTCGTCTTCGTCGCGGAAAGCTCCAGGGCTCGGGGCCCTTTGGAGCTTGGGGGCTCCTCTGCAAAAGGAGGCCCCCCATTTGGTGTTTGTCGGAGCCGCACTTGAGTCACCCGGTTAAATCTGCAGAGTTCGCAGGAGCTTTTGAGCTTTGCTTCTTTCTGCACGGGTCGTCTGGGGCCTGTTGACCCAGTTCTTGCTCGTGACGATGAATGGGACTCCGCTGCAGCAATGTGGGACACTAAAGTGTCTAGAACAAAAGTTGGCAGGCTCTCGAGCTTTCACTTAAGTCTGCTAGAGTGAAAAGAAAATATCTCGTTTTTTTTTTTTTCTTCGCGATCCCTGATGTTTGATTTTTGCTTCATTTCAAAATTAAACTCGGAATTGGGTACACAGCATATATAGGAGAGAAAATTATCTGTCCGGGCTTTCTATGTCACCAGGAAAAATAGTACAATGCGGAAAATAGACCGATTCGTAGAGCCATTGCCCCTCGGCAGTCCTTAATTACATTTCGGACTTGTTTTCGACTCACCAAGGGCCCCAAACTGCAAAACCAGCCCTTGGGTACTTCGGTGTGTCCCTGAGCCCAATATCAATATAATTGCACTTGTTTCTCGCTTTAGTTTTTTTTTCTGAAATTAGTAGAGGGTGCAAATTACTATGACTTGGGGAGGTACAGGGTGACATGGGTAAACGTTCAGCCTGTTAACAAATAACAAGGTCGTAAGATTATTTTATCTGAATTATGCGGGGTATCATTAATTTTTAAGGGACTTCAAACATCGGTACTTAGGGAATAGGTGTACGCCTTTTCAATGAGTTGCGAAGTGGATACCTTTGAAGTTTAGTCTGCAGATATCTAAAATATAAAATGGGAAGAAAATTTCAATTTTATTTCAGTTAAGCAATATTTCTAAAGATTTATCAAACGAAATGGTATTTTTAGACAGTTCGGGGTATTACAATTAGAAGATTTAAAGTTATTTATATTTTAACCACTTATAATTGAAAGAAGTTTCATGAAATCTTGGAAATATTTTAAAATAAATAGGAGGTTCAATTGATGTTCGGATATAAATTTCATAACAAGTGTAAATAATGCAGACACTGAAAATATTTGAATAGTATTAAGTATTAAGAAGCAGAAAAATGTATGTTTTAGTAAGCTGTTTTACCTTTGAATTGCAAGGCCTTTGTGGTAATCACGCTTACCAATGATTAAAATTAATGTTGCAGCAATTGGTTTACTTTCTTCCTTAATTCTTAATTGAGGAATATAACAAAAAATATTGAATAAAACTAGAATGGTTTGCTCATATTTTGCATAATCACAAACAACCTAAAAAAAAATTTAAATTATCAATGTGAAAATGTGTTTACAACATTACGAATTATTTTATCATAACTAAGTTTTAACCACAAATTTTATAATTACGGAATTACGAGTATACGGAATATGAATTATATGAATTTGAGGTTGCAAAACGCGTAACGAAATTTAATTAATTCGCAGAACTATTGACCATCCTTTAAATTGTCGACGTGAATTTAACCATAAAATTGTTAATTCTTAACATTTTATTTTATTAATTGTATTATTTCGAATTCTCAGATAATTCCCTTGTTTGGTTTGTCTATATTTTATAGGTTTATAAGCGCATTTTTAGTTGATCCTAATTGCTCAATAATTCTGAGGTCTTAAAAACTTTTAAATCAATTTAGTTTCGTTATATAGGTTAAGGTCCAAATTACTGATAAAAGGAAATTTAAAAATCTATTAATATTATTTATATATTTCCTCAGAGTATATTCTTAAAACTTCAAAGGTTCATTTTTTAGCTATTTATGTTCTATTCGCTGATACTACGTTTTACAAAATAAAATATGGCACTACGCAAAAGTTTCTATCCAATTAAATTTTTTTTCGGGGATTTCCCAAAAACGTTTTGAGTCGTTTTGCGGGTTTTGAGCTGATGATGATTTAAAAAGAAACGTTTCTGTTTTTTTTTTTGCATCGTTAGCTGAAATAAAGCGCAGAACTTCTTTGCTACTTAAATTTATTGATGTTGTTCCCTCTGCGTCTCTTGTTAAGAGTTGCGAAATTGTGATTGATAGTCTCATACGATTTCAGCGCGAATATTGCAAAGAAATGCAAGAAATGTACTCAACTAAAGGAAGTTTCCAATTTAGAAACTTCTATTCAATATTTCATCTACTGTCGAAGGATTTTACCTTTCTTTAGAAATTTCTATGCAACAAATTTTTAGGTATTATCGTGTCTATTGATGTATGTTTCGTACATCGTTTATACATCAATTTAGTACCCTATTAAAAGAAGTTCGATTTGTGGACGTGTGGAAAATAAAAAATTTGAATTCGTTGGGGAAATCAATTAACCACTGCTGCATTGCACTCAAAGTCTACACGACGCTGAGGAACAAATGGCATAAATAATTCCAAGAACTTAATTCATCGGCGCACTTAGGGGAGGGAGGGGATTGAAGACATGCAAATCTACCTCATTCGAATTCCGAGGCTACCGATATGTGTATAATGTGAATTCTCTCGTGCACACGAGCTCATGCCAATTTACATTATTCGCAACTTCCATCTGTAAAAAGAGTGATCCAAGGAAACTGACGCGAAAGCCATTCATTCGCCACCATCTCAAGCAGCACCGAGCTAGAAAAAAAGTCTTAACTTGTTCCCGGCAAGGCGGCTCTTTAGTCTTGATACACAAAATTGAGTAGTTTACTTCTAGCCACTCTAACTACATAATGTGTGTTGACCTAGTTTTGGTCCGTGGTTTTTCGGCCGCGGTCACTAGCTCAAATTGATTTCGCTCAGATGGAGGTGAATAGGCTTGTGAATAGGTCCACTAGAAGCCACGCACATGCGACAAGCTAAATTCACTTTCGTTTCAAGAAGTATTTTATGGTTTTACGCTCTGTTGGAAGCTGTGAAGAGCACGCGGCCGTTTTATTCGCACACGTGACGCCTATTTATATGGTAAAATCCTCTTATATCACTTACTTTTTCAATTAAAGCTATTTAGATAAATTGCACAATTTTATTATAAATGAATAATGGAAAAAATGTGCATAATCAAACATATATCACTATTAATTTGAAAAAATGTAAAATAAAAGAGTTCTATGCCTTGAAATCACATGTGTTTTAAAACAACAGGCTTCAAATATTTACAAATACAATTTCCATTTGTATCTTTATAGTTAAATCCGACTAATATGAAACATATGCATAAATGCAAACTTCCGGTCCACTACTCTTTGTTTCCGTGACAATAATTAGGAAAAATTGACCTCCATCAAAACAGCTTTTTTCACATCTAATTACATGACTTTTAGGTTTTAGTTTATGCGCAGGTATAGCAATTGGTTTTACTTTTTTGCAATCTATTTTAATCTGAACATTGGCCCTCAGTTCTTCTTTGATCTCAATTATTACAACATTTTTCATTAAAACATCAAATGAAAATATCCTGGAGAGAATCAAAATATATCTCGTTATTATTTTGGTTTATTAAATTAAATCCTGGTCTTTAGAATTGAGGTAAATCGTTTAAGTGCTGAAAATGCCTACAAAAACGAAAATTGCGTAGATAGTAAACGCAATAAGTTCCTTAAAATTAAATCATCTTCTTAAACCAGATTATTGTTACTATTTTTAAAAGTTTATGATTGTTTTCTTTAATTTTTCTAAAAATTACGTCCCTATTTGAAAAATACAAATTAAATTATGTATTTTTGATAAATTCGATTCAATTGAGGCTTTTTGTACTATCACAGAAACTGTGTTCTCCCTCAAAAAGCAGAAATTGAAAGAAAGCATTATTTTCAGCGGGTCATTCAAAGATCAAGGGCTTCGGAATTGTTGACTATGCTTTTTAAGAATATTTCGTAAGTCTTTTTTATTATATTTCGTTATTATATTTCTTGTTTCTTTTATAAGTTAATCAGACATTACATGAAATTTCCTACTTTGCAGATCATGTTGATCTGTTGATCAAATATCTATGCTGTATTATTAAAAGATTACAGACTACAAAAGAAAATTTAAGTGAGAATTTAAAGCAAAAGAAGTTAGAGTATGTGTACCATTTTACTTAGTTCTTTGCGCTTAGCTTTCTGCATCAACACACCTCTTCGGTCGAATTATATTTTATATCAGTTTCTCAATTACCTTTAATAATTTTAAGCTTTTTATTACAATACATTTTACTTTTTCTTTCCAGGTAAGTGATGTCGGAGAAGAAGAGTGGTATGAATTAAATATTTTCTGTTCTTCAATCCTAAATTGAGTATTGTAGTAAATAATTTGTTAGAATGGGCTCGAAAGATTGAAATGAAGTGGAAAGTTTGTTATGATTTCAAAATATTATGAAATTATCGTAATATTACAAAATCTAAAAATAAAAACATTTTGTTTTATAAACTTCTAAAAAGTACCATATAATTTGATGCTGTTATAAATATGGGTAAATCTTAAGCTCTTTTACTATGAGGTAACTCTAATTGGCACAAAATATGATGATACAATATTTTTATTATACGATATTTTCGTAAATACAAATTTTCCAAAATGGATTGTGGTTTTCGAAACCCTCTCAAAAGATCATTTTAAAAATTTATTTGTAATTACCTGTTGCAAGTGAAAATAAAATAAAAATAAAGCAATACACAACTATTTGCAGCATAACTATTTCTATATATTTAGCAATTTGTGTAGTGTAGTGTAGTAGCGTAAGTTTAATAAATGTTTAAAATTTAGACTAAAATTAAAGTTAACAACAAAAAATCCTCCACAATATGACATTTCAGTATATTTAAAATATTTTAAGCAAACAAACCAATCATTTTGAGTTTAATGTAAATATGCTTTTTAAATCAAGACTTTAATTTAATAACTGAAAAAAATATTGAACATTTTGCAATTTAATAAAAATTAATATTCCATCAATTATGGAACTTCAAGGGAAGATTTAAAAAATTTAAGAACTTTCTTTTGCTGGATACATCTGGAAAAATCGTGAAAAAATTGATTGATGAATTGGCAAGAGAAAACAGAAGAAAAGCTTAAGGTCATTAAATGACAATAAGTATTTCTAGCAAGCTCAATATCACTTGTTTCACAGCAGTCGAAGAAAGAGAATCTTGCCCACTATTAACAAATGTTTTCAGGGCATATAAAGAAGTACAGATTTCGAAAAGATCTCAATTTTTCCCTTGTTTAATTAGTAAAATATTTATAACGAACTACTTACTGAATTTTATTTCTAGAGCAATTCAAAATCACCCATTGTTTTAACCCTATTACAGTGAATCTATGAATCCTGATTTTGATACCTTTCGTATGGTGTAACCGCTGTTGATCAAAGTTGGTCTATGCATTCACAAGATTCCTTTTTAAGTTCTACTATATATCAAAATGGTGGAGATTGTTCAAGGAGCTACAACCATTTCAAAATATAATTTTGATGAACATAACTACCGCATTTTTTAATAGATTTTATTTGAATTTGCTGCCATGCAGACTGTATTCTTCTTAAATCTCAGCCAAGTTCGAGAATAGGGCGAATCGGTTAAGGACTATATCCCCCCCTATATGTAAAAATTATTCAAACCCGATATTTTTCGTATTTCGTTAGAGATCAAATATGACTTCTTGGTCGTGCATGAAAATGGTATGATTTGATCGAGGAGGTAAGGGAGGCACCTATTTCTTAAAAGGACTATAAATATTACTTTGTTATCAAAATCAAAATAGGGAAATGAATTATTTCAAAAGAACATGCAATGCTTTCTAAAAACTAATCATTTCGAGGCAAAAACATTTGGTTCTATGATTTTTTCTGTGTATATACAAACTACAAACTAATCATATCGCTGGAAAAATATGCTGTAGCAGGCGGAGAAAGACCGCAGTGATTCAATAAGCTTTCGGTTTTTTTTTTTGTTTTTTTTAAATTTAGTAAAGAACATTAAAAACACGCTAATTTCTGTCGCTGCGAATAAAAACGATCTGCTCCGCGAAATTGCTGTTTGCTGGCATGCTCTATATTTTTACGGGCTTGAAAACAGGAAAACAAGAACAGGCAGATGTACCTAGATTGATATAAGCGATTTCCTGTAGTACTCGCTATTTGTCCCATATTTTGTATTTGCTGGCAATTATGGAATCGGAAATCGCACGGTCGAAGTTTCGGTTCATGCACCGACGGAGCCGCTGCGAGCACGCATTCCTAGGCACTAGGTGCGACCTCAAAATCCTAATTGCACGAGCCGCGGTAACATCATTAACTCAAAAAAAAAAAAGCACTTTTCCCTTTCGTGCAATTACTGCCGATTGTGATCTGCGGCTGAGGCCAGCGCCAGCATAAAAGGGAAACTACTTCTGCTGCGACTCGGTCTTGATAGTGAATTTGAAACATTTCCTGCCTATGCCATGCGTGTAATCACTTTATGGGGGCGCAAATTTTCGCTGTTTTTTACGCCAGCCCGGATGATTCAAACAAGCAGCCGAGCAAATTGGATTTATTAATAAATAACAAGACTTTTTGCCGGCCCTTGGATATATTGCACCAGCGAACGGACGCTGCGAACCCGTCATTTCGATGGAACCAATGATGGCACTGACGACACTCGAAAAAAAAACGTTAAGTGTTTTTACAATTGCCCCCGGAGTGGTCGTTGCAATATTTAAAATTTTTCTCAATCGACTTAAAATTGCACGAATTGTGCAAGAAAGCCTCGAACGAAATCACAGTATATTTGTGCCCTAAAAATCAATGACTTTCCTTTTCACAATTATTTTTTTCTTGCGAGTATCAAAATTGTGGCAATTTTTTTGTATGAAATAATCTCGTCAGGGCAAAAAATTGAATGCACAATGAAATATTTTAAATTCTCTACGATGTCTTCGGCATCAAATATTCAGTTTCTACCTATTTATGTAGATGAAATTTCGAAAACATTTTGTTGTGACTGAAAGGCAGCGGGTCTCTATATTATGAAATATTCATGAATCTCATAGATGTGGTTTTTGTTAATTTTAGACGTGACCATTTTTTAACATAATCAAAAATGCGTTTTGCATTCCTCTACAACAAAAAATCAGTGATATTTAGAGGTATACTATATGCTAAAGGTGTTTGAACTGGCTTACTGTTAGTAATACCTCAGCACTAAATAGTTAATACAGAAAAACTATTCGAGTTAGTTTCAGAAATCTAAATATTGTCTAATCAAACAGGGTAATTGATTACGAGTATTACCACAATTTTGGATTGATAATTATAGAGGCAACTCATGTGGGACCAGATTGACTCCAAGCACTATCCAAAAGAAGAGAAAGGAATATAATAAAATTGTTTACAAGTATTTTATAGATATCTTTAAGAACAAATTACATCAATTATTAATATTAAAATAAGATATTGCAGTATTTTAGAATGTGGAAAATTAGGTAGTTATTGCTTCACCACTATTCTGTTCTACCTCGTCAATTGACAATTCTTCTATGAAAGCAAATAAAAATTAAGTAAAGGCATTCAGTTGATAAAATATCCGAATATTCTTAAGTACAAGTTCTTTGAAAAAACTTAATATATAATGCTATTATTTGATTAGATCATTTTGATCTTAAATTTGATTTTTCCATTGTACCACATTTAAAAGCCAGGCTCATCATTTCTAAAAATCTTCGAAATCCCCTATCTGGTGAATTTTTTAAAACCAAACAAATCAATTAATCAGTTTCCGAAAAATTGCTTGGTAAATGTTAACACTTGGAGATTATTTTATAGTTGCTATTCACTAAAAAAAAATTTTGTAAAGAGTAAAATCAATTTACATTTCAATTGAATGTAAAGAGAAATTATTAAAACTTACTATTTTTATAAGCTCACTCAACTATTTAGAATAGCCTTATTAGCAAGTTCTAAAATTATAAAGTCAACTATTTTAAAATAATAAACTTTAAAATATAAAATTTGTTAAATGGACTTGTGAGGAGGGCAGCATCAGAACGATTTCGGCATCGTAGGCCGATGTATTCGTGAAGAGGTGCATATTGTATATTATTGGTCTAATAATTGGAGCTATAAACATGATTTGGCTAACATTTTAGTATAATGTACATTATAAATAAAAATGTTAGCCAAATATACCAACAGCCAGTTTCTACATATTTCAGGCATAGATTTCATATTAAAAAAGTAAATTTAAATATTTAAATAAGTTGTTTTAATGCACCAGTATACTTTTTACAATACTACCAGAAATAGTCAATTCTACCATTCTAAATTTTACTTATAAATACACTGAGTACATATTACCGTTTGAATTACTTTCACATTTAAGAATTTTAAATTTAATTAATAGTAATAGTGGACTTAATTATTTTAAATAGTGTTATATATGCAACGTTTTTGAATTAGTTAAAATTATTAAATTAGTTAATTGAGTTTCCATTCGTTTGTAGTAAAATCAACTACAGCTTTCTTTCGGTATAGTCTTTCCTAAAAATATATTAATTTTTAAAAAATGTTACTGATATTGCTCTATTTAATCTTTTTCAATAGTGACAATGCTTTCTTCAGTGCAAAAGTTCTGTATTAAGGACGTTATTTTATAAATAAATAATAAAGGAATAATAAAAAGAAAACTATTTAAAATTATACTCTTTACATAGATCGATAGATTATCAATAACTAAATATAAAAATAGCTACGTGAATATAAATCGCAACTCCGGTAAAAACTGATAACAGAATTAAAAGAATATCGCCGAATTGATTAGTTTAGCCTTAATCTTATATATTTTTTTTTGATCTTTACATATAGACAATATGTGGCATAGAAAAGCGAGGAAATACAGAAGAGAGTTTCCCTCAAGGTGAACACGAGTACATTTCATTTATCTGGCGGTCACTTTACGTAACGAAACTTGTTTATGACAGGTTTTCTCAAGCAGAAATATTTTTTCCACGTCGCTTAATGTACTCGATCCGTGTACACTTCAAATTTTATGTAATATCTAGGTGTTGTGTGAGAGCTTTATGTGTTTTTTGTTTTGTTTTTAGTAATTCAGCGGCGGTGCATTTACTTTGATAAGAGTGTCGATAGAGCTAATTACTTGATAGTTGCACTTCACCGTTGAAATAATCGGTATATTGGAAAAACTTATTCAGAGATATTAGATACATGGGATGGTTTTAATTAGTTTAATTTAATAATTGCACTTTTAAAATACAAAAGCAGCATTGCTATTAAATGGATTTGTGGAGGTAACCTAACACAGTATGCTCATGAATTTATTGCAAACTTTATATGGTTCGTTATAAAGTCAGTCAGGTTTTTAAGTTTCCGTATTAAAAACGGAAAAATAGATCTCTTATAGTTCAACTTCGCTGTCTATCTGTCTGTCTGTCAGTACCCAAATGCTCTTTTGCTCAAAAACTGCACATGACATCGAATTTAAATTTATCATAATCACAAAACGTCTCAGCTTATATAGTAGACTAGACAGGTTAACTTTTTTTTAATTATAAATCTTGTAGTCTTTCGTGGTATTTAGATTTCCAAAATCATATACTTTATAATAAAATTTGACATAAGCGAATGTAGCTAATAACCTTTGCGATGCGGAGTTTCCAGAAGAATTTTGAATCGAAAATATTCTTTAAATTACAGAGGAAAAGTGTTATCTAAAATTGCATACAAATACAATGTAGAACATGATGGATTGGCATAAAAATTTTGTATATGGTGTTTTGCCGATAAGCTGATTACGAATCCACTATCGAAATTTTAAAATTCCAGACGAAGATTATAATTTATCGATATTTAATGAATTTAAGTTAAAATTAGTACTAAGTATATTTTGGAAATCACTAATTTCAAATCTACTATCAAAATTTAGAACTTCAAAATGGCATAGTAACAATAGCGACCAATTTTTTGGAAATTGAAATAATTGAATATTAATGGGTGATGCTAATTTAGAATCTGCTATCAAAATTTTGGAAACACAAAATAGCAAAACTTATATGATGAACATTTTTAAAACGAATGTTTGAACAAACAAATTTTCCACGATTTAAAGAAATTTCATGAAAGACTATATTTGAATAGGGTTGCATTAATACAAATTTCAGTATCACTCTTAAACGAAATGAAATATCAAACTTGAGCCTTTTAAGTTTTTAACCCTAGGTAACTAAAGATTCTTATGATAGACTATCAGACCCTGTCTACTTTGCAAATTCGAGTTGTTCCCGCAGAATTTTAACATCTGCCAAGATTGCAAACGCTAATCGTGAAGATTTTCTATTTTTTAATTAAAACGCTATAATATTAATTCTAAAAATAGACTAATTTGCTTGAATTAAAGAAAGGAAATATAAAATTATAGGTAATTGCTTTTATTTGTAGCTTGTGAGTCAAATTATTAGTTACAGAGTAACACTGAGTTAAGCTTATTTATCTAGGATTAAATAAATAGCACTTAAGGTATACCGGGTGAAGCCGGGTTACTCAGTTAGAATATAATCTAAGTAAATACAAATAGAACACAGTGGACAGAAATTCTGAAAGCATCTAAGAAAATTGCAAGGATAAACCTGTTATATTCTAATTATTAGGCTATGATATAAAGGGATGGTAGTATAATTGTATTGTAGTTTGAACCTGTATAAAAACACTTTTAATTCTATGTTCAACAACATTGTTGTGCTCATATTGAGCAAGAAAAAATTAAGACTAGGAATTAATGTGCAGGTCTTGAAATAAAACAGCAAAATTAAAGAACCAATTAACGTTGAGATTTGATATCTTAAGTAGTATTAAAGTCGGCATGAATGACTGCGATAATCACGAAAACCAGTGAACAAATTTTGGTGTGGTTTTCATTGGCATGATCTGCAATTCTCGAGGGTTTATGTTTATTCAAAATTGGACTATCACTTATAGATGCTGAGCAACCGAATGAAACCGGGTAACGATAAGCGAACCGTTTATTATTATATTGCTATACAGTCTTATTATATTGTCAGATTACATTCAATACGCGTAGAAAAAATTATGCAACAATTTCTTCATATTACTCAGACCCTGAGTTGCAGCCCTTTTATAATCTCGGTTCTTTCTTATCTCAAATTGTACGAGTATAAAGAACTCGGCTTTGAATGAAATTATGAAATTTAATGAGCGTGTGCATTAACTCTTTCGTAGGGACCATATGGTGATAGAATTTGCTAGCTTGCATACGGAGTAAAAACAAAACATAAATAAATGTGGTAATAATTTCAGTTTTTCATTTCAAAAATAAAATGAAATATTCCCACTGTTTTGAGACACCTGCAAAGCATTTCGTGCCGCTCGTTGACGACCAGACGAACCTCGTCGCATCGCATATAAAATCGCCAACTTTAAAGAGCCCTACGTTTTGCAGTCGCGAAGCGATTGTAAAGAAAAGAATGTTAGAACAACTGGGGCAAGTTGGCAGCTTTCCTGTGTTCTTGCTCCAATTTCTGTTCTGTTGCAGTGTGCAGATTCGTAGAACGAGGCAGTCGCTGCATACTCATACGTTTTGAGTAAACAAGCTTTGAAAAAAAAGAAAAAAAATCGAACATTTCATCGGCATTGATTTTTTTTTTTAAAATATGTAACACAAGCCAAAACAATTCCGCGTGATTTTCCTGGCTCGCTGAAGTTGTATAGATTGTGAAGAAATCTCCCTTTTTTTACTTCCACCTCGGAGTAGAAACCCCGTCCGCATATTGCGGCGTCTCATAAATGGTCTCATTGGACTTGGGAGTTGACTTGCGTTCGAAGCATATTTTGCCGACCTACACCACTTCTCCAGTATTTCTGATGAATTTCACGAGTTTTACCATTCATTATGCAAGCGTTTTCGAGTTGCTCTGATTAGCGGCTACCCGCGCAAGATGTAGAACGAAAAGAAATAAAATTAGTTCAGTAATTGTTTCACTGGCTTTGAACTATATCGTTAATTTTTTGTGTCAATCAATTTGACACGAAAGTACTTGCATATTTTCATTCTTACAAACATCTATGAACCTATTTTACATTCTTTTTTTATACTTTGCAACCGCAATTATTCAAATGGTTTACTGGAAAATCGAAATAGGCAAAAATAATTTCCTTGAACCATAACTTCTGTCGTTTTAGACGTCTCAACAAAATTTTTACTTTTTCTAAATGTGATAAAATTCGAATAAATACAAATTTCCATTTCTGAATTTCACTCATCCACCTAAGAGCTAACGTACTATAAATTTCTGGATATACCCACCAACGCGACGGAACACTTTTTGCTAAAATATCCGTTTATTTCGAAATCGTGTAATCTGCAGTACCTAAATTGGTTTTCTTAAAAATCGACCTATCAAAATTAGATTTCATTTCTAGTTTCTAAAATACTCTACCTTTCATTTTCGATATTTCTTTAAATTTTTAATGTCGTAAGTCAACGCTCGATGCCAAGTCTAGGTCTATTTGAAATATCTAATTATAATATTTTGTTGTTTTTTTCTTTTTTGAATTTTTAACCTTTACCAAATATAATCAACCTTTTATTCATCATGTTTTGTTCCCAGATTAAAGCCATATCGTTTATGATATTCTCTATAGAAGAAATTCTATACAGTGGAAAGTCCAATATCTCCAAATCTTTTCAGAAGTCTATTGGACTTTAGTAAATAAATGTGATAAGCATTCATAAAGTATCGTGCTGTGATATCAATACTGGAACATTCTGCTCATTCTATAATTGCTATTCGAAAATACACCATTAAATGATGATTGATACCTCAAAGCGTTCTATTACTTAAAAAATTTAATTAACCACGTTTGACGAAAGATTTCATCATTTCTAAACTCAATTCTTAAGAATAAATGAGTCATCTCTTACGTAAAATTAAATGCGATATGATTGGTAAATCCTTTTCGCGAATAAATGAATAATAAAAGCATTATTAACTATATACTTATAATATTTAACAAATACCGAAAGAGAATATTTTGCTGTTTTTCTTTGAATTGCGTTGGTAGCGGCACAAAACTGATGATTTAATTCGTATGAGCTATTTATCTGCATTGCCCCAGAGAAATTCTCGAGTACTGAAACTGGCAATGACACAGATTTAGAGATGATATAAAATTAGTTCATGCAAATTACATGAATTTTATTTGCGGTAATGCAATTTACCGTCTCATTTGCACACAAACTTTCTCACGATTCATTTACTATTTCAAAATTTATTCAATTTACTTTCTTTAAAATATTTGACTCCTGAGAATTTTTATGACAAATTTTATAAATTAATTTCTTTTATTACCAACAAAATATTTCTATAATTTTAGAGCTGGAAAATTTCTGTTAAAGATTTATAATAAAAAAATAAAAAAAACTAAAAAGAAAAACAAGGTGAGAACAAATTTCGTTTTATCTCTTCTGTATTTGTGGCATAGTGCACAACGGACTAACCCTGGAAAATGTCGACCCCATATATTTTCCACCAAGAAAATTGAAACACCGCCCTCGACTCGATGCAGTTTGCTCCACTTTCAGGTTCAATACTCATTGAAAACATTTTTCCACGTGTATACATGTTTCTTGAAATATCCATTTACTTGTGAGCCCCTTATGCACGATACATGAACCATACAGAGATTTTACATTTCACTTTAATCCTGCTTTATGGAGTAAGAGTACTTAAGAGCTGTATGTTTCATATACTCTTGTGATTGTCTCCTAGTTTTTAAAAACAGTTTCAACTGCATAGGAGGGAACTTTCTGAGAAAAATCCATTTTGTTTTTCCGAGAGATTTTTTATTCCCTTCGAAATGCGTGCAGTACTTCATTATATGCTAGAACGGCTTGCATTGATTAAAATATGCTACTAAGATATAATCTGCTGCATTCTAAATTATACTGCAATTGATTGTACACCGAGATATTCACGCAGCTTTAAAATTCTCATGCTAAAATGGAATGGATAATAGTTTTCAGCTTAAAAAAAAAAAAAAAAAAAAAAAACCGATAATCAATTTTTAATTAGGAATTTTCTCTTTAATTTACAGGCGGTGATGCAACATATCACTTTAAAACACTTGTCCCAGCAGTGGCAGCCGGTGCAATTATTGGGAAAGGAGGGGAAACTATCGCATCACTACAGAGAGATACAGGAGCTCGGGTGAAAATGTCCAAGACACATGATTTTTATCCAGGTAAATACATATAATCAAAAATAGATTGTACAAATTCTGCAAAACCTTAGATGCCTCTTCCGAAAATCGAATTTTAGTTAAGGTCTTCAAAATATGTTTCGGTTTTAGAAACGACCGAAAATCGATTCTCGTAGCAGGCTCATAATTGTGAGTGACACTTTTATAAAATTAATATACATCCATAAACTGGTTTACATTTCCGTCAAAATACATTACAAAATTATGCTATACTTTATATAGTAAAAGCATACCACTTTCACAAATCATTTTTATTATTAAACTGTTTCCATAAGACACAAAATTAACCTATTACCTGCAAATTTGTTCATAAGATACAAACAATCTTTAACTCGAATAGATCTAATTCTGAATTGCTGTGCAAAATTTAAAAAACTGTTTAAAGAACGTATTGAATCGAGTTTTACGGATTTTACTTTATTACTTTGCTTTTTCCTTTACAGTTTAAGCTACCATTTGCGATTCGCTATAATTTTTTAAACGAATTTCGAAAATGTACCTTACGTTTTCATTTCTCGATTGGTAATGTGATCTATAAAAAGTTGACTATCATCATTTTATTTGGCCCTGGACGGTTACTTTGTCACAATATTGATTCTTCTGATATTACTTTCTTATTAAACTAAAAATTGCTAAAATTTATTTACCTCAATTCTTAAGTACAAACTTAAATACAAATTCTAATTAGGTGGGAAAAGAATATTTAAAAGAGTACAAAATAATCCCTCAGGGTTAACAAGGGCAACACTATTAATGACAAAATTCTTTTAGAAGACGATTTTCTATTAAGACAAAAAATTATATTACTCATAAATATTCCCAATAATTTAGAACGTAATCAAGTAATTTGATTTAAATTGCTCCTTGTAAATCGTTTTTTAAATTTATTCTCCAGAGTAGTATGATATCCGTTTCGCATTATCGTTATACCTAAACAATTACTTTTAGAAAGCTTATAACTAAAAACAATTGCGTGGGTCTGATTAGGAATATGATCCAGATGCCATGAACCACTATATTTTTGTTTTTGTCCTAGTTTATCGCATTTTCCATGCTGGCTTAACCTTACATATAGACTAATTCACAGCTTCACCTCTATTTACAGTCCCTTATTTAATCGCTGTGCCCGAACCTATTATCTTTAGCTGAATTAATTTGAATTTAATTTGAATAAATTTTATATATGATTTTAGGAACGTCCGAGCGAGTTTGCCTTATCACAGGCTCGATAGATGCAATTATGACTGTGCTAGATTTTATAATGGATAAAATACGCGAGAAGCCCGATTTGACGACAAAATTAACAGACATCGAAGCCAAACAAGCCCAAGAGCGTGACAAGCAAGTGAAAATTTTAGTACCAAATTCAACGGCAGGAATGATAATTGGTAAAGCAGGTGCCTATATTAAACAAATCAAAGAAGAAAGTGGTTCCTACGTACAGATATCACAAAAGCCAAAAGATATTACATTGCAGGAACGTTGTATAACAATAATTGGTGAAAAAGAAAATAACAAAATTGCATGTAAGATGATTTTAGCGAAAATTGTGGAGGATCCACAGTCGGGAACGTGTCTTAATGTGTCATACGCGGACGTTAATGGTCCAGTAGCTAATTATAATCCAACAGGTTCACCCTATGCAACTAATCAAAATGCGATTAGCTCGAGTACGGCGTCATTGAATTCGGCATTAGGTACAACCGTGAGTGGAGCTGGACTCCTCGTAAATAGTACTGGTATAAATTTGTCCTTCAGCCTGGGTACCCCTAGTCCCACACATAACCCCGCACTCGCTACTCAGCTTTTAGAGACCATCAAGGTAAGTTCCCTCAAGGACCTGCACTACTATTTCATGTATGTAAGCGCTAAATTAGAAGGCACGTCGGTGTTGTTCAGTTTTTGCGAATTAATCAAGCAGTTCAGTTCCTTGATAGTTCGCACATAATAACGTAAAATTATTAGGAAATGGACTATCTAATATGATTTTTCGCGGAAAATAGAGGAGTAAGCACTAACATTTTGGACACATTACAGGTTGCAATGCGGGGCATGGGGTACTCTGAGACAGTGGCTTCAGAAGTTTGCGCGGCCTTGGGAGTGCTTGCCAAATACGGAGTTCTTGGGGTAGGTGTTGGTCTGCCACACA
The DNA here is from genome assembly GCA_963969385.1 of Philonicus albiceps. Lineage (NCBI taxonomy): Eukaryota > Metazoa > Arthropoda > Insecta > Diptera > Asilidae > Philonicus > Philonicus albiceps. The sequence continues at coordinate 7,512,012 of OZ017776.1, read as the reverse complement.
CAAATGGAGCACATTCAGCTCCTGTTAGTTATCTCGGTGTATCTGCTCTAGAACCATCAGCTGCTGCAGCTACAGCGGCGGCGGCCGGTAGTGTGTTCGGTGCCCTTGGTCAAGTTAATTTGGAACAATATATTAGCCAATCAACGGCAGCACCCCGTCCTACGCTAGAAGCGGCCGCGGCACAATTCGATCCATTCCGGCATGCAGGATCGCAGGCAGCTACACCTATCTCAATTAATAATAATAGCTTTGGATTGGCAGCAGCTACAACCGGTGGTGCTACAGCACAAGCCTTAGGTGCACAAACACTAGGAGCACTAAGCAAAAGTCCAACACCTGGTGACCTGGGAGCTAAAGACTCAAAAAACGTTGAAATACCTGAAGTCATCGTAGGCGCTATTTTAGGTGGGCCCCAACATTATTTTTACCAATACTAGCTTGTACTCTTATTAATACTTAGTTCTTTTTTATTTTGTTAACTTTTTTTGTTTACATTTGTACTGCTACCCTTTGCAACTTTTAATTTTGCATTAGGTATAGTCATGGTTTTTGCTTTAAATTTGTTATTTACCTTTAAAATTAATTTTCATTGGATACGGTCAACAGTAAACAAGTTACAATTAACATTTTTATGCATAAACCACTAGACAAATCAATTGCTTGCTCTTTAATAACGGACGCTCCGAGCGCTCGGACTATTCTTAACGTAAACGATAATCTTAGGTGAACAGTTTTCATAGTTATAAAATAAGCGTTTTGTAAACATTTGAGAGGATTCTAGTCAAGTAATTACTTGCCAGTGTATTTAACCTTTACGTGCGTATAATGTACCTCCACCAAATACTTGTTCTATGTACAAAACAAAAGCAAAACTTTTAACTTCGATTATCGCAAGATACCTGTGATTGTGTCTCTTTTATCATACATTCCTGCCCAGGTTAGTTGGGCATCGAATTAAATGTGATTTATGTGAACAAAGACATTCCAATTTGTATATTAAACATAAGTTACCCAATGCAAATTAAAATTATACTGATTAAGGCACACTTTTCTGCAATTCTTGTGGTATGTTCTATGGCCTATGCAATTTATTTGAAGCTAAATATAACCACAGTCAGTTTAAAAACTGCTTTTAAAAGATTATTTCATAACAATATTTTGCTATGAGGAGTATTCGGTTAAATCGCAGCAATCTGCTTAAAATAATAGCCCTCTTGCAATTAATAGAGAACCATTAAACTGTTTTTTATAGAATATCCTCCGCAGAGGGTACGAAGTCAACTAGTCAAGAGTGCAAAGCTGATTTTCAGTAATTTAAAGAAACAATCTGGAATCAATCAATGTTCGAGAAATAAATTTAATATAATCGAAATATTCCAAATTCACAGCATATCACTTTTTAATTTATAAATAGAATTTTGTTAATGTACCTTAAAAATGTTAGGTATCAACTTCGAAAAAAAAAAGATTTCATATTTCTCCTGATAATAACATCAAACTTTAATATGAAAATGAAAAACTATCCTCCCTGTAGCAAGATCAAAGTCCACATTCTTCAAATTCTTAATTATGAAATACCTTTCTCTAAATAGTTTAGGTTCTCAGAAAGATTTCATTAACATTCTTTTATTTTAAAATTGTGCTCACTTTTAATTGCCGGACTTTTTCAACTTTTATTAATAAAAAAATAGAATGTACTTAGTTATTGAACACACCACAAAATTTGTTAATTTATAAACGGATATATAAAGAAATAAATAACATCGCTTGATAAAGTGTATGGGACCAAGCAATACATATCGCAATAATGAATACATAATTATTAAAAAGAGTATGTGCCAACATAGAAACAAAACGTTTAATTCAAAAGACATCGCGCGGGACCTTTATTACCATTTTAATTGTGTAGTGTAAATGCATTAACCTGTAGGAATTCGTGGCATAGTTTTTCTTTTTTTTTTTAGTGTCAAAAAGAGCAAGCAGTTGAATAATTAAAAGACAAGGAAAACATAATAATTAAAATGCGAATAATTAATTTTTATAAAACCGAAAAGTTTTAATTGGATTGGAAATTTAAATTTTCCCACTAGCCAATGCAAAACTAATTTAAACATAAACAAATGCACCATTCAAAACACATACACAAAATACCTATAATTTCCAATTTATTACCTGTTAGCGAGTTTTTATAGCCGTTATTCAAACATATATACTTATATTAAATGTAAACAGAATATAAAATGAAATAAAACCATACAAAACAAACAACCAATCAAATTCCAGGTCCAAGTGGTCGTAGTTTAGTTGAAATACAGCATATGTCTGGCGCTAATATACAAATATCTAAAAAAGGCATATTCGCTCCTGGCACTAGAAATCGTATTGTTACAATAACTGGTCAACCAAACGCCATCGCAATGGCGCAGTTTTATATTGAACAGAAAATCAACGAGGAGAAGGCAAAGAGGGCGTGTCAAAATACCTTAACAAATGTTGTACAATAGACAAGATATAAATAGTAATATTTTCGAGAGACAGATGACATATATTTCAAAGTACTAGAGATAAAAAAAAAAATTATAAAAGATAATAAAGATATTTTTAATTAACTAAATCTATAGAGGATATCAGCGTTTATGTACCTACTGAGGCTGAGTCGACAGTTGCTGAGCATGGCTCCGTAGAACAGACCTAAAAAATCCTTAAATTCCCTAATACCCGAGTATCTCGCGAATTATCTTTTCCTTCTTTTCGTGTTTGTTTTAGCACTTGTTCTTTGCCATAGCACGTGACGAAAAGAAGTAAAAGTAACTATACGGTTTCATTTAGTCATTTTTAACTTATACGTTCTAAAAAAAAAAAGAAGAGAACCGACAGAGCACGGTGAGCCTTAGGTGCAAAAAGCATCTTTAAATTCAATGCAGATTCTTTAATATTTTCAAATATTTGGCCTTAGCGGAACTATTTAAGATTAGAGAAATTTCTCAAATTGGCCAAATATGAATAATATTGTGAAAAATTGTTTGTATTGTACTATCATACCTGCTCTGTAATTTACTCGGCGGTGATATAAAAGTTGCAGTTTGCATTCCATTCCGCTTCTAAAGGTGCAACAGCAAAAAAAAAAAAATAACAACAAGTCAGCAATTGTCGATTCAACTGATTTAAAAGAAAAAATGAAATTTAGATAAATTTAAAGAGAACTTTGTTAAATAAACGATAAAGTTAATATTTTTAAAAACTGTTATATAAAGAAAGAAACATTTATATAAAAGTAAAGAAGTGAAACAAGCGAAACGGTTAGTTGCAATGATTACTCTTATTAAACGTTAGTACTTTCAAGTAAATCTTCTAGTTTTTAAAATAGACATTTATATTTTTACCAGATTCAATGTCGAATGAGCGTTTTCAGTGAATGTATACCAAATCTTTTGAGAATATTTTAAACCTTTCCTTTATATTTTGCTTCTCACGTTAAATTAAACTTTTCAATTACTTTCTATAGAATTTTTAGTAAGCAAACCTTTCACCGAATTTTAATAACAGGAAGACAAGGTAATTGATGAAACAATTTTATATATAAATGTGATATGGTTTGACTGCTCTTTTTGCAGTTGTTTTTAATGTGTTGTGATAGTTTTATATGGACACTTTAAGAGCTAACTATAAAACAAGAATTTTCTTTATCTTTGCAATAGCTAATTTTTTTTTTTTTCTAAAATTAATCAGTCTATTCAAATATAAACAATATAATTGTCAATTTCATTTTTTTCGGTGTTTTATCTGCGAATACATTGTCGATGAGAAAAAGTTTCCGAACAAGAAATATTTTTGATTTTAGACTACCTCTTCTCTTTTGTTCTACAACATCCAGTTACTGTAGAGTATTTGCAAATTTCTGCACCCAATGGATCTTATTTGTGGCATATTCCAGTATTATCACATGTTCTCATATTTTATAGCTATGCACTTATTTAATAAAACATCTAGAAAAAAATTTTAATTCTAGCAGAACTGCAATATTACATACATATTTGATCTCAAATTTGTGAATAGAACATTCATATCATTATGAAAATAGTAAGCTATAATTTTCTGAAATTAAGGAAATAAAATAAATTCATTCTGCACACTATTTGTCCTTTTAGCACACTAACAAGAGAGAAGAGCTGTACAAACATGCAATAAGAAAGGCTTAAACAACTTCATCTTGTCGGATACTTTTCAAGTAATATTTGCATTTCGCTAACAATCAAACTTTTTGCTTTGAGGGACAGCACTGCACATCTCTTTGACTGCTTTTGTGACATAAATTTCACTTTGAATCCTTCATCCAATTTATAGTAATTGAATATTTCCTGCGCTAGAAATACTTGAAGAAAATTCTTGTTAAAAAAAAATAAAATAAAAAAAAAATCCTTTCAAGAAAAGAAATTGTAACAACAGAACAATTGGAAAAGTTGTAGTTTTGTGCGCGCCATTTTTGTTTTGCACCTTAAACTGAAGAATTTTAGTAATACATCACATAAATGGGCTTTTTAGTTGAACTAATGAAAAAAAAAACAAAGCCTTATTTCTATGCCAGGAGTTTACTTTAAATCCCCTCCCTCAACCCCTAAAGTTTTACCAATATCTGAAAATAAATACCCTTAAATAGTTCTGCTTTTGATGATTAACGAATTTTCTTTTTGTTAATTATTTTATTTTTTTTTTATACATATTCTTTTTATTTTGTGCAATCGAACCAAGTCAGAATATGCCTTGCACATTGTTATAAGTGCTCAACACATCATGCACAGCGCATTATTATATTGTTTGTTAATATTTAGTTTGTTGTGTTGTCTAGTTCTTAATATTTTATATTTTAACATTACTTTGTATATGAAGTACGTTACGATTTAGTAAATAAATTATTGTACATTTTCAAGTTGACGCATAGTGTTTAATTTAGCTACCATAGTACTTCAACAGTCATCACCTCAGTCATCCGCGCAATTGTATAATTTTTTTTTTTTTTTTTTTTTTAATTCATAAGGCCCGATCAGTCGACCTTCACTGAAAACGCTCATATAACTCTCATCATCTTTTGACTACACATTGCTTATATCTCGGTTCACAATTGTATTTTACTTCTTTTGGTTATCATATTGTTATTTAATTATAAGTGAAAGTAACAGCGAAAGTTAACCTTGTGGTGCGGTAAGGTGTCTAGTAAGTGGGTATCTATTTTTTTTTTATTTGTTTTTTTTTTTTTTTTGTATTATTATTATTATTATTATTATTGTTATTATTTGTAAAGATCATTCTCTTGTTGCGCTTTACGTTCTCGTTTATAAACACATCAGTTATTTCCAAACGTTTTTGGCTTTCACATTTGCATCCCAGCATCACACATTGTCATCGCAGTGTAAAAATTTATCAAATTTTACAGCATAAGATCAGATTAAAAACAAAGTGTAAATATTCTATAAATCTCTCTAATTTCAGAGGATATAAATATATTTCAAATAAATTCCGTACGTTTGCATGCTGCTGTAGAAAATTATTTTAATTGTAATAATCATCAAACACACGCATACACACCACACACTATTGAAGCAAAATTTTACTTTTCTGTTAGGACTAATCAAATCAAAACTTTAGGGATATTTGGTCGTGTTATTTTTCTAGGAGGACTCCAGCAAATTTCTGGTCCCGACGGAGATCAAAGAATTTAGCAGTACTGTTCTGTAGGTTAGCCAGATAAAATTACCCTGGTCCTCTTCAATCTGTTTCCCTTTTCTGTTGGCAGAGATTCGATGGCTTTAAAAAAACAAAAAAATAAATAAATAAATAAATAAATCCGAATTGGTTTGTCTTTGCTTTAAGGTGTCACAGCCTAAGCAACCAACAGAGGTCGACATGCAAACACTAAATAGAATAATTAGCAAACTACAGAAGTGATATACTTTCAGGTGCAAAATGTATAAATCTGTGATAAAGTAAAATTATTTTATTTCATCGTAAACGACGTTTTAACGTTACGTTATCGTGTATATAATAGTGTTATTGTTATACTTTCAGTGCATCAAATAATTTTAAAAGGGGATCCATATGCATAAAATCATGGAAGTTAACTACATTAGGGTACAGAATAGTCGTAGAAAGCCTGTAGCTAACTCGTTAAAGTAATAGTGTATTTTGATTCAATTGCGTTTTCATTAAGCCGGCCGCAGCAAGGTTAATTTTCCCAATTTAAATTTAAACAGAATTATCTTAAGTGGAGTAAATAAATGCATATATTTTCATATCTTATTATTATTATCATTTGAGCAGATGAAACATTAAATATAAAAGACGTTTACTTTAAGTAGACTATTTACGTTGAGCTGTAATGCGATGTTTATACCTCTCTTAGTTGTTTTGTTTCCTGCATTAATTGATATAACTATATAATTTTGTTTTCGTGCACTCTTAAGTTACATTGTGTTGAGAAAGTTTTAAATTTTATATAATGACCGTTGAAGTGTTTTAGGATAATTTCATTTTAACAAATATGTTATTAGATTGTTATGAACGAACGAAAACAAAAAAACAAAAAAACATAAACATTATTTAAAAGCATATAAATAGAGTAATGTAAGGAAACAAATATATACATTATAAATGATATATATACAACATATAAATTTATTTTTGCCTTATAAAGTTGTTAATTACGTCGAATAGAGATACAAATTTAAAGTCATGGTAATTTTATCGAAGTTATAACATTGTAGTTTTATAAAGGAAAGGATGTATTAAAATAAATTCAATTAATAAAAATGTCTTTAAAGTATTAATCATAGGCGACGTAGCGTAGAACTCTCTTGATTCTGCTAAGCTTTTTAGCAAGCAATTTCAATTTATTTAACCATACATACATTTTTCGGTTACAATAACAATAACAAAACATAAAAATAAATATTGCTTTTTTGTTCATTTAAAAATGCATTGAAATCTGCAGCAACTTTTGTAATTCTTTATTTTATCAAAAACTAACAAACTTTCCTCATCAGAAATACATGCAAATATACGAAATGTTTTTCAACACACACAAAATCTGTTTTCATTTTTATTTTTATTTAAAATCACAAAAACACACCTTCATGGCAATTTCACATTTTCATCGTCGATCATAAAAATAATTGTTAAAAGTTTAAAAAGGATGCTGTCCTCGAAATTGTAGAGCACTTCCATGTACATTTGCAGTATAAATAATGCTGAAAAACATTTTAACAAATATTTTCCTTCATTAAGCATTAACACGTACCCAATTTGATGTTTAGTCCTTTAATAAAGAACATTGGACTGAATTGACTCTTGTACAAATAAACCCCTAATCAGTTGAAAATCGCAGTTCAATCGTGGTATTTATATTGAAACAACACCAAATCTTTTATACAAGCAAAGCCTTCACGTTTTAATGAAGCAATCGATAATATTTTGAATAATTATTTATTTGATTGTACGCGTTCTATCGCATAGATACAAACGAAGTTTAGTTTTATTGTTAAAGGAAAGTTTTAATTTTGCAAGTAGTTCAATAGAAATGAGGTATTAGACCAAAAATACGACTTGTTACATTTTAAAAACTGATTCGAAACACTGTAATGCGTATAACGCATTGATTAATATTCAGTTGCCACATGTCTTCAGTTATAAAAGAATGAACTTTATTTCGAAGCAAATGGCCACTAATATTTTTAATGGGGTTTTCCTACTGTGATTTCCAAAAAACTATTATAACATTTAGGATTTAATAATGTAAACTATAATTAATATTAACTATGGAAATTTCATAGTTTTATAGTACATAATTATGGACAATTAGCTATTTCTATAACTATCTCCGCTTCTGCGTTTCACACCATTAGACCACTGGTACATTGTAATTTTTGGTTGCAATGCTGATTAAATAAACTTTCCAAATCCATTGTTTATCAATTTATTGCAGCAGGTCGACTTTTTAGCTATATTATTGAGGTCCAATATCTACATGAACTTTTCTAACTATTTATGGGTGTAAAACTTTGTTTGTCTAATGCAAAATTAGAGTTCCATTTGTTCTGCAAGCATCACTCCATTCAGCCCGTCTACTGGCAAAAGTAAAATGAAAATTCTCGAAATGTTTGCTCTGTTAGCAATAAAACACAGAGTTTGCGGTGGGTAACGGGTATAGATAGGAGCTTATCTAAAATGTATTCCACGCCTATTCCATATTAGAATTGGATCAGTTGCAAAACTCTAAAACCGAAGCTGAATTTCGCTATGCGATAATTTTGAGGAATGCCTTATATAAAGGACAACAAGATAGAACAATAATTATACAGCAATAGCGTTATAATTTTAAAGAAACCATCATCTAGTATAATCAGTTCTATTTATTATAAACCGCTTTGCTTTGTACACAGTCTTCTTTAAATTTCCTTTGAATCGTATAATCTTAAATCTTTGAGGAAATCTTTTAAAAAAAATGTGTTGCAAAATTTAGAATCTTTCAGACGTCTGTTTATAATGTGCAAAATCGACAGAAATTTTGTTTTTAAATAATATTATTATTTAATTTTATTACAAACAAAATTACGGAAATTACAACAAGGTTTCCTCTATAGTTAGATTATTTAAAAATCGGTGTCTTTTATATCAATAGGTAGGTACTTTAAATTTTGAACTCGTTATTCTAAAAAAAAAAAATCTCAATCTATTTAATATTTGGTACATTTACCTATATTAAGGCATGTACTATAATTAATTCCAATTAGCTTCAATTTCTAAATACATTTTCAGTCAAACCAAAATAAATTTTTTCAAAAATGAGCATATTTTATATATCTTATCGCGTGTTAATTCCGTATGGAATGCAAAGATTTGCACAAATTTGTTAATATCTTTCCTTTATATTTTCCTTCATTTAACAGTAGACATAAATTTCTCTCAATATCCCGAGAAGGACTAAGTTTTATTTAGTGAAATCGTTATTTTTGAAAGTGGTATAATTCCACTTTTTGATAAAATCGTATTTAACTAGAAAAATAGTTAAAAATGTATTTATGTCACTTTGATAAACAACGACACAAAGTTATTTTTGACTGGGCATGTTGATATTAAATTCAAGTCTTTAATATAACACAAAATCCTTAAAATTATTCTAGTAACAAAAATTCACTCACTGTAAAGGTCTTTAATTTATTGCACATTATCAATCAAACTCTTTTTTTTTTTAAGAGCTTTATTTACGAGGCAAACTTCCGCTTTTAAATCTTCCACTTCCACAAGATATAACTAAAAACAAATAGTACAGGATTAAAGATATATTTTAGTGATAATAAATGAAACTTTAATTCCACTTCTAATTTATAACAGAAAAATAATAAATGAGGAAATATTTTTTCTTTAATTTTTCTTAAATGGCTTATTTCAAAATTGAGTATGCTGCGGATTTTCAAAGTAATAATTAGCGTAAACAAATAGTATTAGTAAAATATATTAAAAGCCAATTATACATTGCATATAAGAGAGCAAACTTCTCACAAAGGCCTTAATCGATAGAAATGTCTGTCTAATTCACATTCGATTGTATTTTATTGAAGACCTTAGATGCTAACTCCGTGACTATCTGCGACCGCAGTAAATTATGTTTTGCTCAAAGCGACATTTATTCGATTTATCGATTAAAAATTACGGTCGTATCCAAATTTTAAGCGTTTCAACTAAAATCAAAATGCTCTTCGTACGTAAGCAAGGCTCTGTAGATTATTGAAAAAGAAGGCAGTTAAGCGTTAAGAGGAACTAACTACCGCAAAAGCGGATTACGAAAAATAAAAAAAATTAGGTAAATACACCCTTGAAATATGTAATTAAAGATTATATATTTGCCATTGAACGTAAGAAAGAGAGAGAGAGATAGAGGTGTTATGTAAACTCTTAAGGTAAGGAGTGTAGAATAAGCGATAAATCTTAAATTATGTGTACAATAGTTTTTAAATAAAGAAAGGAAAAGATAATTAAAATTTTTTGCTAATAGAGAATATTGCTGTGCAATAAGAAGACTTTTTCTCCTTCTAAAGTAAAATAGTTAGAGAGTGTCTTTCCCCTTTTGTAAGGGATAATGTTTATTAAGTAGTATAAATTTACACAAAACATACATATATAAAATTGTTGTTAATAATTGTCATATTTTACCATATTGCCAGTTGTTAACCCATTCATGTTATCGTCGTCACTTGAACACTAAATTTCTTCTTCAAAACTAAGCACTTAAAAGAACGTATTTTATAAAAGGCATATTATTCGATTAATTTGTAGTGAAGGATGTTTTAAAATTTCATCTAAAATTATTCAATTGCAAAAGAGTTCGTATCGGATATGCAGTAAAATTTCTTGAATATGCATAGGTAGGTAAATAAGTTTTAAAACCGTAAAAAAATAAATCTATTTTCTGTTCTCTTAAAACTGCATTTATAATTTATTTAAAACTCATGTATTATAATTTGAAATACAACGAATAATTTAAATATAGCAAACCATCTTTATCATTTGCTGAGAAAAAGTAAATTTCGATTTATATCAGGATAAATTGTTATTTATTTTCTTTAATAATCGAATTTTAAATATTTCATGCTTACAAAAATCTTTACATTTGTGTAGAAAACAACAAAATTTGTGTAACATTGTAATTGCTTTGGTACTTTGAAAAAACAAAACTGGAAAGCCATTAAAATTTATAGTTATAACTTAGACAAATCCCCGAAAATACCACAAACCGGAAAAGTCAGGCTTCACGAAAGTGGAAAAGTCCGTCCATTATTACTTATGCTTATGATAATATTAGCAAAAAATAGATATATCAAATGATATCTAGTCAATTCTCCTGCTTAAAATTTGTGACTTAAGTTAGCACATAGTAAAAACCCAATCCCGTGAAAAATCGCAATTAAATAATTAATAAATGCAGTTTTATTTAAGGACAGATTAGTAAAGAGAAATGTGCATGATGCGGACAATAAACAAACAATACCGTAAAAATGTAACAATTGTATTAATTTATTTTAAATAATATCTTTTATGCATCATTTCTCCGATTCATACAAACTCTGGCATATGAATTCCTAAATTAAAATAAATTCGATCGGTAAAAGAATTTCCCGAAAACGAAATTATGTAAATTGAATTGAATATAATTTGTATGTTTTAATTTCCATTTTCATCCGACACATGCACTTCATTATTCGAGTAAATGTAATGTAAAATTATATGAAGCATAAAAACAAGAAAGAACAAGAAAGGGTTTTCTAAATTAAAAGGAAGAAGGAAGCATAAACACACAAAACATTTGCGAAACTTTAATTTTTCGGCATTCATAGCGAACTGTTTTCAAAGTACATAATTTTCTATCTGTGATGTGAAAATAAGTAAAAATCATATTCCATCTATAACATTTTCATGTGGATTCTTTTTAAAGACAAATTTCGTACATTACGCATTACGCATTAAAAATCGCATAGAGGAACTTTAGAAAATACAAATCAAATATGATTTGACTGTGATAAAAATTGACGAAGAAATTTAATAAAGTATAAAATAAAAGTAAATTAGCAATGAGATATATTGTACCGAAAACGCAATTATAAATTTCGTTCTCTCTCTGTATTATGATTTTAAAACATCCTCAACATACCGACAGCGTTATTAGTAAATAAAATAAAACACATTGTGACGTCCAGTAATTGCTTTCCAGGATTGAAGTCAATCAATTGAAATTATAAATTTTTCCCTCAGCATATAAAGTAGGCTTGTAATCACACCAAGTGTAAATGTTTTGCTGATGACTCATAAGAGATTTATTTATTACAAAGCTGTAAGATATGTTACTGTTATGTTGTAAACACAGAACTTTTTAAAGTCATGTAAATCGGAAACGATTACTAACTTGTGACCCAACCCAAGCATGTAGATTTAAAGAGAGCCAACTCAAAAGAAGAGTGTCTTTCGTAAGGAACGGTTTACAAAATTATAAATCTTTCAGTTGAATTGCCGGCTAAAATTTGCAAAAAGTAACGTCTGTTTTTAAGGATATTTTATCACCACAATATTTTCCTATGAAAATAAAATAATATTTGAAACCGACTATGTTCTTTTATTTAATTCCCAGTTCCAATCCGCATATATTTTAGGTGAATACCAATTGCCCAGCCCAGCTAAACATTTCACGCACTTCTTTTATACGAATGTTGCATAAAAACCACATAATGATGGCTTACAAAGTTCTTTGGTACAGGAACTGAAGCCACATGACCATCCGCAACGTTTTTGGTTCGCTAATTTGGCTCTGGAACCCTTGGAAAAAATGAGCATTTTTACCGAGAAATCATATTTTCTGACGAAACTCATTTTCACTTCGGTGGCTACGTAATAATAAGCAAAATTGTCGTATCTAGGTCAAAGAAAATCCGCACATGGCTGGAAGCCAATGCACCCTCAACGAGTAACTGTTTGACGTGGTTTTTGGATCGACGTTATCATTGGGCAATTTTTTTCGAGAATGAGCAAGGAAGATACGTTACAGTCAATGGTGAGCACTACCGCACAATGATAACTGATTTTTTGTGGCCTATTTTCGAAGACATGTACTTGGACAATATTTGGTATCAACAAGATGGGGCACTGTATCACACAAGCCATGTAACAATCGATCTTTTCTGTGGGAAGTTTGAAAATCGTATTATTAGCCGTTTTGGTGATGTGCCACCGCACAGCTGCGATTTGACTCCCTTAGAATATTATTTGTGGAGAACCATCCTACAATGATTTTGGCTTTTAAGGACGAAATTTGTGCAACCATCGGTCAAATAGAGCTTCATACAGTCGAAAATGTACCGAAAAATTTGGTTGATCGTATGAGCTACTGCAAGGTCAGCCAAGGAAGTCATTTGAATGATAGTACTATTCTATAATTAACCAGAAGGGTTGTACTTGCGAATAAAAGCAAAAACCAAACAATTATTGGTTTTTGTTTATTTATAATAAAATTAAATTCCAAATTATAAATGGTCCACCACGTATGTGTACAAAAATCGCTCTGTAATTCATTCACCTTATAGACGTATTTCAGAGTTGTTAATTGAAGAATTCAGACAAATCATCTACTTCTTGAATTTATGCTAAGAGATTTAAGTAGTTTATCACGAAAGGTAATCGTAAACCCAATCAATCGCAACAACATTTGAATGTGGCCCTTTAAGAATAAATTCATAATTTTAAAAAATTAAAAAACCCGACAAACATTTTCAAATTTAAAGGTCTACAATTGTTTCATGGAGAAAACGTAGAATCATAGAATTGCAGGGCGATTTATAAAACTTAGCCAAAAATAATAAAGCACCATTATATCGAAAGGTATGCATTACATACAGAAAATAGCGATAGATATTTAAATGAGTTCTTTTTCGAAAAATTCACATTCAAATTTATCCGGAAAAAAAGTGGACTTTTAAAAAATAATGGCTTATATAAGAAATCAGTAATTTCGGTATTTTTTTGTATCTTAAAAGAGTATCCTGATGCTATTTTCTGAACGCATTAATTTGTAAAATGCCCCATTAACAAATTTTGAAGAAATGTTTGAAAAACGCAACGGCAATGTTCGCTAGAAATTTCTATAAAATTTGAGCAACTGTAAAATATTTGATTTGTTATTTTTAAAGATTGGTAGAATATCTTGGGTTGTAATTAATTAATGAATTAACTTAACATTTTCAACTCCTTCTCAATGATGCAGGACTTATTGGGCATTGTAGGAACTTTTTCATATCATGTGTGGTCCGATTTACGTTATGAAAACGAAACAGTGCACTCTTTAAATAATTGCAATTAATCGGTAAAACTAAACCTCAAGTTATTTAATTTCAATCGAATTTTTATCAAACAACCTCTGCTCGATTTGGTCTTCTATAAGAAAAATGTACCAGAACAATCTTTCTAAGTGTTTTTTTCATATTTCGTTTATGAGGACTTTTTGAAACAAATGAGTTCTTTTTGACATTTAACATTGTTTTGACTAAACCTTTGCGAATTGTTGGCAGAATGGTACAAGCATGCTACTCTCTTTTTCACCAGCGCCATCTCACTTATGAAACGCGTCATGCTATAGGCGTCAATAAAATTCTTTTACATTAATTTACTATTATAAATAAAGCATTACAATTTATTAAGGCAAAATGGTAAAGTGTACAGTTTTGAGCTTTAAAATTTATCACGGGCAAAAATCCATGACAAAAACAAGAGCTCTGCTGCATAAATACAATTCCCTTTTATTCCCATGATATCAATGTTTTGTAATTACAAAGCTTTTAAAATATAATTTTTATTTTTTTATTAACTACATCATATTGCGGAAATTATTGCCTTTAGTAGTTGTTTTTAATTTTTAATTAAATATTTCTTCTAATACGTCACAGTCGAACACAGCCAGATAGCTGTCAAATCATCGATGTTCGGTTTGGCGTACGTTGTCTTTTTACACCGTGCCTTGGAGACAGTGATTTGATTCACTGAGGTGGTGCAGAGTCGAACGCAGCTAATCACATTTAGCTAATAAAAATAATGCAAACAGGAATTATAGGATTGTTGGTAACCATGCAATAATTTAAGAGTAAAGCTGCAGAGATGTTTCGCATTCGAAGAAAATATTTGGCCATCCTCTGCGCCGCATTCGTGACTATGGTTCTGTTCCTATATTTGATGATAAATAATTCATTTCCTGCCGAGAAACAGGTAAGCCTTTATCTGATAGCTAAGCTCAAATCCATTAATACTATTTTCAGCAAAATTTACGGAACATTGAAAAGAAACTCAAGCAGCTGGAGAATGGTCTTAACCAGCATCAGGAAGAAATGGGCAAGATCAAGCAACAGATACAAACAATCCACGGCAAGTCTCTTGGATCCGAACAGGAAGAGTATCAAACTTTGGAAACGAAGCCGACACTCAGTAAAAAAGAGCTCTTCAAGGATGTTGTTATAAATGCAGATAATTTCAAAACGTGTCCGCTGCTGTCTGATAGTGTTCCACAGCCCGATGTTCAGGTGCGTTAAATACTTTTGTTAATCCAGCTATAGCCACTGTTTTCCAGATGCTATCCGTATACAATGAACTTCCGTTCGACAATCCCGACGGAGGACCGTGGAAACAGGGCTGGAAATTAAGCTATGATCCGATGCAGTTTAACAAGCACCACAAATTGAAGGTTTTTGTCGTGCCACATTCCCACAATGATCCAGGTAAGAGAAGCATTTAAAGTTGATCGTTTCTAAAGTACAACCTCTAGGATGGATAAAAACTTTTAATGATTACTACGAGCACGATACGAAGCACATTTTGTCCAATATGCTCCGGCATTTGTCGGAGAACGAGGGCATGACCTTTATCTGGGCAGAAATTTCATACTTCTCGGTGTGGTTCCAAAGTCTGTCCAAGAAGTCTATTGAAACAGTCCAAAAGTACGAATATTAAGTAAAATGTTTCGTTTTGAAATAAGCGTTGAGTTTTTCTTTCAGATTAATAAAAAATCGACAGCTTGAATTTGTTACAGGAGGCTGGGTTATGCCTGATGAAGCCAACTCACACTGGTTAAGCATTTTAATGCAACTCACTGAAGGACAAACATGGTTGAAGAAGAATCTTAACGTAACTCCAACATCGTCCTGGTCAATTGATCCTTTTGGCCAGAGTCCAACAATGCCTTATCTACTAAAAGAGTCCGGAATGCAAAATCTTCTCATACAACGAACTCACTATTCTGTTAAAAAACGTTTGGCCCAACAAAGGCAGTTAGAGTTTCGATGGCGGCAAATTTGGGGTAAATCATTAAAAAACATGGTTATTAAAGGCAGTTACACAAACGGACTTTTATAGATGCTACCGGTGATACTGAACTTTTTACTCATATGATGCCTTTCTATTCGTACGACATTCCACACACTTGTGGGCCCGACCCAAAAGTTTGCTGCCAATTCGACTTCAAACGGCTTCCTGGCTTTGGGCTTACTTGCCCATGGAAGATTTCCCCGCAAGCGATTGATTATTTGAATGTCGCAAATAGGTAAGCTTTTCAATAATAAATATTAGGAATTATTTTCTGGGGCGTAACCATAATTTAATCTGTGTGCAAAATAATATCTTCAAATTTTAGGGCTGAACTAATCGTTGATCAATGGCGAAAAAAATCTACTCTATATCGAACTCGTTCCGTTATTATACCACTGGGAGACGACTTCCGCTACAGCCAAAGCACTGAATGGGAAGCCCAAAGAAAAAATTATGAAAAACTCTTCGACTATATTAACAATAAACCGAGCTTATTCACTGAAGCAAAATTTGCTACCCTACAAGATTATTTTGATTCAGTACGAAAAGAAAAGGAGCTCATAGAATTTCCAACGCTGAGTGGAGACTTCTTTACATATGCTGACCGAGATGATCACTACTGGAGCGGGTACTACACATCAAGGCCATTTCACAAAAGAATGGATCGCGTCCTATTGCACTACATTCGAACAGCTGAAATGTTATATTCTTGGAGCAAATGGACATCTGGTTCTAAACTAGAGGAACTCCTCGAATATGCTCGGCAGCAGCTCTCCCTATTTCAGCACCACGATGGGATAACCGGAACAGCAAAGAGTTTTGTTGTACAAGATTATGCCAATAGAATGCTGCAAGCAGTGAAAAATAGCAAATTTGTTATCCAACAATCAACATATCGTCTTCTCACAAAACCTACGGTAATTTAATTATTGGAAATTATTTTAAAAATTATTTTGACTATAACTTTTAAAGATCTACGAGCCGGATTATGAGTTTAACTACTTCCATTTAGATGACTCCCGGTGGCCTGGCCCAGAGGATAGCCGGACCACAATAATTTTAGGTGACGAATTACCCACAAAACATGTAGTATTACATAATTCGCTGCCGCAATGGAGAGAGGAAATTGTAGAATTTTTCGTATCGAAACCCTATGTTAAGGTAAATCAAGTCATTTCTAAATTCGGTCAAATCTTTAATTAAGTTATATAAACTAAGGTAACTGACTTTGAGAACAATCCAATTGAATGCCAAATAGCACCTGTCTGGTCATGGCACAAAAGTTTAAATAGTATAACAGCACCACAAGCTTCTACAACCAAATATCGCCTAATTTTTAACACCAGAGTGCCACCATTGGGTTTAGCAACTTATATTGTACATTCTACGAGTCCAGACGATAAAAACCCGTATGCATTGCTTTAATAACTACTAGGAAAATAATTTATTTATATATACTACTTTCAGAACAACAACTTATTCGAAAATAACGATTTTAACAGACGTACCATTTTCTGTAAATCTTGGTGACTATCCCCAAAAGGTAGATTTTGCAAAACCGCGGGAGTTGTCGTTACATGTAGGAAATGGACCGGTTGCTGCGTTCAGTAAATATGGCCTTTTAAAATCTATGGCTATTAATGAGCACGCACAACACCTACCTATGCATTTATCCTTCTTAAAGTACGGTGTAAGGCATAACAAGGGAATGAGTGGCGCCTATCTGTTTTTACCTGATGGACCTGCTTCTCCGCTAATGCTAGGTGCTTTGACTGTTTTAGTTAGCCAAGGTCCTTTAGAATCGAGCGTTACTACGGGTCTTCCATTCGCCACACATCAGACAATTTTGAGAGGTGGTGCACCTGAAATAAGAAATCTTGTAGACATTGGCAATATGGATAATACAGAAATTGTTATGCGGATATCTACAAATATTAACAGCCAAGATCTTTTTTACACTGACCTCAATAGCATGCAAGTAATTTCTTTATTTTTCACGATGCTTATTGCCTGAAATTAAATAAAATCATTTTTAGATAATGAAGAGAAAAAACTTCGGGAAGCTACCTCTGCAGGCAAACTACTATCCAGTGCCGTCTAGCATTTTCATAGAAGATGATACCCATCGAATTACGCTTTTAAGTGGGCAACCTCTAGGAGGATCATCACTTAAATCTGGAGAAATTGAAATTATGCAAGACAGACGATTAGCTCAGGATGATGAGCGCGGTTTAGGGCAAGGAGTTCTGGATAATCAAGCTGTTTTGCACATATTCCGATTAGTTCTCGAAAAGCAAGATGAATGTTCTAAACAAGATCCAGAGTATCCAGGAGGCTTTCTTACCTTTACGTCTCATAAAGAACTACAAACTCTACTGCATCCGGTTGATAAAATGATTTGGAATGAAAATGAATGGGTAGGAGCTGTAGGATATTTTGGTAAAGATCGAGAAGGACTAGATGATGGAGTAGAAATTGGCGTATTAAGAGCCTTACCACATCTTCAGACGAAAAATTCCAAAACATCGTGTTTTGGCGCTGTTCTGTTTAAGCCTCATTTGGAAAAGTGCGGAGAAATGGCGAACGTTTCTGGCAAGGTAAGTACACAGTAAATTGCGGTTTAATACGGCAACTTTTTACTATCTGCAATCTCACTCGACAAATCTTTCTATATTTTTATTTAAAAAAAAAATATACGAAATTTGAGAGCGATTAGACGATATTAACCTATGCCATCGAGTGATTTTTTATTACATAACTTATCTTAAATGTATATAATTAAGTGTGACAATTTGAAGTACGAAAGTACGAAATGGTTTCAAGAGAGTGAGATTTAAGAAATACAAAAGGTGCCTTATAAAAATTATCTTACTACACAGACCAATATCAAAGCAATGCAATCGTATATATTTTATTTAGATGAATATTCGAAAGCTTTGTGGCCTAACTGACGACGCAGAAATCCACTCAGCACCTTTAACCCTTTTAAAAAGGGAAAACCTTATAACAGGCAACGATATTCACCTATGTTCTATGGAGGTAAAAGCATTTATTGTTCAAAGATGACTGACTTGAAATTTGTTTTAATTTTAAATTTGTGATACGTTTGACTAACGGTTTAATTATTGTGTGATACTTACGTTGGTAAACTTTTGTTCCAAAAAGATGGACATAACTTTGTGTTTAAGTACAATTCATTAATTACAACTGATCAAAAGTAATAATAGTAGGTGTTACACTTAATGTACATGTAGATTAAAAATACTAGAACATTGTTTTGTTCTATATTCTAGCTTTGTAGGAAGCATTTGTAAACACTTTAAACTAAATTTGTCACGGAATTACAAATCAAATAAAATTAAACTTTTCCTACAACCAATGTGTTTTAAATCTATTATTCCGACAGGTCGATGTTTTAAACCAAAGCGAAAATCACTTCGGGCAACCAGAAAAAATACAAGTTGAAAAGATTCAAATGTCGACCAAAAATAAATTTTTATTTCTCTTCACAATTGTGGTTCTATAAATTATTTACTTAAAAAATGTCCATATTTACATTCTTATGGTTTTGATCCTAGAAATTACGTCAGTGTTATAAAACTAGGTTAATAAATTTGTTAAAATAGAATAAAAAATGTATAACCGTAGTATATTCAATTTGAAGATGCAAATTACTTTGACCAACCACGCAAAAACGATGCTATGCTAGCGGCAGCGCTGGTCATCAGCCCACCCGCAATGCTCGTTGTTTGTTGGTTGGAGGACAAGAGTGGCGGACTTGTGTCATGTGAAGTCAGCAAAGGAACAGCTTCCCAATCCAAACGAATTGAATTTTCATCTAAAATGTTATCGTTAATCATGTCATAAATGGAATTACATATACAAATAACATTTCACCTTCGGATTCAGACTCGGTTCCGGTTTCGAGATCCAGCAACACCTGAGAGTCTACAGAACGAGTAAGAGGCGCATTCGAAACATCTACAGGGCCAATGTGCCCTAAATCACTAATATCCATGTCGAGAATAGCCAAAATGTTTTCTAGTGTGTGATTCTCGTTTAAAAGGCTTAATTTAACGCGCTGCGTATAGGCCAGGTACATAATGTTTGTGTTCAAGCGGGATACTTTCCTAGTGAACTGAGGCTCGTTCAGCCTCTTACAAAAGTCTCTGTAAAAAATTTACATTAGAAACGATATAACAATGGTTAACGATGCATTCCTTACCCATAGGCTAATTTATGTGGCAGCCTTACGTCCAAATAGTAGCTCAACAAATTAACGAATTGCGTGGCATACGTTAAAGCAGCAGTAATGCGAAACGCCATAACATTGCTCGGTATAATTTCGCTTGCCGCATGAACACCGTCTTTATTTTCAGCCAGCCAGTCCAAATAAGATGTATAATCACCATTAGCCGGCAGCGAAGGAGCCACAATACAGTGCTGCATCTCGCTTATTCCACTGCCATGGAAGATCCATTTACCTCGGATATAAGAGGTGTTTTTGGCATCGGCTAGTGCTGCAACAGTGTCCGTAACATTCGGTACTTCTTCTTGAGTCTCATCTCTAAGGACGATTTCATAAATGGGAAATATATATTTAATCAGCTTCTGTATATCCCCTCGAACAGTTTTTTTAAGTTCAACCTTAAGCTCAGAGTCTTTCTCTGTTAGATTAGACACTTGGATTAGCCGATCGGCTGTGTAGTCATTAAGATTTTTCATTTTTAGCTCATATTTGGGAAGAACTTTATCACCAAAATCGTTCGCCTTTAATAGGGATTCCCTGTAGATCGCTTTGTCGCCTATACTTCGTTTTGTGTTGTTTACCAATTGACCCAGAAAGGCAATCTTTTCTTTCTTTTTCTTAATTTCATATTTTAAGTTTTCGTAAGTTTTGGATCTCTTTAAAAGTTGAGTGCAACGATCGTTACATTTTTTTAAGCTTGCTTGCAGATGTTGATATTTTTGCTGCTTTTCTGATAATCTGGAATGCTTTGTCAATTAGTTTATCGCACGTGCAGAAAGAACAGTTAATTTTACGAAAGTCTGAATATTTAGAATAAGGGAAGATACAATTTTAAATTTAAAAGTATGGGTTCTTATGCGTTCCCAAGAATCGTATGTTCGACACTTGGGAAACCACCGTCAATTCATAGGTCATCATTGGCCTTGGGTACTAGATAATAAATTTAAATTGTTTTTATTATTTATTTATTTAATAACAATAGAATAAAACCCCTACATAAAGACAAATCATACGGATAAACATTTTTAAATTAAAACGTTAATATTCAGACTTCCTTAATTTTGTTTCTTATCTGCTCTAGTCTAAGTTAGATGATGAATTTTCTAGTATGATCCAAAAGATCCAAACGATGATGAGACAAAGTTTTTAAATATGTACAATTCATGAAACGATTTAGAGAACGTAAATTAATGTCAATCTTTAAAAAACCAGGGGGAAAACGCAGTTCATATGATTCGTCGAAGATATGGAAAGGTGATTGTCGCAACCTATCTGAGACTTTCTCCTCTGCATTAAACTTAGCCACTGCAGAAACTACCCAGTTTAACTTAAAAAAATTTGCAGAGCGTTTTGGCTATGAGCGCAGCTAGATTGCACTTAAATTTCAGCAGCAAGTTAGATACATCGAAATTAAGTACTTCCGCCTACATATTTAATTGTTTTGGTGGCTCGTGCACAAACAAATTTACGAATTTCACTGCCTACTTGTAAAAAAAATTGTTAGGATGTAAGACAAAGTTAAAATTACCTCTCTGGCAAGTGATGCGCGGAATGTATGAAATCACCACTTTTGACGCAATTACGGCAATAGAAAGTTTTTCTAAATATCGCACACAATGGACATTTGAACGAATAATTGTTCAAGTGGCCCTCACAGCCCTCATATGCGGATGATATATGGAAATTCTTTGGTGCTTTGCTGCTATCATCTGAACTACTGGCGGCCATAACAAAACTAAAAGAAAAATCATACTCCTCCTCGTAAATGTCAAAAACCCAAAACACTTTTTCCTACCCAGATGATTTGTGACTTCCATGAAAATGTACAACCGCTCTTAAAGAAGAGGAGCTCAGGTGGCACTGGGGAGCTGGACAGGTTGTGTACACCTTCTTGGAGCGATCGCAGGTGTTCAGTGCGGGCTGGGAAATATCTTACATTTTCAGGCAACAATTGAGACAAACCAAGAGGAGGATGGTGAAATCTACTAAAGAAAATAAACCCATCGATCACCGCAACTGTCAACACTTTGCAAGACAAACTGCAAACTTGCCAAAAATAAATTGCTATGCAGGACGGAAATCGATTGCAGAAAAAGAAGAAGGACTAGTATAATTTGTGGAAACGGAACGGGAATCTAAATTTCACACGTGCGTTGAGTGGAGGGATGTCAACAAAAATACCTCGCAGAATGTCAGCTGATGGGTCGTCGTCTTCTTCGGATGCAGAGCCTAGCGAAGGAGTCTCTGATTTAGAAGATATTCAAAATAGCGGATCAGATAATGAACGAGTAGGTTGAACTTTGTTTTATTCCATTACACCTCATCCTCAGACCTGCGTCTGGCCGGACTTTGTCTAGCTGAAGAAATTGGATTCGTGCATGGTTCGTTTTGCTGCCATAAATACGGCGCAGTATTTATTACTGTAGGATTTGATATAGCCCAATAATCCTTAGTAATAAAACTATAACATTCTCTTCTACCACAGCTTTTAAACTTCTTAGTAAATTTTTCCTTTGTTTGTAAAATTGTCCCCTGGTAACATTATTTGATGTAAAAGCTTGATTTTGGCTATTATTTTGTTATTTATTAAGCTAAGGTGTCTTTTATAGTATTCGAATATTAAATCAATAGAAAATGTCTTCATGTTCGTGAAAATAGTTAAAATATAAGCGATATTTTCTTTCAGGTTGAGATTCGGGGCGAACTAAAAAATATGACCTTTGAAGAATTAGCGAAACTAAAGGAAGAGCTTGGATCAAAAATTTACAATGAAGCTTTGTTTGGTGCTAGTTCTAAAAAAAAGGAAAAACCTTCCAAGAAAATTTTCAAGCGGGAAAATAAAAATAGACCACGAGAAATAACTGCAAAACGACAAGTCCCTTTAGTTTCTAAAACAAAACAAAAATCAAACGAAATTCGAGATCCCCGTTTTGATGATAAATGCGGTGATTTTGATTCAAATAAATTTAAAAATAACTATCATTTCATTAATGACATAAGAAAGAAGGAAATTAATTTACTTAAAAAGAAATTCAAACGCGCCACAGATGAGAAAAGGGATGAAATAAAGCTGGTAATGCAAAGGTTACAAAATCAAGTACGAGAGGAAGAGAAGCGCAAGAAAAAGGAACTTTTGCTTAAGGAAGAAAAGGCCAAAATAAAAAAAGCGCTGGATGAAGGAATACAACCGTATTATCCGAAGAAAAGTATAAAACTTAATTAAATTAAAAAAATTACCCTAAATTAATGCGTCTTTATTTTACAGAGGAGCGCACAGCCAAGGAATTGGTGCAACAATTTGTAGAGCTCAAGGAGTCTGGCAAATTAACCAAACATCTTGAAAAGAGGCGAAAAAAGAATGCCGCAAAGGACAGAAAGAAAATAAATGTGGAATAAGTTTTATTACAGCTTTTATTCGTTTATCCCGTTCTTAACATCTTAGCTTCCCGTTTTTCTTGCAACTCCTTTCTCTGTTCCTCCACAACAACTTTACGCTCTTCCAAAAATGCTGCGTAGTCTTCCGCTTTAAGTTCTTTTACTACTTTGATACCACAGGTTCTGGCCACATTAATTAACATAATGCACATTTGCTAAAAATTAAAATGCCATTAGATCCTACTAGAACATATTTGTACTGTAAAAACGTGCGCACAGGTTCTAACTGAACGAGCATATTACTGCCTCAGAATATTTCCGTATTTGTTTTTATATTTGGAATTCCACTTAGTTTCGAGTTAATTATTATTTAGAAGATGGTTTTCTCTACTTTTCTAATTAGAAAAAAGTTTGATAACATTCGAATCCGGAATTTAAAATTGAGGGTTTCTTTTAAAAATGGATAGGAAGTGATAATTTAAGTTAAAATTAATAATTACTAACTTTTGCTTACATATCAATTTCAAATTTAACCGGTTCGATACTTAGAGGCGTAATTGCTACGAAAATATACGAATTTTATAGAAGTGTTGTTTAAGGTACCGATTTTGTGCCGCAGATTAACCAATGTTAAAAATTACCTCCATAGAAAGAAGAGCATTAGGCGGATCTTGTATTTTTATCTGCGCGATCTCATACAGGTGCTTTAAGGTAATTTTTCCAGATATTTCACGTCCAGGACACATTGCACCTTTCTGTATACCGGCGGCTTGTTTTAGCAAAAAGGTCGCGGGAGGAGCGTGGATAACTAGCTCGTAACTTCTGTCTGAAGTCAATGAAATCCGACAAGGTAGCGGGATACCCTCCTTCATATCTTTTGTCCTCTCATTGAAATCCTTGCAGAAGGCGGCAATGTTTATTCCCCTCTAGAAAATAAGTCCAAATTAAGTAGATGGACAACTACTGCAAGGAGAAAATACCTGTCCAAGCATTGGGCCAAGTGGGGGTCCTGCTGCAGCCATTCCAGCCGGAATATTTGTACGGAGCTTCGACGTATGGACAACTTTGTCAACCAACTTCTTCATACTCTTTAAGCGACCCGCTGCTTTCGACATTTTTATTAGAGTTTTCGCAACTTTACTATCCCGGGTACTGATCCTCTAACCTAATTCTGTCAGCTGTTCAAAGTTCTGTAATCGGATGGATCTGTTCGATAAATAATCTTTAAACGAATTAGTGTAATAATCTGTTTAATTTTTGATATTTAATGAGTTATATAAGTAAAGTAGTACATAAAAATGTTATTTTCCTCATGCACAAAAAGAAATTAAATTTATATGACGCTCTTCAAATGTTGACATATGAAATGTCATAAAATGACAGTTCCAGCGGCTTAAATTTCTCTTGTGAATTTCTTTTATAATTCCTGTGTTTAAGGCTAAAACTTGACAATGGTGGTTAAAATTGAAATCATACGATTCCCCATTTTATTTGGAAGCTTCTTGCTAGCTGCCGGTTCAGCCTACATTTTCAGGTAATTCATCACACACCACATCGTCCACAAATTCAAAACCAAATAAATTCCTTCCAGGGAGCATTTAATACCAGATTTAGAAGATGAAAAGAAGAGACTGTTCCAGAGCGATGAAAAAACAAAAGATATTCTCCTCAAGGCTATTAAATCGAAGTAGTCGGGAAAGTTAAACAGTCAATTTTTGTATTTATTACTCTACATTCATTTCAATAAATTTATAATCTTAATCCTTGTGGATTTTACTGGCCCGGGGATCTTCCGGCCGCATCACGACCATGCCCTGTTTGTATCTGCGGTTATCGAGATCCCTGGCGTAGTAATTCTGTAGCCCGACTCCGGCGCAAACGAGTCCTATCATAGCCACTATTGTTCCGCCAACGATGTCCGGAATTTCATTCCACGCTTGTCGGAGTAGCGCCGTAGCACCTTTTTTAACGGGTTGTGCTGCCATTACCTAAAAAATTAGCCAAAATTAAGAATTCCAAATCCAATCAAAACATTACTTATACAACAGGGGGGAACTGACAAATCGTGCTACCAACTGCTAGGCAAGAAAACAACAGTACGGCAGTGAATGCGGAATTAAATTTATGAATTAGCTGAAATTTTGTATAACCCTGCGGTTGGGAGTGATCGAAAAGTAAAAACTGCTCTTTTATATAAACAGACTAGTTAATTCTGTAGTTTTGCTTTCTAACATTTATTTTATTCCCGTCGATTTTGGGGTTAATAAAAATTTCAAAATAAAATCCAAACGCCTAACACATTTTTTACATCATTAAAATTTATATAAAGTTTTTTACAACTTATTTTATTCATACAATTCTTAATTACATTTCCTTATGATTAAACACAATTCCTTATTTACTTGCATTACTGGAAACTGAATTTATTTCTTTGTCGTCTTCGACAATTTTTTCTGTACCAAAACACTCGCTGTTGCTGTCGTTTGGAGTGGTACTTCCTTCGCTTGAGGTGGTTGCTTTCGCCAATTTTTCATTGCTGTCTGATTTCGAGTCATCATCTGAATTAGAGTCGGAATCTGTGTCCGAAGATGAACTGAGGTCGTCTCCTATCCAAAGAGCCGCTTTCTTGCAAGTAGCCCTGCCATTGTCCATTGCCTTACGCTTAACGGCTCCAGCATCGATTGGCTTAAGTTTAGACTTTTTAAAACCTTCCTCGACCGCCTCACTAACCTTCTCAGTTAGCTCAGATCTGGCAGTTTCATAAGCAGGATCCTTAAATTCATGCTTTGGAACTGCGACAAGCTTTTCAATTTTTTTCCTTCGCTTCTCCTCAGCTTCGGCATCCCGATCCTTTTGTTTCTCAAGCCAAGCCTTCAGTCGCTTTTCCTCATTGATATCTCGCAATCTGCGACCGCTTAAATCTCTGCAGGCTTCTCTATTTGTTGTTTTTTCTATTTGCGCTCCAATTGCTCGAAGCATTGAACCAAATCCTCCTTTACCACCCAAAGTACGGACGATGCAGTGCAGCACATTACTTGTAATTTCTTCATTATGATTAAGTAATTTTCCATTTTGCAGCAAATAGTAACTGTCTGGTGATATACCCTGAAAGAAAATTTGGTTTAGTTTCTCAAAGAGAAATGAAATATTTGCTTACAATTTGCTTGCCTATTTCGTTCTGGACGTCAAAAACATTAATTTTATCTGACGCTATAAGTAACTCTTGTTTTCCTAGGATTACGCGCTTTTCCATAATTGTAACTATTTTGCGTTCGCTTTTATCTTTACCAGAGAATTTCGCGATTTATACTTTAAGGATTTTGCTACCGAGTGCGATGCAAGCAAACTTCAAATATTTCATTATGACGTTTAACTTTTAGGGTACATTCGAAAAATTACAATAAATCTAAATATTAAACAAGTGCTTAAGAACAAGAACTTAAGATGTTTTAAGAGTTTTCTGAAATATGGGCTACATAATTCAACTCAAATCTGATTAACAAAATTTTTAGTAGAATTTAAAAGAAACATTACCGAGCTAAAGCCGAATGCGCCCAAATTGGCATCCTTGTTTATAAAGGATATGTGCTCTGTTGGAAAAATTGACTTTGTTTGGTTGGAAGGAGGTGTGTGGGTCTGATCAATCGGGTTGAAAAGTTTTAAGAGTGCTCCCAAGGCTAGAGAAAATGTTAAGTAAAAGTGATTTAGCAGCCAAAAAGTGAATGCATCGTCTCACAGAAGGCATAAGCTAGTTGTTGTTTTTTGCAATAACACAAATTTGTTTATTGCAAGTGCTGAACGTGGGACGAATGGTGCGAAACAAGAGCACCCAGTCGTCTTCGGGCAATGCCAGCAGCGTCTCGAGTAGCAAATCCCCGAACAAAAAAACCCACAGAAAGAGTGACAGCAGCGGTGATTCAAGTGCCACCGACGAGGTGAACTCACAAAGTAGTGCGACAGAAGTGCGAGCGTCCTCAGTGCACAAGCAAAATTTGTACATTGTTTCGTTTCCAATTATATTTTTGTTTAACGTCCTCCGCTCGCTAATCTATCAATTGTTCTGCATATTTCGGTATTTATACAGTGCAACTAGCCGAGTCATTCACAGGCCAACGAAGAAAGAATGCAATTTGGAAATAGTTGTGGGCTGCAGTGAAAATCAGGGACGCAATCAGACACAAAATTCATTGGCTCTAAGTAGCCATCACTTTAGCCGTCACAAGCATAGAGAACTAGAAATGTCGCAAAATAGGTCCAGCGTTGGGTCATCCGTAAGTCCTGGCCCTGGAGATCCATTGCTGGCTAAACAAAAGCACCATCACCGACGGGCTTTCGAGTATATCTCAAAGGCTCTGAAGATCGACGAAGAAAACGAAGGTGAGTTCTGTGCACATTTCAGTGGGAAAGCAGCAGGGAAAGGGACCTCAACGGCGTATTCTGGGGTACTAAAATAATCTCGATAATTTTCACAATATTACGTGAATCATGATGGAGAGGGGCGACTCCTTCGGTTACTGGTGCCGAGTCTTTCCTGGCGACGACTACGACTTTCTCCAAGGCTACAAGGGTATGATTTTCTGCGTCAATGAGACGGAAGGGAAATCGATAGCAATATTTGCGACAAAAGGCTGGGTAATAAAAGAAAGCTTTTTTTTTATTCAAGCAGCCTGCGGGGTGTTTTCTTTGTCCTTAAAAAAAGGGGTTGTGGTTAATTCAAACATTACTTCACATTTTGAATTTTAACTATTAAGAAGAGTATTATCCATTTAAAAATTGGGAAATCGACAGAAACCATTTAATAATAAATAAATTAAAATACATTTGAAAAGACCTAAATCTTTAAAAATACGCAAAAGAAAGAATAGTTAAATAGTCTTGAAAATTGTAGAAATTGATTTAAGTTAAGACTGCTTAAAAACAGAATCTATAAGCAATTATTAATTCTTTATGGTTAAAGTGAAAGGTTTTTAACCCTTATCACTCCAACCAGCAGTAGCACTATCAACATTTTTGAATTTAATCATGATTGCATTAAATTTCCTTATTGAAATTATACAGTGCTTTTTCTTACCAGTTTGAAAATCATTCCAAAATATTCTTGGAGTGTTAAGGGTTAATACCTTTCACGTGGTTTTTCGTATTTTTCTTTCTGATTCTTGTTTATATAGAGACAACAACTATCGTGACTATAATAAAATTTGGGTTTTTATTATTAACACGTTCAACCCGACATATTTTTCCGAAGTCTCTATTATCGGCGTGCACGAAATGATAAGTTGTTTATTCTTCTGGCGGTGCTTGTTTACGTTATCATATATATGTGAACCACCAGTGGCTCACGCCACGCCAGACGGAGTAAATTAGGTGTGGACCACCGGTGGTTCACGCCGCCAGATGAAAGTAATGCCTTTGAACCACCGGTGGTCTACGCCGGGCTGAACGTGTATTAAAATATTTAATGTCAAGTTGTAATGGGTACTAAGCATTAGTAAATTTTATTAACATTCAATTGGTCCTAGAGTTTTCTGCTACTTCTAAGAGAATCGATTTTTGTAATCTAGCGGTGGAATCTCAGAGCATTAAACGCTAATCCCCAAAACTCTCTTTTTATTCCTCAATTGCATAATTAAACACTTATTGGAAACAATTATTTTAGAATACCTGAATACGTGCTGTAAGTTCTACGTTATTTATTCTGTTAATCCTGGATTTTGGATTAAAACAATAATCACTATAATGCGGTAAGGCTTGGAAAATCTTATATGTACTTCATACAATTGTAAATTACATCATTCAACTAGGCACTTGAACAAGATCATTTTAGATATTGATTCATTTTACTTATAATATAAAATGTAAAACCATTTTAATGAAAGGACTTAAACTTTTAAAAATCGTCAGTTTAATATCAATAAATACTGTTTTTTGTAAAGGGATAGATATGAAATATATTCTTAAAACGAGCTGCAGTAAGCAAAAGGAATTATGTTTATATTAAAAGATTTAACATTTTAGAACTTTCATCACATTAAAGAAGCACTCTAACGAGTGGATTTTAAGAACGCTGCTGAAATAAATAAGTTTTAATATTGTTAGCTCTTTTTTTTTTTTATATATTAAGCTGACGAAAGATCTGTGTGAATAGTATAGAAATTTAAAATGTTTTATTTCAATAAGTTAAATGGCCAAATAGATATCCGTTTTATAAGTGGTGTGTTGGCATTTATTATTTCGCCTAATTTTCAATGATTTTATTTATTTAAAAAAAATGGAGAATATTTTATCGAGACTACCTTCCAAGGCTTATAAAAGAATGCAAAACAACTTAAACTTTAAATTCAAATTGTATCCATTTAGGAATACCTCGCAATTTTTGTTTCTTTGCTAGTGCGCGTAAAGCTTCTTTAAATATTAGCTCTACTCAGAAACGCAGGGCAGCTGAGTACAATTTCAAGAAAAAGTTTGAATATACAAAGTGATATAATAAATATTGTGTTCACTTCCTAGTAGAGGGAGTGGAGAGCTTTCCTAAAAGAAATCTGTTATAAAAATATAGGCCTATAGGGTTAATATTTTAGAAGTAGGTATATCGCTAGCTGACTATCTTATTCGCTTCATTGGGTGTTGTATTTGTGCATTACATTTAATATTTACAGCAGGAACAACATTTAGAACATATTATTTTAAACTTTAGTTTTCCATATAAAAAATATGTTTTATTTTTAATTTAACTGTATTTGTTACTAGTGCTATGACGAACTTAGAATCCAAGCCTTTGTCGCCGATATGTATAAAGCTGAATCTTTCTTTTTACAGGTCATAAAGAACTTGCCATTGAACTATATCGTAAAGGTATTAAAGAACTAGAAGACGGTATCGCGGTCGACTGCTGGAGTGGTAGAGGTGAAGTGTGGGAACGTGCGCAACGACTCCATGATAAAATGCAAACAAATTTATCGATGGCTAGGGATCGCCTACATTTTCTAGGTAAATCAAAATAAAACTACCATTTTTTCAATTGCTACAAATGTAAGATAACTGTTTGTCACCAACCTCCAACTTTTCCTCTACGTATTTTATTTAAAATTTAGTTTTATTTCTGTTGTTATTATTTCAAACATTTATTTTCCAAATTCCTTTTATGTTATGTGTACAGCACTAAAAGCGGAAGAAGAACGTTTCGAGTTACTAAATCTGAACAATGCTCTGTCCATTCCTGCGATTTACAAGAAAAGCGAAAAACAGATTGTTTCACAAATGCTAAGCTGCCAGAATGCACTGCAAGAAGATAAAACCTATGCATTTAGAATAATGAAGAATGGTGGATTTATTCCAGTTAGTGATAATATTGGAAATAGGATAAAAAAGCCACTTGTGCCTTCAAGTAATACATGTAAGAAATGGGTTTTAAATAGCAGATTGTCTGGATCTGACTCTGCTTCAACATCAGGTAAGAATAATTATGCATTTATGTAAATTCAAAAACTGAAAACTAAACTCAAATCAAAAGATGGGGAGAACGTTCTCACGCTTTTTGCTTATTGATATTTCTTCTTTGTATCTTATATTACTTATTATTTCGCATGCTACTTACGAAATATATATCTCTTAACATTGATTATGTCTACATAAATTTAACATTTATAATAATAGTAATAACTTGTGTTTATTTATTTTACACATATGGCACATTTAAGGAAAAGAATTCTGGGCACATTGATAACTAAAGATTTTATTAAATTAATTTGGTCTGAATGATATTTAATTTCAGTTTAAAATTTCTTTTGAAATGCTGGCAGTGTTAGCATTTGAATAAATAAAATTGCATATATCTGGTCGATTCACTAATATCGAAATTAGTCGGCATTGTATGATTAAAGAGATTTTTTTTTTCATCTAAAATATTTTAAATTAAACATATTTGGATTTCTATGATAATATTTTCTTCCATTCCTACTTAAGTTAGTTAATAATTCCGTGTGGTTTTGGATGGGTTAAAATATTCGTTAACATCTAAAAACCCATGCGGAAATAACAGTCAAATCAAATAAATAAAAAAATTGAATATTAATTCGTATTTAAATCGATCCTTATAATTTTTTTTATTTGATTACTATTTGTAAATTAATGTTTACTTTTAGAGCACATTAAGATCACGCGCAATTAGAATAGTGTGTTAACGTTAACCTAATGACAATCAAAAATCCTGAAAAGAACATTCTGACCGGGGGTGGTTAGAACTTATGCAATTGATGTGAACATTTTATATAATATAGTCGTATAAGAAATATTGCATCTATTCAAACAAATTTCAATTTATTTAACAGCTTCTGGTCGAAAACTGACGGTTAGCGCTAAACGTCCAGGGCATATAGGCGTAATTAACAAGTCACAGACATTGCCTCGTAATTTAGGATCAAAGGCGACGATGAATGGTACACCACAACGACAACCAACTAAGACAGCAGCAACACCTCCGGCCATGCGACGACAATTTTCGGTAGTATAAATTAATTTGGTTTAAAAATGAGGAAATTTTTTTACAACTTAATAGATATCCAATTCACCCGTCCGAAAGTCAAACTCAGGCAGGAAAACTCCGCCTTCACGGTCACGAACTCCGGTTGGAACAACATCGCCGCCCATTAATGTAAAAGGTGTCGAACCTAAGCTTGTGCAAATTATTCTTGATGAGATTGTTGAAGGTGGCGCAAAAGTAGAATGGTCTGATATTGCGGGTCAGGATGTGGCGAAACAAGCTCTACAGGAAATGGTTATTTTACCATCTGTAAGACCTGAACTGTTCACTGGTAACTTTCTCAATAGAAATTCAAAATTTTTATTAAAAAAATATTTTCGTGCTCAGGTTTGAGAGCGCCAGCAAAGGGTCTTTTACTTTTTGGGCCACCAGGAAATGGAAAAACGCTCTTAGCCAGAGCAGTGGCAACTGAATGCAGTGCAACATTTTTAAATATCTCTGCAGCTAGCTTAACAAGTAAATATGTAGGCGAAGGAGAGAAATTAGTCAGAGCTTTATTTGCTGTTGCACGGGAATTGCAACCTTCAATTATTTTTATTGATGAAGTAGACTCACTGCTTTCTGAACGAAGTAGCGGAGAACACGAGGCATCAAGACGTTTAAAGACAGAATTTCTCGTTGAATTTGACGGTATTCCGGGCAATCAGGATGCCGATAGAATAGTTGTTCTTGCAGCGACTAATCGTCCGCAAGAGCTTGATGAGGCTGCGCTTCGTCGATTTACAAAAAGAGTTTACGTCTCACTACCAGATATTGAAACTAGAGAGTTATTGCTTAAACGATTATTGGAAAAACAGGGAAGTCCTCTCGACAATGAAACTTTAAGACGACTCGCTGTCTTAACAGAGGGATATTCAGGATCTGATCTCACCGCTTTGGCAAAAGATGCTGCCCTTGAGCCTATACGAGAATTGAATGTAGAACAAGTTAAAAATTTGGATATTAGCGCAGTCCGAGCCATAACAGAAATGGACTTTTATAATTCATTAAAACGCATTCGTAGATCAGTTGCACCGCAAAGTTTAACCACGTATGAAAAGTGGTCAGAGGAATATGGGGATATCACGATGTAAAACTAAATTTTGTTTATTTTGAGCCGCTTATTTACCAAATTGATTAGCTCCAACAAATAAAATTGAAGGAAATTGACGAAATTACATGCGATGGATTTTAAAACTCCTTTTATAATTAAAATTTAATTGCACATTGTTTATTAAGGAAATAATTTTAAATAAATCTTGGCAATGTGTTCCCGAGTCGCCACTGTATATGTAAGGCCTAGACTAAATTCTGTACCTACATAGACTTAAATAAGTAAATAAAATTCAAATATTAAAACTTATTTTAAATACAAAAAATCATTAAAAAAAAATTAGAGTTAATCAATTTGGTCTATTAACGGCTTATTTACGGAATTACCACGATACATGGCAAAAAATTAGGTATTCTTTACATATTTATTTAAAATATAATTAAAATCCGATTTTTTCACTTCATTTTATATAGTTTGACATTGCTAAAAGTATGAACGGTGAAAAATAAAATAATTTTGCAGATGGGTTTTCTCCTACTACTTTTTTTGCTGCTATACACAGGGCATTTTTATAAGTACGATCTAGTAAATCCCATTTAAGGCAAGGTTTTAAAAATGTGAAAGTTGAAATATTAAAACTTGAAAATTGTTTGCAGCAAATACATAAAACAATTGGAGAAAACTAGATGCAAAATTATATCAACATTTATGGTAATTAAGAAATCGGTATTTTAAGTGAATCTATACTTTTTGTTTTAAATGAATATGTTAAAAATGTTTCATTTTGCGACCCTCTTACTCACAGATTGTATGTTGAGATGTGTATGTGTGATACCGTAATTTAGGATTGAGCAGTTGATCTATGAATGGGTTCGACAGGAAGTGTCTGTAAACCATTACTTAAATTACTTAAAATAATTACTCTTTGACTTTTCTTTAGGTAGTTTTATTAGTGGAAATCGTTTTTTATTAATTCTTCCAATAAATTAACGTTTTAAATTTAAACGTATTGTTGATTCAACAAAATTTGTGAAAGTCAGGCCTAAATCTGTGTTTAAGTATTTTTAACAAAAAAACAAAAGGGATAATAATTTTTAAGAAAGTTGGCTTTATTGACTGCTAAAAATAATGTTAGTAAGACAAGTTTATTCGGTTTTTTTACAAAACCAGCCCACCTAATGTTGCGCATTGTAGAGGAGGCTAACATTAATCATATTGTAAGAGGACGACTTTGTCATTAGAGTAAATAGCTCATCTACTTAGTTTTGTCTTAGCGAAAAAGCTTTGCTAAATACGCTGCCTCTTTTCACTTGTGCTTAAGCAATTGATGTAAGCATGAGCTTTAGAAAATTGTTCAAATATCTTGTCAGCTAAGCATTCCTAAATTGCAGTTGCTGAAATACTGATTTGGTTACTGGTGGTCCGCGTTTTGTTGATTGTTTAATTTATCATCAAAATAAAATCATAGGAGAAAGATGTAACTTGTTCTGGGATGTTTATACTTTTTTTTTTATTGAGTTTTAGTATAACCATAGGCATTATTATCATTTATTTCAAATACTGCTGCGGAAATATAGTAAATGTTTTTCAATTTTTAAAATCTTATAATTTACTGACTGGTTTGAGCACAAGTTTGATATGTTTGAATCACTTTTCTTCATAATTAGCTTTAAGGGTCAGTAAGCGCAAGATTAACGTTTGATAGGCGAAAATTAAATAATTTCTTGATTATATTTATTTTGTTTTTATATTTACATCACACGCATCGGAAAAAATAACGTTAACAACAAGCAAAAGTCTCCCTATAAAAATAGATGTAAGCGTTTTAAATTTTAAGTACGTTTTGTTCGAATAGATATGATAATTTTATTTTGTGTATTATAACAAAAAAAAAGGGATAAAGGCAATCCACGAAGTAACTTCAAATATTGTTAACATTGTGCCACTGAATTTTTAATTTCTTTTGTAGTTCGAGTTAAATTTCAATAAATGTTCTGAGTTTATACGTAGCTTTAAACTGTTCGTGATATGAAACCATTTCCAATATACAACTCGGCTGTTTTATTCCTCCCTCAATTTTTCCCATTTTCTTTTGTTATTAACTTAATTTTTCAGGGTTTCGAACTGCTTAAGGTTATGCAGAGAAATGGTATCTCTAAAATATGAAATAATATTGTAAACAATATATATAAAAAATCCATTTAAAATAAGGTAAAAGGTAATTCTGAATGTTTCTACTTCCACATACCTAAGTACTTGGCATAAAAGTTTGATTGTTCGTTGTTCGAATCCTTTGTTATGAAGTATTTGGCCTTTTGTACGAAAATATCACATAGATTTACCAATTAAGATCTTCAACAAGACCATTTGATTGTTTTTATCCTTGAAGGGCTGTAGTAAAAAATTACAAAATATAAAAATTCTGTTTATTTTAGTAACTTCTTTAATTTGTCTGCAATGCTAAGTAAAACATATCGAAATTTTGATTATAGTTTGCACCTCAGATTAAAGAATTATTCGTCGGAAATTTTCAGCTTTTGCAAAATGCCCCACTTTTAAATTTCAGAGTGTACATGTTTGGGATATTCATGGTTATGAAATTTATGATTTCCATAGCATTAGTCAGTTGTAATGGATGAGGATATTTCATTAGTTCAACAGGAAATTTGTGGGGCAGAAAAATTCGATTTTTTTAAGATAAATGTTTATTCGCTGCAAAGAAGAGGTGACGGATGAAAAAGACTCGAATTCTTTAAAAAGTAATCGAATCATTTATTATTTTGTTTGTTACTTAATAAAATTATAATTACAATTAACCTCTTAAAACTAAATGTAGTAAAATACATTCTTACCGTACTGGTTTACGAAGAGTAATAGTTCGCTAGTTCTCGTTGCCAAATTTGAACGTGTAAATACAAAAATCTTTTTGCACGTGCCTTTAATTGCTTACGCGTCCCGCTAATTAAGCCAAGTGAGGAACTGCTGCCCCAGTTGAATCACATAAGAATTAAAAACGTTTTTATTTAACAAATGGCAAGAACTCTCACTCAGTCATTGTATTAATTTTCTTTTATTTTATTTTTTTTTTTTTTTGTATTTTATGTACACTTAACGAGTACCGATTAGGATGACTTTAAACAGGGAAGGGGATTCACGTCAAGTAGTAGTATTCCATTTTTGTCGTAACCGTAAGCAAATTGCGTTTTAAGTATTTTTTTTTAAAAGAACAACAATTGCCGTATGCATGCGATTTTGAGCGGCACGGCGCTCCGATAACAATTACCGAGTCTTCAATTGTGCAATTTAACTTTTATTCTCAAAAATTTCTTAGTAGTTTGACTTAATTTTAAATTTATGATTCAGTTTTCTGGCTTTGAAGCAAGCTTCATTATCACATGGATTTTGTTTATGTACGAAAAAATATAAACTTCCGTGGCTGTAAATAAAGTTCCTTGAGTTAGTTAGATACGTAAAGAAATTAGTATTATTTTAAAAAATAGTAATTTGTACAATTTATTTTTTCTCATTTTCTGTTTAAAATGCTACACCTCATTGAATTTTGGCACGGATTAGCCGAGAGAGACATGTATGAAATTTTTGTATACATTTTCTACTAATTACTTCCTCTGATTACGATTCATGAATGCTGCTCGCCTCCAAAATTTCTGCAGTAAAACAAATTTGCCATATTGAGTGTATCTTAAATATAATTTTGTCAACAACACAATATTGAGCCATAATAAATCGTGCGGTATGACGTTATAATAAACTAAAACTTTAATTGAAGATGGTAAAAAAGAGCGAATTCACCTGCAAAATCATAATTACTATATGAAATGAAGCAAATAAGAAAAAATTGTAGAACAACCCCTTCAAATTTAAAACCTTACTCATATTTAACGATTTGGACCACTTTTGACGAAGCGAGATTTTTGGTTTAATTTTTCACAATTAGAAAGCATATGAACTAAATTGAAAGGATCTTTTCAAAATGTTCTTAATTCTTAACGGTCTCTCTGAGACCTAAATTTTAATATTGTTCATTTTTAAATCATACAAGGCGGGAGGAAAAATGTTAAGACCCTAAATTTAAAGTAGGCAGCCTTATAAAAATTTCAAGATCTTTCAATTAGGCTTTTTTTATTTTTAAATATATATGAGTCTTCTACGGCGGTTATAGAACTTCTTTACTTTCGTTGATTTATGACTTGAGACGAAATATATAGTTTTTTTTAAAAAAATCCCCTATATTAGTTTTAATATCTTCGAAACTATAAATTTTTCGTTATTGTTAGAAGCAAATTATTTTTCTTATGCATACGAATTAAAAGTCAGAGATTGTAGAATGCGTGGGGATGTTATACTCAGCATGACCGATACATGAAGGTTAAATGACCTAACTAGAACTTTGCGAAAAAAAACCATCGGCACGACTAGCATATTTTATGCGCTCCTCCCGTTGATGTTATTCCTGTTGTTGGTTTTAAAGACAAGTTAAAAAACTTCTATTTCAGCAAATTTACCGATAGAGTTCGGTAAGAAGATTCTCACTTTCAACAGCGGAGCATTTTCAAATGTTTTCTTAAATAAGAATTTTGATTTAACTTATTTCGAATTTAAAGTTTAAAGATGAAGTATATCTCGAATGAAGTAATTCAATTTCTTTAAGTGTGAATATAACAAAATGTATAATAGCTGGCATTTCTATAAGAAAAGGGAATATGTAAACCATTACTACTTCTATTTCCCAAGCCCTACATATAAGAGTTATTTCGTATTACAACTGGACCCTTGCTCTGAACTTGAGACGAATACGAATCGTCACGCTTAGGCCTATCACAGGAACTTGAACATTTTACATTAAAAATTTTTAAAAATCGAACACCAATTGCAGTGATGTTTGTATTCCATAGAAATTCTGCTATTTCGCTAAATTTATTGTTGTAGCTAACTAAACAACTAATCAGAATATTTAATTAAAATTTTAAAATATATTAGCCGCTCTTTCTCCAAATTGATTTATAATTTAAGCTATGAATTTCACGTTTTAAATTTGTTACTATTGTATAAACTTTAAAATTGACATTTTTTATACATAAGTCGTAATACAATATAGCAAAATATTAGTTTGTATTTTGAATATATTATGTAATCAATTTTGGAAGGTTATATAGCTCAAATCTAAAAATGTTTAAATTTATTTTGCATGGAAATCGACTAATGCGTCAAAATTAAGGAAAGTTTCTGTATAACTTATTCCCATTGCCACATCATAGCTGTTTTTTCCAACATATAAAAGTAAACTATCGTTACATCGAGTTTTAATATAAAATGTGACTTTTTTTAAAACAATTAGCATCCTCTATCACTTTAAACTAAATCCAAATCTTTGCAAGTAGCTTTCAACAAAAACTTTACTTTTCTGCGCAGGTAGTCTTACAATTTCCAAATTGTAATACGAATGCTGCTACAGGCAGTGATAATGATAAAATAAACAAGAGTTTACTTAAATATATAACTACAAAATATGATTTTATTTTCCAATTGCTTGTTGAGTAAGGTGGAAGGTAGTATTTTAAATCTTTATAACTGCATAAATTAAATTAACAGAAATCCGACTACTACACTTCTATATTGATGATATTCATAACTCCTTATTGAATTATCAATATGGTCCCACTGAATATATGTTACTTAGTTTGTGCTATCTATGAACAAGATAATTTTTGTGAGATTATTTTTACAAAATGTTTTCATTTTTGGTAATATTGAATCAACAATGGTTAGTTACTTTGTGGATTATGTTAAGTTCAACTACTAACTTGATATGATTTAAACATGTGGTGTGGATACAACGAAATTGGTATTTTTAGCGAAAATTTTACAAACATTATTTACTTGGTCGAACAGCCAGTAAAAGATGAAAGTGCGAAATTATAACAAATACAATTAGGATTTCATTTTCCATTTTATTAGTCATATTCTTGACTTACCTGCCTGGACAAATGTTTATGATAGGAGTAAATAGCAAAGAAACCGAACGTAATATTTCATACAAAATTTTATTTGAAGTCTTATATTTGCCTTCAAAGTTTTCTTTCTATATACGCAAAAGGTAAGAACTGAAATTTAAATTGTTCAATCCTAGATGAGCTTATACTATGGAAATATCACTCAAAAATCAATCCACAATCATGACGGTCTGAATAACTTAAAAACTGATCGAGTTTATGCGAACAACAATTCATGTTCGATATTGAAATATATGCAATTACCGCTTTCGTACCTGTCTCTCTCTTTACACATTTTGTTTTGTTTTAAATCCTAGTTACACTGTACTAAACATTCAGATCAGGTTAACATATAGACCTTTTCTCAAAATTTAAATAAATAAAAAATTAATTTTTTTTTATTACAGCTGATTGCTTTTTATTTTAAACCTTTTCGCACTCTGCACATACTTCATTATGTTACCGTTGTCTGTGGTTCTTACGAAAAAAAAAGAATTTTTTTTTGTGTTTTTAACAATATTTTCATTGCGTTTGATATTGAGGCATTGCCGCACTGTACATCATTTGAGGTGTGGCACTACCGTTTGTTGCAGCTGCCGCGGCTGCTGCAGTCACGCCAGGCACTGCTCCTGGCACCCCCCAGGCGGGCTGAACCATACGATAACTAGCTGAAATCAAAACGAAAAAGGATACTTAGCTTTAACTAATACGTACAGAAGAAAAATTCACACTAGAATTAAAGGCCTAGGATATTTTAATAGTATCAATACTAAAACCTAATTTATTTAAAATATACGAAATGTTTTCATTACACTAATGCAAAAGGTACTAGGTAAATAATCCATCTTAAGGAAATCACCACTGCGACGGCTTGAATTTTTTCAAAGTATATACATATAAACTCTCAAGAATATTTCCATCAGACTTTGTTTAAATTTGCGGAAAATTAAAAATAACAGAGTTCTAGGACGAAGAGGTACAGCATGGAAAGATGAAACTTCCTGTTTTTTCCGAAACGACTTTTTCTTAATTTGGCGGGAATACAAATTCAAATAATTCAATCAAAAACAGCTCATAATCACTTAATGATAACTAAAGTCTTACGCTAAAAAAATACTGTTAACTTCTTGTTTTAAAAAAATCCAAGACGAAGAAATTGTGTACGTAATTGAGAAAAAAATGTTTAGTGTCCATTCTGCTCTCAAATTATTTTCATCAATGCCCTTTTTAAAATCAATAACTAAACTAATTTTTCACTGCCCCAAGCTAAGCATCCATTAATGAAGCAAATAATAATATAATTTTATTTTGTATAATGTTGTCTAAACTTCTTTATCTTATTGTTAACACTGAATTGCGTTGGTAGAAGGTAATAGAAATTAGAAAGAATTTTAAATAATATGCATATAATAATCACAAGATAACCATTCAAAATCACTACATGTTAAGCCCTAGCTAGATATACTGCCTAGTATCTCACTAAAAAACAAATATTTCTCTGAATACTTCCATTGAATTCGTTGCCCAAGTAATATATTTAAAATAAATAATTTAATCGCTGAAGAGAAATGCTACCTTTGCTATAATATCTGAACTTTATTGCTAAATTCCTAAAAATTTAAACAGTTGTCGCAGTGGTAATCACCCTTAAATGCTGTAGGCAGAAATTTCACTATATTAACTCACCTCCAGCAGCTTGCTGCGCACTTGGATAGGCATAAGGATAGTATCCCTGTTGCATATATTGAGTTTGCATTTGTGGATATCCCTGTAATTTGAAATAGAAAGATTTTTAGAATCATAACTGAAATAGAGAAAAAAATACTTACTGCTGGCGCATACCAGTAGCCCATTTGCTGATAGGCAGCATACGGATATTGTGCACCTTGTGGCGTTATAACTTGACCACTTATCGTTTGTGGCGTTGGTACACCACCAGGTCCTATAACTGCACCAGTGGCCATCATCATATCTCCTCCATTTTCCTTGCCCCAAAAGCACTTCACAGGGTAACCATGGACTTCTGTATTGTGTGTCTGTTCAATGGCATGCGTCGCTGACTCCTTCGTTGCAAATTTTATAAACGCGTAACCTTTATCTTTAAACACTCTAACATCTTGTATGTGTCCGAACTGGGCAAAATGTTTGTGCATAAGATCATCGCTAATTACATTTGGTGGGAAACCTCCGCAGTACACAGTTGTGTTTGTAGGACTTGTTTGGTTATACACCTCTTCGTAAGTTGGCCGACCAGATTTACCTCCCGGTTTTGTCTGTTCTCTTGGTGCTGGGGGTTTTCTTGTTGACCAGTTTGTTCGAATTGATCGTGATCCCAACCACTGACCATTCATGGCTTGTATAGCATTTTCTGCTTCAGCTTTTTTAACAAATGACACAAATGCGTAACCTTTTGATTTCATTGTTTGTGGATCCCGAACAATTCTGCAATTTGAAATTTCACCAAAGGGAGCAAAAGCTTCTCTTAATGTTTCTGTTTCTATTTCCGGACTAAGATCACCAACAAATATATGATGATGTGAACTAGTATCTGTCTTTGGCTGATTGCCTGGACTGGTTGCCCAATTTACCTGAAAGTGAATTATTTTTAAAATATTTTATTTATTTAACCGTAAATAAATACAACTATTCCAGCCATCTAAGTTGTCGAAATCCAGAA
Organism: Philonicus albiceps; assembly: GCA_963969385.1. Classification (NCBI taxonomy): domain Eukaryota; kingdom Metazoa; phylum Arthropoda; class Insecta; order Diptera; family Asilidae; genus Philonicus; species Philonicus albiceps. Next base: position 7,470,243 of record OZ017776.1, on the reverse strand, counting down.
TATCGCAAAGTTTGGTACGTCAATTTTAAAATTATTTTTCTACTAAATCGAATAGTTTGCTTATTCCCCATCTTATTCCACTATAATTTAATTGCTATAATATATACTGAATTGCTCCGTAAGGTATTATCAATTTTTATGTACATTAACAATTTTGACAATTATTATTATTATTTGAAATTATTATTTTTCAGAAATAATTTTTTTTAAACTTATATAGGTATTAATAACTTGGTAGCTGTTTTCACAACAACGAAAGTCAGTCGATAAAATAATACCATTAGTTTTAAGCATATGCATATTTAAAATGGTGTACAAAAACACTTCCTACTTTCCCTCGATCGTTTCAATTTCTCTATAACCTTTTCATCAAAATAATTTTACCGCAATAATAGATTTATACTTTTTGTTAGTCCATATTGCTTATGTTTTTAGGCTTATTAATTAGTTATAATTAATATTATATTAGAATTTAAGTTTCGGCTATTCTTCTGAAAGTATTGAAATTGGCGCGTTATAGCCATTATGCTGTCATATTCTATTCTGAGCACTGCATAGTTTATAGGGAATTACGCCTCTTATTTTGCAGATTCTTTCACTCGAACTATGCTTCTGGCTACTGCTTTATTTGCAGACCCAATACGCAACTTGTTTGTCGGAAATTATTTCAGTACGCACTGTATAGGTGCAGTCTTTATTGGGTTTTAAAAACTAACAAATTACAATTATTATAATTCAGATCGTAAATACATTAAACGTAAATCGGCAATTGCGTACATGTGGAAATTATTTTGTTGAATGTAGGGAAAGCATATTGTCGCCCAGAAAATCTGCAGATGCCACCATAAAAACCGTGCTAAACGCTATAAAGTGACATATCATGTCAAGCAGCAGGTTTTCATGGCTAACCAATAAAAAAAAAAATTTTTTTTTTGAAAGAGAAAATTCACTCGGAGACTTCTTTAATAAATAAATAATTTGATCACTCAAAAGCTGAACGGCCGGTTTGAGCGCAGAAAATAATGCGGTAACTTGCATAATCCCAGGTAGGCAGATCTCGGGCAGCGAGTTCGCAGGAGCATTAGCCGCCATAGAAACAAGTCGCGGGCTTTACAATTCACGGTTTTGCTGCCGAAGGTGAACCATTTTTCGGTAACCGATCTGCCAAAAAGCAGCAAACTCAAACCGAAATGCATTCAATTCCCCAAGGACCTTGTACAGTTCAACTTACCTTAATTTCTTTTTCAAGGAAAAGCCGTTTGTTCATTGCAGTTAGTGCGGTAGCAGCTGATTGATGTGAAGTGAATTCGAGAAAAGCGTACGGATCGTTGCCTGGTTCTCTAATTATTTTGCATCCCTTCACGGTACCTATTTGATTAAATAGGGTAACAAGTAACTGCTCTGAGACGGAATGTTCTAAATTTCCCACGTAAAGGGTTTTTGGCTGTGTTTCATCCATTTTGAGTCGAAACCTATTCCACATACAAAAAATTATTTAGAGTCCGCTTTCAAACTCTCTTTTTCACACTCATCACAAATTCGCCTAATAACATCAACGGCACTTGATGCGGAGGGGGAAGAAAAGGCGTCTATAAAATTCGTCTCACTGCCAACATGACGTGGCTAAAATAAACATTACTGCAGTTAAATAACGTTAACTAAGTTAATTCAGATGTTACATTCAACTTGGTCACACTTTAGCTAAACACTAAAAGTGTCAAAAGGGTAAAATTCAGTTTATTTCCAAAGAATTCTCCCTTTGTCGCCCAGTACCTCTTTCCGTGGCGAATTCAAGCTACAATCACTTCACTTTTCATAGTCATAGACTGTTATCCTTTTCACTCCACCAGCCCGATACCAACTATTAGTGCTAGGAATTAATCCGTGGCGGCGCTTTTGTTGATTAATTCAAGCCGGCAGATAGAAATTTTTCAGATAAGTTCGCAAAACTATTGCTCAACTAATTCGTAATTATGAGTACTCCGCGTATTTTGTAAACGTATTTTTTATTAAAGAAGAATTATTATTTAAGCATTTACTATTAAAAGAATACACATTTTTTTCATATTAAGCTACAACATTAAAAATTTTATTTTATTTTTTTCGTTATCTTCGTTTTGCTTTTTTAAAGTAATTTGGAAACAATTAATCCTCTCATTTTATTATCATCATCAGTTTTAAAAACTCGCATAGGGTTAAAACGGTCAAAAATTACCTAAAATAGCAAGTTAGCCTTTTTAAACGTCACCTATCGCAAAACGTTTGTACTTTATGACATTGCACGAGAGAGCCATAATATGTCATTAAATGACATTCACTACGGTATGCAATTTGTGAGGAGATTGGAAACTGAGGATCGTGAGTGTTGGTGTAAAAACAAGCCCGTGACTGCACTTTTTATTGCTTATCAAAACATCTTACACTTGAGCAAATATGTTTATATAAATTAATGGTTTGCTGTCGCAGGCACTTTTGCTTAGAGTCCCCAACACTCGTCAGAGCACCGACATTTCTCAGATGGTGGGAGTGCAGTGACTGGAACCAGTTTTTTTTTAACGTTTAGTAAATACAAACGAAGTAACAGGCCAAGACCGAACCACTGGTGTGGATTGCCTGCTAGGATTGCTCCCAATGGAGCGCAGGATATTGTGCTTCGTTAGCTGTAAGTTAATAATTTAATAATGGCAAAAGATCTACTTGTATTTATCCCTTTATCTCGTTATGATATTCGTGTTTTCTTCCTCGGAGTTTATTTTTCATCCATAGCGCTCATTTCCAGAAAAGGTTATGATTTAATACTCAGAATAATTATTTATTTATTTTTCAGCCGATAAAGTGCGATGATGGATGGGTTCGCCGTAGGTAGAGAACAAACAGAAGGTACAAATATCGAATCTCCCTGGGGTCTACATACCCCAATTAATTTAAATATCCTGCCAGAGGATATAAGAATTGAAATCCATAATATGCCTTCATCTGAGCAAAATCAGCAAGAAAATTTCGCATCAACAATGCAGAACAATTTTTCTTCGCTACTTAATCAAGCGAGGTCACAAATTGGGAGGCAATCTGATCCCAGACGATGGGAAATGAATTTTAGGAGCGTAATGCAAGGGGTACGACCACTAGTTCAACGTGCTCAAACCATAAATAATTTTCATCCGCTAATACCGTCTCGCAACAATTTTCAAGGACTTCTGCCTCATAACGAGAATAATGAAATAGGAAATAATAGTAGTCAACAAATCCTTAGAGATGAGCCACCTGATTTGGAGAATGCTATCCCACAGCATCCCCCTCTTAATATTGGGGGGAACCTTTTAAATGCAATGCAAATTAATAGACCCAGTTTTAACGAGATAGGTACACCGCCTGAGAGACCAATTCATGATAGGGTAGCTGCATTAACTAGAGATGATCCTCCGTATCTATTAGATAGCCCGAACACAGAACAAAGTCGCCGACAGGAGGGTGGCAATAACTCAAACCAAGATGTCTTCAACTCGTTGGTAGAGCACTTCATAGAGGTCCAGTTGAGCTACAGAAATTTGACCGGATGCTTACCATTCATAAGTCTAATTATACTGAAAGCTGTCTACGATAACTTTGGGAGTTTGTCATACGTTGCTCGTTTTGCATTTGCATTGTTTCTTTTCATGTATGCCAACAAAATTGTTTGCAAACAAACCTTGATGCATCAACAGAAGGAAGTTTTCGTATTACTACGAACACAAGTTTTCATTTTTGTCTGGTGGTACCTGCTAACCTTTGGCTTTCCGGATGATTCTGGGATCTACATCATTGCACCTTTGCCAGAGAACTTATCTCTGAGTGAGCTGTTGTGTCGTACAATTTATGTCGACTTACTGATAAAAATGTTTACCGTGTTTCTTAAAATTTCGATTATTGTTCTTCCCAACCATCTAATCAAGTACGTTAAGAGGGTAAGTTGCAATATGATTTTGTTTATCGTCTATTTTTTTTATTATTAAGGTGAAATTTTCTATTCTTAAGATCTACAATCAACATCAAAGAGTCTGATACAAAAAATTAATAATGTGCTCGTACCTATAGCTTTAGCAATTAAGAAAAATTCAATTTGCATTTTCAAAATATTACACACTGAGTTTTTCAAACCACCTTCATATTCGTCAAAAATACATATGACCTAAAACCGCATGAAAATTATTCCATTTAATTACTTAACAATGCAATCAAAAATATATTTGATTTTGATTTCAGGGAAGGCTGTTTACATTTTTAGAGGCATTTTCGCAGTTATATAGGTCACTAGCGCCAATTCAGACGTGGTTAATTTATTCATACAATTACTACCGCGATTGGGAGCGTGTAAGTAGAAATCTCTTTTTATAGTATGAATATTTTAATCGTTCCAACTCAGTTTGTAGGAGTCTTCTTCACTGTCTCATACATAACATTTAAATGCTGCAATCTATTTTCCCAAATAAAGTTTTTTGGAAAGTCCTTAATTGAGCTATTTAGAAAAGTAAGTAAACAGAATTACAAATACAAAATTTACAAAACAATGTTGAACTGCTTGAAGGAAGGGTATTGTTTTGTAAATTAGAATGAACATAAGATTTCAGGCCTTTTCGGATTTATACACAGGACATTCCCTTTTAGTACTCATTATAAGCAGCTTACTATTTTTTAAATTTAGAAGTTATAAGTGTTATAAAAAACTTAGAAAATTGATACAAATTTCTAGTTCATAGCCTAAGTAATATAAGACAAATCTAGAAAAATAATGAAAGCTGTTTTAATGAGATAATATCCTAGCTAAAATAATAATCAAATTAAGTCAAAAGTCAAAATTTTATTTTTATTAACGTCTATGACTTAAAATTTATTTCTTGGACGTGGATTTAGTTAAAAATGTTCATACGTTTGGATTACTTTATTATTATTTGGTCTGTGGATATTGAATTAATACTACTTTTGAAGTTGATTTATAGAAGGTTGTATAACATAAAGTCTGAATGAAATATTTTTAATATTTTAGAACATTGGATTGCCAGCAACAAAAGAAGACTTAGAGAATTCTGGCGGACTTTGTCCAATATGCCATGAAAATTTCAATTCTCCTGTGAAACTGGATTGCAAGCACGTATTTTGTGAAATATGTGTAGGGACCTGGTTAAATAAACAATTAACTTGCCCGCTTTGTAGGGCTGCAGTGAAAGAAGATTTTAGTTGGGCTAATGGTGCCACTGGAGTCTATGTGCAATTTTACTGACTTGAATAGGTTGACTGATTGCATTAAGATATATATAAATTTTATTGCTTTTATTTTTAAACAGTTAAAGATCAACAGAGGTATTTATAGATTAAGGGGCATTAAAACTTGAATATTATATTTCTTTGGTTTAAATAGGATTTAGGTGTTCTTTATGTATTCTTGTTTTAATGTTTATACAAATTGCTCCGAATAAAGATGTTTTTTTTATATGTATGCCTTTTATTTCCATATATACAGAATATCTGTAGAATGATTTTGTCCTTATTTTGCTCGTACTCAAAGTATTTAGTGGGCACACATTGTTTAACCTTGTTCTAAATTTATAGGTATTATAAAACTCGCAGAACACAGCAATGGAAGTTGTTCTTTTAATAGGACATAAGGGGCTTTATAAATGAATTTGGGTAAGGTTTCTCGTGGGCGATTTATATGTTAATCGATTAATACACTTTTCTAAGAAGAAATAAGCAATCTGAATTCAATAAGTTATCGGTAATGGTCGAATATAAAATAAAAATAAGAGTATGATTCAAAAGGTTTTTTGTAGAATTTGTAAGCAATTGCAGAGGACAAACGGTTTTAAATCAGAGTTGTATATTGCAAATAATCCCTAAACACCAAAAAAATACAACTTACAATTAATTGATAATATTTGATGTGCTGATTATGAAGCACAAAGTTAAGGAACATTCCAGCCTACTGTTTTCGTTTGGAAGAAATTACCATCTCCTTCTGTTGCTTGCTTATTAATTTCTTTATGCCGATCTCGCGAGACAATTTCTTCAAGAACTTCGCCGTCTCCTTTAATAAGACGTGCCCTTCCCGTGACAGGATCAATTTCTCTACGGATTCGACTCTGCCTGGCCTCATACTCTTCTTTCGTTTCAGGAGCCTTCGCCTTCGAGTACATAAGATCTGAAATAAATGCTAGTTAAATTTATTCTTCGGAGGTAGGCTAATTAAAACCGATGGGTATGGAACAATCAACTGCTCCTGGCTCACTATGCTTCGATTTCTTGGCTAGCTTCCTTAGTTTTTTTTCCTCCTTTCTCTTCTCCTTTTTAGCTTTCTTCATTTCCCGCCGCTGAATTTTTTCTAATTTCTTCTTCTCCCGCTTAAGGTGCTTCTCCTCCTTATGCATTTTTTTCTTGAGTAACTTCTTTTCTTTCCTACTTTTTTCGGGCATATCCTTTGAGAGGCAATCGGAACTATTTTCGCTACCGGAGGATGAACTGCTGCTTGAGGATTTGCTGCTATCGCTGGTCGAAGATAATTTCCGATAATGCCCGCTTTTGCTGCAACTACCTTCTTTTAATTTCTTTGGGTCCTTTTCCAGGAGTTCTTTTCTCCATCCAATTTCACAATTTTCATCTTCGTTCATTTTTGTTGTAGGAAAATGCGATTATCAAAAATTCTAGTCAATAGATGTGACTTTTCGTATTTATGTTTATTATCACAGCTTCTTCTTGTTTATAGCAAGCAATGAAACTAACGAATGTAGGAAATTCTTCAATTTACTCCTCTCTCAAAAGTTATCTTCGTCGATTAGTGTTTAATTTTTAAAATTAATTTTATTAAAAACGGGAATTAATTATGCTAATTGTTATTCAATTATTTCGTTTTGTTTTTACTATTTTAAAACTTTCTCATACTGGGCCCGAAGACTTTCACAACAAATAAAAACATTACGAGAAAATGTTGAGCGGACTGTACTTAATCGCAGCTGACTCAATCGTTGCCATAGAAAAGGGGTGAAGTCCTTCGTTTGTAAACAAAACCTCTTTTGGGCGGGTTCGGGTGGGGTTGTTTCGGGGGATTTTGGGGTTGAAAGAAGTTATTTTATTAATAAAATAACATAAGTAGGACTTATGTGAGGTATTTTTGGTGTTCTTTTGGTAAATACAGTGTCTGTTAAGTACAAAAAACTGATGGAAAAGGAAATGGTTCACAGGTAAAATAGATCACTTGTCGGTTGGATGCGAAACTGACGAAGTGTGTTTATTGCGAGTTTCGGTGTTTTAATTTAATTAAATTCATCGTTCTACAGCGACATTGGAAAGAAGCTCTAAATTTTAGTGGTCTTTGCTTCAAAGTCACTTAGCCAATTTTGTCAGCCAACCGACGTTATGTTTCATGAAATGCTCCATTATATTTTTAAATTATTTTTAACTAAGGCGCGGTTGTAGCTTAACCAACCGTGATAATACTAGAACTATGACATAATTAAATTCGCAATAAAAATCCTTAAATCTTTATTATAAACTCATAAGCTCTACATAATCCGTACCCAAGCATTACCCTCAAAGCACTTAATTCTACTTTTATTCTGCTGATTTTAAATACATCACCGTAGATATTTTAAGTTCGATCATTTTATGCACTATTGCAAAGGGGTTTAGGCATGTATCGTACCGATAGTCTTGAACAAAAAAAGCAAAGATTGAAAATGGGTTTAAATTTTAGTGGTCTTCAACTTAAATGTCCCAATGTTTTCGCTATTTCTCTCTATGTAGGCACCATGAGGAAGAGTATCACTAAAAATATAAGCTCAGACAGTTGTGCAAGTGCACCGGTGCATATTGTTTAAACATGGTCACGCATAAATTTACCTTTTGGGTGTTAATGCTTTAATGCAGCTCTGTTCCTACATATCTTCGGATATTACCTATTGCTTTGATATCCTCAGATAGTTTGTTCTAAATCTGGATTGTGCTGGAAATAAGTCATATATATAATTCCTTTCTGTTCTTACTTTGTGTACACGCGTAATAAGTCCTTGTTTCACGTATAGTTGTGTATTGTCTTTGTACTTTGTATGTGGAATAATATTTTCGACCTAAATTTTTATTGCCTTATTTATAAATTTAGTTTGTTCTATGCATGTTACTTCTTTCAGTGTTCAGTTGTTTTTAAAATATGATTTTTCGGCAATAGAATATATACGGCAACAAATTATCTAAAATGCGTTCAATACTTTTAAGCCTTATCTTATATTAAGTCTCAATTGTTACGGGTCAAAAAAAGTCAATTTTCTTCTATAGCATTTACAAAAATATGTAAATATAAAACCATGATGAAGTTGTAGCTAAAAATTGGAAATATGTGTAAATTTCTTATAAGTGAGGCGCCAAATGATAAGTTGCCTGTCGGTATACAGATGACGGCAATGTAAACATCCACATTGTATGTAATAACATTTCTCATTGTATGATCGGCTTTTTAATTGGACACAAAATAAATATCCCACCTCTCACTTGAATTTGCCTTATCGTCCCCTCATTAATTCGTGGGTGAAAAATTTATTTTTAATTAAATCACTGCTTTCGTAAATTAGGTGAGGTTAAAGTTATATTATATCAGTTTTATTTTCAAACACTAATATTTAGAATTTGACCGTCTGGTTGCTAGGACAGATTCCACGAAAATAAGCTCAAAGGTCAATGTAAAACGCGAAAGCCATTTTAAAGTAATTAATTAGAAAACGGAAAAAATGTAAAATTTGACTGAAATGATGCGAATCGCATGATAACCTTGCATACTGTCTGCATGATAAGGACACTTGCATTCATGATTCCAAAATTATTTATTGCAAGCTGCGATATTTGCAAAATGGAGGAAAAAAAATTTTTAAAAAATACACGATTGCGTTTCACTTTAAAGTCTCTCATTTTCTTTATATTTCAATATTGTTTTTATAAAATAAGATTGTATTTATTTTGTATCATATAAATATGAATGTATGCTTTCATTATAAAACAATGTTTTCCAAATGTGTTTAATATTTCTTTCCGTTTTATTCTTTTCTTAATGTTTTCATTTAATATGAATTAAGCTTTAGAATTGTGTTTATAACATAATGTGTAAGTCAATTATAATGTAGATCGCAATTCATTCCATTTCTTTCTTTTTTTTTGTTAATTGTTATTAACAGCTCACAGCTTACAATACTTTTATAATTTTTCTCTTTTGTACAAACTTGTGTTATCGATTCATTAAAAAGTTTTAGAATTTTCGCATTTTTGAAGTGCATACACCAACTTAAAAGGTTTTATTTAAACATTTCAAATTCATTCATTAATTTGTTATAAGTCCACTTTTTTAATATACGAGTATAAGTTCAACTGGTTCTCCAGTTCAATATTAACGTGTAACGTTCAAAAAGTGAACCTATACGGCTCTTAAAAATAACTACTAATTAATCAAAAATAAAATTTTTCCCATGTCTGTCTAAAACCAAAGATAATTGAAGGATTTTTATTTTGAATTCATACTTTGCTGAATACTTTTGTTGTGTAAAACTTCGTTAAAAGTCGTTGAATTATTAATTAAAATTTTTAGAAAATGTTTGTGAATTATTTAAAAGTAATATTGAATATGCATGTTACCTCTTAACAAATTAAAAGTAAGTGTCTCTTTTTACCTAATCCTCTATTTAAGTTTTCTAAAAACAAATTGCTGTTTAAACTAATTATTGTGTTCTTTTGCATATTTTTATTAAAAATGTTAAAAAAAAATATTGTCGGGCGAATAAGTCAAAAGAAACAATTATGAAAGAGTAAACATTTTATTTCCTCAAATTATTAAAAAAACGTCGAGGAGATTCATAATCCAGTTGCAAATATTTTATTCGCCTTCTATAGGGTTAAATAATTTTTTGTATAGTCATGAAACGAAGAAGAGCAGCAATAAATTTAAAATGGAACTAATGAAAAGTTCATAATGTTAATTTGATTTGCCTCTAATAGTTTTAGTGTTGAGTACATTTCTCAAACCAATAATCAAGAGAATATAAAAACAACACTTTGAGGTTTTCGCCACAATCTGTGTATGTTAGTTTTCAAAATGATCTATAAATAGTTACTGTTTTTTCACACCAGATAAATTGAATTACTATCAGTACAAACAATATTTGCAGAGATAGAAAGGGAGTTTGGACAAGATTACAAAATATTCGTTAGACTAGACTACTTTTAAAGTGGCAAAACATTTATTATCGCAACGCCATTCTTACGAAAATAACACAAAACACTTATGATAATCGTTGTTGTTATCAATCGCAGCTTTTCTTATTTTTATGAATAAAATCCAAGGGGCCTACTCTGATAAAATCCCACCATATCATAAAGTTAAAGAAAACAACACCGATAATAAATGATCATTCGTAAAATTGTTATTTTGCTTCGAGTAATTTGCTAAATTCGTTTAGTAACCTTGAAATTTATTGAAGTCATTGACCAATGCTAGGGCACCTATAATATTGCTGTACCGTGGAGGGAGCAGGAGGTTTACCTAGTTAACATAATTCTTTGAGAAGAAATGGAAATAATTGTGCGAAGGTAATGATTCACTACTTTTAGTCAGTAAACACAAAACATAATGAGATTAAACAAGGTTGAACCTGTTTTTCCTTTGAAAAGAGGTTCACGAAGTATATAAAGACCAAAAAGAAAAATACATCACAAGAAAGTATAAAAGTTTATTGTTTCCATTAGTCGTTATTGTTCCGTAGCTATTTTTAAAATCTCTACAGTGCGGAAAATTTTAGGAGATAGTAAGAGATATCAGTGAAAATCTTGACCTTACACAACGCAATTTCATAGGAGGCACAGCTTTATAATCCAAACAGTATTATTGCTTGTAATGCGATTACTGAGGGTTGTTTTGTTCGGCTTCAAAAATTTAATATAATTTTAAGCTTGGATCTTAAACTGCCACAATTTTTATTTTATGCTCCAAATAAAGTACTATGGTATAGGAAATATATTTAAATGGATATCGTAATTTGTAGTCTATACAACTTGTTTCTACATACTTGGCAGGCACAAGACGGGTTAAATTATATAAAAATTGATAAGTGATCTTTTTGATCTAAGAATTGAGAACATAATAAATATATTACGCCTTAATCTTTTTTGTTTTCCTTGATTGATTTTTTTTCTATTCTATTAATTAAAAATATATAGAAAAAAAGATAAAAACACAAGCAGGTTTGTAAGTAGTAATTAGTTGTATTCGAGTAAAAACTTTTTAAATTATGTATATGTAATAAAAAAAAACTACTCCTATATACATTGAAGTTCAAATCTATCCTATGTGCCTAGGCCTACTTTAAAAAAACATTTCTGTATTCGTACAACCACAAATAATCTCGAACATTTACATAAAGAGCTCTCTTTTTGTAATTTAAAGTGTAATTGTTTAAAAAAGTCTATAATTCTCCCTCCGTTTCTGAAACCAGCAACAATCGAGGCCATTAGTGGACTGGGGCTGCTAGTGTTGTTGCCATGCTCCTCGATGTTTGTCGTTTTTGTATGAATGATTTTATTGACCTGAGAGGCAATTGGAAATGATAATATGCGCAATATGGCAAAGGATCCCAATATGTGAAGAGCGCTTCTCGCTTATCAAGAACGGTTCCAATTAGTTTGCTTACAGCATTCACGGAAGGATGTTTGAGGGTGCTTAGAACGGTATCGTGAATCCAGTAACGGCCACCTTCTTGCACCAGAGGTCCAGAATTTTGCCTGCAAAAATGAGGGCATGGTTTCCACAGAACACGGGAATGAACTCCTGTATGACAAATGTAAGGTAATGAGACACCAACTCTAGATCCAATAGGTAAGAGATCTCCAGTTACTTCGCATTCTATAAATCGGAAACTGATATGGGCGTTAACTGGTCTTGGAAATCTTACTTTGTGGAAGAAGTCATGAAGCCACGTTGAAATTTTCTTGTTCTCTTCGGGAATTAAATTTTTTGTATCTTGATTTACTAGACATGTTACATTTGCTACAATTTTAGAGTCCTTGATGGTCGTACATGTAATATAGTGGTTCCCTGGAACGCATCTCATTACTATCCACGGTTTGTCGTCACTTATTTCATGAGTTACTTTTAATTCTTGGCGATTTTGGGGTAGTACGAATTTGTGTCGTTCTAAAACGCCCTCAGAACCAACGGCAACCAGAATATTTCTGTACCCCGCCATCCATCCAATATCATAAAGCTTGAATAAATCCTCCTTTGAAGTGAGAAGTTTGAACGGCGGAAGAGACATTGCATTCACACTGCATATTTTAAACACTTCGAGTATATCGTCTAAAATTAAATTTTCCTGTATTCCTGGAATGAATGTCGCACAGCCCAAGAGCTCTAAATGAGGCTTGGCTAGAGAGTCGTAGTATGATGAATTAGTAGCACATACCGGCACGAAATGAGTTGGTTTTTCTTTTTCGACTATTTCGCATAAGCTTGCTATATAGTCTTGCGCTGTATCTACTGTTGGTTTTGGAACAGTGTAAAATTTGCTTACAGCTGAGGAAAATCTTGCCAAACCAAAGAGTCCTTCAAATTCGATAACGATAACTCTTGCTCCTGACGAATAGAAGTTCCTGGCTAGATGGAGGGTTTGAATTGTGCTGCCGCAGGTGATAAGTATAGTCCGTTTTTTTTGATCGTGGTTCTCGGCTGGTGTTAAAATCCAGTTGAGGATAGATAGTGGGAAAGCCAGCGTTTTCCAAAAGACCCAAAGTAGAGCTGATAACCAGAAGCTGGGTGCCGCAAATGAAAATGGGACGAATAAACATTTTAGACCAACACTTAGGATGAGTAGTGCTAGACGCGACAGAAACAAAGGCCACCAAAAGGCAATCCTTATGAGCACAATCCTCAGCGAGGGCTCCTCTTCCATCTCATTTTGCTGAGGTTGCTTAACAATGTCGATTTCTCGATCTTCTGGTATTAGCATGAAGGTGCTTGAGTATGTTCTTCGTAGTGATTGTAACGTTGGAGGGATAGATATCGATGCTACGGGGGACGATGGATATGAAGATGGTGATCCTTGCTTCGAATTGTGTGGTGTACTTCTTGGTGAAGACAATGCAGACCGCGGTAACGATAGAGAAAGGTTACTATCAGAATGACCATTTCTTCTGGACCATCCTCCCATAAACTGATTTTCTGGATTAGCAGGCATTTTATTAACGAAATCACTCCCTTTCGGGTAATAACTAAAATTTTATGAATCCACCCACTTTAAATAGTTCTCGTCCTTTTGGCAGGCACTTGTTTCACTTAATTATTTACAAAAGTGATGAGCTTCGCCCCGTATACCTCGTCTTTAATTATATCGCGAGCTCAGCGCAACTGAGACTAAACGCATCTGAGACAAACAACATCATTTAAGTTCAGAAGCTAAAAAGTCTAGAGAAGTATTGTTTTGTACTTTGCCCTGCTTTTTTCAGAGCAGAGAAGCCGATGTGCCAGTGATAAGCGGGCAAACGACGGCACTGATAAACAAACGGCGACATAAGATTTTCTTTAATGAGAACTTAAACTGTTTTAATTTCGAAGACAGTATTCTTTGTTATCATTCTAAATCAGAATCTTACCTTTTGTAAAATAATCTATTTTAAGAAACTGAAAACCTGTAGAATTAAAAGTAAAGTTTATTTAGACAATAAAGAAGTTTATGAATTCAAAGCTTTTACTGGATTTTGTACAATGCCTTTACTATCAGCACTTAAATATATGTAGTAAGAGCTAAAATCTGCAATAGTTGCAATTGGTATAGATAAAGTAAGTGACATTGGCTAATTATACGTTTTTGATAAGAATTTCTCCAGCAAGTTGACGTGTTTTATGTCCGAGACGTGTCTGCGCTGGCGGATTATGGAAAGTAACAGGGTAAATGGAAGTTTGCCCAGCAAATTTTCCAACTTTGAACCCAGTTATTTGTTTTCGCTGCAGTTTTGCAAACTGATAACTCATGTGGCACATGCTGGGAAACGCTTTTTAAAATATTAATTTGTTCATCTGTACCGGTAAGAAATGTCTGTATACAATATTTCAAAATTAAGGAATTCAAATTTTTGATTTTACTCATTCTCCTTTGCATATATTGTAGCCAAATATCGTGAAATTTCTATGATTTGAACTTTGTTAAAATAATAATGATGCAGATCACCGTTTAGAATCCTTGTCACCAAAATTTTTAATATTATTTAAACAAATGAGATCCTTAAATTTTTTACATCTGTGTAAAGTTAAGATAAGATCACTTTTTGTGTAAATTTCAAATTATTGTTTTAATAATAAACTCAAATACAAATTTTGAAAACGTATACGATATTCCGTGTAGAGATGTTTTGTAAATTTCAATAGAAGTTTAGTAAATTATGCAAAATGATTCAATTAGGATTCATTGTTATATATATATGGTGCACTTTCAGTTAAATTTATTTTGATAATAACCATACGTTTCTTTAATCACGTGTAGAACTCCTTCAATTTAATTTCGAATAATAGCATAAATGTTATCACTAAGTATTACTCAATATTGTCGTATAATTGCTTATTTTATGACTTTTTGACTTTAAGGCATGTGCTCTTAAATATACACAGAAACGCTCTGACTACAAGAATTTGTACTTTCATCAAAAACTAATCACTGGGTGAACTTGAATTTTGCTGATATTCATAATTAAACTGATATCAATGAATAAAAAGAGAAGTATTGATGAAAATTCTAAATTTTACTGTTCTGGTTGCGCAATTTTAAGAATATAAGGATTAAAGTTTATTTGTGAGAAATAAGAGATCGATTTTTACTTCAAAACACTCTCTCACGAATATTGTTTTTTTTTTACTTTAAACTTGATAAGAATATCACCTTAAAATATTAAATTTTTGATTTATTATGATCAGAAAGCTGCAGAGCGGATCGTGTATAAAACTGTGATCGTTGTTATATGGATTTATTTGTGCAATATCAAAAACGATTAGAATTTATTTTTCCAGCGGTATTTATTAACCGCTTGATAAAGAATTTCCAGAGCTAGTGAGTTATATGTATTAAAATTAAGTAACTAGAGCGCAAAGATCATCACAAGTTCTCTGCACAGATAAAGTTTAAGTCAGCCTTTATTTGCACCTAACTATCGGATAGTTAGATAAAGCAAGGCTACTTCAATCGACATTCGTAAAACTATCGGGGATATATTTTTAAGGTTTTAACTATTGGTATATTGACTACATCTATTTAACCTTCCAAGTTGGATTGTTATCATGTCAAAGTTCTAACACAGGGCAAAAACAGAATTAAACTTTGCTAACAATCAAAGTTCTAATGACATATTTGCATATTTGTGCAGGCATTTACGTGACGAAGCAGGAAGTCAAAGCTGTGTGGAAAAGATTTCCGATTTGGATATGTTCTATTAACCCCAACTGACTATTTGAGGCCCTCAAACCAACATTGGTGTCCTTGACAACCTCATGTTTTAACTGTTAATTCGATGAAAGACCTTCCAATAAGGAGGTAAAAGGAACTGATTATAAACCAACATTTCATATAAAGTGGTTTTTCGCTTGCATTTGAAGGAGATAATGAGTACGAATTCCTTCTGATAGCTCTGCCAATAGCATACTAAAATAGGTTTGTCTTTAAGATACGTGAACCCAAAACGGATACACTATCGAAATAAATCACAGGAAGGTTCGAAAATTCCTGTAGGGGTTACTACGAGACGTTGTAGTAAGAAATCAACAAATCGTTGCCACCTCAACAACTTTCGATAAAACGTCTTGGGGACGGTATTTGTAGCAATATTTCTGTAAGGGAATCAGTTCCTCCTTTGGTCGCGACTAGGACGAATGTTCTGGTCTCAACGGAATTAAACTCCTCTCAGTTCACTCGGGTGTATTGTGAAGATTTTTCGCAAAAGTAATTTTGAGCAAAACCTAAATAAATTCAGTGTGTCTTTGAAATCACTGCTGCGAAAATTTTCCAACCGGGACCAGAAGCTTAGCGTGTTGTATACAAAGATGTCACGTGTAAGTGAAACTCAATTATCATGTGAAAAGTGGCGCGGTATTATCTTGGGTTTTCTTTGATCTTCAACGATAGTGGAGTGATTTACAAACATTTTTACAAGTTCAAATTAAATATAAGACTAATCCTCAGAGAATTCATTCAGCATTATCAGTTCTTAGTGAGCATTGATTTAAGATCAGAAACTCTGAAGATTCTCAATGAATTACAAAAAAACGGTTTTAGCGTTTTTTTGGCAGAAATGTGAAAAAGTAAAACTGCAAGGTTCCAAAAGTTGTTAATAACTTCAGGGTCGATATCCTTTATACCTTGAAATTAAACTTACCAGACTGTATGCGGATTTATCATCACTGCCTAGTGGCCACAGAAATGTCTGCAGCAATTAAACTTTTCATAGCTTACCCCTATCAATGCTCGCGTGATAAAATTTCATTTAGGCTTGTAAATATACACATATTTCAAATCAAACATAACACCGTCATTTCAAACATATTTTATGGCTTTCCGTATTTCTAGGGGTGATGCTAAGAATTGCATGCCTTTTGTCTATATTTGAATTTCAAAATTTAGAGGTTTCTAATATTTATGTCATTCGATTTTCAAAATTTTGTTTCAATGAATTTTGCTTAAAAAAAGAAATTCGAATATTTTGAAGATGGAATAGGGTTTATTTTTACTATTTAGGCTGCACTTCCGCAAAAGCCAAGATGAATTTTAACGTATCAATAATTTTAATCGGATAAAATGTCCTAATGTCCTAAATGTTAATATAAGTCTACTAAATAATTTCTTTTTATAAGGATAATAAAGTTCAGGAAAAGAAAAAGTTTCTTAAAGTAATTTCGAAATTTTCGAATTATGTTTATTTTGGTGGCATTTCTTTCCGTTTGAACTATAAAAACATATCATGTACTTTGAAAGTAAAATCTTCAATTATGCAAATATACGTTTAATTTATTTAGATTTAAATTATTGAAGCTATAAATTCAATAATTTCTTGATGAAAACTTTACTGCTAGTGAAATTAGTACATGTGCTTAGTCCCCATAAGGAAAATTTTCAAGTTTTCAAAAAAAAAAAACCCCCGGAATCTGTTTGGTATAGAAATATTCAGAAAAATTGACTAGAATAAATCCCACCAGACAATCACCCTGTATATATAATTTGACGGACTGTTGTGTAATTAGTTTTTAGTTAACAACTCTTAAGTTGTATTTAATAAAATTCTTCGTTTAGATTGTATTAATAACATAAGTCCAAAAATAAAATATTTCAAAGCGATTTTTAATTTTTTAGAAAGTGACTTTAGTGTTTTTAAATTAATTAACACAATTTATATTAATGGCTTAATAAGTTGTAAATTACAGTTTTTTTTTAATTATGGAAATCACATGATTTAGCTGTAAAAAGTGATATGAGTAATATTTCTTCTGCGCCGTAACCAAAAGTAGAACTTTGCATCTTCGATTACATTTCGCTATCACCAGACGTCTTCAATTGGCGCTTATTAATTTTTTTTTTTTATTGTTTTGCCTTATCTGAAAGTTTTTTTTTGTCCTGTATAAATAAAATTTGCTCTATGGGCAATCTTTAGCCTTGGGGGTCTTACTTTTAGTAAATCTAATCATTGCCATAAGAGGTATAAATCCCATAATTATATATTCATTTAAATTTTTAAATTTTATATATAATATATTGGCTGTAGATATTTAAAGAATGATTATTACAATCATATCGTATTAAACACTAAAAAATTTAACAGTCGAATCGTATTTTTAGGAAATACGTAATAAATAAGAGACACCATCACAAAGCAAAGTTACAGTATTCAAACTTATTATCGAATTTTACAGGAAATGGTTGATTTGTGTGTATCATCTAAAATGTTTCACAGTTCGAATTTATTTAAAAAATAATCTGACTTAGAAAAAGAACAAAAATTGATTATTTGAGAAAATTAAAATTGTTGTTATTGAAATAGGATTGGTATAATATTTGTTGATATTATATTTACTTTTTAAAATATATATAATAAATTTATAAGATTGGAAAGAAACTTATTATTATTTCTTAGATATTATTCACCTTATATAAACTTTTAGCCATAACCAATAGTACATACTCCGGACTTTATTCTAATTAATTAATGGAAACTTTAGTCTTTTCATTGAATAATAATAATCCTGCGTCTAGAAGAGGAGTAATATCTATAGGTTGATTATATGTATAACAAAATGACTACTAAGGTTTTCTAAACATTGCGTTAAGAATGTGCAAATTCGATTAGTTGGGACACTCTATATCAATTATTAGGAAAACGTAATTTTTGGAATATGTCTGTATTTTTACAGACAGTTCGATTAGACATTCATCTAATTAAATGACTTTGTAAAAAAAAGTTCCTTGTTTTTTTTTCAGAATAATTCCGGCTAATTTATAACAATAATGGGGTATTTGTAAATCATTATGACTGCCGCTCAAATATGCTAACGAAGTAGGAAATTGTCTGCTGCCGAAAGTTCCTGGCACGGAAACAAGGTACTCGTTTTACCCAAAAATAACATACATTCTCAAGTGTTTCTCGAATCAAACGTTTTTTGACCCTAATTAGAGAAGCTGTCAATACCCCTGCAGCTTTTAATATTTTCGTATAAACGAAAAAAGAACAAAATATGATACTTGCAAATTTAAATGCTTTACCAAACATTCCTTGTCTATAAGGAAGCATTTAACCCCAAAGGTATGTGCTACGTTCGTTCTTATACGGGCATAAAGTCCCCACAGCTGGTGGAGTAACCGATTCTTTGCACGCATTGTACAGACTGTCACCAGGTTGCAATAATACCTTTATATTGGCATGTATCGAAACTGCTTCCTTCGGAAGGAGGAGTCATATTTCATATAATTTTGCTCTTTCCTGTTTCCGGGCAAACTTCAACCCTCCCTACATTACATTTATATGGTAAGAAGCGCAAGTATATGTCCATATTCCATAAGCATAACAATAATGGGGGCATAGTTTGAAAACATTGATTTAATTCAAGATTCTTGGAATATTTTAAGATATCTAAAATGGGCAATTAATAGAATTATATCTCGTGTTCTACACTTTATCAGTATATACAGTGATAAGCTTGTTTTATTTTACTGCTTACAAACGAAGGTAATTTTCGTCAGAAATAGACACCTATTTGCTTAGCCTCATTGTTCATTCTTCAGTTGACTGAGTCCTTAAAATTCCCTCAACATTGTTTATGGAACCAATTTCTTTCTTTATTTTTTCTCTCTATTAATACAAATCGGCTCTCATAAACAATTGAGTTCTTAAAAAGTTAATTCAATTTTGTACATTTCAGATTCCTTATAAAGATACAGCATCTAGTATAAAATCACAAGGCTCACCCAAACGTACTATTGGCATAACCGATCGTAAGAAACCATTTGCTAGGCCATTTAACAAAGGTCGCATAGAAAACACCACCATTCCAACAACCCCAAGAATGACCAGTCCAACACAAACTGATACCTCGACACTATTGCGCCAAAATCAAGAACTAAGGCAACGTCTTCAAGATGAAGCCTCAAATTACAGAAGACGCATCGACACGTACAAGACAGCCCAGCAGAATCAGGCCGCTCTCGTTGGTCGCCTTCAAGCGAAGGTTTTGCAATATAAACAGCGATGCACGGACCTAGAGGGCAAAATGCAAGAAACTGTTAAACCACCAAGTTCAAGTTATTCACCACCAAAGACCACACCATCTTCTGTACCAGTAATTTTATTTTCGTTTAATTATACTTGTTTT
The DNA here is from genome assembly GCA_963969385.1 of Philonicus albiceps. Lineage (NCBI taxonomy): Eukaryota > Metazoa > Arthropoda > Insecta > Diptera > Asilidae > Philonicus > Philonicus albiceps. The sequence goes on along the minus strand of OZ017776.1, from coordinate 7,450,346 downwards.
TTATTTAATACATTAACAACTATTGCAGTGCGCTTCTTCTGCTCCAATGGCATTGCCATCAGCATCTTCCCATTTGCACTCCGTTTCCTTGCCACCACCATGTACAGCGGTTATAGAGCCACCACCGTGTCGGGAATTTGTCCATCATGATGATTCCGATGAACTTTGTCGAAATTTAGAGGAGGAAAAAAATCGGTAAATTTACAATTCTTTACAATTGATTGTAAGATATCAAACTCTACTTGTAGTTGCGACCAACTAATGAACCAAAACACTGCCTTGAGACAACAACTGGAGGAATCTGCTCGTACTAATGAAGCACTTACAAATGATTTGCAAAAATTGACCAACGATTGGGCTAATTTGCGAGACGAGCTAATGTCGAAAGAAGATGAGTTTAAAGAAGAAGAGCAGGTATGTTCCTTTTAAATTTTCGTTTAATATACAAAAATTAAAATGTCTTTATTCTATAATAAATTGCCAAATAAATGGAAGAAGAAAAATGATTGATATAAAAAAATTAAAAAAGTATTTTAGTAGATGTTTGCATGACCAACGGTGGTATGGTCGGAGTTTAAAAAAATATTCAAAATTATGTTATTTTTGTTTTTAGTACACAATTCTGTCTAACCGTATTTGTTTCAAGCGGATTATTCTATTAACTTTTTAAGTAAAAGTTAAGAGAACTAAGCTATAATACGGTTTAAAAGTATATTTAATTTTAAAATTAGCAATTTGAAGTGGGTGTTAAATGGGATCAGTTCTAGCCAAATCTGCCAAAAATGTCGTAACTTGATGAGTGGCAGACGTCTAGCATCATATCGCTAGAAAAACTCGATCATCACGCCCCATTTAGAACCAAAAAGCTCGTCGCTTTTTGGAATCTTATGTGATGCCTTTAAAATTTCATGTGAGAATTATATTAAAAGAAAATTTAAAGCTTTATCTTTTAAGAGATTATAATTTACCCTTATCGTGAACCTTCCGGGTAATTTAATAGGCTTAATAACATTTATGCCAGATTGAGTGCGGGACAACATGTTTACATCTTTGTTAAACCATCAGTAGGTAGCCTTATAATAACAATCAGTCAGTAAGTGGTTTCGAACTTATAAATAGGTAGTGCATCTTTTCCGGAGGCATCAAATACTTGCTTCGCAGAGCGATAATTCTATGGAATATCCTTTAAAAACCCATTTTTTTTTATAACGCAGCAGCTGAGATAGAATAAATGATTTGTTAACCCTTAGTAGACTAGAAAACGTGCGTCCACTTACTGTTTATAAATTAAAATTTATAATTTATATATTTTATGGATTTAGGAAAATATAACTAAATCTAAACGATGTACAATGATTTCGATATTTCCAGGCATTTAACGACTACTACCATAACGAGCATAATCGTTTGTTAAAAATGTGGCGGGATGTTGTAAATGTGAAACGCTCCTTCAAGGACATGCAATCTTCGTTGAAAACAGAGCTCGGAAGAATGCGTGTTGAAGTAAACAGCGCTAACAGAGAATTATCCGGCGCTTGCAGTGGAGTTTTATTCAATGCGAAGCAAGTAGCCCGAGCTGGTGAACAACAGCAAATGCAAGCCGAGCGTGAAAGCAGCGATTTGAAGACTCAGATCGCTGCCCTTAAGGCTCAATACGACAATGCTAGACATGAGATAAATCAGAGGGACATGCGGCTGCAGGAGCTAATGCAGCAACTTAAGATGGTAGAAGACCGCTGTGCCCAAGCGGAGGGCCAAGCTATGCAAGCGGGCCGCCTTAACGATGAAGTTGAACGCCTGAATAACGCCCTTAGAGATATTGCACATGCGGTTGTTCAAGATTCAGAAACTTCTGGCACTGGGGAGGAAAATAGTGCTATTCAGCACATGCATCTTTCTCAGCCGGGGATGGTGCCACCACCGAAATCACCGAGACGTGGATCAAGAACATCTCAAGCATTTGCTGAAAGTACCATATCAGCAGTTCAGGCAGCATTGCATAAATATCAATTGTCTCTGCACGATTTCCAAGTTAAACTTCAAACTAGCAATGAAAATTTGCAGGCTACCAAAAAGCAACTTGAGTCTTCCGAACATACTAAAGAAATTTTAACTTCGAAAGTAACACAGTTAACAGAAAAGCTCGATCAGAGTAATTCACAACTATCGGAGTTATTCAAAGAACGTGATAGTTTGCAAAAGACATTGGATGGGCTACGTGGAGAAAAACAAAATGTTGAAAGAGGGAAAGCTGAGTTGAATAGTATTGTAAGTTTTTAAATCTATGATTGATAATGCGCTAATAATAATAATAATGTTCATATGTTTATTTAAGGTTGACAACTTAAGCTCAGATTACGAAAAGCTCCAAAACAGTCACGGAAGGCTTCAAAAGTATATTGATACTCTGGAGGAGGACAAAAAAGCATTAGAACTCGAAATTCAACGTATTTTGAAGGACAAAGATATCACTGAGATGAATTTAAGGTAAGAGGTTTCACATATCTAATTTTAGTAGTAAGACTATTCGTAATATTAGAAATTTTATTTTCCTTTGATAAGAACAATTGAAAAAATGTATTAGTGGACTTAATACTATTAATCGAATTTTTCGTATTACTGTCAAATCATTAGAGTAATGAGTTTGTAAGTTTGAATAAGAGTAATAAAATTAGTTTTGACGACTAAAGACGTTTATCACGCATGTGATTTTATTCGGTTATATACGTTTCGGAAGTGGATGGATAAGCTGAAACTATAGTAATATTGCATTTAATATTTACCAACTCGTTGTGGAAAAATAGATATTGAGTTGACTGGATTTGTGGGGATATAGCTCAGTGGTAGAGCATTCGACTGCAGATCGAGAGGTCCCCGGTTCAAACCCGGGTGTCCCCTTAGTTGTTTTTTGTAAATTGAAACATCATTGAAAAGAGGAATAATATTCATTTTATATCACTACTGATAGTAGATTTTGTGGTAGTATATAGGCTCCTGAAAATTATTTACTTAATATTACTTTATATAAATTTAGATCACCGATTTTGAAAAGGTTTTATAGTTTACATATTTATTTGTATATTTTTGTATTCTTGATTGCATCGGAATTCAAATTTGTACGATAGATATTAAGAAAAATAATAATAATAAAATAAAAATATATGACAAAACTTACTTGTTATAAAGTTTAGAATTTACTGAATAACGTCTGCGGCATTATTAGACCAAATATTCATATATTTTTTTTTCTCGAAACCCTGGTTAAAAAATGTGAAAATAATAAAAGCTAAAAATAACAAATAAATAAAAAGAAAACCAAAATAATAACGCACAGAAAGTTCCATATGTGCTTAGTTCCTGAGTGCATGAAAATAAGAAAGCAATTTGAGAATTCTAAGTTGTACATAAAATTCTAAATTATATATATACAAAAAATATTTTCGTCTACATAGCCACATTTATAACATAGAATAATAATATTCTTATTAAGATATATTATGGAAAAAAAAGAAACCGTTTGTTCGACCGTGACAGGACTCGAACCTGCAATCTTCGGATCCGAAGTCCGACGCCTTATCCATTAGGCCACACGGTCAGATACCAGATTACCCAGTCTTAATATTCAATTATACTACTAACCATTGTTATTTAACAGCATTTATTAATAGAAAATAAAGTAAATTTTAAGTATCCTGCACTATTTAAGCCAGGAGCATAGGATACTAGGCCTATATTATACAACTGAATCATACGCAATGAAAAGTATGATAAATAACAAATATTATAGTAAATAATAAGGTAAAGACAATGGTGTGGTAATTTAAGTCTAATAAACCTTCGATAAAATATGTATGTATGATGTATATTCAGTTTGATTTTAAGCGATAAAATTTAAGATTTTGTCATTGTACAAGTTTTGAAAGCTTAATAAAATCACAAGGCTAATCCAAAAGAGTAAGGGAGAAAAAAAACAACCTCTCCCGTGACAGTGCTTCGTACACTGCCGTGACCAGGATTCGAACCTGGGTTACTACGGCCACAACGTAGGGTCCTAACCACTAGACGATCACGGCTTCCAGAGGTGTGTGGGGAGCTGCTTTCGGAAACAATTTGATGCCCAAGAGTCGCTCGACAAGCATTACTTATAATTGTCTCTAATAGTTGAATTAATCGCTATTACAAACTCAACTAATTTGTACACAGCTTAATATAAAACAAAAGAAAACTATCTTTCTCATTCGGTTTTCTTCAAATTGCTAGTTTGTGCATATTCTCAACAAAACAAAAAAATATCAGAAGGGCATTTTTAAGCATAAGCCTGTATAAGTTCTCAACCGTTTCCAAAAAGTATATATTTTGTGATAATTGACAATAATCAAATAAAGTCAATTATTAGACAATATTATTAATTCATAATATAAATTTTCGATATTATTTAATTATTTCAGAGCAGAGGAGGATCGGAGTAGTCGTTTACGAGAAGAAACAATTTCCCTCCGTGAAGAACTTAATAAACTTTATTTAGCTCGTGATTTATTAGAACAACAAAGACTGGAATCCGACAATCTAATATCAGTACTAGAGAAGCAAAAGGCTGATCTAGAATTTGATCTTGATAAGCTCCTAATGGAAAGAGCTGATCTACAAAATCGTTACGAAAAAGTTGCCACATGCAATGATTCTGCTTCGGATGAAGTTAGAAAATTAAAGGATGCCATCCTAGAGATTGAAACAGAACGAAATAAATTGCGGTGTCAAGTAAACGATCATGCTGCTGATATAGCTTCTTTGAAAAAGGAACTTATTGCTGCTGAGCAAGTGAGATTAGATTTGGATTCGGAAAAATTAAATCTTAACGAAAGGCTCAAGTTCCTGGAGATGGAAAAGGAGAAAGTTGAACAGGAATTAGCTCATGTTTCCCGGGATAGAGGAGATTTACATAATCAACTCACGGCTGTTAATAGGAAGAAGGAGGCTATTAGTGAAGAATTGATGCGAACAAGACAACGACTAGAACAAGCTAACGAAACGAATAATCGACTTAATAGAAGTTTAGAGGAATTAGTTAAAGAAAACGAGGAACGACAAGTGGTAATTGAAGGCCATGAAAAAGAATTGCAGAGACTACAGGTAAATATTTTATTCTTTTATATACTTATTTGGATTTTTACTTAAGGAATATAAAATTATTCGATTCGATTTAACCTGCTTTGAAGGCATCTGTTAAAATTAGGAATTTATTTTATGATAGAAATTGGGTAATGTTTTTCATAGGAAACAAAAAGTCGCGTGCGTCGGCCGGGAATCGAACCCGGATCAACTGCTTGGAAGGCAACTATGCTAACCATTACACCACCGACGCCTCTGAATAAATGTTCTAGTATAAAGAAATTTTCGATAACAGTTCATTGCACTTTTAGGAAATTTTAGCTTCGTTACGAAGCGAGAAGGAGTCTCTTGAAGCAGTTCTTTTCGATACAAACACAACATTGGAAGCCACAGAGGAAAAACGAAATCAACTGGAACGCGAAGTTCAAGAACTTCTTGTTAAAGAAGAAGCCCTTAAAAACCAGGTGGCTAGATTAAATAAAGATTTGGATACGTGCAACAGACGAGCGCAAGAAACGAAAACGCAACTTATAAACTCTGCTAAAGCCCAAGAGGCTGAATTCTTACAAAAAATTGCGAACATGAAAGCTTCAGGGGAGGATAATATCAAAAAGTTAAATGAGGAAAAGGAAATGGTACGCAGCTCTCTAGAGAAGCGAATGCAACAGGCCTTACAGGCGTTGCAAGGTGCTAAGGACGAGGAAATTGATAAGTTGCATGAACGATTAGAAGCCCTCCAAGCCCACGTTGAAAGTTTGTGCCAACAGCACGAAGAAGCTATGATTCGGGCAGAGAACGAGAAACAGCAAGCGCTCTTAATGGGTAGGTTTTGAAAATAATAATTTAAATTTAATTTATCTTTAGGATGCGCAACTATATCATGAATCATTCATATTTTATTTATTGTTAAGAAATTTACATCGGTAGTTTTATAATTGGTTTTAGAAAAACTCCCATATCAAGAAATTAAATTTGAAAATTAGCTACTAATTCATGTTGGTATAAAAGGAAATTTAATTATTTTATAATTTCTAGCCCACAGAGATAAGCAAGCAATCAGCGAAAAACTTGAGGGAATTTCAAGAGAGCTCAAAATCGAAGTAGAAAACAGTGAGCGGTTACGTCGTGAAACTTCCGCAAAGGCTGAGAAGGACCGAAATTTAATAGCTCAGCTTAGGGATGAAATAGCTCAACTAAAATTGAGAGGAGAAGAACTGAAGTAATATGTCGCTTTAAATTAAATTAACCATTTTAAATGAATTTACCTTAAATTTATAGAACACATCTCGAAGGAGAAGTGAATAAGCTCGAACTACACTTGTCTTCCATGAAAGAAGAACGTGACGGTGCCTGTCGTCAAATTGATGAGCTTAAAATGGAAATCCGTCTCAAGGAAGATAGGGTTGAATCTCTAAATAATCAACTTCAGGATGCTCTTCGAAAATTGAAAGAAGGTTGATGAGAAATTATTAAAAATTCCTCTAAGGGTACAAATTTTCTGCTTCATTTCAGCCGAAGGCGGCATCGACTGTGCCCGAAAAGAAATAACTGATACACGTAGGGCGTTGGCTGATAGCAACATTGAACGTGACAAGTATGCAACAAGCAATAAGGAATTACGCGATCATATCAAACGCGTCGAGGGAGCAAAACGTGAACAAGCCCGCACGTTAGAAGAGGCTATTCAAAAGATTGCAAACTTGGAAGAGACTAAAGCCAGTTTAGACAACGAGAAGACTCGTCTTAGCACTCTATTGAAAGAAACTGAAGGTAACTTGGGTAAAACATCGCATGACCTGGGAGTGGCTAAGAACCACATTCAAAAGATGCAGATTGAGCTAACTCAGAAAGATTCGTGCGAAAAGGAACTCCAAGCACGACTACAGAATGAGATGGAAGAACGTGAAAGGGTAACACAAGAACTAAATCAAGCAAAGAAGCAGGTACATTTCCTATTGGTTCTGTTCTAATAAAAATTTTGGATTGTAATTTTTTCTTGAATTTCTAGCTTGCGGATCTGGATGCCAACCTCTGTGCCACTAGACAAGAGTTAGGCAGAGCAAGGTGCCATGCAAATCAAGAAGAGCAGCGTTGGCATTGTCGCGAACAAGAATTAATTGCACGCCTTGAAGAAGGTCGCGGTCGAGAAAAACGGCTTGAGGATCAGAAACATAATCTGGAAGTGTGTCTAGCGGATGCAACTCAACAAATTCAAGAACTCAAAGCACGACTCGGCGGTGCTGAGGGCAGGGTGCGAGCTCTCGATGAGCAACTAGCTGCAACAGAGGCATATAAGAAGGAAGTTGAGAATAAACTCACCTCTATCGCTCACACTTTAAGACGTATCGCTGGCATTCAGTTTGATGGATCAGTTAGCCTTTCCCACCGACTTCTGAGTCCATCGCGCCGATACAGTCCTGTGAGAGGAGGTTGTCCCCATGATTACGATAATCGAAGCATTTCAATTTGTCAAGATGCTCCTGTTGATGTTGATCCAGAACTAGTCCGGAAAGGAGTCCGCACTCTCATGCATCAGGTTGCTCAAATTGAAAGGGAAAAAGATGATTTTAAAATGCAGCTATGCACTGCCAAGAAACAACTTCAAGATGCTGCTGATGAGCATGGAAAAATGGATAACAAAATATCGAAACTAACTCAGCTTCTCAGAAATTGCCAAGAAGAAAAGAGTAATTTGGAAGCACAATTGAGTATGAAAACAGCTGCTCTCATGAGCACTGAAGAACAACTTAAAGATAAAACGAATGAAGCTACATCGCTTAGAGAGAAGGCCGCTAATCTAGAAATGCAACTAGCAGCTGGACAGGAGGAGAAAGGTCAATGCGAGGTATTTCTAGTTTCTTTACCTATGTTTTCAACACATAATTAAATATGCTTTCATTCAAAAGGAACGTTTAGAGAAATGCCGACAGCATGGATCGCGCTTGGAGACAGAAAAACGCCAGCTCCAAGAAGAGCTAGCTAAGGTTGAGGGTCGTGCTTCCAAACTCGATCTTCAGAGAGTCGCCCTAGAAGGAGATATAACTCGACTACAAATGGCTCTTACCGAAAAAGATAGCACTATAAGAGCTCTTCAGGAACGTTTGGACAATCAATCGAGGGCAGCAACGCAGCTGGAAGATCGCTGTATGTCTTTGAAGACCACTGTGGATCAACTAAAAGATCGTCTGCAGAAGGCAGCTCTTGTTGAAACCGAACTCCGGGGAGAGATAAACACTTTGAACAAGGAGCGCTCTGAACAGGGTCATTGCGTACAGGCCGGACAGGATAAGTTGAAGCAACTTCAAAAAACTTTGCAAACTGTTGAGAATGAGAAGAGAATTTTGGCAGAAAGGCTTGATGGGGCCCAGAATAACGTTAATGAATTAAGGCGCAATCAGCAAGCACAACAGGATGCTGTACAGCGGCTGCAAGAACAGGTCGCTGAACTAGAGGTACAGAGGTCATCTTTGGAGTCTCAGCTTCGCATAGCAAAATGGAATCAAGAGAATGCTGACCAAGGAGGCGGATCAACTGGCCCCGAAGAAGACCTTCAAAGGCAACTTGCTAATGCAAATCGCGAAAAGTCAGATTTGAAGAGCAAGATTGATTCCCTTAAGGACAAAATAAAGGATCTAGAATCCGAAAAGCCCAGTAAGTTCTCTGGCCGTATGCAGTTCGATAGATCTGAAAAGGGTCTCTACGGAGGAGAAGTGGATTCAAACAGAATGGAAACAGATAGTTACATGTCACGGAAAGGACAAATATTCAGCTGTGGGTTAGATCATGCCATGATCGAACATGAAAATCGCGATTTGAGAATGAAGGTGAGAAGGCTCGAGACCTTATTGGCTGAAAAAGAGGCCGAACTAGCCAGGGCAAAAGCAAGATTAGTAGAAAGTTCAAAATGTCTTTCTGGCGACTCTGACCGATATCGCAGTGCCCAAATGCATGCAGAAAAGCTGCTCGATGCCAGAGAGCAGGCACATCGACAACAAGTCCTTAGATTAGAAAATCAGGTTCGTATTACACTATATGTATAATACTTTTTTGTTTTTGCAAAACAATCCCTTTATTTTTTACCAGATTTCTATGCTAAGAGAACAGCTCGCTCAAGAAGCAAAACGTCGCCAACAGTACATTTTGCGCAGCTCTCGTGCGAATCGAGAAATGCAGCATTTGCGACACACTCTTGGAGATTCTTTAAGGCACGTTTCGCAGGATCCCCTTGACCCAGCTCTTTTAGAAAACGAAACCAGAAGGTACCAGAAATTTATATTCGTATACAAAATAAGGAATTAAGAAGTGATTTTAATTTTAGATTGGATACAGCAGTCTCAATGAGTTTACCGCCCTCTTCTTGCCATGACTATGATCATAGCATAAGTCCAAGGAAATAAGTAGAAAATCAGAATGTAATTGATGCTAGTCAACTGGAGACAGTCAAGAAATAGATATGCAAAAAAAATAGCTTTCAGTATCGACACTGCCATTATTAAGTTAGTTACAAAAACACCTCTTATTTAAAAAAAAATAATAATATTAAACTTATACCTTAGGGACTATTTAGGAACATTTTTCATCCTATTGGAGAATTTTTATTTATATTTTGAAAATCTTATAGTGAAAACTCATATAGTTGCAGATAAAGAGATATCTGTCCCTTGTTCCTGAAAATATTTCGATTCCTCGCAGTTAAATATATCCAATCAATGTTCCCACTGTATTTAGATTTTATTATTAGAGAAAGGAACCCTCACAACATAGAAATAAACTTCAAAACCTTTGTCACTGAGGTGCCGAACTTGGTAGAGTAGTTACGTGAAACCTAAAAGTTTTCTGCTTTGCACTGTCTTTTTGCTAAGACAATGATATAATTTGCTGCAAAGAATAGAAAATAGGTGAAAAAAAGAGCAATGGAAAGAGATTTATATCATTGGCTGTAGTTTGATATTTTAGTCACACTATTTTATATAATTTAAATCTTTAAGTAAATTTATTTTAATCTAGAGCTGCGCCTGTTCTTCTTAAGAAAGAATCATTGGCCGCAGCTTTGTGTGCACGAACCAATTTTGGAGATTTCTCATAAATTTAGGCAAATGTTTTGAAGATTATCACTAATTACTTTCGAGCGAATACCAATAAACTATTTTATTCATAACGAGGTAACGTTTAAGCATTTAAAGTTGAAAATGAATCTGAAAAATAAATAAATTATCTACACACTTTAAAAGATCCTTTTAATCTCTCCCTGAATAGTGTTCTCTGTTTTACCAGCTAAATTATGAATATAACAAAGGTAATGTGAAGTTTCTTTATTCGGCTAATATGTTTTTACAACATTATTTGCTTAACAATTGCTCTAATTTTTTAACTACAAGTTCCATGTTCGCCTTCTGTTTGCTTAATTTTGAAACTTCACCAGCAATTGCATACAAAACTTTCTTCTTTCCGGCTTTGTAATGTTGCACTGCTTTCTCGTTGCGTGATATACAGGTGAGGCATAAGTTTTCTATTTCCGCTAGATCATTTATTTGTTTCAAATTTTTCTTCTCAATTATCTGAAAATATTTATAATTTTAGCAACTGAAAACCAATAAGAAATTAATCATACTTTGGTCACTGATATTTCGTCGCTAGTTTGTATTTCGTTCAAAATCAGCCGTGCAGCTTGTAAGTTAATATCTTCCTTTTGGAGATAGTCTATTATTTCGCAGAGTTGATCACTCGTTACTTTACTGCAATTACCACAAATTGTGTTTATCCATAAATCTGTATATTACTCATTTACTTACCAATCTTCAACGCTGACATTATTTTTGTTGCATAGCGAGATTAAATCGTTTATTAGAAAATTTGCAACCGTTTTTACGGGAGCGTTAGAATTTTTTTGTAGAACTCCTTCAAAATATTCTAAAAGTGTTGGCTCATTCTGAAATTATATCGTTGCATAAAGATAAAAACTAAAAAATAAAAATAAAATAACTTACAACTAGAACAATTGCATTCTCTTCAGAAAGTTTCATTTCATCAGTAAGACGTTGTCTCGTCTGGCCAGGTAATTCTGGGATACTTTTCCTAATGTTATCAACTTTTATAAGCCCTTTAAATTTACTAAGCCCGGTGTCGACATGCAGAGGTGGAAGATTCGGCTCAGGCATGAATCTGTAATCCTGTTGGACTTCTTTATCTCGCATTGCAATTGTTTTTTTTGATACTGCATCCCAAGAGCGAGTTTCATTGAATATTACTCCACCGGCATCAAGAATATCTCTTTGGCGTATTATTTCATAAGCAATTGCTTGGGCAACCGCTCGAACTGAACCGATGTTCTTAATTTCAGTTCGGGTGCCTAAAGGTTCACCCTCCTTATGGAGTGATACGTTAGCATCGACACGAAGTGCACCCTCTAAAGGAAATTTTATTAATGATATGCATATGCAATTTCGTAATTTTAATAATACTTTTAAAAATACATATTTCCCAAATTTATCTCAATTAATATGACTTGATTTTGAGTTGTTTACGCTATGTAAAATGCCTACCGATTTAAATTTAATACAATTGAGCCAAATTAGATGTTTGCACATTGCTCTCAATAAAAATTCCAGCTTAGCAGTTTAATCTCGTTAAATTAAAGAACGTCACGACACTCCTTAGCCGTGATCGTCTAGTGGTTAGGACCCTACGTTGTGGCCGTAGTAACCCAGGTTCGAATCCTGGTCACGGCAGTGTACAAAGCACTGTCACGGGTGAGATGTCGCTTTTTTACTTTTAAATATAAATTTAAAGATTTTCATTCTTTTCAATCTGTCCGCACTCCCCCAATAACACCTTGCATATATAAATTTAACATTCTCCCCTATCCCAACGAGTTTAAATATTGAACAAATCTTTTTGCAATTTAAACCACAATACGCTTTTAATTTTAACAACTAAATTATGAGATGTATATTTTTATTTTTCTTAAGTACGAGTATAAACAAATGAATTTTTAATACATATATAGTTTTTATATCACAAGTAAAATTTAAAATTAATTAGTTAATTAAAAATTATACGGTTATAGTAATAAATAAATGCTACACTGAATAATCTGATTCTTTAAGATTTCATCATTCCTAAAATGTTTCAGTTTCTCAATTTATTCAAGCAAAATAAAAGTTAAAAAATCTTACTTTAAAAAATAAAATTGTTTTCTCCATCCAAAGTTAGAAATCATTTCACAGCTTTAAGGAATATTTTCTGATCTATTATTAAATTATTATTACCTACGAAATATTAGGCAGAAATTGATTTTCACACACTTTATATCCTACAGTTCTCTACTGCAACCGAGGATGTGAGTCACGTCTTTTGAAGTGGGCATATGGTATACCCAAGATATCCCCTCAAAATCTCTAATATTACTCAATCAATTAATGTAGAATTTAGCAAAATTATTTAACGCGGGTTTCTTTTAGAAGATACGTTTAAAAAAGCAGGGTACTCAGAAATTGTATTTCTTATTAATTACTAAGGACGTAAAGAAAGATTTACGTTTGATTTTTGCCGTCATCCAAAAGAAACCATCTTACCTTCCATGCGGCACGAACATGTTTCCAATCGCTTCATTATTAGCGATAATTCCTTTACCAAAGCAGCAGCTTCCTCTCCGTCTGAGAGACCAGGATCAAACACCAACTCCATTAAGGGAGCTCCAGCCCGATTCAAGTCCACTAAACTCCTAGACGTAAGAAGAACAACGCATGTTTTTATAAATTCCGTATTAAGTTGTATTTTGCATATTACCTTCGAGCTTCGTAATCGTGCAAAGATTTCCCACTGTCTTGCTCTAGTTGCAGTTGTTGCAGTCGGATGGACTTTACGTAAGGCTTTTTCGTTACTCCCGGTACGAAGACAGGAAAATCCAGTACACCGTTTATAGCCAAAGGCATCCTTTGCTGGGTTATTTGATACCCTGCCTGTAGATCTTTGTAAAACACATTAAAACAGTCAATTTATACCCACCGGCAAGTCGGCGTAGAAGTAGTGTTTTCGGTCGAAAATTGAGACTTCATTTACGTGACAACGCAAAGCTAATGCGGTTTTTATTCCTGCTTCCACGCATCTTTTATTTAACACCTTTAAAACAATATAATTTTCACATTTAAATGTTAAATAGTGTTCCGTTTTTGTAACTTACTGGAAGCGTTCCCGGAATTGAAGCATCAAAAAGTGAAACGCAGGAGTTTAAAGGAGCGCCAAAGGTATTTCTGCTTCCTGAGAATAATTTTGACTTTGAGGTTATTTGTGCGTGTATTTCGAGACCTACAACACTTTTCCATTTCCTTAAATAAAAAGTTTTTCATAGTTGTTGCAAATTTAGGTTATTCAGATTTCTTACGTTTTACTGGCAAAGGTTCTAGATATCTGCTGATTGCCAGCACATTTCAGTCGATTCGAACGAAATATAATTAATTTTTGAAAAGAAGTCATTTAAAAGGAGAATATTACTCTAAAATCTTTAATTTTATATTGCATGAGCGGAAAATCTAATCCCTTCCGGACGAATGTCGGAATTGTCAAAATATGTAAACAACTTTTCGATTACAGAAAGGATTTTCAAGGTCAGTTCGATATGACATTTCGACGTGTTCAGAAAATTGTCGGTTACTCAAATAATAATCAGTTTTTAAAAGAAAACTAATTTGCAATACCTGCATATTATGAGTATAATGCACTGAACAAAAGCTATGTAAATTAAAATAAAACACTCCAATGGAAACGGTGTTAAAATTATTATCCGTTTACAATATCGAAAGCAGCACAATCCACTCAAGTTGCGCTTGGGAGTTCATTGGACAAAATTAGCTTCTTCCCCACACCCCGAATTCGAGTAAATCAACTTCACACCAGCTGAAGAGCGGACAACGGTGCGGGAAAATGGATAGAAGTTTGGTTTTCACTTTCTAATTGCAAAAGGAAATTCTCGTGTATCCGCGCACCGGAATAAATCGCATGGGAATGAATAATTCGGGGCAGAACATTGTAATCGTGTAAAAAGTTTTGCAATATTTTCACAAAAATATGATAATAAGGAGAACGAAGAAAGTGCGTAGAAAAAATCTAGTGATAATTTCGGCGAAGGCGGCAGAGAATGGATGTAGAAAAGCTTTTCAACGCTCTTGAATCGAACAACACCGCAGAGTATGAGGAGGCGAAGAAGACACTTGCCGAATTTTTCATCCAAAGTAAAAATCCATTGTTTTATTTCCCATTTTGTACATTGTTCCCCGTTTTTCCTCCGCGGGGGAAGGGCTGTGAACCGTTTATCCAAAGCTGGTTAAAAAAAAAAAAAAAAAAAGAAAAAAAAAATCGATCGGACGACTAATTTTTGCTTATCTCGGGCCAGTGCGGGGACTTGCGAGCGGACTTTTGACAGGTTTGCTTTTATAACCTAAACCCCCACAGCTGTTCTGAGCCTGTGCCCCTGGCTGTTCTTTGTCGCCGGAGATATTCGGATTTTCGCCAAAAATGTTTCTCTGACTGATGCTAATTAAGACGGGCATTTTGCCCTGTTGTTTTTTTTTCTCCTTGCAGCCGGTAAGTTTCGGCGGTTGGAGATTCGCACGACGAGCAGAATTATGTAAAAAAGTACAGCTGCTGCTCTTCTCGGCGTTGAGTTTTTTTTTTTTTTTTCTCGCCACAAGTTCGGGGTTCGGGTACACGTATGCTGGTCTCTGTGCGCAATTATTTCATTTATTTGCCGGTGCGCCCTGTCCGGTAAAAAAGCCGGCAGTTCATCCCTCTCCCCCGCCAGCGATTGTTACCTGCGCTTATCTCGCCGGGCCGGACGCCGGCTGCTAGATGACTTTGAGCCTTTCCCGCCGCTGGGTGCCTTTTTGAATGGCCGAGCCGAGTCTATTAACAAAAATGCAATTTCTATTAACATCGCAAAATGAGCCGGTCTTTTCTCTATGACCATTCAATTACATTTTTTGAAGCTGGTGAAATGGTGGGATGTAGCCATATTTATATAGGTGCACAATTTTACTTTATTTAGAAACAAATCCTTCACAAGCGACAACTTTTTTCAAGAAATCGGTAAAGTGCGAGACTTCAAGAATAACGTAACAGGGAATGGTGCGATGGTGGTAATTCGATATTTTGGCCTGGTAAAAACAGGAAAATTATTTTAAAATATTGATCGCAGTTCGTTTTCAAGGTCGTAAAATAACAACTTTGGATAGGGTGAATGCACCAATTTGCGCCCTTTAAACAAATGCCATCACTATGAAGAAGGCTTGAATAGAGTTTATATTTAAAATCAAGGATTAAATGTTTATAACACAATAGTTAGATATGCATTCATCTGTTAATATAAATCAAAAACTTAAAATATTTATGTTGTTCCCATAAAAAATACAAATAGCAATGCATACGAAAAACATCAATCCCATCCATCCAGGAGAACAATAATGAAATTATTTTAACAGTACTACTTTTTAAGTAGTTTGGTTAATTTCGAATTAATATATCATTTAAAGAAAATATGTAATAAGCATAACATTTTTATCCTAAAACTATTTTAATTGATCCTTTATATAGCAATCTTGTTAGACTAGTTAAAGACGAGAAAAGGAGTTATATCCTGAAAATATAGGCTAATTTTTATTAAGGGTTCTAAAATAGCGAGTCCTAGATTATGATCAACAATTTTAAGTTTCAAGGAATTTCTATGTAAATTGGTGTTTGAGAATTTTCGTGAATACTGATTGTGTGAATCCGTTTTCGAAATTCAAGATCATGGAACACTTTTTTTTTTTGAAAATTAACAAGTTTAAGTAAAAATTAGTACTCATTGCAATTTGAGGCTACTGATTTTAAAACTAATATCGAAATTTAAAAATTTGATCTAATAATGCGGCTTAAATTTGATTTCTAAATTAAGAGTTTTCCATGAAATTATAATCGAGGAAGAAGAGTAGTCGATTTGGTATTTAAAACAGAATTTAGAAAATTAAAATTGATAAATCTAACATGGCGAAATTAGTTTGTAACGATTCAAAATTACATTATTTTTGGGAATAATTTTCTGTTGTAATTTTTTATATTGCTAATGAAGTTTTATTTAATAGTTAAGTTTATATTCATATTGTTCACTATATCTAGTACCAATAAATATATTTTTATTTTTCTTAAATGCTGTGTAAATAAAAGTACATAAATTTGAATAACTATATTACAAAATTTGTTTAGATTTTCAATAAGACCGTAGTTGTGGATAACTTCGAAATTTAGCAGAATAAGGATTATTTGGACTAGCTTCCATATTACATTCATAAATTTTAGGATATCTTAATCGACTCCTAAAGTGGTATTTTTTAATTTTACGACATTAAAAAAGATTAAGTGGACGCGAATTTTTAGTCTGCTGTTCTAATATTTGAAACATTATTAGCTATTCAAGGTAAGGGAGCAAATAAATTTGATATATTTTTTCTACAATCGAAAAATAGGTATACCTTATAACCATATCAATAAAATTCTTCCGTGCACTGCAAATTCGTTGGCAAAAATGTCTTATTCAATTTTTGAAAAAAAGAATGAAATAAAATATAAAAATATAGTTGAAAAGTGATCATAATGAGACTGAAATTGTACATGAAAAATTAATTGTAGTGTTTTTCTGCAACTGAAATATTTTGAGTTGTATAGATAAATTAAACAAAAATTGCAAGCTTTTATTTTAGCCACGAGGTCTTATAAGAATCAATTTATACTTTTCAACAATTTTATTCTTTTACCAAACTTAACGGAATAAGCCTTCCTGTAATTTAATAATTAACGTAATAATGGAACTTAGTGGTGATGCTGTAAATTAATTATGGTGTTACTTTTAAATAAAAGGTTCGATTTTAGCTGAATTAAAAATAAAAATTTATATTCTCAGATAAAGAGCAATGGCTGATGCAGGGTATGATGGAGTACTACCTAAGAACAAATTCGGTGAGAATTATAGAGGTTATAGTAAAAGTGCAAACTCCCCACGATGTTTATGTTTTTGATCGACTTTCCGAATGGCTTCGAGGTCCGAATCGAGTTCCAGCCCTAACACTTTTCGGTTTTATCATACGCAAGCACCCAACTTGGCTATATAAAGTGGCCAAGCATAAGTTGATTAAAGATATTCTTAAACTATTACAGGTATGCATAAAAAGTCTGAACTCAAGGAAACTTATAATTATTTAATTTATTTGCTTATTTTTTTTTTCTACAGACCGAGAAAGAAATAGTTCCGCTAATGAGTGCGTTGTTATGTGTAATTACCCTTCTTCCAATAATTCCATCATTTCCATCATTGGTACCGAATTTTTTGCCCGATCTATTCGATGTTTTCAGTCACTTAGCTTCGTGGAATTGCCAAAATCCAAATAAATTATCTGAAAACCAACTGATTCATTTACAAATTGGCCTATGTATGCTCTTTAATCGTCTCTATGGCATGTACCCTTGCCATTTTGTAACATATTTAAGAGATTTTATTGTAAAGGAAAAAGGTGCAATTTTTCAACATACTATAAAGCCGCTCCTTGAAACTGTTCGGATGCATCCGATGCTGGTAACCGCCACAAAAGAAACTGAAATCAATAATGTCCGATGGAAGGAAATGGAGCCCCATGATGTGGTTGTTGAGTGCGCTAAATTGACTTTGGAGTATTGCCAGGCAAGTTTATATTATCTTTATCTGATGTTAAGTACCCCCTTTTAAATTTATTATAAGGGGCTAGATGCGTTCCTAACTTTATAATATAAATTTTTGATTTGATTTTGATGGACTACTATTTTTAGAATGTTAATTTTAGTTTAATAAAAAGTAATAGTTTTGTTCTTGAAATATAAATTTAAAAATATTTACTGTTGCCAAAAGCTTCTAAAATTCAAAAAGTCAATATTTATTCTAGAGCATAAAATGAAATCAATCTTCGTGGACGTTTCTTCCACTATGGTATATTAGGGTATTATAGGGGCCACGAATAATTATTTGCATTCAAAAACAATTAAATTTTGAAATAAATTATTAAAAAATGCCAACTGTTGAAATTTTGCCGGATATGCAAAAAGTTCCAACAGATCTTGGATTCCGGCCTATTAGAAAAAGCCGTAAAAATGAAATTAAAATATAACAGTTCAAGCAGGCTTTTACAAAATTGTTGCTTCATTACCTTCACATATAACTCTACAACATTACAACTACATTATTTCAGGAGAGTTCGGATTGTGTTGCTACTCTGCGGACGCAAGAATCCTTTATGGTTGATACTCCAGGAGCAGTGCAGCTTAAAGCATCCTCTCCGTTTTACTCCATTACACAAGGAGTGAAAAGCACCGATTTACAGAAGATCGAAAGTATTTGGAGTCCAAGTATTGAAATATTATCTACTCCGCCACCTGCAGGAACAGTTCCTCATACACCGACTCCAAGCTACGGAGTCCCAGTGGTTGCAAATCCCAGTTCCATACTAGGAGTAACTGGTGCGTCTCCGCCAGAAGCGGCAGTAGAAGCGACCCCAGAAACAACACCTATGAAAGATATTATTTTGAGGAAAGCTTCTGCTGTTAATTCGTCAGCGGTGCGACCAGTATTGACCTCGAGTCAACCCTCTTCTCCAATGCGAAAAGATCATGCCTTCAATTTTCCGGAAGCAAAAAATAAAATTTATATGCAAATGGTCTATGATCGGAACCAGGCTCAGCTATATTCTATTGGTAGATCTAACTCAGCTGAGGGGCCGCGACATGGGCAAAGTGCACAAACTGCTCCGTTAAATTTACATGATTTACAATTATCTACGAACTTCTTAAAATCAGAACCGATTCAATGTCTTGATTCTCCGACGTGCCCCACAATGAGTACTCAAGAAGATCAGGAGGTTACAGAGCTAACAAGCCAACAAATGGGACCCCACCATTCAGACACTTTACAAGATATTTCGAATGAATCCGAAGAATGCGATGATGCCGAGAGATCGCCTTGTTCGGCGGGTGGATTGCATGTACCCACCAACAGGTCTATGCGCATTCTTGCAGAATCAAGTGGAATAGAATGGCTAGGAGGAATTAAGAGAAATAGAATGACTAGCTATTGCCACAACGACACTAGTTGCTATCTAAGCTACGGCACGAGTCCTGCTGACGCAGGTATAGAAAGTTATGCTTCAGCTGCACAAAGTGCGAAAATGGAGCGGGCAAAATCTTGGCCTACCATAGACCGACGGATGTCTTTGGAAGAGAGTACCGAAATGGAAAATACTGTAAGTCAGCAGAATCAATATCTTGTTCAGGCAAATGGGGATTCTAGCAGTCCTTCTGGCGATGATGCTATGTCTGCAGCAACGCATTTTAAGAGACTGCAACAAAAACGGGAGCGGAATGCTGTACCGGTGCAAAGGTTTGATTTGAAAAATCGAACGTATAAAACAACGTGCTCTACGCAAACTGTCCAACAATGGCCCCAGATATACGAATATAATCTCCTTGAAATCTTCACAGAAGACAATAAAATTCGCAACATTTCAAGTACAAACGTTCTAAAGCCATTTGAAGTCCTTGAGCGGTATATTGAAGGCACTATTAAGATGAAACAATCGGCGGAATCCAAAAATCGTGATGAAGGCCTGAAGGATCAAATCCATTTGCTATACTTGCAGTTGCAATATGAGCGCTATCGCCGAGAAATACACGCGGAAAGAAACAGGCGTCTTTTAGGAAAAAGTCGTGCAATAAGATCCCTGGAGATGGACAATGAAAGGCTTAACGATCAGTTAGTCAATCTTCAGAACGAGTGTCAAGCACTTACTATACAATTGAATTCCTCGCGGAAGGCATTTAATGAACGTGAACAGGAGCTTTCTAAGGAAGTCAACATCTGGAAGTGCAGGTATCAAACCGAAATGGAGGACAACAAGCAGCTGCGAGCTAATATCGAAAATCTGCAGCGCCGACTGAATGAGGAAATTAAAAGTAGGAAAGAGGCAAACTACGATATTGAGGCACTTCGAGGTGAACTGTTCGATATGAGCAATCAAATGCAACAGGCTCAGAATCATGCTGAACTGGGATTGCATTATAAGCAAGAATTATCTAAATTAGAATTGGAATTTATGGTGATGGGGGAGAACCAAATAAAATGTCGCGACAAGTTAAATGAATTCGGTGTGTTGGCAGGAAAGGAGGAGGAGCTCCAGCAACTTCAAAAAGTTTACAATGACGAGATTAGAGGTTTGTATTAGCAACAGCATATAACTCTAGTAAGTAATTTTTCATAAATTATACAGAGCTTCGTACAAGCCTTGACGATAAATCCGCCCAGTTGGAAAGCGCTAAGCATCGCCTGAGTGAACTCCAAACTCAGCTTGCCAATAAAGAAGTTATGTTTACGGATCAAAAGCGTTTGTCTAAATCCGTCAAGGACGAGTATGAAGAAAAGTTCAAAGTAAGCCCTTCTGATAATTTTTCAGTTGTATATTTAAATGGATCATTTTAGGCTCTCAATAACAAATACGAAATTCAAAAAGCCATCATTCTCCAAATGGAAGAGCAGATATCAGAACTTTCAAAGAGCCAGCTTTCAGCTGCAGCAAGCACTCCTGAGTCATCTGAAAGAATAGGTAAATAGGGGATTTTCGTATTCTTTGGTGTGAAAACGTACGTTTGTTCTTATATATGGTCCGAAAGCTTTAAATGGACTTTCCTAGAAGGAAAGCAATCCAATTTGTGGTTCTTTAGCGCCCAGTTTTAAATTTTTTGAATATTGCCTAAACCGAAAATTAACTTTTCAACTATTATTTGCATGTTTCCAGACCTGCCCACTTCAATGGATTATAATTCACCACTGTCGGCATCATTAGCATCAAGCGAAGGTTTATCTTCAAGTTTACGTTCTGTCTCAGAACTCCGCAACCTCCAGGCATTAGTAGTAGAGCCGAACACTGCCAGCGGAAACACAACAGCAACCACATCGGCAACAATGTCATCAGCATCCACAGCGAATGCACCGCACGTTTTCTCGAATGTCACAGTCACTTCGTCTAGTTCGGCCAGAAGAGGATCCAACACCCAACAATTTACTTATCAGCAGAGTACGACAACCAAAACAGCTGCGAAAAGTTCCGCAATTGCGGTCTCATCTGTATCCTCCACCGCCAGCAGCAGCCGCCAAACGGCCCCATCGCTTGATATTCCTCTCCCAGGACCAAATCAGCATCATTCTCACCTACGGCATAATTATTCAACTCATCATTGATAGAAGTTTTTGAACATTTTATATTATTTATATGTTTCAAACAGAAAATAGACACGACTTATAGAAGTCGACATTTATAAAACTCCTCCCCTCTGTAACTGCTTTGAATTGTTTATAAAAATTTTATTTTTCGTTACTTTTGTTATATAGATATTTGTTTTTGTCAAAAATAAAAAAAAAATAATTTCTTGTTGGGCCTTAAAACTTCAATTTTAAAAGAAAAGTTAAACTATGAAAATAAACGCAAAATATATTTGAGGATAAATAAAATAGAAAATAAACATGCAAAGGCAGTTTTCATTTTATCTCCCGTGATTTCATCGGTGAAATATTCTATCACTATGCAAAATTACCAGCGCATATCTTATTATTTTTTTGTTATAAAGAATCGCACTTTGTGCTGGGGCAGATTATCGAAAATTATTTCCTTTAAACTTTAAAGTAGTAATAATAATGTTTTCGATGAAAATTAATGAAAGATTCTAAAGATTTTTAAATTATCAGGTCTTAATGCATTGTTTTATAGGTAAATTCGGTATGGCTATTCCAGCAATCATTTTATGCACTAATTTTGTTCTAGATCTTTTGGAGGATAATTTCTATACTTTATAGGGGAGATAAAAGCCGAAAATGGCATTAATCCATAATTGCTGTATCACTCTTCACCTAACTCTAATTTATGACCAAATTACGCTCAGAAGCAATATAATAATTGCTATTAAAATGATTTAGCACACCTGTTGGATGCATTCAATTAATCATGCTGAGCCATCGTCACTTGAACTTGTTTTATTCCTGCAACTCCATCACCAATCAGTGGCTGGGTGGTCGGTCGGTCGGTCTTGTTTCAAACAGCAATTTTGCACGTTTTGTAAGCTATGCATCGAACAGCCGCGCTTAGCATCACAAGTTAAGCGTATGTCTAGCATGCTGAGAAATAGATTCCTTGGTGTTCGGCTAAGAAGCAACAAAATTTCTTCTTCTTCAAAAGCTATTACGTAAACAACAACAAATCGTTAAATTTTGTACACATTTTAGACAAGCAACCAGCAGCATTCGAGCACACCGGAGGGCATAAAGTGAGCTCATGACGTAGATTTACATTAATGGGAAATTTTACGATACCACGCGAATTTCGCTGGCCATGGGATGGGCATGAGTCGGTAAAACCCATATAACCTACCTATCCAGAATAAAAAAAAAAAAAAACTTCAATTGGTGCTTGTGATGTGCCACAAGAGTTTTAATCGTCAGCAGATGAGAATCCATCAGAATGATTCCCTAAAAAAAAAATTATAACTGCTGCCCCACACGACGATAATTCATTTTGTTTAAACTTGCAGGAAAGTGTCTAAATACTAGGAAGGATTGTTTTTTTTAAATACACCTAATTGCACTATATCTTGCTTTAGTACATACTGAACAAGCATAAGACTTAAACATTTTGGCGTCATAACGAAGCTGGAAATGTTAGGTTCTTAGGTTTAAGCACATTTGTTAATTTTTACAGGTATTTATCGATACACTCAAACATTTTGCTTAATTACCTTATAAGGTTCTATTATTCCTAGCATGTGAACCACCGTAGAAATATTAAAACACTACTTACCAACTTCCTCTCCTCTTCTCGATTCAAAACTCATGTAAAATTATATGTAACTAGTTATTCTAAAACCCATCTCAACTAACCAAATTAATTAAGCCAAATTAAAAGTCTATGGTATCTCGTTTTCTTGAAATAACATAAATTAGATATTATATAAACACAATTTTCTTTATTGCTGTGAGTAATATGTGACCTATAGAAGCAAAAAAAAAACGTTGGCATTTGAAAAAATTTAAAAACCCAACTAAACTGGTAAAAAAAGGTATAAAAGAACGCTTATGGCGAGAGTTCGGTATTTTTAAACTTTCCCTAAGAATAACTCGAATAATTTGAGTGCTAAAGTACTCAAACTTAAATCACTCAAGTTTGTTCACCCTGATTTGGACTGAGAGTTTGAGTCAGGGAATTTCTTTTAGCAATTCTAGTCTACTACATTTAATCCGTTGTTTTGAATTTGTGAATTCTAAATAATTTATAATAAAACCCGATAATCAAACTGTTCAAAGAAGCACACTATATGAAAATTAAAAATTGGAATATTTACTAAACAATTTTTTGTTTCGGAACCAACTGTAGGCCTCAAACGAAAGAGTTTATCCGACCAAGAAAAAAACCTTCTACAAAGCTACATTAGCTAAATATTTAATTTCGCCCTCGCTTGGAAGACACATATGCCGACGAACATTTTGTACCAAAAATGTTGTATTTCAGCAGAATTAAGATGATAGAAGAAATTAATTGAATATCTGCTTCAATTACCTCTTTAAGTAACGATGGAAAAAATTCATAAAGAACTTACGTATCTGCTTTTAAGGTTAAATTTTCGTTTGTAAAAAGCTTAAGCTACCTACTTAGAAAAGTTGGGGGATTTTTTAAATGAGATAAATTTTTTAAACAGAAGTCTTTTGTTGCGGGTGAAAGAAAAATTAAAATGTTAGATAATTTTTAAGAACTCACTGTTAAAGTGATTGAGCGATATTTTGGATGAATTCTTCGAAATTCAAATCATATGCGCAAAATATGATTATTATTATTTTTTTAATGTTAGGAAATGATGACACCTCTTAAGGAGGTTGGATATTAAGACTGTGAGCTCCGAGAAAACGAATTTCAATATTCCAGGCGGCCAAGACCCAATAACGATATATCCCTAAATGTTAAATTAAAAGTTCATTTACTTATTTATTGTATTTTGTTTATTGCTTAATCACGCCTAAACGCTTAATTTTATGTTTTCCATATTTTGTAAATAGGCAACCTTTTGTTTGGATAAATTATCAGGCCCAACATACTCGATGCCGATCAACAAGTTTAAACTTTAGGCTATTATCATGGAAGTTGGTCCAGTTGTTTTTAGAAAAGGAACTATTTTTGAATTTACTATTCAATTTGGTAAACAACACTTAATAAGTTAATGGTATTATAAAAATATATAATTATAATTGCGTTCTCGAAAACTGCTCTAATGATTTGAATAAAATAGACAATATAGAAGTTTTCAGGATTGAAAAACTAATCTAGCTAAGTCTCACCTCTGGGAAAATTCGTTTTCTGCAAGTTTTCACAAGCCGAATTTTGAAAATTATAAATGGCAGATACGAAATGATAGCTTTTAGATTTTAAAGTTGATTAAAGTTTTACAAAAACCGGTACGAGAAAAGCTTTGGTTTCCTTGATTTCAAATTTCACGATCCTATACTGAGCGATGTTCGCTGAAATGATTTTTATGAATTTTACAAAATAATCATCTTTGGGGAAATTCACAATTAATTAGATGATGACAATCTCTCAAATTGTATACTTCATAGTAAATTATGTGGTACTATACGAGTACACTATACCTAGTTTGAATTCGTGTTAAATAGCGTCCAATTTAGCCGGAATAAGTTTTGAAAGAAAAGTATAGTTCTATATCACATTTAAAGCAGTTAGTAACATTCTAACTCAGGTCTAAGCATGTTCTAAATATATATTCGATATGCTAAATCGAAGCATTCGGAAGGTCTCTTGTACACCAGGTGAAGCCGAGTAATGCGTTCGTTACAAAATAATCGCATTCGTATTTTAGAACGACTTAAAGACCCTCAGATCGAATCCCCCCACCTTGTTTTTAGTATGTGAGCCACATTTGGGCAAAACCAAGGAGACTAATTGCAAATCGAGGGACGTCGATTACATCGACATTCCACACCTTAATGAGCAGACCGGAGAGTAGTTAATAAAGCTATAATTAAGACAAATGTGCTAAAATCGAGTTGCATGTGTGGTCCTCAGCATTCTGTGCTGGCATTTTGGGCGAAAAAATGCGTGCAGCGACATTCCGCGTCCGCAGGTTGCTCATTGCGGCTGAAACTGGCCGCCGTCCGCCCGCTTGTTTATATCTTTCAGCCGCAGCGCAGGTACGAAGAACTCGCCTGAGGGTTCCGTGCATAAAAACTGGGTGCGCTGCGCTAACGTAAGTTTTGGTCATTTCTTTTTCTGGGGCTAATCATTCAATCGTGCCCTCGCATTGCTCGGATGCCGTTGACGCTCGAATAGAATAAGGACACTAATCAGGGCGTCCCAAATTGGCTAGCAGACCAGCAGAATTGGCGACAAAAATCCTTACAAAAACCCAATCCCAGATTTCAAAGGTGTTGGGACGTGCATGTGCCCGAGATTTAAGTGGCGAACATTTTAGAAGAAATCCACAAAAATGCCTGTTTTGATTAGACCCTTGCCGTTTTGCCCATAGTAAAAGTGCAGGAGACAAGTTTCATTGACCTCTAAATTATGGAGATTCTATTCTTTCGACTTTTGTAGAGCTTGGGTTCAATCTCAAGCCAGGCATTTTTCGGATCTTGAACTTTTCAAGGTCTCCCCCATGAGCAAAAGGAATATAGGAATTTTGAATTTTACAGACCCCTGGATCGAATGTTCAGAAGTGCATATCGGATGCGAGGTGCATACCTCAATTTAAATTGCGAAACATAGTGATGATACAGAAATTAAACACAATTTCGACAAAAGTACCTCCAATCACCTTGTCGAAGGAGAGTAGGTGACGCATCCTGGTATAATTAGCTGCTGGATAAAAAAACGGACATCTCATTGATTTATTTCCATTGCTTTCTCTCCCGGTATACCTTTAATATGCAAATTTCATTAAGTTTTATCGTGTGTGCCCCTTTTCCATTTGCTGTTATTACTCCTTAATTTTTGGATGCTCAGCACTTTAATTTCAGCATCTCACGGCAACTGTTTGTTAATATCGAGAGACAAATAAAACCAGTAAAAGGGACTTAAAAAATAAGGCGGACTGGAGGTGTTTCTTAATTTATGGGCGTAAATTTGATAAATTGGCAGGTAACATGGAGAACCCCTTTTGACGAGGATGTACTTTCGCAATTTGAAATATTTTTGTAGAAATAATTAACCATTTTTAGGCGATAGATTTGTTCTATTGATAGGGAATTAATATGCCAACAAGTTATGCAAAAATTATAAGGAATTTCAGTAGGCCAAACAAAAGTGTTGATGATTTATACCAAAGCCAAATTTGAGCTATAACTTTAGATCCTTTATTTTGAATTCTCGGAATTATGTACCAGATTATAAATAAGCGATCCTATAAACCTCACATAATATACGAGCTTTCCAATATAGGAACCTTAAAAATTTCTGGACCATATCTTTAAAAAGCCTTAAAATATATAAAAATGTTACCTTAGATATAACGATACTCTATGTAAGCATTTATATTTTATAAAAAATAATGTAATACACCTGGACCTCTTTTTGTATATGTATAATAGTTTAGAATATCGTGAATACTTAGTATTTTTTTTTGCATTCGTTGTGAGATTTATCTGAAAGAATCCAAAGTTACTAACTTAGTTTATATACATATATAAAATTTTATGTTTTATTTAGATTAGGTGTTACAGAAATTTCTTGTCCGAAAATGTTGGGTATAGATATTGCCGTGGGTTTTACAAATAAAAATAAGAACCGAATTGTTTGGTATTTTAGCTTTAATAGTTTCAAAATTGCACTGGAAGAGGGGAAAAAGTGAGTAAAGTGTCATTAGAACTGATTCTAAATGCTTTGGTGAGTTTTAAAAGAAAGACTGAATTTTAGTGTATACCTACATTGCCCAAAAGCAGTCAAATAGACTGTTTTGTGAAAGAATAATTAATACATAAAGGAATCTATTTAAAATAAATTTTTAATGTTATTAACAAAGAGGGGGAGGAGGTAAATACAACTATTAATAAATTCATTTATACCATATGTATACAAAGTGCCAAAATCCTAAGAAATTGTATAATTTCTTTTCCTAAACGAAGTTAAAAAACAGACGCGTCTGGGATTGTGAAATCATTAGGAATGACATTATCAAACAACACTCGCATTTACGATTTTCTTTTTAAAAAAAACAAGACCTACATTAATTGAAGCATTTTACTGTCGATCAAGAGTACGAACAAGTTTTCAGTCCTTATAAATACTTGATCATATTAATCGACAACTGTTTTTATAAACAAATTTCACGTGATTTAACGGTAATCGCCAATTGACCGAAGAAATTATTAGACTCCTTTAGAGTCAGTATCACGTGGGCACTGTGAAAATACTCTCAGTACTCCGCCTGCGCACCTGACAACCTAGAAGATATATTACCCAGAAGTTGTAATAAACATGAAATTGGAATTAAGGAGACCTCGTCGAAGTATATTTTATACTCGTTACAGGCCATCCCTCAGTTGCTTTCATAAAGTAACACGGTTTATTATCTAACTGATATGTGTGGTATGTCTCTGTTCTATAAATTGTGACCAATGAGTCTTATTAACTCCAGTAATACATTAGACTGTGGGGTTAGTTTTCTCAGCTCAAATCAAGATTATGGCAAAAATTACCTTTGATGTGAAATAAGAATAGCAACTGCTTGCTCTGGTTAACTACATATTTTCAACAAAAGTGTAACACAACCAACGCTTTTTGCGTGAATGACGAATAATTTTCAATTTACATCATCTGTTGAGCCGATCTGTGATACCTTTATTAAGAGTAAAGACCCACATCCATGAAAGAGTTATTATACCTTTAAGTTTTCTCGAGAAAACATATATTTAATTCTTAACTGCCTTTAGGAAAATATAAAAGGAGCTCCTAAAATTTGTTTGCACATATTTTGCTTAAAGAGATTACTTTTTCATGTTTTATATTGTTTTAATACATAGTGCTAAATATCAAATATTAATGCGTTTGGTTTAGAGGTCAATCTTATTTTCATATTCATAAAGATTGCTTTTTAATTTTAGCTGTTTTGTAAGGAATTTTTAAATTCATTAAGACCGATTTCAATACGTTTAGGCTGTTATGTCTTCTACAATCATTCTCATAAATTTTATTATTAGTAAGTAGCTTAGAAAATCCCTTTATTTTATTGGAAACGTAATAAGTGTTGTGCAAAGACTATCTAAATAATAAAAAGTGATACCCTAATCCTTTCGATAAAGCAACAAAAAACTACTTCCTTTCGTAATTTTATAATTAGAGTGGAACAAATAAAAATAGATAGCAGACAATTCTCACTTACTGTACTTATAGTGTAAGGTTTAATGTGTAATGCGTAAGGTTTGTCGCTGTGTATTTTTAAGGGCGTTTCGAAATAACAATCGTTGTGTGCTTTTCTAGTTGGCGAAAAGTACAAGTTGCTCTTGATTCTTGAATTTGAGAAATTTATTTTATATAATTTAGTTTGTTCTAAAAATATGGGTAGACATTTTAATAGAAAATTTGTATTATATAAAAAGGCACCCTGGCGAACTGCTTCTATTTTTGTTTCATTTCCTTTCGAATTTTTATGTATTATATGTAAGAGAATCTTACACATAATTTTTGTTTATTATTATCATACTTCTAGCAATATCTGCATTTTTGTTCTGTTACCAGTCCAAGGTCGACAAAAGATAAGGGACAACATCACGAGTATTCTTTCTTATTATTTTTTAGTTTTGAATTGTGTATTAATTTTAAATTATTTTTAGAATGTTTTTAATTGATATCATAAAAACTAACTATATTAGCGTTTAAAAGTGCATAACTTCCGGAGAAATGTGCTGCGTAAACGATGCTGACCTTGGGTAGATCACTTGACGTAATCAAAATGGTAAAATTTATAGGGCTGTACGCATGATTTGGTAAACTATCCGGTTATGATTTACGTACTTTAAATCGTGCTAATGCTATATCTATGTATCATCTTAAAATTTGTTTAATATCCTTGAATTTGGATAAGCTGCATCATAAGAATAGGTTTCTTGTTTTCCTAAGACTTGTTGAATTTCTGTTTTGTTTACTTCTTAAATATTTGACATTGTAATTAACTAATTAAAATTTATCGCTAGATACAAAAAGTTGTGGTTAAATAAATAAAAATAGAATAATTTATTCACCGCAAAATGAGCCAATTTAATTATTAATGCTGCCAGTATAACCTCGGTTCGATGATTCGCTTGTGTAACATATGGATTAGCAGAAATGTGGATTAGCCAGAAATCCAGATATCAAGCACTTTTTACAGTCATTAGTTAACAGTGGCGAGGTGACAAACTCCACCTTCGATGAGGCTTTTTGGGTGATACAATTTCCTTCTCTGTTTTCGATTAGCTACCTACGAGCGCAGAGTCATGTACTATTATATTACAAGGTGTATAGTGAGCCTTATTTTAGTCACGAACAAACAAAGCAGCAAAGGAGGAGAGTATATAAAAAACAAAAACAAAAAAAACGACCGTTGAGTAAGTACTTTACACCCAGGCGTAATTTTGTCAGCTTGTAACTGATCTCTCGATTGAACGGGTATCGGGGATTGATCAAAGTGCGATCTGGTTGCATGGCGTTAGATTGGCAAATCGATCGAAATATGTACATAAATGAGGGACAATATACGAGTACCATACTTCACTAGATAAAGCAATTGAACTTTCTACACAATGCGTCTGTGAATTTTCTCCACGCACCCCGTTCTGATCTTCGGGGGCACTGTGCAATCTACCGGTTAAAAAAAAAAAACAAAAATAAGAAAATAAATAAATATGTGTAAAAAGTTTTTCAGTAAATAAAAGAAAGGTTCCTCGATCCGTTGGCGGAATGCACATCGAAATGCAAAATGTGGCTGCATCCTATTGCTGCTGGTGCTGAACCAAATTCTTCGTCATTGTGAGAAATTCTTTCGTCTAAAACTTGCCGCACTTGAATGGCTCTTCTCAGCGAAAAGAAAAGAGCAGCGAAAATAAATAAATGGAAAATTGCAATTAAAATAAATAATAAAACAAAAGGCAAAGTGTTTAATCTGCCACCCAGTGGATAACTGCACAGTGTCAGTACACTCGCGATGCTTATGCATGCAAATTTAAGTGTCGGCGATTAATCGTTACTTTAGCGCTGATTCAATTACTCCCCTCTACCCAATTCTTGGGGGCCGCGTCGCAAGATTTTACTATTCGCGCGTATCGTGCGGAGCTT
The DNA here is from genome assembly GCA_963969385.1 of Philonicus albiceps. Taxonomy (NCBI): domain Eukaryota; kingdom Metazoa; phylum Arthropoda; class Insecta; order Diptera; family Asilidae; genus Philonicus; species Philonicus albiceps. The sequence continues at coordinate 7,419,831 of OZ017776.1, read as the reverse complement.
ACGATGGGATTATCTTTAAATAACACATCAAAATGAATGAACCAGTTTTGGGGCTAAAACTTTACTACTCGAACTTCATTCGATCAACGGCAGATGAAATAAATCATAGCGGCTAGCTGTGCGAATTTAGAGCATACCTGCGACTGGTGTGAGAAGATCACGGTGCAATTGCACGGGAGGCGCTGCTCATCTGTGGCAGGAGGGCCCCCAATCAGGTCCCAGCGCATCGCGCTAATTCATGAGTCCAGCAGCCAGGTTCTTTTTAAGCTTGTGCATGCATCGAAAGAAAAGAGCGCGGAATCCACGGATGGCTCGGCCTGGCACAGAATGCTTTTTGTACTTTATAAGAAATTTCATCCCCAGCCGCCGCAGTCCGAGTCGGATCCGAAGTTAGCATGTGCTCCTTGGTTTCGGATACCCGAGACGGCCGGTAAGCTTCCACTGAAAAGTATGGAAAGTAACACTTTATTTATATTTTTTAACGCTTTTACCGGCACAAAGGTGCTAAGATTTCATTTATTAAACAAAGACATCAGCAGTTGATCGAACTGCAGAAGCTAAGTACTTAAGAGTGGAGCATACTGCATAAGTAGCATAGACGACGGCAGTTAATCAGTATCTGGAATGGAAGTTAACATCGGCCGCAAGACGTGCAGCTTCTTACGGCAATTTCAGTTCTTCTCAGAAGATTAACGCGAAAGGACTGTGTGAAAGATCGGTTAAGTTGAGCTGGCGACTGTGCGATTAGTGCGGATCGATAAATTTTACACATTCGGCCGTATTTTAAATTGGTTTTTTTTTATATTTTCGCCATCCTCCCGCTCAATTATATTTTTACGGGACGGTTTATAGTGAGGCAATATAAATCTATAATTTTTTGTGCTGCGTATGCATAAAAATATAAAAGAATTGTGCTTTACAGTTTGATCGTTAAATGCCTCGATGGAAATTATTTTACATTTTCTGGTGAGTCTACCAACCGGATTCATTGAAATCTTTTTCAAATCTTTTACACTGGCATATCCTACATATTTTCTTTTATGCCGGAATTTTAACGACATTCGCGTGACTTAACTTGTTCTTCGTACCTATGTAGTTTTAATATAAAGCCGTTTTTTCGATCCAAAAATTACTTGTGCTTTTAGTTGCAGTAACACTTTAACTCTTCGTAAACCAACTTTTTTAAAGGCTCTTTTAAAAAACATTTTTTAGTAATGCACAGTGGGAATTTTCACAAATACTTAATATGAATTTTTGTTCAGTTTGTCTAAATTATAAAACCACAACACTTTTGTTTACGACGCCGACATGTGGACTGTTACATTAGTTTTTCAAATTATTTTGTTTAACTGATTCATGTTGCAATTGTTTATAAAAACGCCTAATGTTTGATACTGCGAAATTTGGCATAAATTGAGTTTGAAGTCTCCTCACGGATTTTGAATTATCTTTGTAGAAAAGCTTATTTGTCGGTCGCTTTTAATTCCTGAGATATTTAACTTTAAAATTTTCAAAACTGATAATTTTCCAGTGTGATTTTTCTTATGTTCCCACAATATTGTGGTGACTAACTAGCTAAACTAACTAACTAAAATGTTTTCTCTTGATTTATTTAAGTAATTCTACGTGAATGATGCAAATAATGTAAATTTTATTTTAGTTCAATTTCAAATCTATCATCGTTGCCGTTGATAAGTTGAAAATTAATTTCAATGGAAGAATTTTTTATTTTTGAGAAGTACTTTTAATGCAAAATACCTACATTTTTCACTGGCATATTTGTTACTTTTGACCCCAAATGATCATTCGTACAAGGTTTCATCAAAATTCGCAAGGAAACAGTAAAATCAATTTGTTCCCAAAATTTTATTAAAGTTCATATTTTAATTTTATTTTATTAAAAGTATTATTTTAGTTTTTCTTCACTAGATAATTGTTGTTTCAACAACTAAATTCTAAAAATGATCCTTTTTAGCGTTTGTTGGTTGTAGAAAATTTTTCAAAGAAAATAAATAAAATAATAAAATAAAATCACTAAGCGAACTTTTACCCATTGTACTATTTTTGTACGACCGACATAAATCGTAGATTGTTTTACTTCAACATATAATTAAAGTGGTCTAAATTTTATTTTTTTATTAATTCCGACTTCAAAGTAAGATTTTACTACAAATAACATTTAAGGAGTTATACGCAGTCAGGAGGCAGAAAAAAGGAGACTTTTCAATAATTTTTCCTGGCTAGACATTGCAATTTATTAATATTAAAATTCATATACGTATTGTGGTAACATTTAACTTTACTTTGATATTTTTTATTTGTAAAAATAATGAGTTTTGAAACTGTTATAGCCGATGTCCGGGAGCTCCTATAAAAAAAAAGGCGTTTTGTGGTCAGCACGAGATATCTCAAGATTGGATCATCTCAAATGAAAAAAACCAAAAATATTTCGTTAATATAAGGCATTATCTGGTATTTAATCGAAGGAATAAAGAAAACATTAATTTTTAACAAAAAAGCGACTTTTCAAAAAAACTTTAGATTTTCTTTAAAAATTTTGGTTTTAAAATGTTTATAAAATGGAAATTATTTATCGTCAAGAAAAAACCTTCGATCAATCAGTAAAAAATGTATTTATTAAACTTGTGTACAAATTTAAAACTAATCGGTTCAGCCGTTTCCGAGAAAAAGTTTTAAAAGCACCATTTTACCCCCATATATAGTAAACAGGTGTCTTTACAAATTCGCGTGTAACTTCGAGAATATTCGTAGAATTTACAAGAAATTTTGTGGGTATATATTTAAATATATATATATTACGAAAATGAAATAAAAAAACCGTTTTTTTAAAGCCTTAATGCGTATAACCCCTTAATATAAAAATAGGAATAGTGGGTGATACGTTTTAAAATAAAAACGATTTTCAATTCATTTCAATTTCAAATTTAAATGAAATATTTAAAATATATAATTACGAAATATTCTTAAAATTTTTAATACAAAATAGATAGGCTTAATTTTGAATGATATCCCTATAAAAGATATACATTTAACTAAACTAACGAATGTGCAATTAAGTGCACTTCTTTTCTGAACAAACTTTGATCAGGACATTTCAAAGAATCGATTGGCATATTGGTAATATTTGTGCACATCTTTCTGACACACCCTGTAGATACATACATAGAATAATTATCTGGAAGAAAGCAGAGAGCGTCGCGCAAAAAAAAAAAATTATATTACTGGTAATTGTCTATATGTAATAGCAAAGCAATAATCATGTTTTCATGATTCATTGTTTTTTTTGCGAGTTTAATTTTAGACGCACTTAAGTTTTTACGTTAAATCAGCACAGAATTATTTCTATATGGTTTTTATTCTTCTTGTTTTTTTTCATTTAAAGTCTTAAGTTATTTGGGGAGGAAACATTTTATTTTTATAGTTATATAATGGAAAAAAAATAACAAATTTACAATTTTCTACGATTCTTTACTGCGATGAATATTTTTTACCTCATTCGTGTCCCAGTGTGGACTAATTTCCTCATTTTCAAGTTCGTCCCTTTTCGCTGAAATTAATATTTTCTTGAATTTATTCTTCTTTTTTCTAATTCTACATTTGCAATATTTTTGTAAAATAGTTTCATCTTTGCACAAGTCTTCAAGTTCTTGATCAATTTCATTTGGATTTGCCTGAATACCAATAGAATATTTTTTTACATCTTTCTTATATTTCCGGAAGGCCATATATTTTTTGAATAAAATTTCCGATGGAACATGACTAGGCATATTTTTGTGTATATATTTTTTTTTAAATTATAGAATGTCAATAATTTTAAACACAATATATGAAAATAATGTCATAAATGCATTTTGAAAGTTCAAAGGTTTATTGATATATTACGCATTACAATGACAATCAAGTAGCTAATACTCGAATTGAAATCATTTTAATTAAATTGGGGAACCGTAGTACAGCATTTTCCGGACGTTATTTTCAACCCTAGTTTTGTTATAATCCCTCGAAGGAATGAAGTACACCAAATAGTAATAAACTTTATACAATATAAATTACCTTTCCAAATATAAAGAACTTTGGATAAACAATAGTTAGTTATAATCATACATATGGTATATTATAAAATAGTATGTTTCTTAACAAAAATATAATTTCAGATGTCTGCAGAAAAATTGATATTTTTGTATCCGTTCGTATTAATGCTGCTTGGCAAAATTGCAGTAGAATCTAGGTCTCCAGATACAATTAAGCCATTTGAGATTGATGAAAATCTGCTTCATAGACGATGCGAACTGATATGCTACAAGAAGACTACAGACAAAGTATAACAGATATATTTTGAAAATACAGTGTGGCAATTTTAATTAAAAAAAAAATTTAACAAAGCATTTCTTTGTATAGTGTTCTGTCCAAAATTGCCTGTACGACATTGCAAATCTAACAAAACCAGGAGGATGTCCGCATAGTACGTCTTCCTTTTTTGAGGAAGCATGCTTCGAGGATTGTAGATCTTTTGATTATCAATGCCCAGAAATTAAAAAGTGTTGCAAACAATCATGCGGTTGGTCATGTCAGGAGCCTGTTGGACTCATGAACAATGACAAAGTTCCACCAATTCCCGACAATTTAACGATATCAGAAAGAAAAAAGAAAGGACGAACGTGTGCCATATCCTGGCAGATGCCTTTAAACCATATCACAAAACATCCTATCCTGTTTGTGGTAGAAGCTAGATCGCATGTAGGCAGCATATTTTCACATCATAAATTGGGAGATTGGCAATGGTATGATTTTTATAAAATTGCTGAAATGAAAAGTCATGCCACCCAAACAAAGACGTAAGTATGGCTTTTTTGTCGTTTAAGATGTGAACCTGATTTTTTACCTGATCCAAAAATAGATAATTAAATATATGCCCACATTAATTTTGATATTTCGATATTCTGTGAAATGTAATCCCAAATATACTTAGAGTTTTGTATTCAAATTTACACACTGCAGTATAATTTTTGATATTATTACTATCGATTAAACCCTATTCCCTATTAAGTAAAAACGTTATTAATTTTTATCTAAACAGGACTTTAGCGAATTTGAAGCTTAAAACCGGAAGGTGGTATCAATTTCGAGTAGCTGCAGTTAACGAATTCGGTTATCGCGGATATTCGAATGTCTCATCCGAGTTTAAACTTTCTGATGGTAAGTGATTTAAGAAAAGAGTTTTGTTGCAAACAACTCACTAGAATTTTAGAAAATAAAATTTCAGGACCAAAACCGCCAAAAGCTCCAAGAAATTTCACAGTAACACCAATTGAAATAATGTCTAATAACACCTTGCACGTAAGAGCTGCATGGTCACCGCCAAAGTCTGATTTACCAATTGAAAAGTACAGAATCAGCTGGGCCTTGTACCTCAAGGCGGGCAATGACTCTCTGCTCTTGAATGATGCCTACGTCAAGGAGGTACAATTTCTAATTGCTTTGTCATTGAATCCGCTCATCAATTAAATTGCATTAATTAATTTCAGCCGATGCGACATTACGATTTTTGGAACCTTGCAACTAACTCGCTGTATTATATTCAAGTTCAGGCCATTTCAGTGATTGGTAAACGCAGGCTGAAATCTTCTAAGGAGTCCTTAATGCTAAATACAACCCTGTCAGCTAATTTTTCTTCGTCCCAGGAAGGTCTTCTCATCGCCCTGATCAATGCGACTGAGTATGGGACATCAAATAAACTTGGCTTGAAAAACTTCTCTCGACCAAGACAATCGGATATTATAATAAAATTCATTGCGAGTCGGAAGTTCGGTATGCTAGTCAGAGTGGTATGGAGCGAACTCTACAGAGGGAGGTAAATCAAGTTGTATAAGTTTATAACGTTACCATATTTTAATTAGTTATTTTTCTTTGTTGAAATGTTGAGAATTTTTAACACTTATATGCCGACTACTAAGTTCTAATAGATCAAACTTTTAACCATTGAATTGGCTCGTGGGAATTAATTTAGAATTATAAAGTTATTGTAATTTTACTATTACAATAGATGAATTTATTTCATTTTCAGCTTACTGGAATTATGTACAGGGGCATCAGATTGTGAAACTAAAGAGTATGGCGTTGTAAAACTTAAGGTTGGTTAAATTAAAAAAAAAAATAAGTAAATTCGTATTAATAAAATTTTTTTAATGCAGCGAAATCAGATTGATTTTAATAATTTAAAATTTAATACGGAATACACTGTCCGATTAATCAACGCAGACAGCACAGAAGATACTGATGGAATTTTAAGTATGAAATTATTCACTACTCCTTCTTGTGAAAATTGGATTAAACGCTTTCCTTACTTAAACATTACCTGCTAGGTTTAATTGTTTGTTTTTGTAAATATTTAACAAAATAAAATAAATTAATACATAAATGGTATAATATCGCGTTTCAATATATTTAAAATAAAGTTAAATAACAGACAAATTTTGTGTTCCTCAACATCTAATATAATTTTTATATTAAATTCGCGATTAAATGTATGCATATGCACATATAATAAATAAATATCCTTCGGTTTTATGAAAATATGAATTATTAATGTTTTCATCATTTTATTTTTGAATAATTGTACTTATTCATTTCGCTTCAATCGTGTCCAAGGTGTTTTTGGATGACTCACTTAAATTTTTAAAAATGTTGAATAATTTCTAGGCCATTAAGTGACCTTTTTATTTTGTAAAAGTATAAAAAAAAGGGCAGACTATTGAATAATGGTTTAAATTTAGGAAAAAAAAGGAAATAATAATTACTTTTTAATAAAAAAAGAGCACACTTGAAAATGAACGTAAATCTGTAAAGTTTTAAATGTCTTTTCTTCCACACGACTTTTTTATTTGCATGCAAACCGATCCATTGACCTCTAATTGATTTTGAAAAATATTACTCCTTGTATTTGATTGAGCTGATCTTTAAAAAAAACGATCCACGAAATGAATGAATGAATGAATGTAGGCTTCATTTATTTCTGATAAGTTTTACTCAATTATTATTTAATACAAACATGTATTATATAAAAATAATCACAACCCTGATGTTTAGTGCTTAGAAATGTTTTTAGTATTTTAATTTAATAAAATATCACTTCCGAACATTGAAGTTATTTCTAATCATTTGTTAATAACCTTTCGCCTTACAACAATGAACATGATTAATGAATTTTTCTTTCCCCCTCTCACGATTAAAGTGCATTTGAGAATTATGCAAGAAAGTGTGCTAAATTAAATAATACCACTGTTTAAGTCCTCGAGTGTTATCTCAAGAAGTGGTCATTCAAGTTGATCCACTGAGAGTCACAGGTGAACCTAAAGAACCTGGGTTTTTTTTTGCGTTTGTTTTTTCTCCAGTGAATTGTTCCGTCACAGATCAGCAGCCAGAGAACCTCCAAAAACCCCCGAACAGATCTCGCAAGACGAGTTGTTATTTTATTATTTTTGTTTTTGCATTTAATGCGATTACTTTGAGTAAAATTCCGAGCTTCTTTTTGAACGCGACAAAAGTCTCTTCTCCAGTAGTCTGGTAGTTCTGCTTCAGTCATGGAGCAAAGCTTGTGCGGAGTTTTACTGTTTTTATGTGCTACTATTTGTTGCGCACAAAAAGGGGGATCATTTCAAAATGTTAGTCCTTGCCCCTCTCAAGCCATAATTATTCAAAAGCCAGTGGGAGGTCCACCAGGAAAAAGGAATTCTTGGAATGGAATTATATCGTTAGAAAGGTGGCCAAATTTTCCTCATGTGGAGCTAGATTTAACTTTGGACCATGCAACGAAATTAAGTTTGGTGAGTTATAAAATCTTGTTACAGTTTATGGTTTATATTGCCAAAATAATAATAAGATTGATATTACAGTGGATCGAAAGAATTAATCTGTTTTGAATTTGAGCGAATAATCGAAAGAGATAAGAAATAAATAACTTCAGAAACCATTTTGTGAAAACAATGCGTCGCACAAACTTGATTTGAATTAAAAACAATTAATAAAGGTGTTGAGGTAGACAGACGGTCAAAGTTTTTCAACAAAATTGTGATTTAGATCTCTCAGCCATCCGTAAATAAAAATAGTTAAATTATTAAAACTATAAATTATTCAAGGTTTTTGTTACTGTACACATGATTAAAAAAAAAATAACTGATAGGTTTTTTTCTGAAAATATGCTCTATCTCTGAATTGTAACCAATTAAAGTGATTCAAACAAACGAAATGATGACGGAATAGTTTAAAATTTAGAGTTTACAAATTATCTCTGATGATGGCTTACTATCAATTTAAAATTAAAAACAAATGTGGCAGCATTCATCCCTGCGTATCCGGAAGGCGATTATTTATAGATAAATCTGTTATTGATTTAAAGTATACTGGTTTCAACCATCCTGAACCAAGACGGAGACAATTTTTTATGGAGACGTTCTATTAGTAAAAGGCGGTTGGGCTAATTAACATGGCTTGGAATAAATTTAAGTGCTTTTACATGGACTTAATATAATATAAGAACGCTTTTAAGAATGCTTTAACCCTTAATAATTTTCTGATTAGCCTTTAACTCATATAATCTATGTATTGCTGCTTTACTGAAAATTGATACCACAGTTCACAAGTGAGCTGAACTTTTTTGCAGAATACAACAAATTAATCATGACTCTAAAAAAATGAATAAAAAGCTTCGATAATTTAATTTTTGCAAGATTTATTTATTCAATTTTAATAATCAGCAAACACGTTCTATTCAAATTAAAAGGGGTTGTTTATTAATTTTTAATTTTGGGACAAAAGTTGGATTTGGAATGAGCTCCCAAAACATAATATCAATGCACCGTTAACTTTCAAAATCAATTAAACTTTCACCATATAAAAAACCGGTCATTGCTTACATTGTTTGATCGTTGCCAGCAGTAAGTTCTTAAGAACTAACCGAAATTGGTAGAAATTTTGGGAATTTTTGGAAATTCTATTAGGGGCTATAGACCTCAAGATAGCAATCTTCAATTATTTAAATTTGATAGAACCGGTTATATTAATTAATTATTATTTAAATATTCGTAAAAGTTGATTCAATAAAGGGAATAAAGCAGCAATGTTTGTTTTCTTAGATAATTTATTTAAATTAATAAGAGTAGACGAATTAAAAGTTTCCAGGAAGGTACCCTCATTTTATTTATCGTTTGTCCTTTTGGTTAATTAAAATAAAAACTAGAAACAGAAATTGTAAGACTGCTAACACTAATGGATATGATTTAATTAAAAAGAATTCTTGTTGTTGTGGCTACCTAAAATTAAGACACATTTTTGTATACTGCTAACCGGTTTCATACAATCGACCTAGCCGTTTCTTATCAATATTGATTTTAAGTGAAAGCATTTATTTCATTTCTAAACATGATTTTTATAAAGTTGTTTTAAAGAATTTAGTTTCTGCAGCTGATGGATTAATTCAGCAATTTCTCTTCTTAAGTTTAATAAAACAGTTGACTGCTGGAACAGGTTTTTCGAAAACTGCATAATTGTTACAACCAATTCAGAATAATTTCATTTTTAGGGAGACGGTGGCGGACAACTATCGACTATTAATGGAGGATATAAAATAACTTATCCGTATCCGAGTAGTCAAGTTAAAACGATTCATATTTCTGCAAAGAGCAACCCAAATTCAGGATTTCCAACGCCTACATCCCTTCATCTTAACGGGGTTGATATTTGCAGCGGACACGCTCAGGTTTGCGTTTTTTTTTGTAATCACATCTAGCAAATAAAACTAACGATGTAATTATCTTAGGTAACAACTGATCCGTCTCCAAGTTTGGACAATAAATTTTCCCCCGATGAAATTCAGGCACAGGCACCTACTTGCGGGAAGCGTAAAATCCATCATCAAGGTCTTGTTACGCACGGTTACCCCACTCAAGAAGGAGAATGGCCCTGGCATGCGGCTCTTTATCTTCGGAAGAGTTCAGATAGCAGCCGATATATTTGCGGTGGAACTCTAATTTCTTCGGAGTTAGTATTAACGGCAGGCCATTGTATAACTGAAGGTGGACACGCCGTAACACCGGACCGAATTACTGTAAGACTGGGACTGCACAATAGAGCGGTTGCAAACTCCCACGCCCAGGAGTACCCTGTTTATGATGCGATTCTTCACGAGAATTTTGATTTTACTAGTTTGAAAAACGACATAAGTATTTTAAAACTTGCTCATCGTGTTACCTTCAGTTCATACATTCAGCCAATATGCTTATGGCCTAGCAATAGTATCTCTCTGGAATCTGTTGTTGGACATGGTGGAACAATCGTCGGCTGGGGATTGGACGAAGTTGATCAACTTTCGGATATATTAAAACAAGGGACAATGCCGGTTGTTGATGTTACAACATGTTTGCAAAGTAATCCAGACTTTTTCGGTGGTTTGATCACAAATTCGAACTTTTGTGCTGGATACCGTAATGGTACGAGTGTTTGTAATGGTGATAGTGGTGGAGGGATGTTTTTCAATTTGAATGGTTCTTATTATATAAGAGGAATTGTTTCTCTAGCAGTGGCACAATCTAGCAAGGCCGTGTGTAATCCTCGACATTATGCTTTGTTTACAGATGTTGCAAAGTATTTAAATTGGATTGAAAGCCATAAAAGGCGTGTAAGGCGCCGCAGAAAGAGTTTATTTTCGAAATAAAAACATTTTATAGCCTAGTTAAACTTTTTTATATTCTCGTAAAACTTACACTACGATTTTGAATTTAGTGAAATTGTAAACCAAAATACTGTTCATAAATTAAATTGCAACCGGCTAGAATTATTATGCACAACATCGGTAAGTACTAGCATTTTTCAAGAGGGAATAAATAGTTTAGAAAGCATGACAAACAACTCGTCTCTTACGAGTACATCTGAATTATATGCACAAACTTAAGCAGGCATTTTTATACGTAATTTTACTACAATCGATAAATCGTTTAGGTTTTCTGAATAAGGAAAATTGAACTGTAATTCTGTAAAGGAAATTTTTAATCCTAAAAAGATTTTAATAAAAGTATTTGATTTGCTCAACAAATATATATTACTTTAAATAAAAGACTAAAATACTTTTACATTCTTTGTTCGGTTATTCCTTTGAGAGAATTAGATAATTTGATATATTTGTAATCACCACGAAGTTGAATGAAATTAAGGACGACTGATTTATCCAAATAATTCTGTAATAAAAACAATATAATTAAGATAACAGAGAAAAAATATATGGCACATTACGCCTTACCAAAGTGTCTCCCGTGCAAACCTCCTGTAGATTTTCAGGCTTTACAAGAAGTAAATTACAGAGAGCATGAAGAATATCAAAAAGTTGTGTGACGAGGGGGCTGTTTAGAGCTCTTATACATTTCCTGTACTCATTAACATCACAAATAGCACACATGGCGCCAGAAGTATTAAACTGCAACGTTTGCAGATGATCAAATATAACTCTGTGGAGTCTTACCCCAAATTCAGTCATAACCACTTGAAGGTTCTCGCCATCAACACATTTTTTTATTTGATTTATAACTGGCTGAAGAGTTTGAACTACGTGAAGGCATGCCTAAAAAACAATGTAAAATTAAATACTTATTGTCGAATTAATTTTTATAAAATAATACAGCTGATGCCACTGTATCTGCATCGGTTTCTGGCTTGAAGTCAGTCTTTTTCTGTTCCGTTTGCAAGTAGATCTTAACCCATCCAATAATTGTGTTTATGGAGCGATCAAGACCTGTGTCCAATTTATTTTCGATGTGTTCCAACATGTATCGCTTTTTCTGTGTACATTCAGCATACTTTGGAGTGTTCCTAGATTAAAAATATTCAATCAGTTCTGTTGTATTTTAAAAGGAAACATTTTACATAACGCAAGGAATTATTGTAGCAGCATACAGCTTCTCAAGTAAGTGTACAATCGTATTACACTTCTGAACGACATCAAAAAAATAAATTTGAGGAGTTATTTTGCTTTCGGCAATAGGAATAGCTTGAAGTCCAAGATCAATTGCGTAATCAACGTGTTCATGCATTAAATATCGCAAGAGAATGTCAGCCAATTTTATGATGTTTGTTGGCAGGTCATCGTTTTTCGATAGTAGTCGACACCTTTTAAACGACGCTTTTGCTTCCTGCAGTAGATTGATAGCCAGCTCTTCGGAGAGGAAGGTTTCACCACCATAGTCGTCGATTTGCGCAATATTAATGTTTGCACGTGTTCCAATAAGTGCCTGAACATCCCTCCTTAATTCTTGGAACCGTTCTGTTTGCTTTTTCTGGTGTTTTTTACCTTCATAGTATCGCTTCAATTCCAGACTGCATTTATTGTTTAAGCAGCGAACTTCGGTTTCAATATATGTTACAATATCTTTCGAGTAAATATTTTTTGTTAGTTTAGACAGAAAGTCTTCATCCGTGCCGACCATAAACTCCTGCAGTTCTGTTGATAGCTTTATTGTTCTATAAATATGCGTATGATATTTTAAAAAGGACCGAATTATAAAGGGGGTAAGTAAACCTTGAATACATGTCGTAAAGGGTTCTCAAATACTTCTCATCATCCTTCTTGTCGTCCAATTTCATCTGAGCGTATTGGTTTAATTTTAGCTGATAAATGTTTAAAATAAACTTTGCCATAACTTGATCAGGACTTGAGAAGACCTTTTTAATTATTTCATAGTGGTGTTTGCACATCGGAATGATTCCAATGAATATATCTTTCCCTCCGTAAGGTGTCTAAAATAGTTTATCTTTTAGGAATAAATAAAAAATAAAGAGAATTGATTACAATACCATTTGGCTTTGTTCAATATAAGCGTCAATGCACTGAGTGTATCCCTTAAATTGTGAAAGTATTTTTGCTATTTCTTTCATTTTTTCAATATCCTCTGATTTTTGTGCTGTTGCAAATTCTTCAATTAAATCCCTTTCAATTTCATCATACTTTCTCTCGATTTTACGTTTCGCTTCTCCAAATTTTTCAGCAGGAAGATCTTGAGAGATTGTATAAAGTTTCTGAATTATATCAGCAGCTTCATAGA